>CM066031.1:1297357940-1298715440 GCA_033557465.1 Ichthyophis bannanicus
GTATGTCAGGGACCACCGTGCCTTTTGGACACTGTGTCGGCATCAGGGACTGACATCGAGCTATGTATTTCTGACATGCATAACACAGTTGGTTAGTGTATAGGTGTGTCCCATGTGTGTGACATGGCACCCCCAACATGATTATGTTAATTAGTGGGTTTTCAACATCAGCATACAGCCATGTTTGTGGCATGGGGGCACACTGGAGGGATCCCAATTGTCTATGTCCACCTGCCCCACACCTAAACAAGGTGCAGGTTTCTGCCACATACACACTTTCTATGCCCACAACCATCCTTGGATGAGATGTGTGGAGGGGGCAGGGTCGTGATTAGCCATTCATGTGTGGCATCACTGTACCACTGTTTAAGACTGCAGCTTTTGGTGCCTGTGCTTCTCAATGACTATGTTTGTGATGACACTGCATGCGGACCCCTATGTTGCTTTGTCGTGGTTCACTGTAGGCCTGTCTGTGGCCCATCATTTGAATATGGACATGCTAGTTACCTGTATATGTTTTACTGTAGCAGACGTGACACTCTGCATGTATGGCCACGCCTTGCATTGGCACATTTGAAGAATCCTATTTTCCCCCCATGCTATTGACAACAGGTCTCATTAGCCCATTCATATTTGGTGTGTGCCCATTGTGGGTTTCCATCGCCCTCCCTACACTTCAGTGACATTGCATGGACCATGCTATAGGTAGCCGAACACTATCCACCAAACAAACAATGCAAGGGGACATACTGCACGGTGTTATGTCTGCACCTTTCGGGGAGTTGTGTGTTTTGTATTCTCTCTGTGTTCATGTGTCCCTGCTTACCTGTTAGCATGCAGTCATGCAGCTCTAGATGATATGTGTGAGTACACTGTGCTGCAGCGGACCCTCTGGCCGATGGAAAAACATTTTTAAATGTTGAGCAAAACAGGTTTCAGATGCAATATCCTGAGGGCCCACATAGAGGGAGCAGGAGAGCCAGCCTGGATGCAGAGGAAACCACGCCTCTATGGGCAGGACTTGGAATCAGTCAGTCCCGATTTTAGCAGGGACAGAGCTGAATCAAAGAGAAAATGAGCAGGCTGAAGTGCAGAACAAGGAGCCACTTGGAGAGCAGGCCAAGAAGCAACTTGGAGAGCAGGCCCAAGAGGATGCCAAGAAGCAACTTGGACAGCAGGCCAAGGAGTAGGCCGAGGAGTAGGCCAAGGACCAGGCCAGAGACAACTCCAAGGAGCAGCACTTCAGAGAGCAGTCAAGGAAGGAGGTGCTCTCCCCATCCAGCTGGGGAGAAAGCCCTATCCAGGGAGAAGGGCTAAGCCACAATCTGATGGAAAGACATCGAGCTGAGAGGGATACTCGAGACGAGAAAGGTAGTTTTAAAGATTTCTATAGATGTAACCCGAGAGAGGGTGGAAAAATCAGAGGCCTGCGTGAACAGGGAACAGCTGAGAAAGGCGCGGCCACCAGCTAACTGCCACGGGAGTGGAAGCAAGGGCCGAGGACATCAGCTGCAGCCCTGCCTCAAAGAACGTTTCTCCACACTCTGGAGAAAGAGAGACACAGTGGGACTACTTGAGCCAGCAGGAATTAGAAGATAATCAGGCTAGGCCTCAAGCCTTCCCTGGAAGAGACTACAGAAAGCTCAAAGGAAAACACAGTTATTGCCTGTGATTGTTTTGCCTAAACCTAGCACAGGAGAGGAGCAGAGGAGAGGATTTTATCTGTATAATAATGACACTTTTAGGCAGCAAGTAAAAGATGATTTCCCCAGACGAAAACTGTTGGTGCTAAAGGTTGGGACAAGAGAGCTTTTACAACCAGGGCAGATGAACAGCCAGGGTTCTATCCTATAGCCATGAACCAACGGCCCAAGCTGACAAGCAAGCATGTCGGGACACGGTTGGCACACTTTCAGGAAGCCCCAACTCAGGCCCCATTGATGCTTCTGATTCGGAGCTCTCAGACATGGAATGGCTGACAGTGGAATCTGGGGGTGAGGTGGCAGGGGAACCCATGGAATGCATTTATTGTACAGTAGGAAGACTATAATCTGTTTGATGTTAAAGAATGTATGAAGTGAATACAGGATGCCTTATGATTTAAGTTACTGTGAAGATTAACAGTTGTTTACTTTGACCATTTTGTGTGAGTGGATCCTGATGCAAGGATTAATACGGCCCTGTTACTTTCTTAAACCGCATATTTGGACCATATTGCGCAAAGGAGAAATAAATGCCTTTTGTTGTTTCCCTACACTTGGCTGTGACGTAACTTTATTGGGACGTTGGCAACGAGGTTGGCCCAAAGGTCCGCTACCTTATGACCCTCGCAACTGGCCAACCCTGATCCCCCTAATCTTATGCGCTCCCCAGCCTCCGGTGGAAACACTACACCGCCACCAGAGGGGGCTGCGGGGGACAACACTGACTCCTTTCTGATGTGCCAGTCAGCCATTATGTGGGAGGATCGACATGACTTTATGAGGGTGTTTGTCACATGACAACATTGTGCCAGCATATGATTTTCTCATTTGGGGGCCACCTGTGTTGCATGAGGGCTATGTTGGGGGGGGGACATGTGATGTGTTTGGGGTCCTAAGCTTACAACGCCTAGCATCTACATGCCCTCATATGTAGCTCACACATTGTGGCCAGGCAGTAGATGCTCGGGGATGTGGCCCTGGTACCCAGTGCATATCCATGCACCTGGTACACATTAGATCTCATGCCACTCAATTGTGCTCAGACAATGACCTTTATGTGGCATGGTGTGTTTGTACCTTGCTGATTGTGTTCCCATCTTTCAACAGGGAGGCGCTTACTTTGCAATTATGATTACACTGTGTACAGTAACTGTGAGGAGTGATCCAAGTAAAGATATGTATTTTACAGACATTTGTTTATTTTGCTGCTTGGTCATGTTCACACACATGCACTACAATGTGTACCTTTGAATAAGTCATGACTCCTTCTGACCTTGGGACTCCGTGGTTACCTTGACAATGTTCCTCAAGTTACTTTCCAAGGGCCACATGATCTGGTTTTGTGAAATGAGGCCTGGTTGCCTTGTGTGCAAGACAGTTTTCTGAACACTAGGCTGCTCCTCATCTCATAGTGCACATTTACACTTGTGTCCACTGAGTTGCTTGCAAGGTCCATGTCCACCTGTGCTCACAACAGTGTACGATGGCAGCTGTGCATGTGTCTGTCCTTTAGCACATCACTGGTTCTTACTGGTTCACATACAGACCCTGTCTTTGGAATATTATGTCGTCCTTGGGCTCAGTGTGTTCTTTGTGGGTGTGGTTGTTGGCACGTGTTTTCAATTCGGTTATCCAGGTAGCCCACAACATCCTTAGTATTTAATTGTGATTTAGGTTATGATGACTTGACCATTTAGTTCACAGCAGGTTCATCACCTCTACACACACCCTTGTCTCTGGTCAGGGTCCAGCAGGGTGTGCACTGTGTGCTGCCTAGCCAGCAGATATCATCTGTTACATAGCTTTTCTCTCATTATGTTGGTTACACTGCTGTGCGTGCACCTGGGGGTGTGGTGGTGATGAGTTTCAACAGGTGTGTGTTCACACCCTTTTTCATGTGTTGTTCTCTGCTGTCCTGTCCATGATCACTACATTGCTTCGCCACGCATCCTCCACTGCCCTTGGGGATTAGTTGCTTTCCTCTTGTTATGTCTGTATATATTTATATATTTATGTATTTGTTTTGGTATACCACTTTTCACAGGGTCAAGGGAGCTTTTCATACAAGGGGGGGGGGGGAATGTTACATGTTGGGCACGGCCATCACCAGGGGGGCTACATTGACGGTTTCAACAGGGGACATAGGACATACTATGGACATTGACAGATTGTGCACATTGTCATATTTGTATGGGGTGGCTTAGGGGTTCGATTAAGGGGTTCCTGGGACAGTATGTTTTTCAGCTATTTTGTAATGGATTCGTGGTCTGGGTTGTTACCAGGACATCTTGGGAGGCTGTGCATGATACATGGGGCATACAGTTTCGGCTCTCGATTGCAGGTCCCTTGCGGGCATTTGGTTCATTTGTTGCTTACAGTACCGGAATTGGTGGGGGCTTGTCTGGTAGTTGTGGCGTGGCCCTTGGCGACACAGTCCTGGTGTTAATTTGGGCATTCTGTGCTTCATGTATGACTGTCTTGGTGAGTGGGAGGGCTTGGTATTGTCTCCTTGCTTCAGGTGCCTGTATGTGTGTTTCTTTCAGTTTTGGTGTGATGTGGACTGTTTATTTTGCTTGCTGTATCTTCAGCCTACATATCATTGTGTGTTTGTGCATGCGTCCCTAGTCCCAAATACAGACTGTGATGTGATATGTACACAGGAGTTCTGCAGGTGCATTTGTTCATGTTTTCTCTTGGGGGTTTGCCCTGTCCTTACAACCGGCATGCGTGTGGTGTGAGGGCCTGGACTATTTCTGACTGCATCCGTTGCTAAAACACACACATTGGTGCTGTTTCCTACCTGTTTCTGCATTTACATTTCTGGTGTTGTTCATAGGTGTGATTCCTCTCTGTTCTCTTGGATGTGTATGTGTGTCCTGCATTTGTGTTTTGCATTTGTCTGACGGTCATATGTTGTCAGGTTTGTGCTGTGGACACATTGTACACTCATCTGAGTTGTGAGCCATGCATCTGTCCATCTTCTGTCTGCCAACTCTGGTGTCATCCTACCCTGATGTGCATGCAGCTACAACCCTTCCTGCACTCCTACACCTTCCTGCATCTCATCTGTCAATGTTTGCCGCTCCTGTGATTGCTCTGCATATCATCGCTAGTCCACTGTGATCATGATAATTCACAGATCCTGCCATTTCAGCCTCCTCAGCTGGACACATCTTCCCATCGACTGTTGCACACCATGATTATAACATCGTACATTATCCATCACTCTGTACATAGCTACAGCTGGCGGCCATTCTGTTTATCCATCTCTGTGCTGCTGCCACATAGCCTTGTGGAGATCTTTGTGTTACAGCACCTGTGGTGTCAGTGGTTTTTTTACTTATGGTTTGCCTTTCCTTTCGGCTCTGTGCAGTATTTCGGTTACATGTGCACTCACATTTGATGATGTGGTTGTTTATGATGTGCATTGTGTTGCAGCCTAGAGGAACGATACTCTGGCTAGGCTTGTGTGTAGATGGCAGCACAGCTTGCTGTACAGTTGCATTCTGAGTACAGATGTCACTAAGCCAACCTTAGTCACTGCTCATTTGGGACCATGACCCCTGCACCATCAGGCAATGCCCTGACCATTCTGCTACACTGCTGTTCCCTCCTGCATGTCTGCTCACCTACCTAGGATTTCCCTGCGTTAGACTGCACAGTGATGCCAGCACTGACTGTGCTGGGACCATGCCCTGCCTCATACTACAAACTGTAACGCACCCTACACACGACATGGTGATTTCATTGGTGGACAATGCACTTTAAGATATGACATGTTTATTTATTTATTTTATTTATTTAGCATACATTTGTATACCGCTACTTCCAGCGATCAGTAGCGGTTTGATTAACGAAACGGATTTGTACAATCATGTCAAAATTTAGAAATATACACACATTGATATGGAGGAGAAAGCACAGCACACGTGGGAGGTCATATGGGGATGATTCAGACATCATATATTTACATATTTACTTATTTACATCAATTGCCACCATGTTTCATTGGGTGGTATCGTTTCTATCCCTGGGATTATAACAGACTGTATTGGCACTGGAAGAGATGTGTCTTGAGCTTCTTTCTGAATTCCATAAGGTCTTTGACAGCTCGTAGCTCCGGTGGTAGTTGGTTCCAGATGGACGGGGCCGAATAGGAGAATGCTCGTTGGCTAGTAGTGGTATTTACAGATCTGATATCCGGGGGAACATGGAGTGTATTTGAGTGGACAGTTCGCCTGCTTCTGTTGGGTGGTTGCGTGCTGATAAGGGTGGAAAGAAAGGATGGTGCTATGTTATGAATCAGTTTGAAGGTGGTTACTAGTATTTTATTTTACCCGGGCTGCAATGGGGAGCCAGTGAAGCTCGATTAGTACAGGGGTAATGTGCTCAGTGAGGTTCTTTTTCATGATGACCCTAGCCGCAACATTTTGGGCCATTTGGAGAATGTTGAGGGTTTTTTTGGAAGACCCTGTAGGATGGCATTGCAGTAGTCGAGGTGCGGCATGATTAGCGCTTGCGCAACAGTCCTGAAATCTTGAGGATCAATGATGCTCCGTAGGGGTTGTAGGACTCTAAGTTTGTGGAAAACGGCCTTGTTGGTTTTGCGGAGGTGCTTTTCCATCTTTAGATTACTGTCCAGTATTACACCCAGATATTTTATTTCATTCTTCGTGTGATATGTATTGTTACATAGGGTGACTGAGGCAGGCGGGTTAAAGTTTGGTTTTCTTGAGATGTACATGACCTCAGTTTTCTTATGGTTGATCGCCATGTTATTTTGCTGTATCCAATTTAACATCTCGGCTAGGCATGTTTTAATCTGAGTATAATTCGGGTTCTCGGAATCCAACTGTGTGTAGAGCATAATATCATCCGCATAAATGTGGTAGTTGATATTGTGCTGTCGTAGAATATTACAGAGGGGTCGCATATAGACATTGAAAAGTAGTGCTGAGAGGGCGGAGCCCTGGGGTATACCTTGCGTTTGTTGGAAGGCTTCGGCTTCTTTGCCATTGAAATGAACTTGTGGCATTCTGTTGGTTATATAAGATGAGAACCATTTCAGGGGAGTTCCCAATATTCCTATTGATTCAATCCTTTGTAGTAGGGTTCCATGATGGACTGTATCAAAGGCGGCAGAGATATCAATGAAAATGAGTATAAACATTTTTCTTTTGTCTTCAAGGCCCTTGAGGAGGTTGTTAAGCAGCGCTATCAACAATGTTTCCACCCCATGACGTTGACGGAAACCGTACTGCTGTTCATCTAGGGTTTCATGTTCATCCAGATGGTCTTTTTTTTTTTTTTTTAAATCTTTATTTTCATTTATACGATTGAACATGACACAGCAAGCACATAAACTAACTAAACACAGCAGAAACTACTACTACAACATACAAACATTACCCGAAAGCCACCCACCACCACCCCCACCCACCCCCCTCAGCACTCTCCTCCGGGACATGTAAAGCAAAGTCTCCCGTAGGGGGAGATATAGAAGTCACAGTTGGATCAGCACCACAAAGTAGCAGAAGCCACAAAGTCATTTAGCAATTGCCATTTAAGAAGGCATTTCCCCGACAAAGGTTTAGATTTACAGGAGTATTGTTCAAATTGACTATATAAACTAACATGATTCCACCATTCAGGGAAGGTAGCTTTCGAAGTAGTTTTCCAATATTTCATAATCAAACAGAGCGCAATGCTTAGCATGAAATCAAATAGAAAAGCACCTTGATGAGATAGAGAAGGTACATCTGCTGCAGAGCGAAAGCTCACTATCTGCCAAGAGAGGGGCTCGCTGAACTGGAGGACACACTGTACCTGCTCCCAAACGGAGTTCCAATAAGAGCGCACCCCAATGCATTCAAAGACTAAATGCCTTAGGGTGCCTACTTCCTCACCACATGTCCAGCACATGGGACTGAGAGAATTATCCCACCTTGCAAGAGCAACGGGGGTGTAAAAACAGCTGTGGGCAAAGAAGTATAGAGTCTGGGTCAAGGAGGCGGAGCGAGTCACTCTGACCTGCTTACACCAGAATCTCTTCCATTGATGTTCAGAGAGCACCCTCCCTGTGTCGCGTTCCCATTTCTCTTGTACCTTAGACAGCATCGGGGCAGAGACCCTACAAATCTCTTGTAGATCCTCGAAGCTAGTCCCCCTTACCAGCCTAATCTGTTCAAGATATATCATAACACCTTCAGTATTGGGGACCTGGGTCGGGGATACCCCAGCCCCTCCTAAGCAGTGCCTAAGTTGAAGCCACTGAAATTGGCAGGATAGCGGGAGAGCAAACTCTTGTCGAAGTTCTAGAAAAGTCTTCCACCTACCAGAGACTTGTAAATGATTCACAAGCCAGATCCCCCGGGAATACCAAGTTTTCCAGGCGACCGGCTTCTTCTGAATGGAGAACAAAGGATTATACCACAAAGGCAGGTAGCGATGAGAGGCCCCCTTTGGCTCACATGTTTTGAGAAAAACCTGGAACGCTTTTAGGGTATCCACGATAACAGAGGAGAGTGGAAAAGTAGATGGAAATTGCATCCAAGGGCAAACCGCAGGGGTATTGGCGCTAGCAACTTCTCCTCTAAGAGTGTCCACACCGGGCACCCCGTAGAAGGGCCGTCAGGCCATCGGGACCCCTGCTTGAGCAGGAAGGCGTGATGGTAAAAACGAAAATTAGGAAAATTCACACCACCCCACTCCCGTGGAAGCCGCAACTTGGCTCTAGCGATCCTTGGAACTTTATTGTCCCAAAGAAACTGCAAAAGTATCCGGTCTAGATGCTGATACACTTTATCAGGGAGGTAGCAGGGAAGCATCTCTAAATAATAGTTAATTTTGGGGACAATCATCATTTTTATGGTGTCTAATCTGCCCCACCAGGAAAGCGCTAAAGGAGACCATCGCGTCGTCAAGTCCCGCGCCAATGACAAGATCTCCTCGACATTACATTTAATCGTTTCCTCAAGCGGATAGCAAAAGCGTATCCCTAAGTATTTCACAGCGCCCGCTTCCCACAAAAAGGGATTTTCTCCAACGGCCGTCCTGTGAGCCCATTTATTTAAAGGAAACATCACAGACTTAGCCCAATTAATTTTATAGCCTGAGTATCTCGAATATGTCTGAATAGTATCCAATATTACAGGTAGAGAGTCTGGCAGAGCAAATAAAAGCAGGTCATCCGCGTAAGCGGAGAGCTTTATCTCCAGTCCAGCTACCACGGCGCCCTGTATGCCCGAATTCTGCCTTATAAGGATGGCTAAGGGCTCCATAGCAAGGTTGAAGAGCATAGGAGAGAGTGGACATCCTTGACGGGTGCCACGCCGCAAAGCCAGGGGAGCGGATGTGACGCCGTTCACACAGATCCGAGCGGTGGGGTCCGAGTATAAGGGACTGAGAGCTTGAAGAAAGGTCTCCCCAAAACCAAACCAACGGAGGGTCACGAACAGAAAAGGCCATTCTAAGCGATCGAAGGCTTTTTCTGCATCTAAAGAGAGGCCAACCAGTGGCCTTTCCATCCCATCAGCTCCTACTATGATGTGAGATAACAGGCGCGCGTTGTCAGATGTCGAACGCCCCTCTGTAAAACCACACTGATCGGGATGGATTAGAGATGGAATAATCCCCGAGAGCCTGGCAGACAGCACAGTAGCGTAAATCTTATAATCCGCATTAAGCAAGGATATGGGACGATAATTGGAGACTAGTAGGGGGTCTCTACCCGGCTTCTCAAATACTATTAAATTAGCGGCCGCAAAGGAGCCGGTTGTGTGCTCCGCCGCTGCCAGGAGGCGAAAGTACTGCTCTAAGTGAGGGGCAAGGACCGAAGCGAAACGTTTAAAAAATTCCACCGGCAGCCCATCGGGGCCGGCCGCTTTACCCGATGCCATAGATGTTATAGCCTTCTTAATTTCCACAGCAGTAATAGGAGCATCTAGCACAGCCCGATGATCTTCAGAAAGAAAGGGATGTTGCAAGTTGGCTACTAACTGAGCGAAACCCGCGGGAGAGAAATCGCATTCGGAGCTGTACAGGTGGGCATAGTAATCCCGAAAGGCCTCGGCTATCTGTGCATCTTTAATTAAAAGACCCGGCCCCGCTGGGTGACGAATGGCGCTAACTCGCTTGATTTCCCGTTTGCCCTTTAAGGTGGACGCTAAGTGTTTACCCGCTTTATTCTTTTCACGATAGTAATACCCCTGTTGACGGCGCACATATAGGGAGGCCTCGGAGGACGCAAGGGAGTTGTATTGAAAGCGCAATCGCTGAAGACGCAATAAGATACATGGATCTGAGCGGCGCACCAGAATCCGCTCTCCAGCTTTAATCTGGAGCTCCAAGGCATATAATCGTTGCTTCCTCTGCTTTTTTAAACATATATCAAAGCTGGTAATGACCGCCTTAATCGTGGCCTTAAAACCCTCCCACCAGGCTCAGGGAGATGTGACATGAATTGCGTTAAACTGAAAATATTCTGAGATAGCGACTTTTACTGCAATCTGAAACTCAGGGTTGTCCAGAAGAGATCTATCCAGGGCCCAATACGGAGACGGAGCCTGTAGGGAGTCATCCTGTATAAGGACAGAAACGGGCGCATGGTCCGAGATATGGATAGAGTGAAGATGAGAAGGACCCATACGAAGAACCAGGGCTTTAGAAACCAGAAAATAATCTATACGAGATTGCGTCGCATGTGGCGCTGAGAAAAAAGTGAACTCTAGTTCCTGCGGGTTCTGAAGGCGCCAGAGATCCACCAGAGCCATCTCACGCATCATAGAGGTAAGCATAAGATGGCCCCAGGACCGTTGAACAGACCGGGGGGGCTTCCGATCAACCAAAGGATCCAATGCTTGATTGAAATCCCCTCCGACTATGATCAGCTTACCGTCATCCGCGTTTAGCTCCTCTGTTATTGCTGCAAAGAAAGCAGGGTCATCCGCATTAGGGGCATAGAGACACATAAGTAACACCTCCAGCTCCCCCAACTTAAATGAGACTTTAGTCCAGCGGCCCTCTGAATCAGATTTTACATTCAGGACCGCTATCCCTAAAGAGCATCTAGCCAAAATAGCAACCCCATTATGTTTCCTGACTGCTGGGGAATATGCTAAGACTTTAAAGGGTCGCTGCCCGAGCTTTAAGGATTCGTGCAGATTCAGGTGTGTCTCTTGAAGTAATACCATATCGGCCCCTTCCCTGCGTGCATAGTCTAGGATTTTCCGCCGCTTGACTGGACTATTGATACCTTGCACATTCAGGGAGAGTAGTTTACATGGAGCCATTAAAGCAAGCCTATATAAGAACCCCCAGGAGTCAGGAAATCAAGCATACCATACCCTGAGAAAATAGTCAATTGACCCAGAAATACCTTCAGGCTCATCATAGCAATTAAAGATTGATAGTTGCTGAAATAAGATATCACAATTATCCATATATATATACCCCGGAGGAGAGGCTGACCCTGAGCACATGAAAAGGTGAGCACCGGCCGGCAGGGCTGGCTCCGGAGACCTAAACAGAAGAGAGAGAGAGCGGTCGGGCCCGAGCCGCAGGAACCAACAGAGCGGCCCGGGAGAGGATAGTAAGTAGATTATACATGAAAATGGTTAACAGCAATGCTTACATAAGGAACCCATAACCCAACAATAGGAAGAAACACCTCTAAGCAAAGATTCTTAACCTCCATCAGATGCTAATGAACAAATATACGCCACAACAGGGAGCGCTAGTTCTTAATATGCATTCAGTTCGTTAGCCGCTCCACCTCTAGAAGCGCTATGAAAGACACGCCGGCCTCAGAGGGTCCACCGCCGGGGTCTCAGCTTCTCATTAAGCCCCGGTTGACCTTGCGCTGAGAAACAGACTCCTACAAGGTGGATTAATATAGCCAGAGGCCACAAATCAGCGCATCTGGGCTGCTTCAGCATCTTCCAAAAACTGTTGAAGTGCGTCAGGCTCCTCAAAGGTGCGAGTATGATTGAGGTAAGTAACTCGCATCCGCGCAGGGTACAGAAGGCCGAAGCGCGCCTGGAGTTGCTGAAGCCGGGGACGAAACTCCAACAGCCTCTTGCGCCGGTTAACAGTATATTTAGCAAGATCAGGAAAGAAAGAGAGCCTGTGCCCCTCGAATTCAATCAGGGCTCGGGAGCGCGCCAGCTCCAAGATCTGCGCGGCCTGTTGATATCGTAGGGTGCGCAGGACAATAGGCCGTGATCTGGAGTTTTGTGCCACCACATGAGACGGTACACGATGAGCACGATCTATTTCGAAGTCCTTGTCGAAAGTGCACCGCAGAATCTCTGGAATGACCTTGAAGAGAAAAGCACGCATGTCTTTTCCTTCGGCCCCCTCCGGTAGACCCACCAGGCGGATATTGTTGCGGTGTGCACGGTTGTTGCCGTCTTCGACTTCGCGCTGCAACGCCTTGATCTGTCTCTCCAACTTGGGAATAATCGCTAAACGGGCCTCATGAGCGGTGAGAGTGCCCTCTACCTTGTCCTGTCGCATGGATAGGCTCTCCAATTTAGCCTTTAGATCGACCAAGTCCTCCTGCATAGCGGTCAAAGCTGCACCATTAGCTATGACAAGCTCCTTAACTCCGCGGATCTCGGAAAGTAATTCGAGGTGAGCGTCAGGCCCCTCGCATGTAGGCGCCATTTTGTGTGGGGAGATAGGCTCCGTTTTGGACCGTTTAGCGCTACTGTTCGCCGCCCCTGAATAATCCAAGCGTTGCGGCTTCGGGCCCGACATCAGGAAGGTACCGTTGATCGTTTAGAGAGAGAAAATCCCAAATAGAGTACCAAATAAACAGGATTCTTGCTGGGTCTCCACGGAGCCACCGCACTACACGTCCACTCCGCTCGGCATCAGGCTCCGCCCCTCTCATTCAGATGGTCTTGTAGTTGTAATAGGACTGACTTCTCAATGATCTTTGCCAGGAAAGATATGCTGGAGATGGGGCGGTAGGATGCTGGGTCGTCCTTGTTGAGTGAGTTGTTCTTTAGGACTGGTCTTATTATTGACTTCTTGAGCTGTGTGGGCATAATTCCTTGTTGGAGCGATTGGTTCACAATATGTGATACTTGGTTCGCAATATCTTGTTTTGCCGCCTTAACCCATGCAGTTGGGCAGGGATCTAGCGGCGATGTGGTTGTACGGATGTTTGTTATTATTTGGGTAATTTGCTGAGCATCAATGTTGTGAAAGTTGTTCCATGTTAGTTCCTGGTCTACTTTGGTCATCTTGTTTAGGCGATGTTCCGGGTAGTTTACGTTCAAGCAGTGCGTGGATGGGGGTGCAGTGAGTTTACTTGCGTAGTGATCTGCCAGGCTTTGGGGTTTGATTACTGTCACATGGTGGTCCTCCAGAGGTATTTTTGTCAGTGATTTTACTAGTTCGAATAGCTCCCGAGGCTTATTGATAGCTTTGTTTAATAAGTTGGTGTGGTGTGTCCTTTTCGCAGAGTTGACCTCGCCTTTGTATTTTGTGAGGTGTCTGAGGTAATCAGTCTTGTGTTCCATGGATTTGTTTTGTCGCCATTTTCTCTCCAGTCTTCGGAGTTCCCTCTTCATTCTGGTCAGCGTTTCTGTGTACCAGGGTTCTGATCTGTGTTTAGTTGAGATCGGGGGGGGTCTTCCATGTTGGGTGTGAAGCAGCCTGTATTCCCTCGTTCCAGCTGTTTGTCAGTAGATCGAGGTCAATGCATTCCAAATCAATGTGGGTGGTAATTTTGCTGATGAGATCTTCCAAGTTTAATTTGCTGAAGCCCCTTTGCGGGCGTGCCATTCTCCGGGCCTTGGCGTCTTTGGGTAAGGAAGGAAGGTTTAAGTGAAGATCAATTTGATGGTGGTCGGACCATGGTACTGGAGTTATCCTTATTAGAGGTTTTTCTTTGTTTCCCTGCTGGGTTGTGGGTGTGAAGACCATGTCTAGGGTATGACCCTTGTCGTGGGTGGGCTCATTTATTCGTTGCTGATATCCTAGTTGGTCCATGGCTTCAAGGAAGGTCTTTGCGTGAGTAGGTGGCATGGAGGTTAAATTTAGGTCTCCCAGGATGATTTGGAATTTCCTGAGTTGCGTGGTGGAGATGCTCTCTAGTGCTATGGCAAGAGATTCATGCTGTGTTGATGGGGGTCTATATATTAGGCAGATGGATAGAGCTGAGTTTTCGACTTTCAGCAAATCGATGTCCATATCTGAAAGTTGGAAAGTGGTTGTTAATTGTAGGTTGGCTTTGGCGATGATGAGAACTCCTCCTCCTCTTTTGCTGGTGCGGGGGCAGTTGAATAATTTGTAACCGGGTTTATTTATCTGGTTTAATATTGCTGAGTCGGTGTCCATGATCCAAGTTTCGGTTATACAGAGGATGTCCGGTTGCTCATCCGTGATGATGTCATGGATTAAGTGGGTCTTGTTCCTGATAGATCTGGCATTAATGAGTATGATGTTGCATGCATCAAGAGTCGTTTGAGGTGAAAGTATGTGGGTGCTTTGTGTGAGCAGGGGTTTGTCTACATTCGTCATTCTTGGTTTGCGGTGCCGCTGTGGCCTATTATGCCTGGTAGTAGAGGGCCTTGGAGATGGTGTGATTGTTGGGCCATTGCAGGTAGTGTGGTAGGGGGTGAGTGGAGGGAGGACAGGTGTTTGTATGGGATAAAGCATATACATTGGAGTGCATATGTGTGGTAGTGAGTAGTAGAAGTTGGAGATGAAGGCATATGAAGGAACCAGTAGGAGCAGATATATACTTAGTAAAAATCTAAGGGGTGCCATTCCACAGTTTGATAGACAGTTGCGCTTGGGCCGTGACCTGAAAGCTACAGACTCTTTATAGACTCAAGTTGTTTTTTAGTGGCCTAGTAACAGCAGTAACCTCAGAGTAATAGGTAATATTTTTCCGTCAGAGGCTCAGTATCAGCATGCACGTTACAGTAACAAATAATACTTTGCAGTCAGAGGGCTAGTCGTATCAGACACTTTACAGTCATGAGTGATATTTCTCGTTCAGTAGCCTAGTATCAGCATGTACGGTACAGTGACAAACAATACTTTGCAGAGGGTTTTCTTATTATCATCAGTAATACGTTATATTCACAGTTACAAGCAGTGTTAATCAGACAGTTGTTACTATTACACATCTGCAGCTAACATGTGAGGTCTGTTATAGTACAGTAAACAAGTAAACTTTTCTCAGTCATTGGTTGGTATCACCAGGTAGTTCGCAAACACTGTGTAGTGCCTTAGTATTGTCCGGGCTCAGATCTTCGTTCTTTATGTCAGCTTCGTCTATGTGTGGGATTACGTTTAGAGGCTTACCTCCTTGGTTGTGTACGGGTCAATGAGATTCCTTCGGTGTTCCTAGGTGGTTAGCTCCGGCGTGTGTGCTCCATTCGATGGTGCTCCAAAGAGGACTTCTGTCTCGCTGCCTAATGCCCACTGCCTAAGGGCCACGCCAAAGGGCCCTCTGGCGAGGCCCTCAGGCGCTGGCCCGCCAGGCGCGGGCGCGCCCTGCAGGGAGACCGCTTTTAAAGTAGTTGCGGGCTGGCTCCCACTGCCCGGATTGGGCAGGAGCACCGGGGGTGGAGTGCGTTACCTTATAGTGCGCCATTTGCATCACCTGGTATTATAGTGCTTTCATAGTACATTTGCAGGGAGGAGTACTAACAATAACATGTAAAATGCCTCCTAGATCACTATTGCTCATGACAGGTGATACCTCATCCATCCATCTTCATGGGGCACTGCGGGGGATTGTCCCCCCGATCCCTGCTCCATCGGTGGGCGTTGTTACCATTGTGCTGTGGCTCTGCTCGTGTGCTTTCACATCAGCGCGCAGCCTTATGCCGCACACTGTTCCTATGCCTCGTGAAAATGTAGCGTGCCGCCTTCTGCTGCCCACTATTTCTGTGCCTCCTAAAACGGTGCCTGAGCCAGCTGCTTCATTGGGCACTGTGGGGGATTGAACCCCTGATCCCTGCTCCATTGGTAGGTGTCGTTACCATTGTGCTGTGGCTCTGCTCGTGTGCTTTCACATCAGCGCGCAGCCTTATGCCGCACACTGTTCCTATGCCTCGTGAAAATGTAGCGTGCCACCTTCTGCTGCCCACTATTTCTGTGCCTCCTAGAATGGTGCCTGAGCCAGCTGCTTCATTGGGCACTGCGGGGGATTGAACCCCGATCCCTGCTCCATCGGTAGGCGTCGTTACCATTGTGCTGTGGCTCTGCTCGTGTGCTTTCACATCAGCGCGCAGCCTTATGCCGCACACTGTTCCTATGCCTCGTGAAAACGTAGCGCGCCGCCTTCTGTTGCCCACTATTTCTGTGCCTCCTAAAATGGTGCCTGAGCCAGCTGCTTCATTGGGCACTGCGGGGGATTGAACCCCCGATCCCTGCTCCATCGGTAGGCGTCGTTACCATTGTGCTGTGGCTCTGCTCGTGTGCATTCATATCAGCGCGCCGCCTTATAACTCCCGTGCATCTTTTCAAGGCGATAATGTGCGGGGCGCACATGGGCGCCGCGCACATTGGCGCATATGTGTCTCGCGTGTTTTTTTTTCCGGACGCAACGCCCACTCCTTAT
Source organism: Ichthyophis bannanicus (assembly GCA_033557465.1). Classification (NCBI taxonomy): domain Eukaryota; kingdom Metazoa; phylum Chordata; class Amphibia; order Gymnophiona; family Ichthyophiidae; genus Ichthyophis; species Ichthyophis bannanicus. Next base: position 1,297,374,231 of record CM066031.1, read on the forward strand.
ATGGCACAGGCACACTAGCGCGGCCCCGCACGTTAGGACTGTTTAGTAAACATGCCCCTATATCAGCGTGAGTAAATTACTAACTACAGGGCAATGGGGTTGATGCACAGCAGGTGCTATCCACATGGAGATATATGTGTAAATGCTAATATTCAGTTATCTCTATAAATCAGATGCTGAATATGTTGTCTTAACTTGATGGGGGTAATTCTATAAAGCTTTTTTCCAGGTGTAAACCTGCTATACAAGCAGAAAGGGGCTTTTATAAATGTATTTATGTACATATGAATATAATGGAGGACATTCTGGAAACCCTATTCGTGCTTTGGATGTCTTAAAATGGGCATAGAAACGTCCCAAGCACAGAGACATCTCCAGAACATTTTTAGAAGTCGGGTCTGTGGATGTCCCCAGTGTGAAGACATCCAAGCCTGAAAAAGGAGTGTAGTGGAGGCATGTTTGGGTGTTCCCAGAACATTTGAAAAAGGTCAGGCACATCCAGGTGCAGACGTGATTACACAAACATAGATGTACCCGATATAGACGTCTGTAAGGGTGTCTATATAGACATCCACATAGTATTTCAGGACCTGGATATCTGGGAATAACCTAATGGTTAGAGTCGTGGACTAAGAATGGTTCAAATCCCACTGCTGCTATCATTGAAATTGTGCTGAGTACTGGAAATGATGGAGTGCTTTCTCTTCTACACCCTATGGATGCTTTTCAGCCAAAACAAGCACTTTTCAGATGCCTGATCCTTTCTGAAGCGGGTCTAAATTTAGATGCGACTCCAGACATCTGGGACGTTTCTGAGATCAGGTGGGGATATCCAGGTTTCTAGGAATGCCCTAGCCACGCCATCACTATGCCTCATTCAAACTTGGATAACCTCATGCTGGAGATGCCTCTGTGCCCATTTTTTGGACATCCAAAGCACAAAGAAATCTTCCAAAATGACCCCCATAGGCACACATGGTGCACCAATTTTATAAAGAACATATGCATGTATGACTGACCAGTGAACATGGCATGAGATACATCCAAATAAATAAATACATTTACCTATGCAAACATGCCCAGAGAAAGTTAGATCTGTTTGAAGATAGAGGTAACTGATAATATATAACAGCTAAGATATAAGAGAATAAAAATAGTCAGAAGGAGATAGTTTCCAAAGTAATAACAACATCAAAATAAAATGAAAACATCTGCAGACCCATGCCCTCATTTGACCCTCTAATTTTTCCCAACTTCTATAACACATCTACTACACATCCCTACACTTACATAGCAACATAGAATATGACTGCAGATAAACACCGGTATGGTCCATCTAGCCCGTCCAGTAAGGTGTCTAGAGTGTTTGTAACTGCCACTCCATGCAGATCACCCCCTCTATTTATAGAAGTATAAATTATATTTGCTTTGATTTCATTCTCTTGCTGCAAAGGGATCCACTGATTCTGTCCCGTGCCATTTTAAATTCTATCATTGTATTTGTCCCTACCACCTCCATCGGGAGGGCATCGACTACCCTTTCAGTGAAAAAGTATTTCCTGATGTTGTTTTTAAGTTTACCTCCTTGCAGCTTCATTGTATGCCTTCTAGTTTTGCAGCTTCCCCTTCTTTGAAAAAGGTTTCTTGGTTCCTTAATATTTGTGTAGGCACATTCCAATCTGGATGTCCAACCCCTTGACCGGGTGCCCAGAATTGGGACGTGCACCAAATGCACCCGATTCTGATCCCACGGGGGCTAGACATGCCCGTGGGATCAGAATCGGGAAAAAAGCCAAGATGTCCAGACTGTGCCCCAATTCTGGACACCCAGCATGCACAACGGACTCCCCGGATAGCCCAGCCAGGCTCCTGAATGGAGCTGCAGTGCCATGGCTTCCCATCACCATGGCACTGTGGCTCCATTCAGGAGCAGTGATCCCCAGCTGCTGATCAAAGTCCCCTTTCCCCGCAGCCCGATCCCCAATCTGACCTTCCGTGGCCAGGGTTGGGCTATGAGGACCCCCCTGCACCTCCTCACCTCCTCTGCTGGTCCAGGCTCAGCTGTCACCTGCCTGACATCTACGGGGACTTATTTCACCTCTGATGTGAAATAAGTCCCCGTCCATTTTGCAGACCTGGATGTACAGGGCTGACCTCAGAATCGGCTCTGGATGTCTAGGGTCAGTCGCTGACCACTGCCCGCTCTCACTCCTCCCCTGGCCCACCCCCTCCTGCCCACAAACAGAGCCCCCCGCACAGATCGGATGAACATGCAGGGAGTTCTGTTTCCCCCAGAGCCAGACAGATGAATAGCGTGTCTGGATGTCTAGATCGAATGTCCAGAGCCGCTATTCTGGTCTCAGAATAGACCCTTTAAATGTCTGTATCATATCTCCCCTGTCTCTCCTCTCATCCAGAATATACATATTTAGGTCTTCAAGTCTCTTCTAATTCATCTTCTGGTGCAGGCTCCAAATCATTTTGGTCACCTCCTCTGAACCATTTCAAATCCTTTATGAGATATGGTCTCCAAAACTGAACATAATATTCCAAGTGAGGCCTCACCAATGGCTTGTACAGGGGCATTAATAGCTCCTCCTTTCTGCTAGTTATTCCTCTCTGTATGCAGCCCAGCATCCTTCTGGCTTTGGCTACCGTCTTGTTGCATTGTTTTGCCACCTTGAGATCCTCAGTCACTAGTACTCCTAGGTTCCTCTCCTGGTCCATGCACACTTCTTGCCCCCTATCACATACAGTTCCCCTGGATTTTTGCATCTCAAGTGCATGGCTCTGTACTTCTTTTCATTAAATCTTAAATGCCATGTATTAAACCATTGGTCCAGTATTTGTAGATCTTTCCTCATGTTGCCCACTCCCTCAGAAATGTCCTAATGCAAATTTTCATGTCATCTGCAAAAAGGCAGACTTTCCTGTTCAATCCTTCTGCAATATCACTCAAAAATACATTGAACAGTATTGGTTCCAGGATCCCTGAATCATACCACTGTGTACCCTCCTGCCTTCTGAGTGAGATCCATTTACTACCACCTTCTGTCTTCTCTCAGTCAACCAATTTCTGATCTAGTTCACCACCTTGGGAGCTATCCCCAGGCTGATCAGTTTATTCATAAGCTTCCTATAAGGAACAGAATCAGGTTTTGCTGAAATCTAAACATATCACATCCATCACATACCCTTGATCTAGTTCTCTGGTCACTCAGTCAAAGAGTTTAATCAAATTAGCTAACAATTTGTTTACTTACACTGTCTCCATAGGCACACATATCTGCAGTGTATCACTCGCAGGAATATGCAGATCACATATAGCATCAGTTCCCTCAGAGACTCTGTATAGTCTCTTCAGCTCATCTACATAAGAACATAAGAACATAAGATATGCCATACTGGGTCAGATCAAGGTCCATCAAGCCCAGTATTCTGTTTCCAACAGTGGCCAATCTAGGTCATATGTACCTAGCAGTTTCCCCGAGAGACACAAGTTCCACAATGCTTGTAATGGGTCAAGCATTGATATCTTCGGTCACTTCTTAATAATGGTTTATGGACCTTTCCTCCAGGAACTTGTCCAAACCTTTTTTAAACCCTGCTACACTAACAGCCTTTACTACATCCTCCGGTAACAAATTCCAGAGTTTGATTACACGTTGAGTGAAAAAATATTTTCTTTTATTAGTCCTAAATAGTTTACCCTGTAGCTTCATTGCATGTCCCCTAGTCTTTCTATATTCTGATAAGGTAAACAATCGATCTACGTTTACCCGTTCCACTCTGTTCATTAATTTATAGACTTCTATCATATCTCCCCTCAGCTGTCTCTTTTCCAGGTTAAAGAGCCCTAACCTTTTTAGCCTTTCTTCATAGGAGTATCCTTCCATCCCCTTTACCATTTTGGTGGCTCTTCTCTGAACCTTTTCTAAAATCGCTATATCCTTTTTAAGATACGGCGACCAGAATTGCACACAATATTCAAGGTGCGGTCTCACCATGGAACGATATAGAGACATTATAATATCTTTTGTTTTATTTTCCATTCCTTTCCTTGTCATACCTAGCATTCTATTTGCTCTCTTGGCCGCCGCCGCACACTGGGCCGAGGGTTTTAACATGGTATCCACAATGATGCCTAAATCTTTTTCCTGGGTGGTGGTTCCTAATGTGGAACCTTGCTTCGTGTAACCATAGTTTGGGTTGTTCTTCCCTAGGTGCATAACCTTGCACTTGTCCACATTAAATTCCATCTGCCATTTTGATGCCCAGTCTTCTACACATCCCCTGCTACCCTACTAGGAAACACTTTACCATGTCTTTCCTCACTGAGTTCTACCATATAGACATGACTGAGTCTATGAGTGAAAGGAAGGGGAAATACACCATTTGATCGCATGGTTAAGTGTCCATATCTCCAGGGCTGGCCTGTCCACTAGGTGGACTAGGTAGCTGCCTAGAGCAGAAGACCTCCGTGGACAGCACAGCATACATGGCCTGCTGCCTCTCCTCCCCCCCCCCCCGTGCTGAGTCACACCACATCACCACACCCTACTGCCGCTGATTCAGGTGGCTGGGTTGGCTCACTAGCAGCAGCCCATGGTAGGCCATGTGCTTCGGCATACAGTACATGTCCTGCCACTTCTGACCACCTAAAGTTGTGTCGGAAGGGTCAGAAGTGGCAGGCCATGTGTGCTGAAGCACATGGCCTGCCGCTGCCGCTGAGCCTTCCCCCGACCCCGCTGCCAGAATCTGCGGTAGTGGGAAGACAGTGGCACAGCTCAGCACAAGGGGGAGGGGAGGATGGCGGCACTGTTCAGCACGTGGGGGGGGGCAGCAAGCCAGGGTTTCAGCTGCATATACTCAGTTTGTATATAAAAGCACACCTTTTTCAGATGGTTTGTGCTTGATTATTGATTTATTGTTTTGTCTTGTATTTTGCAATGAATATGTATGTTGCTTGTACCCACTTATAAATTTGGGATAGGTGGTAAATGTTTTAAATAAATAAATGAATAGATGAAATATTTGAAAAAATTGATTCTGATGGAAAGATGCTCCAAGGTCTTGACACCTGGAAAAAATTCAAGGGGTATGTTTTCTAAAGAGTGGTAAGGGAGAAAAAGTGCTGTTAATGGGCATTATTGACACCCATGAGTGGTTAACACCAGAGAAAGCACTGATAATGCTGGATTAACATGCAGAAGCTGGACCCGTGGCATTAAAGTAAAAGGAAGTGGACAGTGGGCATTAAAGAGGTGGAGACTGGGCGGGGATAGTATGTGCTCCTTTAATGCCGGGTTGTGTTGAGCATTAGAGGAAGGGCTAATTCTGAGGACAGAGAGCCTATTTAAATGTATGCAATGTGCTCCACCAATCGTAGGTCTCAAATTAGTGATAGTAGTGTTCCTTTGGCAGCAACAGAAAGGTGCACTATGTTGTTGTTAGTGCCAAATTGGTAAAAGAGTTGTCACATGGGTGGTGCAATGGGGCTGGCTGGTCCACTAGGCAGGCAAGGCTGCTGCCTAGGGTGTACATCTGTGATGTCTGGAATGACTCCACTGTGACAGTGGCAGCACACATACATGCTACTGCTGTCAAAAAGGAGTCATTCCATCCTTGCTGCCACCCTGCTGTCATGTTAGCTTTGTGTGAGAGTAGGGGTGGCGATCACAGTGGCTCCAGTCTGCTGCAAATTAAATGTGTCCCGGCCCTATGTGTCAGGTGCAATGCTGCAGTTGCCTGTGTTAGTTGGATGGTAAGCATATCAGCAGCAGGTACAGCACAGTATATGGCGATCCCTCTCTTCCAAGGTCTAAGGCAACAGCACGCATGCCCACATCTCCTGGTGGAGGGGAGCAGGAATGCATGGTGTGACTACCTGCATGTTTGCAATTTCAATAAGGCTCCTGCAACACTGAATCTGCAGCTGTGCCATGATGGTAGGTGGAGAAAGATTGACCAGCATGTTGTCCACCATGATCGGTGGACTCTCGCACCCATATACTTTGCCGAGTAGATGGACTGATCCTGGGATCAGGATGCCCCCCACTTGCACATATTGAGTGGATATGTGCATATGGGGGGGGGGGGGAATATGCCACTGAGGCAGGAATACTATGCAATATGATAACAGCCCATGTCAGAGGAAAAATGACCACCCTACCTCCTCACCTGCCAAATGATGACCATAATTAGTATGTGAACCTGTGACCCCTCTAAATGTAAATATGGAGTTAGTTACCATTTGAGCCACATGTGAATCTAAGTTAGCTGTTGTGGTCTGCAAAATATGAGATTATTCAATAACTGCCCCATAAGCACACACTAGGAAATGGGTGCATTGGTCATTCTGCTAGGACACCCATGGTCTGGAATGTATGTGTTCATGTATCATGCCCTGCCCCTTTGAATGGACAGATCCCATATTAAGACATGAATGTCAGTTGAACCAGAAGCATAGCAAGGCAGTGCAACATACAGACCTAACAAGATGTCACTCTCCCACACCTGCCAAACATACCTTGTTAGAGAAGTATAGCAAAGAGCCTGCAGAGATCTAAGCAGACATAGGCATATCCCAACTTGGCAAACCTGTGCCACTGCTCTATGATTCCAAACACGTAACCATTGTTTGTATGAGAAAAGGGACACAGGTTCTAAGACCAGCCTCTGGATAAGGAATGGTATCTCCACGTGTGTTAATTTTATCCTATATTTCCAAAACTGTATCGTTATGTGCATCCTTCAACATTTCATCCAACATGAGTCCACACACACAACTACCACACTAAGAAGCTGCACCAACCATGGCTGGATGGCAGAGCATGCTAATAGCACCAGCACACTGATTTGGCCTTGACAGAGCATGCTAATAGTGCCTTCACACTGAGCAGGCATTGACAATGGTGGAGCATCAAAGAAGGAATAAAGGGAGGGGTGGGGGGGGAGGATGCCAACCTGCACCATTTTTGGACAGTGGGGTCATATGTGTGTGTGTCTCCAGAGGGGTGTGAGCTACAGCAATCCATTGTGCATGCATGTGTTGCCCAGGCTTTATGGCTGTAAATACAACATGCTGCAGGACAGCTTAACAGCAACCCTACATACTGTATGAGACACCATTTAGAAGCAGAAGGTTAGTTTTCAGTAAGTAATTGCAACCTGTGGCTGTGACACTTTAATACATTCCCAGTTACACCATCATCAACATCCACCCCCACAGTATTCCCTACACTTACCTCCCAACATGATACTGTTATTTAGCTCTCAACTCACCTGCTGGTTGACCGGAGTGAGCAGGGGGGACACATGTCTGTGTTGCAACCCTTACCTCTGACTGAGCCTCCAGGACTCAGGACACACCAATTTGCACATCTGAGAGGCCTGCAGTGGGAGACTATTCCATGCCTCTACCACTCTTTCCGTAAAGAAATATTTTCATATATTACTCCTGACTCTATCCCCTTTCACTCCTATTCTATGTCCCATGCCTTCAATTGAAAGAAACCCTTCTGTGCATTTATGTCATGGAGGTATTTAAATGTTTCTATCATATCACCCCTACCCAGTCTTTTCTCCAAAGTATACATATTAAGATCTTTAAGTCTGTCCCCATATGCTTCATAACGAAGACCATTAACCATTTTAGTAGTCACCCTCTGCACTGACTCTAAACTGCTTATATCCTTTGGAAGGTGCAGTCTCCAGAATTGCTAACAATATTCCAAATGAAGTCACCCCAAAGACTTATACAGAGGCACTATCACCTCCTTTTTTCTGCTGGCAATTCCTCTCTCTATACACCCAAGCATACTTCTGACTTTCACCTGTTTTCTACCTGTTTAGCTACTTTATTATAACATAATAACAAATAAAGACCAGCATGGTCCATCTAGTCTGCCCAGCAAGGTGGCAAGGTGGCAAGATCATCAGACACAATTATGCCCAGGTCCAACACTTCTTTTGTGGACGAAACCCCTCACCCCCTACACTGTACCGCTCCTTTGGATTTATGCAGCCCAAATGCATGACCTTGCATTTTTTACCATTAAATTTCAGCTGCCAAATTCTAGACCATTCTTTAAGCTTAGATAGACCCCCCCACACTCATGTTATCTATTCCTTCCTGTGTGTCTTCTCTATTGCAGCTTTTCGTATCATCTGCAAACAAGCAAACCTTACCCGACAGCCCTTCTGCAATATCACTAACAATGATGTTAAAAATAATCGGACCAAGGAAAGATCCCTGCAGCACACCACTGATAATCCACTTCTCCTCAGAGTGAGCTCCATTTACCTGTACCCTTTGTCACCTCCCACTCAACAAATTTCTAACCCAGTCAGTAACTTTAGTGTCCATCCATGGGGTGCTCAATTTGTTTATAAGTCGCCTGTGTGGAACATAGAAGCATTGAAACATGACGGCAGAAAAAGACCATATGGGCCTATCTAGTCTGCCCTTCCATATGAACTACAATAGTGTCAAAGGCTTTACTGAAATCTAAATATACCACAACTAGGGCTCTCCCTTGGTCCAACTCCCTGGTCACCCAGTCAAAGAAATCAATCAGATTTGTCTAACAGGAACTGTCTTTGGTGAATCCATACTGCCTTGGATCCTGCAATCCACTGGACTCCAGAAACTGCACTATTCTCTCTTTTAGTATCCTTTCCAATAATTTACTAACCACAGAGGTTAGACTAACTGGCTTGTAGTTCTCAATGTCATCCTTAAGTCCACTTTTTTATAAATGGACCACATGTGCCTTTCTCCAGTCTTCTGGCACTACTCCTAACTCCAAAGAGGCATTCAAAAGGTCAGACAGTGGAGCCACTAGAACATGCGCAAGTTCCTTCAGTATTCTTGGATGGATCCCATCTGGACCCATGGCTTTGTCTACTTTTAGTTTAGCTAGTTCCTCGTGAACACATTCTTCTAAAAATCATTTGAGATCCATGTCACTTCTGTTCCTGTTTGTGGGTATTTTCTGAGGTAATTCTCCTGGCCCTTCATCTGTGAACACAGAACAGAAATATTTGTTAAGCAATTCTGCTTTATCCTCATCAATTTCTGCATACTCCTCCACTGCACCCTTGAATCTGATAATACCACTTTTGCCCTGCCTCCTCTCACTAACATATCTGAAAAATGACTTATCCCAGCATTTTATTCCATTAGCTATTTTTTCTTCTTTTTGTACCTTTGCTTTCCTGACTGCTTTGTTAGCTTCTCTAAGTTCTTCCAAATATAGATGCCTATCTTCCTCTCTTTGTGATATCTTGTATTTCATGAAGGCCTCTTTCTTTTTCTTCACCTTTTCAGCTACTTCTTTTGAGAGCCATAGTGGCCTCCTTTTCCTTTTACATTTATTTACCTTTCTCACAAAAAGGTTTGTTACCCTTAAAATATTCCCCTTCAGTTTTGCCCACTGTTTTTCTACATACGCCAGCTGTTCCCATCCCATTAACAACTCTTTGGCAAAGTTAGTTTTCCTGAAGTCTAAGACCCTCGCTTTTGAATGGATTTTATCAGCTCTAGTCCCAATACTGAACCATACCATCTGCTGAACACTGGATGCGAGATGATGTACCACTGTAACTGTGCAAATTTGCACATAATAAACACCATCTCAACACTGTCTACTGATCATTGCCCAAAGCATTCAGCAGCGATCACTGGAAGAAGCGGTATACAAATGTAACCAAATAAATAAATAAATTACTTATTACCCCAAATGAGAGTCCAAATGCACCTGTGTGCCTGATTGTGATTGTGGGACACTGACCTCTGAATGGTGAATGCACAATTCCAACTGGCGAAATATGGCACAGGATGGCATGTTGATCTCTGCATTGCCTGTCACCATATGGGAAGGCAGTGCCTGGAGGTGAATGTTGGGGTGAAGGTAGGGGTGATTGGAACAGTACCATACCATATGGTACCATACAAGTACCATATGTAAAATGATACAGCTCTCCTTCACCCAAGGATATACTCCAACTATCCTAAAGACTGCTTCCATATGCTCTTTGCTAAAAACCTCTAAGCTGAATTCCAAAGAACCCAACTTATACAGACCTATCTCAAGTATACCTTTCCTTACAAAAATAATTGAAAAGGTGGTGCAGCTTTGACTCCACAACTACATTAGCCTAAATGCTCCACTTGATCCACATCAGCATGGCTTCTGCCCCAACCATGGTGTGGAAACATTGTTAATTTCACTATTGACTGACTCATCAAGGGAACAGAGAAACCAAAAAAAGCCTTCATTCTCATTTTTCTTGGTATCACCGCAGCTTTTTACACAATATGTCATGAGATTCTCATCCAGAGACTACACTGTCTTGGCATCACTGACAATGCACTAAGCTGGATCTGATCATATTTGACTGATTGCCAACAAATTGTGAAAACCAAAGACAAAAAGGAACCTTACCCGTAAACAAGAGGTGTACCCCAGGGCTCATCTCTATCAGCCTTATTCTTTAACATCCATATCCAGCCAACCTGCGGGATCATCCAGTCACATGATATATTATTATTCCATCTATATGCAGATGACATAATGTTTTATGCACCATTCTCAACCACATCTCTGGACTTCACCCCTATCATACAGTACTTCAACTCCATTCCCAGCTGGCTCTCACAACAAGGCTTTTCCATTAACTATAGTAAAATTGAAGTGCTTTTCATATTCAAAGATCAATCCTTCTACTAACCAAAGTCAATTAAAGTCAGACACGCAGAACTAGCAGTCAAATCAGAAGCATGCTACCTCGGGGTGACTCTTCTGACACTGCATTCCCACATTAACAGTGTGATAAAGAATGTGTATAGTAAAATAAGGACACTCCAACGGCTCCGTCCACTCCTTGAACCTCTTGACTACAGGACTGTATTTCAAGCGATGATACTTCCCCACTTGGACTTCAGTAATTCAATCCTCCAAGGCTTCCCCCTCCCTCCCCTCTCCTCCCCCTCTCCCTCCCTCCCCCTCCCTCCCCCTCCCCCTCCCCCTCCTCCCCCTTCCTCCCCTCCCCCCACTCCTTGATCCTCTCGACTACAGGACTCTATTTCAAGTGATGATACTTCCCCACTTGGACTTCAGTAATTCAATCCTCCAAGGCCTCCCCCCTCCCTCCCTCCTCCTCCACCTCTCCCTCCCTCCCTCCCCCTCCCCCTCCCCTCCCCCCATCTCCCTCCCCTCCCCCTCCTCCCCTCTCCCCCTCCCCTCCCCTCCCCCCTCCCCCCTCCCCCCCCCCTCCCCTCCCCCCTCCCCCCTCCCCCCTCCTCCCACTCCTTGAACCTCTTGACTACAGGACTGTATTTCAAGCGATGATACTTCCCCCCTTGGACTTCAGTAATTCAATCCTCCAAGGCCTCCCCCTCCCTCCCCCTCCTCCCCCTCTCCCTCCCTCCCTCCCCCCTCCTCCCTCCCCTCCCCCCTCCTCCCATGCAATATAGACTGGCTAGCAGAGTGCCCACGGTTAGTTCGTGCATGGCTGGTATACCTGGTGTGGTGCAGCAGGTACAGGCTGTCTTTGCCTGCTGCTGGTGAATGTCAGACCATGGTTGGGGCTGGGGTACAGCTGTAGTCCTAGAACTGGTAGGGACACAGGGGAGGGGCAATGGACAGGTGGTCTACAGTAGTGTGAAGTATTCTAACGTACGTGTGTTGCATCTTACATGCGTTACAGTGCATGCGTGTTGCAGCGTGCACAATAGTGTGTATGCCGTCTGTTTGGGATGTGTGTTTTTACGTGCCATAGTCTGACCACATATGCTAAGGCACCTACTCATATCTTATAGGACATGTAGAGAGCTCTGTAACGTCATGCATGTTATTGTGCGCGCTGCGCATCAGTTGCTCTGCTACGCGCGTTCTCTACAACGTGCGTAGGATGCAGAACGTATAGGTATCATTACTGAATGATAATCTAGCAGACACGGTGGCCACTTGGTGGAGCATATTTGCATTGTGCCTGTTGTGGTTGTTTGGGATAGTGGTTGCAGATGTGCGTGGAGACAACATAGGTTGTGGGTTTGGGTCCCACAGGTTCCTTTTCCTTTCTTTTTGTTTGTTCTGCTCTCCTTACCATACATTGGCTCCGGCTATGTCCCTTCTCCACACACCCTTCCCTCACTTCACTGTACACTGCGGTGTCCCCTCCATGCAGCCTATCCGTCACATTCTCACTGTTACATATGCTCCCTTTTCTTTGGGATGTCTGGGTGGGCAGGTGGCTCAGTGTTTTGGTATTGGTGTCAGTGAGCTTTGTTTGGGCTCTTCAGTCTACCGGTTCAATTCCCTCTTACACCTTTTTGGATCCCCTGCCCATTTTGCCCTTATACGCACGCCATCCACACAGCTGGCCTTTCAGACCGACCCCTGATGCCATTTCCATTTGCTGGCCCTTCAGACCGACCCCTGATGCCCTTTCCATTATATTTGTTTACTCTTCTGCATGCTGTTTCACTGCACACCATTACATGGTGTGTGTGCCTGTGTTACTTGTGGCTCACGTCCCCATTCCGGACTGCATTAACAGCTGCCTGTGGTCTATGACCTTACACCTACGGCTCCTTTTCTCATGTGGTACCATGTCTGCACATCCCTCAGCGCGTCTTCTACTCCCAGCACGCCTTAGATTGCAACCCCTTCAGATGCGCTGCTGCTTCCCATCCGCTGTGGCATTCACGCGTGCTGGGTCCATGCCGCACTATACCGTGCACTGTACCATGCTTTAGCGCCTTGTAATGCGCATTACCTGACACGGCTTGCTTTAACGATGCACCGCCCACTCCTTTATATGGGCATCTGTACCATTACCGCGGAACCTAACATGGGTACCATTACCGCGGTTTAGTAAACTTGCCCCTATATAAATCCCCTTTGTTAAAGTACGTGATATCTATAAATAATGTTTTTTATCATTTTGTAGACATGAGTACCCATTCAAAGTGGTAGTAATGTCTACAAGATGATAAAAAATAATATTAATCTGTCAAGAACTATACCCTCAGCCAAAAAAAAATTAAAAACCATAGCGGGGTTTACATGAGTGATCACATACCTGAATGAATGAATAAATAAAAACCACCACCACACAAAATGTACAAATAGAGGGCAACCACCACTCAAAATATAAATAAATAATTGCTAAATAAATATTTAAAAGAATGTCATCGTGGGAGCCCACTGTAGAAACCATGTGGGGTAACGCATACCAAATAAAATCGCCCTCACTCTAAATGGTGGATAATCACATACATGGATGAATATATAGAAGGCAACCACCACTCGAAGAATATTAAAAACAAATAATGAATTAAAAGAATGTCATCACAAGACTCACCATTTAAAACATGTAGGATTAGTACATACCTAATAAAATCACCCCCACTCTAATGGTGGTAAAAAATAAAAATCAAAAATCAAAAGTGAGGATAAAAATAAAAGCCGAGGGAATAAAAAAATAGGAATGAAAAGCTAAAAAACTACAGGGAGGCCATAGCAGCATAAAAACAGGTTAAGGCATAAAATAGTAAAACTGATTGTATAATAGATACATGACCCATATACCAGACTGTAATTTATTTATTTACATTCTTTTATATACTGTGCATCAGTGTGGTTTACATTGAACAAACTGAAATTACATTGAACAGGGCATTATAACTTGGAGATAACTATTTTGCAGGAAACATGGGCTATGGAGGGTTAAGTGGCTTGCCCAAGACCACAAGGAGCACCTGTGGGACTAGAAACCCCAGTCCTTCCAGCCCAAGGTTGCTGTCCTCTAGTGGGATTTGAACCTCTGACTTTCCAGCCTGAAGTACCTTGCCCCAACCACTAGGCCACTCCTCCACTCCCAATTGAATAAGGTGTATAAAAATAGATCCAAAACCAAAACCAAAAACAAAGGGTGGACAGGAACCAGAGAGGGTATAAAAAAAACTACAGATCTAATATCACCAAGGGACAATAGGCCAACTTAATGTATCTTTGACAAGCTTTATAGAGTTATCCCAAGAAAGGATACTCTCAAACTTGTCAAAGATACATTAACCCGTTTTGGACAGCTCGCATATTCTTTCTCTATTCTGGATGATTTATTAGATTTGTTACACTCAAGCAACTATGAAATACCAGCAATAATAAAAAATATTAAAACTTTGCAGAAAATAGAAGTTTCACATGGTGTATGTTTTTCATACACTGGTCCAATATAGTATATTGTCCGTCTTCAGAAAAAATACAAATTTACAGGGCGTGACAAGATGGCGACAGGACGCTCTGACCTGTGAGGCTGCATTCTCCTGTTGAGTTGGTGCCGGGATATTCTCCGCTTGCTGAGATGGGGCGGAGGAAACGGAAGAAGGCTGTGGTTCCTCCCGGGGTGGACATGCCTTGTTCCTCGGCACAGCGAACCTTGCGGAATTGCGGTTTTGTTGCTGGAGCTGAAGCTGTGCCTTCGGCAGTGCCGGTAGCAGAGGCATCAGCGCTTAGTGTGTTGGGGATTTGGCTTTCGCTGGAGTATGTACCCCTCCACCGTGACCCGGAAGTGTTGCACTGCCAGATGCTGGATCTATTATCAGCTTGCCATCGAGTACACCGAAGGATGGGTCCTTGGGAGGAGCATTGGTTGGTGATTTTTCCCCTGTGGTGTTGGTAGAGCGGCGGAGAACAATCATTGGTGGTGTGTCATTAGAGAAAGAGATTGTCGATGAGGCCGCTCAAGGAGAAGATCTCTTGGGGAAGCTTCTGTTGGAAAAACCAGCGGTAATAACTTTGGAGGCACTGTGGGATGGCTTGGCCTCGCTTAGCTCTTCCCTTAAGGTTATGTTTGGTGCTGTGAGTAATGAATTGATTGGGGTCAAGACAACTTGTGGAACTCTTTCTGGCAACCAGGTTGTACAGGCGGAGAGACTAACTAAGCTCGAACAAGAAGTTGGGCATTTGCATGAAATAGTGAATGCCCAGGTTTTGGACAGAAATGTGTCCTCCAGAAAAAAAGAATATTTGGAAAACCAGGTTAGACGTTGTAACCTTAGTTTTCTAAACTTTTCACGTTCTCCCTTACTGTCTCCATTAGAGATGGTGAGGAAGTATTTTGGGGAGGTTCTTAAGCTTCCCCAGGATCAGTTTCCACCTCTACTTCAGGTGCAGTACTTGTCCCTAGGGTTGAGGGATGTTGGTTACAGTACCCATACTGTTCCTGCTGAGAAGGGTGACCTAACAGGGTTTTTAGAGTCTTCCCTGGAGGTCATCACTACTAAGGCAACTCTGCTGGTAACCCTGGTGCTAGAATCAGATAAATTCTTTATACTTTGATTATATTTTAAGAATATAAATGTAGACTTCCTTGGGTCTAAAGTGCGAGTTTTTCCTGATGTTTCTCGAGTTACGCAGTTGAAAAGGAAAGGCTTTTGGGCTTTTTGCCCCAGGGTATTAGCCCTAGGGGCGACTTTTCAACTCAAATTTCCTGCCAAATGTTGTGTGGTGTATAAACAAAAAGGCTATATTTTATTTGATCCTAGGCAGCTTAATGAGTTCTTAATGGCTAGGGAGGAAGTGGTTGTGGAGGTCTCTAAGTCACCCCATCCGGCTAACACTTAAGTCTTTACCTGTTTATTGTATTTCTTTTTGTAGGTGCCGGGTTAGTTTTAATCCTGCACTATTTGTTAAAGTTTCCTAATACGCCCCCTTATATTTCCTTCTGATATTGGGGTCTAAATGATATGGGTGACATGTTATTGTATTTTTCTTAATGATTCAAATGTTTTCTTTTGTGTCATGTCATAATCCATTGATTTTCTGTTTCATTCATGTATTACCTGGATGTAATACTGTTTATAATTATAAATAAAAAGTTTAAAAAAAAGAAAAGATAGGATTCAGTTCCAATATTCATTGACATAAACATACTGTATGATACTATTAAAACTGCAGTTTTCATTTAAAACCCTTTATTATGATATAATATAGTTTGTCAACAGTCCATTCTGACGGCGAAATATGATACATGTGAAAACATTTCTGATGCAGTGCATCGATATTGCACCATTGAAACACCTAGAACAGAATGCTTGACAGCAATTAGTTTTGACAACATATTAGCCCAGTGTATGAAAAACATACAAGGCCGATATATGCACCAATATCTCTGACACTAAGGGGTATGTTTACTAAACCACGCAATTGTGTGGGGTGCACTTGAGCATGCGTTTTTGGGCCCCGCACATGTGCGCGCCACACTAACAGGCCTGCACAAGTGCGTGGCGCGCTGAAGTGCAATAGAGGCATGGAAAGGCATTCCGAGGGCGGAGGAAGGCTCCCGAGAGGCGGAGGGATGGGGTCAATGGGTGGAGAGTGGGAGGGGAGAGGCTCCCTGCACAGGAGCGGGGCTGAAATTCAAGCTAAAAAATACCGCGAGTGAAAACCTCGCGTTAGAGCCAATTTAAAGGGAAGAGAAACCATTTCCGTCAGCAATGTACAGCAAAACAGGAGAAACCTGAAAAACGTGAGCAGTGTGATACATGTGCACAGAACAAAATAGCAAATATAAATTGAAAATGACCACAACAAAATCCTCAAAAATTATAATCCAGCTGGGCAACAGTGATATTAATGGGCAACCATAAAAAACACTCCCAGGAAAGCTCCAAAAAAAATAAATGATTTTTGGAAGGGTCTACGGAGCGTAGACCCTTCCAAAGATCATTTCCTTTTTTTTTTGGAGCTTTCCTGGGTGTGTGTTTTTATGGTTGCCCATTAATATCACTGTTGCCCAGCTTGGTTATGTTTTTTCCCCTTTTTTCGAGGTCATTATTGTAGTTTATTTGCACTTTTGTCTCCATACAAGGTGAATGAGCCCACAGTAAAAATGTGCAGAGCAGGATTTCTGACTCTTTCGGCCAGGTTTCCTATATCCAGGGATAGCACCATCTCTGTGGCCACAGTGTGGTGCAGCAGACACAGCCAGTACCTGTATGACCAGAGGGTCACAGGTTCAAATTCTAGCTGGGGCTCCTGCCAACCCACCACTAAACAGAGATAGTAAGAGCACTCCTTTATTGCAGAGAACATAAGCATGATTCAAAGACCTATATTTTACCCTACACTGCACACACACCATAACAATGGGCATTACCTACAGCCGAGTCCCCCAAATGCAGTCCTGGAGTGCCACAACTCAATCAGGTCATATGCTTTTTCCAAGATAAGGACATGTCAGCATGTTGGCGGAAGGGTACAGGTGGTGGAGGGTACAGGTGGTGGAGGGGGCAGTGGCTGCTAGCCACAGCAGACAGTGGCCTAGCCATGTGCAAGCTGGCACGTCCACTGCACCAGACAGGCCCTGTCGGATGTAAAGTCATGGACTCCCCAGGGAATACAGCCTAACTGTGGCAACACGGTGGTGCAGTGCACACAGACAGTGTGTTCACAAACAGAAGGTCACAAGTTCAAAGCCCAGCTGGGGCTACTGCCAATCCAGTCCACATATTTTTCCCACAACTAAACCGTGATAGTAAGGACAAACCTTTATTGCTGAGAACATACGCATGGTTAATATGCCTATATTTAACCCCACCGAGCACAGACACCATAGACAGGCACATTACCTAGAGCAGAGTCTCCCAAATGCAGTCCTGGAGGGCCACACACCATTCAGGTTCCATGCTGCCTCTAATAAAGATGCCTGTGCTGCATATCTATGCACCACCCCCATGGTATGCAGATGTAGCTCATGCATATTCATGAGGGACAGCATGAAAACCTGAACAGTGTTTGGCACACCAGGACTGGAGTTGGGAATCTCTGCCCTAAAGCAGCAGCCAACAGGGGCAGACACACCCACACCCACAGGCCCCATTGGCCAATGCCTCCTGGAGAGGCAGGACATTGGGCCCTGCATGCATCTCCCAATACTAGCACTTGCATACCTTAGCAATGCAAGCCTACACCTGGGTATACGGTACACAGCTCTCAAACGTTTGCTATGAGTACTGGCAGATAGAAATTCCTAAGTTAAGCACAGTTTGCTGATTGAGCTCCATCATAACAATTATTCTGATGTCTGCGGTGTGTGCTTGAGGTCTGGTCTCTGACAGTGTTTACCACCCTGGGGAGTGACCCCCAACAATATTGCGTACCATATCCATGCCGGTACTGTGCCCAGGACTGGTGTGGTGGGCATGGCTGCTGAACTCCTCTATAGTAGCACAATGCTGGCATAGGTGTCGGAGTGTGTGTCTGTCTAGACAGTGTGTGGTGGCTGCAAACACCTTCCACAGCCCACACTGCCAGCACTGTTGCCAGTATTGGCCTGCCAATGTGCATAATGAGGAGCAAGGTACCATGGGTATAGCCCGGACAGGGTGCATCTGCACAGGGCATAGGGCACTGACTGGGACATTTTAGTGACCGGCCACCACCTACACAGACAGGGTGACCTCAGTATGTCCTGCAGGGAGATCACTCTCACCCTGACTTTGCAGTGACCACAGCATGGCTAGGCACCCCCATAGTGCTATATAGTATTTCTCTCATGTGATATTTATGGGTTTCCTTTGGGGGCCCAGTCATTGATTTATCTGCTTGTTGTGTATGCTGACATCCCAGTTCTGGGTGCATGCATTTACACCAGGAACATGTGCTATGGACTAGCTAGTAGACTGTTTGCAGCTGGTATGTGTCTTGATGGAGCGGCTTGCAGGGTGCAGTGGCTGAAGGCTTGCTGCAGGACAATATCAGATAGTGTGGGGGTACAGCTTAGCATATCCAGGCCTAATGTCTGTCTGCTATTGCATTATGGATGGGTACAGAGCTGCATTGACTGCCCTGTAGGGTGTCTGTTCCCCAGCAGTATTGGGGTTGATGGTCCCCTCTACTGCCACCATTGCAGGGAGGTAGGTGTGCCCTTGTGAATTATTATATATCGGTAAAACCTGTAGATCATTTAGAAAGCAAATTTTAGAACACAAGAGTAGGATCTCTTGTAAGGTCCTTGAAGCCCCGATAGTAGTACATTGTCATGAAAAAGGTCATTTATTTATGGGTTTACAATGTTTCTGCCTGGATCAGGTACTACTGGGTAGAGACGGTTGGACCCGGGAACAATCGTTAGGACTGTGTGAGCAAAAGTGGATTTTTACAGTGGGTACAGTGATCCCTGAGGAACTCAATGCCCAGATTGAGTGGGGAAGTTTTATTTGAGAAAATTAGATTAGTTTGGTCTAGGTGGGGGCGGAGGGAGGAGTAGCATAGGTGTGATGACGTTATTGGGGAGGTCTAGGTTTAAAAGGGAGTTGGATTTGGTCAGGCTCATGCGCGTTGGTGTGAAGCTGGTTGGCCGTCTGAAGCAGTGCTGGTAGCTATACAGATAGTTGGTAGCGTGCAGCACCCTGATGGGTTGTGGTAAGAGAGTTAGTTTTTATCTTGGTTGTATTAGGTATAGGTTTTGGATTGATGTTTTATATTGATTGCTGTATGTTTATATTTTTAGTTTCCCCCCCCCCCCGAAGAAGTGACATGATTGGCGAAACGCTCATTAGAAATGAAAAGGCCACATAAAGCTGAACAGTTTGCAAGTTAGGTTTCTCGTGGCTTTTCTATTTGATTGGTTTGGGGATCTTGGGTAGGAGGTCGCTGATGTGAAAAGGGCATGGTAATTGGTGTGTGTGATTCAGTATCACGGTGAACACAGGCCCGGTAGTGCTGAGACCTTCCTTCACTAAGAATAAACCAGTGTTAAACATAGCAGCTGTGGGTTGTAACTGCTGATCCACAACCATATACAAATTGATTTATTTTTGTTATATTTGAGTGTGTGCTAGTTGATTTTTTGGAAGAAAGGCCTGGCAATCTATTTTTGGTCACACTGCCAAGAAAACCCAGGAGCTGCTGGGTTGCCAGGAGTCAGCAATGACTCCAAAGCACACATTGCATTTGCAATTCATAGGTTAATGTGCATTTGATTGGTGTTTACTAAGGAATATTTTTATTCAAATGTGCTAACCCTGAGTGCAGGATTTACTATGCACTAAGGGTGCCACAGTAACCATTGTCATGGGCTAAAAATGCCAGTGTGATAAAAATCCTGCATTAATCACTTAGTGCAATGGACTGGAGAATGGTTGAATTAGAAGTGGAGAATGGGTGATGACTGCACGTTTTGGCTAGCATGGGGTAATTAATACATGCTGCACTTACCACCATCTCAGTGGTACTTTGCACCATGCAAACTACATGCTAGGAACGCCCCCGTCCTGGACTAAATTGTTACCCCTAATGTGTGGTACCTTAGCAATATTTAGGGGCATGTTTACTAAACTGAGGTAACGTTACATAACGCGCGTTATGTAACGTTAACGATCGTTAAGTATCGTTAACGCATGTTATGATGCCTTAATGATCGTTAACATCTCATAACGCGCGTTAACGTTACTTAACGATCGTAAATATCCTCGGCGCAGTAAAACACCGCAGAAGGTGGAGAGAGGTGCGGAGAGAAGGGGTCAATGGGCGGAGTGTGGGCGGGGAGAGGCTCCTTTCACACTAATGCGCTGATCTGAAGAGCTGAATCCTAACGCGTTTGAAAACCTGTCGTTAAATGCACATATCAGGGGAGAGAAACCATTTATGTGTCAGCAATGTACAGCATCGGCAGGGAAAACTAAAAAAAAGTGATAAGTGTGATACATGTGCACAGAACAAAAGGGCATCTAAACATTGAAAATGACCTCAACAAACTGGAAAAAAAACATAATCAAGCTGGCCAATAGTGATATTAATGGGAAACATCAACCCCCCCCCCCGAGAAAGCCCCAAAAAAAGGATATTAATCGTGGAAGGGTCTATGCTCCGTCCCCATACAAGGTGAAAGAGCCCACAGTGAAATTGCGCTGTGCAGGGTTTTCCTCTCCATCGGACAGGTGTCCTATGGCGTGCACATGTGCGGCAACAGCAGGGCAGGCATGTTGGAATGGCAACTGGACAGATGCCGGAAAAGGGGATACAGAGGGCCGTAGGGGGCACATGCTGTGGTGCAGCTGGGCCACAGTGCGGACTAGGGTGATGCCTAGGTGGCCCATACGAATGCTGGAACAGCAGAGCAGCCAGACAGCAACTGCTGAAGGCCCAACATGGGCACAACTGTGTTTCCCACAGTGTCACAGGGGATAGTACCCAGCAGCTACCCCCAAGGGCATGGAACATTGGCAGGCGGTGCTGGGGGGAAGCGTGGACACCTATGCAGTCACCCCTACCCCAGAACCCGCACTATAGGCAGCCGCCTAACCGCACAATGGATAGCCTGAGACTGTGCTCCACCAGCACCATCAGCAGAAGGGAATGTCAGCATGGTGGCAGAGGGTTACTGGTGGTGGAGGGGGCAGTGGCAGCTGCCCAGAGCAGACCATGGCCTAGCCCTTTGTAGGTGGGTGCCATGCACTGCAACAGACAGGCCCTGTCTGACAAACAGTCATGGTATCACCAGGGAATGCACTGACTCTGTGAGAATGTGGTGGTGCAGTGCACAAAACCAGTGTATTTAAAAGTAGAAGGTCACAGGTTCAAATCTCAGCTGTGGTTCCTGCCAACCCAGTCCCCATATTTTTCCCACTACTAAAACGTGCTAATACAGACAGAACCTTTATTGCAGATGACATAAACATGCCCAAAACACCTACATTTTACCCTACAGAGCACAGACACCATAAACAGGCGCATTACCTAGAGCAGAGTCTCCCAAATGCAGTCCTGGAGGACCAAACAACATTCAGGTTCCATGCAGCCTCTAATAATGATGTCTGTGCTGCATTTCTATGTGCCGCTCCTATGGTATGCAGGTGTATCTCATGCATATTTATGAGGGACAGCAAGCAGCAGCCAACAGGGGCAGACACACCCGCACCCACAGGCTCCATTATCCAATGCCTCCTGGAGAGGCAGGACATTGGGCCCTGCGTGCATCTCCCAATACTAGCACTTGCATACCTTAGCAATGCCACCCTAAACCTGGGAATACAGTACACAGCTATCAAAACGTTGCTATGATTACTGTCAGATAGCACTTCCTAAGTTAAGCACAATTTGCTGATTGAGCTGCATCATAGCAACCTTTCTGATGTCTGTGGAGTGTGCTTCAGGTCTGGTGTCTGACAGTGTTTACCACCCTGGGGAGTGACCCCAACAGTATTGCTTACCATAGCCATGCCTGCACTCTGCCCAGGACTGGTGTGGTGGCCAGGGCTGCCAAACACCTCTATAGCTGCACAATGCTGGCATAGGTGTGGGGAGTGTGTGTCTGTCTATCCAGTGTGTGGTGGCTGCAAACACCCTCCACAGCCCACACTGCTAGCACTGTTGCCAGTATTGGCCTGCCAATGTGCATAATGAGGAGCAAGGTACTGTGGGAATAGCCAGGATAGGATGGCCTGGCCTGGATCCATCTGTACATAGCATAGGGCAATGGCTCGGACATTGTAGTGGCCGGCCACCACCTGCAAGGACAGGGTGGCCACAGCATGTTCTGCTGTGAGGTCACTCTCACCCTGAGACAGCAGTGACCAGGCATGGCTAGGTTCCCCCATAGTGCTATATAGTATTTTTCTCGTGATATTTATGGGTTCTCTTTTGGGGGTCCAATCACTGATTTATCTGCTTGGTGTGTATGCTGACATCCCAGTTCTGGGTACATGCTTCTCCTGTAGGACCATATACTATGGACTAGCTAGCAGACTGCCTGCAGCTAGTATGTGTCTTGCTGGAACACCTTGCAGGGTGAAGCAGCTGGAGGCTTGCTGCTGGAGAATGTCAGATAGTGGTGGTGGGGGGCAGCTGTGCATTTCCAGGCCTACTGTCTGTCTGCTATTGCTCTATAGATGTGTACAGCTCTGCATTGCCTACCTTGTAGGGTGTCTGGTTCCCCAGCAGGACTGGGGTGATGGTCCCCTCTACTGCCACCATTGCAGGGGCGTAGAATGTGGATCAGTTGGTGGGAGACCCTGAGCCCCAGAGGGTGGGTTGGGTGGTGGTATGTAATCCGCCTGTGGGTCCAAACACCCCCCCCCTTCACTTAAATCATGTGACCATGGCACCCACACAGGGTATGCACTTTTCTGGGTGCATCATAGTCCCGAAGGGCTAGATGTGAAATACAGATGGACACAGGCATATCCTAGGGGTGTTTGCAAGGACTACCTATCACACATTGGCACTGATGGGGGCCTGCAGTATAGCCTATCTCAGCAAAGCCAGGTGCTGCAAAAATGGTGCTGGGCACCCCACCTCACTCTCAGGTTGAGCACAGGACCCGCACACTGTGACGGTCTGCAGCTACTCTGTGCCATAACACACACCGTCGGCACCCCCTACCAGGCTGCGGTGCTGTGGAGTGCATACCCGATCTTGTGCCCATCTGTCGACGGCTGATTTGCATGTGCTTAGCATCCTGGGTACGGGTGGGTTGACCCTATCCTGGTAACCACAGCAGAATGTTTGTGTGGTGCCGTGCATTCCTCCTGTAGCCAGCCAGGGGCTTGTTAACAGCAGTAGCCCACTGGTTACTTCACTGCCTGTGAAGCCAGAGGTCATTGGTTCAAACCCACAGTGGGGTTATTTTATAGGGCTGTCTGAGGCATTGTCTATTTTTAATGTACATTAGTGCTGCCAGCAAAAACACCCTCAGAGTACTGTAACCTTAAGGTGTCCCATACGGCGCCCTATAGGGCGCCTTATCAGGTGCCTTATAAGGTGTCCTATAGGGGACATTATAGGGTGCCTTGGCGGACAGTGCACTTTATAATGTGCCCTATGGAGTGCCTTATGGGGTGCCTTATGCATCACCTTAGGTTATGCCACCGTGAGGGTGTGTTTGCTGGCGGCACTAATTAAAATAAAAGTAAAATGCCTCAACAATCACTACCTAAACATAAAGGGTGATGCCTCAACCAGCATTATGCATTAGGCACACTGGGGAATCAAACCCATGACCCTTGTACCAGCAGTCAGTGTAGTAACCATTGTGCTACAGCTCTATTTCTGTGTTTGCATGTCTGCGCGCCTTCTTAAGATTAACGCGCGGTAACGTGCCATGTCACGCTCGTTAATGTAAGGCGTCTTATAACGCGCGTTATCGGTAACGATGTACCACCCATGTCCTTATTTGGGATATCTGCCTCTACCGTGGATCCTAACGCGAATCACATTACCGCAGTTTAGTAAACATGCCCCTTAGTAAACATGTCCCTAGAATTATTATGGTTTGCAATTGAACAAAAGATATGCTAAGAAATGCTTATCCTGCTGTTTGTCTAAATCAGGGGGTCTCAACCCGGTTCTTGAGATGCAGCTAGCTGGTCGGGTTTTCAAGATAACAACAATGAATTTGCATGAGAGAGATTTGCATGCAATTGAGGCTGTGCATGTGAATCTCTCTCATTCATATTCATTGTGGTTATCCTGAAAACATTACTGGCTAGGTGTGTCCCTGAGGACTAGGTTGATAACCACTTCTTTAAATGTTAAAAAAAATAATAATAATAATGTTGACAAAATTGACTTGCCAGGAAACATACTAAAATAGATGAAAGTTATTGCTATAGACAAAATGGGAACTTGCAGTGTCATAATGTTCTATATACCAAAAAAGCACCAGGACCATTTCAATGTTTAACTTTAATGCAAGTGTCAGAATTTCTGGCATGGCATTTTGTTCACATTACAACTTAAGAACAGAAGATATGTCATACTGGGTCAGACCAAGGATCCATCAAGCCCAGTATCCTGTTTCCAGCAGTGGTCAATCCAGGTCACAAGTATCTGTTGGGTTCCCAAAAGATATACAGGTTCCATGCTGCTAGTCCCTTGGCTAAGCAGTGGATTTCCCTGGTCCTCTTTAATAATAGTTTATGGACTTTTCCTACAGGAACTCGTCCAAACCTCTTTTAAATCCAGCTACATTAACAGCTTTTACCACATCCTCTGGTAACAAATTCCAAAGTTTGATTACTCATTTAATGAAAAAATATTTTCTCCAATTAGTCTTAAATGTACTACATTGAAGCTTCATTGTCTGTCCCTTAGTCTTTCTACTTTTTGAAGGAGTAAACAACCAATCTACATTAACCTGTTTTACTCCATTCATTACTTTATAGACCTCTATCATATCTCCCTCATATAGTTCACTTACCGATTCACTCACAGTTATTAGCGAATAAGGCATTACAAATTAACTAGTACTTAAAAACATACATTGCCACTGCTGATTTCCACTGCATATAATGTTGATGCTTTGCAGATTTCTTGTTCTAGTTAGTTTTTGGATCATTTTCAGGTTTTTTTGTCTGTTTTTTGGAATTTTTTTCAGCTCATTTAAGAAATTAATGCATGCAAACTTTAACTTGCATGTATTTTTTAAACACATATACACATCTTTATGTGTATTAATTTTGAGTATATAAAATAGATTTTGTGAATGTTCTTTACATGCATACATTTTTGTGAACCAGAGTAAGAAACTAAATGCATATCTCTACTGTTTATAAACAGATGTAAATCATGTTACAATGGGACTCGCTTATGGCGTCTTTGCTATCTACAGTTTGGACAAGGATGAAATGTGGGTGATAGCACAATAGAGTTTCTTCTAGCTATATCATTTAAAATAAACAAGAAGGTCAGCATTAACAAAACAAGGCTGACACATGCTATCCCTCATACCCAAGAAGAAATGATAATGGATGAAGTTGTCTAGATGAAATGTTACTGAAACATCTTAAGATGGTCGTATAGTCAGCAGAGTAGGAGAGCAACTTTCATCTTCTTATCACCTGCAAGCTGCAGTTAAAACCTATTGATCAGTCCTCTCCACATGGTGAAAAAGTCTCATTGCTTCTCATGTTTTTTTACTTTGATAAGTGCAAATAGTCAAAAACAGTAGTAATGTGAAAGGACAATTAATTTACTTAATTCAATGATGATTAAAGAAAATGACTCATTAAGGGAACAATCCAAATAAGACTCAGAAAAAAATTGTCAAAAATTGATTTATCACCTTGGGATGACTAGAGATAATTATATCTTACATTATTTTTTTTAAAAAAAGGTTGCTGAGAAGCACCACATATCCCAGCAACCCAGACAAAACTTCTTGTACTCAGATATTTAGGCCTGTCCCACTCTGCAGCAAATAATACATTAGTAGGCTTTATTATATTACCCATGAGGCTCCGTATCCATTTTCATATATGCAAAGCTGCTTTGCTGATGTCAGCATCATATGCAATGGATATCATTGTAACGCATTCCTTCTGTGTCTATTTATGTATTTGTATACATTTAATTCTTTCCAAAGAAATTCAAGGCATACCTCACAAAGAAGTCGTGTATTTTATATGCAAGCCTGGCCCAGCTCTTAGGCCAGGCTAGGGAGCCTCCTTGGTCAGCAGCTCCAGAGGAGCAACAGATGTCAAAGCAAAATAATATTTAGTTATTTATTTAACACTCTTTCTATACCACTTTTCTGGCATTCCCTGGTCACTCTGTGGTGGTGGCTCATGACATTTGCACACGTCTCCATGTGCCACGTCCCGCACATCCTTGCACCCTTCCCGTGTGTCAGCCCTGTCCAGCGGATTCCCCTCAACAACTAGCTGATCCTGCTAGGGCGTAGGCTGAACCAGTAAGGAATGCATGTGTGTGTGCATATGTATGTGTATGTGTTCTTTGACAGACTGCACATGTGTTCATGGCAGTGCCCTCATATCTGGAGCAGCAGGGTTGGTAGTTCTGTCCATATCAGTTGTCTTGTGCCCCTCTCCCTGTGACTGTTTTGGCATTCTTAATTGTTGTGGCCATCTGGTCATCATCCCTTCAACTCCAATTCTGTCTGTGGGTCTCATGGCACATAGTACTTTAACATGGCTATGTGTGATCCATTGTATGTGTGGGCCTGCTCCCCCCGGCTGAGCTTTGTTTGTGCATCTGAATGTCTGAGAGTATGTGGCTGCACAGTTGTTTTTCATTGTTTTGACTGCTACTGCTCTTTGCTGACCCTCAGAGGATGGTGCTTAGGTGATATCCCCATCTTGTCTGCTACTTGGCCCTGCTTCCACGCGGATTGTCTACCCGCAGCTGGGTGACCCCTATGAGATGTGCCTATTAGTGTGAAATGATTGACTCACCTGGCAAGGCTCACATGAATACTTTCCCAGACCTTCTTTGATGGTTTGGATTTCTCAATTGGCAAGCAAGAGTCTGCACAGCATCAGGGTTTTAGCGCTGAATAAGTTGGGCTGCCTTGTGGCCTGTGTGCTCATCTCTCCGCACAAGCACAAGTGCAGATGTTCCACATTGAGTGGGTGCACATGCCACAAACACAGGAACAAACAGGTCCCGCAGGACCATGGATGCTGGAGCTGCATCACGAATGGGAAAAAAACATACAAGTTTATCTTCATCTTGAAATGCAGAAGGATGTCATTGTTGCCACTGTTTTCTATAGAGACTGTACATGTGTGCAGTGACATATTTGCCATCATGTGCACATATATATCCCTGCCATATTTTTTTTCACAAGTGTATGGACAGGGATATGTGGATTTTAGAAGTCCCATTCACACTCATGACGCCTTTTCTAAAACTGACTTGGATGAAATCAAAATAGCAGGTCTCTAGCCTCCTTCCCTTCCGCCGCTCATCTAAGGCAGGAAGGTAGTGTCAACATACAAAATTAACAGACCAACATTCTATGTATATAGTTTTACCCCCATATTATCCAAGTTTATCGAATCCAAGTTTATCTTCCTGTTTTATGTAAAACCGAGCAGCCTGTTGTTCTGGTCTTTGGTTGTCTGTAAACCGCGCTGATTGTAAATAGCGCGGTATATAAAAAACTGTAATAAATAAATAAATAAACAGCTGCTGCAGTCAGCACAGGAAACCAATAACCCAGCCTTAATTCTTTTAAAGCAGTGGTTCCCAAACTTGGGGTCGGGAACTCAATTAAGGTCACAGCATCACCAGTGGATGGGGGTCACAGAAACATGGCCATTTCCCCATCTCTCTGGACTTTCACTGTGACCTTTGCCGAGTAGTGGCAATTAGCAGTCAGCATGTGACCTCTGACCAATGAAAATTCATAGGACCTTGCCTCCTCCTGGATAAGCTTATGGTTAGAAAACCAATGCTGAGGACTGGGGTCTGTAAGCACACAATGCACACTGACACAAGGGATCCTGTGCTGACTGCAGCAGCTGTTGACTCTGCTTTCCTGCCTTAGATGAGTGGCGGGAAGGGAAGGAGGCTAGAGACCTGCTATTTTGATTTCATCATCATCTGGGGTCATGTGAATTTTCAGTTGTTAAAATTGGGTCATACGAGATACAAGCTTGAAAAGCACTGTTTTAAAGAAAGAAGATAATTCATTTCCTGACATAATTCTAGTGGAAATTTATTCCACTAAAAAGGCCCCTGAACAGAAAATATTCTCTTCCTGATTCATTACAAACAGATGTCCTTAACTGATGGAACCAACAGCAGATCTTTAGATGAGGAGCGCAGATGCCTACTAGGCAAATAAGGGATAAGTCTTTAACTCAACTAAGAAGGAGCAAAAGCAGATCATAAAAACTAACAGACATCAAACATTTATATATCCTGTGAAATCATAAAGGCATCCCTGCTATTCGCACCTCGGAATGATCGTGTTAACAACTAGAGTTAGATTCAAATAAGATCTTAATTGATGAGCTACTCACAGTTGATATAAAACTACTTGAACCATATTATGTTTATATTTTATTTCATTTGATATACTGTGCCAAACACTAGGGCAGTGTACAAATAAATAATTACGATAGCGTGGAAAAGAAAAAAGGAATGCCATTTTTCAATGATATGAAAGTAAACATTAATACTGATGGCATCGCTAATCAACACCTCCCCACCCCACCCTGATACAATTGTAGCTCCATAATCTGTTCTGTTATAATATACCATGTATATAATTCAGATGCAGCTTCGACGATACTTCTGTATTAGTCCCTAGCTGATCTGGATATAGTTTTATTGTACTATAGTTTAAATGTGCTCTGTAACCAGGTTTCTGAAAATTTGTTCAATGTAACCTGCCCCTGATCGATGGAAGGGGTGGTATACAAGAAATGTTAAATAAATAAATAAATAAAATAAATATAGCAGAGAAAGTAAGGGGGGGGGGGGGCTAGGACCTGGTTGATGGAAGGCTGAAGGCAATCTGGAACAGATATGCTTTGAGCTTAGCTTTGAAATTAGGGAAGGATGGATCGAGGTGGAAGTCAGGAGGCAGGGAGTTCCAGAGGGCAAGTCCAAGGAAATGTAGTGCTGAGGAATGGGTGGAATCTAGCTGGGCATGTGTGACGGAGGGTAAGTGGAGATGTTTTGCATGTACTGAGTGGAGAACATGGCGCAGAGTGTGGAGGTGCAGGACATCGTAGAGATATGTGGACGTATCGGTGTGAATATCCTTAGGGACAAGAGTTTGAATTGGGAGCGATACTTAAGGAGAAGCCAATGGAGATGAACCAAAAGGGGGTGACGTGCTTGAAACGAGTGGTGTGGACAATTATATGGACGGAGGTGTTCTGAATAAATTGTAATTTATGTATCTGGTATTGAGGGAGGCCAAGAAATACAATGCTACAATAGTACAGCTTACATATAACCAAGGTTAGGAAAAGAGTAGTGAGAGATGAGGTGGAAAGGAAGGGATGCATGGCATGAATATGGCGAAGCAAGAGGAAAGAACAATGGACAATGTAGGAGAGATATACATGGAAGGAGAGAGAGGAGTCCAAGATAACACCAAGGTATTGAAGGGAGTCAATAATAGGGATTGGACCAGAAGGATGTGATGGAGCCAGTGGAGGGGAGGTGCCAAAGGAGAGGAACCTTTGACAAAGAAGAAATACTAACAAAGGTCCTTCCAATCCTAAACAACACAGATCCTAATCTAGAAGATCTGATTAATACCTGGGACAACACCCTCAAATCCAGCTCACAACTCCCAGATACGAACAGAAAGACTAGGAGTCGAGAACACATAGCATGGTACTCAAAGGAACTAGGGGCATCACTCCTCCACCTGCGCAAGCTGAAGAGACGCTGGTGTCGATCCCGATCCACCGAAGCTCATACTGTATACAGCTCACACCTAAAAAAGCATCGTCAAGAAATAGCGAACAGAAGAAAGCAGTTCCACAAAGACCTACTGAAATGATCAATAAACAAGCATCACGACTTATTCAATATAGTAAAAACATTAGCACGAGAGCCAGTCCCGGAACAAACACCCATAATACATCCGCAGGCTTATGCGGACTACCTACAATCAAAAATGATTCAGACAGTCAAAAACCCCAGCCCCACCAGCCACACCCCACTACCCAAGCCATCACACCCATCCCCACTGACCAAATTCAACACCATACTGGCAAAAGAGATTGAAGATACCATCGCCTCCATCAATGCTACCACTGCACCAAACGATCCCTGTCCAGCGGCCTGGATAAGGGAACTTCGTTGCGAGCTAAGCCACTTCCTAAATAAAATCCTAGACCAATCATTCACAACGGGATCCTTCCCACAAAGCTTAAAACACACCTCCATCAGACCGCTACTGAAGAATAACAAACTAGACCCTCTAAAAGTCAAATCCTACAGACCGATATCTAGCATCCCACTGTTAGCCAAAATAATTGAAAAGGTGGTCCAACGCCAAATCCAACAACATATTGATACCGAAACCCCCCTGGACCCATCCCAACATGGCTTCAGGGAAGCACACGGCATGGAAATTCTCCTTACCACCCTTTTCAATTCCATAATCTCAGGAATAGATAACATCCGCCAAGGTTTTGTCCTTATATTCATGGACATTGCAGCAGCGTTTGACTCCGTAAGTCATCAAATACTTATCAAATGTCTTGAGGAAAAAGGAATTCAGGGCACAGCATTGAGCTGGTGTAAATCCTACCTGTCCAACAGATGGCAACAACTGTAGATAATTACCCCATATGTATCCAAGTTACATTCCCTCTTCAACTGTGAATGCATTGCATCAAGACTGCAATGTATATGGTTTTGTTCGATGTACACCGCACTGATGTGAATAGCGCGGTATAGAAGAAAAATAAATAAATAAATAAATAAATAATAAATAACCAGATTACAGTAGTCTTGGAAGAACTGAGGTGGAGGAAATTCTTGGATAGCCAGGCAGCAATGCGGGAGAGGCAAGTGTTTAATGGAAGCAGATCAAGGGCAGAAGGAAATATTGGAAATATGAAAATAAAATATTAGATCAGTGCCTAACCATACCCGTTCTTGCTTAATCAGGCTCTGATTATTCCCAGCAAAAACAAAAGGTCCATATCCAGCTTTAATTTGCCCAACCACCAAACTTTGGATTTATTTATTTTATTTCAAGATTCCCCGCTACCTGTTTCAATTATATGCAGAACAAATTATCAGAGAAGCTTGATTGCATGAAGACAACAGAGGTGTGAAGATTGATGGAAGACTTATCAGCATTCACTATGTTGATGACATCACAATACTGGCTGAAAGTGAAGATGATCTGAAACATTTGCTTTTCAGGAACATAGGAACATAGTGGGATGCTTACTAAACTGTGGTAAAGGAACAAGTGTGCCGTTAACTTGTACTAATGGCACACTTGCACCCTTAGCATGTCCTAAATATCACCTTAGTACGCGTTAACGGTAGCAGTGGTATAAAGCGCCCTATGGGTGGAGAGTAGGCAGAGAGCAGGGGTCAATGGGCAGGGAGTGGACAGGAAAAAGATGTGCTCCCCTAATTCCGGCACCTTAACAGGCAGGAAAAAGGTGTGCTCCCCTAATGCTGGCACCTTAACGTCATGAACCCTAATGCATATCTAAACCTGTCGATAAGGGTGCATTTATAGGGGAGCGAACCTATTTGAATGTCTGCAATGTGCTGCACAGACCGGAGAGCCCAAGAAAATAGTGTTCCATTAGCAGCAGCAGCATAGTGCCCAAGTATGAAAGGGCGCTATATTGATGGTGCATTTGGGCAAAGGAGGTTGCATGTGGGTTATGCAGTAGGGGCTGTTGGTGCACAGGGCAGACCAGGCAGTTGCCTAAGTGGCACAGAAGAGCATAAGACTTGCAAATATGCCAGACTGTGTCAGATCAAGGTCCATCATGCCCAGTATCCTGTGTCCAACAGTGGCCAATCTAGGTCACGGATACCTAGCAGTTTCCACAAAAGAACACAGGATCCACAGTACATGTATTGGGCAGGCAGGGAATATTCTGGGCTTTCATTAATATTGGTTTATGAACCGTTCCCCAGGAACTTGTCCAAACAGTTCTGAAATACAGCTACACTAACACCCTTTATAACATCTTCCAGAAATGAATTACAGAGTTTGAATATGCGTTGACTGAGAAACCATTCACTTCCAGTAGTCCTCAATGGCTTACACTGTAGCAACATGGCATGTCCCCTAGTCCTACTACAGTTTGATGGCATAAAGAATCGATCTATGTTTACACAATCCACTCCAGACAATATTTTCTAGATCTTTAACATAACACCCCTCAACCATCTCTTCCACAGGTTGAAGAGACATACATTGGTAGGCAGTGATGGGGTCCCTGCAGAGGCAGATGGTTGTGGGGGGATGTGTGGCCATCCATGTATGCCTCTGCCCCACTCCACATCTGAACTTTGTGCCCTAGATACCCGTCAACCTACATGTTGGATAGGCTGGGAATGCACATCACCAACACGGACAACATACGAGCATGTCAGCATGGTATGGGGTGTTGGCGGAGGGGGCAGTGGCACCCACCTGCAGCAGACAAAAGCAATACCACGGTCCTGTGCACAGTGCACAATGAAGCATGGGCCAAGGTCTGTCTGATGCGAAGTATGTCAGCCAGATAGAGTGTTGTAACCATATGGCAGCACTGTGGCTCCATGCACACAGTTGGTGTGTATATGAGTGGAGGGTCCGGGATGTGGATTATGCATTGCATGTCCCTGTGGCTAAACGTTAGCCCACAGTGCAGGTACAACACCAACATGTGAAATCCCCAATGAATCAGCCAACAAAGGCAGAAACACCCATCAGTGAACATGTAGATAGTCATGACTTAATGGAAGACAGCCAACATGGCTTTAGACAAGGAAGATCTTGTTTTACTAATCTGTTGTTTTTATGAAGGTGTGAATAAACAGGTAGACAAAGGTGAGTTGGTTGATATAGTGTATCTGGACTTTCAGAAAGCCTTTGACAAGGTCCCTCATCAGAGACTTTTGGCAAAAGTCATGGGATAGGAGGTAGTGTACTATTGTGAATCAGGAACTGGTCAAAAGATAGAAAGCAGAAGTTAGGGCTACATGGCCAATTTTCCCAAATGAAAAAGGTGAATAGTGGAGTACCGCAGGGATCTGTGCTGGGTCCGATGCTTTTTGACATATTCATAAATGACTTGGAAAAGGGAATAACGAGTGAGGTTATCAAATTTGGAGATGACACAAAACAATTTAAAGTTGTTAAAACCTATGAGGATTGTGGAAAATTGCAAGAGAATCTTGATAAATTGGAAGACTGGGCATCCAAATGGCAGATTAAATTTAATGTGGACAAGTGCAAAGTTATGACCTAGGAAAGAACAACCCAAGCTATGGTTATGCAATGCAAGGTTCCATATTAGGAACCACCACCCAGGAAAGAGATTTAAGTGTCATCATGGATAGCATGTTAAAACCCTCTGCCCAGTGTGCAGCAGTGGCCAAGAGAGCAAATAGAATGCTAGGTATCATAAGAAAAGGAATGGAAAATAAAACAAAGGATATTATAATCTCTCTGTATCGCTCCGTGGTGCGACCAAACCTTGAATATTGTGTGCAATTTTGGTAGCTGTATCTTAAAAAGGATATAGCATTATTAGAAAAGGTACAGAAAAGAGCCACCTAAATGGTGGAGAAGCTAAAATTGTTAGTGCTCGTCAACCTGGAAAAGAGACGGCTGAGGTTAGAAACATAGGCAAACCTTACCCGACAGCCCTTCTGCTATATCACTAACAAAGATGTTAAAAAGAATCGGACCAAGGACAGATCCCTGGGGCACACCACTGATAACATCCGTCTCCTCAAAGAGAGCTCCATTTACCTGTACTCTTTGTCATCTCCCACCCAACCAATTTCTAACCCAAGCAGTAACTTTAGGGTCCATCCCTAGGGTGCTCAGTTTGTTTATAAGTCACCTGCGAAGAACAGTGTCAAAGACTTTACTGACATCTAAATACACCAAATCTAGGGCTCTCCCTCGGTCCAACTCCCTGGTCACCCAGTCAAAGAAATCAATCAGATTTGTCTGACAAGACCTGCCTCTGGAGAATCCATGCTGCCTCGGATCCTGCAATCCACTGGACTCCAGAAACCTCACTATTTTCTCTTTCAGTAGCGTTTCCAATAATTTACTCACCACCGAAGTTAAACTAACCGGCCTGTAGTTTTCAACCACATCCTTACTTCCGCTTTTGTGTAAAGGCACCACATGAGCCTCTCTCCAGTCCTTTGGAACCACTCCCGACTCCAATGAGGCACTGAAAAGGTCAGTCAGTGGAGCTGATAGAATGTCCCCAAGTTCCCTCAGTATTCTAGGGTGTATCCCTTCCAGTCCGATTGCTTTGTATACTTTAAGTTGAGCTAGTTTCTTACTAACACAGTCTTCTGACAATTGTTCAAGATGTCCCTCACTACTGTTCCTGTTTGTGGGTGTTTTCTGAGGTCCTGCTCCTGGTTCTTCATCTGTGAACACAGAACAGAAATATTTGTTAAGCAATTCTGCTTTATCCTTATCAGCTTCTACATATTCCTCCCCTGCACCCTTGAGTCTGACAATACCACTTTTGTCCTTCCTCTTCTCACTAACATATCTGAAAAATGTCTCATCCCCCCATTTTATTGCATTGGCTATTTCCTCCTCCTTTTAATCTTTGCCTTCCTGACTACTTTGCTAGCTTCTCTAAGTTTTTCCAAATATAGATGCCTGTCTTCCTCTCTCTGTGATCGCTTGTATTTCATGAAGGCCTCCCTCTTTTTCTTCACTTTTTCAGCTACTTCTTTCGAAAGCCATAGCGGTCTCCTTTTCCTTTTACCTTTATATACCATTTTAACAAAAAGGTTGGTTGCCCTTAAAATATCCTCTTTCAGTTTTGCCCACTGTTTTTCTACATCCCCCAGCTGTTCCCATCCCAGTAACGACTCCCTGAGGTATTGGCCCATCTTGGCAAAGTTAGTCTTCCTAAAGTCTAAGATCCTCACCTTTGAATGGATTCTAACAGCCCTAGTCCTAATACTGAACCACACCATCTGGTGATCACTGGATGCAAAATGATCTCCCACTTCAACATCAGAAACACTTTCACCATTTGTAAGCACCAAGTCCAGTATGGCCCCTTCACGTGAGGGGGCTGTTACCAATTGCCTGAATAGTTCTCCCTATAGAGAATCCAGGATCTCCTTACTTCTAGATGATACTGCAGCAGGAATGTGCCAATCAACATCTGTCATATTGAAATCTCCTATCAGTAGCACTTCCCCTTCCCTAGCAATGCTGCGTATATCTTCAATTAACTCTCTGTCCACCTCTTCCTCTTGTGATGGAGGTCTGTATATCACACCAATGCAAATATATTTCTCTTTCCCTCTTTCTAGTTTAACCCACAATGCCTCCTCTCTCCCTTTTAAGCTCTGTAATTCCAAAGCTTTAATAGTAGTTTTTACATATAGTGCCACTCCTCCTCCCCTTCTTTCTACTATGTCCTTTCTGAATAAAGTATAACCAGGTATAGTTAAATCCCAATCATGGTTTTCTGTGAACCATGTTTCTGTAACTGCCACTAAATCCAAGTCAACCACTCCCACCAAAGCTTCACCATCAAGGATCTTGCCACAGGCATTTATGCACACTGCTTTCCAAATGTTACCCCTGTTACCCATTTCCATAAAGGTATTGAATGTATCACCTACCTGGGGGCTTTCAACTACCTGGGGGCTTTCTTCACCCATCCGCAATGAATCTAGTTTAAAGCCCTCTTCAATAGATTAGCCAGTCTACTACCGAAGACGCGTTGACCTTTCTTGGACAAATGGATTCCTTCTCTGCTCTGCAACCTTGGAACAGCATCCCATGGTCTAGGAAACCAAAACGCTCTCGATGACACCATCCACACAGCCATGCATTCATCTCCAGGATGCAAGCCTCTCTGCCTTGGCCTTTACCCTCAACAGGGAGGATTGAAGAGAACACCATCTGTGCACCTAACTGCTTCACCCTCTGTCCCAGAGCCATGAAATCACTTTTGATACTTTCTGAGGGATACCTGGCAGTATCATTGTTCCAACATGGATTAGCAACATTGGGTAAGAGTCAATGGGCTTGATGAGTCTCGTTAAACTCTCTGTAACATCTTGGATTTTGGCACCAGGCAGACAGCATACCTCTCTGGACATCAAGTCTGGTCGGCAGATGGACGCCTCAGTACCCCTCAGAAAAGAGTCTCCAACTACCATTACCCTTCGCTTCCTTGTGGTCACTGATTCTGCAACTTTGGGGTACTTGAGTTCTGGTTCTTCTCTTTCCATAGATGCTTTCACCTTCTCCACTTCCAGGCCGGCATAATGGTTCTTCAATTCAAGGGCTGAAGAAGTTGGATTGGTGATTTTGCAGGCCATGGCGACTTGTGTCCAACCTTTGACATTCTGTTGGCACCCATCTCCTCCTCTGCTGGAGAGCTTGGTTGCTACAGGAAGCATCTCATCAATGTACTTCTCGCTGTCTTGAATGCTCCTCAGCGTCGCCACCTCCTCTCTGAGTTCCTCCACTTGTTTCCTCAGAGCTTCAGCATGGAGGCACCCTGCACATGGAACCGGTCCTTCAACTGGCATTAGGACCTCTGTCTGGACCGAGGCAGAAGCTGTAAAGGGGGCAACAACTTTAGTGATACAATTTTTCCCAGCCATTGTTCTGTTCGTGGAACTTAGGTATCTGTTAAAGCAAAAGAGAGAGATCTACCAAGTACCAGCCGGTTTCCCAACTGTCCTTTCAGAGAAAAAGCAGTTAAATCTCTTTAATTATATTCAAAATGTGCTGCTCCAAGTCTATGTGCTTTGTTAAATTGGGAGGTGCCCTATAAAGCAAGACTGCTCACTAGGGGTGGGTGGGAGTCGGGGTGGGTAGGGAGGGAACGAACACCTGATTAGGTGTCAGCAGTTCCAAAAGCTGAGAAGGTTAGTAGAGTTCAACAACCTACTCTGCTCAAGGAAATTTCTTCTAAAGCACCAAAAAGAAAGTAACTTTGCTTTAAAAATATACAAAACCCCTTTTAAGTGCTCCCAGTCAGAGAGCTAGCAATTTAATAAAAATAAACCCTCAATTCCTTACCGTTGTTTGACCTGTAGAGTCCCTGTTAGGAATGCCTCAACAGGGCAGGGCTCTGGAGCCTTTTATGCAGGACTCAGCTGCTCTCAGGTAATCAGGCCCACTAACTCCTGATTAGGTGTCAGCAGTTCCCAAAGCTGAGAAGGTTACTAGAGTTCAACAACCTACTCTTCTCAAGGAAATTTCTACTAAAGCACCAAAAAGAAAGTAACTTTGCTTTAAAAATATACAAAAACCATTTTAAGTGCTCCCAGTCAGAAAGCAAGCAATTTAATAAAAATAAATCCTCAAATCCTTACTGTTGTTTGACCTGTAGAGTCCCTGTTAGGAATACCTAACCAGAACTCTCTGATAGATATGATAGAGGTCTATAAATTAATGAATGGAGTGGAACGGGTAAACGTAGATCGATTGTTTATGTCATCAGAATATAGAAAGACTAGGGGACATGCAATGAAGCTACAGGGTAAACTATTTAAGACTAACAAGAGAAAACATTTTTTCACTGAACATGTAAACAAACTCTGGAATTTGTTACCAGAGGATGTAGTAAAAGCTGTTAGTGTAGCTGGGTTTAAATAAGGTTTGGACAAGTTCCTGAAGGAAAGGTCCATAAACCATTATTAAGAGGGACCCAAGATATCACTGAGTCCAGTTTAATTATGGTTTATGGACCTTTCCTCCAGGAACTTGTCCAAACCTTTTTTAAACCCAGCTACAGTAACAGCTTTTACTACATCCTCCGTTAACAAATTCCAGAGTTTGACTATGTATTTTATTTATTTATTTATTTATATTTTTATTATTTTATTTGGTTTTATATACCGTGCTATTACAGATCAGTGTGGTTTACATGAAACATATGCATGTGTTTTACAAATAACATTTGAGCAAGGTTTACATATAACATAATAACTAGATTACATGGTTTCCATATAACATGATAACTAGATGGTATCGACCAGGTTACATATGACAATTTGCAACAGGTTGGTATAACTATGAACATATTTACATTACAGGAATTATAACTAGCAACATATTATAACTAGCAACATATTTACATTGCTGGAAGGAGGACAACCAGTGGGAGACTGTGATACCTGGATACAAACTATATCGTAATGATAGAGCTGATCAAATTGGTGGAGGGGTTGCGCTCTATGTTAGAGAGGGCATTGACTCAGAAAGGATTAAAGTTTTGCAGGAAACAAAATCTGCTGTAGAATCTATATGGATTGAAATTCCATATATTAAAGGGGGAAGGCAATGGCAGTGGGGGTGTACTATCGAGCACCTGGCCAGAATGACCAAATGGATGATGAAATGCTCAAAGAAATCAAGGAAGCTAACAAAAGTTACAGCGCAGTAATAATAATGGGTGATTTCAATTACCCCGGTATCGACTGGGTCAGTGTCACATCAGGACATGCTAGGGAGATAAAGTTCCTAGATGAAATAAATGACTGCTTCTTGGAGCAGCTGGTTCATGAACCGACCAGAGGGGAAGCCATATTAGACCTAGTCCTTAGTGGAACACCAGATCTAGTGCAAGAGTTAAGGGTGTTGGGGCCACTTGGCAATAGTGATCATAGCATGATCGCCTTTGATTTAATTAGTGGAGGAGGAATAGTAAGGAAATCCACAGTACTACCTTTTAACTTTCGAAAGGGAGACTATGATAAAATGAGGAAAACAGTTAAGAAAAAACTAAAAGGAGCAGTTGCAAAGGTTAAAGACGTACATCAAGCTTGGGTATTGTTGAAAAATACTATCTTGGAAGCCCAGACCAGCTGTATTCCACGCTTTAAGAAAAGTGGAAGGAAGTCCAAAAAACTGCCAGCATGGTTTAAAGGTGAGGTCAGAGAGGCTGTTGTTGCCAAAAAAGCATCTTTAAGGAAATGGAAAAAAGAGCCAAAAGACGAAACCTGGAAACAGCACAAGCACTGGCAAGTTAAATGCAAGGCATTGATAAGGGAGGCAAAGAGAGAATTTAAGAAGAAGCTTGCTGCGGAAGCAAAAACGCGAAATAAAGACCATTTCAAGTACATTTGTAGCAAAAAACCTGTGAGAGAGTCAGTTGGTCCATTAGATGATAAAGGGGTTAAAGGAGCACTAAGAGGCGACAAGGCGATAGCGGACAAACTGAATGAATTCTTTGCTTCGGTCTTTACTGAGGAAGATGTAGGGATGTTACCCATGACTGAAGTGGTATTTAAAGGTGCGGAAGAATTGAAGGAAATATAGATACATAGGGAAGATGTCTTACAACTATTAGATAAACTGAAGAGTAGCAAATCACCTGGGCCGGATGGTATACATCCAAGGGTGTTGAAAGAACTGAAATATGAGATTGCAGACCTGCTATCAGTAATCTGTGAACTATCATTAAAATCATCTCTAATACCTGAAGATTGGAGAATCGCCAATGTAACACCAATTTTTAAAAAGGGTTCCAGGGGTGATCCGGGAAACTACAGACCGGTGAGCCTGACATCAGTACCAGGAAAAATGGTAGAAACCATCATAAAGAATAAAATTACTCAGCATATAGATAGTCACAACCTAATGGGAGACAGCCAACATGGTTTTAGACAAGGAAGATCTTGTCTTACTAATCTGTTATGGTTTTTTGAAGGAGTGAATAAACAGGTGGACAAAGGTGAGTCAGTTGATATTGTGTATCTGGACTTTCAGAAAGCCTTTGACAAGGTCCCTCATGAGAAACTTTTGGCAAAACTAAAGAGTCATGGGATAGGAGGCAGTGTACTATTGTGGATCAGGAACTGGTTAAAAGATAGAAAGCAGAGGGTAGGGCTAAATGGCCAATTTTCCCAATGGAGAAAGGTGAATAGTGGTGTACCCCAGGGATCTGTGCTGGGTCTGCTGCTTTTTGACATATTCATAAATGACCTGGAAAGTGAAATAACGAGTGAGGTTATCAAATTTGCAGATGACACAAAACTATTTAAAGTTGTTAAAACCCAAGAGGATTGTGAAAAATTGCAAGAGGATCTTGGTAAATTGGAAGACTGGGCATCAAAATGGCAGATGAAATTTAATGTGGACAAGTGCAAGGTTATGCACCTAGGGAAGAACAACCCAAATTATGGTTACACGATGTAAGGTTCCACATTAGGAACCACCGCCCAGGAAAAAGATTTAGGCGTCATTGTGGATACCATGTTAAAACCCTCGGCCCAGTGTGCAGCGGCGGCCAAGAGAGCAAATAGAATGCTAGGTATGATAAGGAAAGGAATGGAAAATAAAAAAAAAGATATTATAATGCCTCTATATCGTTCCATGGTGAGACCGCACCTTGAATATTGTGTGCAATTCTGGTCGCCGTATCTTAAAAAGGATATTGCATTATTAGAAAAGGTTCAGAGAAGAGCCACCAAAATGGTAAAGGGGATGGAAGGTACTCCTAT
This sequence comes from Ichthyophis bannanicus, assembly GCA_033557465.1. Taxonomy (NCBI): domain Eukaryota; kingdom Metazoa; phylum Chordata; class Amphibia; order Gymnophiona; family Ichthyophiidae; genus Ichthyophis; species Ichthyophis bannanicus. The sequence continues at coordinate 1,297,415,162 of CM066031.1, forward strand.
GAAGAAAGGCTAAAAAGGTTAGGGCTCTTTAACCTGGAAAAGAGACGGCTGAGGGGAGATATGATAGAAGTCTATAAATTAATGAACGGAGTAGATCGATTGTTTACCTTATCAGAATATAGAAAGACTAGGGGACATGCAATGAAGTTACAGGGTAAACTATTTAAGACTAATAAAAGAAAATATTTTTTCACTCAATGTGTAATCAAACTCTGGAATTTGTTACCGGAGGATGTAGTAAAGGCTGTTAGAGTAGCTGGGTTTAAAAAAGGTTTGGACAAGTTCCTGGAGGAAAGGTCCATAAACCATTATTAAGAAGTGATCGAAGATATCAATGCTTGACCCAGTACAAGCATTGTGGAACTTGTGTCTCTTGGGGAAACTGCTAGGTACATATGACCTAGATTGGCCACTGTTGGAAACAGAATACTGGGCTTGATGGACCTTGGTCTGACCCAGTATGGCATATCTTATGTTCTTATATTCTTATGTTCTTATTTATACTAACACAAGATTAAGTTGGCATCATTAGGTATTTGTTTGTATGAGGTTGGCACACAGTGTGCGGTTGATCTAGGGTGGATAGTTATAGGCAGTTGGAAGAGGTAAGTCTTCAATGCCTTCCGAAAAGATGTAAGATACGGAATGGCACGTATCATAGGAGGTAGAGCGTTCCATTGGGTTGGCACAAATAGAGAAAAAGTGTGGTTCTTATTTGATTGCGTACAGGTTCTTACTGTTGAAAGGGTCATGAGATAGTTTATCATGCATGTTCTCCTGGTCCTAGTCTCTGGCGTTTGTTGTATAAGGTCTGAGAGCAATGTTGCAGACATTGTACGCAGGGCTTTAAAAGTGAGTAGCAGTGCTTTGTAGGTCAGGCAACTTGCTATGGGGAACCAATGAAGCTGAATCAGGAGAGGAGTGATGTGGTCGTATTTGGATGCAGATAGGATTGTGCAAGCAGCCGTGTTCATGGAGAGTTGTAGTGGCTGGAGAGTGTGCTTCGATATACCATGAAAGATGATGTTGTAATAGTCCAGATGAGGGAGGATGACAGCTTGAGCAACCGAGCGGAAGTCTGAGGACTCAAGGAGAGGATGTAGGTGCCAGAGGGTTCTCAGTTTATGGTAGACTGTTTTGGAGATATTTTGAATGTGGGTCTTGTCACCCTCACGGTGGCCAGCCCAACGCCTAGGGTGCTGAGTCTTGGTCTGCCTGTGGTGTTCCTGCCTCAGAGAGCGTGGGCTTGCTTTAACCCTGCATGGCCTTCTGGGAAAGTAAGTCCCTTTACCCTTGAGCACAGATGAGTTGCAGTCGAGTGGTTTCAGGCAATGACAAGAATTTATTTTCCCCTTCCCGGCGGATTAAATGCAAGTGAATAACTCAGGACAAAATATGCCATACAATTGGCTTGAGGAAATTATACATGAACTCAGGTAAGTTAGCCTTGTCAGCTTCAGGCTTTAAATATGCAGTGCTTGATACAAAACAAATCACAACAGCTTCAATTAGCAAAGAAAATGTTCCCTTTTCTTCTGCTGCTCTTACCGTCTCTCTCAGACGCTGTTCAGCATAGGGAATTCACATGGTCAGCCAAAGATAATGTACAGTCCATCCGATCATCCACTATTTCATTATGGTCAGTCTATCTGCATTTCCTCAGCATCGGGAATAGCAGGGTATGGTGGTAAACTGCTATCCTGATCTTTGAAGCAAACGGTTTCTCTGACCTCACGTGGTTTCTCTTCGTAACACTCCTGAGCAGGGTTGTAAACTACCATATATGCTGTAGTTTTTGTCCAGGGAGTTTGCTACTTTCTGATAACTATAGGGAACTGCTTTATAGCTAGGTTCAAACTTGTATGAATTATTAAGCCTACCTTTTGGCTTTGAAAGGGAAGGAACTCTCCACTCTGCAGGGTTAGACTGGTTCTCAAATACAGCTTGTGTTTGCTTACCTTTCAGCCTATTAACTTTCCCCTCAGATGTACCGGTATTCTCCAACCAGCCTGTCTCTCTTCTCGGAGCATGTGAGCTTTGCCAAGCCTGCCTCTCAGGAAGATTCTTCTCTCTCCTGCCTTTACCAGACAACCCCTGTCCTGGGTTGCTTTCTTCTGGCCTCAGGAATATGGCTCCATTGGTTCTTACTCCTCCATGACTCCTTCTAGTCAGCGTGCTCCTTTGCTGGCTTCCTTTCTGGCTCTCTTCCCAGTTCTGCTCCCGGTTCTCCTCCCGGTTCTGCTTCTGCTTCCAGTTCCCCCTCTGGCTCTGCTTGGTCCAAGCTAATGACCACTTTTTATCATTGTAACTCTCAGGGCTTAGCTGTGCCCTGCCCTGAAACAGGTGAAACTCATTACCTCCTGAGCTAGGGAATATGTCACTGCAGGGGCGTGTCTTTCTAGCTCGTGACTCTCTTTGTTTACTTCTTCTTTGCAAACACTGAGCCATGTGCTCAGACTGCCTGTCAGTTTCTGAAAGCAAATCCTCATCTTGCCCTATCTTTATAGGCTCAGAAAGGACTTCTTCATGACAATCTCCCAGCACAGACGTTAGTCGATTGTTATTCCCAGATAGCGGACTTCTTGTTTGGTTATGAGGTCAAAGTCTTTCACCTTGAGGGAGGGCGATGGGGTAAATTTGGGGTCTTTGGATATGAATAAGACCTCAGCCTTATTGGTGTTGACCATCAGGTTGTGTGTCATGAGCCAAACTGAGACTGCATTGAAGCATTCAAGTATGGACTAATAGCTCGGCTTGCCAATGAGGACTGGAGTGCATAGTAACACATCATCGGCGTAGATGTGGTAGAGTATGTTGAATGATTGAATGATGGAGCAGATTGGCTGCATGTAGATATTAAAGAGTAGGGATGAGAGGGAAGATCCTTAGGGGACTCCTTGTGTTTGTTGGAAAGGCTTGGATTCACAGTTATCTATGCAGACTTGTTGTTGTTGGTCAGATAGGAAGGATTTGAACCAGTCTAAGGCTAGGTTTCTTATGCCTTTTTGATACAGTTGGGTGAGCAAGAGGTTGTGGTTTACAGTATCGAACGCTGAGGCGATGTCCATAAATATGAGGATGAAGCCTTGTTTTTTCTTATCAAGGCCTGTATGGAGTCTGTCAAGGAGAGTTGTGAGAAGGGTTTCAACACCATGCTGTTGACAAAATACATGCTGTTGCTGGTCTAGATGTGCGTAGGAGTTGATGTGTTCCTGGGTCTGTTGGTAGATGATCTTTTCTATGATTTTGGATAGGAAAGGGAGGCTAGAGATAAGTCTGTAGGATTTGATATCCAATGGTTCAAGTTTGTTATTCTTGATCAGAGGTCTGATAGAGGCAGTTTTCAAAGGTGAAGGAAGAATGCCTTCAGATAGGGATATTTTGGCGATTCTAGCTATGATTGGGCTGAGGTAGGTTTGTGTTTGTTTGATCCAGAATGGTGGACAGGGGTCAATTGGGGAGGTCGTAGTGTTGATCCCACAGATGATTCTTTCTATTTGATCAGGAGGGTATGGATAGAAGGATTCTAGAGTTGGTAGGGGAGTTCTGGCGGAGTTGTAGGGGTGCTTGGGTAGTTCAAGATTAGCTGGGTTTGTTGTAGGTGAAGTAGTTTTGCTTTGAAAGTATGTGGCAAAGTCATCTGGGCTCGGAGTGTTTATTAGTTGTTTTGTAGATGGATCCTTTGTGAGTGATTTGACTAGGTTGAAGAGTTCACGTGGTTTGTTAAGAGAGCGCATGAGGGTGTTTGTGTGGTATTCTTTTCTCTTGTTGTTGATCATTGTTCGATGATGTTGTAGTTTGTTCAGGTAGGCATCTTTGTCACTAGTCAGTTTGGAGCGTCACAAGAGGCGTTCAAGCTTCCCGAGTTGCACTAGTGATTCACGCAGGTCAGTGGTGAACCATACTGCTGTGTGGTTTTTGAGGGCAGGCTTTGTGGATGGTGGGAGGAGTGCAGCTCCGGAAAGGTGGTTGTTCTAGCTGTCTAGCAGAGTATCCAGGTAATTAGTGTCGGGGTTGAGGTGATGTAATGTGTTGCTGATGAAGGCTTCCTTGTTGAAGTGCCTGAATCGGCGGTGAGCATGAGCGCTTGGTGCGGTAGATTGCTGTTCTTTACTATTGTGTGGAATGCCAAAGAGGATGGCCTTGTGGTCAGACCATGGCACTGGGAGTACCTATAGGGAGTACTGATTGCATAAGGTGTTGTGATGTCGCGGAGCAAAAATGAGAGCCAAGGTGTTGCCTCCAGTGTGGGTAGAAGTGTGAACGATTTGGTGGTAGCCCATTGTGGTCATTGTGTCCAGGAATGCTGTGGAGTGTTTGACAGGGAGAGAGGAAAGATTAAAGTCACCAAGGATCCAGAGTTGTTTCTGTTAGATATTGTTTTTGCATGCTTGATCAAGGATTGTGGCCAATTCGTCAGTACTTGAAGAGGGTGGGTGGTATAGGAGACAGATTGTTAAGGTCTTGTTGGAGATTTGGATGATGTCTAGGTTGGTAGAGCTTTGTGTTAAGGTACAATGGAAATGGAGGATGCTTCTGGCTATTATTAGGACCCCTCCTCCACACCGGTTCATTCTGGGCAGCTGAAGAGGTCGTACACAGGATGTTTTAGCTGGTTGGTGATCACTGTATCTGTGTCTGTTAACCACGTTTCCATGACGAGGAGTAGGTCTAGATTCCGGTGGTTAATATAGTTGGTGAGGGCAGCCATTTGGTATGGATGGAACGAGCATTAATTAGCATGCTGCTGAGGTTTACCAGGGATGGAGTCTTGCACCTGTAACCCACCCCTCCTTGCAAACTCGTGACACACGCCCTGATGTATCTTCCTTACTAAATTGTGTAGTCAGTGGTCGTAGGGGCGAGGCGGTATCACCAGACTTGCAAAGGGGGAAGGTACGGTACACACAGTTCCTTCAAAAGGTACTGTGGAAGTTTACAATAAGTTAACTCAGATGTTATGTATAAAATTTATCAATGAAGTTACAGCAAAGTGTCTTTATATTTATTTTATGCAGGTTCTAACACTTTGTTGAACTTCTCGCTGAAATTATTTTTCTAGTTTCTTAAGTGGACATAAAAGAATAACCCATCTTACATTTCATCATTTATTGTATTAACAGATAGGTATTAATTAGTATCAATCACAACACGTTACAACTCTCATAAAGGTAACCCTAACTATTCTAAACAGTTCAGCAACTCTTCTGACTACTACAGCATTTAAAGTGTATTTCTCTCTCAACTTCAGTTGTTATCTCATAAATTCAGAGGCTTTTTGTAGTTTTACTTTTCCTTAGAGTGAAAACGTATTATATGATTAACAAATAAGAATAGTTCACTCTCTTTTCTTTGCTTTCCTTTTCCTTGTTACAACTACAAAACTCACAAGTCCAGTGCTTCACTTAGCTTTAGTTTGACGTTCAGGTATGGTGTCTTTATCCAGATGACGGTGAGGTTGAAGTGTTGGGGCCCAGATTTTGTGCAGGAACCGCCACACCTCAGGATCCATGGAATCCGGTGTACCTGACTCCCTAACTTAAAGAAAATAAAAGGAGGCAAAACCCTAACTATTCCCTACTGTTGACATATAACATTCTAATTTACTATTATTCCTCAAACTTTATTAATTTCTCTAACTAAAAAAAATAAAATTTAACAAAGTCCCTAGCTAGCAGTCACCTGTCTGAACTTTAGTCCCTTTGCTGAAGTGCTTAATAAACCTCCTCTTTCATAGAACACACCTTGCACCTAATTTACTCAGTCTTGAACTCAGAGTTACAGCTCTACATGTCCATTCCACAATGTTTAGCTTCATTCCATTTCTCTAACAATGCTATTGCACACTAGGTAAAACAACATATACTTAAATATCCTTAACTAAGGAAGTCTGTTCTTCAGTGTTACTCTATCTTTTAACAGAGCTTCATTTCAAACAGACACTTCCACAAACAAAGTAGTTATTTATTCATTCCAAGCTTCAGACTCATTCCTCTTTATCACAGCAGGCAATCACTTACTGTGCTGGTTTTCTTTAAGGCTTCAGACACTTCTTAAAACAGGCTACTGAATAGCACAGTTCTTTTAAAGAAAACTCTGACAATTCCACTCTGTCTCTTTCTTACAGAGGACTCCCATGAAATCTTCAGTCAAAGCCCCTGACTTCACTACCAGCTGAGTCTCAACCAACACTGTTCAAAACCTCTCCAAATCAGGATATTCACTTACTTAGCCTGATGTCCCTAAAACCCAGCTCCAGTTCCACTCTTCAGAACAATGTATCACCAATTGATACTTTTACAATAGCATAAACAGCACATCTCTCAACACAGCCCAAACTGTTGTTTTTCTCTCTGTTCAAAAAACAAACCTCTCTCTCATCAAAACAAACCAAAACAAAAACTTTCTTTCTGTTGTCTAGGAGACGATGACTCTGCTGACATCATCAATTTGTTTTCTAGATCCCTTAGCCAATCAGAGGCGTGTTTATGGAATATGCAGATGAAGCAGTAGAACCCATTCCAAATTCTGCAGGAAAAAAATCAGTTTTATTCTCAACTGCATGTTTCATTAAAATGAATGGTTCCGGGCGCTTACTCACCGCTGGACTCCTTTAACACTTACCTGGTGGGGTCGATTAGAAACCATAAAAATGATGATTGTTCCGAAAGTGAATTATATCTTAGAAATGTTGCCCTGTCTCTTACCTCGACGTATATATAAAGATATAGAGGGCCTTCTGACTAGATACTTGTGGCAAAACAAGACACCTAGGATAGCGAAACATAAGCTGCAAGCAGATAAGGAAAATGGGGGTGTCAGATTCCCTGATTTCCTGAAGTATCATCAATCTTTTCTTCTCAAACAAGGCGCTCGTTGGCTGGAAGATCCAGTACCGAGTAGACCTGTGTGGCTGGACATAGAAGAGGACCTTTGCAAACCGATTCCTCTTACTTTTCTCCCTGGTATGACTCTCCCATCAGACTCCCACTATCCACCAATGCTTTTAGACACCTTAGGTGCCTTTAATACTCTTATGCAATCTTTAGACTCCCGACTCTGTCCGTTAGACAAGCTCCCACTTTGGTACAATACTCGATTTCGAATACAAAATAAGCCGATGGCGTGGAGCCCCTGGTACACTAGGGGCATTTGGATTCCTAGTCAGTTGTTCCATGAAGGTCGCTGGAAAACTTTTAGTGAATTGCAAATTGAATTTGGTCTCCCAGCGAAACACTACTTTCAGTTGGTGCAACTTCAGCATTGCCTTCGGAGTGCTAAGGTGCTCCCGCCATCGGCCTCCCCTACACAAGGTTGGTCGGAGACTATCCGATCTATCGGTAGTTCACCGGGTGTAGCATCCAATTTTTACAAAACCTTAAGTAATGCTATAACTAGAGATACCCCTATAGCGCAGAAAGCATGGGAGAGAGAATTGCATGTGACTTTGACCCCGGAGCAATGGAGCCTTGTCTGGAGTAGAGTGACACGGGTCTCCCGATCCGCCTCACTCACTCAGACACTCTTCTTTCTAGCCCACTGGTGTTTTTACACTCCTGACAGAATAGCCAAATGGAACACTACTCAGGGCAATAGTTGTTGGACATGTCATGCGGCCATTGGTTCACTACCTCATGTTATGTATGAATGTCCCGCACTACAGTATTACTGGCGTCGGGTCTGGGGTCGTATCCAGTCTATTTTGCACTTTCAAGAGCCCCTTTCTTGGAGGATAGTGGGACTTCGCTCAGCTGCGGGGATCCCCTCTCTTCCAAAAACGGCTTACTTCCTTTTGGACTTTATGCTTGGCATTGCTATTTCCCTAATTACGAAATACTGGAAAAATAGCTCCCATCTGAGCCCCAATGAATGGTGGAATCATGTCTGTCTCTACAGTAAATATGAACAAATACCTCGTATGTTTGCTTCCCCCATTCAGACTCCTCATCATCGGTCTAAATGGAAGATGCTCAATGACTATGTACATTCTGCTCAATGCTCTCATCTGACTGTCTAAATTTGTATATATCTTTGTCCCATGATTATTCTGTATCGTAGATACTCTTTTGATCGTTTTGATGTATAATCACTGTTGTTTGGAAGCGCTCACATGCTGACATAATCAGCTAGAGAAGAAGCGTGGGGGTGGGGGGTAATTGGGTTTACTTTTCCTTATTGTATACTTGTTTTGTCTCCTTTGGTGTGTTGTTTCTTTTGTTTGTTGCAAAATGAAAATAAAAGTTTAAAAAAAAAAAAAATGAATGGCACAATCTCAATTTGGATGTTTCACACATCAAAAACCCCTCTAAACAACCCAAAATCTACAATCCTTTAAAACTTATCTAACTCAAACATTCCATCACCTCCAAATTCAAATCCACACACTCCTCAGGCACTGCACACTCTAGTAAAAAAACGTAACCCTTTAAGGGTGGGTTACACATCTCTTAAGTTTTTCTGGGGGCAGGCAATTTATGTGAATCAATTGGTGATGGTTTGCTGCAAAGGGTGGTCTGTTATGGTGAGGGGGATTATTGGAACTTCTGTGCCCCAGGGTTCTCACTGTGGGGATCAGGCCTTGGAATTGTTGTAATGATTGTGCCCATGTTATGAGCTGTGTTATCCAGAGGAGGAGGAGGAGGAGTTGTGAGTGATGTCTGGCCATGGTAGTCGTAGGTCAAGAGGATGGCTAGTGTGCTGTGGAGATGTATGCTCTGCTATGGTTTAGAATGTTTGTCAGATATTTGGTGCAGGCTTACATTGAGCAAATTAGCGGGTGGCTTACCTCACTGTGAAAGTGGTTTGGAGGTTTGTTTGGTTTTCTGGTGGGTGCCTCTGTTCCCCGCGCGGGCACGCCTCTGAGTTGGCAAACTTCTGGAACTGTTGCAGAAACTGGATTAGCTTTGATGGGCTGAACGGGGAGGAGCGATCCTTCCAGCTCAACTCCCTGATGCTGATCCGGCTGCAGATATGGAGGACGGTGTGTCAGCCTTTTTGCTGGATGCCGACTTGTTTGCAGTATGTTTCTTTTTGGTTTGGTCGCCATCCAGGTTGGGTATTGCTTCCTGAGGGGTTCAGATCCACAGATGTTTCCTTGCTGGTCTCCGAACCCCACCTAAGGGCCACGCCAAAGGGCCCTCTGGAAAGGCCCTCAGGAGCAGGCCTGCCGGCACGGGCGCATCAAGGGGCGCTGAAGATTCAAATTCTGGCGTGTTGGGCCTGATTGGCCTTGGGGGGCTGATCGAGGAGGAGTGATCCCCCGCTCGACTCCCCGACACTGATCGGGTCCCGGTGCTGGTGTCTGGCTCCCTCTGCAGGTGCGCCAAGGGGCACTGAAGATTACATGTTGAAACACCTTAAAATCCTTGACCATCTTATGTTCGGGTGCATAAACCTCTTTGGACACCTTAACTTCATGCGTCTTAACTCCTCAGGGCGCTTTAACCTCAAGCGCCTTAAAACCCTCAGGTGCCTTAACCCCTCAGAGTGCCTTAACTTCATGTGCCTTAACCCCTCAGGGCACCTTAACCTCATGCGCCTTAACACCCTCAGGGCACCTTAACTTCATGCACCTTGACCTCTCAGAGTGCTTTAACTCAAGTGCCTTAGGTTGAAGCACTTTAGACCCCTTGGACACTTTAACGCTTGTCACCTTAACGTGAGATGTGCTGTTACCATGAGTTAAATGGTCAGGGTGCCCTGTTCCGTGTGTTACATGGCCCATATCTCCCTTTGAACCGGACCGCCCCCACCCATCCATAGCCTTATATGGCTTCGGGAACCTTAGCGCTGCCCTTACCATTGGTGACTTTACCGCAGTTTAGTAAACATCCCCAATAGTCTTAAAATAGGCCTACACTTTAACGTAAAGAAGACAAAGATCTTGACAACTGGCAAAATCAATAAGTTCATTGTTGATGGAGAAGAAATTGAAATAGTGCACAACTGTAACCTACTTGGATCAACTATCAATAAAGAAATGACAAGCAGTGAAGAAATCCGACAATGCATTGCTCTTGGCTGAATGGCTATGAAGGACCTAGACAAGATTCTCAACAGCAGAGATGTCTCTCTCCATACAAAGATCTGACTTGTCCAAGCCATGCTGTTTTTAATAATGTCATACGGATGTGAAAGTTGGACAGTAAAAAAGATAAACAGGAAGAAAATTTTGAATTATGGTGCTGGTGAAGAATACTGTTCATACCATGGATTGCCCTAAGAACAAATCAGTCAGGAGTGGAGGAGTGGCCTAGTGGTTGGGGCAAGGTACTTCAGGCTGGAAAGTCAGGGGTTCAAATCCCACTAAAGGACAGCAACCTTAGGCCAGAAGGACTGGGGTTTCTAGTCCCACAGGTGCTCCTTGTGGTCTTGGGCTAGCCACTTAACCCTCCATAGCCCATGTTCCCTGTAAAATAGTTATCTCCAAGTTATAATGCCCTGTTCAATGTAATTTCAGTTTGTTCAATGTAAACCACACTGATGCAGAATTGCATGGTGTATAAGAGAATGCAAATAAATATGAGATCAAACCTAAGCTTTCTTTAGAAGTTCAGATGACAGGACTTTGATTTTCATACTTTAGACATATCATGTGAAGAGAGAGATTATTGGAGAAAGACATCATGCTTGGCAAGGTTAAGGTCAACGCAAAAGAGGAAGGCCAGTAATGAAATGCATTAATAAAATAATAGCAGTATGGATAGTACTCTATCAACTATGAGCCACTTGACTGAAGACCAAACACAGTTTAGGACAGCTATCCAGAGGGTCGCCATGAGTTGACATCAACTCGACGGCACATAACAACAACATATCGCTAATCGAAGGAACATCAAAGTAGTGTACATATCCTGGTTATTAAAAGACATCCAAGACTAGACACATAGTTGCAATATATGCAAAAGAAGAAACTGGAATTTTATTATCATTCTATTCGCATGTAACAATGTACATATAACTGACAGGGGAAGGGCTTACAGAGGATACAAGCAATTTTGCTTTTAGATAGTCTTTATTAATCTGTGCCATTAAGACTGGAAAAAGCCTTATTGAAGGGCCAAGATTGTTTACTGATTTTAAATTTTTATTTATCAATATTTAATAATGAGTATGAATGAGTGATTTACATACCATAGATTTCCAATTAAATGTCACAGCTAGGATTACTATTTGCAAGTACTGGCTTTAAGAGTAGCCAGTCAGGCTATGATCCCTGTAAAAAGTTAGAAACTTCTGATCAATATAACGATACAGAAGTATACAAAAGTACACACCTTGTAAATAGTTGAAACAGTATAATGATCTGTTATATGTAAAAAGTTAAAAAAAAAAATTCCTGTTCAATGTAATGTTATACAAAACTGTTAAATTGTTCCATGTAAACCGCCCCTGATCTCTGGAAGGGGCGGTATAGAAGAAATAGATAAATAAATAAATAAATAAATATGATGCATACTTATTTTGAAGGGAAATCTCCAACACGGAACATCCCTAGATCATACACCTATCAAATAGATGAACAGAGGAGCTCTTGAATAAAATGTTCTCTCTTTTAGTTGCCAATGCTTTTTGATAAGAAGAAAACGACTTCAGTGTGATTTACTTTTTCCTCTATACTGCTTGGGATAACTCTCTTGCTTTAGGAGATATAATAATCATTCAACCATCACAGATCAGAAGAAACTCCTTATACACTCTTTTCATTTATTGCAGGTAATAGTTCATCAAAAACATGCATATGCAAAAATAATTGTTTATATTTTCTTTTTAATACAACCAACTCCATTGGAATTTGTAACAACACTTCACAGTTCAAGGCTCCAAAGCCACGCCAATGTATTTTTCTTCCCAGCCAATCTGTAAATGAGATATTCAGTATAACAGTGCTTCTATAGTTCCTCAGGATCCACCTTGCAGAGTCTCCAGCTCTTCAAAATCACCCATCACCAGACAAAGATATTTGTTACACAGTTAGCTGCATCACTAGGGGGGAGGAGTGGTCTAGTAGTTGGGGTAAGTTACCTCAGGCCAGAGAGCCAGGGCTCTAAATCCCTCTAGGGGACAGCAACCATGGGCCAGAATTACTGGGGTTTCTAATGCCACAGGTGCTCCTCTGGTCTTGGGCAAGTCACTTAACCCTCCATTCCCTCAGGTACCAAACCATAAATTGTGAGTCCTTCAGGAACAAGGGAAATATATATACAGCATCTGAATGTACACTACTATGACTTGCAGAAAAGCAGTTTATAAACCTAGTTAAATAAATAAATCAGTGGCTTCCAATTAACTCAGTTTCCAAGTCTCACCACTCACACACCCTTTAAACAAACCACATACTTCCAATCCACAAATCCCGTTGTATCTCATACATTTCAAAGCAATCTTCACTCCCATTCATTAAAGAAATACTCCCCATTCAATCGTGTTATTAAGACCTTTTGGCTCTAAAGTATTCAATTCATAAATCCAGCGTTGTTCCTACTGAATTAGAATTTTGCTGTGAAACCCACCGCAAATGTCTTCTCTTACAGGGTCAATGGCCCTGCACTGCTAATCAGTGAAAGTATGGTCTAAAGTCTCCCAGCGCTGCATTAAAGGTGCCTATACCTTCTGTTTGCTTAAACGGTATTTATGTTCAGCCAGCTGTACCTTTAACTGCTGTGTAGTCTTACATAAATTTTAGGACATGGATGTCTGTTGGCATATACAACATAAGTATATGTATATCATAGTACAGTATATCACACAGGGATCTCCAATTCCTGTCCTGGAGGGCCACAAACCAGTCGGGTTTTTAGGATGACCCTAATGAATATGCATGAGATAAATTTGAAGACAATGAGGGCAGTGCATACAAATATATATCATGCATTTTCATTAGGGACATCCTGAAAACCTGACTGGTTTGCAGCTCTTCAGTATCGGAATTGGAGACCCCTGATGTAGCATAACGCAACTTGACTGTCCTGTTTGGGAAGGTTGGAGATTTACTTTTTGACTGAGTCCTGAGGATACTGTGTGGTGTTTGGTGTTTTTGCATACTTATTTTGACCATGTGTAGCTCTGCTTAACACACTGAAATCAGGTCAGAGTTGATACAGCACTACAAGTACATAGAAAGACTTTTTTCAACAGAACATAACATGAGAAAACAGCAAACTTAAACTAAAGGCTGTTTTTTTTTAAATTTAATTATTTATTTTTTTATTTAAAGTCTTTTCTATACCGTGCTTTTTAAAGTCAGCTTGGTTTACAATTAACAGCAGATTTGTACAGTACAGGCGGCTCCCATACTGGACTTACAAAAAACAGGGCTTTCCATGTGTATTAGCAAGTACACAGCTTGTTCAGAGATAGCATTCTGTCCCTTTAAGACTGCAATCCGTCTGCCTCTATTGCAGGCAGTGCATGTGCAGGGTTCCAAATCAGACTCCACTTTAATAGCTCTATCACACAAGTAAATTTTAGGGCATGGACATCTGATGGCATACACAAAATAAGAGGAGGTACAGGATGTAGCAAAACATAACTTGAGAGTCCTATTTGGGAAGGCACTCTTAGGTTGACTTGTTTCAGAAGTGCAGCAACATTTACTTCCAGTCTGGGTTTTATAGGTAGCCCTGTCTAGGCTAAGGCAGAACAGGCTTGCTCTCTCTGGTCAGTGTGAGCATTTGTCCTTCCCCCAGCCTGTCAATACCATTGTAGTAAAACCGCATGGGACACCTATATGCCCCTACTCTTCAACATCAAACCTCCACAACATTTCAAACACTTTTATAGGGCTTTTCCCCCCTGCTGTAACATATAAACAGAAAGAGAATATGAATGCTTGTTTACCATCAGCATCTGTCTCCCAGCCAGCTTCCTCGCTGACCTGGGACGCTCTCTTTCTGTCTTCTTCCTCCACAAAGGGACCTGAACCCACATCATTATCATGTCTTATTCAGATGGAACCTGTACCCATACCTGCTTTCCTAAATCTTTTTTTCATGGTATAGTCTCCATCCAAGTGCCAAACCTGATTGGGAGCAGTTTCACAGCTACCAGCATCACTTTCACAGCATACAGGACTTTTCCACCTGTGGAAACTCAAGCTCCTAATGGTAAACCTAGCTAGGAACAGTTCCAGCACTCTCCAGCTACACCTATCTCCCTCATAACATCATGGAACATTGGTCCTACCTTAGGACACTTTCCACCTACTGAACCTCAGCTCCTGCTGGTCAACCCAGTACTTCTCAGCTGTCCCTGGATTCCATCACAGGGCTTTCTATCACATTTCCAACTTGCAGGGTACTAACAGCTCAACCCTTCTCCTTCCCAGTGCTTCTTTACTAGTTTCTGCCTCATCTTGATTTTAAAATACTTCTAGGGCTATACCCTGATCCTGCTCAGACAGCTTCTTTCACTTCACTTGAGGTGGCTCCCTCTTTTTTTTTTTAAATGCTATCAAGTCAATACTGACTCCTCGCAACCCAATAGCCCCTGGGTTTTCTTGGCAAGGTATGACCAGAGGTAGATTGCCAGGCCTTTTCTTCTGAAGCAATAGAGGATAAAGTGACTTGCCCAAGGTCACAATGAGTGCCAGTGGAAATCTAACCCTGATCTCTTGGATGCTAGGCTGTTTCTATAACCACTAGTTTACTCCTCCACTCCTCTACATGAGCCTTAAAGGGGAACTTGGCTTTCCTTAGCTATTCCCTAGTACTTATTAAAGTCAACAACCACAGGATGGAGCCCCCCATTGCTCTCGAGGGGCCAGACTGCGCCAGTGTGCACCCTTAAACGCCACATTAATCAATTTTTTTCTCAGTTATGTTTGTTGTGGTAATCCTGAGGACCCAACTGGCTAGATGCATCTCCAGTGGAAGTTTGTGAAACACTGCCTTAGATCTTCTGCTCCTTGCTGTATGACCATAGTGGGGGGAGATGTCACACTAACAACAGTGCCTAAGGCAGCAGAGATCAAATCCATCACAGATGAAGTATGAGTATCCCATTTCTGTCCTCTATCTCTTAGCGATGACAATCTGAGCAGGCTCGGTGTTTATTCTTCTGTCCTTTCAAGAGGTACAATGTTTTCTCTAGAGAAATGTGTAAGAAGAAAGGGATGATGATTGGTGAAGAGATTGAAAAGAGAAAGCTAGTAAACTTTGCAGTTTCTAGCATGGGCTGTCTAAACTCCTATTTAAGTCCTACTTACAAATAACTTCTAACATATACATCATCTCCAATAAACACTGTGGATTTATTCAATGAAGTCAGCAAACATTCTTTCAGCTATAAATATTTCCAAGTTCCAAATCTGGATGAACTGAGCCCCATCAATATATTATTACTTAAATCAGGTTTTTTAAAGTCATTCTTGCAGTACCCCCTATGTGGTCTGATTTTCAGGAGGGACAGAGTGAATATGCATGAGACAGATTTACATATACTACTGTTATAGTAGGCAAATGTATATCTCAGGCAAACTCACTGTGGACATCCTGAAACCAGACTCGCTTGTAGTCCTTGAAAACTAGGGGGTCAATATTCAGCTGGAGCAATCAGCTTTTTTTTTAATGTCATCCCCAATGACTGAATTAAATATAGATATTCAGCATTAATATCCAGATAGTGGCTGGTGCAGCATATCCAGATTCAGTGCTAATCAGTAGCACTATTGGGAAAGTGGCAATATTTAGCACACTATCTGGATAACTAGTGCTTACCAATGGGAAAGTGTTTCTGATGTTACAGTGGGACATCATCTCGCATCCAGTGATCATCAGATGGTATGGTTCAGTATTAGTAATAGAGCTGATAAAATCCATTCAAAAGCGAGGGTCTTAGACTTTAGGAAAACTAACTTTGCAAAGATGGGGCAATCCCTCAGAGAGTTGTTAGCAGAATGGGAACAGCTGAGGGATGTAGAAAAACAATGGGCAAAACTCAAAGGGGATATTTTAAGGGCAATAAACCTTTTCGTTAGAAAGGTAAATAAATATAAAAGGGGAAGGAGGCCACTGTAGTTCTCAAAAGAAGTGGCTGAAAAGGTGAAGAAAAAGAAAGAAGCCTTCATGTAATGCAAGAGATCGCAGAGAGAGGAAGATAGGCATCTATATCTGGAAAAACTTAGAGAAGCTAGCAAAGTAGTCAGGAAAGCAAAGGTACAAAAAGAAGAAATAGCCAATGCAATAAAATGTGGGGATATGACATTTCTCAGATAGGTTAGTGAGAGGAGGAAGGGCAAAAGTGATTTGTCAGACTCAAGGATGCAGGGGAGGAATATGCAGAAACTGATGAGGATAAAGCGGAATTACTTAACAAATATTTTTGTTCTGTGTTCACAGATGAAGGGCCAGGAGCAGGACCTCAGAAAACACCCACAAATAGGAACAGAAGTGACGGGGATCTTGAATGATATTCAGAAGACCATGCTCATGAGGAACTAGCTAAAAGTAGACAAAGCCATGGGTCAGGATGGGATACATCCGAGAATACTGAGGGAACTTCGGGAGGTTCTAGTGGCTCCATTGTCTGACATTTTCAATGTCTGTTTGGAGTCAGGAGTGGTGCCAGAGGACTGAAGAAAGGCACATGTGGTCCCTTTACACAAAAGTGGATGTAAGGATGACATTGAGAACTACAGGCCGGTTTGTCTAACCTCTGTGGTTAGTAAATTATTGGAAAGGCTACTAAAGGAGAGAATAGTGAGGTTTCTGGAGTCCAGTGGATTGCAGGATCTGAGGCAGCATGGATTCACTAGAGGCAGGTCTTGTCATACAAATCTGATAGATTTCTTTGACTGGGTGGCAAAGTAGTTGGACCAAGGGAGACCCCTAAATGTGGTGTATTTGAATCTCAGTAAAGCCTTTGACACCATTCCGCATGGCGACTTATAAACAAACTGAGAACCCTTGGGATGGACCCTAAAGTTACTGCTTGGGTTAGAAATTGATTGAATGGGAGGCGACAAAGGGTACAGGTAAGTGGAGTGCACTCTAAGGAGAAGGAAGTTACCAGTGGTGTGCCACAGAGATCTGTCATTGGTCCGATTCTTTTTAACATCTTTGTTAGTGATATAGCAGAAGGGCTGTTGGATATGGTTTGCTTTTTTGTGGATGGTACCAAAATCTGCAATAGAGTAGATACACAGGAAGTTGTAGATAACATGAGGGGGGATCTAGCTAAGCTTGAAGAATGGTCTAGAATTCGGCAGCTGAAATTTAATGCTAAAAAATGAAGGTTCATGCATTTAGGCTGCAAAAATCCAAAGGAGCGGTACAGTATAAGGGGTGAGGTACTTCAGAGAAGAAGAGCGGGACCTGGGCGTAATTGTGTCTGTTTTTCAGCAGCATTTTCCAGATCTTGCCTTTGAAAAACAAGGGTTGGCCCCATTCAGTTGCACTTATCAGTGTAGCAAGCGCTTAAGGCCTGGATAAGTGGCTTTTAATATTGAATCTTAGTGTTTGACACCTCTAGACGAGGGTGTACACAAGGCCCATCTTGAGAAACACTATCTTAAATGACTGTCATATCTTTACTTTGAAGAAGCATTATGCTATAGTAATTCTATATAAAGACATCCTTTGATTCTAAGAATAAGAGCATTATGTCTCCTACTTGTTTCGTTACAGGCAAACAATTAACAATGTATTCCTTCTTGGCTTTTTCCTAGCCTTTCAGTTTGCTTTCATTCTGGCTATCCTGACGACAAAGGCCACACTGAAGGCTCAGACCAGATTCCATCTGAACACCACGATGATACATTGAGATAATGAGCATTTTGCACATAGGTTTTCCATGTATCCTTCATTAAATGGCAATCCACAATCTATGATGTCAAAAAATGCTATTATGGTACTTTAATAATAATGGAAAAGATCAATATTTCAGCAACGGCAGAAATCTCTCCCCCTGTGTAATTTGCTCACAATTTCGCCATGTTTAAAGCTTCATGGAAAACACAGTATCAGACTGTAATTTTATGACTGCTCAGCAATTTTTTATTTCTCTGAGTCCTTTGAACTTGGCAGGCCCATCTGTGCAATACATGCATTCAAGATCGCTCCAGGCTATTTCTTGACCATTAGGAATAATAGAAAATAGAAGAAACTCAAATCATTAGAAAGTGAAGTTTCCTGAAGTGTAAAATTAGCCAGGGATATGGGGACTATGGTTGCACTTTGATTCTGTCCTTAATCATGTTAACAGACCTAAGACAGAGGTGAAGAGGGAATGAAAACAGAAAAAAAAGCAACGCAGAGAATATAATAAAGAGATGTGAAGGGTCAAAAAGGACAAGCAAGGGTTAAAGGAAAAGAATCAGGAGCGGTAATAGTTGAAATCACTGAAGTACCTTAGAATATTATTGATAATGCTTAATACTTAGCAGAGTAATTCATGAAATATTGATAACGCAGAGGCATAATATAATTCCTATCAGCTAAGGACAGACTTGATGGCATCTGTGGTGAGTTTGTTTCTCATTCAAATTATTCTACTAAAACATGGAGATGTAAATTTTTAACAGGGTGCCTGGACATTCAACTGCTTTATGGATAGCCAAATCGCATAAAGATAAGACCTAACATTATGCAGTTATTCTGTTAGCAGACTGAAAATTTCTGCTAACTGGAGATGAGCTGGGACCACCCTCGCCCTGCCCTCAGACCACCCAAGCACTCTCCAGATTTTGATGCTTAGAGGAGATATTAAGTGGTACTGACCGATTAGTGCTGCTGAAATAACATTCAGTGGGGTTTATCCAGTTAGCAGATCCTACTGACCAGATAAACCCTTTTGAATATCGGGCCTCATACTTTTAAATATCAAGTTTTGCTTTGAATGTAGGTGTAAACCCACTCTCCCTGCAGTTAAAAGAATGTGCTGATGGATCTTTGAGTTTGTCTGGCTTCCAGGCTCTATTGTTTTGCTTTGACTGCTGCTGCTGGTTGCTGCTCGTCAGAAATGTCTGCCCTAGGAAACCTCCTAATCTTACCTAATGGCTGAGCCGGCCCTGTTATCAGATTGTTAATTCAATTACCCTAGCATGCTGTAAAACAATGGTGTAAATTGCATACATTCTTGACATGCCTCCTCAGTGTGTACATTCTTAAAATGAAATGGATGCATACAGTTTCAAACGTGTCTCTGAAGCTCTCCCTGGAATGTTTCCTGTGTAGGCAGCCCAAAGCACTCACTCTATGAAAGCAAGCATGTGCTCTCATCCAACTTAAAATCTCACTTAGAGGGATATGGCAATCTTAAGCAGGTTAGCTATGTTTACTTACCCAAAAAATATCAAAATCTTCGAAAATTTAACTCACTATGGAGCATGTTTTCCAGTGGATGGTAATGTGGTAATGTGCTTTAAATGTAGGCCCCAATATTCAAAGAGATTAACACAGTTATCCTTGTACAGGATATTTAGTGGCACTAACATGGTTAGTGATGCAGGGTATTCCTGCGTGCTGCCACTGCATGCCCTGATGTTAATTAGTTAGCATCAGAGTGGTCCAGGGCAACACCCTGCAATAACCAGGCAGCGGCGATTTTGGGCTGCTACCCAGTTATGTCACGTGGCAAAAGTCAGGCACAGTAAAGACTGGCTTAGCTTTCATCGTTAAAGCTAACTAGACAGCGGTTAGCTTCACGGCAATCTGTGCAACCCAGATAAACAATCAATGCCGGTCCCGGATATGGCCCTCGACATTCAATATCCCCATCTAAAGTTCAGTGGCAGGGGCCATCTGCCACTGCTGAATATGCAGTAATGCCTGCAAAATTTAACAAAGGGTAAGTGCAAAGCCTGTGTGCTCACTGTTGGGGGCTATGCCTGCATGTCCCCAAAAATTACCATACAGAAAAGTACCTTATCGCATGATTAGCACAGATGCACTTACTGTCTCCTATTTTGGAGGTGATAAATACATTCTGGCTAACCATGCACGTGGAGCCCGATTCAGAGAGGGAGACATCCAGGCTGTCCGCTCGTCCCCGAGGAAGATGGGCCCATTAGGATCCGATTCTGGACTGTGGGAACAAAATGTTCCCACGATACACACAGTTGGGCCCTTGCCTGTCTGCAGGGACGTCTTCCCCGCAGGCTCCCCTGGCTACCGCAACTCGGCCCCCCCTCTTCCCTGCTGCCTTACTCATGGCTGGCCAGCTGGGGCCTGTATTGGGCCCTGGGGGGTTCCACATACCTGATTGCTGGATTAGTGCTGCATATTCCATCTTTGAGGTGGAATAAGCAGCACATCCCCTTTGACCCGGCAGGACATACAGGACTGTGACCGGAATCGGCCCTGTACATCCTGCCAGGATGGCCAGCCCCTCCTCTGCCCTGACCCCGCCCCCCATCTGCTCTCCCTGTCCTATTGCTCAGGACGTCTGGGGAGAGCAGGAGGGGGAATAGGGTTCCGACGGCTTGCAGGCCTATGCTGAGTACTGTGCACTAACTATAATGCACAGTACATGAAAAAGGGATTCAAGAAATGGCCTGGAAGTGGTGCAAATCTTACCTGGAAGACCGCTGGCAGCATGTCCGGATGGGTGACAATACATCTATGCCTTTCCAACAGAAGCAAGGTGTACCACAGGGTTCCTCCCTCTCGGCCCTGCTATTTAATATCTATATGCAGCCCATCTGCAACATCGCCCGGTCATTTGGAACATCTTGCCTCATCTACGCAGAGGATGTGCTACTATTCACACCAGTCAACGTATTGAAACCCAACTATACCACACTAACTACCTGCTTCAATGCAATCTCAGACTGGCTGCTCTCACAAAACCTCCGAATTAACTTTAAAAAAATGGAAGTTTTGATTGTAACAAGGAACAAAGACTTCTCACCCCCACCAACTCTAAGAACAAGAGATGCCGAGTTACCACTCAGATCAACTATACGTTACCTAGTGTCATGAGGTAGACAGCACAGACCCTGAAATATTAAAGAGTAAAATAAAAGAAGAGCTTACCTTACAGCCACACGTACAGTTGCAGCATACACAATGCAGAAAGGCAGGGAAAGGAGAAACAAACTTTCCTCATGGCCTTAGTGACGCAGTAAGAATTCAGGGTCCCAATCAGGCTCACCTGGAGCAAGAGTCACGTTCTACATCTGATGAGCAGAGAGATAAAACCAGGTGGGAAATCACACAGAAGGAACTCAGGCCTAGGGAGCTCATGAGAGAGCTCAGGCCCGGGGAGCTCAGGTCTACGGAGCTCATGCGAGGGCTCAGGCTCAGGGAGTTCCAGCATCTTGAGGAAAAGGCTGGAGTTCAGCATTCAGGGCTGCAGCCAGAGCTGGAGTTTGAGCTCGAGGAAAAGCAGTCCAGGAGATTGAGAAGTCAGTCTCAGAGAGAAGGTGAGACAAGAACTCCAGAGCAGTTTGAGAAAGACACGTTGCCTTGGAGAATCAGGACAGAAGAAAGGCAGGCTGAAAAACTTGAGAGAGCTAGGAAAGACAGTGGCAAAGTCTTCCCAGCCAGAGGGGTCCTCGTACCGAGGCAAGCAGCCAAGCCAACAGAGAGCAAAGGTCACGTACAGGGAAGTTCACTGAAGACAGGAAGTGAGTGCTGCTCAGTCAGGCACAGCAACTGATGCTCACAGAGAAAAGCAGGGAGCCAGTCAGAGAGAAAACCTTGGCTGGAAGAAGAAGGGCTGGAAACCATCTTCTCCCCGAAGAGAGATAAGTACACTGTCTTTTGTAAAGGGAAAGAAGGGGGTCCTTATAGGAGAAGCCGGGCTTACAGCAAGCTAGAGAATCCCTATTGGCATAGGACGTGGGAGGAAATCCCCAGCACAGCTACTGCTAGCTTTGACACCCTAAAGCAGCTCCAACTATCAGAAGCTGGGGTCTCCCGAGGGCAAAGCTCTGAGAGCAGTTTCACTCAGTGCCCATATACAGGACCAGGTCCCGTCCTTATGCAGTGGGAAAGCTCTATCCCAGAAAACATCCCCGAGCCCATGGAATGTGCTTTGTGTGTAGCAGATGACATAGAATCTCTGTGTTAAATGGGAGCAGGAAAGGAATTGTGTTTTTGCACATATGGAATGTGATGGACTCTCTTTGCTGAAGAAGAAGCATAATTATTGTTTGTAAGAATCCTTTACACCGGTGAAGCAACCGTTCAATTTATGTTGTCCTTATTTGAAGACATCCTCAAGGGAAAGGGAATAAAACCTAACCTTAATTTTCACTCTGGACACGACTACAGAGTCTTTATTCCACAACTTCAGGCTATACCCATGTCTAGGCAACCGCCTAAGACCGGCATAGTCTCACAAATGGCGTAGTTCTTTGGATGCCAGAAAAGAAGGACACCTTACAAGCAGGACGGAGTCACCAGCGCCAGAGGACGCAACCAGGACGGCGGTGAAACACGCCCAGACAACTTCAGGATCAGGAGCAGTCAAGGACCTTCTCAAGGCCAGAATCACCACCTGACTCAGGTAATCATATCTGGGTACAGCCAGGGTGGGATTCTGAGGAGGTATCTGAGGGACTGAAAATCCCAGCGTAGTAGCATTTGAAAAAAAAAAAAAAAGGGTTTCCGCACTTGGTGTTTTTTTTCTCTGATTTGTTACAGGCTATCCTCATGGAGATTCCACCGGACATCTTGAGATGGATGGAGCTCCAATTCGAGAAGGAACGCGAACTTGCCTAGCAGTGCCAAGAACAAGCCCTAGCAGCAATGCAGATGCAGCAAAAGCCGCTGACGGACTTGTTGCAGGCGGTACTACAAGAGCGGCAAACAGAGAAAAGAACTGAAGGACACTGAAATATTAAAGAGTAAAATAAAAGAAGAGCTTACCTTACAGCCACACGTACAGTTGCAGCATACACAATGCAGAAAGGCAGGGAAAGGAGAAACAAACTTTCCTCATGGCCTTAGTGACGCAGTAAGAATTCAGGGTCCCAATCAGGCTCACCTGGAGCCAGAGTCACGTTCTACGTCTGATGAGCAGAGAGATAAAACCAGGTGGGAAATCACACAGAAGGAACTCAGGCCTAGGGAGCTCATGAGAGAGCTCAGGCCCGGGGAGCTCAGGTCTAGGGAGCTCATGCGAGGGCTCAGGCTCAGGGAGTTCCAGCATATGGAGGAAAAGGCTGGAGTTCAGCATTCAGGGCTGCAGCCAGAGCTGGAGTTTGAGCTCGAGGAAAAGCAGTCCAGGAGATTGAGAAGTCAGTCTCAGAGAGAAGGTGAGACAAGAACTCTAGAGCAGTTTGAGAAAGACACGTTGCCTTGGAGAATCAGGACAGAAGAAAGGCAGGCTGAAAAACTTGAGAGAGCTAGGAAAGACAGTGGCAAAGTCTTCCCAGCCAGAGGGGTCCTCGTACCGAGGCAAGCAGCCAAGCCAACAGAGAGCAAAGGTCACGTACAGGGAAGTTCACTGAAGACAGGAAGTGAGTGCTGCTCAGTCAGGCACAGCAACTGATGCTCACAGAGAAAAGCAGGGAGCCAGTCAGAGAGAAAACCTTGGCTGGAAGAAGAAGGGCTGGAAACCATCTTCTCCCCGAAGAGAGATAAGTACACTGTCTTTTGTAAAGGGAATGAAGGGGGTCCTTATAGGAGAAGTCGGGCTTACAGCAAGCTAGAGAATCCCTATTGGCATAGGACATGGGAGGAAATCCCCTGCACAGCTACTGCTAGCTTTGACACCCTAAAGCAGCTCCAACTATCAGAAGCTGGGGTCTCCCGAGGGCAAAGCTCTGAGAGCAGTTTCACAAGTACTCTGTGCCCATATACAGGACCAGGTCCCGACCTTATGCAGTGGGAAAGCTCTATCCCAGAAAACATCCCCGAGCCCATGGAATGTGCTTTGTGTGTAGCAGATGACATAGAATCTCTGTGTTAAATGGGAGCAGGAAAGGAATTGTGTTTTTGCACATATGGAATGTGATGGACTCTCTTTGCTGAAGAAGAAGCATAATTATTGTTTGTAAGAATCCTTTACACCGGTGAAGCAACCGTTCAATTTACGTTGTCCTTATTTGAAGACATCCTCAAGGGAAAGGGAATAAAATCTAACCTTAATTTTCACTCTGGACACGACTACAGAGTCTTTATTCCACAACCTCAGGCTATACCCATGTCTAGGCAACCGCCTAAGACCGGCATAGTCTCACACTAGGCGTTATACTCGACCAGCGACTTGAGTTCAAAGATCATATAAAAAATACAGTTAAAGCCATCTATCACAAGATCAGAATTCTACGACACCTCAGACCAATGCTTGAACCACAAGACTTCCGAACAACCTTCCAAGCGTTGGTCACCCCACACTTTGACTACGCTAATATTGTGTTACAGGGCCTACCCAAGAGTACGCTTAATCCTCTACAATTGGCCATGAATACGGCTGCCAGAGTTCTACACAGAGCCCCAAGGAGTCATCATATCACTCCTATCCTATTCGAACTTCACTGGCTCCCGATATCATATAGAATTTTATACAAAGCCCTCCTCATCACATTCAAGGCAATTCACCAAATCTCATCATCATCTTTATCTGACCTCCTGCATTGCTCACAAAGTTCCAGATCCTGACGCTCCGCAACAGAAAACACACTAGTGATCCAAAATCCCAAGCAAAATTCAACCAGACAACTAGCACAAGAGCATTCTCATCCTTTGCCCCTAGATGTTGGAACATGCTACCACCCAACATCAGATCACAAAAGGACCTCTCACAATTTAGAAAAGATCTAAAAGCACACCTCTTCCTACAACACTTCCCTCAGAGTATGAACTCCCTAAGGCATTCCCTCCCAACACGAACCAATGATCATGGTTAGTCAAGTACACCCCCATCTTCATTTCTCACCCCACATCAAATCCTCTTAGAGCCCCAAGCCTTAGAACTATAAACATATGATTTCTTGCTGTAAATAGTTTGAATTCTTGTTATCTATTTAACCCCAGTTATCCATGTTCATTCCCTGTTATCTGTAAACTTAACATATGTTCATGCTTAAGTACAATTTGTTAAAATGTAAACCGCGCTGATGACGAAGAGTGCGGTATATAAAAGCTGTTAAATAAATAAATAAAATAAATAAATAATGCACAGTCTACATCAATGCACTGCTCATTTCCTGACCTAAAACACACTATATGGTTAGTATGTGAATTAGCATGCACTAATTGTTCTGCCAGGATGTAACAACACATACTAATTGACTTGCTAATTGCTTAGTAAACCTTAGTAAACAGGGTTGTATGTTTTCGTATCTCACTATGCTTTTGATGTTTGTAGGAAGTTCCCAATCTCAGCAGCCGACCTCTATATTTTGCATGTGATAATTTCTTCTGTTTGTTCCTCCTTAAATTCACCCGCTCCCTTTTCATATTGTGGACTAGAGGGTAACATGCATTTGGTTAGGCAATTTCTCCTGAGACTGAATTTCTTGTATTTAATTTTGCTAAGAGGGACCCTTTTCTGTACAAGTTCATATCTTGGTTGTTATTTGAATTCTAATAAAAATAAAATTGAAAAAAAATAAAAAATACAAGCATCAGAATAAAGGTGATCTTAGCTCTGTATACAAAGGGAAAAGCTGAACCACTGCTTGCAAAGAGATGCAGTTCTGCTTTTAGTATGAAACAAAAGGAAAAGCAGAACTATATCTCCATGCATGCAATGGGGTAGAACCAGAACTGGCTCAGCTTGTATCCCTGGAAATGGAGTAATAGCAGAATCCACATTATAGTAATTAAACAATAAAAAATATATAATAATAAACCATTTTTAAGATTATTTTAAAATAACTATTTGTAGTGAGTTATTTCCTATCAGTTCCAAAGTTTCTGGTCATTTTAACTCTAAAACTCCTTTGGTAATCTCTCAATTGTCTTCCTACCAAACTTAGAATTGTGTTTAAGCTTTCTATTGTGGCTTTTCAAAGGAGAGGGTCCATCCTACATTGGTAAATACATACAATATTTGCCTAGTAGACCATTAAGATCTCAACAAGAAATTCAGTAAAAGATTTCATTCACTAAATAGTTAAGATAAATTATTACTGAAAAATGCTCATTATGTTCATTGTTTTATTGGAATGCCTTACTCGTTACAGCTGGATTTGCTTAATTCCACTACTTTGTTAGCATGTGCTAATGTGCACAAAGTAGAGCAATAGGCATTCGGTCACCTCTCCCCCTCCCGTCCCCCGAACCTCCTCAGGTGCTTACTGGGAGCTTGGACCATACCCATGTGTCTTTAGGAATGAGTTCATAACAGGCTCATGAAAATCACCAGGCAACATGCTGAGATCTGCTAAAAGATGAAGCTTATCAAAACAACTAGTTCATTATGACAGCAGCATAAGCAAGACACAAACAACTTATAATAAACTGTTTTACAATTTATCCCATTACAACAATTCCCTCTGTAAACCAAGCCTTAATCGAGACACACTGCAAACTCTTCCCCTATGATGTACTGCTCCTTTGGATTTATACTCCTCAAGTGCATTACTTTCCATGTCTTCACATGAAATCTTAACTACCAAGCACTGGACTATTTTCCCAGCTATTCTTATAATTTTTGTAGATCATTTTTCATGTTCTCATCTTCCTTGGAGGTGTCCACCCCCTTGCAAATTGTTGTGCCATCATCAAAAAAGACACATTTTCTTTCCAGTCCTTCAACAATATCACTCACAAAGAGAACAGAATCATGCAAGAACTGATCTTTGAGGACCTCCACTACTCATCTTTCTTTGTTCCGAGTGAATTCCATTTACCATCATGTTCTGTTGCCTGCCCATCAACCAATGACCAGTCCTGTTTACCACATTGGATCCTAACTTCAGAGTGGTCAGTTTATTCATGAGCCCAGGGCCATACCAATGGCTGTGCAAGTGGAGTGGCCACACAGGGAGGAAGTACAGAAGTCATCACTGGGCTTCCAGTGCCAAACAAGTTCTTGTGTGTGATTGAATGTGGGGGTGGAGGGGCACCAGGTTTGTGAGTCACACAAGGCACATTTCTAGCTTGCTGTATACAGTCCTGCATGAGTCTCCAGTGAAGGACAGTATCAAAGGCTTTGCTGAAATCCAAGTAGACCAGTTTCTGGTCATCCAATCAAGAAATCAATCAGATTTGTCTCTCACAATGTGCCTTTGTTAAAACTATGTTACTTTGAATCATGCAGTCCATTGAAAAGTAGAAAACCAACTATCCTTTCCTTCAGCAGCACTGTTCTTACTTTTCCAACCACTTAGGTAAGGCGCACCAGCCTGTAGTTACCTCTTCTGTTACCACAATCAGCTCTTCTCTAATCCCATATGATCTTTTTCTGTTGTCATGTTACTATGTTCCTCTAAGGATCTATTAGATACATTCTCAAGAAGACTCATCAGAACTTCTCTGAGCTCCCTCAGTATCCTGGGATGTATTCCATCTAGCCCATAGCTTTGTCACCTTCAGTTTTCAAGTTGTTCATGAATAGTATTCCTTACTTATTTTGCAGCTTGCCGCACTGTAAGGACTAAAAATCCAAAAAAACAAAACACTCAACAATAACAATAACCTTGAACAAAAGAAGAGTGTAAAAATCTAACAAGAGCATCCAATCAAAGCAAGAACTAGAAAATATTTGTCGGAAGATCAGCCTTGAGGTTAAACGCCTCCTGAAGCTGTTACTTCCACACACAAAGAGCATGCGCTGGCGTCTCAGAGAGGCAGAGACGCTATTCGGCTTCTCTTCATCGACAGGGCATGGAATTTTAATACGCCCGAAACGCAGTGCTGTGTACTTTTGACAACTGCTGTTTTGTAACACCTTCATCTGATATTGTTATGAAGTTGGAGAGTACCTGAACTGTTCGGAGTTGAGACTTTAAAGGATCTAAGAAGAATCTACGAAGAATCAGATAAGTTAAAGGACAATGCTGATTTTAAATATATTTTTTGGACATTTATATTATTGTGAAGGTGGCACCTATTAGTGGTTCTTTTTCCACCTTTTTCTGCTCTTTAGGGGGCACACAAGTTTACTTTATCATTGATTAAAATGGAAGTAACAGCTTCAGGAGGCGTTTAACCTCAAGGCTGATCTTCCGACAAATATTTTCTAGTTCTTGCTTTGATTGGATGCTCTTGTTAGATTTTTACACTCTTCTTTTGTTCAAGGCACTGTAAGGACTAGCATGCATCAGTCAGGCTGAGGGCTAAGCTATTGGTAGCTTAAGTACTGGCAGGATCTCCCAAGATGGACAGGTCTCAGCTGAGGTGTCAGACAAAGACAAATCACCCTTCTCGGAAGCAGCAGAATGGGAAGGTATTGGTGGCAAAGGATCACATTTCTGAGACAATGGCAATAACACTAGAATTACCTGCATGGAAGAAAGGGCCGGCAATCTACTTCCATATCATGCCATGAAAGCCCAATGGATAGTCACAACAAAAAAAATTGCACTATAGTGCTGGAAGATGAGATCCCCAGTTGGGAAGGCACTCAATTTGCTACTGGGGAGGAATTGAAGACTTTTCAGTGTAAAGCCAGCATTTATGATGTGATTGGATCAAAGCCCTGGGGACCTCTGACTGCTGATGTAGCTGGACATGAAATGAGAGTCAGAAGCTGCAAAGATGTCTTACATATTGGGACATGGAATGTATGAAGCATGAACCAAGGGAAGTTGGAAATAGTCATGAATGAAATTTAATGTGTACAACTCAATCTGTTGGGTGTCAGCAAACTGAAATAGACTGGCATTGGGAACTTTGCATCAGTTGATCACATGGTCTACTATGCTGGAAATCAAAGACAAAGAAGAAATGATGTTGCATTTATAATTAAGAAGAAACTTGCAAGAACTACAATGAAATACAATACAATCAGTGAACACTTAATTTCTATTTGTCTATGAGGAATGCCCTTCAACACAACTATAATTCAAGCATATGCCCCAACAGAAACTGCAGAAGAGGATGAAGTTGATGAGTTCTATGAACAAGTGCAAGCTGAAATTGACAGAACATGCATACAGGATATCCTGATAGTCATGGGTGACTGGAAGACAAAAGTTGGCAACAAAGAAGAAGGCAAATGGTTGGAAAATATGGACTTACTAACAGAAATGAAGCTAGACAAAGACTGATAGAATTCTGCAAGATTAATGATCTGGTCATCTCAAACAACTTCTTCCAGCAACACAAGAGGCAACTGTACAGATGGACTTCACCCACTGAATTTTACAAAAATTGAATTGACTTTATCTATGGAAATCAATGATGGAAAAGCTCTATAACTTCAATGAAGACAAAACCTGGAGCTGACTGTGGTACAAATCACCAACTACTAGTATGCAAACTCAAGCTAAAGTTGAAAAAGAGCAATCTACTCATAAATGTAACAAAATATAACCTTGAGAATATACCACCGGAATTTAAAGAATGCCTGCAAAACCAATTTGCTGCTTTAGATACAAATGACAGAGCTCCAGAAGAGTTATGGAATAACATCAAGAAGATTGTATTGGAAGAATGTGAGAAGTCTCTACAAAAGGTGAAAAAGCAGAAATGACCAAAATGGATGACAGAAGAAATTCTAAAAATTGTCCAGAAACACAGAGACATTAAAGCCAGAGGAGAAAGAGAGGCAATCACAGAACTCAACAGAGATTTCCAATGTGCAGCAAGACAAGACAAGGAGAAATATTGCAATGACGCATGCAAGGAAATAGAAGCAGAAACTATTAGAAGAAAAACAAGATTGGCTTTCCTAAAGCTATGAGACTTAAAGAAAAAATTCCAGCCTAGAATTGGAATGTTACAAGATGCTCAAGGATACATGTTGAATGATGCTATGAAGATCAAGAAAAGGTAGAAAGAATATACAGTCATTATACGACAAAGATCAAGTGGACCAACAGTCGTTTCAACCTGTACCTTATGATCAGGAATCGTTGATGATGAAAGAAGAAGTCGAAGCAGCACTGAAAGCCTTATCAAAGAACAAAGCACTGGGCATTGATGGTATTCCCACTGACGTATTATAGAAATCTGATGCAGTTGTTGCTGTACTTACAAGGCTCTGCCAGGAGATTTTGGAAGACAACTTCATAGTCAACTTACTGGAAAGATCTGTGTTTATATCAATACTAAAGAAAGGTGATCCAACTGACTGGAAATTATTGCACAATTAATCTGATCCCACATGCCAGCAAGATTCTAATCAAGATTATTCAGCAGAGACTACAACCATACCTGGAACGAGAGCTGCTTGAAGTGCAAGCAGTGTTCAGGTAAGGGTGAGGAATGAAAGATATCATTGTGGATGTGAAATGGATCCTTGCAATGACAAAAGAATACCAAAAGGATATATTTTGACTGAGTAAACTATGAGAAACTCTGGGCCACATTAAGAAGCATAGGTATACCAGAACACCTGATTGTTCTCTTACATAATCTTTACATTGATCAAGAAGCAACAGTTCATTCATTCAGAACAAAGAAAAACAGAATGATTTAAAATCAGCAAAGGTGAATGACAAGGTTGCATACTTTCCCCCTATCTGTTTTATGCAGAACAAATTATCAGAGAAGCAGGACTGTGTGAAGACAACCGATGTGTGAAGAGTCATCAAGAACCTTTGTTATGCTGATGATACCACATTATTGGTGAAAGCGAAGACAATCTGAAACATTTGATTCTCAAGATCAAAGAACATAGGGCCCGATTCCGTCCCACACGTAGATCCCCTTTGTGTGTCTGGTCTGAACTGGATGCACATAGAGGATCACGATTCTGATCCTGCTGGGCTTTTAAATGGAGCCGCAGCGCCATGGCATCATGTAGCCATGGTACCGGGGCTCCATTTAAAAGCCACGATGCGGCTGCCAAATAAAAATGTTTATTCCCCACAGCCTGACACCTGATCTGGCCTCCTAAGCCCAGGTTCAGGCTGTGAGGTATAAACCCTGCCACCTCCCCCCCCCACCCCCGTGCCCCAGCCTGTTCAAAAAATCACATCCATGGAAGTTATTCCACCTCTGAGGTGGAATAACTTCCCAGGACATTTCACCGGCCCTGGACATACAGGGCTGACATTAGAATTGGCCCTGTACATTCAGGGCCAGTGACTGTCCACTGCCTGCCCAAATTCCACCCCAGAAGAAGCACACAAATAGCGAGGGGAATTAGGTGGTCACTAATGCTTTATTAATTAAAACGCCCCAACGCGTTTCGGCAAAGCCTTCATCAGGGGGCTGAGAACTGCAAAACCAACAAATAATAATACATAAACATATATAAGATATGAAAAATATAAAATAAATCATATAGATAATAATAAAATAAGAATAGAAGAATAAAACATAATTATTAATATAATGTCTAACATGTATAGACAACTTCAAAAAATAGCAATAAAAAAAATATATATATAAAAATTCAATGTAATTTATAATATAAATATACAAGGACTAAAAAATAAATAGTAAAACTTATATGCAATAAATAAGACAATACTTACAGATAGAATTATTCAACAACCACTATAAATTGCACAGCAATCGATGTGAACCAATACCTAAAGTAAAAGCTGGAATTATATCACAAACAACATAATTTAATGTAAAAAAATGTATATTATAAAATTAATCAAGTATGAGACAACAGCGAGAAACCAGGACCAAGGGGCAAAAAGGAGACTTAAAAGGGCAGAAATGTAACTTGTTTAAAAAGGAAAAGAACTGTTTGTGGAGTACAAATAAAATGAATGACCAAAAGAAGGTCAGCTTGTGGATTGATATCACGGCTTATAATATAACCTTAGAGCAACATATAAAAGAGGTACTTCGCGAGGACAATACATTTTTTTTTTACTTAAACTGAATGTGCATTGAACAATAGATATTGAATTATTGCCAAGAATTATAGAAGCCCTCTGGGGCTCAAAAAGATAGAAACATAGAAACATAGAAACATGATGACAGAAAAAAAACGCATGGCCTATCTAGTCTGTCCTTCCATATCAACAACTAAAACAGTCCACTTTTTACCTTTAGAGATCCTCTGTGTTGGTCCCATGCTTTTTTGAATTCAGTTACTGTCCTCATCTCTACCACCTCCACTGGGAGACTAGCCCACGGATCCACTACTCTTTCCGTAAAGAAATATTTCTGCATATCACTCCTGAATCTATCTCCCTTCACCCTCATCCCATGTCCCCTCGTAGCAGAACTTGCTTTCCATTGAAGGAGGCTCTCTCCCTGAACATTTATGCCACGGAGGTATTTAAACATCTCAATCATATCACCTCTATCACGCCTTTCCTCTAAGGTGTACATATTAAGATCCTTAAATCTGTCCTCATATGCTTTATAATGAAGCCCACTAATCATTTTAGTAGCCACCCTCTGCACCGACTCCATCCTGTTCACATCCTTTTGAAGGTGCGGTCTCCAGAATTGCACACTATACTCCTAATCAGGTCGCACCAAAGACTTATAAAGAGGCATTATCACCTCCTTTTTTCTGCTCGCCATTCCTCTCCGTATGCACCCAAGCATCCTTCTAGCTTTTGCCGTCACCTTTTCTACCTGTTTAGCTAATTTAAGATCATCAGACACAACCACGCCTAGGTCCCGCTCTTCTTTAGTGGACAAAAGTACTTCATCTCCTATACTGTATTGCTCCCTTGGATTGCTGCAGCCCAAATGCATGACCTTACATTTTTTAACATTAAATCCCAGCTGCCAAATTCTAGACCATTCTTCAAGCTTAGCTAGATCCCTCCTCATCTTATCTACACCTTCCTGGGTGTCTACTCTATTGCAGATTTTGATATCATCCGCAAAGAAGCAAACCTTACCCAACAGCCCTTCCGCTATATCACTAACAAAGATGTTAAAAAGAATCGGACCAAGGACAGATCCCTGGGGCACACAACTGGTAACATCCTTCTCCTGAGAGTGAGCTCCATTTACTTGTACTCTTTGTCGCCTCCCACCCAACTAATTTCTAAACCCAAGCAGTAACTTTAGGGTCCATCCCTAGGGTGCTCAGTTTGTTTATAAGTCGCCTGTGAGGAACAGTGTCAAAGGCTTTACTGAAATTTCAATACACCACATCTAGAGCTCTCCCTCGGTCCAACTCCCTGGACATCCAGTTAAAGAAATCAATCAGATTTGTCTGACAAGACCTGCCTCTGGTGAATCCATGCTGCCTCGGATCCTGTAATCCGCTGGACTCCAGAAACCTCACTATTTTCTCTTTCAGCAGCGTTTCCAATAATTTACTTACCACCGAAGTTAAACTAACCGGCCTGTAGTTTTCAACCACATCCTTACTTCTGTTTTTGTGTAAAGGCACCACATGAGCCTCTCTCCAGTCCTTTGGCACCACTCCCGACTCCAACGAGGCATTGAAAAGGTCAGTCAGTGGATTTGCTAGAACGTCCCCAAGTTCCCTCAGTATTCTATGGTGTATCCCATCCAGTCCCATCGCTTTGTCTACTTTAAGTTGAGCTAGTTTCTCACAAACACAGTCTTCTGAAAATTGTTCAAGATGTCCCTCGCTTCTGTTCCTATTTGTGGGTGTTTTCTGTGGTCCTGCTCCTGGTTCTTCATCTGTGAACACAGAACAAAAATATTTGTTAAGCAATTCCGCTTTATCCTTATCAGCTTCTATATATTCCCCCCCTGCACCCTTGAGTCTGACAATACCACTTTTGCCCGTCCTCTTCTCATTAATATATCTGAAAAATGTCTTATCCCCCCATTTTATTGCATTGGCTATTTCCTCCTCCTTTTGAATCATTGCCTTTTTGACTACTTTGCTAGCTTCTCTAAGTTTTTCCAAATACAGATGCCTGTCTTCCTCTCTCTGTGATCTCTTGTATTTCATGAAGGTCTCCCTCTTTTTCTTCACTTTTTCAGCTACTTCCTTCGAAAACCATAGCGGTCTCCTTTTCCTTTTGCCTTTATTTACCATTTTAACAAAAAGGTTGGTTTCCCTTAAAATATCCCCTTTCAGTTTTGCCCACTGTTCCCATCAGTTTTGCCCAGCTGTTCCCATCCCACTAACGACTCCCTGAGGTATTGGCCCATCTTCGCAAAGTTAGTCTTCCTAAAGTCTAAGATCCTTACCTTGGAATGGATTCTAACAGCCCTAGTCCTAATACTGAACCACACCATCTGGTGATCACTGGATGCAAAATGATCTCCCACTACAATATCAGAAACACTTTCACCATTGGTAAGCACCAAGTCCAGTATGTCCCCTTCACGTGTGGGGTCTGTTACCAATTGCCTGAATAGTTCTCCCTGTAGAGAATCCAGGATCTCCTTACTTCTAGATGATACTGCAGCAGGAATGTGCCCATCAACATCTGGCATATTGAAATCTCCTATCAATAGCACTTCCCCTTTCCTAGCAATGCTGCGTATGTCTTCAATTAACTCTCTATCCACCTCTTCCTCTTGTGAAGGAGGTCTGTATATCACACCAATGCAAATAGATTTCTCTTTCCCTCTTTCTAGTTTAACCCACAATGCCTCCTCTCTCCCTTTTAAGCTCTGTAATTCCAAAGCTTTAATAGTAATTTTTACATATAGTGCCACTACTCCTCCCCTTCTTCCTACCCTGTCCTTTCTGAATAAAGTATAGCCAGGTATAGTTACATCCCAATCATGGTTTTCTGTGGACCATGTTTCTGTAACTGCCACTAAATCCAAGTCAGCCACTCCCACCAAAGCTTCAACATGAGGGATCTTATTTCCCATGCTACGGGCATTTATACACACTGCTTTCCATATGTTACCCCTGTTACCCATTTCCATAAAGGTATTTAATTTATCACCTACCTGGGGGCTTTCACTTACCTGGGGGCTTTCTTCACCCATCCCCAACGAATCTAGTTTAAAGCCCTCTTCAGTAGATTAGCCAGTCTACTACCGAAGATGCGTTGACCTTTCTTGGACAGATGGATGCCATCTCTGCTCTGCAACCCTTGGAACAGCATCCCATGATCTAGGAAACCAAAACGCTCTCGATGACACCATCCATGCAGCCATGAATTCATCTCCAGGATGTGAGCCTCTCTGCCTTGGCCTTTACCCTCAACAGGGAGGATTGAAGAGAACACCACCTGTGCACCTAATTGATTCACCCTCTGTCCCAGAGCCATGAAGTCACTTTTGATACGTTCCGAGGTATACCTGGCAGTATCATTTGTTCTAACATGGATTAGCAACATTGGGTAATAGTCAGTGGGCTTGATGAGTCTCAGCAAACTCTCCGTAACATCTTGGATTTTGGCACCAGGCAGACAGCATACCTCTCTGGACATCAAGTCTGTTCGGCAGATGGATGCCTCAGTACCCCTCAGAAGATAGTCTCCAACCACCACTACCCTTTGTTTCCTTCTGGTCACTGATTCTGCAACTTTGGGGTACTTGACCTCTGGTTCTTCCCTTTCCAGGGATGATTTCACCTCCTCCACTTCCCGGGCTGCATAGTGGTTCTTCAATTCAAGGGCTGGAGAAGTTGGATTGGTGATTTTGCAGGCCCTGGTGACTTGTGTCCAAACATTGACATTCTGTTGACACCCATCTTCTCCTGTGCTGGAGAGCTTGGTTGCTGCAAGAAGCATCTCATCAATGTACTTCTCACTGTCTTGAATGCTCCTCAGCCTCACCACCTCCTCTCTGAGTTCCTCAGAGCTTCAGCATGCAGGCACCCTGCACATGGAACTGGTCCTTCAACTGGCATTAGGACCTTTGTCTGGACCAAGGCAGAAGCTGTAACGGGGGCAACAGCTTTAGCAATACGATTTTTCCCAGCCATTGTTCTGTTCGTGGAGCTTAGGTATCTGTTAAAGCAAAAGAGAGAGATCTACCAAGTACCAGCCGGTTTCCCAGCTGTCCTTTCAGAGAAAAAGCAGTTAAATCTCTTTAATTATATTCAAAATGTGCTGGTGCAACTCTCTGTGATGTGTTAAAGGGGGAGGTGCCCTATAAAGCAAGACTGCTCACTAGGGGTGGGTGGGAGTCAGGGTGGGTAGGGAGGGAACTAACACCTGATTAGGTGTTAGCAGTTTCCAAACCTGAGGAGGTTACTAGAGTTCAGCAACCTACTGTGCTCAAGGAAAGTTCCACTAAAGCACCAAAAAGAAAGTAACCTTGCTTTAAAAAATATACAAAAAACCCTTTTAAGAGCTTCCAGTCAGAGAGCTAGCAATGTAATATAATAAAAACAAACAAACAAACCCTCAAATCCTTACTGTTTGTTGATCTGTAGAGCCCTGGTTAGGAAAGCCTCAACAGGGCAGAGCACTGGAGCCTTTTATGCAGGCCTCAGCTGCACTCAGGAAATCAGGCCCACTAACTCCTGATTAGGTGTTAGCAGTTTCTAAACCTGAGGAGGTTACTAGAGTTCAGCAACCTACTGTGCTCAAGGAAAGTTCCTCTAAAGCACCAAAAAGAAAGTAACCTTGCTTTAAAAAATATACAAAAAACCCTTTTAAGAGCTTCCAGTCAGAGAGCTAGCAATGTAATATAATAAAAACAAACAAACAAACAAACCCTCAAATCCTTACTGTTTGTTGATCTGTAGAGCCCTGGTTAGGAAAGCCTCAACAGGGCAGGGCACTGGAGCCTTTTATGCAGGCCTCAGCTGCACTCAGGAAATCAGGAAATTGAGCCCTAGTTATACGGTTCAAAGGGCTAAAAACGGATCAAGCATCAAAGATACATGAAAGTGCATTCAAAGTTTATATTATCAATAGTCAAAATGAAGGCTGACCTTATATCTACAATAGGAGAACTATATGAGTTCCTTAGCAGATGTAGAGAAGTAATATCATTTAAATGCCGTGGCTGTCTACAGCTAAAGGACAGCCAGATCAAAAAGAATAAAAATGAAACCAGAACCAAAAATAAAACGTATCATAATCTAAATCCAAGTGAACATTCACACCCCTTTTAAAGGCAAGAATTGCATCAATTCTTATTTGAGCACATGAACTACTCAAAGAGAAATTATTATATTCAAAGCCAGTGAAACATAGAAAATAGTGGACAACTTTAACCTACTTGGATCAACTATCAATAAAGAAACAACAATCAGTCAAGAAATCTGACAACGCATTACCCTTGGCAGAATGGCTATGAAACACCTAGACAAGGTTCTCAAGAGCAGAAATGTCTCTTTCCATACAAAGATTTGACTTGTTCAAGCCATGGCATTTTCAATAATGTCATATGGATGTGAAAAGTGGACAGTGAAAAAGATAGGAAGAAAATCGATGCCTTT
This sequence comes from Ichthyophis bannanicus, assembly GCA_033557465.1. Taxonomy (NCBI): domain Eukaryota; kingdom Metazoa; phylum Chordata; class Amphibia; order Gymnophiona; family Ichthyophiidae; genus Ichthyophis; species Ichthyophis bannanicus. Next base: position 1,297,452,428 of record CM066031.1, read on the forward strand.
GAATTATGGTGCTGGACACAAATACTGTGTATCGCTTGGATTGCCCAAAGAATAAACTGGTCAATACTAGAGGATATCACACCTAAGCTTTCCTTAGAAGCTCAGATGACAAGATTTCAACTTTCATACTTTTGACAAATCATGCAGAGAGATCGAGAAAGACATCATGCTTGGCAAGGTAGACAGTCAACGCAAAAGTTGAAGGCCAGCAATGAGATGGATTAATAGAATAACAGCAGCTATGGGTACCACTCTGTCAAAAATGAGCTGCCTGACTGAAGACCGAACAAAGTTTAGGACAACTATCCAGAGGGTTGCCATGAGTCTATACTGACTAAACGGCACTTAACAGTACAACAACATGAACATTTTCTTCCATGAATGGTGTAGTATTCACTCCATTCCCATATGCACCTTTGTCAGCCCATTATGGTTCTTTTACAGGATTTTCTATTTTAACTCATCACACTCTACACAGAGATCCTCAGTATCTTTCAGTCTTAGAATTCCACCTCTAGCCTTTCTCTTCTCCCTATCAAGACTGAAAAAAGTATCATCAATTTGCTTTACATCTCTGGCTATTTATGTTTTGGTCTGCATGCCCTTTTCTCATCATTGTTTCTTTCTTTGCTTCTTTGAGCTTTACCTTTTGGATGTTACTTCTTGTGTTTTGCTATAGTTTGTGAATGCTACCTTTTTTTTTCCTTTAACTGTTTTAGCCTCTTCTTTGGAGAGCTGTATTGGTTTCCCTTTCCTTTTGCTTTTCTTTACTTTTCTTACATAAAGATCTGCTGTTATTTGTATAGCTCCTTTCAGATTGGGCCACTGCCTTTCTATTTCCTTTAACTCTTCCCATCCTGCCATCTCTTCTTTCAGGTACTTCCCCATTTTACTAAAGTCAACATTAGTGAAATCTAGCACTTTGAGTTTGTTGAGACTGGATTCTGCCTTAGCTTTTAATTCAAACCATACCATGTGGTGATCTGTTGTTTAAGAGGGCACCCTTCTAGACATTAGACATACTTTAGCTATTTGTGAGCAGAAGATCAAATGTCATCCCTTCATTATTTGTCTGAGCAAAGCACCTTCAAAGGCATCCAAGATCTTTCTACATATTTCTGATTCTGCAAATGGGAACATTCCAGTCTACATCTGGCAGACTGAAATCTCCAAGCAATGTAAGAACATAAGATATGCTATACTGGATCAGACCAAGGTCCATCAAGCCCAGTATCCTGTTTCCCACAGTGGCCAATCTAGGTCACAAGTACCTAGCAGTTTCTCCAAAAGAGACAGGTTCCAAATTCTTGTATTGGGTCAAGCAGTAGATATACTGGGTCCCCTTTAATAATGCTTTATGGACCTTTCCTCCAGGAACTTAAACAAACCTTTTTTAAACCCGGCTAAACTAACAGTTTTTACTATATCTCCCAGTAACAAATTCCAGAGTTTGATTACATGTTGTGTAAAAAAGTAATTTCTCTTATTAGTCTTAAATAGGTTACCCTGTAGCTTCATTGAAGGTCCCCTAGTCATACTACATTTTGATGGTGTAAAAAAATTGATCTACGTTTAACCGTTTCACTCCATTCATTAATTTATAGACATATATTATATCTTCCCTCAGCCGTCTCTTTTCCAGGTTGAAGAGCCCTAACCTTTTTAGCTTTTCTTCATAGGAGTATCATTTCATCACCTTTAACATTTTGGTGGCACTCTTTGTACCTTTTTCTAATAAAGCTATATCCTTTTAAAGATATGGCGATCAGAATCGCACACAATATTCAAGGCGCAGTCACACAATGAAACGATACAGAGGCATTATAATATTCTTTGTTTAATTCTCCATTCCTTTCCTTATGATACCTACCATTCTATTTGCTCTCTTGGCTGCTGCTGCACACTGGGTGGAGGGTTTCAACATGTTATCCTTGATGACGCCTAAATCTTTTTCCTGGGTGTTGGCTCCTAATGTGGAACCTTGCATCATATAATCATAGTTTGGGTTTTTCTTTCCTAGGTGCATAACTTTGCACTTGTCCACATTAAATTTTATCTGCCATCTGGATGCCCAGTCTTCCAATTTATCAAGATCCTCTTGCAATTTTCCACATGGGTTTTACAACTCTAATAGTTTCGTGTCATCTGAAAATTTGATAACCTTACTCGTTATTCCCTTTTTCAGGTTATTTATGAATATGTCAAAAAGCAGCAAACCCAGCACAGATCTCTGGGGTATTCCACTTTTTACCTTTTTCCATTGGGAAAAATGGCCATTTAGCCCTACACTCTGTTTTCTATCTTTTAACACCTTCAGATGTATGCCATTCAGTGCAGGCAATTTTTTACTGTTTATTTATCAAATAGTTGTTGTACATCTTCCCGTTTTTTCAATATTTCTTTCATTTCTTCTGATTCATCACCTTTAAATACCATTTCAGGCATGCGTAGCTCCTTTTTCCATTTCCTGAAAGATGCTTTTTTGGTAACAACAGCCTCTTTGACCTCACTTTTAAACCATGCTGGCTATTTTTTGGACCTACTTCCACTTTTCTTAAAATGTGGAATACAGTTGGTCTGGCCTTCTAAGATAGCATTTTTAAACAACACCCATGCTTGGTGTAAATCTTTAACCTTTGCAATTGCTACTTTTATTTTTTTCTTAACTATTTTCCTCATTTTATCATAGTCTCCCTTTTGAAAGTTAAATGGTAGTACTGTGGATTTCATTAACCTCCATCCTCCATTTATTAAATCAAATGTGATAATGCTATGATCACTATTGCCAAGTGGCCCCAACACCCTTATCTCTTGTGTTCCACTAAAAATTAGGTCCAAAATGGCTTCCTCTCTGATCGGTTCATGAACCAGCTGCTCCAAGAAGCAGTCATTTATTTAATCTAGAAATGTTATCTCCCTAGCATGTCCTGCCGTGACACTGACCCAGTCGATACCAGGGTAATTGAAATCACCCATTATTATTACTGTGTTGTAACGTTTGTTAACTTCTCTGATTTCTTTGAGCATTTTATCATTCATTTGTTCATTCTGGCCAGGCGGTCGATAGTACACCCCCACTGTCATGCCATTGCCTTCCCCTACTCCGTTTTACATGGAATTTTAATCCATAGAGATTCTACAATGAATTGTGTTTCCTACAAAACTTGAATCCTTTGTGACACAATGCCATCTGTAACATAGAGTGTAACCCCTCCACCAATTTGATCTGCTCTATCATTATGATATATTTTGTATCACAGTGTCCTACTGGTTATTCTCTTTCCACCATGTCTCTGAGATACCAATCATATCTAGCCTCTCATTTAGTGTTATATATTCTAAATCTCCCATCTTATTTTTTAGACTTCTAGCATTTGCATACAAGCATTTTAGAGGCTGTATTTTATTCATATTAATGTGACTATTGGTAGGCAGAGGTAATTTGGAATCTTTAAGTTTTGTCTCCTCTGTACTCAAGGGCATTTAAGGCTACTTTTGTCTTTATTGGAACCTCTCTACTGATATGCCCGTAACTTCAATCTTTTGCTAGTATCCTTCAAGGATACATTGTTTCAAACCATATGTTCTTGGGTGACTGTCGGTTCTCCCCTGTTATCTAGTTTAAAAGCTGTTCTGTCTCCTTTTTAAAGGTTAATGCCAGCAGCCTGATTCCATCCCGGTTAAGGTGGAGCCCATCCCTTTGAAAGAGCCCCTCCTTTTCCCCAGAATGTTCTCCAGTTCCTAACAAATACAGAACTCTCTTCCTTGTACCATTGTCTCATTCATGCATTGAAACTCTGAGTTCTGCCTGCCTTTTGTGTCCTGCACATGGAACAGGAGGCATTTTAGGCATCATAATAGACCACACACTTAGTATGCTCCCTCACATAAAACAAACCGTGAAAACTATATTCTATAAACTTAAGACCATTCAACACCTACGACCAATACTAGACACACATGACTTCAGATCTGTTATCAGCACACTCATCACTCCACACTTTGACTATTGTAATAGTCTACTTATCGGCCTCCCTCTCACAAATACCAACTTACTCCAACGAGCTCACAACATCTGTGCTCGAGTAACAGCAAAAGCCCGCCTCACTGACCACATAACTCCCATCCTCGCCGAACTACACTGGCTTCCCATAAATAGTAGAATATCATACAAAATACTCTTAACCACATTTAAACTTATCAACGGCATATCACCCTCACATCTAACCACTCTACTACATGCTCCAAAAGAACATAGAACCCGCAGACAAAACGCAACCCACTCACTAGACATAAAAAAATCAATTCGAAAAACAAAAAAAACCACAAGCTCAAGAGCATTCTCATATGCAGCCCCCACCCTATGGAATAAACTCCCACTAAGCCTCCGCAAAATAAAGGATCTCCAGACATTCCGGAAAGAACTAAAAACATATCTGTTTAAAGAACACTTTATAAATCCTAATGAACCCCCCCATCCCCCTCACCACACCTCCATAAAAATCCTCCCTAACCACAGATCAAAAAGCCTCAAAACTCAACACACTTAGGAAAAAACAACCCTTAAAAACCACGATTAATAATTGACTAATGTAAATATTTGACTGATGTAAATAGTTAAAGCAGTTGTATAATTATATGTTCCATGTTATTGTTCATGAAAAGTTAATTGTACATAGTTTGAAGAAAATACGATGTTCCATGTAAAACCATGTTCATTATGTTAATTGTAAACCATTCATTGTTAATTGTAAACCGCCTTTGATCTTGGGAAAAAGCGGTATAGAAGAAAAGCATAAATAAAATAAATAAATAAATAAATAAATTTTGGAGAATGTTACCTTGGAAGTTCTGGATTTCAACTTCCTACCTAAAAGCCTAAATTTAGCCTCTAGAACCTCCGTACCACACTTTCCTATACCATTGGTACCGACATGTACCAAGACAGTAGACTCCTCCCCAGCACAATCTAAGACCTTGTCTAGGTGGCGCGGTGGTCCGCTACCTTCGCACCAGGCAAGCATGTTACTAGGCGATCCTCACGTCCACTAGTTATCTACATGCCTAATGATTGAATCACAACTATAACGGCTGTCCTAATCCTTCCCTCATGGACACATGGCCCTGGAAAAACCTCCTTAGTTTGAGAGGGTTTTACATCACCCAAGAATTATTTGAAATTGTAAAGACCCTCACTCATAACAGCAATAATGATGACCAAAAAACCCCTATCATTGATCCTCAAATTCTAGCTAATTTCTATAAGGAAAAACTAAAACATCATATGGTAGACACAACCCTCACAATTGATAACAACCCTTCACCAATTTTCAGCTGGTCAGCCTTCTCTCAGGCCAAGAATGATATACTTAACAACATTATAACTAAAATAAACACAATTACTTCCAGTCTCGATCCATACCCGGTCAGCTGGATAAAGGCTTCCCCATATATGCTTCCAATCATCAACTCCTCCTTGAAACAAGGTCATATGCCTCCCTCCCTGAAACATGCCATAATCTGCCCTATCCCAAAAAACAATTCCATGGATAAAAACAACCTCACAGCATACCAATCTCAAGTCTCCCCTTTATGGCCAAAGTAATCAAAAAAATAGTCCAAATCCAGCTCCAGGACCACATCGATGCTCATGCTCCCATCAATGCACAACAATATGGTTTCTGACCACATCATGGCATTGAAATCCTGTTAATTGCACTGCTTTACAAACTGATACATGGCACTGACAACACCAAACAAGCATTCATCCTCATATTTGTAGACATCACCACAGCTTTTGACAGCATAAGCCACTTTAATGCTCATCAGATTACAGCAGATAGAAGTAAGAGGCACAGTACTCTGATGGTTCCAATCATACCTTTCAGACAGAACCCAACATGTTAGAATCGGACAACACACTTCCAAACAATATAAACAAAAACAAGACCTACCCCAAGGATTGGCCCTTTATGCCCTCCTTTTTAACATTTACCTCCAGCCTATATGCTCCATCTTCAAAAAATTCATTGTTGGCTATCACATATATGCGGCCGATATAATGTTATATCTTCCATTCAACATCTCCAACCCTATCCCATACCACATTACAGAATGCTTCAAGGAAACAGCTAAATGGCTCACTTCTCATAACCTTCTGATCAACTTCAGTAAAACTGAAGTTCTTTATGTTACCAGAAATCATAGTTTCACCCCTCCCACAAATATCACAATTAATAACATTGACCTAGTAGTAAAGAATGAAGTAAAATACCTAGGGGGTCACCCTTGACCAGACAGCATACCCACAAACATAAAACTCACAACCAAAAAATCTACTATGAACTCAAAATGTTAAAACAGCTTCACCCACTACTCCCGAACCACAATTTCAGAACAGTCCTTCAAGCATCAATCACACCCCACATTGACTTTTGTAACAGCGCTTTACAAGGTTTATCTAAACAGAGTCTAAGACCCCTTCAAATGGCACAACACATTGCAGCACAAATTGCATCGTATTCAAACATATCAGAACACATCACCCCAGTATTATACAAGTCACACTGGCCCCCAGTCCAATACCGAATACACTACAAACACTGATGACCACATTTAAGCTCCTCAGACAGCCCCCTCCCGCATATCCTCCCTAATTAATAAACAAATAGAGACACAATCAAAATGAGGATGCATCAAAATAAACTAACAATCCCCTCAGACTACAGTAATTCCATTAAATACACAAATAATAAAGCATTCTCACACCTTGTGCCCACTCTCTGGAATGCCCTACTGGATGAACTAAGAGAAACAAATGATCTTATCACATTCCGTAAAAAACTAAAAACCCACCTCTTCAAACAACATTTTGGTGATCCTCTGTAACCTCTTAACACAGACCCCAACAAGGTCTTCTCATAAAAGACATAACCCCTCTGATCCAATACATCTCCCACACATTCAGAAAATACATACAATCCAGCAAAACCTATGTATCTCCTCTGACCAAAACTGTACTTAAGGGCACTGATTATTGTACATAGTTATCAATTTATCCCAGCTTAAGACACGTTCAATGTTTACTCTACATAGTTATACTGTTACACGTATCTGATCTTGTTTATTGTAAACAGCCTTTGATGTTGTGGGAAAAGTAGTATATAAATGCTAATAAATAAATGAATCACCTCGAGGACAGGTCCTAGCTACAGGATCACTTCCTGCCACACCCGGGTGATGCTCTCCTGTCACGTGGCCTCTCTCCTCTATGTCAACAGGGATGCTGCCAGACTGGAGGTGTGACTTCAGTACTATATCGCTGTAGGTCTCATCTATATGCCTTTCTGTCTTCCTTATATCCTCCATGTCTACTCTAGCCTCCAGAGCTCAGACTTGTTCCCTGAGAGCAAAGAGCTCCTTATACCTAGTGCACATATAAGACCCCTTATCAACTGGGAGAAAATCATACATGTGACACTCAGTGCAAAAGACTGGAAAACCACCATCTCGCTGCTGGACTGCTGTCTACATCTTAGTTTTAAGGTTGTGTTTAGGTAATTAAGTTCATTACTTACTAAAGTTTGCTGGAGATACTTATACTAATAAAACTATACCTAATATGTTTAATAGAGTTTGTTTACTTCAAGTTTGATTAATCTCAGGTCCTTAATGTATGCCTGATGAGGATATAGGATATACAGCTGTACCTGAGAGTGAATATGGCACCTCCTTTCCTTTAAGATGTTTAAGCACTTAAAAACTGTGATTATCCCAGGGGTGGGTGGGAGTCAGGGAGGGAGGGAAAGAAGACTTATTAAAAGTTGGCTGCGGGGAGTAGAGGGTGCCTGCCTGGAGCCTGAGGAAGTTTTAGCTGAGCAGTGGGTGTTGGTCTAGCCTGCCTGAGGCTTGGAGATCGTTGTGAGAGTCTAATTGCAGTACATATTTTTTTCTTTTTGGTAATCCTTTGGGGTTATGGTTCCCCTTGTTTTTTCCTTCATTTGATGTATTTTGCATATTTCTTTGTATATGTTCCTGCTATATTAAATAGAAATTATTAATAAATAAAACAAGTTAGCTGCTATACAGTACCATGTCCTGTGCTTCTAAGGTAATCTGTGACCAATTTCCTGGGTGATTCACACAGCCCTTGCTTGGATAGAGGGAGTCTTTCAAAATCCTCCTTTGATCTGTCATCTGGCTTTAACACCAATTTAAAACAATTTTACAGGTCTCTTGCACCCTATCTAGAAGGACACTTTGTAAAGGTCTCTAGAAACGATGTATTGCTTAAAGAATACTGACCCTGTTTTTACTTTTATGCTAAGTTATACTCTGATTTGATTTAAATTAAAGTTCTTTGCTGATACTAGGCCCTTGCTGAGTATTAAATTTAAACTAGAAGCTCTCTGCTAGGTTTTAAATTTAACTGAAAACCCTCTGCTTGGTTCTAAATTTAAACTGAAAGCTCTCTGCTGGGTTCTGAATTTAAACTGAAAGCCCTCTGCTGGGTTCTGAATTTAAACTGTTAGCTACTTGTTGAGTTTTAAATTTAACTAAAATCTCTTTGCTTATACTTGGCCCTGACTGATTTAACAAATCACTGGATTCTAATTTGCACAGATTAATCAGCTTTAATCTAAAGAATTCCTTTTCCCCCAAAGATTTAGAAAAATTCCCAGAAGTACATACAATTGCAGATCTCTCTCCAGAAGTAGCAGTCCATTTTAGTAGTCCTTCAAGCCACCTTCCCTTCCATTCCCAGCTTTTGTATAACCATGATAAAGTTGTTGTTAAGTTTTTCTGATTGTGCTGTAGGTCTGTAGATGACACCTGTGTGGATATAAGCTCAATCTTTCCTTTCAAGATGATCAACGTTGCTTCTTCATTTCCCTAAGCCCCTTGCATCGCAATTGCTTTAATGTTTTTTTGTGGTGAAACAACTGTGAATGGTCTATTTCTCTGAGTGATATATTTGTCAAAGATTAATACCTTAAAATCACTCAGTTCATACCTTCAGGGTTTAGATGTGGTCTCACAAACTCACTCTTACGGTCAGACTCTTTTTAACCAATTTTTATATATATATCATGTTATGAAAAAGGTCTCAGACTTCATGGCACTAATTTTAGACCTCAAGGATGTCCAACTTATGTGCCCATTCACATCAATGACCTTTCTCAAACCACAACAATACTAATATTAAGATTGAGTATACCAAAAATTTACTATGCTTATGACCCACTGCTGTTAACATAATACAAAAGCGTGTAAAGGAATGCTTAGCTATATCTCATGCTGTTAACTTGTGTCAGCAGTGTGCTTAGTTTGTATCTCAACACCTTTCCTTGGCTCCTCCTTCGTATTTCACTTTTTCAAGTTTCCTCAGGGGATTTCTAAAACTCGTATCTCGAAACGTGTACAATGCTGCATGTGTCTTATTAACTGCTACAACTGAAACCTCTCAACCGGCATAGTTATGGAAAACGCTGCGTCATTAAGGTATTAATGTTTTTTTTTACATACGGAGCTACTCTTCCACTTTTCTGGCCATTTCTTTCTCTCTTAAAGAGATTATAGCCAGCTATGTCCATGTCTCATTCATGGGACTCATTAAACCATTTCTCTGTAATACTATATCTATGCATACTTTTACTATCAGAACTTGCAGATCTGGAACTTTATATTTAGATTCAGAATGTTTGTGCTCATTGCTTTCCAGCTATTTTTTGTTGGCTATCTCATTACCTATGTAGAATTTTCCTACTACCCTCTTCTACATTCTTGCTGAAAAGTGAGTAACTTAGGGGTTTTTTTATTGTGCTCCCCGCTAATGCCCTGCTTTTGCTGGTGGTGACAATCCAGGCTCATTCAATTCCATGTGCCACCCCCATTCACTACTTTAAATGCCTAGCGATATATTGTCATAATTTCTTACTTGAGATCTTTTTTTCCTTCCAAATATACTGTAGGTGATAGCCTATATAACATATAGCCCTTTGCTCCAGCTTTCAATGTATCAAAAACCTTCTTGCCACAGAAAGATGTAGGGCATCATTGCTGTATAGCTTTTGCCTCAGCCTCCTATATATCTACAACTTTCTTTTTGATTCAAGGTGCTGAGCCACTTAACAAAGTTGTCTGTATGATGTACTTCAGACTCTCACCAAGCTTTTGGAAATCTCTTTATGCTACAAGATTACCATTTTTGGCTAAGTCCAGAACAGGAAAAGGTACAGAGAAGAGCAGTCAAAATGGTAAAAGGGCTGGAAGGATATCCCTATGAGGAAAGGCTAAAAAGATTAGAGCCCTTCAACTTGGAAAAGGGATGACTGAGTGGAGCTATCATGTTGATGTTGTTGTTAAGTGCTGTTGACTCGGTTTCAACTCATGGTGACCCTCTGGATAGTTGTCCTAAACTGTGTTTGTTACCGGAGGATGTAGTAAAAGCTGTTAGTGTAGCAGAGTTTAAAAAAGGTTTGGACAAGTTCCTGGAGGAAAGGTCAATAAACCATTATTAAAAGGGCCCTGGGATATACACTGCTTGTCCCATTCCAAACATTGTGGAACCTGTGTCCTTTGGGGAAACTGCTAGGTACTTGTGACCTAGATTGGCCACTGTTGGAAACAGGATACTAGGTTTGATGAATCTTGGTTTGACCCAATATGGCATATCTTAAGTTCTTATGTGTTCTTTTTTTCAGATGGCTCATAGTTGATAAGATTGAGTCCACAGCTGCTCTTATTGTATCAGTCCATCTCATTTTCATTTATCTCTTTTTCATTGGCCTTCAACTTTGCCAAGCATGATGTCTTTTTCTAATGATCTCTCTCTTTGAATGATGTGTCCAAAAGATAAAAGTCAAATTCTTGTCATCTGAGCCTTGTCAGACGGCTGCCTGGGTGAGAATGTTCACAGTCTTGGCAAGTGCATATATCAATATGATTTGCAAGGGATTGTGGGCAGTGCAGTCCATTCACACCAGACACAGCTGCTCACAATAATTAGTTGTGCTTGAGGGTAAAGCCAATAAGATATTTATTTATGGGGTTATTTCTCCCAACACAGATATGCTTGGTAGCACATAAATCAGGTTACTTGCTTTCAGTGTTAAACTTGGAAAAACAAAATCAGGAAAACAACATTTGAACTTGTCAGGCAATCAAAGCAAAAGAAATAAGACCTGGTTGGTAACAAACTGGTCTTTTCTGTAGGCTTTAGCTAATATTTTCTTAGCAGTGTATCAAACAACAAACAAAATCCACAAAGAAAGGAAAAACTGTTCTTTTCAGGTTAACTTCTTATATCTTCCCACATAGATTCAGAAGTGATTCCCTCAGAGCTCACAAGCAATTAGGTAAGGCTCAATTGCTAGCAGTTACCCAGCTGAAACCCCTTAGCTGGCTTGCTTTCTACTGAGGTAGCTCAAAATCCTATTCAGGAGCTTTTCTGAATAGATTAAAGAACAAGTTTGTATTTCTTTGTGATGGTTGTTGTATTTTATAACAGAAAATCACCAAAGGAGTTTAGACAGAGAGCAATCCATGTAAATACAGCCCTCATCTGCAATCTCTCCCCCTTCTTCAACAATCATGGGCTCAATATCATGGATTGGCACAGATGAATTTCTCAATGGAGCACTTTCAGGAGAATACTTGTTTCCCTGCTGTCTTTCAAGGTTATAGCTAGGGCATAGATCAGTGTTCATACCTGAGCTTCCATTGCTGTTAGAGTTCCTCTCTATATAGCCTGGCCAGTATGTAGTCCAGTTCTTATGTCCAGCCTTCCAATCCAGATCCCTGGACACTGGATCTCTCTTCACATACCTTCTGGCACAGGTCTTAGGGTCCCTTCCACGTGCAGCCGTCTCCCTCACAGGTACCGTCTGGAGATTCCTAGCTCTGCAGCACCATTCCTCTGGCTTTCCCCAGTCCAATGGTGTATGCTGGCCCTTGGAATGCCTCCCAGTATACGTACTGCTCCGGACTCTTCTAGACCTCTCAAAGGTTTTTCTCTTCTTTCTTCCAAAGGGTTTCTTGCCCTCTCTGTCCGTCTGGCTTGGCTTCTGCTTCTGATGATCCTCCAGATGAAACTGAGGATGAGGATCAAGATGAGGATAATTCTCTGTAGAATAAACTCTACCTTTATTCTGCTTTGATGAGTGCTCCACCTTAACACAGCGCAGCTGTGCTGAATCAGGCCCTGCCCTTTGAGATGAGTGCTTAGGGATTACCTCATAGCCCTCCTGATTGAACACACATTTCCCCACTTCAGCTCCTCTAATGGCTGTTGGAAACCTGGTGCATTCTGGGACTGGTAGTCTTTTATGGGAAAATTCTGTTTTTCTATTTCTACCAGAACTGACAGGTTGCTTGTTCAGAGTCACTTCACCTTTTCTATAGCTCCTTCCTGAGCTATGATAAGCTTCCTTATCACAGCCTCTAAAGAAAGCTTAGGTTTGATTTCCTCTAGTAGTGACTGGTTTGTTCTTTTGGCAGTCCATGGGGCACATAGTATTCATCACCAGCACCATAATTCAAAGGCACTAATTTTTTTCCTATCTTTTTCACTGTCCAACTTTTGCATCCATATGACGTTACTGAATATACCATGGCTTGGATAAGTCAAATCTTTGTATGGAGGGACATCTCTGCTCTTGAGAATCTTGTCTAGGTCCTTCATGGTCATTCTGCCAAGAGCAATGCATCATCGGGTTTCTTGACTACTTGTCATTTCTTTATTGATTTTGTTTCAAGCATATTGATTTTGTTTCAAGCAGTTTTTGATTATTTCAATATTTTTCTACATCAGTGATAAACTTATTGATTTTACCAGTTGTCAGGACTTTTGACTTCTTTATGTTAAGGTGCAGACCCATTTTAAGACTATACTCCTTGATCTTGAGAATAAAATGTTTCAGATCGTCTTTACTTTCAACCAGAATTGTGGAGTCATCAGCATACTGAAAGCTGTTCATGAGTCTTCCACTAATCTTCACACCTCAGCTGTCTTCATACAGTTCTGCATCTCTGATTATTTGTTCTGCTTTTAAATTAAACAAGTAGGGGGAAAGTATGCAACCATGTCAAACACTTTTGTTGATTTTAAACCATTCTGTTTCTCCTTATTCCATTCAAAATGTTTTTTCTTTATCAACATAAAGCCTGTGCAAGAGAATTACCAGATATTCTGGTGTGTCCATGCTTCTTAATGTGGACCAGAGTTTCTCATGGTTTACAAAGTCAAAACCCTTGCTGTAGTCAATAAAAAACATATAAATATCCTTTTGGAATGATAGAGGTCTATAAAATAGTAAATGGAATGGAGTGAAATGGGTAAAACTAGATTGGTTGTTTACTCCTTCAAAAAGTAGAAAGACTAGGGAGCACGCAATGAAGCTAGAATGTAATACATTTAAGAAAATTTAGAGAACATATTTTTCCCTCAACGCCTAATCAAACTCTGGAATTCTTTACCACTTGGTTTGCAGCTTGTTGTGCTGTGAGGGCTTGTGTGCATCAGCGATGCTGAGGGCTAAGCTATTGGTAGTTTAACTACAGGCAGGGCCTACCAAGATGGACAGGTCTAACCTGAAGTGCGAGACCAAGACAAACCACCCATCTGGACAGCAGCAGAATGGGCCAGTGTTGGCAGCAGAGTATCACATTTCTGTGAAAACGGCAACAACTCTAAACTTAAATTGCTCAGAAGAAAGGCCTGACAATCTACTTCTCTATCTTGCCACGAGAACCCAATGGATAGTCACAAAAAAACAAATTGCACTATAGTGCTGGAAGATGAGACCCCCAGGTCGGAAGGCACTCAACTGGCTACTGGGGAGGAGCTGAAGACTTTTCAGAGTAAAGCCAGCATTTATGATGTGATTGGATCAAAGTCCTTGAGGCATCTGCCTGCTGATGTAGCTAGGCATGAAATGAGAGTCAGAAGCTGCAAAGATGCCTTACATATTGGGACATGGAATGTACAAAGCATGAACCAAGGAAAGTTGGAGGTGGTCAAGAATGAAATGGAACATGTACAGCTTGATCTGTTGAGTGTTAGCGAACTGAAATGGACTGGCATCGGGCACTTTGCATCAGATGATCACATGCTCTACTATGCTGGAAATGAAAGACAAAGAAGAAATGGTGCTGCATTTATAATTAAGAAGAAACTTGCAAGAACTGTAATGAAATACAATGCAGTCAGTGAACGCTTAATTTCTATTCATCTATGAGGAATGCCTATCAACACAACTATAATTCAACTATATGTCCCAACAACAGCTACAGACGAGGAAGACATTGATGAGTTCTATGAGCAAATACAAGCTGAAATTAACAGAACATGCAAACAGGATATGCTGATAGTCATGGGTGACTGGAACACAAAGGTTGGCAACAAAGAAGAAGGCAAAATGGTTGGAAAATATGGACTTGGCAACAGAAATGGAGCTGGAGAAAGAATGATAGAATTCTGCAAAACCAACAATCTATTCATCTCAAACAACTTCTTCCAGCAACACAAGAGGCGATTGTACACATGGACTTCAGCCAATGGATTGTACAAAAATCAAATTGACTTTATCTATGGAAATCAATGATGTAAAACTCTATAACATCAATGAAGACAAAACCTGGAGCTGACTGTGATACAAATCACCAACTACTAGTATGCAAACTCAAGCTAAAGTTGAAAAAAAGCTAGCCACTCTTGAATGTAGCAAAATATGACCTTAAGAATACATCACTGGAATTGAAAGACTGCCTGCAAAATAGATTTTCTGCTTTAGATATAAATGACAGAGTTCCAGAAGAATTATGGGATGACATCAAGAAGGTTGTGTTGGAAGAAAGCGAGAAGTCTATACAAAAGGTGAAAAGTAAAAACATCCAAAATGGATGACTGAAGAAACTCTGAAAATTGCCCAGAAATGCAGAGAAGCTAAAGCAAGAGGAGAAAGAAAGACAATCGCAGAACTCAACAGAAATTTCCAATATGCAGCTAGACAAGACAAGGAGAAGTACTACAATGACACATGCAAGGAAATAGCAGCAGAAACTATTAGAGGAAGAACAAGATCGGCTTTCCTAAAGCTACGAGAGTTAAAGAAAGAAATTCCAGCCTAGAATTGGAATGTTACAAGATGCTCAAAGATCTATGTTGAATAAATGCTGAGAAGATCAAGAAAAGGTTGGAAAGAATATATAGAGTTTTTATATGATAAAGATCAAGTGGACCAACAGCCATTTCAAACTGTAATGATCTGGAACCATTGGTGATGAGAGAAGAAGTTGAAGCAGCATTGAAAGCCTTGTCAAAGAACAAAGCACCAGGCATTGATGGCATTCCCATTGAAGTATTACATCAATCTGATGCAGCTGTTACCATACTTACAAGGCTCTGCCAGGAAATTTGGAAGACAACATCATGGCCAAGTGACTGGAAAAAATCTGTGTTTATACCAATACTAAAGAAAGATGATCCATCTGACTGTGGAAATTATCACTCAATCGCTCTGATCCCACATGCCAGCAAGATTCTACTGAAGATTATTCAACAGAGACTACAACCATACCTAGAACGAGAACTACCTGAAGTGTAATTAAGGTTCAGGAAAGGGCGAGGAATGAGAGACATCATCATGGATGTGAGACGGATACTTAAAAAGACTAAAGAATTTCAAAATGTTATCTATTTGTGCTTTATTGACTACAATGGGTATACCAGAACACCTGATAGTTCTGTTGCACAACCTTTGCATTGATCAAGAAGCAACAATTCGAACAAAACAAGGAGAAACAGAATAATTTAAAATCAGCAAAGGTGTATGACAAAGCTGCATACTTCCCCTCTATCTGTTTAATTTATATGCAGAAAAAATCATCAGAGAAGCAGAATTGTATGGAGACAACAGAGGTGTGAAGATTGATGGAAGACTCATCAACAACCTTTGCTTGCTGATGATACCACTTTTTTGGCTAAAAGTGAGGATGATCTGAAACATTTGTTTCTCAAGATCAAGGAATATAGTCTTAATATGGGCCTACTCTGTAATGTAAAAAAAACAAAGATCATAACAACTGGCAAAATCAATCAGTTTGTCGTTGATGGAGAAGAAATTGAAATACTGGACAACTTTAACCTACTTGGATCAGCTATCCATAAAGAAGCATCAAGCAGTCAAGAAATCCAATGACGCATTGCTCTTGGCAGAATGTCTATGAAGAACCTAAACAAGATGCTGAAGAGCAGAGATATCTCTCTCTATACAAAGATTTGACTTGTTCAAACCAAGGCATTTTCAATAACGTCATGTGAATGCGAAAGCTGGACAGTGAAAAAGATAGACATGAAGAAAATTGATGCCTTTGAATTATGGTGCTAGCAACGAATACCGTGTATTCTATGGTCTGCCAGAAGAGCAACCAGTCAGTACTAGAGGAGATCAAACCTAAGCTTTCTTTAGGAGCCCAAAGGACTTCGACTTTCAAACTTTGGACACACCATGCAAAGAGAGATATCATTAAAGAAAGACATCATGCTTGGCAAAAGAGGAAGGCCAGCAATGAGATGGATCAATAAAATAACAGCAGCTACGGGTGCCAGTCTGTCAACAATGAGCTGCTTGACTGAAGACCGAACACAATTTTATCCAGAGGGTTGCCATGAGTTGACACTGATTCGACGGCACTTAATAACAACAGCACTGTAGCTGGGTTTAAAAGAGGTTTGGACGACTTCATGGAGGAAACTGCTTAACCCTGGGACAAAGCAGCATAACTCTGTATATCTTTTTGGAACCTTGCAGGTCCTTGTGACCTGGATTGGCCGCTGTTGGAAACAGGATACTAGGCTTGATGGACCCTTGGTGGACCCTTGGTCTGAACAAGTATGGCATATCTTATGTTCATATGTTCTTAAGTCACTTGTCTCCAGGTGTATTATAAAATCCATTTTAGAATTCTTATTTTCTTCTCTTATTGTACCATGTATTTAGTTTGTATTCCTGCTAGCTGAGAATCCTAAAAGGCATTGCATCTTCCTGCAAGCTGAGTAATCTGGAAGGCATTGCTTCTTGTTGGGGCCCTTGGTTTGTGTTCCCAAGTTAAAGCCTTTGAAAATGGAGTTTGTTAACAGTATGAATTTTTAGTTTTGAGATTTTATCAGTGCTTTGGGAATGTTTTTTACTGTGAGTGACTCTTCACCTCAGG
This sequence comes from Ichthyophis bannanicus, assembly GCA_033557465.1. NCBI lineage: Eukaryota > Metazoa > Chordata > Amphibia > Gymnophiona > Ichthyophiidae > Ichthyophis > Ichthyophis bannanicus. Next base: position 1,297,469,642 of record CM066031.1, read on the forward strand.
CTCCACCTCAGTTTTCATGTCATGAACATCATAAGGTTCCAGTGGTGCAAAGGAGTTTTTGTAAGGACAACAATTGGAAAGGAGGATGCCTCTGTGTCACTTGTTGTTTTCAAAGTCACCCCACTGTAACCTACCTATTTCTGAGTTGTTTTATTCTCTATGACAGGTAAGGTAAAATATCAAGATGACTAATAGTTCTGGAGGCATCTTTAATTGCAATCAATTCCTGTTTGAGTTGAGTAAGCACCTTTTTTGTAGCCAAAAGTTGGAGACAGATGAGGCAAGATCAGAGCTTTCAGATTGTCTGTCCTAGGACCAAGACACCACAGTTTATGCATTGGATGAAAGACATGATGAATTAGTTGGAAAGAATTAGAAAAGCTGTGCTATGATAATGAGGATCGAATAGCAAGTTTACTTGATTGTCCCTTACGTATGTTAGGAAGAAAAAGCAAACTGTGGGGAGGATTAGGATTTGCAAAAGGTAGGGTGGGAGGGAATATAAGAGGCAAATTCTGCTTGGACATTGAAATTACTATTGAAAAAAAGGTAATAAGTTAAAAATATAGATATTTTTCAACCAGAAAGCCTGACTGAGCAACTGTTAACTACTTGAATACAGTCCATCCCTTTCTCAGGTACATGCCCAGGTTACTATTCGAAAACTACTATTCAATAAAGGCTGATATTTGTACAAATTTTTTATAGCTAAATTTCAGGCAGAAAAACTATCTATAATTTATAGGCACAAAAATATTCTATGTATCTCTTCTCTCCTGCCTTTCTTCCAAAATTTACATATTAAGATCTTTAAGTCTTTCCCATATGCTTTATAACATAGAACACTGACCATTTCATTAGCCATCCTCTGCACCTTCTCCATTCAGACAAATTATAGAAAAGAAGGTCAATCACAGTGGGGGTGTACTATTATCTGCCTGGCCAAAATGGACAGATGGATGATGAAATGCTAAAATAAATCTTGAAAGCTAACAAAAGTTACAAGACAGTAATAATGGGTGATTTCAATTATCCTGATTTCGACTGGGTCAATGTTACAGTAGGACATGCTAGGGAGATAAAGTTTCTAGAATAAATAAATGACTGCTTCTTGGAGCAGCTGGTTCATGAACTAATGAGGGGAAGCTAGTTTGGATCTAGTCCTAAGTGGAACACAGAATCTGGTGCAAGAGATAACAGTGTTAGTGTCAATTGGCAATAGTGATCATAGCATGATCACATTTGATTTAATAAATGGAAGGAGGACAGCATGGAAATTTACAGTACTACCTTTTAACTTTCAAAAAGGAAACTATGATAAAATGAGGAAAATAGTTACGAAAAAAACTAAAAGGAGAAACTGCAAAGGTTAAAGGTTTACATCACATATGGGTGTTGTTTAAAAATGCTATCTTGAAAGTTCAGACCACACACATTCCACGCTTTAAGAAAAGTGGAAGGGAGGCAAAAAAACTGTCAGCATGGTTTAAAAGTGAAGCCTGAAAGGCTTTTGTAGCCAAAAAAAGCATCTTTCAGGAAATGGGAAAAGGAGACAAATGACAAAAATTGGAAACAACAGAAGCACTGGCAAGTTAGATGCAAGGCATTAATAAGGCAGTCAAACAGAGAATTTGAAAAAAAAAAAAACCTTGCCGTGGAAGCAAAAATGTACAATAAAAACTTTTTCAAGTACATCCGTAGCAAAAAAACCTGTGAGAAAGTCACTTGGACCATTAGATGATAGACGGGTAAAAGGGGTGCAAAGGGAGGACAAGGCCATAGCGGAGAGACTAAATAAATTCTTGGCTTCTGTCTTTACTGAAGATGATGTAGGGAAGTTACCCATGCCTGAAATGGTATTTTTTTTTAAATACTTTATTTATATTTTCCAACTCAAATAAACAATGACATTCAACAAAGAACATAACATAAAACTACAAGAAACAACACATCCCCACCTCCCCCCCACCCCCCGTCCCCGAGGTCAACCCATGAGCTACAGCTCTTTACTGGGCAAAATATCAGCACTAACCCAACCTACTAACTCAGGACGATTTCACAGCTTTAGGGCATCCCACACTGGGCCGCCTCCCCAAATTCTAACAGAGCTTTCCATTTTTCTCTGTGTCTAGGTGACTTCAGTTCTCCCCGCCGGGGCAGCAGTTCAAATTTACAGTAGTCACATACAAGACCCCACCATGCTTTCCAGTGAAGGGAGGTAACCTCCTTCCAGTTCCATATCCTACAACATATGGCAACACCTAGTAAAAAATCTAAGAGAAAGCCCTTCCTGCTACATTTCAGTAAGATATCTGAGACAGAGCGATAGACCAAAATCTCCCAGGAAAGGGGGTATTAAAGCCCAATACCCTTTGGATACACTCCCAGACCTGCAACCAATAAGTTTGGACATTGAGACAGTCAAAAACAACGTGTCAAAAAGTGCCAATTTCTTTTTGGCAAATCCAACACTTATTGCTTGCCGTTTTGTCCCATCTGCTAAGGCGCTCAGGTGTAATGTAAGCTCTATGCGCAAAGAAAAACAAAGTTTGGGTAACAGAGGCGGATTTGGTAATCCGTACATGAGAGGACCAAAACTTTCCCCACCCTTTCTAAGAGAGGGCTACCCCAGTGTCCGCTTCCCACGCCCCTCCCATGCTACTAGGAGGCCGAAGACTAGTCTGTTTCAGCACTTTATACAAAAAGGAGGCTTTCCCCGCCATGTCCTGAACTTGCTCGATTATGGCATCCAGCTTCCCCCCAGCTTTGAACTGCCGAAGGTCCCCAAGAACGATCACGACACAATGCTGCAGCTGAAGCCACTGAAAATAGGCCGAGCTCGGAAGACGATACTCCTCCTGCAGCCTATCAAAACTTTTCCATTTTCCGTGATCAATTAACTGACCAACTGTCCAAATATGCCTACTATACCAGGGCTTCCACGCGAAGGATTTATGCTGGATCTTGAAAAGCGGGTTGAGCCACAAAGACAGACCCAACAATAGCACCTCTTCTGGACAACTACTGCTCATTAGAGTCCGAAAAGCCCTTTGTGTGTCCACAATCATTCGAGGGTTTGGGGATACCTCACTAAATACCATACCAGGAAGCAAGGACAGTGGAAAGGGGGCTGCCAATTTCTCCTCCAGCCTGAGCCAGACCGGACTTTGGTCACTCAGTTGTTCCGACCACCTCGCCCCATGTTTCATTAAAAAAGCATGATGATAAAGCCGAAAATCTGGAGAATTTACGCCCCCATCCTCTTTCCCCAGCTTAAGTTTACAAAGGGCAATTCTGGGAGGCTTATTGTTCCACAAAAACGAGACCAAAAGCCTCTCCATCTGACGGTAGACCGGTACCGGAAGAAACAAGGGCAACATTTCCAAAATATAAGTTATTTTAGGCACAATTGCCATTTTAACGGTCTCCAGCCGCCCCCACCACGTTAAGCGTAGTGGAGACCATTTGGTAGTCATCGATTGTATAGTCGAAATCAGTGAGCTGGCATTGAAATTAACCGCTTCCTCTAAGGGGTAACAGTAATGAACACCCAAGTACTTCACCGGGTCTGACAACCAAACAAAGGGAAACTCCGAAAGCATATCCTTGTAGGTAGAAGAGTTGAGGGCAAAGGCTACAGACTTAGTCCAGTTGATCTTGTATCCCGACAGGACTGAGTATCTTCCTATCTGCTCAAGGATATGGGAAATTGAATCAGGGGTGGTAAATAGGAGGAGATCATCGGCATAAGCCGAGAGCTTAATTTCCATACCCAAAGTAGCATATCCCTGAATCCTAGGATTCTGCCGGAGCAACAAGGCAAGAGGCTCCAGCGCGATGTTAAAAAGCATAGGGGATAAGAGGCACCCCTGTCTCGAACCACGGCCCAGCAAAAGTTCACGGGATTGAGTGTTGTTCACGCAAATATTCGCTAATGGACGGGCATACAACACCTTAACAAAATTAATGAAACCAGGGCCGAATCCAAACCACTGAAGAGTAGAAAACAAAAATGACCATACCAACCGATCAAACGCCTTTTCGGCATCTAACGACAATCCCACCAATGGGCCCTCCATCTTCTCTGCCCCGGCCAGAACATGACAAAAAAGCCTAGCATTATCAGCAGTAGACCTTCCCTCCACAAAACCACACTGATCTGGGTGTATCAGAAGGGGTAACACTCCCGCAAGGCGCAGCGCTAAAACTGTCGCATAAATTTTGTAGTCCACGTTGAGCAAAGAGATTGGCCGGTAATTGCTTACCAACTGCGGGTCTTGCCTCGCTTTTTCAATCACAACCACCTTAGCCGAAGCGAAAGCGCCCACCTGAGGACTTTCATCCAATAGTGCCAGGAAGTACTGTTGTAGAAAGCGACCTAACTCTTTTGCAAAAGTTCTAAAGAATTCCGCGGGCAACCCATCTGGTCCCGCACCCTTCCCGGTCGCTAAGGAGACAATTGCCTTCTGAATCTCTTCCAGAGATAACGGCTCATCAAGACAGTTTGCCACCTCTGGATCTACCATTGGACGTTGGGTCTCGGATAATAACTGCAGAAAAGTCTCCGGGGAACACCCCGTCTCAGAGGTATACAGCTGCTCATAGAAGGATCTAAAAGACTTCACAATGGCTAAGTCATCTAACAACAACCCCGAGCTGCCCTGATCTCTGATAGCAGCAATTCTACCAGATTCTTTATGGGCTCTCAACACGTTGGCAAGCAGCCTGCCGGCCTTATTTCCTTCTCTATAGTACACACTCTCCTGGGCCTTAATGTACTGCGAGGCCTCCGAAGTCAGGATCTGATTGTATCTAAAGCGCAACCTTTGCAATCTCAGCAGTATACAGGGGTCATATCGCTTAGTCAAAACCCGCTCCCCGACCTGTATTTGCGACTCCAAGACCTTGAGCTGCTCTTTACGCTGCTTGGCCTGTACAATGCTAAAACTGGTGATGACGGCTCACAGGGAAGCTTTCAGCCCCTCCCACCTAGCCCACCCTTTAGTCAAATGAGGGGTATTGAAGACAAAATACTCCTGAATGGCCTTTCGAATCATTGAGCAGAAGGTCTCATTATCTAGCAATGCTCTATTGAAGGACCATCCAGAGGTTGAGGAACTCAAGACCCCATCCTGCAAAACCACCAATACAGCAGCGTGGTCAGAGATATGCATCGGGTGAATTTCAGCCGCCACCAGGTTTGGCATCAGGGGCTTCGATACCAGGATATAATCTATTCGCGACAAGGACTGGTGAGGGGGCGAAAAAAAGGTGAATTCCAAATCACTAGGGTGCAACATACGCCATGCATCCACAAACCCCATTTCTCCCATCATAGAAGTTAGAACCTTCTGCGCCCTAGTTGGTCCCAGGGTTCTCAATGGCTTCCTGTCCACCAGGCCATCCATTACTAGATTCAAATCCCCGGCTAGGATTTTCAGGGGTGAAGAGTGAGAATGAAATTCCTCCGCTATCGTGTGAAAGAACTCCGGACAGTCCCTATTAGGGGCATACACATTCATCAAAAGCAGATCCAAAGCCCCCACTTTCAGACACACTTTGACCCACCTCCCTTCCTGATCAGCCCTAACGCCAGACACAGTAGCATTAAGAGACTTACGGGCTAAAATAGCAACCCCATTATGCTTGCCCAGTTCAGCAGAAAAGGCCAGAAGTGTGAAAGGCTTGATATTTAATTTAAGCGACTCTTTCCCGCTGAGATGAGTCTCTTGAAGGAGCAAGACGTCACATTTTTCATGTTTCCCATATAGAATAATCTTCTTCCGCTTAATGGGGTTATTTATGCCCTTAACATTTAAAGAAAGAACCTTAATAGGTGCCATATCTCATCCAGCAATTACAATTCATATTCCCCTTGATCAAGTAGCTGAGTTCTTGAGATACATTCAACACTATCATACACAATGCCCCGTTATACTTTGCCCCCCTTCCAAACCACAGCTGTGAAAATGACAATACAATACAATCAACTGTAACTAACCCATAGCAAGTACCAAAGACCAAAGTAATCTTAATAGACCCGGGGGGGGGGGGGGGAACTGAAACTCCACCAGGTAAACCCAAAGCAAGCAGAGCAGGTACAGAGGTGCCTTATAGTGACTAAGTAGACATATAAACAATTGCGCTATCAGTGGTTATACAGCAAGTGACACTAACAGTGATGTCAATAGTACAAGTGAACAGAGCCCCAAAGCGCTACGCCCAGGGCGTATCCCACAGGCCCCGTGAAAGTTGGTCCAACATATAGGACCACCATCCAGGCACGAGTCTCTCTTTGCAGGCCTCAGCGCATCAGCTCTTGTTCTTTTTCGTCCAGAAAGGCATACAGCAAATCAGGGTCTTCAAAAGTCCTCGTGCTATTATGGAGCGTAATCCTCATCCTGGCAGGGTGAAGCAGTCCAAATCTTGCCTGCAGCTTCTGGAGCCTGGGGCGCATTTCAAAAAACCTTCTCCGCTTATCCACCGTGCTTTTGGCAAAGTCCTGGAAAAACATCAGTCTATGCCCTTCAAATTCAACAGGTGCTCGAGCGCGAGCCGCCTCCATGATCCTAAGTACCTGCTGGTGCCGCAGCACTTTAAGGATTATCGGCCGCGGCCGCTTGTTACCAGCTTGGAGTTGTGAGGGCACCCTGTGCGCTCTTTCGATCTCAAACGGCATGTCAAAAGCCAGGTGCAGTGCAGCAGGAATCAGTTTGTACAGAAAGGCAAAAATATCTGTCCCCTCAGCCCCCTCAGGGACCCCAACAATACGAATATTGTTTCTACGGGATCTGTTATTATTATCTTCCAACTCTTTCTGCAATTGCTTGATTTGCCTGGCCTGCCGGTCCAAAGCTTTAAATCTTTCCTCGTGCGCCTGCAGTCGCTGTTCCATCTGCTCTTGTCGGAGGCTAAGGCTCTCCATGCCACTTTTGAGCTTGCTCATGTCACCCTGCACAGTAGCCAGCGTTTCGCTATTTGCTGAGACTATATCCTTTATTGCCCGCACCTCTGCGAGTAGCTCTTGAAGAGCCTCAGGGTACTCTCATGCCGCCACCATTTTCTGCGGGGACGGAGGCTCCGGCTTAGATCTCTTCGTACCCGTGGTTTGCCCCGCATTGAAATCCAAATGTGCGGGTTTGGGTCCCGACATCCTTCCACTCTTCAGGGCGCAGTGCTCTCGAGCTTCTCCACCAAAATTAGGCACAATTGCAGGATTCTTGACTAGGCCTCTCCGGAGCTAACGCTCTACACAGCCACCCTGCTTCACTCCAGGCTCCGCCCCCCAATCCCTGAAATGGTATTTAAAGATTATGTATCAGAAGAAATGAAAGAAATATTGATAAATCAGGAAGATGTATTGCAACTATTTCATAAACTAAGCAGTCAAAAATTGCCTGGACCAGATGGTATACATCTGAGGGCATTGAAAGAACTGAAATATGAGACTGCAGACCTACTATTAGTAATCTGTGAACTATCATTAAAATCATCTGTAGTACCTGAATATTGTAGAATGATCAATTTAATGTCGGTTTTTAAGAAGGGTTCCATGGGTGATCCGGAAAAACTACAGATCAGTGAGCCTGATGTTAGCACCAGGCAAAAGATAGAAACCATTATAAAGAATAAAATCACTGAACATGTAGATAGTCATGGATTAAAGGGAGAAAGCCAATATGGATTTAGCCAAGGAAGGTCTTGTTTTACTAATCTGTTATATTTTTTGAAGGTGTGAATAAAAAGATTGATAAAGGTGAGCCAGTTCATATTGTATAATCTGGATTTTCAAAAAGCCTTTGATGAGAGATTTGGCAAAATTAAAAAGTCATGGGATAGGAGGCAGTGTACTATTGTGGATCAGGAACTGGTTAAAAGATAGAAAGCAGAGAGTAGGGCTAAATGGCCAATTTTCTCAATAGAGAAAGGTGAATAATGGAGTACCCCAGGGATCTGTGTTGGGCCCTCTGCTTTTTAACATATTCATAAATGGCCTGGAAATGGGTATAATGAGTGAGGTGATCACATTTTCAGATGACACAAAATTATTCAAAGTTGTTAAAACACAAGAGGATTGTGAAGAATTGCAAGAGGACCTTGATAAATTGGAAGACTGGACGTTCAAATGGCAGATGAAATTGAATGTGGATAAGTGCAAAGTTATACACCTAGGAAAGAACAATCCAAACTATGGTTACACGATACAAGGTTCCACATTAGGAACCACCACCCAGGAAAATAATTTAGGCGCCATCGTGGATAATACATTGAAACCCCTTGCCCAGTGTACAGCCACGGCCAAGAAAACCAATAGAATGCTAGGAATCAAAAGGAAAGGAATGGAGAATAAAACCAAGGAAATTGCAATGCCTCTGTTTCATTCCATGGTGCGACCACACCTTGAATATTGTGTGCAGTTCTGGTTGCCATATCTTAAAAAGGTTATAGCGTTATTAGAAAAGGTACAGAGAAGAGTCACCAAAATTGTAAAGGGGATGGAAGGATACCCATTTGAGGAAAGGCTTAAAAGTTTAGGGTCTCCAACATGGAAAAAAGATGGCTGAGAGGAGACATAATAGAGGTCTATAAATTAATTAATGGAGTAGAACGGGTAAATGTAGATTGGTTGTTTACTCCTTCAAAACGTAGAAAGACTAGTAGACAATCAATGAAGCTACAATGTAACCCATTTAAGGCTAATAACACTGTTAAACAGCCAAAATGCTTCAGAAATATTCAATCACACTTCACTAAGACTGTGGGGCTGAGAATGAAAATGATGCTTAAAATTGTTTATTAGCTCTAGTTTTCAATTTACATTACTGGGGCAATACATACGACCTCGACTTCAGAAGTACTAAAGATATGAGAGCTAATGGGAAGGAATATCAATTTTAAACCAGAAATTACTAAAATGCATACATATTTTCAAGTGGATTTGTGATAAATCTGTTTTTGTTTAGACAGTATTTGCTTTTCAGGCAAAACAATTAGGGCCCGATTCAGCAAGGCAACTAGCGGGGCTGTATGTTCCAGCAGGATGTCCAGCCCTGCTAGCTGCCTGAACCGTATAATGCCTCCTGGCCCCCCTGCATGCACAGAGCCACTGTACATGCTGCAGGGGTAGGGTTGCCAAGTGGCTCCAGATGTGCCCAACAGGCTTGATCCAGTCCTGGGTTTACTCCATTGCATGCAGAGACAAGTAGTTCTGATTTCTCCATTGCACTTCATAAGAAAAGCAAGACTACAAGTTCCTGCATGCAATAGGGTAAACACAGGACTGGATCAAGCCTGTTGGGCGCATCTGGAGCCAATTGGCAACCCTATGCGGGGGATAGGGGTGGCACAGGGGTAGAGAGTGGGCAGAGCATGGGTGGGACCAACCCCAAACATACAGGGCCAATTCCGATCATGGCCCTGTACGTCCAGGGATCACAGGGGGGACAGACAGTTTATTCTACCTCAGAGGTGGAATAAGCACTGGCCACCCCTCTGGATTGGCCAGCCAGGCCCAGCTGCAAGGGCAGCCAGCAGGGTAAGTCCTTGCCGCCTGATCTGGTCCCTGGCTGCCCTATGGGGTTAGGAGGTCGGGAAACGGGGGCTCCAAGGCAGTGGGCACAATGCAGAATCGGGCACTGATGGGCCCATCCTGGTCAGGGCCATCCAGATGGCCTGAATGTACTTCTTCAGGGATTGGACTCTAAATGAATTATACAATTTGAAGGTGCTATTGCATTCTACATGATATGAATTTCATCATGCTATCCCTAGACGTCATAGATGAAGCATCCCTTACTCACCTTAATTACATCACTCTGCAGAACAAGTTGCACAACATTTTTTAAAATGAGCATAATGTGCCAGTAGCATTTTGGCTGTAGAACAATCTTCTCAGTGTTTGATTTTTTTTTCCATTTAGCCAAAGTGAGAGATGCCTTGTAATTGTTTGAACAATGCAATCACTTCTGCTACTTTTGTGGTGAAGTGACTTTAGCATCACAAATATGCAGTATAACCACTTTGATTAAGAAAGTCTACCACCTTTATTTTGGCTGCAAAATTGGAGACCAGGACAAGAACTAGGCCCCACACATAAGCTGCAACACTTGTGCAACAAATCTTCACCTGTGGTTGAATAGAAAAAGGAAATGCATACCTTTTGCAGTGCCAATGGAGAGGGCCAACAGATCATATCAGCAATTGCTACTTCTGCATGGTGCCTTTATTTTATTTATTTATTTAGCTGCATTTATATTCCGCTTTTCACTGGGTCAAAGCGGTTGGGGGATACATTTAACACGAGGGGATATGAGACACATACACTAATACTTACAGGGAACATGGGCAATGGAGGGTTAGGTGGCTTGCCCAAGACCACAAGGAGCACCTGTGGGACTAGAAACCCCAGTCCTTCCAGCCCAAGGTTGCTGTCCTCTAGTGGGATTTGAACCACCAACCTTCCGGCCTGTAGTACCTTGCCCCAACCACTAAGCCACTCTTCCCTTCTGTTGGGAAAGGTTTGTTGTAAAAGAAAAAGTGGACTGTGCAGTATCCAAACATTTCATCAGCTATGTGCAGTATCCAAATATTCCTTCAGCTATAGTACCCCATGGAGAAGGACTGCCATTTCCTGATTTTCCAGAATCATTCTTACTTGAGTCAGTTGAGGAAGAGGAAGGGGGTGAAACTTCTGATCCTGAACCATCAATGTCACATGACCCAGATTTTCTCCCATCCTCCTCCTCTGAACCATGCCTCTTAACACAAGGTGAACTGAATGACCTTGTCAGGGATTTGGAACTACCTAAGAGTAAGGCAGAGCTGTTGAGCTCTAGACTGCCGCAGTAGAATCTCCGGTCAGGTGATCTTAGGGTGTCCATGTTCCTTGAATGTCAAAAGGATCTTGTTACATTCTCCTTCATAGGAGGTGATCTTGTAACCTGCAACAACATTGATGGTCTGAAAGTAGCCCTTAACATCATTCATCATCCAGATGAGCGGAGATTGTTCATCGATTTATCGAAGACGAGTCTTAAAGCTGTTTTGCTACATAATGGCAAAGACCTAGGTTTGTGATTAAAACTCTGCTACTAACCCACACTATATATAAGCATGAAATGGAAAGCTTAGATATTTTGGAAAAGATAGCCAATCAGTGGTTTAAATTGCCATTTTTTAATTCAGCGCATCAAAAAACATAAGAATTGGTAGATTTTGTATCTGAAGCAGACCACTTAAAAAAAAATTGTAGACCAGAGAAAATATTTTTTCGCTCAACAAGTGATCAAACTCTGGCATTCATTACCAGAGGGCATAGTAAAAGCTATTAGTGTAGTTGGGTTTAAAAAAGGTTTGGCCACCTTAAGGTCATCAGATACAATCACCCCAAGGTTCTGCTCTTCTTTTATGTTTAGAAGCACTTTATCCTTGTACTGTACTGTTCCTTTGAATTTTTTCAGGCTAAATGACCCTGCATTTTTAGCATTAAATTTTAGCTGACAAATTATAGACTATTCATCAGGTTTGCTCGATATCTACTCATTTTATTTACACCTTTAATTTTAACAATTTTTCAGGGTGTCTATTCTATTGCAGATTTTGGTATCATCCACAAAGAGGAAAACGTTATCCAATAGCCCTTCTACAATATCATTTACAAACATTTTAAAAAGAGTCAGATTCTTTGTGTAAAGCCCTGGTTAGAAAACAGGCACTTTTCCAAACTCTATTCATGACTCTGAGTAGGTATAAATTTGCATATTGAAATTTTTGGGCATATATATTGATTTCCTTTGTAAAATTAGGAATACATGCAGAAATTTGGCCCACCCGGACCATGCTCAAAGCATGTTCCCTTGTAATTTCTAGGTGGTATAGAACTCCACATATAAATATCAACTTTCTAAAACTGCATGTACACATGTATACCAATGTTCACATGTAAATGTCGCTATTTATATGTGCAGAATCTTCTCAAATAATCCCCATAACAATATTGAAAATATGCATATATTCATCGCCATGCACAAACCCCACTCTCAAATACTAATGTAGGGTCAAAAACAGAAAAAATCCCACAGTGACCCATTAACTTTGGTGGAAAAAAATCTATTAGCTTTATTGGTTTGAGGTACATCAGTGGTCATAAAAACCTCCATTCACTAACCATTTATAACTTTTCAATTTGAACATATATTATGTTTCAACGACTTTTTTTCTCTTTTTCTTTAAAAGGCTATGTTCAATGTGCAATACTGGCCCATAACATTCATTTGTCAACAATAAACAGTCTTCACTCACTCACTCACTCACTCACAGAATTTCATTATTTATTCAGAAATTGTACTTTACTTTTAGCTTAGAGGCACATTCTGAATCGGCTGTACAGCCCCCTGATCCCGAGAGAGCTAGATGTGCCCACAGGATCAGAATCGGGTTTACTGCCCGAACGTACAGGCTGGGCCCCAATTCTCGTTGGCCTGCATGCACAGCAGATCCCTGGTTACCTCAGTTATACTCTTGAATGGAGCCGCAGTGCCATGGTGTCCCGTTGCCATGGCACCGTGGATCCATTTAGGAGCTGCAAATGCCGGCTGCCACTGACCCTCTTCTTTCCCCACAGTCGGATCCTCGATCCAGCCTCCCATGACCATGATCCAGCTGCGGGAAACTTACTGCACCCCCTACCTCTTTGACTCGGCCCGGTGGCATGATCTCCTGATGTCCAGGGGGATTTAGTCCATCTCTGCGTTGGAATACGTTCCCCTTCCATGTTCACGGCCCCAGACGTACAGGGCTGACTTCAGAATCTGCTCTGTATGTCAGAGGTCGCGGCCGCCCATGCTCCGCCCTCGGTCTCCCTCAGACATGTCCCCTCCTGAACCCATCTAAGCCTCCCCATATGAACGAACTGTTTGTATTGGGAGGCATTAGACGGGGACGGCAGCAGAGTGAATAGCGGCGATGGACGTCCAATCCAGACATCCATCCCCACTATTCGTACCACTGAATGACCTCCTAAGTTTACTAAATCATACCTTCATTATTACTTAAAAAAATTATGCTTCCAAAGGTTTACTTGGCTTTTAGCGTGGTCTGATGAATCATGCCTGCAATGGCCACTGTTTCGCCAAACAGATGGCTGCTTCAGGGCATCCTCAATTCGGCTAACATTTCAAACATTTATTTCATCAGGCAGCATAATTTCTTGCTAACTTAAACATTAAAAAGAACATAAGCACACAAGATATGCCATACTGGGTCAGACCAAGGTCCATCAAGCCCCGTATACTATTTCCAACAGTGGCCAATCTAGGTCATACATACCTAGCAGTTTCCCCAAAAGACACAGGTTCCACAATGCTTGCATTGGGTCAAGCATTGATATCCTGGGTCCCTTTTTAATAATGGTTTATAGACGTTTCCTCCAGGAACTTGTCCAAACCTTTTTTAAACCCAACTACACTAACAGCCTTTAATACATCCTCCGGTAACAAATTCCAGAGTTTGATTACACGTTAAATGAAAAAATAATGTCTCTTATTTGTCTTAAATAGTTTAACCTGCAGCTTCATTGCATGTACCCTAGCCTTTCTATATTCTGATAACTTAAACAATCGATCTACGTTTACCCGTTCCACTCCGTTCATTAATTTATAGACTTCTATCATATCTCCCCTCAGCTTTCTCTTTTCCAGGTTAAAAAGCCCTAACCTTTTTAGCTTTTCTTCATAGGGGTATCCTTCCATCCCTTTTACCATTTTGGTGGCTCTTCTCTGAACCTTTTCTAATAAAGCTATATCCTTTTTAAGATACGGCGACCAGAATTGCACACAATATTCAAGGTGCAGTCACACCATGGAACGATACAGAGGCATTATAATATCCTTTGTTTTATTTTCCATTCCTTTCCTTATGATACCTAGCATTCCATTTTCTCTCTTGGCTGCCGCTGCACACTGGGTGGAGGGTTTTAACATGTTATCCACAATGACGCCTAAATCTTTTTCCTAGGTGGTGGTTCCTAATGTGGAACCTTGCATCGTGTAACCATAGTTTGGGTTGTTCTTCCCTAGGTACATAACTTAGCACTTGTCCACATTAAATTTAATCTGCCATTTTGATTCCCAGTCTTCTAATTTATCAAGATCCTCTTGCAATTTTCCACAATCCTCTTGGGTTTTAACAACTTTAAATAGTTTTGTGTCATCTGCAAATTTGATAACCTCACTCGTTATTATTCCCATTTCCAGGTCATTTATGAATATGTCAAAAAGCATCAGACCCAGCACAGATCCCTGGGGTACACCACTATTCACCTTTCTCCATTGGGAAAATTGGCCATTTAGCCCTACCCTCTGCTTTCTATCTTTTAACCAGTTCCTGATCCACAATAGTACACTGCATCCTATCCCATGACTCTTTAGTTTTGCCAAAAGTCTCTGATGAGGGACCTTGTCAAAGGCTTTCTGAAAGTCCAAATGCACTATATCAACCTACTCACCTTTGTCTACCTGTTTATTCATACCTTTAAAAAAGCAAAACAGATTAGTAAGACAAGATCTTCCTTGTCTAAAGCCATGTTGGCTGTCTCCCATTAAGCCATGACTATCTACATGTTCAGTAATTTTGTTCTTTATGATGGTTTCTACCATTTTGCCAGGTACTGACATCAGGATCACCGGTCTGTAGTTTCCCGTATCACCCCTGGAACCCTTTTTAAAAATTGGGGTTACGTTGGCCTTCCTCCAATCTTCAGATATTACAGATGATTTTAAGGATAGTTCACAGATTACTAATAGCAGGTCTGCAATCTCATATTTCAGTTCTTTCAACACCCTTGGATGTATATCATCTGGTCCAGGTGATTTGCTACTCTTCATTTTATCAAATAGTTGTAATACATCTTCCCGATGTATCGATATTTACTTCAATTTTTCCGCACCTTTAAATACAAAGCTGAGCATTTGTTGCAAATGAAAAACCACAGTAGAGGTATATATTGAACGGTTTTATTTTCGGGCAATGTTCTCTTTCACCAGTTGCTCACTTCACTGACAACAAATTTAAAGATATTCCTGGAGTAATCATATGACTCTCTTAACCAATCATTATTGTTCATTTACATCACATATTTAGATATTTTTCTTTTATTTGAAATCACTTTAAACATGCTTATGCTCATTGTAAATATACAATGTTTTTCTGTCTGTACCCTAATTTCTATGCAGACATATTATGCTTGGATTTATTGTAAAATGGTAAAGATTAAATAGTAGCCTTAGACTATTAGTAGCCTTAGAGATTAGACTAACTGGCTTGTAGTTCTCAATGCCATCCTTACATCCACTTTTGTGTAAAGGACCACATGTGCCTCTCTCCAGTTCTCTAACACCACTCTCTACTCCAAAGAGGCATTGAAAAGTCAGACTGTGGAGCCGCTAGAACGTCCCCAAATTCCCTCAGTATTCTTGTATGGATCCCATTTGGACCCATGGCTTTGTCTACTTTTAGTTTAGCTAGTTCCTCTCAAACCCAGTCTTCTGAAAATTGTTCGAGATTCCCAATCACTTCTGTTGCTATTTGTGGGTGTTTTCTGAGGTCCTGCTCCTAGCCCTTCATCTATGAACACAAAACAGAAATATTTGTTAAGCAATTCTGCTTTATCCTCATCAGTTTCTGCATATTCCTTCCCTGCACCCTTGATTCTGACAATACCACTTTTGCCCTTCCTCCTCTCTCTAGCAAATCTGAAAAATGTTTTATCCCTGCATTTTATTGCATTGGCTATTTCTTCTTCTTTTTGTACCTTTGCTTTTCTGACTACTTTTCTAACTTCTCTAAGTTTCTCCAAATATAGACGCCTGTCTTCCTCTCTCTGTGATCTTGTGTATTTCATAAAGGCCTCCCTCTTTTTCTTCACCTTCTCAGCTACTTCTTTTGAGAACCATAGTGGCCTGCCTTTAAAATATTCCCTTTCAGTTTTCCCCACTGTTTTTCTACATCCCCGAGCTATCCTCATCCAACTAACGATTCTATGAGGTATTGTCCAATCTTTGCAAAGTTTGTTTTCCTAAAGTCTAAGACCCTCGCTTTTGAATGGATTTTATCAGCTCTAGTACCAGTACTGAACCACACCATCTGGATGTGATTTGATCTCTTCCTGTAACATCAGAAACATTTTCCTCATTGGTAAGCACTAAGTCCAGTATGGCCTACTCACATGCGGGTTCTGTTATCAATTGCCAGGAATAGTTCTCCCTGTAGAGAATCCAGGATCTCCTTACTTCTAGATAATACTGCAGCAGGGATGTGCCAATCAACATCTGGCATATTGAAATTACCTATCAGCAGCACTTCTTCTTTCATGGCAATACTGTCTATGTCTTGTATTAAATATTTGTCCACTTCTACACCCTGTGATTTGGATCTATATATAACTCCTGCAAATGGATTTCCCTTTCCTTCTTTCTAATTTAACCCACAGTGCCTCTTCTCTTCCTTTTAAGCCCTGCAATTCTATAGCTTTAATATCATCTACTAGGGCCTACCAAAACAATCACTACACACCTTACAAATGACCCAGAATAATGCTGTCCAAATCATACACCATGCCACAAGATCAGAGCGCATAACTCCCAAGTAACCCCAGAACAGGACCAAGAGATTTAGTACCCAAAACAGCTTCACTGTCCCTGCTATGAGGGCCAGAAGCAGCCAATCAACCTGTTCTAGAGCATTCTTGCTGTGTGCACCAAGCCTCTGGATCGCACTCCCATTCCTGCACCGAACTCAGCACCTTCCGTAAAGAGCTGAAAACACACCTGTTCCAGGAACACTTTGTCTGTCTAACTGCAAAACACACCCAGTACAGTTTATAAAGCAACACATTCCCCAACCTTCCCTCCCAAGTTAATTCACCCCAGTTCTCCCCAACACACCAAGAAAATTGTTATATATATTCAAGTTTTGAGAAATTTGATGTAATCATATAACCAAGTTATAGTTAAATGTAAACTGCTTTGCATCTAAGAAGGCGGTATATAAAATGAATAAATAAATAGCATAAATAGAGCATTACCCTACACAAGTAATGCGGTCCAAACCCACGTTACTAGTATGAGGTTTAGTAAGCATACTCTTATGCTTGTAAATCCAACATCGTTCTAATCTGCACAGTTTAAGATCTCTATCTCTACTACTACTACTACTACTACTACTACTACTACTGAGCATTTGTATAGCCCCACAACACATATGTAGCACTACACAGACATGTAAGAGACAGTCCCTGCTCATCAGAGCTTACAATCCAGTCAGACAGACAACATAGTAGGTGTAGACAGGGATACATCTAGGGGGAATGGTAAGGAAACACAAAGGAGATCAAGTGTGTCAAGATCCAGAAGCGGATCTCTACCCCCAGGAGAGGAACTTACAAAGCCAATAGCTACACATTTCAAATCCTTCAATGTGTGATGTTTCTTGGTACAGTGTTGCATAAAATGAGCTTGAATATTACTCTTCAACACGCTTTCCAATAACCTAATTCTCATCATTTCCTTTGTCTTACCCACATATATCTTCTATAATACCCATTGAAACTGAAATGCAGCATTAGTAAAAACAAAAAAAAAAATGCAGTCCATAGACCTTCTCAATAGGATTACAAAAACGTTTTGCTTGCATTATAACTCTGTACTCTGAACAATGTCCACATTTATAATGACCCACAATTGTTTTCCTAGAGCTGTCTTCTGTCTAAGCTCCCTTTTTTCCATTAGGACTGATGTACAAATAATTTCTTTTGAATTATGGTCCCTGGTACAGACTATTCTTACTTTGTGAGTCTGTATAATTGACCAGCGCTTTCTCAAAATTCTATTAATTCTTCCTGACAAGTCTGAATAGTTGGTAAAAAATGTAATCATTTACAAATCCATCTTATCCTTTTCTTTCATACAGTAGTTAAAAAATAGTCATGGTGAGAAAATGGAGATCTTCTATATGTTTTCTTAACTATCTTATCCAGATATCCTCTTTGACCTAGGGGCATGCGCTAAGCATGCAATTGGGCTGCAAATCTGGCACAGAGGTCCACACTAACCTCAGAGGGTATGTGTGTCCGTCCTCCTGCTATTAGTGTGTGGCAACTGTGCAGCATTGTGCATTCAATATCATGTAGGTGCATTCAATATCATGTAGGTGATATTGAATGCACCCACATTAATGGCAATAGCCACAGTTAGCATGCACCAAAAATGCCCATGCTACTGCACTGTCCCACCAATGCTCACATTCTGCCCTTTAACTGGTAAGTGTGGGATTTTTACTACGAGGCCTCATGCTAACATTTAGTAGAGTACCACAAACCCCACACTAACCACTACTGCAATTTAGTAAATATTCCTCATAATGCATTAGATATTCTTTTCCTTTCTGTTGATGAAACATCTTCGAATCAGAACAAATGCTTTTATTTTGAAAAAATTGAGTGTAGGGCAGATTATTCTTCTTATAGGATGAGAGTTTGCATAGTGCAATAGTGAATTTCTATCTGTTTTCTTTCTAAAGAGTGACTTTTCAAAAGTCCCAGATCTTTTATAAATCAACACATCCAGAAAAGTAATCTGTCCCTCATGATAATTCAAATCAAGCTGAATAAATTTCAAACAGCTGTTCAGCCAGCTGTGGAATTGCTTAAGTTTTGACATAGTCCCTTTGCAAAGAACGGAAATGTCATTGATATATCTATCGTTTAACAAACCGAGCCCATGCATTCTTCCAACCTAATCTCAAAATACCTTGATGGCAACCACCAGATAGGAATATATAATTTTTGTCAGACCAATATTAATTGAAAATAATAATGTGCAGCAAACTTCAGTATCTTCATGGTCTTTTTTACTGTTACATAAATAAAATCAATTTATCCCCTGTGCAGGATGATATTATTACTTTATTGCTGCTTAATTCTTTTACTAAAGGGGTTATTATAGAAGCCCTATTTCTGCTTTGGACATCTGAAAACAGGCATACAGAAGTTCAAAGCATGGAGTGTCCCCAGATCCATTTTAGAAAGTGGTTTTAAAGTTGTCTCTGGTGCAAGAATGTCCAAATTAGAATGGGAGGGTGGTGCAGGCATTTTTGGAGTTTTCCCAAGAACATGGATGTCCTTGCCTGATTTCAGAAATGCCCTGCACATCCCGAGACATGTCCAAATTTATACCTGCTTCAGGCATGAATAGACATCAGAAAAGTGCTCGTTTTGCCAGCCAAACAACCGGAGGGGGTGGAGAAGGAAGTATACTCTTATCCCCTATATTTTTCCATGTTGACACTGACAAGGAATGCAGGCTCTTCTTTTCATTTTGCCACACTGATGGATGTCTCTGTATGTAAACTAGCATGAGAAAGATGTCTCCACCTCCTTTTTTTGTAGCGGGAACATCTATGTGGATACTGGCATGGGCGTCCATGTTGGCGGCGTCTATGTTTCTAAAATCAGGCCAAAATATAGATGTCCCCAACATGTTTCTGCATGTTTTGCCCTGGAAATTCCAGATTGCACTAGGACACCCTTTCTAAAATGTCACTTCACGTGCTTATATGTCCCAAATGCAGAATAGTGATTCAACATGAACAACTCCCCCACAACACATTAATTCCAATGAACGTCCTTCATCCATTGTCCAATACTTCTGCTTTTTAATATTGTCACATGACCCTATACAACCAATCCACTAACTCCTCACACTTGTCATCCATTCCACCTCTGCAAACTTAAAAATCCATTGTCACAGTCACTTCCTCCCCATATATATACTATAAATATAAGACATAGTGGATTTACTGGTGTGTGACTTACTGGTGACTTTACAGGTGTGTGACTGGTTTAACTGAGCCACTCTGTCACCAAAATCAATTACATTACAAAAGTAACAAGGACTGCACATTTAAAAATTAAAGCCAACTGCAGTTATAAGCAAACCAATCAAAATAACTGCCAAAATACTTTATGGGAGACTTACCCTGAAGTCTCTTTTGAACCACATGAAAATCACTTAGAAATAAACACTGAATATGTCACCTGTCTCTAGAAAACATCTGTAAGATGGCTACCTGGTCTTTAAACACCTTTTGTGAAGACTACAGATTGCATGTGCACGCTGGAACAGATAGCGTCTTTTGGAAGAACAGTTCTGTCTTTAGCTTTGTCTCCCTCCCACGATGAGTCTTGAGTGCTTGGATACATCCCACTCATTTGGATTGGTCTAGTAGGGTAGGGAAAGAGAAACTTTCTATCCCTGTTCATTTCCTTTCCTTGATTCCTAAACTTTAAGTTGCATGGAATAGTCTCTGGAATAGTAGAGGTGAGGACAGTATCTGAATTCAAGAAAGCATGGGATAAATATGGAAGATCTCTAAAGGGAAAACAAGGGACTGTAGTTGGTATGGAAGGGCAGAATGATAGGCCGCATGGTCTTTATCTGCCATTAGTTTCTATGTTTCTAGAGCAGTCCAGGACATACCCTGCGAAAACGTCTTTTCCTATAGGTTTTGGAGCCTGCTACCTCTTTGGCTGCATCGTCTGTTTTTAAGTACCAGCTACAGAGTAAGTATGGAAAGAGACACAAGCTTATACAAAGATTTTGCCAAAACAGAGGCATAAAGTGTTTGTTTTTTTTCAGTTCCATGTTTTGAATTAAAATGATGAAACAAGAGAAAATTTCATTAATATTCTGGGTTGTTCTTCCCTATTTGCATAACTTGCACTTGTCCACATTAAAAATGGAGGAATAGCTTAGTGGTTATAGAAGATACCTAAGACCCTAAAGGCCAGAGTTCAAATCCCACTAGTGTGACTTTGGACAAGTCAATTAACCCTTTGTTGCCTAAAGTAAAAACTCTGATTGTAAGTCCTCTGGGGATAGGGGAAATACTTGCTTTGAACTGCTACTGGAAAGGTATGAGATTATAAAAATCTGTCTTGCATCTTTGTGGAGGAGTAGCCTAGTGGTTAAGCAACAGCCCAGTACCCAAAGAGATCAGGGTTTGATTCTCACTTGTGACCTTGGGCAAGTCACTTTACCCTCCATTGCTTTGGAAGAAAAGGAGCTGCTGAGTCACTCAGAGTCAGCATTGATTTGATGGCACTGAAAATACAAAAATTATCTCCCTTTTGAATGCTGATCTCCCAATTTCTCAGAGTCCTCTTGTGATTTAACAACTTTGAATAATTTTGTGTTGACTGAAAATGTGACCACCTCACTTGTTATTCCCATTTCCAGGTCATTAATAAATATGTTAAAAAAAAACAGTGGGTCCAGCACAGATCCCTAAGACACTCCACTATTCACTTTTCTCCACTGAGAAAATTGACCATTTAGCCCTACTTTCTGTTTTCAGTCTTTTAATCAGTTCCTAGCCCACAAAAGGGCACGACCTCCCATGACTTTTTAATTCCCTCAAAAGTTTCTCATGAGGAACCCTGTCAAAGGCTTTCTGAAAATCCAGATACATTAGATCAGTTGGCTCACTTTACCAACATGCTTCTTCACACCTTCAAAGAATTTATCAGATTGTTGAGGCAAGACTTCCCTTGGCTAAATTCATGTTAGCTTTGTCCTATTAAAGCATGACTATCTATATGTTCAATTATTTTGTTCTGTATAATAATTTCTACAATTTTGTACATCTCTGATATCAGACTCACTGGTCTGTAGTTTCCCAGATCACCCATGGAACCTTTTTTGAGAAATTGGCATAGCATTAGCTACTCTCCAGTCTTCAGGTACTATAGATGATTTCAGTGATAGTTTACAAATTACTGATAGTAGGTTTGTAATTCAATTTTTAGTTTGTTCAGCACTCTAGGATCTATATTATCAAATCCTTGTAATTTACTACTCTTTAGTTGTCAAATTGCTCTATTATATCTTCGAGGTACACCAAGATTCATTTAATTTCCTGTGCTTCATCCCTTTAAATATCATCTCTGGCATCGAGATATCCCCTACATCTTCTTCAGTAAAGACTGAAGCAAAGAATTCATGTGAGTCATTCCAATAGGGCCTTGTCCTCCCTTAGTGCCTTTTTTATCCTTCTGCCATCCAATGGCTCAGCTGATTCCCTCGTAGGCTTTTTGCTTCAAATGTACCTGAATCATTTTTTATTATGAGTTTTTCCTTCCACAGCAAGCTTCTTTTCAAATTCTCTCTTTACCTGAATTATCAATGTTTTGCATCTACCTTGCCAGTGTTTATGCTGCTTCCTGTTTTCTTCATTCAGATTCTTATTCCGTTTTTTTGAAAGATATATTTTTGGGTATAAGTGCCTTTGTCACCACTCCTTTAAATAGAGCGTAGTTCAATAGCAACGCAAATGTCTGTTTTGACAGCTATCTTTATTGCCTCCCTTTGACATTCATAGGCATAGAATTGATGAGAGAGCAAAAGAACACTGCTAAGAAGGAAAATAAAGAAAAGAAAATTCCTCTCTTCTCTCGTTCAACGCTGGATTTAGTGCTCACCAACGGTGATAGCGTGTCGAATATCTGTGTGAGTGCCCCTGTGAGCAACAGCGATCATCACACGGTGTGGTTTGAGATAAAAGTCAAGGTACAGGCCAAACATAACAAGCTCAAAGTCCTAAACTTCAAAAACACTGACTTCAATAAAATGGCTGAGCACCTAAATGAGGAGATGATAGAGTGGAAGGAGATAAGGGAAGTGGAATTGCAATGGGCTAAACTAAAGGTGGTAATAAAAGGGGCAACAGACAAATATGTAAAAAAGGTAAACAAAAACAAGAGGAGAAGGAAACCTATTTGGTTTTCCAAAGAAGTGGCTGCTCAAATAAAGGCAAAAACACAGCTTTCGCAAAATTCAAAAGCTTGCAAACAGAAGAACACAGAAATGAATACAGGATCAAACTCTAAGAGTCAAAAAGAGAAATAAGGATAGCAAAATCAAAGGCAGAGGAAAAGATGGCTAAAGATGCTAAGGGTGACGACAAAACTTTCTTCAGGTATATTTGGGAAAGGAAGATCAGAGGTGGAATTACAGGACTCAGAAGTGCTGGGAAAGGACTCGTGGAAAGTGACATAGAAAAAGCAAAATTGCTAAACAAATACTTCTGCTCTGTTTTTACTAAAGAAAATCCTGGAGATGGACCAGCTGTGACTCCCAAATATAAAAATGGGAATGAAGTAGATACCACACCATTCACAGAAGATGAGGCATTGGAACAACTTGCTAAACTGAAAGTGGATAAAGCCATGGGATCGGATGGGATACATCCCAGGATACTGAAAGAGCTCAGAGAGGTTCTTGCAGGGCCATTAATGGGTGTATTCAACAGATCCTTGGAAACAGGAGAGGTTCCTCAGGACTGGAGAATGGCTGATGTTGTACCTATACACAAAAGTGGTGACAGGGAAGAAGTGTCAAACTACAGACCTGTGAGCCTTACCTCGGTGGCGGGAAAAGTAATGGAGGTGCTCCTGAAAGAGCGAATAGTGAACTTTCTCAAAACCAACAGGTTGCAAGATCCAAGGCACCATGGTTTTACTGAAGGACAGTCTTGCCAAACAAATCTGATTGAGTTCTTTGACTGAGTGACCAAGGAACTAGATCAGGGGCATGCGATGGATGTTATCTACCTGGATTTCAGCAAAGCCTTTGATACTGTTCCTCATAGGAGGCTTGTCAATAAACTCAGTAGCTTGGGGATGGGTCCCAAGATGGTAAACTGGATTAGAAATTGGTTCATGGAGCTGCTTCATTCTAATTTCCTGACTGCTTACCTGAGGTTCCTGCCTGCCTAGCTCCTCATTGGGCCGCTGGACTGGAGGAGGGCCATTAAAGACCGGCTCTAGTGTGGGACGGTGAGCTGCTTCATTCTCATTTCCTGACTGCTTACCTGAGGTTCCTGCCTGCCTAGCTCCTCATTGGGCCGCTGGACTGGAGGAGGGCCATTAAAGACCGGCTCTAGTGTGGGACGGTGAGCTGCTTCATTCTCATTTCCTGACTGCTTACCCGAGGTTCCTGCCTGCCTAGCTCCTCATTGGGCCGCTGGACTGGAGGAGGGCCATTAAAGATCAGCCCTAATGCGGGACGCATTTAGCGGGTGCGTTCCCACAGTAGCGTGACCGAAGGGGCGTGACCAAAGGGGCAGGATACGCCACTTTGGTGCCCCTTCGGTGCACAAGGTGCACTGGTGGTATCTTGGTTATGGGGAAGTGGAGGAAACATCATTTTCAACCAGCGCAGTCAAAGGCGGTCAAAGTAATAGGCCCCATGGATGTCCACATATGAGTAGAGAATTCTCCGGCCTTGTTGGGTTCTTTACCATCTGACTCGTTGGAACTATCAACAGTGAGTACTGCTTCTCCAACCACCTCGGTTCCTGCTGTGGGTTTAGCTCAGCCCAATCAAGAGTTAATAGATCCTTGTACCTGTGCTGTTTCCTCTCCTGTGGAAATGAAATGAGTGGATTCCTCTGCAGTTTTACTTCCGGATTCATTTTTGAAAATAAATTCTTCTAATATGCCATTATCGCCTCCTTTACCTTCGGTGATTTCTTTTGCTGTTTTGGGTGAACGGTGTTCTCCTCCTGAGAATGTTTCTTTAAAAGATGTCTGGTTTGTAGTCTCTCAGATGGAATTTGCGTTATCTGCTTCTTTACAGAAGATTTCGGCTTTCTCGAAGGAGACAGTTAGTAAATTATCTGACCATGAAGCTCGTCTGTCATTGGTGGAGAGGACTGTTAATTCTACTGAAAAGTTGGTTTCTTCACAGCTTGCAGCCAATATAAAGTTCTCTCAAGCCTTGAGTTCCTTGCAACATCAAGATGAACTCAGGGAAAATGCTTTACGATCTAAAAATTTACGTTTTTTAAATTTTCCTAGGACACATTATCTTTCTCCTTTATTATTGATACAAAAATACCTTAAGGAAATATTATTATTTAAGGATGTGCCAGATGTCTTAATTTTGAGGTTATATTATTTACCTAAAGGTAAAATAGTTTGAGATGAAAATACTCCCGGGGATGCTCAATATGATAAGTTGGCTTCTTCCACTCTGGATATATCTGGTTTCCTTGAGTCTTCCACTGAAGATATTCCCACTAGAGATACCTTGTTAGTTTCTTTTGTTCGTGAGGTGGATAAGGATAGGATCTTGAGGGTCTATTTTCAGAGGAAGACTGAAAGGTTTTGTGGCTAGAGTATACAGATATTTCCAGATGTGGCTAAAAGAACACAGGAACATCGTAAGGCTTTTTAGATCTCCGTCCGTGCGTTCTTGCTATAGGCGCATTATTTCACCTTAAATTTCCCTGTAAATGTCAGATTTCCTTTCAAGGTAAGCGTTATTTGTTTTTTGAAACTGACCAACTGGTGAAATTTTTGAGTGAGAGGGAACATGTATAACTTTTGGCAACTTAGTAGTTATTATGGCGCTGCTCTCTTGATTTTGTATAATTGAGCTTAAGATTGTTGTTTCGGGTTTCTTTAATATTATTGTAGTGTTTGAAGTTCCTCCTTGATGTGGACTTGGTATTACATTATGTAATGTTTCTTTTGTACTATGTTTCATTAGATTGGAATAAAATCTTAAAAAAAAAAAAAAAAAGAAATTGGTTCACTGACAGACGACAGAAGGTGATGGTACATGGAGCTCACTCGGATGAAAGGAAGGTGATTAGCGGGGTGCCCCAGGGTTCGGTCCTGGGTCCGGCACTGTTCAATGTATTTGTGAGTGATATTGTTGAAGGACTGAATGGAAAAGTCTGTCTTTTTGCAGATGACACAAAAATTTGCAACAGAGTGGACTCCCCCGAGGGAGTGGATAACATGAGGAAAGATCTGCAAAAGCTGGAAGAATGGTCTAATGCTTAGCAATTACAATTTAATGCAAAAAAAGTGCAGTGTCATGCACTTAGGTAACAGAAACCCAAGGGAAATGTATGCGATAGGGGGCGAGAGGTTGGTGTGCATGGTTCAGGAGAAAGACCTTGGTGTGATTATCTCTGATGATCTCAAGGTGGCAAAACAGCGTGACAAGGTGGTGGCAAAAGCCAGGAGGATGTTGGGCTGCATACAAAGAGGGAGTACCAGCAGAAAGGAGGAGGTACTTATGCCACTATACAGGTCGCTGGTGAGCCCTCACTTGGAATGCTGTGTTCAGTTTTGGAGACCATATCTTGCAAAAGATGTAAAAAGACTGGAAACTGTTCAGAGGAAGGTGACGAAAATGATTTGGATCCTGCGTAAGAAACCTTATGAGAAGAGACTTGAAGACCTAAATATGTACACTTTAGAGGAGAGGAGGGATAGGTGAGATAAGCTCCGGCCGCGAATTACCGCGACCGGACACAGCCGCTGGGCCAGCAAGCCAAGGGTTAACCTTGGTGGGGGGCGGGGGGGAGGGGGAGGGCGGCGCGGCGTCCGGCTATAGAAGGGCCGGGCGCGCCGCGTTTCGCCCTCTTTCCCTCCTCCCAGCGGCGCACGAGCGGGCAATTGAGGTTCTAGCGGTCCTGGTTCGCGCGATCGGCAGCGGTCCGGGTGGAGATTGGCGCGCTTAGGAGCAGCGACTTCAGTCTGCAGTCCTGGTTTCAGCGGCCCTTGTTCGCGCGATCGGCAGCAGTCCGGGTGGCGATTGGCGCGCGTCGGAGCAGCGACTTCATTGCGGCCTACCTCCTTGTGGCCTCCAGGCGAGTGCGGGCAGCCACGTCGGAGCATCGATCTACTCGTGGCCTTCGGGCGAGTGCGGGCAGGTAATCAAGAGGGCAGGAATATAAATGTAAAATTGCCTGGGGGGGCAGCAGTTGGATGCGGGTATGAAGGAGTAGAAGGGAGGGATCGAGCGGATGGTGCACAGTGCCGTCGTTTGTGGCCCCGGTGGAGTTCCAAGTAGAACAGGCCGAGTTAGCAGGGCTGGTGTGGAGCTTCAGGGGGGGGGGAGGGAGGGGAGGGGGGGCCATGTGGCGTTAATGCTGGCCGTCGTGCCTGTAGTGGACCTTGAAGGGCGAAGGATCCCGGGCGTGCTGAACATGTGCGCGACGGGCGCTCCACTGCCTGTGAGTCTGCTGGGGGGGGGGGAACATTTAAGGGTACAGTGCATGGTTTAAGAAGGGAGGAAAAGATTCAGGAGCTGCAATGGAGGGGAGTGCAGCAGGGATGCAGTTGTCTAAAATAAATGTACGGGGAAAACAAAAGGGGGAGAAATAATGGGACACAAGGCAGGAGAGCAGGGTAACGCTGCCATCTAGTGGTTAGGAACTTTATAGCTGGGCTGTGTTCTTTGAATTCCTTCTGTTTTTCTCCTGCATATATGCTGCCCTGAATGCTGGGGAGGCCTGGAGAACAAGGTAATGCTGCCATCTAGTGGCCAGGGCACACATGGCTAGTTTGTTTTAGTTAGGTTCCCTACAAAAAAAAAAAAAAAAAAAAGGTTTCTGAAGGCAGGGATGTTTTATTTTGCTGTAATAAACATGCCATGGGCTGGTGGAAGGTTAAGTGAGATATGTACTGGAGGTTGGATATCACCGTGTATATGTGTAAGAAAGATAGGTCGAATGGCGACAAACAATGAGATATTAGGAATGCTCCGGCCTGCTCACTGCATGGTAATCGCAAAAAGCTTAATGAAACCACCCCCTTTTCCCATTGCCTTTTCTTCTATAGCAGTCTCCAACAGGGTACCATGCCGAGGAAAGTTGGGCAGAGCGGTGAAAAGGACAGCGGGATGCAAGCATGCCCTGCGCGAGCAGGGTCCGGGCAAGGTGCACAACGTAGAACAACACGCGTTGCTGTAAAACGGGCAACGCAGGAAAAGGCAAAGAAGGGGGACGGGCCCAAGAGGGGACAGTCGGAGAAGAATACACGGCAAAGCAACAGACGGGCCCCAACGCGGCAGCAGGCACCCGCCCCCACGGCATCGGCCTCCAGCCAGGAGCTAGACGAACTTTTCAGACTCATACGTGACCAGGTGAACCAGCACGGACTGAACGCGTTTAAGCAACGCCTGGAGGCAGGAAACGCCGGCACGGGGGGCCGGGGGGCTGCAGACCCACCAACATTGAGCAACAGCATAGCCGGCATTAGCGTGGCCACGCCAGGCACCAGCAGCAGTATGCCGGGCATCAACGGCAACAACCTGTCCGACACCAGTGACAGCATGCCGAGCTCCAGCAGAAGCACGACAGCCGCCAGCAGCAACATACCGAGCGCCAGCACAACGGCCGGTAAGTCTACTGGGGGGAATGAAGCCTTAGTAGTGTCTTCTTCGTCAGAAGAATCCAACTCTGATTCAGACGGAGATACTTCTTTAGCAACCGCTATGCGGAGCATGCTAAAAACATTCACAAAGAAAAAGAGTAAGGCCCAAAAAGAAAAACAACTAGCAAGGGTATGGTCAGAGCACAGGGAAAACCCCGTGCGGGGAGCGGGGAGGCCCGGGTAGCGGAGACAGCAAGGCCAGTCCCGAATACGCCGGTAAGCCCGGTAGCATTGAGTGGGGACCCGCGCTGTGGAGTGAGCTCTCTGGCCAGCGCGGTGCCCAGAAAGATAAAGAAGAGGATCTGGCGGAGGGAATTTATCGACATCTTCTCTTTGCTGATCAGAGACCAGGAAGGGGACCACAATGAGAATAAAGAAAAAGATAGGAGATGGGATAGGAAACCCAGGATTGCCAAATCCATCAGCAATTGGGTCTCCGCCTTCCACATATATATGAGCATCGTGCTAGAGCGGGAACCCGAACTCAGTCAATACCTCATCAAGTACCTCGATACCATAACCCAAGCGCACAAGCGTCTCGGCGGTTGGGCCTGGCTCAACTACGATTTCAAGTTCAGACAGAGCCTGGCAGAGGACCCAACCATGACCTGGCAGCACAGGATAATTGATCTCTGGCTGGAAGAGATGTCCCACAATAGACCATTGTCGCTGGAAGTGACCTCGCAGTCCTTTCAGGCGCCGCAAGGGCGGCAGACTTACCAGCCGGCCGGCCGCAAGGCGTGCCGGCAATACAACACAGGAAGCTGCACCTGGCGGCCGTGTAAATTTAGGCACGCATGCTCCGGTTGCGGGGGGAACCACCCCGCCACCTCTTGCCGAGCCGGTAGGGATAACAAGCCATTCCGGCCAATGCTGCCTAGAGGGAACGATGGGTCTGGCCCCAACCCCCATCAGGCTTGACCGCATGAGGCCTTGGCTGAGGGTATACCCCCAAAAAGACAAAGCTCTCAGTATCGAGAACGGCTTTGCTTACGGATTCCAGATTCCAGCCTCGGTCACATCGCAGGGGCGGGCAATCCGTAACTCAACGTCAGTTAAAAAATTTGCATCGGTTGTACAGCAAAAAATACGACAAGAAACAGAGCTAGGGAGGGTGGCTGGCCCTTTCACCTATGTACCCCTCCCGAATTTGATACTGTCCCCATTGGGGATTGTCCCAAAGAAAGAATCAGGAAAGTTCCGGCTCATCCATAACCTGTCATACCCAGAGGGGAGTTCTGTCAACGACCACATCGACCCAGCCCTGTGTTCCGTGAGGTACTCTACGATCGATCAGGCCGTGGGTATAATACGGAAACTAGGGCGGCGGGCGAAGCTGGCGAAGGCCGATATCGAATCAGCCTTCCGACTGCTCCCGGTGCACCCCGACTCCTTTGCACTCCTGGGCTTCTCTCTTGACGGAGAATATTATTATGACAAATGTTTGCCCATGGGGTGCTCCATATCATGTGCATACTTCGAGCTGTTCAGTACATTTGTACACTGGGTCGTCGAAGACATGGCGGGACACGACACCGTCGTACATTACCTGGACGACTTCCTGTTCATAGGCAATGGGGACGAGGGATGTCAAAGGATCCTCTTCATTTTCGAACACATTGCCCAGCAATTTGGGATCCCCCTGGCAAAAGAAAAGACCACTGGACCCACAGGGACCATCACATTCTTGGGCATAGAGCTCGATGTAGCAGCACAGCGGTCTCGACTGCCCGACGATAAAATCATCAGGCTGCGGGCTGCCATACGCGAAATCCAAGGGCGGACGAAGGCAACATTGGAACAGCTACAATCCGTGCTGGGGCTGCTATGTTTCGCGTGTAGGATCATGCCAATGGGACGGGTGTTCTGCCGTCGCATGGCAATGGCTACGAGGGGAGTCAAAAAGAAGCACCACAAGATTCGAATCACAAAAGGCATGCGGGAAGACCTGCGCATGTGGGAGCTCTTCTTGCAATCCTTTAATGGCCTGGCATTCTGGCAAGAGCTACCGGTGACGAGCGAGTCCCTCGATCTCTTCACGGATGCTGCGGGAGGGAGCGGCTTCGGAATCTATTTCCAAGGAGCCTGGTGCTCAGAAGAGTGGCCGCGCGAGTGGCAGGCCGAGGGTATCACTAAGGATATTACCTTCCTGGAGCTATTCCCCATAACAGTGGCCCTATACACCTGGGCCCCGCAGCTGGAAAACAAGGCAATCATATTTCACACCGACAACACAGCGGTTGTGTATGCCGTGAACGGGATGCGGGCCCAGACTCCCGGGGTCGTCGCACTCCTTAGGCACATAGTGATGATATGCCTAAAGTATAACCTAAATATCAGGGCCGAACATATCCCCGGTCAGCATAATAACATTGCCGATGCTCTCTCTCGTTTCAAGATCCCACTCTTCCGATCGCTGGCGCCCAGGGCCGATCTCAACAAAACGCCTATACCGCCACAGATATGGGAACTTGGTCCACCGAAGTTTGGGAGCTTGTTCTGAGCTCCCTTTCCGACCGGACAAGACAGAGATACCTAGCGGCCTGGGGGAAATTTCAAGCCTTCTGCAGAGGCGCCGGACTCACGAACGCCGGACCCACGACGGAATCCATCCTGCAGTGGATCCTACACTCCAAGAGCTGTGGAGTCAAGAAGTCAGTGGTACAATCGCATCTGGCTGCAATCACCTTTTTCACGAAGGTGATAGGTAAGACCAATCCACGAGCAGATTTTGTCATAGCCAAGGTAATGAAGGGCTGGAAGCCGGAACAGCCCCACACACCCGACTGGCGACGCCCAATAACACACGAAATTCTGCAGAGACTGATAGCAATCACGGGTCAGGTATGCTTTAACAACTTCGAGACCCGGCTATTCAGATGCGCATTCTCATGGGCATTTTTCGGGGCGTTCCGAATAGGCGAACTGGTACCCTCAGCGAGCCGAGAATCGGCCGAAGGCGGGATCCGGGAGAGCGACGTCAGCATGCAGGATGGGAAACTCATACTGCATCTACGTAAGTCAAAAACCGACACCGAGGCAAAAGGGGCACGGGTAGTGATGGCCCCGCTGCGGGGGGACCCGTCCTGCCCAGTAGCAACATTCAATGAATACAAACAGATGCGCCCTACAAGGGCCGAGCATTGGCTGGTACACGCGGACGGAACCCCCCTCTCGCGGTTCCAGTTCGCTAAGGTATTGAAGCTGACACTTGCAGCAGTGGGTTTGGATGCGTGCTTTTACGGCACCCATTCATTCCGCATTGGGGCCGCTTCCACGGCGGCCAACATAGGTATGACGAGGGAGCAGATCATGACCATCGGGAGATGGCGCTCCGAGAGATACAAACTTTATATACGCCCGGTCTGACGCCGGGCGTAAGACACCCACTGTGGGGGTTCAGGATAACATTATCAAAAAAAAAAAAAAAAAGAAAAAATTTTGTCTTTACTGGCTTTTCCCTGCTTGTTTGTTTATGTAACGGAAATCGCAATAGCTAGGTATAGATATGTAACTAAACCTGTTTCTCGCACCATTGTATACCTGTGCTAGTACCTTTGTATTCTTGCACCCAAAATGTGTTCTTGACGAGATGTGTTGGTTTACAATAATACCATACAGGTGCCAATCCCCACTATGAGGCATGGATCTGCGGCCATTCGTTTGTTCATTGGGCCGAAAAGCGGACGAGACAGAGACCACAGGGGCATAATCTGGGCTTCCCTAAAGAACAGCTGGTAGTGAGATGGCTGGGGCGACGTGGTATGGTGTGGGACCAGATGATGCCATGCCTCTTACAATTGAAGAGGGCGGGCGGACAGCCCTGGGCAATCTTGGTGCACCTGGGCGGTAATGACCTGACGGGCACGCGCAGTGTCGAGCTCACCAAGAAGATGCAAAGGGACATGCTGGCACTGACGGTTGCCTTCCCAGGAACATTGCTGATATGGTCCCACATCATACCACGGCGAGTATGGAGGGACGAGTGGTCCCACCACGCAGTAGAGAGAACGAGAAGAAAAGTCAACAGATGGATGGCCCGGTTCATGGACTCAATCGGAGGATACAGCATTGCCCATGACCTGATAGAAGAGCGCTGCCACGGACTGTATCGCGCGGACGGGATACACCTCTCGGATATCGGGATGGACGTATACCTCTGCGCCATACAAGACACGATTGAACGCTTATGGCAAAAAACGTGGGTTGGCCACAGCAGGATGGGGTGAAGGGGAACTCCCCGGCAAGCGAGGGGTCGCAGCCGGGAAGGATTGGCAGAGAGATAGGGACCCCATCCTTAGGAGAGAGCGCACAGCCCAGACATGAGAAGGGGGAGTGGGGCACATCGGAACTGGCGGGTCCCCCAGAGTACAAAGATGGGTAAGCCGCAATAGTGACTAGAAGATCTCCTGATGCTTTTACGGCCGGAGAGGCGAGCATACACCTTTCTCAGCGTACCTCTGCGCATGCCTTTGACGGGCCCTGGGCAGAGGTGGGATACAGACACTGCGGCGAAGAGTAACGGAGCCCGGAAGGGCCGGGGGGGGGGGGGCCCGCTGCAACGCCACCCTTGTCCACGGACATGTTAGTGGGGACCGACGGCAGTGGGGAAGTGGCTTGAACGGCCATGTTCCAGAATATCCCTGCCGGGCGGCCGAAGAGATGTTGAAAGATTGGGGGGCTGTGCCTCTCCGGGAAGGATGAGGATAAGTAAGAATTACGTTGTTTTTGATGTAATATTGTTGTAATGCTTTTATATAAATCTTTGATGTTACAATGTTTGAGGTTGTTAAGTTATGCTGTGGCCAACAGTTTACAATACTGTACTTTCCACTTATAGTTGACAAATTGGAAATAATCTTTTGTGGCAAGTCCGGATTCGTGGTACTTATTGCGGGGCAAAGAGGGGGGGGGCAAAGGGAGGGGGGGGAAGGGGTAGCGACCCGCGGCGGTCATGCTGGTCCCCTGGCTGAGCTCCGGCCGCGAATTACCGCGACCGGACACAGCCGCTGGGCCAGCAAGCCAAGGGTTAACCGTGGTGGGGGCGGGGGGGGAGGGGGAGGGTGGCGCGGCGTCCGGCTATAGAAGGGCCGGGCGCGCCGCGTTTCGCCCTCTTTCCCTCCTCCCAGCGGCGCACGAGCGGGCAATTGACCCACCCGACCCGCCCCTCACAAAAGGAGCTATCGTCACGGCATAGCGAGAGAGATAGGGACCCCATCCTTAGGAGAGAGCGCACAGCCCAGACATGAGAAGGGGGAGTGGGGCACATCGGAACTGGCGGGTCCCCCAGAGTACAAAGATGGGTAAGCCGCAATAGTGACTAGAAGATCTCCTGACGCTTTTACGGCCGGAGAGGCGAGCATACACCTTTCTCAGCGTACCTCTGCGCATGCCTTTGACGGGCCCTGGGCAGAGGTGGGATACAGACACTGCGGCGAAGAGTAACGGAGCCCGGAAGGGCCGGGGGGGGCCCGCTGCAACGCCACCCTTGTCCACGGACATGTTAGTGGGGACCGACGGCAGTGGGGAAGTGGCTTGAACGGCCATGTTCCAGAATATCCCTGCCGGGCGGCCGAAGAGATGTTGAAAGATTGGGGGGCTGTGCCTCTCCGGGAAGGATGAGGATAAGTAAGAATTACGTTGTTTTTGATGTAATATTGTTGTAATGCTTTTATATAAATCTTTGATGTTACAATGTTTGAGGTTGTTAAGTTATGCTGTGGCCAACAGTTTACAATACTGTACTTTCCACTTATAGTTGACAAATTGGAAATAAAGACATCTTTTGTGGCAAGTCCGGATTCGTGGTACTTATTGCGGGGCAAAGAGGGGGGGGGGGGGCAAAGGGAGGGGGGGGAAGGGGTAGCGACCCGCGGCGGTCATGCTGGTCCCCTGGCTGTGATTCAGACCTTTAAATACTTAAAGAGGAACGTTGAACAAACAAACCTCTTCCAAAGACAGGGAAGCTGCAAAACTAGAGGGCATAACATGAAGCTGTAAGGTAGAAAATTGAAAGGCAATGTCAGGAAATATTTTTTCACTGAAAGGGTGGTGGATGCTTGGAATGCTCTCCCGATGGAAGGGTGGGGACAAACACAGTGACGGAATTCAAAACAGCATGGGATAAGCACAGCGGATCCCTTTACAGAAACAGGATAAAACCAAATTAAACTGAACCATCTAACTTCTCAACAAATAGGGGTGTCGTACAAGGAGTGGTGGGTCCACCCCTAGACAGAGACATGGGGAGGGGTGGCTTGCACAGAGCGACAGGTGCACCTGCTCTTGCCGTATTGCTGGGCAGACTGGATGGACCATGCTGGTTTTTATCTGCCGTCATTTACTATGTTACTATGTTCATTTCTTCCTCACCCAAATTCCTTAAAACAGGAAGGTCCAAGCTATTAAGAATTGGGAACAAGTCTGGTTTGAATATACATGATGGATATTTTCATAAAACTGAGACAGTGCATGCAAGTATATCAATCTAGGGATATTCTGAGAACCAGACCTGTTTGCAGTCCTTGAGGACTGAACTTAGATTCATCTATACTAGAAGATCTCAAATGTTTTCTTTATTAGCACTTTAGTCCCAAAGTCAGAAAATATTTACCCCAAAGCAAAGGAAAATAATGGGATTATAGAGTTGCCAAGTTACCCAGTCCCTGGAGTGAGATTTTTTACCAGTTCTGGTTTTAAATTTGTATTGCAATGCAGTATGGTATTTGTAGTCCCTTATTTCACACATTGGAATCAGTGGGGCAGATTCCATGGCTTAAAATCTCACTCCTGGAACTGGATAAGTTGGCAACTCTGGAATTACTCATCTAATTTTGCAAGAATAGAGGATCTGTAGAAAGAAAGCTTCTTCTAAACTTGATTATTTTTAATAGAAATGTTTCCTTTGTTTTATGATCCCTAGATTTAGGGGCATGTTTACTAAAATCCGCAAAATAGCGCGCCGCAAAATAGCGCACGGCAACGCGGCACTGAAACGCGCAGAAACGCGTTTAAACGCCCCGCACACGTGCGTGTCACCCCCGCACAGGTACGCGGCTCACTAACGGGCCCCGTACAAGTGCGGGCCCGCAAATGTCCGATAGAGGCGTGGAACGGCGAAAGGATGGCGGAGGAAGGCTCCGGAGGGGCGGAGGGACGGGGTCAATGGGTGGAGAGTGGGAGGGGAGAGGCTCCCCGCACAGTATCGGGCCCGAATTTGCATGTAAAAACTACCGCGAGTGAAACACTCGCGGTAGAAAGCATTTAAAGGGAAGAGAAACCATTTCCGTCAGCAATGTACAGGAAAACCGGGGAAACCAGCAAAACGTGAGCAGTGTGATATATGTGCACAGCACAAAAGTGAAAATAAAAATAGAAAATGACCACAACAGAACTATTAAAAATAGTAATTCAGCTGGGGAACAGTTATAGTGATGGGCAATTACAGAAATCACACCCAGCAAAGCTCCAGAAAAAAGAAATGAATTTTGGAAGGGTCTACTGAGTGGAGACTCTTCCAAAAAACATTTCCACGTTTTGGAGCTTTCCTGAGAGTGTTTGCTATGGGTGCCCATTAATATCACTGTTGCCCAGCGTGGTGATATTTTGTCCCACATTTCCCGTGGTCATTTCCGGGGTTTATGTGCACGTTTGTCACCAGACAGGGTGCATATGCCCACAGTAGAATTGCGTAGAGCAGGGTTTGTGACTCCATCCTGCCAGGCTTACTGCCTCCAGGGGCTGCACTGTCTCTGTGGCCAAAGTGTGGTACAGCAGACAGAGTCATTACCTCTAGGACCAGAGGGCAGAGGTTCAAAACCCAGCTGGGGCACCTGCCAGCCCTGTCCCTATATTTTACCCACCACTAAATAAAGATAGCGCAGACACCCCTGTATGCATGGGGAAAACACCCATATTTTACCCAACACCGCACACACACCACAACAATGGGCATTACCTACAGCCAAGTCCCCCAAATGCAGTCCCATACTGCCACATTGCAAGCAGGTCAACTGCTTTTTCTGAGAGAAGTTCATGCCAGCATGTTGGCGGACAAGTACATGTGGTGCAGGGGGCAGTGGCTGCTAACCACAGAAGACAGAGGCCTAGCCATGTGCAGGCTGGCACAGTCCACTGCAAGACAGGTCCTGCCGGATCCACAGTCATGGACAGTCCAGGGAATCCAACCAATCTGTGGCTACACAGTGGTGCAGTGCACACAGACAGTGCATACAAGAACAGAAGGTCACAGGTTCAAAGCCCAGCTGGGGCTACTGCCAATCCTGCCCACATATTTTACCCACAACTAAACAGTGATAGTAAGGACACACCTTTCATGGCGGGGACATATGCAATGGTAAGACATCTATCTTTTACCCCACTGAGCACAGACACCATGAACAGGGGCAGTACCTAGAGCAGAATCACCCAAATGCAGTCCTGGTGGGCCACACACCAGTCAGGTTCCATGCTGACACTCATACAAATGCCTGTGCTGTATATCTATGCACCACCCCCATGGCATGTAGATGTAGGCCATGCATATTCATGAGGGATAGCAGGAAAACCCGAACAGTGTGATGCAAACCTGGACTGGAGTTGGGAATCTGTGCCGTAAAGCAGCAGCCATCAAGGGCAGACACACCCACACCCACAGGCCCCATTGGCCAATGTCTCCTGGAAAGGCAGAACATTGGACCGTGCATGCAGCACCCAAAACGAGCACTTGCATAACTTACCAATGTCACCCTACACCTGAGGTATACGGTACACAGCTCGGAGACGTTTGCTAGGAGCACAGGCAGGCAGTTATCCATACGTTACGTACATACTGCTAGTTGACCCCATCCAAACAATCTGTTAGGTGTTTGCGGGGCATGCTCCAGGCCTGGCCTCTGATGGTGCTTACCACCCTGGGGAGTGACCACCAGCTGTAATGCGTACCATAT
This sequence comes from Ichthyophis bannanicus, assembly GCA_033557465.1. Lineage (NCBI taxonomy): Eukaryota > Metazoa > Chordata > Amphibia > Gymnophiona > Ichthyophiidae > Ichthyophis > Ichthyophis bannanicus. The sequence continues at coordinate 1,297,506,875 of CM066031.1, forward strand.
CCATGCCTTGCCGTGCTCAGGACCGGTTTGGTGGGCAAGGCTACTTACCCCCTCAATCGTAGCACCATGATGGCAGAGGTGTGGAAGTGTGTGTCTGTCTATACAGTGGGTGTTGGCTGCAAGCCCCTTCAACAGCCCGCACTGCCAGCACTGTTGCCAGTATTGGCCAGTCAATGTGCATAATGAGGTGCAAGGTACCATGGGTATAGCCAGGGCAGGGTGGCGTGGCCAGGATGCATCTGCACTGGGCATAGGGCCCTGGCAGGGACATTGGCTGGGATATTGTAGTGTCCGGCCACCACCTACACAGACAGGGTGGCCAAAGCATGTCCTTCTGGGGGATCACGCTCACCCTGACTGTGCAGTGACCACAGCATGGCTAGGCCCCCCCATAGTGCTGTATAGTAGTTCTCTCATGTGATAGATATGGGTTTCTTTTTGGGGCACAGTCACTGATCTATCTGCTTGCTGTGTATGCAGACAGCCCAGTTCTGGGTGCATGCATCTCCATTGGGAACATGCACTATGGACTAACCAGCAGACTGTTTGTAGCTGGTAAATGTCTTGCTATAATGGCTTGCAGGGTGCAGTGGCTGTTGGCTTGCTGCAGGGGAATATCTGGTGGTGGAGTGCAGCTTACCATACCCTGGGCTTATGTCTGTCTGCTATTGTGTTATGGCTGTGTATGGAGCTGCCTGCCTGGGGAGAGGTGGTGGTGTTCCTCAGCAGGACTGGGTTTGATGTTGCCCTCTACTGCCACCTTTGCAGGGAGGTAGAGTGTGGATCCCTTGATGGGGACCATGTTTGCCACGGGGGGGGGGGGTGGGGGGTGCCTGATGGCGGCAGACAGGGATATCCATGGTGTTTGTGCAGAAACTAGCTATCTTACACATTAACACTGCTTTGGAACGCCCGCTTGGCCTCCATCAGCCATGGCAGGTGTTGTTGACCTGGTCCTGGCCACCTCATTGCACACTCAGGGTGAGCACAGTACCCGCACGATGTAACGGTGTGTGGCTACTCTGTGCCAGTAAAACACCCGGTCAGTGCCCCCTACTAGGCCAAGGTGCTGTGTGGGTGCACCCGGTCACTTCCCCCAACAGGGCCGAGGTGCTGTGGGGGTGCATTCCCCATCTTGTGTCCATCTGCGGACAGGTAATTTGCATGTGCAGTGCATCATGCATACGGGTGGCCTAACTCTATCCTGTTGACACCAGCAGACTGTCTGTGAGGTGACGTGTAGGCTATCTGCAGCCAGCCAGGGGCTTGCTTACAGCTATGGAGCTGTAGCGCAATGGTTACATCACTGCCTGTGCAGCCAGAGGTCATGGGTTCAAACCCACAGTGGGGCCCTTTGGTAGGGCTGTCCACAGCTTTATTTTTATTTACTGTACATATGTCTATGCCGGCAAGACCACCCTCAGCTTACTATACCCATTAGGTGCCTCTGAGGGTGCTTCATAGGGCGCCCTGTAGGCCACCTTATGGTTGCCATCCCTATAGGGTGCACTATACATTATCCTGTGTCGCAACATACATTCTGCCCTATAGGGGTCATTCAAGGGTGCCTTGGCGAACAGTGCACTGTAACATGTGCCTTATGGGCCGCCGTATGTTAACATGCTGGGAGAGTGCGTTTGCTAGTAGTGATAACAAAATAAACTTATACAGCCTCCTACAGCACTCCACAACATAATACATACTGCCTCAGCAGGCATTTTTCACTGGGCATTGTGAGAAGTTGAACCCCTGATCCCTGCACCATTGGTCAGTGTTTTAACCATTGTGCTGTGGCTCTGTTCCTGTGCTTGTGCATCAGCGCGCCGCCTTGTGCCTATCAGCGCGCCTCCTTCTGCCGCCCAAGGGGACCAGTGCGCCGCCTTCTGCTGCCCAAAAATAACTGTGCGCCGCCTTATGCCGCCCAAAAATAACTGTGCGCCGCCTTATGCCGTTCCAAATTAATTTGCCTCCTAAAACAATGTTAATCATTACAGTTACTGCCTCAGCTGACTTTTGTTGTTGCGCACACTGGGGGATTGAACCCATGGCCCCTGCACCATTGGTCAGTGTCTTCACCGTTGTACCACTGCTCTGTTGTTTTGTATACTCAGCAGCGCGCCACTTTGCCTTTCCACGCGCTAATGTCGACCCCCGCACATTAGCGCGACGCACACACGTCCGGTTGCTTACTACCGTTTTTTTTCTATTTTCTGCCTGAACCGCCCACTCCTTATATGGCACAGGCACACTAGCACGGCCCCGCACGTTAGGAATGTTTAGTAAACATGCCCCTTAGTTTGTTCAGAAAGTCACTGGTTCTAGTTCCAACTGAGGCAACTTTCTTTTTCTTTCTTTTGTATTAATTTTTTTCAGAAAGTTGCAACTGCCTGTTTAAAGAGCATCATTTGCACGTGTAGGGCCTGATATTTGGGTGGGCAAGCTATGGCGACAGCATTGAATATCCAGGTTAGGCAGCGAGGGGATCCACCCATAAAGCCTAACTGGGTAGTGGTGATATTGGACCGCTACCCGGTTATCCATCCATGGCTAGAACTAGGCGAGACAAAAGCCTCTGATCTGTCCCGAAATGCCGCTAACATGCCCCGATGCCAACCGGATAGCATCAGAGCATATAGGGGACAACCGTGTAGGTGCCGTTGAATATTCCCTTCTAAGGCATTTACATGGTTTACAGGGCTATAAACCGTGTAAATGCCTTTCAGATATCGGGCCTGTAGATTGTTACATGTACAAAGGGAGAATTTAGAGAACTGCTATTAATATGCATTGATGGCCAGGACATGCAGATTCCAAAGCAACACGTGGGTGGGCCAAAATATTATACGTGCATTTCCTATTTTACAATGGGATACACATAAGGACATAGTTACTAACCTGAGCTATCCAGGTAGTGCAGGGTTAGCATGCAGTATCAGGGCTAAAAAGTAGCATGGGAGTCCACATTAAAAATCCTGCATTACCTGGGAAGCGCGCTTCTGGGTGGTGACTGGCAGGATGGGGGAATGTTCCTGCTGCAATGCTGCTAGCATGGATGTTAGAAGACAGACATTAGTTGCTGCTAACTTGGGGGTAATTTTATGACTATTCCTATGATAAAACCCAGTTTTACACACATAAAAGGGTTTTTATAAAACTACCCTGTGGAGTACACGCATAGAAGTATGTGCAATGACATGAACGCATGCACTTGAATGCAACCCACCTGCAGATATGTTCTACATCAGAGTCTGGGCAGAGCATGGATGGAGTCGTGAAGCAGGCACAAAGGGCCTGATACTGAAAGTGATTAACATGGTTAACAGATCTACTAACCGCATTAACTGCGGTGATCGGAATATTCAGCGGCACTAAAGGTTAGTGCCGCTGAATATTCTTGGATGCCACTGCAGAATTCCCCAATGCTAGCTGGCTAGCGTCGGGGTGTGCCAGGGGCAGAGCGGAGGCGACACCCAGCAATAACCAGGCAGCAGCAATGTTGAGCTGCACCAGCCACATCCTTATCTGGATAATGCAGAGCTGGTGCATGTGGTGCTTGACTACTGCAACGAGCTTTATGTGGGTCTCCAATTTAACTGGAGAGGAGTGGATGTCGGCGATTTAAAAGATTTAAAAGACTTTCATTTTTCATTCATTCTTTTACGTCATTTACGATGTAGTGTGATTACGTGCTAATTGGCGTATCTGATCTGACTTGTAGCGCTATATAAATGCTCAGTAGCGATCGGTTGTTTTGCATGTATGCCTTTCAGTTCCTTTATAAAGGTCTCCAAGTTTTGAGGCTCTTGCATTGTTTGTTGGGGGAATTATTTGTTAATCTCTATTGTGTCCTGAAGCAGCCTTTAAAACTTTGGCGAAACTCGAGTCGACTGTGGACTGTGTACTTCCCGAGGAGACAATATGCAGGTCTAGGAGCTTCAGCGTCCTTTCTGTTGGGCATTTTTCTTCTCCAGCTAAGTTGTTTTTAAATGCATTTAAAAATTGTTATTTAGTTGGTGGCCTATGACTGAGATTGTGGGATATGAAAATTTGTGAGGTTTTACCACGTTATTTTCGCAAGTGCAGACCTCACTCCCCCCTTCACTGAGGCCTACCCAATAATCTCGGGTGGTATATCTTTCTTCTTCCCCTGTTTTTCTTGTCATTATTTTAAATTTGGTAGTTATGTGATGTTACGCTTTGGTTCTTTTTGTTTGGATAATCACTCTATAATTATTGCCATTCTGGTCTTCGTCATGCTCTATAGGCCCTGTGCTGTGGTTCTCATTTTTTCTTTTTGTTTCCTGTGGGGGGGTACTGGAATAATGATAGTCCTTAAGGTTTGCAGTTTTGTGCTCTTCGTGCTGCTGGACTGGTCTTAAATTTCAAGTATTTTGTCATCTCAAACTCAAGGAAATCTCAAACTTTAAGGGAACATCTCAGTTTACATTTCTTTTGTGGCCTAATAGCTTCACTGTTGCTGATTTCTGGACTTTTCCAAATCTGACACAGTCTAGTCCAGCCTGAGCCCCATGATGTGAATTCATAGATACCAGAATTTATCATTTTATAGCTTCCCTATGTATTCTTAATAAGGTTATAGCACTGACTACGTTCAGTTGTTGTTGTTATGCAAATATTTATACAAATGAGGCCCTGGAGATATGCAAATACTTACGAGGCCCTGCAATGAGTCTCCGCACATGGCCCCACACCATCCTTTGGGTTGCCTCTTCTGGTGACTCAGAAGAATGTTATAGTAGCATCCATCGATCTCCCAAAGAAGTTATTCATCATACACGTAGTCTCCTGAAAAATCACAATTCTCTGCACCATACCAGATGCTTTATGCCCCTGACTTCTGCAAGAGCATGTAAATGTCTTATTATGGATACAATTTTCATAGTATGGGAGTAATTTTATAAAGAGCTGCTTAGATTTACGCATGAACTGCATGCATGAATTCTTGTAATATACCAATTAGTGTAAAAGTGCATGCTTTCACTGTAGGTGTCTACATGGATGGAGTTTGAATGGAGCATGGGCAGTTCAAGCAATTATTATAACTTACACATGCAATTGGAAAAGTAGGCAGGCTCATTTATACCAGCTCTAGGGTTTGACTTTGCTTTATAAATTAGGCATATCGCACATGTGCAATAATAAGCATTAGATAGATGCCGGTTTATAAAATTACCCTTTGACAGGAGCAACATGCTACAGTCGCTGAGGTGTGGGCGACAGTCCACAAGAGGCAAAAGAAAAGATAAAACCTTTAGGCATTTTAATAGCTTACGAAAGACACTGCAGTGAGTCCTAAAAGATAGGTAGAAAGCAGTGCTGGTTGGTTTTGGTGTCTGTGAGATAGGATGAAAGTGTGATTGTTCAGATGATGCATGTCTTAATGTCCATGTTTATTTCAGATCACAGAATGCTGAAGATTAATGATAAGTCTTCTGTATGAGGTGGATGAACATCACTTTTTCCATCTCCTTTTAATTCCTTTCCTAGTTTTTTCTTCAACAAATGGTGACATATCAAGATATTCTAACCTAGGAAGGGCAGAATAGAAATTGAATCTACAAAGTAAGAAAAAATTTGATGTGCAGTTTTCTGAAAGAATAGTTTCTTTTTTTGATGTACATTGCAAGGCAAGTGAAGGTAGGGCAAACTGTGTAAAGGGACTGGAAGTAGGATTTATTTGTCTGTTCTCCCTGTCACGTGTGTCTTTCTTAACTGTTGTATATATTGCCTTTAACTTTGTTCAACTTATGATAGTCTTTTTTCTAGCAGGAGTGAAAGATGCATATTTTGTATTGCTTTATTCCTCTTTCTTTCATTGAATCCTATGAAATAGGTCCACACAAGTGGCATTGTGGCAACTGAAGTATAAACAAGCATTTTATTTTTTATTTCTTACCCTTAGTTTCAACTAATATGTTGAAAAAATTCTCAGTGTGGTTTTACAGCTTAATTTTATTGGCTGGTGATGTCAAGATAACGATTCCTCAAGTCAAGAAATGGATGAGGCCATGCATAATTTAATTAAGTTAATAAGATATTATGCAACAATCGACAAATGTAAAAACCCACATAAAAGGGGGCTTAATGTTGTTCAGATCTACAGGCTTTCAAATCCCACATTTTTAGCAGAGGATGTCGCTATTTTTGTTTGCCAAACTAGCTGAATGTTTGTCAGCAGGAAATGTTTTGAAGTCCATAGTTTGGCTGCGTCGAGCCCATTTGTTACATGAATGACAAAGTCAATAAAATATCACAACTTTTTTTTTCTATAGACTCTTTAAGCTTTTAAGAGCATTCTGTGAACTGAAGCCTATCTCTGTTCAACATACTTGGTTTCAGATTACATAAACACTTCTTGGCTGCTTTCTTCGCTAGGAGCATCTGCTCAACTGACTATCCCTAGTGTGCCAGATTTGTTTTGTCCATGACACTGATCATGAGTAATGGATCTGGCTAAGCCTGATAATGCATGATGTAATTGTCAGAGGGATTTAATTATCAGCACCATACAACAGGGATTATTGTCTAGCACAAGCTCTGGTTCACTCTCCGTAAATTTAGAATCTGCTTGGACTACTGTATTTCAGTCAATTATCCTAAAAAGATTTAAAAGTCTTTCTCATTTTGCATTGTTCGCAGTTCTCCCTGCAATTCAATCCCAGCTTATGCTGCAGATTTCATTGAGGTGATGCCTACTTTCTTATAATTACTCATTAATAAAGTCTATGGGGCCTTTTGCTAAGCGGCATGAAGCAGTTAATGCAATGTGGGCTGTTAGTGCATGCCTGGGCTAATGGTTAATGCAACAGCTTGACAGAGCATGCTAATTCCCACATTAAATAATGAGTGCAAAATGAAGGGGGAAAAGGACAAGGACTGTTCCTTACACTTGACACATGGTACGGAAATGGATGTTAACCATTAATACAGCTGATAATGCCACTTAAATGCCACTTCAATAGGTGGTGTTAAGTGCATCTGTGTTATCTGCTGTACAGTAACATGTGCTGTGTATTTTCTCTGAATCATATGTTGGGCAGATGAAATGCAGTGTGTGCTCTTAGTGCATGCCTGGGCCAATAGTGGGTCGACATCGATTGGGTGCAGGCCCCATAACAGGGCACCTGGATGGGGGAGGGCCAAGAAAGGGGCAGCGGGGATAGGCGGAGGGAAGAGGGAGGGGGGCCGGCCGGAGATAAAGGGAAGGGGGGTTAGAGCCGCCCGTTCTTTTCCAGACAGCGATGCAGCCCAGAGAAGCTACACTAACCCCCTCTCCGGAGCAGACTGGGACATCACAGCTGCTTTCGATCCCTCTCTGGTCACGGCAAGGGAAAGGCCCAGCATAGTGGTAGTTGCGGCAGCTACTCACATTGGCATCCCGGCAGCTGCAGTGGAGGCCTTCCTTGTGCTGGTTGGAATCCTCAGGCAGCCCACCTACTGGCACTGCTGGACTTCCCATATAGGCTACAGTTTTTCCTCGGCCTACAGTTTCTGCAGCAGAGATGCTAGGGACCGTCGCAGTGGGCACTTCAAGGAGAGAGGCCGAGAAGCTCAGCAGGAGGATGGGAGGTCAGCCCAGACCATGCGGCCAACCAGGATGCGTGGGAAAAAACAGAGCAGGAGACAGTGTGCTGAAAGGCAGGGGTTCTACCTTCTGTTGATTGTTGGTACTGCAGCAGGCCATACACAATAGGTTTCTCCTCAGAGGGCATAACTTAAGGACCTTGGTTAAGGATTCTGCAGGATCCCAGGACTTGGCTTTTGGGGCCATTGAGGGTGAGCCTGTTGGTCGGAGGTGAGGCACAGTGGCACAGCGGTGGCAAAGACAATGGCAGAGTGGTGATACTCCAGCAGCTTACAGCATGGCCAAGCAGCAGTGCTCCAGAGGTGGGGACAGAGAACCAGCAAAGAAAAAGACAAGGAAGAAAGATGGACCAATGAGGATGGCCGGGAAGAGCAAGGAGAATAGGCACAAGGGTAGCACATTGGTTGCAAGAAAACCAGCAATGACGGGACCTGGGTGGGACAACACAGTGCTCAGAGGTGCAAGGAGCCTGCAGCAGGGTCAGGAAGGATGCTGCTGGGACCAGCAACCAGCAGACTTCCCCCACAGTATGCGTCACTTCGTGAACCAGTTTGGAGCCATGGCTCTGCTACAACTGATATGCATCGTATTTGGTATGTAAAAATTGTTCTAAAAGTTTGTGAAACTTGCACTGGCACCGAGCTATTCTGCTGCTATTGTTTTCTGCTTTTGTTTGTAGGATGATTTGGGTTTGTTAACTGAATAAAGGTAGAGGGTTTGGCTCCCTAAAGCAGCGATTGTGAATGCTCGGCATCGGAGTTGAATCATGGCTGTGTTTGGAGTGCTCTGAGTACATGCCTGCAACATTTTGGAGCACATTACATTGGCAGCTAAGTGTTTTGTTCTGTCTCCTTTGCTTTACTAACTCTGTATTGTTGGTGGTACTGACGTGATTTACCTGTAACAGAGCTGATTGTGTGTTTGCAAGGTGATTTGCGCTGGAGGTTTTTTCTGACCTGTGATGGTAAACGATAACAATGTGTTTGTGAGTGGCCATTTGGCTGTTACAGTGACATTGCTAGCCATTGCAATGGCCTGATGTTCTGAGGTCTTTTTCCTCCAGCACTGTTGTATTGTATGTGACCATTTCTGTGGTGTCAGTTTCTATCCCCAGAAATGACAGGTACTGTGCCAGCCCATCCGTCTTCTTTGCTGCTAATGGTACTCCTAGCTCAGCGCCCTTCCTTTGGAACATCCTCAGGTTACGCTGGCAATGCTGCTTGTCCCCCGCCAGCAGTAGAAAATCATCCAGGTAGTTTATGATTCTGCCTTGGCCCATTTCACTCTCAACCATCAGCTGGAGGGTGGAGCTGAACTCCTTGAAATAGGAGCAAGATATGGAGCACCCCATCTGGAGGCATTTGTCTACATAATACTGCCCCCAAAATGCAACCCCAGCAGGTGGAAGCTATCCATGTAGATCAGAAGCAACCTAAAGACTGATTCCACATACATCTTTGCTAGCCATGCCCCTGCCCCCAGGTCCAGAGCAACTGCAGGGCCTGGTCTACTGAGGCATACCTCACCGACGAAGCCACTGGGTCCAGTGGTCATTTACTGATGCACCATCAGCATAGGACAGGTGGTATATGAGCCGGAACACCCCAGGCTCCTTCTTTGAGAACAAACCCAGCGGGGACACTATCAGGTTGGGCAGGGGTTTGTTCTCAAAGGGGGCCACAATCCTGCCCAGTTTCCCTTCCTTGCGGAACTTTGTTTGGACCACTTCCTTCTGCTCAAGAGTAGATTTCAAGCTCCCCACCATCTGCGGGCCCGGAGGGCTGTTGTAAGGAATAGTAAAATCCTGTGTAAAACCATCAATCAGCCATTGCACTTTTCTATGCTCGTAACCCTGCAAATTCATCCCCATAGCCCTGACTTTGATGGGCGTAGAGGTCTGTCCCAGCCATGAGGCCCCAACGCAGGCACTGGAGATCGCCCTGCTTCTTCCTGCTTTTAACCTGAGGGTGCCCCTCACTGCACATGGCACATGTGTGCCTGTATTTGCAGGTATTATTAAATCTGCAGGTTCCACCGTTGAACAGCCTGCATACCCCCTGGTGCATTGGGTAGCTGGGCAGCAAGGGGTGGGCACTGACACTGCTGTCCCAATGCCAGGCCTGCTGTCCCCCTGAAATGGCTCTGGAGTCCCTGGAAACTTACCAAACCAACTCTTTGCTGTACACCGCTCGTTCTACTGCTCTGCTGGTCTTCTGTCATCAACTATATTGTAAATAGCTCACCGATATGTATATACTGCTCATTATATAAATAGTTCACTGATGTAATCTAGCACACTGCACCACACACCACTCTTCTCAGTTCTACCACTGCATGCTACAAACCACACACTACTATTGATTGTTTGATGTGCCAGACCACTTTGATTTAATGATAAGGCGGTATACCAAATACTTCTAAATAAATAAACTATATCCACAGGTCAATGTCCTTCCTGTCCAAGCCAAGTCCCTTGTTGCCCACCATGTTCCAATGAAACTGCTCATTGTACTCCAGTCAGGCGTTACCTCCATACACCCAGTAGCCCTCGCAAAATGCTGTCCTGGTACTTGAGGAGCCCACTGTACTGCTCCAGGGTTTGTTGCTGACCATGCTGGCCAGTACCTGAAAGGCCGTGCATCCATTAGACAGGTTAGCCTTCTTGGAGACTAGCTTGCACTGCTTGTGGCAGCCTGAACATTCACAATTCTCATCACTCCTCTGAATGAGCAGTGAGAAAATGTCCATGTAATTGCCCTTCCAGATTTTCTCCTTCTGAGCAGCAGGCACATGACTGTCCAAGGCGCTAGCAGTACATATGTATTCTGCTGGCCTAAGCTCAGATACTAACACCCCTTCCCTGGCTTGTACCCTCCTGTGACACCCCCGGTGCTCACAGGAAGGGGGTCAAGGGGGCAAGGGTTCCCACACTGATCGCCCCTGCCGAGCCCTGCACTGTCTGGGTCCTTCCTGTTGCCATGCTGGTACCAGCTGCAATCCAAACAAGGGCCTGTAGTAGCTCCTCAAATTCTCGCTGGTCCCCCTCATCTGTCCCCCAACCCCCCACACTTGGGCTATTGCTGCCAATGCCTCACCTTCCCCTCCTCGGGCTCTCCCACTCCCTCTCCCCATATCCACCCTCCGTGCTCTCCCCTCACCTCCATCCCCCAGCACCCTCTGCCTGCCTCCCTCCAAACCACAGCATCATGAGACAGTGAAATGGATTGTTCATATTCACTCCCCGGTCAAGGCTCTCTGGGTGTAGCCACATAGCTTGCACCTGCCTCTGCTGTGGTCATGCCACCTGGGGCTGGTGATCCTTCAAGTGGTCTCAGGAGAGCCTGCACATGTCCCGTTCCATGGACTGTGGTCATGGCCCCAACCTGGTTCATGAAGTGACGAATACGGTGGGGGAAGTCTGCTGGTTGTTGGTCCCAACACCGTCCTTCCTGGCCCTGCTACAGGCTCCGTGCACCTCTGAGCGCTGCATCATCCCACCCAGGCCCCATCATTGCTGGTTTTCTTGAAACAAACGCAGGGTTTTTTTGGCATTTCCTTTGTGCCTAGTTTCTTTGCTCTTCCCGGCTGTCCTCATTGGTCCATCACTCTTCCTCAACTTTTTCTTTGCCGGTTCTCTGTCCCTGATATGGAGCATTGATGCTTGGCCCTGCTGTAAGCTGCACATCGTATCACCACTCCAAAATTGTCTGCACCTCTGCTGTGCCACTGTGCCTCACTTCCGACCAACTGTTACACTGACATTGCTGGCCATTGTGTTGGCCTGATGTTCTGAGGTCTTTTTCCTCCAGCACTATTGTATTGTATGTGTTCAGAGCGGTACAACATTGCTATAAGAATAAATACATTATATCCAGCTTTTGTGAAGTGAGCTATTTTAGACTGGTATCTGAAGAAGCAAACTTTTTTTTATTGGGATGGCTACCACAGAAATGGTGAGATGCCTCCCGGCAGGGGAAATTTTTAGCTTTGAAGGCTGCAGTCCAAGCGATGGTAGCCGCAAGGAAAATCACGCTCAGGGAGATGCAGTTCCTGATAGGGCATCTGAACTTCACCTTTTGGATGATGCCCATAGGTCGGGCCTACATTCGGCGTCTGGCAGATGCCACAAAGGGGGTCCACAGGAGGCACCATTTCATTAGGGTCAATGCCCCCATGTGGGAGAACCTGGCAATATGACATCAGTTCCTGTTATAGTGCAATGGCAGGAACATATGAAGGGTGCCAGCCATTTGTAACAGGGACCTGGAACTATTTATGGATGCCACAGGAAAGGTGGGCTTTGGTATTTATTTCATAGGACAATGGTGACAGGAGCGCTGGCCGGTAGAGTGGCACCAAACCGGCGTAACCAAAGATATTACTTTCCTTGAGATGTTCCCGATTGTGGTGGCTCTGGTCCTTTGGAAACACCAGTTAACTGACAGGAGAATAGTCTTCCACTCGGATAATGCAGCAGTGGCGTTCACCATCAATAAACAAACAGCAAAGGCGAGGAGGGTGATGAGATTGGTCAGGAGGCTGCTGATGCTGAGCCTGGAACTGAATGCATTCATTCAAGAACATCCTGGGTGAGAACAATGAAATAGCTGGCACTCTTTCTTGTTTCCAGCTCCATTGCTTCTGGCAGCTCACCCCAAATGCGGAGCCCAGGGTGGCTCACATGCCCACAGAGATGTGGACCTTTGGATGGGGAGCTCAGGCAGTCTGCTGATGACATCGCTATCAGCCAATACCTGGGAAGCCTATGGGAGATCCTGGTGGCAGCTTCAGTGATTCATCTTATGGCAGGGAGCCAGTCCTGGGTAGGGGGTATCAATGGCCTTCTGCTCAAATTCCTGATGCACTTACAGATGGAGGGAACCTCGGTTAGGCAAGCCAAACAGATACTGGCAGGAGTGACCTTCATCCTCAAGTTGGGAGGAATTAGAGATGTGACGAAGGGGTTCATGGTGAGGAAGGTGATGGAGGGCTGGGCCAGGGAGGCTGCTCCATGGTCAGACAGTTGTCGGCTGGTCACCCTGCCCATGCTGTACGGGGTCATGTGACAAGTGACAACTATCACCAAGGATGGGTTTGAAACAAGCTGCTCAGGCTAGCCGCACTGCTGATGTTCTTTGGGTCCTTTTGCATGAGCAAGGCCCTTTCCCGGTCCACTGCAGACATGGCCAGCACCACCATACATGTGGGGGATGCTTCAGTGGAGGGGGGCAGGGTGCACTTGTTTCTGGTCCGGTCAAAGGCAGGCCAGCTCGGGAAAGGGAGGACATACGGCTGAATGCTACAGAAGTCCGGGAGCTTTGCCTGGTTGAGGCCATGCAGAAATATTTGCAGGTGCGCGGCCCCCTGCAGCATCACGCAGATGGGTCTTACCTCTCCCAGTATCAGTTTAAGAGGCTGCGGGCAGTAAGGGAGGCAGGGTTCGACACACAGAGGCTTGGTAACTGCAAAACCTTATCACAGTTGCGGACGCCTTGTAGACCAATAGTAGTAAAAGGGCATCTAGGTGGATGCTTTTCAACTTGTTTCCCAACTTTAGTTCCTTGCTATTTGGATTGGCTCCTGCACCCACATATCCTGCACGTCAGCCCCCCGCTGCCCTCTTGCTGTAGTGTGTGAATGTTTTTCAACTTATTTCCTGGCTTCAGTTCCTTGCTATTTGGATTGGCTCCTGCTCTGACATTTCCTGCATGTCAGCCTGGCGTTGCAGTGAAAAGCTTTAAAGAGCTCTCCATTGCAGTAGTGTGTGGTTGCTTTTCAACTTGTTTCCTGGTTTCAGTTCCTTGCTATTTGGATTGGTTCCTGCACCCGTATTTCCTGCATGACAGCCTGGGGTTGCAGTGAAGAGCTTTAAAGAGCTGATCCCTGCAGTAGTGCATTGACACTTTTCAACTTGTTTCATGTCTTCTGTTCCTTACTATTTGGAATGGCTCCTGCACTCATATTTCTTTCATGCCAGCCCGGTATCATAGTGAAGGGTTTTAAAGAGCTGCCCCCTGTGGTATGAGGCTGCAGATGCAAGGCCATGAGTGTGTGCCCAAAGGGGCATGACCAAAGGGGCAGGTGCTGCCCCTTTGCAGCCCCGTTAGAGCATGAGCAGCCAAGAGAGGATTCACCTTGGTGATGGGAAAGTGGAAGCAGAGAGGTATATTGAGTTTTGCTGCAAAATCTGTAAAGGTGACTGGTCCTATGGATGCCCATGTTAAAGTAATATCTTCTTTACCTCTGCCTGAATCTTTAGTCAGGGTGGTTTCCTCCTCAACAATGAGTACTCCTTCCCTTGACTCCTGATTAAGAATGACGGACATTCAAACCCCACCCAATCAGACTGAGATTTCAATGGTGGACCAAGCTAATCCTGACCAGGAGTGGCATACTCTCTTGTTCTCTTCCTTGCAATGGCCCCCTTTGTCTGTGCCTGAGGCATTTCCGGTTATACATACTGGTCCATTGCCTAAACCTGTGGAATTTACTTCTATGTATGACAATTCCATTCCTCTGATTGATATTTCATTACGAGACATTTGGGATGCTATTGCACATATTGGTCAATCTTTACAAAGTTCTTTATAACAAGTCTCGGGCTTTTCTAAAGAAGCAGTTGTGAAGTTGGCTGAGCATGACCAGAGGTTTACTGGATTAGCTAATTTCTCAGCAGGTCAATGCCCAGTTTACTGATCTACCTGCTTCTGTCATATCTCTTGCTTCTGATTCTTCTGTGATCTCTCACCAGATAGAAGCAATGGATAATGGGCCTGATTTTCAGTTGGGCAGGGCTAAGTGCTGTAGTTGTGTAGCACTGCCTGTCAACCCCCTTAATGCCGGATTTACACTTCTGCGGTGACAGAAGTGAAAATCCAGGGTTCGTCGCAGAGTCGGAAAGCCGCCAAGCCTAACCTGCTTTCTTTGCCTATCTTTAAGATGCAGAGCACTAACCGGACAGCATCCACAATTGCTGCAACCCAGATAGTGCCATTCCCTGCCTCCGCTCTGCATCGGGGCAAGTAGGGGACTTAATTGGGGATTTTTAAAGCCACTAGCTATGTAGATGCCTTTGAAAATCCATGATTAAGGCATTTACATGGTTAACAAGGGCTGTTAACCGTGTAAATGCCTTCCAAAATCGGGCCTAATATCTCTAGGGCTAAAAATTTCTGCTTCCTGAACTTCCCAAAAACCCATTTCCTCTTGCCACCAAATTCTATTTCTTAAATATCTTAAAAGGATTCTGCAGCATCAGGATGTGGATGCGGTTCGTATCTCTAAGCTTTATTATATCCCTACGGGGAAAGAGAAGTTGGCGAGGTGCAATGGGAAAGAGGTTGAAAAGTTGAATACAGTTTTGCCTCAGGAGAGTCTTGATGAGATTCTGACAAGGGTGACTTTAGTTGTCTCTTTTGTCTCTGAATCTGATAAAGATCATATTTTTTATTGTTTTTTGCTAAATGACGTGATAAATCCCATGGTCATTTGGAACGTATTTCCTGATGTCACTAAAAATATGCAGAAGTGATACAAGTCTTTTTTGGAGCTTCAACCTAAGGTCTTGGATCTAGGTGCTTCCTTTGCATTGTGTTGCCCATGCAAATGCCTTATTTTTCTCAGGGCAATAGATATGTTTTTGTGGAAGTCAGCCAGCTAGAGGGCTACATATTCTCTGTATTTGTCTCCTTTTTGATCTAGTATATTTGGGTTTTGTAATAATATAGGGAGCCTTTCTTTCTTGATGATGTTCCATTTTAATGTGGTTTAATGTAATATAGCTTTGTTTATTTTTAAATGCAAATAAAAATAAAATTAAAAAAGACATCTGAGCGTTAGAAAAATGCTATAAATTCAAATATCATGCCAAAGGTTACCTGCTGAAGATGGAATTTGTAATGATCAGCTTACTCATCAACCATGACTTTTTTCATTAACCATATTCTTGAACATTTATTTATTTAGACAGTTTTGTATGCCACCTTATCCTTCAATCAAAGTGGTCACAACACAATTGGGGGATACATTTAACATGAGGGGATATGAGACACATACACTAATGCTTGCAGGTAACATGGGCAATGGAGGGTTAAGTGGCTTGCCCAAGACCACAAGGAGCACCTGTGGAACTAGAAACCCCAGTCCTTCTAGCCCAGGGTTGTTGTCCTCTAGTGGGATTTGAACCACTGACCTTCTGGCCTGTGGCACCTTGCCCCAACCACTAGGCCACTCTTCCCCTAATTTCATAAGAGTTTATTTTAATACAGAAAATAATAGAAATGTAGTAATCAAGTAAGCACCATTTCATTTTTTAGGAAATACAGCCATATTAACCAAAGGATTATTTTTCCTCATGACATGTCTAGATGGATTGCTGTGGACCTTTTGTATATGGTCATCTCAAAGAAAATGCTTATATTTGTGCCTATCACTTAAATCTTTCAGAAATTTTGTGAGGGATTTTAAAGATCCTTTTCTGAACTTGTACACCCAAGTACAAGAATATGATAATAGGTAAGGCATTTAAATATATTCTTCATTAACAACAGATGCATGCATTGCAGAAAATTCCCAATTTCTGATTGTCTTTAATTGCTCATTAATTAGGTACATGTTACAAAATGCTGATGCTGATTGCTATGAAAATGATATTGGGATTGATTCTTTCATGTCAACTCTGGCCAATCGTAGCAAAACAAAATGTATGCAGAAGGTGGAACCATCCTGAACATTTTAAAGCTAGATTTTATTCTATTTTCATGGCCACCCCATAAATTATTCATCTATCTAGATAAACTGCTTCATCCAGAAAAACTACTTTTAATAAGCTTTTTTTAGATGTGTTCCCCAAATAGATCTACTTCTGCTTAGGTCAAGAACAAGTCCAGGTGGTGCCCCCCAGCAGATGCAGAGCTCTCATTACTTCCCATGGGAGAAAATATAATCATAAGCCATATACCCTAACAGGTGTAAGATTCATTACAATTATGGTATGCACAAAATTACCTGAGACGTTGTTATTTTCAGTTCCTCCCACAAAACATTATGGCAGCCAACCCACGCTACTCCTTGCAAGAAAAACGTTAAGATGGATTTCGGGGAAAAAGTCCTGCATTGAAACTGTTTCTCATTGATTTAAAAAAAAAATGCAATCACTGCAGCCAATCATATCCTTTGTCTGTTGCAAAGTTAATTTACTAAATCTTACCTACAGCTCATGTATCTAAACGTACTGTCTGTATACATGTGCTTACACTCTAAGTCAGATTCCTTTTTCACAGATGCATCATAAAACCTTTGATCATGCGACAAGAACACCAAGGGACCAATTTATTATCATAGTATATGATGGCAGATAAGACCTGCATGGTCCATCTAGTCTGCCCAGTAAGGTGACAAGAGTAGGTGTGCCCGCTGCATCGTGCAGATCACCCCTTCCCATGCCTTTGTTTAGGGGTGTAGCCATTGCTCCAGGCAGGTCACCTTGACTTGTTAAGATATCAGAAACAGTTACTGTGGTGGAGCCTAGTGGCCATGATAGACACAAGGGGCATGGCCTCAGTAGGCCTCTATTGCCTAGCTCATCATGTCACTAGCATGGTAGTGGGGCACCCACGGTCATACTACATATGCACAGTGAATGTGTTCGTAATGCATGCCCTGCAAAGAAAAGTCACAAATGTGTTATGAGGGCGGCAGTGGGTTACAGAACCACTGCGGACAGTAATAAATGTGCTCTAACCACACCTACAGGAAAGTGGCTGTTGGTAAGTTTGGAATAGAGACGGATGACCGGGATTAGGCACAACTGGCTGCGCAGCTCAGAGCACTGGGGCTAAGTACAAGAGGGTGGGGCATGAGAATCAGGAAAGCAAACACATAGAGAGAATCTGTGTTGCATCCCTAAATGTGGGAGACAGGATAAAAACGACTGTAATCCCTCCAGGGACAGGGGAATACCTACAGTACCTGATTGTAACTCACCTTGAACCACTACTGGAAAGGTGTTAGCAAAAATAAATAAATAAAGAAGATGCTGGAGGCCTTGAACTGCCTCCCTCCAGCTTTCTCTAGTACAAATATTATCTCCTGGTAACTGGAGAAGTGCATAAAAAGCAACTCATCTTCCACTACTTGGATAAACTCTCATGATAACAGCTGACCGCTGCTCATAACCACACCATGAAAAATAATACATTTTCTTTTTTAAACAACAGTGCAATGTGTATAATAACAAGAATACAATTAACTAACAGTTTAATCATCTTAATCCAATCCTATAATAAAATGTAAGAGTATGTTAGAATAAATATGTAAACAATGAGCTATGCTGTAGCATTAATGTCCACTACTAAACACTAGTTCTTAGTTGTAATAATCAGTTTCAAATGCAAATTATATATTATACTCCATTTTTTAAATGTTTCTAATGCAATTAAAATTGGAACTGATACTGTACTTAACAATGTGTAATTATGGTAACAAATTGTTGTCCTGTCATCTTACAAGCCAAGATACAAAGAATGATTTTCAAATTTGATGTTCTCCGCAACAGTAACACAAACTCCCCCAAATGTCAGATGTTCTTTGAAGCAATATAAAAAACTGCAAAAATCACCAAACATAAGAACTGCTTTACTTGGTCAGACCAAAGATCCAACAAACCAAGTACAGTATCTTGTTTCCAGCAATGGCAAATGCAGATCATAAGTAGCTGGCATATCCCAACAGTAGATTCTTTGCTACTCCCCATCAATAAGAATGGTTTTCCTCAGGGCTATCTTAATAACGGTATATGGACTTATGGACTTTTTCTCCAGGAATTTGTCTAAACCTTCTTTAAACCCAACTGAGCTAAGTGCTTTTGCAATGTTCCCTGACAATGAATTCCAAAACTCCAGTATGCATTGAAAGAAAAACATATGTTTTTCCTGTTGGATTTAAATGTACTACTTCATAACTTCATGATTTGTCCCTTAGCCTTTATACTTAAACAATTAATTTGTGTTTACTTATTCCATTTCACTCCAAATTTTATAGACCTGAATAATATCTCTTCATAGCTGTTTCTTTTCCAAGCTAAAGAACACTAATCTCTTTAGCTTTTCCTCATAAAGCAGTCATTCCATCCCCTTTATCCCGCTTTTTAATATTTTTGTAAGTGATATTGCGGAAGGGCTGTCAGGTAAGTTTTGCCACCTTGTGGATGATACCAAAATCTGTAATAGGGTAGACATCCAGGAAGGTGTAGATAACCTGAAGAGGAATATCAAAGCTTGAAGAATGGTTGAGAATTTGTTAGCTGAAATGTAATGCTAAAAAATGCAGGGTCGTGCATCTGGGCTGCAAAAGTCCAAGGGAGAGGTACAGTATAGGGGTTGAAGTACTTCTGTCCATGAAAGAAGAGTAGTTAAATAAAAAAGGAAAACAAGGTGATACCTTTTTATTGGACTAACTTATGTAATACATTTGTAGACTAGCTTTCGAAAGTAAAGCATTCTTCTTGCGGTTAGGATAGTATGAGCAACAGATGTTGATCCTAAAATATATGTACAAGAATCTATACAGCATTACATGGATAGGAGGGGGGTAGGGGGGGAAGGGATGGATGGTCGATCAGAGGGTGACCAGAAAGTACATGTATTTGCTGAGTCCTGTTGGTGATCAGGCTGTAAATATTTATAGTTTATAATGTGGCAGGAAACCAATGTCCTTATTGAGTCCTGTCTGGTCTGATTCAAAGTGTTTTGTCAACTACATTTCAAAGGTTTTATGGTCCTGGATAGATTTAAATCTTCCTCTCAGCACCTTTACCATAAAATCATCAGTGCTATGGTCTAGTTTGGTGAAGTGCATACCAATAGCAGATGCTGGAGTGACTGAATTCACAACTTGGTCTGTTTTGTTTTGCATAATTAGATATCTGTGAGCATTTGCCCTTGTTTTTAAAATTTGGCTTGTCTCTCCAAGGTAACAGTCTTTTTTACATTTCTTGCCTTGACTCATATAAACTCAGTGGTGAAAGTTTTAATGGGGGCCCCCAAGAAAAGGTTTGCTGAGGGCCCCCTATTTTGGCCTCCTGTGGTGACTCACCCTGCCCCCCACAATGGTGATGGCTGCGTATGCAGTGGCTACACAACCCCCCCATCAACCCCCCCCCCCCCTTGCTCTGTTTGTGCACTGCCTCTGTTCCAGGCCTGGAGGTGTTCCTCCTGGGCAGAAGTATTGCGATACCATCAGACTTTCTTCAAGAAGGACCACCTCTGGGCCTGGAACGGAAGCCGTGTACAAACAGAGAAAAGTAAGCTTGCCACGCTGCTGCGTGGGCCCCCTTCCTGCCAAGATTCCTCTACATTACGGGAGGTGCTTGGGCAGAATTAACACCATTGTATAGACTACATTGGAGGAGCAGCATGTGTCGGATCCCCTTATGTTTTTCCCATGTGTGTGACCGTCAGGTCCTGTGATATGTGTTTGCATAATTTGCAGCTTGGTATATTGCAGGAACTTGTGACATTTTCATCTTTTTTGACTCCTACTGGGAGTCTGCATCTCACTAATTGTTGCTTCAAATTAGGTGGCTGTCAAAAAGCCAATATCGGTGCATCAGGAAATACCTTGCTCAGTACTTCGTCTTCCTGGAATAGTAGTCGTTAAGTCTTTTATGATTTTTCTCAATTTTTCCAGCTCTGGGTTGTACGTCACTTTAAGGAGGATTCTCTTAAAGGCTGTCTTTTCTCTGTATTGTAGTAAGTTGTCTCTGAGAGTTTTGAGTGAAGTGGCAATCTTCTTGGAGTTGATTTTGGAACTGTAGCCTTTGTGTTTGAAGGATTCAGCCAGGTTTTTATATGTGTCTTTTGGGTCAGAGCATATGAGATGATACTGTGTTGCTTGGCTGTGTATTTTGACCTTTTGTGTGTGTGCAGGATGAAATCTAGAGTTGTGAAGGTAGCAACATCTGTTGGTTGCTTTCCTGTAAAAGGATGTTGCCATTGTTGATGGAAACTGTGGTGTTCAGAAAGTTAACCTTTTCTGTGGAGAAGATAATTTTGTATCTGATTGAGGGATGGCATGTTGTGATGGGGTCTATAGAATGTTACCCATCCCTCTCAAAAGGGAGTATCAACAGTCCCCCTTTTTAAATTAAGATTTTAACCAAAATACATACACAATGGGCCCAATTCTGGGACATGAGTAGCGGGGCTTCACGTCCCTATGGGGCGTGCAACCCCACAAGCTATCCGGGCCTGATTCCCTCTACAGCTCTCCCATACGTCCCGAGCATCAGGATGGGGAGAGTCAGTGGGGGGTGGAAGAGGGCAGGGTCTGGGAGGAGCAGGGGGGGGGAGGGGTGGCCAGACTGGCAGGATGTACAGAACTGATTCAGGTCACTGCCCTGTATGTCCTGCCGGATCAAAGGGAATGAGCTGCTTATTCTACCTCAAAGGTGGAATAAGCAGCACAAATCTGGCAATCGAGTCTGGGGATCCCCCTCCCCAGGACTGGGGCCGGGTGTGGGGGATCCCTGCCACCAAATCCAGGCCCCGGCAGACCATCCATGAGTCGAACAGTGGGGAAGAGGGGGGCTGAAGCTTGTCACACAGTGGCATAAAAATTATTATTATTAGATAGGAGAGTCCTTTTTAAGAACCAAGGAACTTGGTCTAGAGGTTTTAAACTCCAATCCTTTAAAGCAAACAATTAAAGCAGAGTGATAAGGATGAAAAAAGGCTTTTATTCCCTTTACGCATGGGGTCATAAATTGGTCACAACTGAAAATAATGTCCTTAACTTCAGGCACAAAAGAAAACACAAGGTTTAAGGAAAACTGTTAACTTCACAGTAGTAGCAGGGCACAAACATAGCTTCCAGTTTAAAGCAACTTTGTACAATTCTTCTGCTCAGCACATAATAGACATTCTGCAGATACCACAAGCCATTCATACGTCCTCCAAAGACTCTGTGCTATGGGAAATGCAGAGAGAGCAATCCATCTCCTCTGGGTCTGGCAACTGTTCCACCAGTTCCACTTGCATCAGCTCAGGAATTGGTATGTCTAATTCTGTGTTAACAGTCTCTGGAATATTGTATTCTGGAGCTTTATATATTTCCCTTAATACTTTCCAGTGCCTCGGGCCTAGCCTGGAGCGCTGGCCACATGTCCCCTTAGTATTAACTGGGCTTTCTCTTCTTAGAGATTCCACACTTCCTTCACAAGAACTTTTACAGGGCAAAGGTTTCTTTGTAGGAATATAATTCTCATACCTCTTATTGCAGCAGCACGCTGAGGAAAGGTTCTCTCCTTGGACTTGCTTCCTCCCTTCAGAAGCTTCGTGCCAAGCTTTTCTCTGAGAGTTTGGTTCCTCTCTCACCCGTGGGAACAGCTCTTCTGGAAAATGCCTGCTCTTGCAACAGCCCAAATCCTGGCTTCCTTGCTCAGCCTGGCTTTTCCTTCCCGGCTGATTCCTCCTTGCTTCTTGCTTGCAATCCGTATAAGTCTTTCTCCTCTGCCAGCAAACAGCTTTCTCTTTCTCTTTCTCCTTCTGCCCCAGTCCTCGCTCTTTCTGTGTCTGTGTCTCTTTCTCTGTCTCTTTCTGTTTAACTTGAGGTAGTGCTTCCTTATAAAGGACTCCTCTCTTTGAGGCTTGTGAAATGTTTGTCATGTGCTTCTGACCAGCTAGGCGTGGCCCTTCAGTCTTCCTGACTGCACTCCTGCTCCCTCTAGCTGGCCCCAGTGAATATTGCACTCTGTGCACCTCTTTTTCTTGCTGACAAACAGGTTTTTTTCTTCTATCAGGGCTCTTATCAGCTTCTGCTGCATCACAAGCTACAGAAGTCGAGGGCCCCTGCAGGGAGGATACCCCCGCAGGTAGTAGGGGTATGCTGGGCTATCCACAGGTCTGATTCTTTGCACCGCAGCAATGTTTTGTTCCAGAATTGGGACCAAACGGGCCCATCTTCCTCGGGGACATCCAGACAGCTCAGGTTTCCCCCTACCTGAATTGGGCTCATTGTATATAAGAAAAGCATAACCTGCTACCATTAGAAATTAGGAAAATATGCAAAAAATCCTCCCAAAAAAACCAACAATAGCAAGAGATGCTCTAGCCCCCATCATGGGAGAGAAGCAGAAGAAAACAAATGTATTAATACCTTAAACTACCCCACTCAAAAACAGGACAAGAGTCAAGAGTATATACAGTACAAATCCCCAAGTACCACTACTAACCCACTGATTTGTCCCAAAGAAAATTTTCCAAATGGGAAATATCTGTGAAAACAAACTTATTTCCAGCATAGGTAACCACACACTTATAGGGGAAACATAGATGGAATGTGGCTCCGATAGCCAAGACTTTAGATTGCAACTGCAAGAAAGCCTTCCTATGCATTTGCGTAGGCCTGGCAACATCAAGAAAAAATGTTTATCAGCTGGCCACAAAAGGGAAGAGACTTTTATAAAAGTGTAATTTCAAGACAGCAATCTTATCAGCCTCTAATCCAAAAGTGACCAGCAGAGTCGCACTCTCAGAGACAATGTCCTGAGAGGTCTCAAGAAAATCAGTCAAATCTAGGGCAGAGGTTCCCAACTCCAATCCTGCTGGGCCAAACACTGTTCAGGTTTTCATGCTGTCCCTAATGAATATGCATGAGATACATTTGCATACAATGGGGGCGGCGCATACAAATGTGGCACAGGCATATTTATTAGGGACAGCATGAAACCTGAATAGTGTTTGGCCCTCCTGGACTGCAGTTGGGAAAATCTGCTCTAGGGATTGCACATGTTTATGGTGTCTGTGCTCTGTAGGATAAAATAAAGGCATTTCAGGCATGTTTATTTTATCTGCGATAAAGGTTCTGTCTTTATTACCATGGTTTAGTACTGGGTAAAATATGGGGACAGTGTTGGCAGGAGCCACAGCTTGGACTTGAACCTGTGACTTTCTGCTCCTGAACACACTGGCTGTGTGTACTGCACCACACAGACAGATCATTCCTGGGGATACCATGACTGTTTGTCAGACAGATCCTGTCTGTTGCAGTGCACGGCACCCACCTAAACGGGGCTTGGCCATGGTCTGCTGTGGGCAGATGCCACTGCCCCCTCCGCCACCAGCACCCCTCCGCCACCATGCTGCCATGCCATTATGCCGGTGGTGTTGGTGGTGCGCAGTCCCAGGCCATCCAGTGTGCTGGTAGGCAGCTGCCTATGGTGTGCGTTCTCGAGTAGGGGTGCCTACATGGACATTTGCGCTTTCATCCCGGCACCGCCTGCCAATGTTATGTGCCCTTGGGGGTACCTGCTGGGTAATATCCCCTATGAAACTGTGGGACACACACTCATGCCCATGTTGGACCCTCGTCAGTTACTGTCTTGCTGTTTTACAGTTTCAGCATTCCTATGTGCCACCTAGGCATCTGCCTAGTCCACACTGTGCCCCAGCTGGACCACAGCATGTGCCGCCTGCAGCCCCCTGTATCCCATTTACAGCATCAGTACAGTTGTCCTTTCCTATGTGCCCACTCTGCTGTCGCTGCACATGTGCATGCCATAACAAACCTGCCCAATCTAAACAACAGAAACCCTGATCAGCGCTATTTCAATGTGGGATCATTCACTTTGTAGGGGAACAGAGCATAGACCCTTCCAAACATGATATCTTAATTTTTACGCTTTTTCAGTAGTGTTGCTTTATGTTTATCATTAATATCACTATTGGCAAGCTTGGTTATTGGGATTTTAAATGTGGTTCTGGTCATTTTATATGTTTATTTGCCTTTTTGGTTCCTGCACATGTATCACAACTATCAGTTTTCTGGGTTTCCCTGCCTTTGCTGCACATTGCTGACTTAAATGAGTTCTCTTTCCTGCAAATGTGCCTAACGCGAGGGTTTCACTGGCGTTAGTGTTCAGACACAGATTTCACAGCGTTAGTGTGCCTGGAGCCTCTTCCCGCCCACTCTCCGCCCATTGACCCTTTCTCTCCGCCCTCTGGGAAGCCTTACTCCACCCTTCAGACCTGGATTTCACAGCATTAGTGTGCCTTAACGTTGCCGCCGCGTTATCGCATACAAATCACACGATAATACCATTGCTGCGACGTTAAGACGGTTTAGTGAACATACCCCTAAGTGTAACAGGGCATGTGCAGTATGCAATTATTCCACAAACTGTGCTATTTGGTGTTTTTGTGTTGTCTGTTTATGATTTTTCACATTTTTCAACTTTAGAATGTCAAGGCATTACAAATTACATGAAGTTATTTCAATGCTGGAGGATGATGATGAATGAATAGCAGACGACATATACATTACTTTGCATGACTGCCTGAGCCATATGCCCATACCACTCAATGCACATGTCAGCACCTGGGGAGGGGCTGCGGTATGTGCAGCAGCTGCCACGGGCCTGTGCATGTCCACACCCATGTGTGGCTGGCCCATGCCTCTGTGCATCAAGCATATTGCCTGCCTGGGACATTGGTCACAGCAGTGTTCCATCGTAGGCTGCTGGTATAGGGACTGCCTCTAGGTCCAGGGGTTCGAGGCCCACTCCACCAATATTTTACTGAGATATGCCAAGGGTGCAGTGTCACTTGCCCATTGCATGATGCCAGTGCTGCACACATGGTGGCTGTCATGGGGGGCGGGACATGTGCATGGTGTGTTGCATACTCATGGTACCCCCAGCACATCACCGTCTAGCTGCACAGGACATGCATGTCAGCCATCGGGCACTGCAGATGCGGTCCTAGACCTGTTTCGGTCACCATGAGGTGGTAAGGCTGCCGCGCAGGTGGCCCCATGCATAGGACAGGTGTCTGTGGCAGCATGTGGCCCCTTCCTCCAGCCCACCCACCCTGCCATGGGTCCCTCCACATCCCTTCTTGGGCATACCCACACATCTGGGCCACCCACTTGACTTGAGTCTGCCACATCCATGGCCTACTCTGGGCCATTCCCTTCTCCAAATCCTGCCCCCTGTACATATCAAGCACCACTGTCATATGTGATGTGGCTGGCTACACAATTTTGATACATAAAGATAATTTCCACACAATACTAATTAAATTTCATTTATAATAAGTTTGACATTATTTGCAGTTGTTTTATATAACAGCCACTTCACCCGACCTTTCATGCATAGCGTCCCTAAAATGGGGACACTGAAATATTGTGCAAAATAGCAGTCAAATATTTGTTTTGACCAAAATTATCACTTGAGGTGTTATTAGTTTGGTATTGACTAACATATTATGGAATTTCATATGAAAACAAAAAATCATGCATTAAGGATTGATAAAATCATTCAAAAGTGAGGGTCTTAGGCTTTAGAAAAACTAACTTTGCCCAGATGGGGCAATACCTTAAGGAGTCAATAGCGGGATGGGAATAGCTGGGGGATGTAGAAAAGCAATGGGCAAAACTGAAAGGGGGTATTTTAAGGGTAACACAATTTTTTGTTAGGTAAATAAATGTAAAAGGAAAAGGAGGTAGCTATGGTTCTCAAAAGAAGTAGCTGAGAAGGTGAAGAAAAAGAGTGTGGCCTTCATAAAATACAAGAGATCATAGAGAGGGGAAGACAAACATCAATATTTGGAAAAACTGAGAGAAGCTAACAAAGTATCCAGGAAAGTAAAGATACAAAAAGAAGAAGAATTAGCCAGTGTAATAAAATGGGGGATAACACATTTTTCAGATATGCTAGCCAGAGAAAGAAGTGTAAATGTGGTATTGTCAGACTCAAGGGCAAAGGGGAGGAATATGTAGAAGCTGATGAGGGCCAGGAATAGGACCTCAGAAAACACCTACAAATAGGAACAGAGGTGAAGAGAATCTTGAATGATTTTTAGAAGACTGTGTTCAAGAGAAACTAGCTAAACTAAAATTAGACAAAGCAATAGGACTGGATAGGATACATCAGAAAATATCAAAGGAACTTGGGGATGTTCTAGTGGCTCCATTGACTGTCTTTTCCAATGCTTCTTTGGAGTCAGGAATGGTTCCAGAGAACTGGAGAAAGACATGTGTGGTCCCTTTATGCAAAAGTGGAAGTAAGGATGAGGTTGAAAACTACAGGCAGGTTAGTCTAACATCTTTGGTGAGTAAATCATGCTGCTAAAAGGGGGGATAGTGAGCTTTCTGGAGTCTAGTGGATTGCAGGATCCGAGGCAGCATGGGTTTACCAGACACCGTCCGCACAGGCAACTATAAACAAACTTAGCACTTTAGGAATGGACCCTAAAGTGACTGACTGGGTTCGAAATTGATTGAATGAGAGGCGACAAAGGGTACAGGTAAATGGAGCTCACTCTGAGGAGAAGGATGTTACCAGTGGTGTGCCACAGGGATCTGTCCTTGGTTTGATTATTTTTAACATCTTTGTTAGTGATATTGTGGAAGGGCTGTTGGGTAAGATTTGCCTCGTTGAGGATGATACCAAAAACAGCAATAGAGTAAATGGTGAAATGGTGACAATTGAAAGAGGTTCAACTCATCAAGTATTTATGCCATGGAAATACTTGAACATGTCTATTGCATCCCCTCTATCCCGTCTTTCCTCCAAAGTATACATCTTGAGATATTTAAGTCTGTTCTCATATGCCTTATGACAAAGCCCACTAACTATTTTGGCAGACATCCTCTGCACCAATTCCATCCTGTTTATAATCTTTTTGAAGGTGTAGTCTCCAGAATTGCACAAAATATGCCTAATGAGTTCTCACGAAAGACTTATACAGAGGAATAAGTCATTTGTCCTGCTTGCCATTTTCTTCTCCCTATGTACCCAAGCATCCTTCTGATTTTTCCCACCTCTTTTTCTACCTGTTTAGCCACCTAAATATAATCAGAAACAGTCACGGCCAGGCCCTGTTCTTCTTAAGTGGACAGAAGTACTTCACCCCCTATATTGTCCTACTCCCTTGGACTTTTGCAGCCCAAATGCATGACCCTGCATTTTTTAGCATTAAATCTCAGCTGCCAAATACATGAAGAATTTCAGGCTTAGCTAGATCCCTCCTCATTATCTTCTCCTTCCTAGGTG
Source organism: Ichthyophis bannanicus (assembly GCA_033557465.1). Classification (NCBI taxonomy): domain Eukaryota; kingdom Metazoa; phylum Chordata; class Amphibia; order Gymnophiona; family Ichthyophiidae; genus Ichthyophis; species Ichthyophis bannanicus. Next base: position 1,297,534,531 of record CM066031.1, read on the forward strand.
TCTACTCTATTGCAGATTTTGGTATCATCCACAAAGAGTCAAACCTTACCCTATAGCCTTTCCACAATATCACTTACACAAACATTAAAGAATCAGACCAAGGACAGATCCCTGCGTCACACCACTGGCAACATCCTCCACAGAGTGAGCTTCATTTACCTCTACCCTTTGTCATCTCCCACTCAACCAATTTCTAACTAAGCACTTATTTAGGGTCCATTCCTTGGGTGCTCAATTTATAAGTCACCTGTGCAGAGCACGAACAGTGTCAAAGGCTTTTCTGTAATCTAAGTACACCACATCTCGGGCTCTCCTTCGGTCCAACCCTCTGGTAACCCATTCAAGGAAATTTGATGTGTCTGACAAGACCTGCTTCTACTAAAATCATTCTGCCATGGATCCTGCAATCCATTGGACTCAAAAAACTGCACTATCCTCTGTTTTAGCAGTGTTTCCATTAATTTACTCACAAAGGAGTAATATGTGGAAATATTTATTTACAGGAAGAGTGGTAGATGCATGGAATAGTCTCCCAGTGGAGATAGAAGAAAAGTGGACAGTATCTGAATTCAAAAAGCATGGGACAAACACAAAAGATTTCTAAAGGAAAAGAAGGGACTTTAATATTTGATATGGAAGTGCAGACTAGATAAGACATGTGGTAATTTCCTGCTGTCATGTTTCTATGTTTCTATCCTTCCATCCTCTTTGCCATTTTGGTTGCTTTTCTCTACATTTTCTAATTCTGTTCATACAATGTTAAATATTTACTCCTCAGCACAGATTTTTATTCCAGTCATGCATTCACCCCATCGCTGCAATTTTCTTGCTACAATATTTGATTTGAAGGAGAAATACTAGCATCAGGTGAATAGAGTTCACAAAGGAGTTTTGGGAAAGGGAGGGTGCAGCCTACCATTAATAGTAATGAGGGAGAAGGGGTGCCAATCTGTAGGTTGCAGGGGGATACCAGAGATGCTAACACAGGCCTTGGATAAGAATGAACTTTGGTTTATAATAAATATTAGTGTTAAAATAAGTGAACAGGATAAATGTTGAAGTAGCACACTAAAGGCTTGAAGAGCTATTTTGTGTATATTGCAATTGATTAACCCTATTGTTAGTCCTCTACAATTCCTTTGTTTGATACCCTTACCATACTTTTACATTATTCTTATTCTTATTGAATTGAGCAGTATTCAAAGTGTTACAAACTGACTTGGGAGTAATGTTTTGTGGCTCTGCTGGTTTTTTTTATTTATTTTTGACTTGTGTAGAACTGGTGAAGTCCTTTTTTGTGTGACTAAAATGAAAAGTAACAACATACATAAACTAATATAAAGACTTAATGCGGGGCATGACAAATCCCAGATGCCAAGTTCTGATGGTATTTGGACATGGCACTCTGTTGCTTGGGATTTTATGCCCCTGAAAGTTGTTTAAGTGCTGGTGCTACCTCACTCTTCCAGAATAATTGACTTTCTTCAAGGAGCTTGAGTTGCCCGGCAGAAGAAGTTACAACATAAGAACATCACTGGGTCAGACCAAAAGTCCATCAAGACCAGTATCCTGTTCCAACAGTGGCAAAGACAGATCACAAGTACCTGTCAGGTTCCCAAAATGTAGATAGATTCAATGATGCTTATCCCAGAGGTAAGCAGTAGATGTCCCAAGTTTATGGACTTTTCCTCCAGGAACTTGTCCAAACCCCTTTGAAACCTGGCTACACTAACAGAATGTATTACATTCTCCTACAATGAATTCCAGAGTTTGATACATGTTGAGTGAAGAAATATGTTATCTGCTTAGTGTTAAATGTGCTACATTGAAGCCAGTGGCATAATTTACAATGACGGCCCCAAGCAAAATTTTGCTGAGGGCGCCCATTGTTGTGGCAGTGGTGTGCCCCCCATGTGCCCCTCTTTGTGCAGTGCCCCCATACGTGCCCATCCATGCGGCAGCATTAACGCGGCAAACTTGTTTTATCATGTTTCCTGCACTGCTCCACTCTTGTAAGTTTGCCACGGGCCCAGCGGCTGTTCTTTGCCGAGCCAAAGTCTTGTGGTGTCACTGTTATTACAAGAGTTTGGTTCAGTGAAGAAGAAGTGGAGCAGCTCAGGAAGCATGATAAAATGCTGTGTGGGTCCCCTTTCTGCCCTGGCCCTCCCGCATTGCGGGGGCTGCTTGGGCAGAATTTACACTGGTGATTGTAGCTTCATTGTAGGTACCCTATTTTGAAGGAGTAAAGAACTGATTTACATTTACCCATTCCACTCTACTGATTATTTTATAGATCTCAATCATATCTCCCTTCAGCTGTTGTTTTTCCAAGCTCAAGAGCCCTAACCTTTTAAACCTTTCCTCATAGGGATTCCCTTTCATCCCCTTTATCATTTTGGTCACTTTTCTCTGTACCTTTTCTAATTTGGCTATATCCTTTTTAATATATGGTGACCAGAACTGCATACAGTATTCAAGGTGTAGTTACACCATGGAGCGACACAGAAGCATCATAATATCCTTGGTATTATTTTCCATTCCTTTCCTCATGATGCCTAGCATTCTATTTGCTTTCTTTGCCACTGCTGCACACTGGGAAGATAGCTCCAATGTATTAACCATGATGGTGCCTAGATGCTGTTCCTTGGATGTGATTGCTAACGTGGAACCTTACATTGTATAGCGATAGTTTGGGATGTTCTTAACTAACTGCAAAACTTTGCACTTGTCCACATTAAATTTCATCTGCCATTTGGATGCCCAGTCCCCCAATTACTCATGATCCTCTTGCAATTTTTCACAATCCTCTTGTATTTTAATAACTTTGAATACATTTGTGTCATCTGCAAATTTGATCATTTCACTTGTGGTTCATTTATGAATATGTTAAAAAGCAGCTCGCCCAGTAAAATCCCTGAGTTACTCCAATATTCACCTTTCTTCTTTGAGAAACATGGCCATTTAACCCTATTCTGTTTTCTACTGTATCTTTTAACCGGTTCCCAATCCACAATAGTACGCTGCCTCCTATCTCATGACTTATTAATTTCCTTAATTTTCTCCATGTAAGACCTTGTCAAAGGTGAGACAGTCAAAACTTATTTTACCATGTGGCCCAAGCTCCTTGCAGAGAGCACTCATGGTGAGAATGCAGTGCCTTTTCAGTGCAGCCACAAGCACTGTAAAAAGAAAGGTGTGAGACACTGGGTGAATTCAGTGGGGGGCGGGGGCTATGAGAGAAAGATGGGGTGATGGCTTGGGGAGGGGGGTAAGAGAGAGAGAGAGAGAAAAACTGGGTGATGGTTAGGGCAGGCTATGAGAATAAGACAGAAATGATAGGTGAAGGCTGTGAGAGGGGACTATGAAAATGAGAGAGAGAGAGAGACACACACACTAGGTGATCCCTGGGGGGCTATGAGAGAGAGAGAGAGAAAGACAGACACTAGGTGATGCCTGGAGGGCTATGAGAGAGAGAGAGAGAGAGAGAGAGAGAGAGAGAGAAACACTGAGGGGACTGTGAGAGAGAAAGAAATTAGGTAACTAGGTGTTGGCTGGGTGGGGGGGGGGGCTATGATATAGAGAGAGACTGCGTGAAGGCAGGGTATAGGGGCTATGAGAGATATTGTTTGCTTCATGCATTACCACGCCATGAGATAAGTGAACCAAAAGAAAGTTGCCTCAAGTGCAGGATCACCAAATGTTGTTGAGAACATACTAATTGGGATTGGTGGGAGGAGGAAGTGGAGACGGGTCACTGTCTTCTGTTGGTACTGTGCAATTGCATGTTAAGTGCCTTATTTATTAAGCTTTATTTTCCCATAGAAAATGGGAAATCAGCAAATCAGGCCCTTAAAAAGGATCTGTGATACACCTATTGGGAGGTGGGAGGACTGGTCTCAGCAGACAGTTTCTAAATGACTTAATGAGAAACGTTTTATGCCAATGCTTGTAGGTCGCAGGTTCTCCTTCATGGTTGTGAGGTAGGGATCCATGTATGTTTGTTGCAGTAGTCTACCTGATAATGGTCCTCTTTTTTTCAGCTCTTTGTTTAAGGTTGTGGACTTGAAAGTTGTAAGGTGAAGAAGAAAACATCCCTTTCCATATACTTAGGGGGCTGATATCACTGGTCAACGATTTTTACAAAAGTCATGTTACTGAAATAAAAATAGTCATTTCTTATCAATTTTTATATGCTGAACACGAATATGATAGTGAAATTGCAAAGTTGGCTCTAGTTTTTTTGTAATCTACAAGAATTAATGTTTACATCACGAAATGCATGTCCATAGTAAATATAATAGGCCTTCGGTTAATACCTGTAAAAAACCAAGTCATAGACTACTTCTTAGACTTTTCCACCTGTCTTTTGTACAGCTGTTCGGGAGCTTCTCTGGGGAGTGTCCAGCAGTAGTCAGCCAGCATTGTAGTGGACCATTTTCTCTTTTATTTTGCTCCATCGTTGCGATATCCTGGTGAAAACGTTCGCCCTGTTCATCACTAACCATACCACAGTTGTCAGGAAAGAAATTGAGATAGGAATCAAGGAAATGGATCTTTAGAGACATATTACAGCCAGTTTTCTGACACTGCATCAGCATGTCTTCTACTAGTTCCTTGTAGTTTTCTGCCCTAACATTCCCGAGAAAGTTTGTTGACACTAGGCGAAAAGCATTCCATGCTTGCTTCGCATCACCCTGCAGCAAGTTGTTGAACCGGTCATCTTTGAAGAGCTCTCGAATCTGAGGACCCACAAAAACTCCCTCTTTAATCTTTGCTTCACTGAGTCGAGGGAATTTTTCATGCAGGTATCGGAAAGCGGGCGAAGTGCAGTCCATGGCTTTCACAAAGTTTTTCATCAAACCTAGTTTGATGTGAAGGGGTGGTAGCAGGATTTTATGAGGTTCAACCAGAGCTGGGTGCTGGATATTCTTCTCTCCAACTGTTACATTTTGTCTGCAATTCCATTCCTTCCGCAAATAGTGCCAATACCTTGCTCGGCTATCCCACTCACACAAGAAACACATGTATTTTATATATCCCTGCTGCAGTCCTATTAAAAGGGCAACTACCTTCAAGTCACCACAGAGGTGCCAGCTGTACTTGTTATAGTTAATGGAAATCAGTAGATGCTTTAAGTTATTGTATGTCTCTTTCATGTGGACGGCATGCGCTACTGGAATAGATGGAAGATGGTTTCCATTGTTCAAAAGCACAGCCTTCAGACTCAGTTTCGAAGAGTCTATAAATAGTCTCCAGTCTTGTGGGTCATGAGTGATTTTTAAGGCATTCATGAGGCGTTCAATATCGGAACAGAATACCAGATTACTTTCCTTTCCGACTGCATATATTACACTGCTGACATCAGATGGCTTCAGCAGCCGTCTGGCAGTAGTATTGCATTGCATCAGAAAATGATGCAATCAACTCTGGATGATGTGTGCATGCTGGTATTATGCAATGTGATGCAATATTACATCATTCAAGGCTTATTTGGGATGTTGTTGATGTCCTACTGGATACATTTACATGGTGAAACATCAAAAATGAACGACATGCAATATCTTCAAAACGAGAGCCAATAAAACTGGTTTAATGTTATATTCCTGTTCAGCTCACCAAGATACTACAGATTAGGGCCTTTTAAAGTCAATAACGATTTCAATGTTGACCAGTATTCTGAAGATTTTCCCATTCTGGTTAAACAAAGGCAGAACTTATGGTGTTCAGTGGTATCCTTTTAAAATTAATTGGTTACATCATGCTGCAGAAATCACAGGCTTAAAATTATCTGGGTAAATTTATCTACGCAAATGTAACTGCTTAAATTCAGAGCTGCAAATTAACTGGTTAAACCCACTGAATATCTGGATGCATTTATCAAGATAATTGACTATACCATTGAATAAAGGCCCTAGTTTGTAATAGTAAGATAGTAAGTAATAGAAGATAAAAACCAAAATGGCCCATTCAGTATTTCCAATAGCTATTTGTCCATGTTGGGTAGATGCACATAAAAATTCCTATATGGAGCCCGACATCTAAACCCTCTTCCTCCTAACTTAATACCATTGCTTTTTAGGGTTGGAACAGCCTCTCCATACAGGTTATTCCCAAAACCAGCTTGTTGTTCAGCTTGCAACTGACACCCTATGCAAGTTACCTCAATGTTACATTTGCATCCTCTTGCTACCAGGGATTCTCTGAGTTTATTTCATGTTTTTTAAAATTCTGCCACCATTTTTGTCTTTATCACTACTGCTGGGATAATATTCCAGGCACCCACCAGCCATATCCATGAAAAACATATTTTCTGATGTTGTTCCTGTGTCTAATCTACCATGGAGTTTCATATTTTGACCCTGATTCTTGAGCAATTTGCTCTGAGCTATGGCAGCAACCACTCCTAAAAATATCCTAACATATGTTGTTTTTTTAATATATAATTATGACCTGTCCTTCCACCAGCAATTAACATTTTTTATATTTATTTTATTTTCCATCATTGATTCCCATGGAACTGAGAAACTCAAGTACCTTTGGGCCTATGTAAATGAGAGGATTGTAACTGCAGTGTGGACTGATATTCCTTTTAGTTTAAGCTTAAATTAAGAAGGCATATTATTTCAGAGAAGTACTCCATCTATCCAAAAGAGATAACGAGGGTCATACGTATTGTAATGAAGCTAAGAATGTAGTAAACAATTCCGAGTAGGGGATTGCTTAAACTCTCATAAAGAGGATTTATTCCGTTTCTCCTCAGACAGGCAACTTTATTTCCGGGGAAAATGGATTTGCTTGGCAGAGTGGTGAGGATATCAACACCTACAAGCACTCCTTCAAGCCCCTGGTCTCAAAAAACAAGTTAGTAGAGGTTAACATGTGATCTTCAGCAAGTAGTAAGTGCCGGTAAGTAAAAGTGCCAAAGTGTAAGTCAGTGGCATTCACTCTCAGTCCTCAAGGGCCGCCAATGGGTCAGGTTTTCAGAATATCCCTGACGAATATGCATGAGAGAGATTTGCATACCATGGAGGTAACAGGAATGCTAATCTTTTTCATTACTTATTTATGGCTGTTGAGGCCTGGGAGAGAATATCACTGTTGTAGGTGTATTGTCATTAGAAAATAAAGAACACAGGTCTACAGTTTCATATGCTTATTTGATATCATGATGGACACACCTTACTAATATTCTTTTTTAAACCCAGATGATACTGTTTCCACGGGTTAAAGTAATTCAGCTTGAAAATATGTATGCCTGCTAATTTGTATTCCATGTTTAGAAACACCACATCATGCTATCTATTGGCATGCTGAAATTTAAATGACATGATGTGACATGATACAATTAAATGTGACAGTTAATTTCTGGATCAAGTACCCACTATTACCTTTGATAGTAGACATCTAATTGAAATGTCAGCAAGGAGCAATTTGGTGTGGTACCTGTGGATTCTAATGTAGATATCCCACTGGTTACATATTTTCAACAGCAGCTAAAACTGAGATAATGTCTTTTATAATAGGATTCTGCACTTCGGAAATTAGATTAGATTATAATTACCATCTAGTAATTTCTATGATTTTTCTCTCTTCAAGGATTTTCTTTTTTACTTCAAAAGTAAATAGAAATGCAAATTTTGTATAGCCTTATTTCCCTCATTTATTTATTTATATTTATTTATTTATAGTCTCTTCTATACCGCGCTATTCAGCATCAGCGCGGTTTACAATAAACAATGAAATTACACATTTCCAATGGTACTTTGTGTTTACTGATGAACAGGACATACAACTTGGATAACAGGGGTAACTATATACAATTTACAACATGGTCATGTGCTTATTTTGGTTTCAGTCAAGGGAGATTTGGGTGGTTTAAGCAGTTGGTGCTGTACTCCTATTGGTTTCCGGGTAATGCAGGAGGAAGAGTTATAGATAAAGTTATAGATATTTCATCTAGACTAAGGATGGCAAACTTTTCTTAGATTAAGTGCCCACATGTTAGGGTCGTTGGACTTGTCAGTATGATGATTGAAAAAGGTTGAATAGAAAATGAAGGGTATATACAGTAAGTATATAGGAAATGCTATGTTGGGTCAGACCAGAGGTTCATCAAGCCAAGAATCCTCTTTGTCATACGACAGTCCAGGTCACTTGGAAGGACCCAGTAGATCCCAATATGAAAGTCTGTTACATATTACTTTCAAATTCATACAAAAAAACTTTGCAGTATATTAAAACTTAATACCAATCTTAAATACTAGATCTCTGAAGGAATCCATTAATCATAAAGGAAGGAGAAAAGAAGTCACTAGATCATACTGTCCCTCTGTGCAGCAGGTATCTCCTGCCTGAAGGAGCTGCTGCAAATCACCATCACAGGTTAAAAAAAAAAAAAAACACCTCCTCCCTGTTATCCTTTCAAATAAATTGTTTTCAATATTCAATTTTCTCATACCATTCCTTTGTTTTTTAAATAAATCTTTTTTAACACTTTTTCATATAAACATAGAGCAGCAACAGAGTAATAGGCCAAAATCTCAATGGTACTGGCCTCTAACTCCAAATGTCAGCTACACTCTGTCAACCCTACAAAAGAAATAAACGAAAGCTAGAACACATCTCTAACACAGTGGAACAGTGCTACAATTAGCTACTTATCTTTAGGCTATCCTCCGGAGATCTTCATCTTCACAAAAGCACTATAAAGACCTTTGTTTCATGAAAAAATCATCGGGGGTTGTTACCCAGTTCTCAGACGAAAATTTGTCCGTCTTAGTTTGATAGTAGACATCTTGGTTCAGGAAAGAAAAGTGTCACATAGATGGACAGTAAGAATTTTGTTTGTGTCCTTGGTAGGTGTTTTTGAGTGGCATATTACTTTCACCCAAACGAAAGAGGTGGCAACACTGAGGTCTATCTGGTTAATGATTATTTATGGACCAGAATTCCAGAAACCTGTGGAAACATCTCTTATTCTCACCTATACTGCTAACCATAACTACATTTTCTGGTAAAAATTCCATAGTTTAATTATGCGTTCACTGAAACTCAGGTCTGTTATCTCATATTCCGTTTTCTCTCTGTTTCTCACCTAAAAATTATTGATTCATCTTTCTCTTATCAGATTTGCCCTGTCTTTTTGTGGTAAGCTATACAGAGTTCAATTTACCATTGGCAATTTTGGCCTCCAGGAAGTAGGCTAAAAATGGAGGAATAGTCTACGGAGTTGTTCTGAGCCATCCCCACTATTCGTGGCTTCTTCTGCCCCCAAATAACTTCCCCGCTGGTTGTGCGAGAAGTTAGATGGGGTGGGGAATGAGTGGCCTGGGGGCAGAGTCTGGGAGGGCAGTGTGCGGTCACCGGCCCTCATTACAGGGCCAATTCTAATGTTGGTCCTGTGCATCCAGGGCCAGTGACATGTACAGGGAAGTTAGTCCACCTCCGAGGTGGACTAACTTCCCTGGACATTTAGTTTGGCAGCTGCCAGGGCGTGGATTGGGCAGTGGGGGCCAGGGGACCTTAGGAGGCCAGATCGAGAGTCAGGCTGTGGGGAATTAGCATTCGTTGCAGGCAGCCAGCATAGCGGCTTTTAAATGGAGCCACGGTGCCATGACAACAGGACGCCATGGCACCGTATCTCTATTTAAAAGCCCTGACTGTGTTAGTCGGGCTGTGCATGTATGTGTGCCCCGTGGGATCAAAATCACGATCCCCTCTGTATGTCCGGCTCAGATCAGATGTACAGAGGGGATCTACGTCTGGGATGGAATTAGGCTGCTAGTGTTTAAAACAGGATTCAAATTCTGAGTTTACCACTGATCCTCCTTGTGACCTTGGAAAGGTCACTTAACCGAGTTGTCTCCGCAATAATGCCAATCTACTATCTTTCAGGAAACAGCTGAAAACTATCCTGTTCCAGGAATACCTTAACACGACCCCCACCAAAAAAGCGAACTAACCTTTGATCTCACCCACCATGACCCCACAACGCAAACCTGTACTAACCTGTCCATGTCCAAACTCTGTCCCATGTCCAAAGTCTATCCTATGTTGAAATCATCAATGTCGTCTCCCCGGTGATGGCCCTGCCCTATACTTAAATTCCCCCCACCCTTTTATATGTAACGCCGCTTTGACCCGGTGAAAAGCGGGATATAAATACAGCTAAATAAAATAAATAAATAAATAAATTAACCCTATAAACTTAGAGCTAGATCTGTGTTATTACTAATTAGCATTACTATGTTGATGTAGTAAAGCAGGTTACTAAATCTAGACCTATTGTAAGAATTCTTTGGCACAAGACCTAGACCATACTTAGTTTAGTTTAGATAAAAATTTGCTATACTGTCTTTCGATTATTCAAAGAAAAATGGTTTATCATAATAGAAAAGAAAGAGGGACATATAGGCAGAGAAAAATAAGAGGCATTCATAAGGAGGAAATGGGAATAGAGACATTGAGACAGGAAGTCAGTGTCCAGTAGGAAAGAATAGAGGAAGGGAAAAGACAGAAACATAACAGAGGGTAAAGAGAGAGAAAAATAGTTTGTAGTTCATGGTCCAGTAAGCGAGGTCTACCAGATAGCCCTAGTAAACAGCATTATGCTCCAGGCTGAATGAGGCCTAGAAGAAAAAGAACCTTGAGCTTGGCCTTAAATTAAATAAAATATGATTCAGTTCTAAAACACTGGTCTACAATTTTTATGGATTTTGATGCGCTGAATTAAAAAATGGCATTTAAAACCGCTAATAGGCTACTGTTTACAAGATATCAAAACATTTCCATTTTACGCATATATATAGTGTGTTGGAAGTAGAGTTTCAATCACAATTCATTATAAACCTAGGTCTTTTCATGTGTTTATGGTTGCCATATATGTGACCTTGATAATATTTCTCCTGTTGTCTTGGTTTAAAAGTTTAAAAATCAGTCAAAGGGTTATTTAAATACAATTTATTTTAAACATTTGTATGAAACAGAAAGCAAGAAATGATTATGTATGCATTAGTATTCATTGTCCAAGAAGTAGGCAGTACTCACGTTAGTAGCACAAACACAGTCCAAGACGTGAGGATAGTGGAAGACAAATTTATTTACTCACAAACCTAGGGTTGCCTAGGTTTGTGAGTAAATAAATTTGTCTTCCACTATCCTCACGTCTTGGACTGTGTTTTTGCATTAGTATTCATTTCAGACTTTATTCAGCATCTACTCCGCGTTTCTTGGCTTGTCTCTTGTATTCTGCAAATGGAGTATCTCTTGTCACTGTCCAGCAATAGTCTGCAAGCATTGATGGGCTCCATTTGCCTTGATATCTTTTCTCTATCACTACTATGTCCTGATGAAATCATTTGCCATGCTCATCCCCCACTGATCCGCAGTTCAGTGGAAAAAAATCAAAATGAGAGTGCAAAAAATATATCTTTAGTGACATGTTACAGCCAAAATGTTTGAATGAATTGAGGAGTTTTTCTACCAATTCATTGTAGTTGTCTGCCTTGTTTCCGAGAAAACATGTTGCCGCTAACTGGAAGGCTTTCCATGCCCTCCTTTCTTTGTCATGTAGTACACAGTTAAATGCATCATCTCGAAGAGGTTTATGAATCTGAGGACCACCTACTTCCAAAGCAAAACCACATCATCAAAAACCAACCCAGCGAGGCATGAACTACCTACGACCCCCCACAACCCTACCAGCTCTCCCTCACCAACCCTGGAATCCTTCTATCCATACCCTCCTGATCAAATAGAAAGAGTCATCAGCGGGATCAACACCACAATATCCCCAACGGACCCTTGTCCACCCTTCTGGATCAAACAAACAAAAACCTATCTCAGCCCAATCATAGCCAGAATCATCAACATATCACTTGCTGAAAGCACCCTTCTGTCCCCATTGAAAACAGCAGCTATCAGACCTCTGATCAAGAATAACAAGCTTGACCCATCAGATATCAAATCCTACAGACCCATCTCTAGCCTACCCTTCCTAACCAAAATCATAGAAAAAAATCGTGTACCAACAGACCCAGGACCACATTGACTCCTGTGCACCTCTAGACCAGCAACAACATGGAATTCGACAACAGTATTGTGTTGAAACCCTCCTCACGACCCTTCTTGACAGACTTCATACAGGCCTCGATAAGAGAAAACAAGGGTTCATCCTCATATTTAAGGACATTGCCTCAGCTTTTGACACTGTCAACCACAACCTTTTGCTCACCCAACTCTATCAAAAAGGCATAAGAAGCCTAGCCTTAGACTAGTTCAAATCCTACCTATCTGATCAACAACAAGTCTGAATAGACAGCCAGGCATCCAGACCTTTCCAACAAACACAAGGAGTCCCCCAAGGATCTTCCCTCTCATCCCTACTCTTTAACATCTATATACAGCCAATCTCTGACATCATACAATCATTTAACATACTGTACCACATCTACACTGATGATGTGTTACTATACACTCCATTCATCACTGACAATCCAGACTACTCGACCATAGTTGAATGCTTCAACACTGTCTCAGACTGGCTCATGACATGCAACCTGAAGGTCAACACAAATAAGACTGAGGTCTTATCATATCCAAAGACCCCACATTTACACCACCGCCCTCCCTCAAAGTGAAAGATTTTGACTTCACAACCAAGCAAGAGATCCACTATCTGGGAGTAACAATCGGCCAACGCCTGTCATGAGAGACCCACACTCAAAATATCTCCAAAACAGTCTACCATATACTAAGAACCTTCCGGCACCTATGTCCTCTCCTTGAAACCTTGGACGTCCGCTCGGTGGCTCAAGCTCTCATCCTCCCACATCTAGACTATTCCAACATCATCCTTCATGGTATGCCAAAGCATACCCTCCAGCCACTACAACTCGCCATGAACACAGCTGCCCACGCAATCCTATCTGCATCCAGATATGACCACATCACTCCCATTCTAATTCAGCTTCATTGGCTTGCCATAGCAAGTTGCTTGACCTACAAAGCAATGCTACTCACTTTTAAGGCCCTGTACACAATGTCGGCAACTTCGCTCTCAGAACTGATACAAAGAACGCTGGAGACCAGGACCAGGAGAACATGTATGATAAACTCTCTCATGACCTCTTCAACAGTAAGGACCGGTACCCAGTCAACCAAGAACCGTGCCTTTTCCTTATTTGCGCCAGTCCAATGGAATGCCCTACCCTCAACGATACATGCTATCCTGGATCTTACAACTTTTATGAAGGCATTGAAGACCCATCTTTTCCAACTAACGTACAACCACCCACCCTAGACCAGCCACACAAACAGAAACAGCCGACGGCACACTACTTTAAATATGTGCCTGCAATGTGTGCTAGCAGTGAAATGTGTGGATCAGCAGACAACCCAGCACTGCGAAAATGCTCCTGCATTGTATGTAAATAGACTGCGAATATGCTCCTGTAAATGTAAATATGTAATGTAAATAGGTCACCAGTTTTACCCCAGATGTAAACCTTGTTAGATGTAAACCATGTTAGATGTAAACCATGTAAACTACATAAACACTATGTTATCTAGTAATTATGTGGTAATCACTATGTTATCTGTAAGTGTTATTTGTAATACACATTCTTGTGTCTCATGTAAACCGCACTGATCTTTAATAGTGCGGTATATAAAAACAAATAAATAAATAAAACAAAGATAGCTTCCTTTTTCTTAGCTTCACTTAGTCTTGGAAATTTTCCACTGAGATAATTGAAAACTGGTTTGGTTTTGTCCATGACCTAGACAAAAGTTTTCATTAGACCCAACTTATTGGGTAAGGGTGGTAACAAGTTCTTCCTTGATTCAACAAGTGATGGATGCTGCACACTTTTCTTTCCAGGCTCCAGTGACTGTCAGAGTGGTCAATCTCTCTTGATGTAGTGGGAATCTTTTGCCTGACTATCCTACTCACAGAGAAAACAGCAGTACTTTGTGGATCCAATCTGCAGACCGACCATAAGAGTAATGATTTTGAAATCACCACAAAGCTGCCGCTGATGGCCATACTTTATGCATCTCAACAGCTGTTTATATTGTCATAGGTTTCCTTCATATGGACTGTGTGACCAACTGGAATCAATGGCAAAACATTGCCATTATGCAGCAAAACATCTTTAAGACTCGTCTTTGATGAATTAATGAACAGTCTCCACCCCTCAGGATGGTAAATGATGTTGAGGGCTGCCATCAGACCATCAATGTTATTGCAGGCTACAAGATCACCTTCCATGAAGAAGAATGTGGTCTTTTTCTGCTGCCATGTTTCTATGTTTCTAATAAGTTTAAGGGACTTTGTTCACATCGAGATTCATTAATTTCAGGGCCTTAATCTATTTCTGATGAGGATAACCAGCTGAACCTCAAAGTAAATTTGACCACCTTTTCCCCTTGATATATTTAAGAGCCTATAAATCTCAGTTTATGCCTGGGATGGGTAGGAGTCAGGGGTGGGTGTGAGGAAAAGAAAAACTTAGTAAAAACTGGCTTGCTACACAGTGCCCTGGTATGTGCTTCTAGGATAATCGCTTAACAATATCCTGGGTGATTCACATAACCCTTGGTTTGACAGCGGAAGCCCATAACTTGGTTTTAACATCTATTTAAAACAATTTCACAGGTCTCTGGCCTCCTATCTATAAGGCCTTTTTGTAAAGGTCTCTGAAACAATTAATTTAACCTATTCAACCTTCTATGCTAAGCAATACTCTGATTTGATTTTAATGAAAAACTCTGATAGTACTAAGCCCTGACTGACTTTAAAATTAAAATGAAAGATTTCTGGTGGCACTACTGTAAGTTCTGACTGACTTCACAAAAACACTGAATTCTAAAATATACAGATTTATCAACTTTAACCCAAGAATCCCATTTCCCTCAAGATCTAGAGAATTTCCCAGCAGGTAAATATGTACAAGTTCAGATTTCTTTCCAGCAATAGCAGTTGCTTTTGGTAGTCCATCAAGACTGAGAATCACAGATCTCTGGTTGATCTATTTGTACCTATGCTTCTAAAATAATCTCTTGACAGTTTCCTGGGTGATTCACACAGCCCTTGGTTTGATAGAGGGAACCTTTCAAATTGCCCCTTTGATCTGTTGCTTGACTTTAACACCTATTTAAAACAATTTCACAGGTCTCTTGCCTCCTAACTGAAAGGCCTTTATGTAAAGGTCTTTAGAAACAATTTATTTATTTCTACTCAAACAATATTTACCCCATTCTACTTTCTATGCTAAGCTATACTCTGATTCGATTTAGATGAAAAGATCTCTGGTGGTACTAAGCCCTTAATTATGAGTCACATTGTTTTTATATTTTCCCTACCTTCTTATACTGTTTGTAAACAAGAGTGGGATGTTTATTAACACCATGTTTCCAATTTTAGGGAAACTTCTTTCCCACCTCTAGTTATTCATACTGTAGTCACATCAGCATCTCAGTTTGCTTAGAACTAACAGGGCCGGATTTACCTATACGCCAGGTACGCCGTGGCGTAGGGCCCACAGCTGGCAAGGGCCCACCCGGGGCCGGCCCACACACCGGAGGGCTTCTGACGCGATTGCTGGGAAAGGTTAAAGGTGCGGACTCGGAGGAACTAATAAGAATAGTTTTAGGCAATTGGAAAGAGTGGGATAAAAAGAAGCAAAAAATATTGAGGATTGGTCAAGCTCTAGTTCTAAAGCTCTGGGGTAATAAAGTTAAAGAAAAAAAAAACGAGAACCCTAGACGTAGAGCACTAGCCTTAGGCTTTGATCGGGGTTCCGGGAGGTGCAGGCAGACAAAATGCTCTAGCAGAGAGAGGGGTCGCTTCTGCGGCCTCCTTACACACAGCGGCAAGGTCTGGGGAGTGTGAACCAGCTGGCAGCAGGCCTGATTCTCTTCAACGCTCATGCCGCCGCCAAAACTCTGCTGGTAGCTGAGCATTGTTTCGAGAGTGCAAGCAGCCACAGCAATCTGTCTCCGGTGAGTGAAACGGGGAAGATGAACTCCAGGAATTTAGGCTGGGTGCTAGGTAACTTCCCACGCATGCGGGCACGACCGCAATTTTATACAGTTTGATCTGATTTGCCTCTCTCCTTTTTCCTTGTTTTTTTTTGCTTTTATTTTAGCATTTGGACTGCGTTTTGGTGGCAGTTTTAGTCAGCAGGCAGGAAAGAATAGGCTGAGGGATTCAATGGACTCGGGCAGCTGATTTTACGTTTTGTTATTTTCCCGATTTTTTTTTTCTTTTCTGGGGGAAAAAAAACCCCAAACAAACAAAGAAAGCAAGCAAGCAATAGAGGGCGCTGGAAGAACAGGTGACACAAAGGGGCTTGTTTACAAAGCAGCGGTAGTGGTTCGCGATCGCGATCGCAGCCGCGGCCCCATTGAAATCAATGGGGCCGCGGCTCCGATTACGATCGCAAACCGCTACCGCGGCTTTGTAAACAAGCCCCAAAATTTACCTGGGATTATTATAAGTTTGTTTTTATGTTTTGGCTCACCGAAGGAAAAAAAAAAAGGAAAAGTCCTACCATAACTGGGGTCTCGCCATGTCCCTCAAGAGCACATGTCTGACATGTGGATCGTGGAGGGGGTCAATTTCCAGTGTAGGTCTATGCTGCACTTGCCAGGCTGAGGCCAGATCGGCAGAGGCGGGCTTCCTTGAGGGCTGGGGAGACAGTGTTCCAGGTCCTCGGGTGAGAGTTCAGTCTCATCTCAGACTACAGAGGCTCATGGAGGGTCTGGTACTGCAGCACCAGCTGGAACAGTGAATAAGTACTCTGAGGGGCTTCCTCCAGTAGCACAGGGCACAAAGTAGTAGTCTGGGAAGTCCACAAAGCCTTCCAAGAGCGCTGGATATGGCTTGGCAGAGAGACTTACCAGGTGCATTTTCTCCGGAGTTTTGTCCTTCCCATGCACAAGGCTTTTTGCTTGAAGCATTCAGGCATGGAGTTTGATGGGGCTCAAGGTAAGGGGTAGAAGTGAGCATTACCAGAGATGCCCGCAGATGATAGGGCACTAGGTGAGCCGGGCCCGAGGAAGTGGTGGATAGAGGAGGATCCATGGGGAGACTTGGACTGGAAAGAAATGGGCTGTGATGGGGGGGGGGGGGACCTGAACTGTAAAAGGGCTTTTGGGGGGGACATGGACTGGAAATGGGTTGTGATGGGGAGGGGGACCTGGACTGGAAAAGGGCTATGGGGGGGAGGGGGGTAACTTGGACTGCAAATGGGCTGTGATGGTGGGGGGGGGGGACTCGGACTGCAAATGGGATGTGATGGTGGGGGCTAGGACTGGAAATAGGCTGTGATGGGGGACTTGGACTGTAAATGGGCTGTGATTGGGGGGCAGGGGCTAGGACTGGAAATGGCCTGTGATGTGAGGGCTAGCACTGGAAATGGGCTGATGAAGAGCTAGAATAGGACTGGAAATGGGCTGATGTGGGGCATGGGAGAATGGGACTAGAAGGGAGTGGATGCTGGGTGGGTCTAGAACTATAAGGGAACTGATTTTGGGGGAGGACTAGAATGGATGGGGAATGAGAATGGAGAGGGGAAAAATATTTTGTGTGGAAGAAAAGTCTATGATGGGCTGGGTATTGGGAGAGTAAGAGGGGCTTGAAAATGGAAGGGTGAAATTTAAATGGACGATAAAGGAATAAGGAAAGAATTGGGGGAAAGAGCAAAAGGGAAACAATCAGTATGTTAAAGCAGAAATAGAGAGAATGGAAAACATCTAAAAGAGAAGAAAGGACAAATGGATAGCTAGCAGAAGACACGAAGAAACCAGAAGAAAGTGACTGGAGCAATTGCAACTGAAAAAATGCCCAAACAGAAGGTAGAAAAATACTTTTTATATTGAATTTATTAACTGAAATATGTCTTTTTTAATGTATTTCTTGAATTCCGATGCTGATTTTGTCCCTATTGCCTCTTTATGTCAGGCAATTCTATACATCTATTGCCATTTCTGTTTTGGTAAGTTGATCTTGTTTTTATTTTTTCTGGGGGCCCACAATTTTTGTTGGCGTAGGGCCTCACTCAAGGTAAATCCGGCCCTGAGAACTAATAATAATGAGCTTAGGATGAGTTTTTGAAAATTTTATATTAAATAAATATATTAAAAAATATAAAAGAAAAAGTGATGTTATTGGTTTAAAGTATGGTTTAAATTATTGCAAAATATTTTTCTATCGCTTTTGTACTCAGAATGAAGCCTGTAAAATTATGATTATAAGGATGGAAGCAGAAAAGTTTGCTCTGCCATTTGAAAAAGCAGAAAAATGTAAGACAGATTTTTATAATCTCATACCTTTCCAGTAGCAGTTCAAAGTAAGTATTTCCCCTATCCCCAGAGGGCTTATGATCAGAACTTTTATTTTAGGCAATGAAGGGTTTATTGACTTGCCCAAAGTCACAGGAAGTACTAGTGGGAGATGAACTCTGATCTTTTGGTTCATAAGCTACTTCTCTAACCGTTAGGCTACTCCTCCAGTTTTCCTGTCCTTTATCCATGGGGGATTATGTATAAATGAATGCATGATAATTTTTTCTTTCTGAGCCTGTACCAACTTTAAATATAAAAGTTAAACATCATGTTCCATCATCTTAGAAAGTAAAATAGCCCATAAGCCCTTCTTACTTAGCAATTCATATTTCCTTACCTTTGCCAAGCAATTCTAAGTTCACACAGGTGCATGGTGATGTAAAATGGTGAATTTCAATAAAGCTGACAAATTTAGGTACACATTGCATATTTTTATTTATTTATTTAACATATTTTATATACCACGCTCTTTAGAATCAGTGCGGTTTACAGGTAACATTAGTTTGTGCAATCAGGCAGAACCTGCATTGCACTTACATAGAACGGGTTTGGTAACTTGGGTTTCAACAAGAGGATAACTATATACAACTTGAGCAATAGTGTCGCGGAATGATTTGGTGACAATGCATGCGTAGGGGACTATTTACAAATTGATTACTATATACAGTTGGGCAATTCGAGTAGTGGATGAGGTTGCGTCAGCATGATATGAACGTGCTGGGGGTATTGTCATGGTGGGTGGGGGGGGTATGTTTGGTTGTGATGTATCACTGGTGTGGGAGGAGTGTAAAAGGAAGAGATGGTGCTTTAGTGCCTTCCTAAATTGGGCGAGGTCAGCAATGGCTCAGATGTTGGCTGGGAGGGCATTCCAGCATATAGGTGCGTAGAACATGAAGGCTCTGTTCTTTGTTGCCTGAGAGCATTTCGTTATTGCATTGGGGATTACAAGCATGTTGGCAGCGAATGACCTTCTGGATCTGTTTGGCGGAGTGGGGTGGACGAGATCTGTGAGGGAGGTGGAGGAACATTTCTTGATGGCTTTGAAAGTCAGCAGTAACACTTTGAAGGTGAGCCTGCAGTGGATTGGCAGCCAATGGAGCTGTTTCAAGATTGGGGTTATGTGGTCTCTTCTGGAGGATCCATGTAGGTTGCGGGCAGCAGCGTTCATTGCTAGCTGTAGTGGGTTCTTCGGGAGTCCGTGCAGACTAGAGTTGGTGTAGTCAAAGTGGTGGGTTACAAGAACCTGAAATATTGTCCGGAAGTCATCTGGCTCTAGCAGAGGTCGTAGGTGGCACACTGTTCATATCTTGTGATAGATTACTTTTATGGTGTTGTTTATGTGCGCTTTCATGTCAAGCTGTTGGTCCAGTATGATACCCAGGTATCACACTGGACCAACAGCTTGACATGAAAGTGATACCCAGGATGGTGGGCCTGCTTGGGATCTCGGCGTCTCTCACCTTTATTGATGAGGGGGGGGGGTAAAGGCTTGATTTCTAGTAATGAATAGGACATTAGTTTTGTTGAAGTTGATTCTGAGGCTCTGCGTGTGGAGCCAGTCAGTGACAGCGTCAAAACAGTTTGTTAGTGCCGAGAAATCTGGCTTGTCGATGGAGAATGGCAAGAAGAGCAGTACATCATTGGCATACACTAGGCAGGAGATGCTAAAGGAATGGATGAGTGAGCAGATGGGCTGCATATATATATTGAAAAGGAGGGCTAAGAGTGAGGAGCCTTGTGGGACACCTTTATCTTTATCTTTATTCCCAAACTTGATATACCGCTTTGGTCGAAACATGTAAGCGGTTTACAATAATAAAAAAAGACTACGCTCCCTAACTATAGGAAAAAGAACGCCATAATAAAAATAGGATAGAGGGAAAAAGGACAGTGCAAGCATACAATAAAATATCACAAACATAACAAGACCAAACTCAGGAAGGGACGGTAGTGGGCAGATCGAAAGCTTGTTGAAATAAATGGGTTTTTAGTAGTTCTTTGAATTTTGAATAAGAGGGTTCTAGACAGAGGGAAGTAGGAAGGGCGTTCCAAAGAATTGGGCTAAGAAAAAAGAAAGCTGCGTGACGGGTTTGTTCTAGATGAGCCTGGGATGGTGACGGCAAAGACAAACGATTAGCATGTAAGGAACGCAAGTGACGATATGGTGTATGGAGGGAAATGAGGTTACATAAGTACAATGGGGTAGATGTATGAATAGCTCTATGCGTCAAAATGAGAAGTTTATATTGAAACTGGAAATGAAGAGGCAACCAGTGAAGATGATAGAGAATAGGGGAGACATGGTCAAAGCGACGAGCAAACGTAATTAGGCGAGCAGCGGTATTCTGTATGAGCTGAAGACGTTGCAACTGATAAGCTGGCAGATTAGCCATGAAGATATTACCATAGTCAAGCCTACTAGTGATTAATGCCAACACCAAAGTGATCAAGGAACTAGTGGGAAGGAGGGAGCGAACAGCTCTGATCCAACGTAGTGCTGCAAAAGAATGGCGGGTAAGAGTCAAAATATGAGCATGAAAGGAAAGAGAAGAATCTAAGACCACTCCCACATAACGGAAAGAGGTGACAAAAGGGATCGGCATCTGATCAATCAAGGGTGCTATTGTTGGACAGGAGCCACTTAGAGAAACCCACATTGCAGTGGACTTAGAGGGATTTAAGAGCAAGAAATTAGAAGAGAGTCAAGAAGCAGCATGAGAAAGGCATTGGTTGAACCGAGAAAGGTCCAACTGAGCAGGTGAAGTGTGAAAAAGAAAAATGATGTCATCAGCATATATGTAAGTAGAAACAGGGAACTGTTGGATCAGGAGTGGAAGTGGAGAAAGAAAAATGTTAAACAGTGGAGAAAGAACAGAGCCCTGTGGGACTCCACAGGGAAGAGTCAAAGAAGAGGAAGACTGATTAATGGCATGAACAGTAAAAGAGCGGGCTGTGAGGAAAGGGCTCGGAGGTCATGGAGTCAGTTCTAACCTGTTACCATCTGTCTGTTAGGTATGACTTGCACCAATCTAATGCATCGTGGATTCCCTTCTCTTTGAGATGTGCAAAGAGCAGTTCATGGTTGACCGAGTCGAACGCGGAGGTAATGTCCATGAAGATTAGAGCGTATCCTTGTCTGATGTCAATCCCTGTGATTAGTGTGCTGAGTAGGGTGGTTAGGAGTGACTCGATACCATGTGATTCCCTGAAGCCGTTTTGGTATGGGTCGAGAGGAGCGGTGGTGTTGATGTCCAGCAATGGTATGCTTGAGATTGGTCGATAGGATTCTGCCTTCTGGGGGTTCAGTTTGTTGTTCTTTAGAAGGGGCCGGATGGATGTTTGTTTCAGTTTCAGTGGGAATGCCCCTGTTGAGAAGGACAGGTCCATGATCTTGTCCAGGAATGGGCAGAATTCTACACGGAGTGATTTTATCCAGAATGTTGGGCAAGGGTCATTTTGAAGATTAACTAGAAATGCTTTTTTCTATTCTGTATATGTGAGGAGGTTGATATTCAAAGGTATGAAATCACATTTTAGATAGCAAATGGAGAATGGAATTGAAACATTGAAGTCATGATCTATACATTTTTTGTAGTATTTTAGAAAAGGCTCTGCTAAACATGAAGCCTGTTCTATAATAGTGCAAAAATGCAGTCAGAGGACAAGTGGAGCTGAGAGACCTGTTATGCAAATCTACAAGTGGGAAGAATTGATGGGGAAACTTGGCAACGTCCACAAATAGGTGCTGGCACTTACATGCAGAATCTGGCTTTTCAAAACTTCCATTTGTAAGTGCCATTACTTACCCAATTATGTCAGCCATTTTGCAAACCTACTACTACTATAAACTACTATTACTACTACTAAAACTTATCATTTGTAAAGACACATCTTTTTATTGAGTATTTTCGTAACTCCTATGATACATCCCAAACCCATGATAATTAGATCACACAGCATTACTTAGCCCTTGAGAACATGACTACATAAATAATGAAACATCTGAGTTGCTCCTGATTACAACATTGGGTACTAGTTAATGCAACATTGAATATAGTTGTCTGTAAGATAATTCTAACAAGTTAACTGTACATAGTTATTAAAATCAATGTAAAAATTTTCCTTAATGTTCTATGTAAACCGCCCCTGATCTCTGGAAGGGGCGGCATATAAAAGTTTGTTAAATAAATAAAATAAAAATAAAATAAGTAGATGAAAGATACAGTCCCTGCTAATAAGAGCTTGCAATCTAATCAAGCTGAAGAATATCACTAAACTGGAGACTGGAGAATAGTAAGATACACATAAGTTGTAAACGAGAGTGAGAAGCATCATGGCTGGGCAGAATCGGGTCGTGCAAAGTTAGACCCAATTCTGATCCCATGGTCCCCATGGGGTCAGAATCGGGTCTAGCACCTGGTCATGCAGACTGGGACATACTTGCTTTCAAAACCCTCTCCTGTTAGCATATAGATGGGGTCTGAATGTAGCCAATTTGGTTACAAGGCTAGCTCGATCTGCTGTGAGTAAAGGTCCTGATATCGGGAACAAAGCACGTGCCACTTGTGACTTTTGTTCTGAAACTATTGAAGGGTCCGAATGGACAGATACATCTTCTGGGGTTATGTATAAAGCACTATACCAAACGAATTACATGACATCGTTTGTGGTATATATGCTGATTTGTCCATGTGGTTTAAAGTACATTGGACGTACTACAAAACAGATGAAACAAAGACTTATAGAACATCGATCTCAACTTCGAAACCAGGTACTGTCTGCCCCGATAGTTGCACATAGCATTTCGGAGGCCCATGAGTGTCAGAATTACTATTGGCGGATCATTGATCATGTTCCCTTGGATCATCGTGGAGGAGATAGGATTCAGCGTTTGCAAATTTTGCAACGAAAGTGGATATTTCATCTGAAAACAGTAAACCCCTTGGGTTTAAACATGGAAATTGATTGGTGGAGCATGTTATGAATCATGGGGGGACATTTTAGGTAATGAGACTGCTGATTGGCTTAATGGATTGTCAGATAGGTTAGCTGGTTTGACATTGGAGGAGTTAGATATGACATCAGAGGGTTTTCCCAATAAGAAAAAGAAGAATAGGAAGGGAATTCATTCAGCCAGGAAAAGAGCCTGAAGAAGGATTGTGAGATTCTCTGATTTGAAACATGGTAATATGTTGCTGTTATTCGATTGAAGGACTGAATGGTGGACTGTTCCCATGAGAAATGCCGGACAGCGTGGAGAATCACGCCAAGTAGAAATATATCCGGAGGGAGTAGTTTTTTTATATCTGACGGACGGTTCAATTGAAAATCAATCTACAAATTAAGTATTATTCATTTATAAGGCGTGGATGACTATATTGAAGAACGGGTCACCAGAATTAAGCATTTTTAAAGATATGAAATAGGGGATTACTGATATAAGTCTCCTAGAGGTTCATGGAGGTAATACTGAGTGGTTTTTAAGCTCATTAAAATGATTAAAAAGGACTGATATTGCTACAAGAGGGAGGATTTCTCACGGCAAATAGTCCAAAGAAAAATTAAAAAAAACCTAAGAGTTAGTTATTAATTCTATTGGGGATTATTTGGGATTAATTTTGATTAGGATAGTTAATAGATTCCCAGGGGGTTTGTGGTTTTCGTTTGGCTGTACGTCCCGGCAACTACCCAGCAAATCAGCCGGTCTCATGAATGGAGCCACAGTGCCATGACATCCCGTCACCATGGCACCATGACTCCATTCACGAACTGTGATTGCCATCTGCCCCGGAGGGAATCCCACCCCATGCAGCCAAACTCCTGATCTGGCCTTCCAAGGCCTGGGTCAGGCTGCAGGGAACCCCCTGAACCCACTCGCTTGCCTGCCCATGTCCCATGCCGTGGTCCCCCATCTAGCCTGAAGGCCCTGGATATATAGGGCCAACCTTGGAATCAGCCCTGTATGTCCAGGGTCAAGGGCTGCCCAAATCACACCCTCACTCTGCCTCTAGAACGCCCCCTCCTGCCCACATCTAGGCCTCCCCATATGAACAAACCCACTGTTCATATGGAGAGGTTAGTGATGGGGATATCAGGGGGACGATTAGCGGGGATGGACATCCCAATGGGACATCCATCCCCGCTATTTGCGGGATAGAATGACACCCATAGTAACCTGTACTATACCTGTCACTGCCACTGACTACACTGGAAGTGTTCTACAAATGAAGTGCACTGCACACCTCTCTCTAATGCTTACGATAGTAAGCAATTGCCAATTGGCAAACTGTAATTTTCGTAGCTTCTCCCTTTCTCCTTCTCTTACTCCAGAGAGACATTCAGGAGCAGATAGGAAGAAAAAGCCCACCAACATTTTCAAAGTCTAGTAAAAGCAGAGAAACAGAAATGCACGTCTAAGGTTAAAGCAGGGCTTCTCAACTCTGCCCTCGGGGCACAGCTAGGCCCATCGGATTTTCAGAATTCCCACAATGAATATGCATGAGATAAATTTGCATGTACTGCCTTCATTGTATGAAAATCTATCTCATGCATATTCATTGTGGGAATTCTGAAAACCTGATGGGCCTAGGTATGCCCGAGGACTGGGTTGGGAAACACTGGGTTAAGGCAGGTGTTCAAGCTATTATGTTTAATCTTTTTTTTTAAGGTTTCATCTAGCAAGCTCTTCCTCGGTGCCTCAAAATCAATTTTCACACTTTCTAGTTTTTCAATCTGTTTTTGTCCTTTGCAGTCCTAAGCCACAGAACCCCTTTATCAGTCCCTTAAGGACAGATTTCAAGATTTCTGGTTTTTTCACTCATTTTATCCCTCTTTGCAATCCTAAACCCCAGCACCCATTCCTAACTCTCTGAAAGTCTGGCACAAAATGGTCTTCCGGGGATTAGGCTCAGATGTGTCTGGGGGGGGGGGGGGGGGAGCGGTTGTAGATCTGTGCATTAGTTTATACCATGCCAGAGTTGTGTTTATTTCCTTTGATTTTTCTTATTGAATTGTGTCTTGCTTTCTCATTAATTGTGGGCTAGTGAATCTATACTTAAAACTTGTGCTCAGTGTAAATTTAAAGTTTTTTTCTCCCTTTTCTTTGCATGTTATCTTTTCCTGTATTTGTATTCTTTACTGTAGCAAGATTCTTCTTGTGTAAAAATCCCAAAATTGCATAAATAAATAATTAAAAATAAATAAATAAATGTAATATGGACAAGTGCAAAAGTGATTCACGTAGGGAAAAATAACCCAAACTATATAAACATAATGCTAGGTTCCACATTAGGAATTCCCACCTAAGAAAAGGATCTGGGCATGATTGTAGACAGTGCATTGAAATCTTCTGTTTAGTGTGCAGTAGCAGTCAAAAAAGCAAACAGAATGTTAGGAATCATTAGGAAAGGATTAGAAAATAAAATAAAGCATATCATAATCGTTCTATAGTGTGACTGCACCTTGAGGATTGTGTGCAGTTCTGGACTCTGCATCTCAAGAAAGATATAGCAGCATTAGATAAGGTACAGAGAAGGGCAGACAAAATAATAAAGGGGGATGGATCAACTCTCTTATGAGGAAAGGCTAAAGAGGTTAGGGCTCTTCAGCCTGGAGATGAGACGGCTGTGGGGAAACATGATAGAGGTGTATAAAATCCTGAGTGGAGTGGAATGAGTAGACGTGAATTGATTGTTTACTTTCTCAAAAAATACAAGGACTAGGGGATATGCCATGAAACTACAAAATAATAGATTTAAAACAGGACAACATGTATTTTCTCTCAACATACTTGGAACTTGTTGCCAGAGGATGTGATAAAAGGAGGTAGAATAGCTGGGTTTAAAAAAAGGTTTGGATACATTCCTAGAGGAATAATCTATATACAGCTAATAAGGTAGTCCAAGAAAAAAAACATTGCTTATCCCTGGGGACACAGTAAGTAGGATGGAACTGACTACTTTTGGGAAATGTCAGGTACTTCTGATCTGGATTGGCTACTATTGATAACAGGACATTGAGCTTGATGGCTCTTTGGTAAGACCCATTATGGCATTTCTTATGTTCTTATTTTCCTAAGTTTAACTGAAAATAAGAGACAAATTTAGGCACCTAACTTGAGTACTTAAATTTAGAAGCATAGAGATCATTTTTGAACACCACACTGCATCTGATTGTGTGGTCAACAAATGCCAATAAATAAAAATATTCAATGGGCTGGCCGGTGACCATAATGCTGCTCACAGTTTATGGACAGTTAGTGGCAGTATCCAGATAATGACTGCTGCTGAATATCCAAACTGAGCTCCGCTATATGGATAAGTGCTGATTATCTGAATGGTGATGATTTTCAGATGGCACTTATCTGGATATCAACTTTGACCTCTTTTTCATGAGACTTAAGTTATCCAGGTAAGTCCTAAGTTATTTAGATAAGGGCTGATTAACAATCGCCACTATTCGAATAAGTTGAAACTTTTCCTAGTAGCACCAATACCATCCTAGCCCCGTCCACAGACTGCCCCTGCACTAACCAGATACTGCTAGGACTGTTTGTGAGATATTCAGTGGCACCATCTGATAGGGCCACTAAATATCACAGTCAGCACCCTCAAACAGACAGCTTCCTGTTGACCTACCAGCTAAGGGATCTGAATATTGGTTCTATAGACTTTTTTGGGATATTGGGCTCATCAATTGTAACTTACAACAGCCAGTGTTCCATGCTGAAGGAATGCAGTCATACACCTTGTAGAATGTAACATTAACATAGTAACATAGTATATGATGGCAGATAAAGACCAGCATGGTCCATCTAGTGTGTCCAGCAAGGCCACAAGAGTAGGTGCACCTGCCGCTCTGTGCAGGTCCCCCCTCTCCATGTCTTTGTTTAAGGGTGTACCCACTGCTCCATGTAGGTACCCTATTTGTTGAGATATAAGAGTTACTTATGTCTATTTTGATTGTATCCTGTTGCTATAAAGGGATCCACTATGTCTCAAGCCAATTTGAATTCTGTCATTGTATTTGCCCCCACCACCTCCAATGGGAGGGCATTTCAAGCATCCACCACTTTTTCAGTGAAAAAGTATTTCCTGACATTGCCTTTTAGTTTACCCCCTTGCAGCTTCATGTTATGCCCTCTAGTTTTACAGCTCCCCCATCTTTGGAAGAGGTTTGTTTGTTCATTAATACTCTAAATATTTAAAGCCTGAATCATATATCCCCTGTCCCTCTTCTCCTCCAGAATATAAATATTTAGGTCTTCAAGTCTCTTCTCATAAGTTTTCTGATGCAGGGTCCAAATCATTTTGGTCGCCTTCCTCTGAACCGCTTCCAGCTTTTTATATCCTTTGCGAGATATGGTCTCCAAAACTGGACACAATATTCCAAGTGAAGCCTCACCAGTGACTTGTACAGTGGCATTAGTACCTCTTCCTTTCTGCTGGTAATTCCTCTCTGTATGCAACCCAGCATCCTTCTGGCTTTTGCACCACCTTGTCACACTGTTTCACCACATTGAGATCCTCAGAAACAATAAGTTTGAGGTCCTTCTCATGGTCTGAGCACCCCAATCTCTCGCTCCCTATTGCATACAATTCCCTTGGACTTCTGCTTCCCAAGTGCATGACACCGAACTTCTTCACATTAAATCTTAACTACCAAGCATTAGACCATTCTCCAGCTTTTGTAGATCTTTCCTCATATTATCCTCTCCCTCATGGAAGTCCACCCTGTTGCAAATTTTCGTGCCATCTGCAAAAAGACAGACTTTTCCATTCAGTCCTTCAGCAATATCACTCACAAATACATTGAACAGTACTGGTCCCAGGCACACCACTTAATCACCTTCCTTTCATCCGAATGAGTTCTGTTTATTGTCACCTTCTGTCATCTGTCAGTCAAACAATTTCTGATCCAGTTCACCACCTTGGGACCCATCCCTAAGCTGTTCAGTTTATTGATAAGTCTCCTATGAGGAACAGTATCAAAAGCTTTGCCGAAATCTAGGTAGATCACATCCATTGCATGCCCTTGATCTAGTTCTCTAGTTACCCAGTCAAAGAACTCTATCAGATTTGTTTGGCATGATTGTCCTTTGGTAAAACCATGTTGCTTCGGATCATGCAACCTATTGGTTTTGAGGAAGTCCACTATTCGCTCTTTCAGGAGCACTCCATTACTTTTCCCACCACTGAGGTAAAGCTTACCGGCCTTCTTCCCTACTACCACTTTTGTGAAGAGGTACAACATCAGCGCTTCTCCAGTCCTGTGGAACTTCTCCTGTCTCCAAAGATCTATTAAAAACATCCTTTAATGGCGCTGCAAGAAGTTGTCTAAGCTCTTTCAGTATCCTGGGGTGTATTTCCCATCTGGTCCCGTGGCCTTGTCCTCTTTCAGTTTTGCAAGTTGTTCTTGTGTGGTATCTACTCCATTTCCATTTGTATATTTGTCAATCAAAAGTAGTCCTTCTACAGGATTTTCTCTAGTAAAAACAGAGCAGAAGTATTTGCTTAGCATTTTCGCTTTTTCAGTGTAACTTTCCATGAGTCCATTCTCAGCACTTTTGATTCCTGTAATTCCATCTCTGATTTTTCTCCCCTCCCGAATATACCTGAAAAAAGTTTTATTGCCACACTTCACAGCTTTAGCCATCTTTTCTTCTGCCTTTGATTTTGCTACCCTTACTTTTCTTTTTGTCTCTTTTAGCTTTATCCTGTATTCTTTTCTGTGTTCCTCCGTTTGTGACCTTCTGAATTTTGTGAAAGCTGTTTTTTGCCTTTATTTGTGCAGCCGTTTCTTTGGAGAACCAAATAGGTTTACTTTTCCTCTTCTTTTTATATACTTTCCTTACACATGTATCCATTGCCCCTTTTATTACCTCCTTTAGTTTATCGCATTGTAATTCCACTTCCTTTATCCCCTTACACCTTGCCAACTCCTCCTTCAGGTATTTGTCCATTTTACTGAAGTCAGTATTTTTGAAGTCTAGGACTTTGAGCTTGCTATGATTGGATTCTACCTTGGCCTTTATCTCACACCACACTATGTGATGATTGCTGCTGCTCAAATGGGCACCCACCCGGATATTTGACATGCTATCACCGTTGGTGAGCACTAAATCAAACACAGAGCTCTCCCTGGTTGGTTCCATCACCATTTCTTTAAGTAAAGCATCTTGGAAGGCATCCATAATTTTTTTACTTCTTTCCAGATTTGCAGAAGGAATACTCCAATCCACATCGGGTAGATTAAAGTCACCCAATATGATTACTTCCCCCTTCCTGGTTATCTTTGCAATATCAGCAATCAATTCGCTATCCATTTTTTCAATTTGAGTTGAAGGGCTGTAGACCACACCAGTATGGATGACAGTGCCATCTCCTCTTCCCAGCACGATCCACAGGGCGTTTGACAAGATTATATGAACATGGAACTCCAGCATTTGGTTACTGAGGCAAATCATGTGGGTGGAGGCAGAATTGGATGTAGTTAGAGCTGAAATAGAAGGGGAGATAGAACAAGCTTGTTTATTAGATGGGGGGACTTGATGCATGCTACAGTTAGACTGGGAAAGATTTACTCCATTTCCCCTCAAGATATTCATAAGGTCCTTCTGACTATGTCTCCAATTACATATCCTTGCCTGGCTTTTTTGTTGTGGTTAGGTAGCCACTTGATTGAGTTTAGGTTATGTGAGATTTTCAGTGCTTGCATATGGAAATACTATATGCTTTCCTGTCAACTTTAAATCAGTCAATTATTCGGGTTAGCTAAATACAAATAAATTAATAACCTCAGATGACCCAAGCAGGGTTGAATATTATTGGCCAATCCACAACTTGCCCTTCTTGGACAAAGTTATTGAGAAGATGGTAGCTCACTAATTAGTGGATATTTTGGATTCCAATCAGGTGCCTGACAATAAGCAAGCCAGGCTCAAGCATTTTCATAGAACCAAAACTTCACTGGTGGCATTATGCAATGATGTTCATACTATCTAGATAAGGGCCTTTATGAAGTTGTATTACTACTGGATGTATTTGCAGCCTTTGACATGATTAGTCACAGTAGACTGTTGTCATATCTACTAGAGACAGGCATGAAAGGGTAGGAGTGGCCTAGTGGTTAGAACAACAGCCTCATACCCAAGAGATCTAGGTTCAATTCCTACTGATGCTCCTTGTGACCTTGGGCAAATCACTTTACCCTCAATTGCCTCAGAAGAAAAGGTCTGGCAGTCTACTTCCACTTACAGAGTGCCAGAAACAGCATTGACTTGGCAACGCTTAAAAAAAAAGGATTAGGTTGCAATGGTTTGTGTCATATTTAAATAATAGAAAACAATCAGTAAGGTTGGGTAATAGGCTTTCACATCCCAGTCCTCTTGAGCAGGGAGTTTTTCAGTGCTTGGTACTCTCACCACATCTGTATATATGGTCATTTATTGTTTATTGTATTTGATATGCCGTCCTTTATTATCAAACATAAAGAAAAGTTTAGAAGTTTCTAAAAACATTCAGAGAGTCAGAAAAGGCACTCCAAAGCATATAGAAAAGTAATATCTAAATTGACAAGACATAGCAACATATATAAAACATGGAGAAATAACACAAGTATCACAAAGAAGAAAAGAGGATGCCACAAATAGGTTCCATCAAGGTATTGCTTAGTCTATCTCAAGCCCAAATTCTTATTGGAATAAATGTGTTTTTAGAAGGATTTTAAATTTCTTAAAGCTTTGGTCAAGACAAACGACTGGGGGAAGGCTATTTCAGAAGAATGGCAAAGTGAAGAAGAAAGCTGAGTTCTTAGGTGCTTCAAATTTAGCCCTCATGGGTGGGGTTATAACCAGTCAATTCCCATAAAATGAATGCAGACAGTGTGGAGGGGATGCATAAGGAATTGTAAGAACTGAGAAATAGTCAAATGTTTCCTTGTAGAGGGTCTTATGTGTCAGGTAAAGAATTTTATAACAGATATAGTAAAGAACTGGAAACCAATGATGGTGGATGAACAAAGGAGTCACGTGATCATGTTTCCTTGCCTGTGAAAGTACATGTCGCATAGCTGTACTTTATATCAATTGGAATCTTTTCAACTGATATGTGAGTAGTCCAGCATATTCTATGTTACAATAGTTGAGTCGGGCTATGAGCGTGCTAAGAAATATAGAAATCTGAGCAATAGGGTCAATAAAAGGGCATAAGGCCATTTGGAAGGTAGAGCTTCTCCTTTATACCTACACCAACGACGTGCAGGTTCTACTTTCCTTTCCAACAAATGCAGTGAATGGGACTGAGGTATTACGAGAGAAAATGGCATTGCTATATAAACAGTTCCAGTTAATACATTTGAGGTAGAATCTCTCCAAAACTGAGTTTCTATAGATTTCAGTTGATGGGAGTGAGGCATCTTCTTTAGAGGGGATCTGCTGAAGTCTTTGGATAGAGATAGATTTACAACTCTGGATGAGAGAACAGGTTACCAAGATTGTGAAATGTTCATTTTTGCAGATCTGCCAACTTTGTCCTTATTTATCTGAGCCAAATTTGATGGTAGTAACAAGAACACTGATATTATCTCACCTGGATTAATGCCACTGAAGGATACACAATAAGCATAGTTACTAAAGATTGCTGCCACTATGCTCATTAAGTTCATTAAGGGGTTTAGAAAATTCAATCATGTCACTCTGGGTTTAAAGCATTTAGCTCCCTGGTTGTTATAAGATTATGTTTTGTTTGTGGTATTCAAGGTGTTACATTGATTGGCCCTGTGGATTGCCACATGGGCTCTGTTGGTACCGACATCAGCCATGTATGAGAACTAATTCCTGCTGTTCCTAGAGAACACCTGCTATAGGTGAGTAACTATGCTATCTAGTGACACAAAGACTTTTAGTGTGACAATCTGGGACTGTGTCATCAGGAATCCAGGTGCATCCTGCAGCACAACACAAGAAGGCAGGCCAGGGTCAATCAGTTTGGCAACTTCAGATCCTACTAGCAGCAAAATCAGGAATAGGACCATCATAGTTTGGTTCTCCACCTGTAAAATAAAACAAACAGGCTATCCTGTTCTAGGTTAGTATTAGTCATTTAAAACAGTAAAATTGTTGGAAAATTCCTTCATCATATGCAAGATGGAATCATTTAGTAAATCCAGATCTTAGTGCAATTTCTACAGCTGTAAAGGTTCAAAAATTTATTTCTTTTCTTTTATACAGGGTGGCCCAAAAAAAGTGAGAACATCTCGTAGCATATAAGTTATTTAAAAATTCAAAAAGACAGATGTAAACAAAAAATTAAAAAAAAAAGATGGCGACTGGAAATTGTCGAAATAAAGATGTTATATAGCTAAAAAAAGGTAAATAAGTAAACTATTTAAGCTTTTAATTTACGAGATGTTCTCACTTTTTTTGGACCACCCTGTAAGTGTCTTTTTCTTATAGGCTCATAAAATCAAAAGTATGATTAACAGAAGAGACTTTTTAAAATCATTTGAGTCAAGAGGTTGTTCTCTGTGTGGCTACAAAATTCCATACTTCACTAAATCTGTATAAGTTCGGTAATGAGACAGACTGAGCATGGATAAAGTGTAAAATTAAGAGAAATGTTGGAAATGGAAATTAAAGTTTCTTACTTCACTTCAGACTATGTATAAAATAAATTCAAACCACTTCCAGAGGTTTGCCATCTCTAGGAAGTAACATGTGAAATCAGGTGTAAATTAGTACTTACAGACTGTAAAAGCTCTGCAGCTTTCCCTTCAGGTACATTTTGCCACGGTTTTGTTGCCTGCTGCAGGCCGTGTGCTTTGGCATGCATAGCCTGCTGCTTCTGATCCCCCTACAATGCAATTTACTGTCAGAGGGGGGTTGAGAGCGGCTAGCCATGTGTGCTGAAGCACATGGCCTACCACAGCAACAGAGCAGTGGCACAAATCCACTGCTTTTAAAAGACTACCACTGCTGCTGCTCACCTCTCCCCAAGACTGAATCAGCAGAAGCGGGGGGTGGTGGTGGCTTGATGGGGGGAGGCGGCTCGCAGGGGCAGCAGCTCAGTGAGGGGACAGCACAGTGGGGGGGGGGGCACAGCCGAGGTTTATGCCTAGGGCAGCAGAAACCCTTGGGCTGACTCTGAGTATAGGTAGGTATAAAGTTGCATAGAAAATATTCACAATCAGTTAGACTGAACCATTGTCAGTGCAACTTCCTCTATCTCTCTAACGCCTTTCTCTGAGGCTCAGAGACTAGCAGCAGAACTTGGAAATCCCATGCAGAATGATGTTCCATGGAACAAAAACCTCTCAATCTGTCCCAAACTTGCACTCTGTCTTAAGGCTACTTATAAATTCACTTTGGTCCAAATGTAGCCATGAGTGAAACCCTTACTGTCAGTTTCCCATGGGAACTAAAAGCTTTTATTTTTATATGGTCTGGTGACCTCGGAAATATACATTCTCTCGTTTTAATTTTTACATCTCAGTATGCACTCCCTTGGGAATGTCTTTAAAACAACTAAGATAAAACAATGTTAGTTTTACTCTAACAAAGAAATTTCTTCTCAGAAACCTATAAACAAAGAAAATAAAAACATGATAAGTTAATCATGAACATTTTGCATCACTAGCAGTGGTGGAACATTTTTATTTATTTACATTCTCTTATATACTGTGCTATTCTGCATCAGTGTGGTTTACATTGAACAGGACATTATAACTTGGAGAAAACTATTTTACAGGGAACATGGGCTATGGAGTGTTAAGTGGCTTGCCCAAGACCACGAGGAGCACCTGTGGGACTAGAAACCCCAGTACTTCTGGCCCAAGGTTGCTGTCCTCTAGTGGGATTTGAACCCCTGACCTTCTGGCCTGAAGTACCTTGCCCCAACCACTAGGCTACTCCTCCACTCCTGATGGGAGTCACAGGTTCCCATACTGGAAAGAGGTGAAATCAAATTCAGACTATTGCAGTACTTCATAGTAAAACTTGTGGAAAAGAGTTGTTCAAACAGTTGTGCATTTGAAAGTACCTCTGGAAATGGCTGCATTAAAAAAGACGTAACAGCACATTTAAACCTTGCATGCACAGGACCTTCCTAGTTTGTTTGCAAGTATGTGTGGCCACTCGTTTTAATTTCTTTTGTGTATGGACAGGCAATTTACTATTCCTGTCTGAATGGAAAAGTGGCTTTGCTGGCAGTGGGACAGAAAGAAAAGTTTTGAATTTTAGCTTTTGATTGCTGTCAGGAAGGGAATGTAATGCACATTCCAAGTTTTCATGTTGTTTCTTTCTCTTTGTTCCAAATGAAAACCTCAAAAAATCAATGACCATAACAAGTACCTTCGATGCAAAAGAGTCATTGAATATAGAACGTTGAGTTCTATGCATAAAGTCACAGCATTTATTGATTCACTTCCTATAATCCTTTGAATACATAACAAGTTATATCTTTTTTTCTTTTTTTTTTTAAACTTTTATTTTCATTTTGCAACAAACAAAAGTAACAACACACCAAAAGAAACAAATACACACATACGATAAAGAAAGCAACCCCAATTACCCCCCATCCCAATGCTTCTTCTCTAAGCTGATAGGAATCATCATATAAGCGCTTACATATAACAATTATTGTACATCAAACAAACAGAAGTAGAATCTATGATACCGGATAAGCATGTGACAGAGATTAATACAGAA
The DNA here is from genome assembly GCA_033557465.1 of Ichthyophis bannanicus. Lineage (NCBI taxonomy): Eukaryota > Metazoa > Chordata > Amphibia > Gymnophiona > Ichthyophiidae > Ichthyophis > Ichthyophis bannanicus. The sequence continues at coordinate 1,297,569,581 of CM066031.1, forward strand.
TCAAACAGTCAACTGAGAGCATTGAATAGTTTGAACATAATCGTGGAGCGTCTTCTAGCAAGACCAATAATAAGTAGTTTGAACGGAAGAGGCTAACATATAAGGTATTTGAACATATTTGCAATGAAAACAGATATGATTACCGTTCATTAGAGCTCAAAAAAGGGCTGTTTTCCCAATATTTCGTGAGTAAGGAACCAGGAAATAGCAAGGCCCAGCATAAAGGCTAAAAGGAAGTAAGCCAATTTAGGAAGAGAGGGGATCCCCGCAGCTGAGCGGAGCCCCACAATCTCCCCAAAGAGGAGTTCCGGAAAATATAAAACAGAATGAAGACGACCCCAGACCAAACTCCAGTAATACTGTGATGCGGGACAATCATACTTAACAGGAATTTAATAGACCAAAGACAAATGGCATGTCCAGCATCAAGTGCTCTGGATGGCTTTCCAATTAGCGGACCTACCGGGAGTATATGTCCACTTGGAAAAGCAGTACTGAGGAAAGAAGAAAAAAAAATCAGATCTAGTTTATGAGTGATGGGGGGGCTGAGAAAAGGTGAGCTCTAAGTCGGATGGGCAAAGCAGCTTCCATATATCTACTCGCACAAGATCTTTCATCAGAGCTGGCAGGGTGTAGAGACTCTTGGGTGGACCACGCGTTCTAGGCAACAATCTATCTATCAAAGGATCAAATACTTGGCAAAAGTCACCACCGGGTAACAGTAACAGGGTCATCCACATTCGGAACATAAATACAAATACACGGAATTCACAATCTCCAACCTAGAATATACACAGGCCCAACTACCCTCCCCATCAAAACTAGTATCCAGTACAGTGGGTGGCAAAGATTTCTCAACCAAGATGGCTACCCCGCACCGCTTAGAAACAGCGGGAGAAAGGCAGCCATCATATAAGGTATGGCAGTAAATTTCAGTGATGCAACGAAGGTGAAATGGGGTTCCGGAAGAAACACTACATCAGTATGGTCATGATTAAAATAACAAGAACGGTCATTCTTTTGATTGGACCATTAATGCCTCTTCCGTTCAATGATAAGAGTATACAAAAGGCCATACAACAAAGTCAAACATTCTGAGAAAGAAACATGATGGCGCACCGAGTTGCGCAATGTCCCTCATATCAACTATGAATGACTATACACACGATCTAATAAAATAAACCAATAAAATCATGAAGCGCCCTATATAACAGGAGAAGCACCGAAGTGCCTTAGAGAAGAAGCAAAACCCCAGAAATTACTGGCGACCTGATGTCTGCGGGGTGAAACCCCAGAGAAGGCCTAATTGAGACAGATAAGCGGTATAGCTGTGCGTGCTCCGAATCCAACCGAGGTGCACATCATGGAGGAAAAGGAGACCGAGAAAGGTAGATATTAAAGAAAGAAAGGTCCAGGCAGTCTCTATTCCAGACAATGATGACCACGTCGGGTCATTCAAAATGACGGGCAGTTCCAGCGGAGTCTATCCGAGTTGCTAACTTAGCGCATCTGGTCTGCCTCTTTGGAATCTAAAAATGTTGCTAGCAGAGCAGGATCTTCGAAGGTACTAGTTTGGTTATGGAGAGTCACTCTGAGCTTCGCCGGATATAAGAGGCCAAAGCGAGCCTGTAACTGTTGAAGTCTAGGTCGAAAAGCAAGGAGTCCCTTCCGCCGGTCAGCTGTGGCCTTTGCCAAGTGGGGGAAGAAGGAGACCTTATGATCTTCAAACTGCAGATGTTGAATCACCCGGGCTGCTTCGAAAATTTGCTCAACTTGCTGATACCTCAGTAATCGAAAGATAATGGGCCGGGGGGTCGTCCGATTAAGTGCGATGTTGGTGGGAGCACGATATGCGCGGTCAATTTCCAGAGCTCCATAAAAGGTAATCTTCAGCAAGGAGGGGAGAGTTTTAACCAGAAATTCTCTAAGATCTCCTGCTTCCGCACCCTCTGGTACTCCTATGAGCCTGACATTGTTGCGACGGGCTCGATTATTGCAATCCTCTAACTCTTTTTGAAGATTCTGTATCTGCCGCTCAGCCTTGTCCAAGTTCACCAAGCGCTCCGCGTGCGAATCGAGGACCCCCGCCATGTTGTCCAGCCGTAGTGAAAGACCTTCAAGCCGGTCCTGAAGCATACCGAAATCTTCTCACATGGCTCGGAGCGCTTCTCCGTTGGACTGCACCAGTTCCTTCACACCGCGTATTTCCTCCAAGATCTCCTGCTGCATTTCGGGGCTTACCCGAAGTGGAACCATCTTTAGTGGGGAAGACAACTCTGTTTTGGAGCGTTTTCCATGTGAAGAAGAGGGAGACCCAAAGTCCAAGCGCACTGGCTTGTGGGCCGCCATTCCTCCCAAGGCACCCTGGTGAGTTCGGAGTAAAATATTAAGTTTATGTAGATATTAAGTCAGGATTCTGAGTAGGCCCCTCGGGAGCTTCAGCACGAAGCGTCTACCCCGCTGGACATCAGGCTCCGCCCCCCCCCAAGGTATATCTTTTTTATATTATTTTATGTCGGGCATCCCCGGCAAGAGAGAGAAGGGGAAAACCTTTTCTCTCCGTTCCGGGAAGTCCCTTTTTTTGAAAAAAAAAAGTCATAAAAACCAAACAACAGGTAGTGAAAAGTCACTTATCTCAAATGACGGCGAGATATGATTCTCTGTGAGGGGAAAACTGCTTGCACGACATGCATGTTTCGGACCTATCAAGGCCCTGTGTCAAGTGAAAAACCCCATCTTGGATCCATCGCCCAAAAGAACGCCGAACTCAACGGCTGCATTTATATAACCAAAACGGCAGCTGATTGGACAGCAAATCAGAAAAGGAGGAGTCAGTCCAAAACAGAACCTGATAAACACCCATTGATGAAAACTTCAAGGGAAACAGGTAAATGTCAGATGAGCCAGTGAAGATGAATAAAAGCGTGTGTTGTTGATTCTGTTCTGATCATTTCATATTGGCGAGATGTTATATTACACCAGGCTCCACCAGACACATTCCAAATTTAAGCCCTGAGGGGAAACAGTATGCAGGCGATAAATCCACCGTTGTTCCCGCTTCTGCAAAAAACTCTCTCGAGGGCCCCCCCCTGGGAGAAAAAGGAACTAGATCAATAACGCGCCATTTCAAGTCTGAAAAAACATGATTGAACTTGATGCAATGTTCTACAATGGGAGCAGAGAGGGTCCGTGACCGCAAACGGGAAGCGTGCTCTCCCAAGCGAACCCGGATAGGTGTAATGGTCCGACCCACATAGGACAAGCCACAAGGACAAATCAGAATGTAGACCACGAAAGTGGTCTGACATGAAGAAAATCCTTTAAAGAAAAACCATTGGTTGGTTGCAGGATAAAGCCAATGTGCCCCTTCCAAAGTAGTGGAACAATATTTACATTTGCCGCAAGCCCAATGGCCCTGGCACAACCCCACACCTAAGGGGTCTAACTGACCAGGGGGAAAGGATGTATGCACCAAAAAATCTTTCAGATTTTTACCCCTGGTGTAAGCTACCCGAAGAGATTTTTGGAAACAAGGGTGTAGCTGTAAAACTTGCCAGTGTTTTTTCAAAAGCTTAGTCACCTGTGCTGAATGGGACATGAACGGTAATATTCCAGTGACAGTGTCCTCCGGTTGTACCTGAGAAGAAGAAACACCACCAGCATCCTGATTACCCGAGGTCAATAACCATTCCCGATGGGAAAAACGAGCCCGTGTGTAAGCCATCTGTACCAGCCTCTTGGGGTACCCCCGATCTAATAAACGTGAGCTTAAAACAGAGGCTTGCTTTTTAAAGTCCTCCATAGAGGAACAAATTCGGCAAAGCCGAAGAAATTGACCAAAGGGGAGACCCCAACGTAATGGGGCCGGATGGTGGCTGTGAAAGCGCAACAAACTATTTCGTTGACTAGGTTTTCGAAAAAGGGTAGTGACCAAAGAGTTGCCTTGTTTCAAAACTAATACGTCCAAAAAATTCAATCTGACAAGTATTGATGTGAGCGGTGAAACGAATGTTCGGTTTGAGGGAATTGAGCCAATCCAAAAAATGATGCAGCCGAATCTCTGTAGAAGACCATAACAGAAAAATATCATCCAGGAATCGTAACCACATGCGGACAAACCGAAAATCTTCCGCTGGATAGATGAAAGTCTCTTCCATGGCCGCCAAATATAATGTGGCAATGGATGGCGCCACTGTAGCCCCCATTGCAATTCCCTGACATTGCTGGTAATACTGTCCTTGAAAACTGAAATAATTCCGTGTAAGTACCATTCGGAGTAAATCCAGCAGAAAAGACTTCGGAATTCTGGCCGGAGCCGTGGTAAATGCTGAACCCAAAAGGGATAAGGCTTCTTCCTGATGGATGTTGGTATAAAGAGCCACCACATCAAGGGTAACCAAAATGATGTTATCCAAAGGCTCATCAAACTCAGTCAACCAAACCAAAAAATGGGAAGTATCTTTCAAATATGAGCGAACCAAACATGCTTCTTGCTTCAAAAAGACATCACTGAACTGAGACAGTGGCTCTAAGATGGAACCCCTGCAAGAAACGATTGGACGTCCTGGAGGGGAGGACATAGACTTATGTATTTTAGGGACCGTATATATCACCGGAATCTTAGGGTGATGTTGAAGCAAAAACGCGGCCTCTCGGGAAGTAATCCAAGCCTTAGTTTTGGCTTCCTGGACCAAAGCCTGAATTTGAAGCTGCAACTGGGGGGTGGGATCCCCCAATAGCGGTTTATAGTAATGCCGGTCATTCAACTGTGACAAAAGGTCCTCCCGATAAACGTGAGAAGATTGCACCACTACCGCACCACCCTTGTCCGCCCCCCGTATTGTTAAAGCAGAATTGGAGGCTAAGTGCTTCAGAGCCTCATGCTCAATTTTAGACATGTTAGAGTGGTGGTGGTGAAACAGATTCTCCAAAATCTCCAAATCACGCAAAACCAAAGCTTGATAGGTTCACACCGCCGGATCCACTAATCCAGGAGGAATCCAATGGGAAGTGGGTCGCACGACTGAACCATCTGGAGTTTCCCCCTTATCAGAAAAATGAAAAATCACCTGTAATCGATGAAAAAATCGAAAAAGTGCTACACGCATTTCGAAAGGGTCATAACTTATAGTGGGAACAAAAGATAGACCCAGATTCAACACTTGTAATTGTGTAGAGGTTAATGCCACTCCTGAAATGTTGACGACTGTTGACGTCGTTATCTCTGTCGAGTGACTGGGGGTTCCCAATGGTCGTCCCCATAAGGCCGACGAAGGCGACCCCCCCTGCGTCGGCCTGACCGAAAATTCTCCCCACCACAGATGGACCCTCGAGGAGCAGATCCCGAACTTGCCCGTGGGGTGTCACTTGAATCAGTGTCCTCCGAAGAACAATCAAAAGTGACACGCTTATCCCCCGACACTTCAGGAACCTCATTATCAGTTTTTTCATACATCCAAAAATAGACCCTATCAGAGTCATAATCAGCTTTGTCCCGCTGAAATTTGCCAGCTTTAAAGGCTTTAAGATAATCAAAAAAACCTTGGAGTTGACGGTCCATGTCCTCCAATTTGGTCTTAAAAACCACCTCTGTTAAAGACTCCTTAAGAGAAGATTTTAATTCCTCCACTTCCACAGAAATGGCAGCTTCCTCTGCCACTGTTCGATCAATGATGAGAGCAATCAGGTCAAAGCTGCATTTGTTCAAAATACGATTCCACTTGGAAACAAATTCCTCATCGGACAAAAATAATTTAGGTGCCCGTGGCATGCGGAGACCACGGGGGATGATACGAGTTTTTAAATATTGCAGCATGGCCGCCCCATGTAACTGAGCGCGAATAGCGCGTTTCCGAAGAGCCTTCAATTTGGTGATTGATGGAGATTGTTGATCAGATCCCGCAGAAGCCGTATCAAACAATGATGGCCGCTGACATAACTTGTTTAAATACTCCTCCATAAATGCAAAAGTATCAGCTGCCATGGTGAAAGAGGTTATAAATTCATAAAGTTCCAAATGAAAACCTCAAAAAATCAATGACCATAACAAGTACCTTCGATGCAAAAGAGTCATTGAATATAGAACGTTGAGTTCTATGCATAAAGTCACAGCATTTATTGATTCACTTCCTATAATCCTTTGAATACATAACAAGGTATATCTTTTTTATATTATTTTATGTCGGGCATCCCCGGCAAGAGAGAGAAGGGGAAAACCTTTTCTCTCCATTCCGGGAAGTCCCTTTTTTTGAAAAAAAGTCATAAAAACCAAACAACAGGTAGTGAAAAGTCACTTATCTCAAATGATGGCGAAATATGATTCTCCGTGAGGGGAAAACTGCTTGCACGACATGCATGTTTCGGACCTATCAAGGCCCTGTGTCAAGTGAAAAACCCCATCTTGGATCCATCGCCCAAAAGAACGCCGAACTCAACGGCTGCATTTATATAACCAAAATGGCAGCTGATTGGACAGCAAATCAGAAAAGGAGGAGTCAGTCCAAAACAGAACCTGATAAACACCCATTGATGAAAACTTCAAGGGAAACAGGTAAATATCAGATGAGCCAGTGAAGATGAATAAAAGCGTGTGTTGTTGATTCTGTTCTGATCATTTCATATTGGTGAGATGTTATATTACACCAGGCTCCACCAGTCACATTCCAAATTTTTTTTTTTTTTAAACTTTTATTTTCATTTTGCAACAAACAAAAGAAACAACACACCAAAGGAGACAAAACAAGTATACAATAAGGAAAACAAACCCTATTACCCCCCACCCCCCTGCTTCTTCTCTAAGCCGACAGTATCAGCATGTGAGCGCTTCCAAACAACAGTGATTGTACATCAAAATGAACATAAATAGCATCTGCGATACAGAATGATCATGTGACAGAGATTTACACAAATTTAAACAGTCAGATGAGAGCATTTAGCGGTGTGAACATAGTCATTGAGCATCTTCCATTTAGACAGATGATGGGGAGTCTGAACGGAAGAAGCAAACATACGAGGTATTTGTTCATATTTACTGTAGAGACAGACATGATTCCACCATTCATTGGGGCTCAGATGGGAGCTATTTTTCCAGTATTTCGTAATTAGGGAAATAGCAATGCCCAGCATGAAGTCTAAAAGGAAGTAAGCCGATTTTGGAAGAGAGGGGATCCCCGCAGCTGAGCGGAGTCCCACTATCCTCCAAGACAGGGGCTCTTGAAAGTGCAAAATAGATTGGATACGACCCCAGACCCGACGCCAGTAATACTGTAGTGCGGGACATTCATACATAACATGAGTTAGTGAACCAATGCCCGCATGGCATGTCCAGCATTTATTACCCTGGGAGGTGTTCCATTTGGCTAATCTGTCAGGAGTATAGAAACACCGGTGGGCTAGAAAGAAGAGTGTCTGAGTGAGTGAGGCGGATCTGGAGACCCGTGTCACTCTACTCCAGACAAGGCTCCATTGCTCCGGGGTCAAAGTTACATGCAGTTCCCGCTCCCATGCTTTCTGTGCTATAGGGGTACCTCTATTTACAGCAGTACTTAAGGTTTTGTAAAAGTTAGATGCTACACCCGGTGAGCTCCCGATAGATCGGATAGTCTCCGACAAGTCTTGGGTAGGGGATTCCGATGGCGGGAGCACCTTAGCACTCCGAAGACAATGCTGTAGTTGCACCAACTGAAAGTAGTGTTTCGCTGGGAGACCAAATTCAATTTGCAATTCACTAAAAGTTTTCCAGCGACCATCATGGAACAACTGGGTAGGGGTCCAAATGCCCCTAGTGTACCAGGGGCTCCACGCCATCGGTTTATTTTGTATTTGAAATCGAGTATTGTACCAGAGCGGGAGCCTGTCTAACGGACAGAATCGGGAGTCTAGAGATTGAATAAGAGTATTAAAGGCACCTAAAGTGTCTAAAAGCATTGGTGGATAGTGGGAGTCTGATGGGAGAGTCATACCAGGGAGAGAAGTAAGAGGAAACGGTTTGCAAAGGTTTTCCTCTATATCTAGCCACACAGGTCTACTCGGTGCTAGATCTTCCAGCCAACGAGCGCCTTGTTTGAGAAGAAAAGAGTGGTGATATTTCAGGAAATCAGGGAATCGGACACCCCCATTTTCCTTATCAGCTTGCAACTTATGCTTCGCTATCCTAGGTGTCTTGTTTTGCCATAAGTATCTAGTCAGAAGGCCCTCTAAATCTTTATATGTACGTCGAGGTAGGAGACAGGGCAACATTTCTAAAATGTAATTCACTTTAGGAACAATCATCATTTTTATGGTTTCTAGGCGACCCCACCAGGTAAGTGTTAAAGGAGTCCAACGGTGAGTAAGCGCCCGGACTTTAGAGGTTAAGTCTTTGGCATTAAAGGAGATAGCGTCTTCCAAAGGAGAGCAGTAGTGGACCCCAAGGTATTTGACCATGCGAGGTTGCCATAAAAAGGGAAAGGATTGCATATCTGCTTGATGAATCAGAGAGTTTAATGGAAAGGCTACCGATTTGGTCCAATTTATCTTATACCCCGAGAGTTGTGAATATTTACCGATTTGCTCTAGGACAGCCGGCACCGAGTCTAAAGAGACAAAGAGCATAAGGTCATCAGCATATGCTGAAATTTTAATTTCCCTATGAGAGAAGGGGACTCCATGAATCTCCTCCGATTGCCGGATTAGTAAAGCTAAGGGTTCGAGTGCAAGATCGAAAAGAAGTGGAGACAGTGGGCATCCCTGACGAGTACCGCGTTGAAGGGGAAATGGCTGAGACTTTAAAGCATTAGCACAGATACTGGCTGTAGGCTGTGCGTACATGGTGTGGAGACAACGGAGAAAACCTTCTCCGAATCCGTACCAGCGGAGAGTTGCAAACAGGAAAGGCCATTCTAAGCGATCAAAGGCCTTCTCAGCATCAAGTGAGAGGCCAACAAATGGTCGATCAAGATTAACTGCGGTAGTCAGTACATGACATAGAGTCCGAGCATTGTCAGCGGTTGATCTACCGGGAATGAAACCGCATTGATCTGGGTGTATTAAAGTAGACATCCTATCAGAGAGCCGGGTGGAGAGAATGGTGGCAAATATTTTATAGTCCGCATTTAGGAGGGAAATTGGACGATAATTAGCTGTTAGTTGCGGATCTCTCCCCTCTTTCTCAAAAACTACTACATTTGCCATTGAAAAGGACCCAGAAGGAGATCCCTCCTCGGCCAGAGCTGAAAAATAAAGTTTCAAAACTGGAGCTAAGTCAGCGTTAAAGGTTTTGTAGAATTCAGCAGGGAGACCGTCCGGGCCGGCAGCTCGACCTGTGGCACATCTCTTGAGAGCAGAATGAATTTCTGATAAAGTGAATGGTTTGTCCATGGCCTCTCTATCTTCGTCAGATAGGGTCGGTCGTTGTACCCCTGAGAGCAATCGTTCAAATACTTCTGGCTCAAAATCACATTCAGATTGATAAAGCCGAGTATAAAAATCACGAAAGAGTTCTAAAATTTCTGTATCTTTAGTGACCAGGCCCCCCCCCCGACGGATTACGGAGAGCGGTAACACGCTTGGCTTCTTTTTGACCTTTCAGGGCATTCGCTAATAATTTGCCAGCACGGTTATTTTCCCGGTAATACAACCCTTGTTGTGATTCAATATTTTTAGCAGCAGCAGTATATAAAAGCTGATTGTATTGAAAGCGGAGGCGTTGTAAACGGAGTAAAATACATGGGTCAGTACGGGACGTAAGGAGACGCTCCCCAGCTTGTATCTGTTGCTCTAGAATCAGTAAGTGTTGCTTTCTTTGTTTCCCCTGTCGAATTTGATAGCTGGTTATAGTAGCACGGATAGATGCCTTAAAACCCTCCCACCAAGCCCAGCTCGCTGTGTCATGGGGTGAGTTAAAATGAAAATAATCTTGGATAGCGGCCTTTATGTCAACCTGAAAATCTTTTTGATCCAGTAGGGATCTATCAAAAAACCAAGCACGGGGATGATCATCTCGCGTAGTGACATGCAATGAAAAAGATATGGCAGCATGGTCAGAAATATGGAGAGGATGAGTCCTAGCCGTGTCCACTTGAGAAATCAGTGCTTTGGAAATGAGAAAAAAATCTATTCTAGATTGTGAGTGATGGGGGGCAGAAAAAAAGGTGTACTCTAAGTCGGAGGGGTGAAGCAGCCTCCATATATCTACTAGCGCAAGGTCTTGCATCAGAGCTGTAAGGGTAGCAAGACTCTTGGGTGGACTACTCGTTCTAGGCGGTTGTCTATCTATCAAAGGGTCTAGCACTTGATTGAAATCGCCACCAAGTATTAATGGAGTATTGGCAGAGGCCTGTGCCAACTGCGCAATACTTGCATAGTAAGCAGGGTTATCCACATTCGGGGCATAAATACAAATACACGTGAATTCACTATCTCCAACCTTAAAATGTGCACGGGCCCATCTACCCTCCTTATCAGAGCTAGTATCTATTACAGTAGCTTGCAAAGACTTCTTAACCAGAATGGCTACCCCACACCGTTTGGAAACGGCGGGAGAATAGGCAGCCACCAGGTAAGGTTTAGCATTGAGTTTCAGTGTTTCAGCGGAATTTAGATGCGTTTCCTGAAGAAACACTAAATCAGCATGCTCATGGTTAAGATAGCTAAGAATTTTCTTTCTTTTGATTGGACTATTGATGCCTTTTACGTTAAGTGATAAGATCTTACATAAGGCCATTGAGCAAGGTTAAAAATTCTGAAAGAGAACATGATAACACACATAAGTTCACAATGTCCCTCATAGTAACTGTATCTGGCTGTACACATGACATGATAGAAAATAAGCTAATGTAATACAATGAAGCGCCCCACATTAAAAAATAAGAACCGCAGCGCGGTAGAGAAGAAGCAGAACCCCAGAAATTACTGGCGACCATGTGTCTGCGGGGAGAAACCCCAGAGAAGGCCGAAATTGAAAACATATAACCTGTATAACTGTGCGTGCTCCGAATCCAACCGAGGCACACATCATGGAGGGATAGAAGACCAAGTAAGTCATATAAAGACAGAAAGAAAAGTCCAGGCAGTCTCTGTGCTTGGCGATGACCACCGCGTCGGGCCCTTCAAAATGGCGGACAGAGCCGGTAGATAATAAGTCCAAGTTGTTGGGTTAACGCATCTGCTCTGCTTCTTTGGAGTCTAAAAATGTTGATAGTAGATCAGGATCTTCGAATGTCCTAGTTTGGTTGTGGAGAGTCACTCGGAGCTTCGCTGGATACAACAGGCCAAAGCGAGCCTGTAGCTGTTGAAGTCGAGGGCGAAAAGCAAGGAGTCTCTTCCGACGGTCAACTGTGGGCTTTGCCAAATCAGGGAAGAAGGAGACTTTATGACTTTCAAACTCCAGATGACGATTCGCCCGGGCAGCATTTAGAATTTGTTCCACTTGTTGATATCGTAGTAATCGAAAGATAATAGGCCGGGGGGTCATTCGGTTGAGCGCCATATGGGTAGGAACACGATGTGCTCGATCAATTTCCAGGTCTCTATGAAATGTGATCTTCAACAAGGAGGGAAGAGTTTTGAGCAGGAATTCTCTGATATCTCCTGCTTCCGCCCCCTCCGGTATTCCAAGGAGCCTCACATTGTTGCGACGGGCTCGATTATTGCTATCTTCTAACTCTTTTTGAAGATTCTGTATCTGGCGCTCAGCCTTGTCCAGTTTGACCAAGCGCACCGCGTGCGAGTCGAGGACCCCCGCCATGTTGTCCTGCCGTAATGAAAGGCTTTCAAGTCGGTCCTGGAGCACACCGAAGTCTTCTCGCATGGCTCGAAGCGCTTCTCCGTTGGACTGCACCAGTTCCTTCACTCCGCGTATTTCCTCTAAGATCTCCTGATGCATTTCGGGGTCTTCCCGAAGTGGAACCATCTTCTGTGGGGAAGACACCTCTGTTTTGGAGCGTTTTCCGTGTGAAGAAGAAGGAGACCCGAAGTCCAAGCGCGCTGGTTTATGGGCCGCCATCCCCCCCGAGGTACCCCGGTAAGTTCGGAGCAAAAAATTGAGTTTATGTAGGTATTAAGTCAGGATTCTGAGTAGGCCTCTCGGGAGCTTCAGCGCGAAGCGTCTAACCCGCTGGACATCAGGCTCCGCCCCCCTTCACATTCCAAATTTAAGCCCTGAGGGGAAACAGTATGCAGGCGATAAATCCACCGTTGTTCCCGCTTCTGCAAAAAACTCTCTCGAGGACCCCCCTGGGAGAAAAATAAACTAGATCAATAACGCGCCATTTCAAGTCTGAAAAAACATGATTGAACTTGATGCAATGTTCTACAATGGGTGCAGAGAGGGTCCGTGACCGCAAACGGGAAGCGTGATCTCCCAAGCGAACCCGGATAGGTCTATTGGTCCGACCCACATAGGACAAGCCACAAGGACAAATCAGAATATAGACCACGAAAGTGGTCTGACATGAAGAAAATCCTTTAAAGAAAAAACATAGGTTGGTTGCAGGATAAAGCCAATGTGCCCCTTCCAAAGTAGTGGAACAATATATACATTTGCCGCAAGCCCAATGGCCCTGGCGCAACCCCACACTAAGGGGTCTAACTGACCAGGGGGAAAGGATCTATGCACCAAAAAATCTTTCAGATTTTTACCCCTGGTGTAAACTACCCGAAGAGATTTTTGGAAACAAGGGTGTAGCTGTAAAACTTGCCAGTGTTTTTTCAAAAGCTTAGTCACCTGCGCTGAATGGGACATGAACGGTAATATTCCAGTGACAGTGTCCTCCGGTTGTTCCTGAGAAGAAGAAACACCACCAGCATCCTGATTACCCGAGGTCAATAACCATTCCCGATGGGAAAAACGAGCCCGTGTGTAAGCCATCCATACCACCCTCTTGGGGTACCCCCGATCTAATAAACGTGAGCTTAAAACAGAGGCTTGCTTTTTAAAGTCCTCCGTAGAGGAACAAATTCGGCGAAGCCGAAGAAATTGACCAAAGGGGAGACCCCGACGTAATGGGGCCGGATGGTGGCTGTGAAAGCGCAAAAAACTATTTCGTTGACTAGGTTTTCGAAAAAGGGTAGTGACCAAAGAGTTGCCTTGTTTCAAAACTAATACGTCCAAAAATTCAATCTGACAAGTATTGATGTGAGCGGTGAAACGAATGTTCGGTTTGAGGGAATTGAGCCAATCCAAAAAATGATGCAGCCGAACCTCTGTAGAAGACCATAACAGAAAAATATCATCCGGAATTCGTAACCACATGCGGACAAACCGCAGGTGACTAAGCTTTTGAAAAAACACTGGCAAGTTTTACAGCTACACCCTTGTTTCCAAAAATCTCTTCGGGTAGCTTACACCAGGGGTAAAAATCTGAAAGTTTTTTTGGTGCATACATCCTTTCCCCCTGGTCAGTTAGACCCCTTAGGTGTGGGGTTGCGCCAGGGCCATTGGGCTTGCGGCAAATGTAAATATTGTTCCACTACTTTGGAAGGGGCACATTGGCTTTATCCTGCAACCAACCAATGTTTTTTCTTTAAAGGATTTTCTTCATGTCAGACCACTTTCGTGGTCTATATTCTGATTTGTCCTTGTGGCTTGTCCTATGTGGGTCGGACCATTAGACCTATCCGGGTTCGCTTGGGAGAGCACGCTTCCCGTTTGCGGTCACGGACCCTCTCTGCTCCCATTGTAGAACATTGCATCAAGTTCAATCATGTTTTTTCAGACTTGAAATGGCGCGTTATTGATCTAGTTCCTTTTTCTCCCAGGGGGGGCCCTCGAGAGAGTTTTTTGCAGAAGCGGGAACAACGGTGGATTTATCGCCTGCATACTGTTTCCCCTCAGGGCTTAAATTTGGAATGTGACTGGTGGAGCCTGTTGTAATATAACATCTCACCAATATGAAATGATCAGAACAGAATCAACAACACACGCTTTTATTCATCTTCACTGGCTCATCTGACATTTACCTGTTTCCCTTGAAGTTTTCATCAATGGGTGTTTATCAGGTTCTGTTTTGGACTGACTCCTCCTTTTCTGATTTGCTGTCCAATCAGCTGCCGTTTTGGTTATATAAATGCAGCCGTTGAGTTCGGCGTTCTTTTGGGCGATGGATCCAAGATGGGGTTTTTCACTTGACACAGGGCCTTGATAGGTCCGAAACATGCATGTCGTGCAAGCAGTTTTCCCCTCACGGAGAATCATATCTCGCCGTCATTTGAGATAAGTGACTTTTCACTACCTGTTGTTTGGTTTTTATGACTTTTTTTCAAAAAAAGGGACTTCCCGGAACGGAGAGAAAAGGTTTTCCCCTTCTCTCTCTTGCCGGGGATGCCCGACATAAAATAACATAAAAAAGATATACCTTGTTATGTATTCAAAGGATTATAGGAAGTGAATCAATAAATGCTGTGAGTTTATGCATAGAACTCAACGTTCTATATTCAATGACTCTTTTGCATCGAAGTTTCTTTCTCTATAACATCAGCAAAATGTACCCCTTCCTTTCTGAACACACTACTAAGACACTTTCCCACTCTTTAGTCACCTCGAATCTTGACTATTGCACCCTACTCCTTGCAGTTCTCCCCTTGAATCATCTCTCTCCCATCTGTTCAAAACTCAGCTGCATGACTAATCTTTCACCAGCCCTGATATACTCATATAATCCTTCTTCTCAAATCACTTCATTGACTCCCCTACTGTTTCTGTATCCAATTCAGAGTTCTTCTGACCTATAAATGTTTTCATACTGCTGCCCCTCACTATCTTTCCTCCCTCATCTCTCCCTCCACCCCTCCACATGAACTCCGCTCTTCTGGTGGATCAGTTCTCTCTGTCCCCTTTTCCTCCATTGCCAACTCCAGACTCTGATTATTTCATCTTGCTGCTCCTTGTGCCTGGAACAAACTACCTGAGTCTGTGCATCCGGCTTCATCTCTGGCCCTTTTCAGACCCATGCTAAAGGCTCATCTCTTTGAGGGTGCTTTTGGATCCTGTTCTGCTTAGTTTCCTTACCTTCTCTATTTGTATCCTTCTCCTCTCCTGTTATATTGTCTGTTTTAACTAGATTGTAAGCTCTGATGAGCAGGGACTGTCTTTTATATATGTTTCTGTACAGCACTGTATATGCCTTGTAGCCCTATAGTAGTAATAGCAGTGCCTAGTAGATTATTATGGTCTTAAATTAAGAAACTGTTAACTGTGTCTTCTGTATTGGTTATGCAGAAATCTTGTCATCGTGACTGGGCTTTCTTCTTTCATACCAGACTTTTATAGAATGCTCTGCCCTCAGAATTAAGGGATTTAACTGATTTGATAGATTTTAGATGGGAGCTAAAAACTTTCTTATTTAATATGACTTATGGGAGGGTGTATCGTTTTAGGTTCATTAAGCTTGTTTCAATACTGCTGATATGGTATGAATTGTTGTTGGTACACTGCCTATAGCCAAATTTGGCAGCTTGACCCCTAGCAGTAATAGCACAAGATTACCACAAGGTGTCACAGTGACCATATTAGAACCCGGGACCAGGCAAAGCAGGAGCAACTGGGGATGGTTCCTGCTCACACTAGACACCAGGAAGCATCAGACCCCAGTAGGAGCTGGGAGCAAGGAATAAGGGGAAGGGAATGGGGGTATTTGACCGGGATCCCTTGGGGAGGGGGGTTGTCTTTCTGCCAGGGAGTTGAGTGAGGATATACTATGTCTTGAGGCATTTAGTATCTGGGAGAGATTGTGGGGTCATTGAATGTCTTGGGAATAGGGAGGGAAATCAGATCTGAGGTAAGGAGATTGGGAAGGGGGTCGCTGTCGGGGAGTGATGGGGCGAATGGTGCTGTAGGATCAAAGTGTACATTCAGATGTGCGAGGAACAGCAATTTTAAAAAGCTGCCCCCACGCACATGTGGATTAGGGTAATATGCTTTGCTTCACCACATGCAGCTTTTTAAAATCAATGCTCACTTTGGACATGGGGAGCCATCAGTGTGCAGTCCTTTCCCTGTTTTATAAGAGACTGCATTTGGCAAAGCCTCTTGTTAAATGCTGTGGGTAATTTGCCACGTCCTGACCCAGACATCTCAATTTCTGTCTCCACATCTTTTCTAAAATTGGCCTCTATACAGAATGCCTTTATAAAATAGGCTTAAAATAGCTGCTTGGTCACACTCTTATCCTAGATGCTTCATGGAGCACACACACAGTTACACTTGCCACTGAGAAGATGCAAATTTGTGTGAATTTATACACTACTGAGGTTTATTCTAGGAAGCTATTTTATAAATACACATAAGCATCTATGTATGTGGCTTTTATAGAACAAGCATAAAAAGGCATGATTTTTAGGTTTATTTTTTTTATAGATGCCCTGTTACGCAGTTATCCACCAAAGAGTATAATATCCAAAGTCATTTACCTGGATTGATCTGAATGGGAAATTGATTCAAAAGAGTGGATTTTCCGTTTGGGCAGTTGTGAATGGTATGGAATCCAAATTCTTTTCGGCTCATTCTGTTCAGCCCATTAAAAACTGGGGGGGGGGGGGGGGGGAGAGGGGGGGAGTAAAGCAATGCCTTTTTTTGTCCTCTGGCCCTTGCTGTGCTATTCTGCTACTGTTATTGCCCACCCTGGCCCAGGCACAAACTCTGCAAATACTGATATAACGAGGGATTTGACTGGACCATATTTTCAAATGAAATCTCCGTATGGCATTTCCTTCAGCTTCCTGTGCGACTGCAACATTGCCTCCAGCATTACCTAGCTCAATCCTTCTCATTAGAATTCATAAGCTATGTAGATGACTTCCTTGAGAGTATATTTAGTCCTGCCTCAGGCAAGAATAAATCTGACTCATCTGTTATTTGCAATCATGCAGCTCCAATCATTTCTATGGAAACTGATTTAGCAGTCTGATTTTCCTCCTTGAATGCTTACTGTTGGAGGAGTAGGCTAGTGGCTAAAGCAGCTGTCTGGTACCCAGCAGATTAAGGGTTCAAATCCCATTGGCTACGCCTTGAAAGCTTGAGCAAGTTCACTTTACCCTTCATTGCCTTGAAAGAAAAGGCCTAGCAGTTTACTTCTGGTGATAGACTGCCAAGAAGAGGCAACTGCACTGAAAAAAAAACAATACTTACTGCATTGTAATACCATTTTTTTGGTCTTTTGAGCACTTTTGATTTTTCACATAATTCCCTTTAGACATATTTTCTCTGTGTGGCTTGGACAGAATTAAGATTCTGTCCCTTCGCTCATATTCCCACATCTCTATCCTCCTTCAAACTTTCCATCTTTCTTAAGAAAGCATAAAAGCAAATGTTTCACTTCATAAATATTTTAAAAAATCGCCATAACATTTAGACTGTGGATAGAAATGTACTGAAAAATGCTGATTAGCAACTCTCATAAAAACAGAAGTTTAAGAAAAAAAGCCAGTAAGGGTATTTTAAATCTATGTGACTCCATGCCATGTTTCCTGAAGAGACTTGCCCGCTCCAGTTGAATCAAAAGTGACAACATTCAGGGCCATAGCACAGCCTGGAAAGACATTTATCCAATTACATAATTAATTAACCGGGAGAGGTTATCTATAGGGAAGGCTCAGAGCAAGGGAGAGAACCGAGGAAAGAGGATCAGGAAGAGAGATTCACTTGCTGCAGCAACGTTAAAATGCTTCATCTTGAAGGACTAGAAAAAGGGACTTTTACTTCTGGAGAGAGATCTGCAACTGTGAGTATATACTTCTGGTAATTTTCTAAAAGGAATTCTTTGTATTAAAGCTAATTAATCTGTGAACCCACTATTTTTTGTTAAATCAGTCAGGGCCTAGTAGCAGCAGTTTAAGTTTAAATTTAAAACACAGAGGAGAAGTTTCTGGTTACATTTCATACCCAGCAGAGAGCTTGTAGTTTAAATTTAATAGTCACTCAGGGCCTAGTAACAGCAAAGTACTTTTAGTTTAAATTTAAAACACAGAAGAGAGCTTTCTGGTTACATTTGGAACCCAGCAGAGAGCTTGTAATTTACATTTAATAGTCACTCAGGGCCTAGTAACAGCAAAGTACTTTTAGTTTAAATTTAAAACACAGAAAGGAGCTTTCTGGTTACATTTGGAACCCAGCAGAGAGCTTGTAGTCTAAATGTATTAGTCACTCAGGGCCTAACATCAGCAAAGTACTTTTAGCTTAAATTTAAAACACAGAAGAGAGCTTTCTGGTTAAATTTAGAACCCAGCAGAGAGCTTGTAGTTTAAATTTCATAAGAAGTTAGAGCCTAGCAGTAGCTAAGAGCTATAATTTAAATCAAATCAGAATTTAGCATACCTCAGCAGCACAAGACAGGGTACTGTGTAGCAGCCCTCTTTTAATAAGTGTTATTTCCCTCCCTCCCTCCCCACACCCACCCAACCCTGGGGTAATCGTAGCTTTATAGGTACTTACACATCTTAAAAGGCAGGAGGTACTCTCAGGTGAAGCTCATTACCCAAATCAGTCATACACTAAGGACCTGAGATTAGTTAAGCTTCAGGTGAACAAGGTATATTACACGTATTAGGTACAGTTTTATTAGTATAAATATCCACAGCAACCCTTAGTAAGTAAAGAACTTAGATCTAAACGCAAACTTAAAACTAAGATGCAGTCATAAGTCCAGCAGCGGGATGGGGGCTTTCCAGTCTTTTGCATTGAGCGTCACATGTATGATTTTCTCCCAGTTGGTGAGAGGTCTTACGTGTGCACTAGGTGCAAGGAGCTCTTTGCTCTCAGGGAACGAGTCTGTTCTCTAGAGGCTAAAGTAGCACACTTGGAAAGCATAAGACAGACAGAGAGGAACATAGATGAGACCTACAGGGATATAGCCCTGAAGTCCTACCTCCACTCTGGCAGCATCCCTGTTGCCATGGAGGAGAGAGGTCACGTGACAGGAGAGCATCACCCTGGCATGGCAGGAAGTGATCCTGTAGCAAGGACCTGTCCTCCAGGTGATGTAAAACCCTCTCGCACTGAGGAACTTTCTCCAGGGCCATGTGCCCATGAGGGAAGGGTTAGGACAGCCGTTATAGTTGGTGATTCGATCATTAGGCATGTAGATAGCTGGGTGGCTGGTGGACGTGAGGATCGCCTGGTAACATGCCTGCCTGGTGTGAAGGTAGTGGACCTCACGCGCCACCTAGATAAGGTCTTAGATAGTGCTGGGGAGGAGTCTGCTGTCTTGGTACATGTCGGTACCAATGACATAGGAAAATGTGGTAGGGAGGTTCTGGAGGCTAAATTTAGGCTTTTAGGTAGGAAGTTGAAATCCAGAACTTCCAGGGTAGCATTTTCCGAAATGCTTCCTGTTCCAAGCGCAGGACCCAAAAGGCAGGCAGAGCTCTGGAGTCTCAATGCGTGGATGAAACAATGGTGCAGAGATGAGGGTTTTGGATTTGTTAGGAACTGGGGAACATTCTGGGGAAAGGAGGGGCTCTTCCGAAGGGATCAGTTTCACCTTAACCGGGATGGAACCAGGCTGCTGGCATTAACCTTTAAAAAGGAGATAGAGCAGCTTTTAAACTAGATATTAGGGGAAAGCCGACAGTCGCCCAAGAGCAGATGGTTCAGAAGAATGTATCTTTGAAGGATACTAACAAAAGCAGGCAGGTTCCACAAAAGAGTAAAGTAGCCCAAATGCCCTCAAGTATGGAGCAGACAGAGCTTAAAGATACCAAATTACCCATGTCTAACAATAGCCAAATTAATATGAATAAAATACCTTCTCTAAAATGCTTGTATGCAAATGCTAGAAGTCTAAAAAATAAGATGGTAGAGTTAGAATATATAGCACTAAATGAAAGGTTAGATATGATTGGAATATCAGAGACATGGTGGAAGGAGGACAACCAGTGGGACACTGTGATACCTGGGAAAAAACTATATCGTAATGATAGAGCTGATCAAATTCGTGGAGGGGTTGCTCTCTATGTTAGAGAGGGCATTGAGTCAGAAAGGATTAAAGTTTTTCAGGAAACAAAATCTGCTGTAGAATCTATATGGATTGAAATTCCATGTAAAAGGGGGAAGACAATGGCAGTGGGGGTGTACTATCGAGCGCCTGGCCAGAATGACCAAATGGATGATGTAATGCTCAAAGAAATTAAGGAAGCTAACAAACGTTACAGCGCAGTAATAATAATGGGTGATTTCAACTACCCCGGTATCGACTGGGTCAGTGTCACGTCAGGACATGCTAGGGAGATAAAGTTCCTAGATGAAATAAATGACTGCTTCTTGGAGCAGCTGGTTCATGAACCGACCAGAGGGGAAGCCATATTAGACCTAGTCTTTAGTGGAACACCAGATCTAGTGCAAGAGATAAGGGTGTTGGGGCCACTTGGCAATAGTGATCATAGCATGATCGCCTTTGATTTAATTAGTGGAGGAGGGATAGTAAGGAAATCCACAGTACTACCTTTTAACTTTCGAAAGGGAGACTATGATAAAATGAGGAAAACAGTTAAGAAAAAACTAAAAGGAGCAGTTGCAAAGGTTAAAGACGTACATCAGGCTTGGCTGTTGTTGAAAAATACTATCTTGGAAGCGCAGACCAGCTGTATTCCACGCTTTAAGAAAAAAAACTGCCAGCATGGTTTAAAGGTGAGGTCAGAGAGGCTGTTGTTGCCAAAAAAGCATCTTTCAGGAAATGGAAAAAAGAGCCAAACGATGAAACCAGGAAACAGCACAAGCACTGGCAAGTCAAATGCAAGGCATTAATAAGGCAGGCAAAGGGAGAATTTGAGAAGAAGCTTTCTGCGGAAGCAAAAATGTGAAGTAAAGACCTTTTCAAGTACATTCGTAGCAAAAAACCTGTGAGAGAGTCAGTTGGTCCATTAGATGATAAAGGGGTTAAAGGAGCACTAAGAGGCGACAAGGCGATAGCGGAGAGACTGAATGAATTCTTTGCTTCAGTCTTTACTGAGGAAGATGTAGGGATGTTACCCATGACTGAAGTGGCATTTAAAGGTGCGGAAGAATTGAAGGAAATATCGATACATTGGGAAGATGTATTACAACTATTAGATAAACTGAAGAGTAGCAAATCACCTGGGCCGGATGGTATACATCCAAGGGTGTTGAAAGAACTGAAATATGAGATAGCAGACCTGCTATTAGTAATCTGTGAACTATCATGAAAATCATCTCTAATACCTGAAGATTGGAGGATCGCCAATGTAACACCAATTTTTAAAAAGGGTTCGAGGGGTGATCTGGGAAACTACAGACCGGTGAGCCTGACATCAGTACCGGGAAAAATGGTAGAAACCATCATAAAGAATAAAATTACTCAGCATGTAGATAGTCATGACCTAATGGGAGACAGCCAACATGGCTTTAGACAAGGAAGATCTTGTCTTACTAATCTTTTATGTTTTTTTGAAGGAGTGAATATTCAGGTGGACCAAGGTGAGTCGGTTGATATTGTGTATCTGGACTTTCAGAAAGCCTTTGACAAGGTCCCTCATGAGAGACTTTTGGCAAAACTAAAGAGTCATGGGATAGGAGGCAGTGTACTATTGTGGATCAGGAACTGGTTAAAAGATAGAAAGCAGAGGGTAGCTTCTGCTTTGTTGATTGTTGTTTTATTGTAAACCACAACTGATCTCTGGAAGATGCGGTCTATAAATGATTGTTAAATAAATAAATAAATAAATAAAATCAGCTGCTTTTTGACATATTCATAAATGACCTGGAAAGTGGAATAACGAGTGAGGTTATCAAATTTGCAGATGACACAGAACTATTTAAAGTTGTTAAAACCCAAGAGGATTGTGGAAAATTGCAAGAGAATCTTGATAAATTGGAAGACTGGGCATCAAAATAGCAGATGGAATTTAATGTGGACAAGTGCAAGGTTATGCACTTAGGGAAGAGTAACCCAAACTATGGTTACACGATGCAAGGTTCCACATTAGGAACTACCACCCAGGAAAAAGATTTAGGCATCATTGTGGATACCATGTTAAAACCCTCGGCCCAGTGTGCAGCAGCGGCCAAGATAGCAAATAGAATGCTAGGTATGATAAGGAAAGGAATGGAAAATAAAACAAAAGATATTATAATGCCTCTATATCGTTCCATGGTGAGACCGCACCTTGAATATTGTGTGCAATTCTGGTCGCCGTATCTTAAAAAGGATATAGCGATTTTAGAAAAGGTTCAGAGAAGAGCCACCGAAATGGTAAAGGGGATGGAAGGATATTCCTATGAAGAAAGGCTAAAAAGGTTAGGGCTTTTTAACCTGGAAAAGAGACGGCTGAGGGGAGATATGATAGAAGTCTATAAATTAATGAACGGAGTGGAACGGGTAAACATAGATCGATTGTTTACCTTATCAGAATATAGAAAGACTAGGGGACATGTAATGAAGCTACAGGGTAAACTATTTAAGACTAATAAAAGAAAATATTTTTTCACTCAACGTGTAATCAAACTCTGAAATTTGTTACCGGAGGATGTAGTAAAGGCTGTTAGTGTAGCTGGGTTTAAAAAAGGTTTGGACAAGTTCCTGGAGGAAAGGTCCATAAACCATTATTAAGAAGGGAACAAGGATATCAATGCTTGAACCAATACAAGCATTGTGGAACCTGTGTCCCTTGGGGAAACTGCTAGGTACATATGACCTAGATTGGCCACTGTTGGAAACAGAATACTGGGCTTGATGGACCTTGGTCTGACCCAGTATGGCATATCTTATGTTCTTATGTTCCTTTGTTTAGGGAACTCAGTTTAAACTGGAGATTTTAATATGACTGTGTGCGTTCAGATTTTGGCATATCCTGCAAAAAAAGAACACATCACATGCTGTAAATTTGCTAGGTAGTTTGTTGTAATTTCTCAAGCTTATTTGATACATAGACTTCTAAATTTCATCTGTGTTTAGCATGTAACCTTAATTCCTTGAGAGCCCACCATAATTGTATATTGCTTTGGGGATCCACATACAATTATGGTAGGTTCTCAAAAAATTTGGATTAAGCCCTAAACACCATATAGATGAACATACTCCTGATGCAAGAGAGTTTTCATACATACATGTGCATTTACCTCCACTCACATGCATATGTACAAGAAGAGATATTTAATGAGCTGCCCAAAATAACTCCGCTAATGTTTTACTGGGGTATTGTTAAGCACCACAGAAGTGAACAAATTGTCTCCTGATTTGGTGGAGGACACCCTAGGCTCAAATGCTCTATTAGCCTGTTCACATACCTCAAAGCAGGTACAAAAGGAGGTGTAGAAATTGTGCAATATATGTGTATAGTCTCATTGTAACATGGGAGTGTCACACATGTTTTTTAAACCCACACAAAGCATGCTCAAACAACACCTCTCTGACATTTTTGCATCCTACATCTACCATTTTCTAAAACCACCATGTACATTGTTGCACCAGTTACATGTGTAAATGCCGCTATTGCCACATGTAGATGTTTCCAAAATGACCTTCTTAAGATCCTAAGATGGCCACTGTGATTGCCTCTTTCCGTTTTTTGAAATGTATGCAGCCCTTTCCTCAGCAACTGTAGAGATAGGTAGTCTTTTACTGTACATACCTCTGTCATTGGTGGGCCTTTTCCGATCCCCCTCTTTGGAGAACTTATTGCATCAAAATATTTGCTCAGCATTTCTTCTTTTATTTTGTCATCCTCCACACCTTTCTTTCCACCTCTCAGCATCACAGTACAAACCCTGCACTTTCTCCTCCAATAATATATATTAAAAAGCCAACCCCAAAATAGTAGTATGTAACCCTACTTAACTATCTTACTTATACTTTCCTCCATTTGCAAGTTTTTTTTACGGATATTGTCTGTTCTTCTTCTTCTAACATCTCTTGGAATTTGATTGTTTTGTCCTTACCCTTTTATGAAAACTTTCTGTTAATATTATTCATTTTTGTAATACAAAGGCAATTTTCATAACTGTCTAGATAGCCTGGGGGCCCATCTACTAAAAAACATTAATGCTTTAACACCAATAATGGCTTTTTTGAGATGTTAATGATAACACACCTGCTTATGTAAGTGCTAGAAAAATGTGTACTAGAAACATTTTTCATAAACTCTATCTCATGCAAATTTGTGAAAAACAACTCAATAATATTAAAACAGCTTAAATCAAATTGTATCAATGCATTTTTTTAAATCTGTATTAATCTACCCAATAACTGAATTATACATTACAAGGTGTAGTTAGGGAAAAGGAAAGGAAACTGGATTTAGCTCATGCCTTGCTCGAAAGTTCAAGGTTACATTTATTTACAGTAGGTATTTTCCTCCACCTAAGGGAATACACTCTTTCCCCAACCTTGGGACTATAGAAGCAGCTCAAATGGCACTTCCATTACTCTTGAGTACAGAAATACAGGAAGTCGTGGGAGGTTTTACTGCCCAATTTCTGACCCCTTGTATACAGAATTTGAATTTGGATTTTTTAGATTTAATTATTCACCTTTTCCATATCCCAACTCCAATGAGTCATACCCCTTCAACTTCCCAAGCACAGAGGTTGCTGTCATTGAGCAACTCTTGCTCATCTCTTGGAGGTCCAGGAAATAAGGTTTGGGGAAGGAGGGAGAGGTTTTATGATTTGTCCCACTACCATTGACTGATAAAATGGTACCCTTAGACATCATATATTGCTCTTCTCTGCATGTGGGGGAGAAATGGAAGATGAGATTACTGGGTTCCATCTTACCAGCCTATGTCAGCAGTGCAAGTTAGAGGACAGCTTCCTAATGCTTCCAGTGTTTGCTTCCTGGGCATTCAGAGGAATAAGTGAGATCAGGCCCATAAGGCCTTCTTCAGTATCTAGGAGTGAATCAGAGGCAGGCTGTGACCTGATCACATATATATGGAGGCTGTTACTAAAGGCAAGTTTCATGCCTCCCGATCCCTCCGTGGCCGACCACATGAAGATTTTTACATTGCTGTTCTTTCTCTCACCCAGCACCAGTGTTTTTAGTCAATATAAGGCCCCTTACAAACAGAACAGGCACTTTTCCTGAGTCCCCTATGACCTGTATGGTTTATGTGTTAACTGTTTGAAAATCATGGACCTCATAGATTACAGAGTGCCATATGGTTCACATGCAGGCAATAGGAATTCCAAGAAAGCATCTGCCCTGCTCTTAAAGGAGCCTTGAACTGACTGAAAACACATGCACTGGGCGAGAGGAGAAGCAGCTAGGTAAATAGAGATGCCTGGTCATGTCTGGAAGGGAATAGAGTATCAGAAGCAGTTTTGAAGTGTCTCAGAGGAGGGATCAAGGTGAGTGGAGGGGATACTGCAAGGGTTGCTATTGACGCAGCAATTGTTGAGAGAGGTGGGAGTACTATGGGGAGTGTGCTACTGATGTTTTGACTGTCAGGAGTGGGAAATACTGCTGAAGAAGGTGTTGAAGTCACTGGTCCCTTTAAGACACTCTCCAGGAGTATCAGGCTTCACATTTGTGGGCCAGTGCTTTGGGAGAGGAAAGATAACGTTGAATGTTTTTTCTCTCTCTGTGGTCATAAATAGGATCAGAGACTGACCTGACAGCAGCTTCCTTTTTTATGGGTTTATTACAGAATTAAAAGACAATTACAAAACTATTACGGCAATTGCTTGGAGACAAGGATGCTACCCCTCCCCACAAACTGCCTCGGCTGGTCTGAAATAGCCCAAATGATCTGGACAGTACAGGGGAAGCCTCCAAATCTGTGCGCCAAAAGAAACTCTCTTTTATACTGAGTTACACAAAGAAAGCTTCTTTTGCCAATCATGTACAGCCACACATACCCTTCGTCATTTCTTATCTAGACCCAGCTCAACTTTCAAAGATACTACCCTAGGAGGCGCCATATCAGGAATAGTAGCTATTTTATGACTTACCAGTACCTCTTTCTTGGTCACATGGTACTGGCAGCCATCATAAGTGTAGTTCCTAATTCCCAGTTCCCCCCTTTTGGTCATACCCCTCCAAAGGGGTATTGACCAATCAATCTAACGAGCAATCAGAAAGCTGTATGGCTTGAGGACAAGTAATTCCTGCTGTTAACATGGACTCTACTTCTTCTGAGGTCGGCATGGCCCTATCTAACTCTACTAAGCAGTGGGAATCAGGATCATGGATGATCTGCTTAAAGGCTTGGCAATGCAGTGGGATAGATCATGCATTAAAGTACCTGCACGTTAAAATAAGCAGCAACACACAACTCCCATAATTAAAGCAATAGCTAAATATACTAAGCATCTCTTGGCCAAGACCAAGTTCACCCATTATCTTCAGGATAGCATTATGAGCTGATTCTGTGTTCTTCTCATATCCTGTGATGGTGATCTTATCCTGGTTATCATCATTCTTGACAGGGAACTGAATATTGATTTCATGGTCTGTGCGTATCTGGGAAATCACAGCACCCTTCCAGCCGATGATCTTGGGGTCCACAGAAATGATGAGCTTGAAACTCCTAAGGCCTGAAAACCAGGATATAAGGGGTGACCAATCAATATCTCCCTCATAACTATCTACCCAATGTGGACAACTTTCTTCATATATCGTATCCTGTCCATGACTCATTGTGACCAGTCATCCACAAAGGTGCAACATTGATCATCTATAAAATACAGACTCTGCCTGCAGCCGCTAGTAAATAATCAAGGGCCATACAGTTCTGCATTGAATAGGTGCACAGCTGAGATACTTGGTCTTGCTCCCACAGTGCTTGGGTATTACTATTGGTGAGGAGTTCAACAATAGCTTGTAAGCATCAAATGGACATGCCCAAGTCTACAGCGATGGCAGAACACGAGAAAGGCAGCCACCCCATGCCTGAGAGGGCATCTAATTTGGACTTGATAAGTTTGGAGGTGGACTCAATATATTCCTGGGCTTCTTTAGAGACGCATTTTGTTCCTCCTCAGTGGGCTCTGTAAGGACATCTCTCTGAACGCGGAGATGGGAAGTCAGGGAACAGGAGGGCTGTTTGAATTTATGGGACAGGGCCCTGGTAACTGGGCTTGGTCCACCTCCTAACCTAAAGGGAAGATGGGTAATGGGTGAAGGACTATAGTAACAAAACAGGTACCTGACCAACTTGCAGGGAGTTGTTGGTTGGCCAGATCCCCCCACACAAAATAATGCCCACTTGAGCTATATAGCCCTTGGAAAAATAGGGTCATTGGATGGTATGGCCCTCCCAAAACTCGTCTATAGTATCGGAGTAGTGTATTTCATAATGGCCCAAAAGAGGTCCATCAGCAAGGTGCCATGTCCATTCACTCTCTTCATCACTCCATTTTGAGACACTGGTGAGGACCCAATTGGAATCCTCATTGAAGATTGTAAAACAGAAGGGCACCCTTGTGCCATTAGGGAGTACCCAGGCACCACTGGGTTTTCGAGTATAGTGGTAAGCTATACTTTTCCCCACAAAATGGTTTCCCTCACCCAGAAGCAAAAGGTGGGGACATCTTGAATTATCACTTAAAAAAGATTTAACCTCAGGGTGTAATAAACCTGCCTCCTTCCAGGTAATGTTGTGATGGCCTGCAACAGTAGTTTTGATAATATATTGATGTTGGGTGCTATTAAGATGATAGGCCACAAAGGGTAATCCTATCACCCCAAAGGAGGGAATCCTACTACAAACTAGACAATTAGTCCAATAGAGTTATGTAACTCCTGTAAGGTCTGCACAAAAAGGTTAGGAGTAAGGGGAGGCTTATCACCCCTTCTCCCTCAACCTTTTGAGCTTTCCTCCTGGGCCCTATCATGAAGCAATAACATATTAACAATACAGTAACACCCAGAATTGGCCAATGCCAATTCTTCTTTGGTTCCAGTCCACAAAGCCTATTTCTCAGAAACTCAGCATCCATTCAATTGTGCTGGATCTTCAACTGCAGGTCTCCAATCCGCTTGTGAGGACCAAGACTCCTTGGGTTCCGTCACCTTCTTACAGTGAAAAATGTGGACCCACTATAGCGGCATCTGCCTTCCTGCAAGGATAGCCTCCATCCATCCCAAAAACATGCACACTACCACCAGACAGTACTCAATTCCCATCACTTTGGGTAGTTGGATAAAGTCTATTTGCAACATTAAGAAACACCCTTCAGATTGGGGAAGTTGCCAGGGTTTTATCCTACATGCTTTCTCCACATTGTTTACCTGGCAATATGGCAACTTCCAACATACTTGCTTATGATCAAATCAAGGGCACTTTCTTCATTTCCCCAGTACAGAATCATATCATGCAACATAGCAGAATTCCCATCATGTGTAACCTCATGATACAATTAACACAATGAGTGTAATAAAGTTTGAGGGGCAGATTGAGGGACATAGGGCGTACCAGCCTGATCAGTCCAAATTCCCCCCTTTTTGACACTCCAAGGACTGCCACAATTGAAGCTCCTCTAGGGTGATAACCTGTTGAAAGTCTTGGATGAACATCATGGTCGGCACCTGAAAGATAAGGTGGTTAGTTATCCAGCAAGAATGAATATGATAAAGAACGGCAACTTGGGCAGCAGCGTCCGCCTTAGCATCATTGAGTGAGTTTGACTTTTGCTTTTACTGCGATGTGTTTTAAGAACCCATTAAGAACAATTTGTATGCTTTTTAAGCACATGGCATACAATGCAGCAACATAGATAGTACCCCCTGAAGAAGTCATTTTCTCCAAAACTCATTGAGATTTTTCCTAATAAAGCTGT
This sequence comes from Ichthyophis bannanicus, assembly GCA_033557465.1. NCBI lineage: Eukaryota > Metazoa > Chordata > Amphibia > Gymnophiona > Ichthyophiidae > Ichthyophis > Ichthyophis bannanicus. Next base: position 1,297,598,289 of record CM066031.1, read on the forward strand.
TTTTATCAACCACTGTATGGCACACCTGTTCTTTGTTTGTGTTCTACACTGCCTACGGGTGTTTGTGTTCTCCAGTTGTACTTCTATTAAAGGGACGTCCATTCCACAACTTAAGCATTAATGACCCTGTGGCTCCAGCATCTACTGGGATCTGTAGTTCCCCCTTAGAACTTACAGCAAAGCAAAGCAAAACCAACAGCTTTTTTTTTTAATAAGGACAAACAATCTGGGGTATTGTTTGCTAGTCTTATATCTGCACAGCTTTACCAGTACATTTCCAAAGTTGAAGGAGCTGGTTTCTTGTTTCTCTTCACACACTGATCTTAATCAAACAGTATGCTCACAAAAAAGAACTACATTTCCCGAAATCCATCTGAATTGACTTTTGTTGGACCATATACACAAGGAACACTTAATCATAATGAGTAAGGAACAAACCACACTTTTAAGACATTCTTTTCACATCAGTTAGATCTTCATACTCTTTGCAATTTTCATCTTCTCCTAATTCCTGAACTATGTTCCCATAAGACTCTAATTTCATCACCAATATGATCATTTGATACCAGTAAGCCCTTACATTTTCCCTCTACTAAAACATGCCTCACAAACTGTCTAGTTTTCTGCCTAAAGGACTGAGTGCAAAATGCACAAATACAGTATGGCCTCATTCCAATCAGGATGTCCATGACCCGTGTGCCCAATCGGAATTGGACGCACATGGGCAGATGCAATTCTGATCCCATGGGGCACGTCTAGCCCTGCAGGATCAGAAACGTGACTAGGCCTGCATGCGCAGGCCAGGACCTGATTCTGGAAAGACCCTGTATGCATATACATGCACATATACATATTCTTTTTACTTACATAATGTCTTAGTGTAAGATCTTATTTATTTATTTATTTAAACGTATTTCTATACCGCCTTATCCTGCAATCAAGGTGGTCTGAACAGCAAACAAGCAATAAGATACAGGGTATAGTGTGCACATGCAGTGAGTAGTGTATGCGTGTGAGTGTGTCTGGACGTTGATTCTTGTGGTGCTATTTACAGCGTGCGCTATTTACAATGCTATGGGTATCAGTTCCTTGCTTAATTACCATTATAGTGACATGTGGGGGGAATTGAGGTGTCTGTTGCGTGGTTTAAGTAATGTCACCGTAGTGTTCTATGAACAGGGTTGTCTCCAGTAGTTTCCTGAACTCCTTAAGGTCTGTTGTTGAACGCAGTTCGTCGGGGAGGGCGTTCCAGATTGTTGGTGCCACCTTTGATAAGGCTCGTTTTTCGGTGTCCTTGCGTACCCTGTTGATATCTTTAGGTGTGTTGACACGGTTGGATGTGCCTCTTCTTCTCAGTCTTGTGCTGTTGTCTGGTTGTATGAGTGGGTGTAGGCTGAAAGCTGATGATTGATGTTTGATTTTGAAAATGTTTATGATTGTCTTGTATCTAATGCGGGCACTGATAGGCAGCCAGTGGAGCTCTTTTAGAGTGGGTGTGATACATGAGATACATGAGAGTGGACCATAAAAATAGTCATTATCTTTATCTTTATTATCATATTTGATTGACCACCCAGGCCAGGGTATCAGAGTGGTGTACAATAAAAACTAATAAATATTGCTAAACAGAGAGAAAAGAACACCAGTGTCATGACAGGACAGAGAAGATAACAGGGCACACAGAAAGTAATTTGTTTCTTGTTTTTCTTTAGATTACATTCTGTAAAACTGTACAATTAACTAAAAAATGGCACAATTTAATGCATATACTAAACAGATCTGGGAGACAGTCACAATACGGGAATTTTCCCTCGCTAGTCATAATTCTCTTAAATAAACCAATTTGCTTATCTTTCACTACCCATCAAGAGGAAACTGCTTGTCCACACAATCTCTGGTATAAAAATTATATTTCAAAAGATAGGCACAGACACTGGATTCATATTTCTTACTCAGTATCCCAGCCAGAGAATCAGATAGATATATGCATGAATTTTCCCTTCCTGGCTTTTCAATTTCTCTTTTGAATTCTGGGATCCCATTACAACCTTATCAGGAGTCATTGTTGCCACCCCTCTCCCAGTAGCTACTGGGAAGGGCCAATGACAGCACCACCTATGCCAATTCAGTGACAGCTGTGTGGCGACCTGAACCTGAACCAGTGTCGCTGAGCACACAGTAACCCTGGTAGGGTCTGCGCCATTGCTGCCTATGCAGCAGGCATGGAGACCCAACTTTTAATTAATTAATTAATTAACCAACCAGATTAATTAATAACCAAGTGCTGTGCCCTCCTCAAAATAAAATTAGCTATCTCTCCTGCTTATTTTCTGTGATCAGCTCTCTAAACTACTTTTAGGACTGGGTCTTACACAGAGCTAGAGTGCTTCCACAAGGAAGGAAATAATGATTGTATAAACAGCCAAAGAGAAAAAAAAACTGCCTACTTTTGAGAAGCTCTAGGGTTCTGTCCCTCACATTATGGGAGCCAGTCTGTCAAATGTTTCTCTCTCTCTGTGGTCATTAATAGGCTCTGAAACTGACCTGTCAGCAGCTTCCTCTTTTATGACAATTACAGGCAGAAGACAATTAGAAAACTATTATGGTAGTTGCTCGTAGAGATGGATGCTGCCCCTCCCCCAAACTGCCTCATTTTATTTATTTAACTGTATTTATATCCCGCTTTTCACCGGGCCAAAGCGGTGGGACATATATCGGGGGGGGGGGGGATCAAATGTGGGGGAGGGGCTTCACCGGGGGCTCAACATTGATGATTCTGGGATGAACATAGAGACTGACAAGATAGCATAGTTACTGGTTTGGAGTTCTTGGAGAGAAATAGGGGGGGTTCATCTTCAGAGATGTTCTTGGAATAGGATGGTTTTTAGCTGCTTTTTGAATGATGGGAGATCACCGTTGTTCCTGATGTGGTTTGGTAGAGAGTTCCAGAGGGATGGGGCATAGAGTTCAAAGGCTCTGTTGCAAGTCCGTTGTGTTGCTTTAGTTCTTTTGTGGGGGATGGCAACGGAGCTGTTGGAGGATTGTCTGGTTGTTCTGCTGTGGGTTGGGCGAGGCAGTAGGGTGTGGAGTGGGATGCCCTGTGTTTGGTGGATGGTTTTGTGGGTGAGTAGAAGAGTTTTGTACTTGATTCTTGCTTCGATGGGGAGAATATGAAGGTCTCTCAGAATTGGGGTGATGTTGTCTCGTTTCTTTGCATTGTGAATTATTCTTGCCGTGGTGTTTAGGGCAGTTCGGAGGGGATTGGTCTGTGTGGCAGGTAGTCCATGGTAGATTATGTTGCAATAGTCCAGATGAGGGAGTGTTAGAGCTTGCATTACTGTCCTGAAGTCTTGCGGTTCGAGGAGGGGTCGGAGGCGTTGTACCGTTTTTGCCTTGTAGAATACAGTTCTCGTGGTCTTGTTGATTTGCTGCTTAAGGGTTAGGGCTTGGTCAATGATAATGCCGAGATATCTTATGTGTGGTTGTACTTGAATTTGCGTGGTTCCCATGGTGAGGGTTCATCTGGTTCGAAATAGCCCAAATGATCCAGACAGTACAAGGGCAGCCTCCAAATCAGTGCACCAAAAGACAGACAGTCCCTTTTATACTGAGTTACACAAAGAAAGCTTCTTTTGCCAGTCATGTCAGCCACACATTCCCTTTGTCATTTCTTATCTAGACCCAGTTCATCTTTCAAAGACACTACCCTAGGAAATGCCATCTCATGATATAGTAGAGGCACATAGTCACTGAGGAAAAGCAGCCATTTTATGACTTACCAGACCCCCTTTCATGGTCACATGGTACTCACAGCCATCTTAAGTGTAATTCCTAATCCACAATACCAATTCAAAATTGACATTATCTTTCCAAGAAAAACACAGCCTGCAAGGTTTAAACACAAAGAGCCCAATTCCATTTTGCATGTCTTGTCCCTGTACGACCGGTCAGAATCGGGGCCTGCAGCAGTAGCACCTGATTCTGATCCAGCAGGGGCTAGTCGTGCCTCCAGGATCATAATCGGGTCTAACAGCCTGGAAGTGCAACTCAGACCCTGATTCTGATCGGCCACACTCCCAGCCACATACCTAGCTAACTCAGTCATGTTTCTGAATGGAGCCGCAGTGCCATAGTGTCCCGTCACCATGGCACCGCGGCTCCATTCAGGAGCCGCAATCCCCAGCCACAGAAAATAACCTTCTTCCCCACAGCCCGACTCCAATCTGGCCTTCCATGGCCATGGTCGGGCAACGGGAAACCCCCTGCAACCCCTCACCTCTTTGATTTCTCCTGGTTCCATGGTCCCCCGATGTCCAAGGGGACCCGTCTACAAGGCTGACCGAAGATGTACAGGGCTAACCTCAGAATTCCGCCCCCGCCCACCACCCGCCCTCTCTCCTCCCCAGCCCACTCCCTCCCACACACAAACAGAGCTCCCCACACAAATCAGCTATACATGCAGGGAGCTCTATGGCCGCCAGGTCAATTCGGACATTTAGCGGGCGTGGACATCCGGATCGGACATCCAGACCTGCTAAATGAGGATCGGAATGACCCTCAAAATGTATTGTAGCAGCTGATAAGCATGCAATAAATAATACCAGGAGTCAGTTCAAAGATCCAAGCCAATTTATTGTGCACAAGGCTCAGATAGTCAAAGCTTCAAAAAGGACTGAGCAAAGCTCTTACAGAAACATATTCATTTTATACATTCCTTTTCAGTTTGATACATGCAGACTTTCTATTGGTCCCAACGCCCCTTGCACTTGTCCAATCAGGGACCCTCTCTGGGCCTAGCACCCTGCTCCCCCTTCCCAGGCTATTCTAACAATTGTACAGTTTCTAGGTATTGATACAAATCTACTGCAGGGTCGTTTCTAGCTCTAGGAATGCAAGTATTGAAACATTTCTATCATCAGAACACAAGAGAATAATGAAAGATTTATGTATTCATGAAAACTTCTTATTAAGCAGTTTAAAACAGCTTTCTCAGACTTTTACAGATTTTTAGTTCTTACTAAGATGGGGTTGGGATCAGGGCCTAACTTACAGGCCTTTCATATTTGCAGGCTATTATAGGTCATAGCCTGCCACAGTATTATTCAATTTCATTTCACTTCATTGATTAAAATTTATATGCCATAAAGCTCAAGATGTCCTATATGGCTAACAGTCTACGTACATAATAATTGTTAAACACAATCAGACAAAAGAAAACATAATAATGAGGTTCTTTGCATGCTTTGCATCTCATTATTTAGCTTGTATTGTGATAAAATAATGTGTTAATCCCAAATAATGCCTGATTTTGCCATTTAGAGGGTAATTTTATAAATTGGCACCTAGTTAACGCACATTTTCATGTGTGCATTTTACACTTATTTTATAACATCAAATGCACATGTACTTGACTTTATAAAATACCAGTGTAAGTGGCAGGGAATTGCTTTAAGTTAAGGTGCAATGAGTTACACCAGGCATACAGATGATGTAAATTAACTTTACCTACCTTTTGTAAGTATGCACATATAGTATTCTATAATCAACATGTATACTGGCATGCTCCACTTACTCTCTGCCCAACCTCTACCCACATGCACACCCACAATAAAGTATGCATGATGTGTGTACTTTTATGTTAGTTTGTATTTTATATGGATGAGTGCCTACTTATGCATGTAAATGATTAAAATACTGACATGTAGATGCATTGATGGCACCATAAATAGGTGGCTCCTTATAAAGTTTCTCCCTTAATGTGCGTTATTTGGCAAAAGTCATGTGTTATTCCCTTAATGCATGTTCGCAACTACCCCTCTTAGAGGGTATTTTTACAAGGGGTGGCCTACATTTAAGTGGTAAGTACACAGATCAGTGGTGGTATGTTAATTATATACAGGGTGGCCCAAAAAAAGTGAGAACATCTTGTAAATTAAAAGCTTACATAGTTTACTTATTTACCTTTTTAGCTATATAACATCTTTATTTTGACAATTTCCAGTTGCCATCTTTTTTTTTAATTTGTCGTTTACATCTGTCTTTTTGAATTTTTAAATAACTTATATGCTACGAGATGTTCTCACTTTTTTTGGGCCACCCTATTTATCTGTAAGTAGATTCTTACTCATGTAAATAACCTCTTATAGAATACACAGGTCTGCGACTAAAAAGCTGTTTGATTATTGTCATCTAATTTCCATGTATTTTGGTGTGCTGAAAACAAATAAAATATTGAAAAAACTCCTAGACGTCATGATTTGCCACAACATGCAAAACTGTCTTCAAATTTATCAATTTTTTTCAAATTACTATTAATTAATTCAAATTACTATTAATTAATTCACATAAGTGCATTTAAGATATAAAATGCCAAAAAAACCTTCAAGGGGTTGTCCGAGTTATGCAAAAAAAAATATAGCACTGTAAATCTGATGGTCAGCAATATATACATAAGCTAAGCAAGTTTTAAGTCCGTGCTTCTAATGGTAGAAGGGGTTAATCTTTCCTGAAGAATCCAGTGGGAGGGAGACACAGGGCAGATAGCTGCAGCTCCAGTCAGTGCAGGGGGGCGTGGCCAGCACTGTGATGTCTCGTGTACAGACACAGAGCTGCTCTCTCCTGCATGCCACACTTGTGCACGTATCATCATCAGGTTCTTGGTTCTAGGCTGTTCACACTTTTTCATCGCAATTCGTGTTAGCTCGTCATTCTTCAACCGTTATGTTATGGCTCCGCGAAAGTGTATTAATTCGCCAGACAGTTTCTGTGTCATCTGTGGTGAATATACAGTGTTGAAGCAACAGTAGACTATCACAGACTTTGTGAAAAAAGTATACTTTGCATACTTTGGACTAAAAATTGGAGATCAAGATAAAGTTTGGAGTGGAGGAGTGGCCTAGTGGTTGGGGCAAGGTACTTCAGGCCGGAAGGTTGGGGGTTCAAATTCCACTAGAGAACAGCAACCTTGGGCCGGAAGGACTGGGATTTCTAGTCCCGCAGGTGCTCCTTGTGGTCTTGGGCCAGCCACTTAACCTTCCATAGCCCATGTTCCCTGTAAAATAGTTATCTCCAAGTTATAATGCCCTGTTCAATGTAATTTCAGTTGTTCAATGTAAACCACACTGGTGCAGAATAGCATGGTGTATAAGAAAATGTAAATAAATAAATAAAGTCTGGGTGCCTCATAAAGTGTGCAAACAGTGTGTTGAGGACCTCCGAAACTGGTTCAAGGTTAAGAAAAAATCTTTCCGTTATGGGATTCCTATGGTATGGCGAGAGCAAAAGAACCATAGTGACAACTGTTACTTTTGTTCATGCGATGTGAAAGGGTTTAATTCCAAATGGAAGCATTCCATTTCATACCCCAATCTTCACTCGGCAATTCGTCCCATCCCCCATGGCACAGATATACCAGTACCCAAGCCCCCTGCTACCTTGGAAGAGATACCTAGCTCCAATGAAGGTGAAGTCATACCTGAACCAGATGACGAATCAAGTTCTGACTTTGAAGATGATACAAGACCAAAATTGTTTTCTCAGGAGGAGATGAATGATATGGTAAGAGACTTGAATCTTTCCAAAGATGCCACTGAGTTACTCAGATCAAGGCTGAAAAGCAGGAATTTATTGTTGCCAGGATTGTCATCTTCATGGTTCAGATATCGTGAAAAGGACTTCGTTCCTTACTTCGCCCAGGAAGACAAGTTGGTTTATTTCATCGATGTTGAAGGTCTGATGGGTCAATTTAAAATCCAATATAATTCAGAGCAATGGCGTCTTTTTATAGATTCTTCAAAAAGAAGCCTCAAAGCAGTTTTACTCCACAACGGTTTTTACACTTCCATACCTGTAGGTCATTCCGTACACTTGAAGGAAACCTACGAGAACTTGGAATTGGTTCTTCGTAAACTTAAATATGAAGACCATGGTTGGCAAGTGTGTGGGGACTTGAAGGTCTTGTGCATGCTGCTCGGGCAAAAAGCTGGGTATACCAAATATCCTTGTTTTCTGTGTCTATGGGACAGTCGAGACCGACAAAATCACTGGACCAAGAAGAGTTGGCAGCCGAGGGTGCTTACAGTCGGTGAAAAAAATGTCCTCTAAGAAACTTTAGTACCTTCCCATAAAGTTCTTCTACCACCTCTCCACATAAAATTGGGATTGATGAAGCAATTCGTAAAATCACTTCCAAGAGATGGAGAATGCTTCAAATACTTGGTCACCAAGTTTCCAGGCCTGTTGGAGGCAAAATTGAAGGAAGGTGTGTTCATTGAACCAGACATTAGAAGGCTTATAGTTGATCAAGAGTTTTTCAATAAGAACATAAGATATGCCATACTGGGTCAGACCAAGGTCCATCAAGCCCAGTATTCTGTTTCCAACAGTGGCCAATCTAGGTCATATGTACCTAGCAGTTTCCCCAAGAGACACAAGTTCCACAATGGTTGTACTGGGTCAAGCATTGATATCTTCGGTCACTTCTTAATAATGGTTTAATGACCTTTCCTCCAGGAACTTGTCCAAACCTTTTTTAAACCCAGCTACACTAACAGCCTTTACTACATCCTCCGGTAACAAATTCCAGAGTTTGATTACACGTTGAGCGAAAAAATATTTTCTTTTATTAGTCTTAAATAGTTTACCCTGTAGCTTCATTGCATGTCCCCTAGTCTTTCTATATTCTGATAAGGTAAACAATCGATCTACGTTTACCCGTTCCACTCCGTTCATTAATTTATAGACTTCTATCATATCTCCCCTCAGCCGTCCCTTTTCCAGGTTAAAGAGCCCTAACCTTTTTAGCCTTTCTTCATAGGAGTATCCTTCCATCCCCTTTACCATTTTGGTGGCTCTTCTCTGTACCTTTTCTAAAATCGCTATATCCTTTTTAAGATACGGCGACCAGAATTGCACACAATATTCAAGGTGTGGTCTCACCATGGAACGATATAGAGGCATTATAATCTCTTTTGTTTTATTTTCCATTACTTTCCTTATCATACCTAGCATTCTATTTGCTCTTTTGGCCGCCGCTGCACACTGGGCCGAGGGTTTTAACATGGTATCCACAATGACGCCTAAATCTTTTTCCTGGGTGGTGGTTCCTAATGTGGAACCTTGCATCGTGTAACCATAGTTTGGGATGTTCTTCCCTAGGTGCATAACCTTGCACTTGTCCACATTAAATTTCATCTGCCATTTTGATGCCCAGTCTTCCAATTTATCAAGATCCTCTTGCAATTTTTCACAATCCTCTTGGTTTTTAACAACTTTAAATAGTTTTGTGTCATCTGCAAATTTGATAACCTCACTCATTATTCCACTTTCCAGGTCATTTATAAATATGTCAAAAAGCAGCGGACCCAGCACAGATCCCTAGGGTACACTACTATTCACCTTTCTCCATTGGGAAAATTGGCCATTTAGCCCTACCCTCTGCTTTCTATCTTTTAACCAGTTCCTGATCCACAATAGTACACTGCCTCCTATCCCATGACTCTTTAGTTTTGCCAAAAGTCTCTCATGAGGGACCTTGTCAAAGGCTTTCTGAAAATCCAGATACACAATATCAACTGACTCACCTTTGTCCACCTGTTTATTCACTCCTTCAAAGAAACATAACAGATTAGTAAGACAAGATCTTCCTTGTCTAAAGCCATGTTGGCTGTCTCCCATTAGGTTGTGACTATCTACATGCTGAGTAATTTTATTCTTTATGATGGTTTCTACCATTTTTTCCCGGTACTGACGTCAGGCTCACCGGTCTGTAGTTTCCCGGATCACCCCTGGAACCTTTTTTAAAAATTGGGGTTACATTGGCGATCCTCCAATCTTCAGGTATTAGAGATGATTTTAATGATAGTTCACAGATTACTGATAGCAGTTCTGCAATCTCATATTTCAGTTCTTTCAACACCCTTGGATGTATACCATCCGGCCCAGGTGATTTGCTACTCTTCAGTTTATCTAATAGTTGTAAGACATCTTCCCGATGTATCGATATTTCCTTCAATTCTTCCGCACCTTTAAATACCACTTCAGTCATGGGTAACATCCCTACATCTTCCTCAGTAAAGACCGAAGCAAAGAATTCATTCAGTCTCTCCGCTATCGCCTTGTCGCCTCTTAGGATCCGCCATGACAGATCCTCAAAAAGAAAGGTGGATTGCATTTAAAGAAGTCGTACAGAAATTTTTAGGCAATAACAAAGATCCTCACCACAAAAAGATCGTTGGACGAATGCTGAAAGCATTTCAAGCTTTAGGTTGCCTGATGAGTTTGAAAGTGCATTTCCTCCAGTCCCACCTTGACTACTTTCCTGAAAATTTGGGAGCTGTGAGTGAGGAACAAGGTGAACGATTCCACCAAGACATTAAAGAGATGGAAAGGAGATACCAGGGAAAATGGAGCATTACAATGATGGCAGACTACTGCTCGATGCTTCAGAGAGACATTCCAGATGCTACTCACAAGCGTAAATGCACCAAGAGGAGCCTTACAAGGAAGAAGAATCGAGTTTAGTGTGTGTAGGTGAGCTCATTTCAGTTCAAAAAAGGATTTTCATGAAAATATTGTAATAAAACTAATTTTATAAGTCTATTTACATTTATTTTGAGGTATTGCCTTATTTAACATAGTTACCTAACTTGTCAAGAAATGTGATGTCCTATGACAAAATGGAGGTCATTTTCGGATTCAGCGCATCAAAAAACATAAAGATTATGTGGAATAACCAAAACAGCTCTCGAAAAAAATTTTTTTGCAGACCTGTGATATATCAACCAGCATAAAAGTATGCGTCTTGCTCTTATGTATACTCTCAGTTTGGGTATGCACAGGGCAGAGTGTGAGGCCTAAATTTACATTCAGAAGTCATAGAATAGTATAACTTACATGTGTTGCTGCGTAATCTATGTGCAGGCATTTATATCTGCTCTAGAGCAGGCTTAACACCCGTGATTAGGTTCAGGCATGTCAGTATGCCCCTATTCTATAAAGAAAAGTATGCTCATACTTTATAAAATAGGCCCCACATGCTGAATTTATGTGGCAATGCGAGTTCATGGAATTACTCTCCACATGTGCTTAATTAGTAAACAGATCCCAATGACAATAAGGGAGCTTTTGCTAAGTAGAATGAATTAAAATAAATTAATATTTTAAAGCATGGCACGCCCTTAGTTTGTACCTGAGGCAATAGAGGTTGTGTTGTTGTTAAGTGCCGTCGAGTCGGAGTCGACTCATGGCGACCCTCTGGATAGCTATCCTAAATTGTGTTCGGTCTTCAGTCAGGCGGCTCATTGTTGACAGACTGGTACCCGTAGCTGCTGTTATTGTATCGATCCATCTCATTGCTGGCCTTCCTCTTTTGCGTTGACCTTCTATCTTGCCAAGCATGATGTCTTTCTCTAATGATCTCTCTCTTTGCATGATGTGTCCAAAGTATGAAAGTCAAAGTCTTGTCATCTGAGCTTCTAAAGAAAGCTTAGGTTTGATCTCCTCTAGTACTGACTAGTTTGTTCTTCGGGCAGTCCATGGTATACACAGTATTCGCCGCCAGCACCATAATTCAAAGGCATCAATTTTCTTCCTGTCTGTCTTTTTCACTGTCTAGCTTTCACATCCATATGATGTTATTGAAAATACCATGGCTTGAACAAGTTGAATCTTTGTATGGAGAGAGACATCTCTGCTCTTCAGAACCTTATCTAGGTCTTTCATAGCCATTCTGCCAAGAGCAATGCATCGTTTGATTTCTTGACTGCTTGTTGCTTTTTTATTGATAGTTGATCCAAGTAGGTTAAAGTTGTTCACAATTTCAATGTCTTCTCCTTCAACGATGAACCTATTGATTATGCCAGTTGTCATGATCTTTGTCTTCCTTACATTAAGGTGCAGGCCCATTTTGAGACTATGTTCTCTGATTGTGAGAAGCAAATGTTTCAGATCATCTTCACTTTCAGCCAGTAATGTAGTATCATCAGCATAGCGAAAGTTATTGATGAGTCTTCCACCAATCTTCACACCTCTGTTGTCTTCATACAATCCTGCTTCTCTGATGATTTGTTCTGCATATAAATTAAATAGGTAGGGGGAAAGTATGCAGCCTTGTCTTACACCTTTGCTTATTTTAAACCATTCTGTTTCTCCTTGTTCCGTTCAAACTGTTGCTTCTTGATCAATGTACAGATTGCACAAGAGAACGATCAGGTGTTCTGGTATCCCCATGCTTCTTAATGTGGCCCAGAGTTTCTCATGATTTACACAGTCAAAAGCCTTGCTGTAGTCGATAAAGCACAAATAGATATCCTCTGGGTATTCTTTAGTCTTTTCAAGGATCCATCTCACATCCTCAATGATGTCTCTCATTCCCAGAAACGCAGAGAAGCTAAAGTCAGAGGAGAAAGAAAGACAATCGCAGAACTCAACAGAGATTTCCAACATGCAGGAAGACAGGACAAGGAAAAGTACTACAATGACACTTGCAAGGAAATAGAAGCAGAAACTATTAGAGGAAGAACAAGATTGGCTTTCCTGAAGCTACGAGAGTTAAAGAAAAAGTTCCAGCCTCGAATTGGAATGTTACAAGATGCTCAAGGTTCTATGTTGAATGATGCTGAGAAGATCAAGAAAAGGTGGAAGGAATATACAGAGTTTTTATATGATAAAGATCAAGTGGACCAACAGCGGTTTCAACCTGTACCTTATGATCGGGAACCATTGGTGATGAAAGAAGAGGTTGAAGCAGCATTGAAAGCCTTATCAATGAGCAAAGCAATAGAGGTATGAACAAGAAAATTGAATATATTCTTTGGGATCTTCCCAAGTGTATGTGATCTGGATTGGCTGTAGTCAGAGATAGCCAACCAACAGAAAAAGCACTGTGCCACGAAAACCAGGAAAAACAAGTCCAAAACATAGCACAAGGAAGGCTTAGCTTGAAAACTTTTTATTTTATACTCAAATGAGGCTGTGTGCCAAAGACCCAACACAGGCCGTGTTTCGTCACACCTTCATCAGGGGTACTGGCATACTGTCTTGGCAGTATGTTCAATATTCACAATTATCGTTTAGATAATTTTGCCGCTTATGCACAATTCCTATGTGCGTTATCGTAGCCAAACTTCTTTTACTATAACACGAAGCTTCAATCATGAGCACTCGCGTCTACTGAAAATCACATAAGAGGTGTGACGAAACACAGCCTGTGTCGGGTCTTTGGCACGCAGCCTCATTTGAGTATAAAATAAAAAGTTTTCAAGCTAAGCCTTCCTTGTGCTACGTTTTGAACTTATAGTCAGAGATAGGACACTGGTCTTGAAGGACCTTTAGTGTGACTTACTGTGGCATTCCTTATGATCTTATGGCACATTTGCAATTATAGAGAAAGAATGATTTGGTAGGTAAGATACAGCTGTGGTCAACATTATTGGCACCCTTAAATTTTAGGTATGTTGTGTACAATATATTGTGAAAAAAGTGGAAATATTCCAACTGTATTTCATCATAATATTTTAATAGTATGCTCAAAGGTATACAATAAAAAAAAGCAATGTCTGAGAAAATATGACCTGAACAGGAATAATAGCACCCTTCACTAATATTTGGTTTCACAACCCTTGACAGTGATGACAGCCTCCAAACATTACTTGTAGCCATCTATAAGTTTTGTACATCTGTTTGCTGGTAGTTTCTCCCACTCTAACTGTGATTTGTTCCAGCTCATGAATGTTTCCAATATTCCTTTTACCAATGACAGATTTCAAGTTTTTCCCAAGGTTCTCGATTGGATTGAGATCAGGGCTCATTGTTCTAAAAAACTTGCTGCCCTACTAAACCCATCAGACTTCCACACAGTTTGCCAAGCCATCGTCACACCCATTCTAGATTATTGTAACTCAATCTGCCAGGGTCTACCAAGACACACCATATACCCACTACAACTAGCCCAAAACACGGCTGCAAGACTCATAGATGTCACCTCCTGGTACACTCACATCACCCCAAACCTTAAACAGCTATACTGGCTACCAATTGCCTCTAGAATCAAATATAAAGTCATCATTAACACAAACAAAATCATAAATAACCAATCAGCAACCTGTCTCCAACCACTATTAAAAACACCCAAAAACAATAGACCAAGATGACAACACACAGCCAATCTTCTGGAAATACCAACGCACAAAAATTAAACAAAGTCAAATGGCATGCAATAGGATCTTCTCCATCTATGTCCCGGCCACATGGAACTCTAGCCCCCTTCACCTAAGAGCTATTGAAACCACGGGAGAATTCCACCAGAAATTAAAGTCTCAACTTTTCCTGGAATATTGTGGAGCTGACTCTCATTAATTCATCCAAGACAATACACTGATTGTATTACTAACACAGCATGCTGTACATGCTGTACATAGTTAACCTGCACCCCCAGCCCCCCCCCCCACCTGCACCCCTCCCCCCTTCTCACTTTTGTTCAATGTAAAGAGCACAACTGTTACCATTGTGTTGTTTCCTTCACATTGTAATATGTAAACCGTTTTGACATGTAGAAAGATGGTATAAAAACACTGTTAAATATAATGGGCCCGATTTTTGAAGCCCTTTACATGGGTAACTTCCCTAGTTACCCATGTAAAGGCCTTATCCAGGATATTTGAAGGGCACCTACATGTGTAGTGCCCTTTGAAAATCCCGGATAAGTTCCTAACGCACCCTGATGCTATGCAGGTAGCATCGGGGCATGTGAGGAGCATTCTGGAGCAGAGCAGGGGCAGAGAAAGGACTCAATGGGTAGCAGCAGTTTTTGATGCTACCCGCTTAGCCCTCTGTGTCTTAAAGATAAACAAGGTTTTTCCTTGCCTATCTTTAAGGTGCAGAGGCTAAGCGGGTAGCATCAAAAATCGCTGCTACCCATTTAGCCTCAGCTGCTGCCAGTGCATCCAGAAAAAAACAGATTTTCACTTCCACCACTGCAGAAGTGAAAATCTGGGTTAAGGGGGTCGGCAGGCAGTCTATGAGCTGCTGCAGTGCATAGCTTGCCTAATTGAAAATTGGGGGCCAATAAAAATAAACATTGCTGACCAGTTTAAAACAGTCTATTTGTTCCTTTTTAACCATTCTTTTGTACTATTGGATGTATGTTTTGGGTCATTGTCCTGCTGGAAGACACATGACCTTTGACCCAGACCTAGCTTTCTCCAAAATAATTTGTTAGACCTCTGACTTCATGATTCCTTTAATATGTTCCAGGCCTCCAGTTCCTGAGGCAGCAAAACAGCCCCACAGCATTATGGAACCTCCACCATATTTCACAGTAAGATAGGTGTTTTTTTCTTATTACTTTCATTTCTTCACCTGTAAATATATCACTGGTTTGTATTGCTAAAGAGCTCAAATTTGGTTGCATCTGTCCACAGAATATTTTCCCAGAAGGATTATGATTTCTCAAGGTAGGTTTGGGCAAAGGTCAAGGGTGCCTTTTTATGTCTATCTTTGAGCAGTGGTGTCCTCCTTGGCCGTTGCCCATGACATCCTTCTTTGTTTAGTGTGCGGCATAAGGTGCGGGTTGAAGCCACCACTCCAGATTACTCTGGGTCATCCTTAAACTTTTTGGATGTTGTACCTAGTGTTTTTCCAACAGTTCACACTAACCTTTGAAGACTTTTTGGATTAATGTTCCTCTTCCCATCATGTCATAGGATATTCTTGACAGTACCATGAACAGAAAACCTCTTAATAACATTACAAACTGTAGACACAGGAATCCCAAGGTCTTTGGAGATGGCCTCGTACCCCTTTGAAGTTTGTTGTTTGGTGATAATGGTTTTTATGATGGTCGTAGGCAACTCACTTGTCTTCAAAAATGGAACAGGTAGTGAATGTGGCCATTTTAAACATTAGAACCATCATTCACTGGTTGATTCAAGTCATGTGGGCACTGGCAACTGATCACAGATGCTCTAATCTTACTGCAATGGGAATGTGGTTCTTCTGTTCAAACTGATTCAAATAGTTTATAAGGATGCCAATAATCCTGTGAATATCTCAGTTTTTATACTTTTTCCTACTATTTCCTTTTTAATTGGTCTTTCTTTTTAATTGGTCTATTTCATTCTTTTTTACGTCAAATATGTGTACATATATAGTCCAAAGCCATTTCACTAGTCGTTTTTTTTTTAGGAAATATTGGACATTAGGGGGTTGAACTGCAAGGGTGGCAATAATGTTGACCACAACTGTATTGTTTATTGTGGGGCATAATCAGTTTTTACTTTTGCCATACACATATAACACATAGAAAAAGATCACTGTACTTAACAGCTAAGAGCATGTCCTAATTTCCTGACCTTGTTTTCTATTTCACCAATTTGATTTGCAGTCTCTCCACTCTTTCCAACAGGCCCAAGAGAAGATCCACGTTCAACATGCTTGCAATACCCACAGACAAACTCTCTAGTTGTCAAAGAGCCAACAACAGAGCATTTTCCACATACGCCCCCTCCTTGTGGAATTCGCTGCCACCTCACATCAGATGCATTCAGCTGACCAGTGACTTCCATAAAAGTTTAAAAACTCTTCTGTTCATAGAACATTCTTTCAGTTATATGTGAACCATCTTGACTAGTAGAAAGACAGTATAAAAATGAGTTAAATAAATAAAATAAATAAATATTTGTCCCCTAACTGAACTATGAAATTTAACACTTCTCTCTGTCCCAGAAATCTTAAGCATGTGCTTTCTATCTCAGCTAATCAATAGCCACAGACCTTGGTTAGCATTTAATGATATTCACCCTGATATTAAGCCCACACCAGTTTCTAACCCAATCACTTAAGGTTCCATCCCAAGGGTACTCAGTTTATTTACATTGCATTTACATTACCTATGCTGAAACTTGTCAAAGGTCTTTCTGAAATCTAAGCACATCTGATCTAGCACTTCTTCTCGATCCAACTCTCTGGTCAACCAATCAAATCCAGTTCATCTAATAAGACCTACCTCTAATAAAACCATGCTACCTCAGATCCTGCAATCCATTGGATGAAAAATAAACTGCACTGTGTGTTGTTTTGGTGGAGGAGTAGGATAGTGGCTAGAGCAGCATTCTGCTGCCCAAAGTGACCAGGGTTCAAATGCCACTAGCACTCCTTGTTACCTTGGACAAATCACTTATTCCTCCATTGCCCCAGGTGTAAACAGACTATAAGTCTTTGGGGACAGGGAAATGCCTACTGAATATGATTGCTTTGAGCTACTACTGGAAAGACATGCCCTAAATAGTAAATAAATAAGTTTACCCAACACAGAGGTCAAACAAACACAGGCCTGAGGTTCCCAACCTCCTTTTGCTTTAGTAGTGAGGGCCATACCACTCTTCTCCAACCCTCCAGAACCACTCCCAACTCAAAAGAAACATCAAAAAGGTCAGATAGCATAGCCAACAGGACTAAGTTCCTTTAATATTCTTGGATGTGTCCCATCTAGTCCCATTATTTTCTCTACTTTTAGTTTACCAGAATCCTCACAAGAAAAGTCTTCTGAAAAACATTCAAGATTGTACTCACTTCCATTCCTACCTGGTAATGCACTGCTTGTAAACCTACAATGGGCAGAGAAATGTTTGATCCAGGTTATATAAGAACATAAGAACATAAGATATGCCATACTGGGTCAGACCAAGGTCCACCAAGCCCAGTATCCTGTTTCCAACAACGGCCAATCTAGGCTGTACATACCTAGCAGTTTCCCCAAAAGACACAGGTTCCACAATGTTTGTATTGGGTCAAGCATTGATATCCTGGGTCCCTTTTTATGGATCTTTCCTCCAGGAACTTGTCCAAACCTTTTTTAAACCCAGCTACACTAACAGCCTTTACTACATCCTCCGTTAACAAATTCCAGAGTTTGATTACACGTTGAGTGAAAAAATTATTTTCTCTTATTTGTCTTAAATAGTTTACCCTGTAGCTTCATTGCATGTTCCCTAGTCTTTCTATATTCTGATAATGTAAACAAATATATGGTCCTAATACCTACAGTCCATATATGGAGATGCTAGCTATTTATTTATTTATTTATTTATTTATTTATTTTACATTTCTTATATACCGCACTATTTGACATCAGCTCGGTTTACATCGAACACAAAAATTCAGCACAAAAACAAGTGTCTGAGTTACAGTAAACAGGGTCATCAAATCACTAAAAAAATTGATTGTAGGTATTAGGACCACATATAACCTGGATTAAACATTTATCTGCCCATTGTAGATTCAGAAGAAGTGCATAACCAGGAGAGCTAAGATTTAGATTCATATAGGTTGGTAAACTACTGCCCATGGTATACACAGCTTGGTAGCCATCCTCTCCTCTTTTCCACCTTTTTGCACCTGTTATGTCCGTTTTGATTAATTTCTTCTTGAAATTGCTTCAGGCAATTTCCTTGTTTATAGTACAACTAGATACCATTAAACAGCTTTTGGTACATAGAGCATTTTATCATGGCATTGTTTAATGCATGTCTCAAATCCTTGGTATTTCTTCTTTCCATGTACTTTTCTATGTCTTTTTACATGATTTTGATATACACACAAATACATTATTTTATGTGACCATTCAATTATTTATGTATTTAAGTTTGTTTGTAATTATTTATTTCAATTAGAAGTAATTTTTAAGTGTTATTATTATGTTCTTATGGTTCTCTGGTTTTGCATAATTTCTACATGTTTTATGTTTTATGGGTTTATCAATATTTATATATTTTATGTTTTTATGATATTTCTATTGTTCTATGTTATTACTTTTTGTAGAGGTCAGTTACCTCTGAAGAAGGCACACACCAGAACACATGCAGGGTGACCTCACTGGCACTAATAATGCTTCCTGTTCCTTCCAAGATGTGGAGTGACCTGCTCTTTTTTTGTGCCTATTACCACTGCAGGTGGGGTGGTTCCCCTCTGGGTTTTTTTTTAGATATTTTTATTTCCATTAGCATCTTTTGTTTCCTCATTTCCCAGATTCTCTTTATCTTTTCAACTATTATAATTTGTCTTCCTCTTTCTGCAGAAATTTATATTTTATGAAGGATGACCTTGTTTCCTTATATTTTCAGCTATTTGTCTGAGAACCATGGGGCCTCGCACAGCCAGAGCATTGTGGGACAACGGAGCAGGGTCCCGACTCACACCACGCACACTGGAAGGGATACAGCTTCTCCCTCCTTGCACCAGAGGATATTTTACGGTTTACTCCACAGGATGCGGATGCAGGTGCGTGACTTAAGGGGCATGAATTAAGGAGCATGTACTGCCCCTTGGGAGCCCCTTAGGAGCACCACAGAATGCTGAAGGAGGGGACAGTGTTTAATGATGGGGAAGCAGAAAGCCAGAGCCAATATACCAACTGTGGTGAAACCAGTGCAGGAATCAAAGGATGCTCACTTGGTGAGTGCAGCTCCTATTGATAAATCATCTATACCTGCCAGAACTGTCTCCCCTGTAGATGCGTCCTTGAGTTTTGGGTTACAAACCCCTCCCCCTCAGTCTGCTATGACGAAGGAACTGTGTGTGGCAGAAGCCTCTATAGTGGTGGCTGCAATGCTGACTACCTCTGCTCTCCTAAACTCTGAAGTAGTGGGCCAGCATTTAGTGTTGTTGAGCTCTGAGGCTCATTTTCCAGCTCCGGTTCTTATGCCAGTAGTGTCTAGGGATCTGGGGCCGGTGAGTGTAGGTTCTTCGGATGCTTCTTTAAAAGATGTTTGGCTTGATATTGGGAGGATGTAGGGGATAAAGGGTACTCTATCTCAATTATGTAATTATTCTCAAGATGCCACTCAATGTTTGAAAAATCAGGTCGTGCAGCTCTCTAGTCTAGATAGAAGGTTATCTAGACTTGAGCATAGTGTCGATAGTGTGTAATGATTGGGGAATGCATTTGTTAAGGATAGTTTGGTGCTTCATAATAAGGTTGAATATTTTGAGAATTATTCTAGAAATAAGAACCTACGATTTCTTAATTTTCCAGTAGTTCATCTTTTGTCTCCATTGGAGTTCTTAAAGAAATATCTATGGGAGATATTGTCCTATCCAAATTTTGATGATTTGTTGGTTTCTTCTATATATTATTTTCTCATAGTATTTCTCTTGAGAAAACCAAAGGGGAAATGGATGGGCTGGTTAATGTTGATAGCATGGAGTTGACTCAATTTCTTGAGTCTTCTCTTAATAATGTAACTAAAAGGGTGACATTAGTTGTCACCTTTAGGTTGGAAATTGACAAAAGTGTTATTTTGTAGCTAGTTTTTCAAAAAAAGGATGTCCACTTTTGTGAGCACAGTAGTAATATTTTTCAGGATGTGGCTGAGGCTACACAACTTCATAGGAAGGCTTCTCTGCAATTGAGATCTATAGTTTTTACTGCGCGTGGTACTTTTTACTTAAAATTTCCCTGTAAGCGTGTTGTGACATATTCTGGTGTCAAATATATCATTTCAGATGTATCACATTTGGTGAAGTTTCTTATTTAACAAATAGTCTTGTTTCATTAATATATTGATGTGTTTGTGGGTTGTGGTAATAAAAAGGGGTTAAATATTGTTCGGGGCTATTTAGATGTAACAGGCGCACTCCTGGATGTGGACTATTACATATTCTTCTGCATTATTAGAGTTATTTTCTAAATCTTGTTGTTTATTTTTTTGATTGTTTGCAAGAAGAAATGATCTCTTTGCGGTTGCTTATGTAACATATGAATAAGCTTAATTAAAAAAAAGAGAGAGATTTTCCATTCCTTCTGTCTAGATTAATCCACAGTGCCACCTCCTTACCTGCTAACCCCTACAATTTTGGTACTTTAATATTACTGGGCAGACTAGATGGACCATACTGGTCATTTACTATGTTACTATATATAGAACCACTTTTCCTCCCTTTCTTCCTACTCTGTCATTCCTGACTAGATTATAACCCAGTATAATTATATTCCAATATGCAGTAGTGTGGTGTGTGGTAGGAAATGGTTTTCTGTACAACACAGGCCAGATATCAGTTCAGGAAAAACAAAAACAGTTTTTATTCTGTCCCAGCTTGTTAAACCTCCACAAATCAAAACCCAGAACAGACAGCAGTTCAGGGAACGCAAAAGCAAATATTACTTCTATCCCAGCTTGTTAATCCTCTACAAGCTAGTTCTCCCGGCCCTTCCTCCAGTCCCAGTTAGAGTTCCTACCTCAGAACTCATCTGCACGACTTGCCTTAGAAAGACTTTTGGCTCCACAGGCCCTCTCTCCCTCCTGCAGCCTGCTGGGTTCTTAACCTCCCCCTGTGAGCCACACCCTCCCAAGCCTGAACTCCAAGCTACAGACTCTCCTAAAGGGGACTGTTGATAATCCCTGTAGAGAGGGATGGGTAAAATTCTATAGGACCCAATACACACCCTCCTCCTCAGCTCAACCATGCACTGTTGAGCACCTGCCTTACCTGGGATGCCCACCTGGGAAGGGAAGTCTATGTCTAAGTGGGTCTGAACAGCCCTATGGCAGACCCAAAACTGGTAGGGTTGGAGACTCAAAAAACACCTCATAATACAGTCATTCGCCTCATTAGGCTGAGCCAGCCATTTGAGGGGTTGGTGGTCCATTACCAGTGTAAACATACAGCCAAGCAGGTGGTATTTCAAGGTCTCAAGCACCCACTTGACAGCCAGGGCTTCCTTCTCGATTATCATGTAATGCTGTTCTTGAGGAAGCAGCTTCCTACAGATGAATACTTTAGGATGTTCTTCACCCCTGACTTCCTGGGCCATAATGGCTCCTAGGCCCACCTTTGAGGCATCAGTTTGCACAATAAACGGTAGAGAGAAATCAGGGCTAATCCAGAACCGATAACCACTGAATATGTTTGGGAGGTCTCCTCTGGAGGGGATTGATTAACAGCTCTGCCACCTCTGCAAAATTATGGATGAACTGGTGGTAATAGCCAATTAATCCAAGGAAGGCACAAACCTCTTTCTTCAACTTCGAGGTGGGGACCTGGTTAGTGGCATCCATCTTCCATAGTTAAGTTCTTATCTGCCATTTCCCCATTACATATTGATCCCGGGTATTGAACATACTGATCTCCCAGAAAAAATTTCTTGGGGTTGGCCACCAACCCAGCCTTCCACAGGCTGGTTAACATGGCTTGTACTTGGGTTAGATGAGTAGGCCAATCTCTGCTGTAGTTGACAACAACAAGGTATGCATCTACACACTAATTGTGCAGTCTCAGTAGGTGGTTGACTAGTCATTGAACCACGGCAGGAGCCCC
The DNA here is from genome assembly GCA_033557465.1 of Ichthyophis bannanicus. Taxonomy (NCBI): domain Eukaryota; kingdom Metazoa; phylum Chordata; class Amphibia; order Gymnophiona; family Ichthyophiidae; genus Ichthyophis; species Ichthyophis bannanicus. The sequence goes on from CM066031.1 coordinate 1,297,620,600, forward strand.
ATGTAATCCAAAGGGCAGTACTGTAAACTGGAACAGACCTTGCAGTGTTGAAAAAAACAGTCTTCTCCTTGGCAGCCGGAGTCAAGGGCACCTGCCAGTATCCATTGGTCAGATCCAAGGTTGATACAAAGCTTGCTCAACCGAATCACTCAATTAGCTCATCTACTCTGGGCATTGGATACACTTCCAGTTTAGAAGCTGCATTAACCCTCTGCAAGTCAATGCAGAATCTGATGTTTCCATTGGGTTTGGGAACCAAAATGATGGGTGATGATCAATTACTCATAGACTCTTCTATAACTTCCAGTACACTCTCCAGTATCAGCGTGGGGTGCTGACATACCCACTCGTTCAATGGGGCAGTCATCCCTCCAAAAACTGATCCAATAGCACAATCTTGGCTATCTCTAGCCTGTTTTTTCTCTCTGGTTGCAGCCACTTTCTTGCAAGATCCTTCAACCAACAGAGGAACCTCTAAGGGGTCTCTTATCTGGGGTACAGCCAGCCCTTTCCAGTATGGTGGCCTTGACAGTTGCATACGTAGCTCGCCCATCTGGGTTGACATCCTGAAATGGAGCCTGACTGCTATCCATCAGCAGATTCCCTATATAGGTAGTCCATGTCATGGTAGTCCATGGCCAAAAGTAGAAAGGAAGTTACAATAATGGATAGGAAAGCAAACAGTAAATTCACACAATGAGACAAAGGGGGAGAGGAGAGAGAGGGGAAACAGGGAGAGTGAGTTTACACAGAGGGGGAGGGGAGGTCATAAGCAATGGCAAAAAGGTGAGTTTTCAGACTGCTCTTAAAGGTGGTGTGCTGTTGTTTGAGCCAAATAGAGGAGGGTAAGGAGTTCCAAAGGGTGGGACCGATGAAAAAGAAGGCAGAGGAACGAGTAGACTGAAGGTGAGCGCGTGAAGGGGAGGGAAGATGTAGATGATTAAGGTGTAATGATCGTAAAGTGCGAGTAGAGGTGTGAAAGTGAATAAGGTCGGCCAGATATTGAGGAGAGTGAGTGTAAAGAACCTGGTGGACGAGGGAGAGGATTTTGAAGTGAATACGGAAATTAACAGGAAGCCAATGAAGGTGAATAAGCAGAGGCGTGACGTGATCACGAGGAGAGGAGTGGAAGATAAGCCGAGCAGCAGTATTCTGGATATGTTGTAAGAGATGAAGTTGTGAAGAAGAAAGCCCAACCAGAACAGAGTTACAAAAGTCGATGCAGGACATGACCAGGGATAAAAGAAGGGTAATGAATGCCTGTGTGGTGAGAAAGGGACGGATAGTGCAAATTTGGCAAAGGAAGAAGAAAGATGTTTTAAAGACATGAGAAATGTGATCCCGAAAGGACAGATCAGAGTCAAAGAAAACACCCAGGTAACGAAAGGAAGATACCAAGGGGATAGGTGAGCCAGAGAGGGAAGGTGCCATCAAAGGAGAGGGGCTACCGTGGGTGAACCAGATGGCAAGAGTTTTTGTTAGATTAAGGTGTAAGCAATGAATAGTGAGCCAGTCCGCAACTGCAGAGAGGCAGGAATTGAGAGTGGAGAGATTGGGATGAAGTGGAGAAGTGTAATGCAAAAGAACCAGATCGTCAGCATAGTAGAAGGCGGAAATCCCGTGTTGTTGAACCAGTAAGGCAAGTGGTGAGAGAAAAATATTAAAGAGGAGAAGAGCCAATACTGAACCCTGTGGAATACCGCAGGGGCGGGGGAAAGGCTCAGAGGAAGATACTAGGGTGGAAAAAGAGAGAACAGAACAAGACCTAGAGGAGAAGAAAGAGTGAAACCAGTGAAGAACTGTGCTGCAGAGACCAGCCTCACGTAAGCGGGCCATGAGAAGGGAATGGTCGATGAGATTGAAGGCAGCAGAAAGGTCCAAGGACACCACCACCGAGTAGCCACCATGATCATGTGCTACGTGAAGTCTGTCAAGAAATATAAGAAGAACCGCTTCCACACTGTGACCCGGCCGGAAACCAGACTGGCGAGGGTGAAGAAAGTGAGTAGCTTCAAGATGAGAAGATAGCTGTGAGAATACAACCTTTTCCAGAATTTTAGAAAGAAAAGAAAGATTAGACACCGGATGGTAGTGAGCAGGGATCTTAGGGTCGAGTGAGGGCTTCTTAAGAAAAAGGCGAACAAGAGCGTGTTTCCAAGGTTGTGGAAAAACACCTGTGGAAAGACTGGAGTTAATCATAGTGAGGATGGTGTGAATAAGTGCTAGAGAGGGAGAAAGTAGCCAAGTGGAAGGAATGGGGTCCAAGGAACAAAAAGTTTTCTTAGAAGAGAAGATTATTGCAATGAGTTCGGAAGTGGTAATTGAACGGAATGAGTGCCAGACGTGAGATAGCTGGGAATCAGGAGGAGGGGGGGGGGGGGATCAGGGAGGTGGATCCGAGATGGGGGTGGTGGGGGGGGGGACAATGGTGCAGGGATTTCCTAAAGTCAAATACCTTGGTATACCTTCTTCAAGCTCCCTAACTAGGATGAGGCTAACCCTCTTAGCCCATACAAACAAACAAACAAAAATCCTGCTGTACAGGCCCAGCCCTGGAGGAATGTGGATTTGTCCTCAGTCACGTGATTAGAGGAAATCCCCAAGCTGCCACCATCTGTGGTAGTGGGAATGATTTTTCTGTACAACACAGGCCAGACAGCACTTTAGGGAAAATATACACAGTTTTTATTTTGTCTCAGTTTGTTAAACCTCCACCAAGCAAAACCCAGAACATACAGCAGTTCAGAGAAAACAATAGCAGCATTTACTTCTGTTCTAGCTTGTTAAACCTTCACAAGTTGGTTCTCCCGGCCCTTCCTCCAGTCTTAGTTAAAGTTCCTACCTCAGAACTCCTTTGCACAGCTTGTCTTGGAAGAACTTCTGATTCGTCTCTCTCTCTCTCCTGCAGCCTGCAGTTTTCTTAACCTCTCCCTGTGAGCCACGCCCTCCTAGCCCTGAACTCTGGGCTGCAGATTCTCTTAAAGGGGACTGTTGATAATCCCTTCGGAGAGGGACGGGTATCATTCTATAGACCCCATCACACAGTCATGGATCTCTATGCAGCATGTCTCTGTAACCGCCACTAATTCCAAGTTGGCCCTCCTCTATTATAGCCTCTAGTTCAAGAATCTTATTTTCCATTCTACAGGCTTTCGTATAAACAGCTTTCTCGATATTGTCCTTTTTTCCCAATTCTTCTAAAATATTTAATGTTTTACTTACCTGAGGGCTTTTTTTTTTAAACCTTTATTTATGAATTTTATAGATACAACATGACGTACAAACAAACAATAAACACACCAAAACAACAGAACAGTTCTAAACCCCCCTCCCACCCCGGCTCTCTGAGGCCTTATTTATGAATGCCCCACAGCCCAAGCTTCCAAAGAAATGGGTTGATGTTACCACCACTTACTAGAGATAGAAATACTCCTTTCTTTTAAGGAGGATCAATATTTAGCTTTGCACAAGCAGCGAAACTGTTCAGCAATCTCTACTTACCCAAATTAGCACCGACTTTATCGGGGTAATGGATTTTGCTATACAGCTTCTCATATCTGGCATATTGACAAACAAGATTCCACCACATATCCAGGCTCAACCTCCATGAATCCTTCCAATTTGCAAAAATGACTTTTAAAGCAATGGCTATCATAAAATTAAACAAAAAATGTTTCTCTTTAGTTATGCCAGGGACACACATTGCCGATCTTAAACATACAATATTCCAGGATAATACAATTGAGATATTTAATATATTCTGTATTCTATCCCATATGAGCCTCCAAAATGTCTGAACGTTATGGCACTCAACAGTCATATGCATAAAGGTGCCGGCTTCTATCTGACAAGACCAGCACTTGCCCGTGGCTGCTTTATCCCACTTGGCCAATTTAACAGGCGTTATAAAAGCCCGATGCATAAAAAGGAAAAGAGATTGTGTAATCGCTGCTGACCTAGAAACCCTTGTGACTGTATCCCATATGGTTCTCCACGCCCAAGGAGGGATGGGGCACGAAACCTCCGCTTCCCAGCTTCTTTCCAGACCCTTCAAATGGGACGGGTCCCATTCTCTCAAACAAGCGTAAATTTTAGATGCAACTCTCGCCGACCCTGCTAATTCCAACAACTGCTGAAATAACATATCTTCTGGAGCCAATTCAGTAACACTAATTTTAGCCGCTGTAACACTATGCTTAAGCTGAAGCCAATAAAAAAAGGCGGAATCAGGAAGAGCAAACTCCTGCTTACCTGAGGGCTTTTAATAATCTGGGGGCTTTGTTTACCCATCCATGGAGAACCTTAGTTAAAGCTTTTTGGCTATGTTAACCAGTCTGCTGTGGAAAACCTTTTACCCATTCTTTGTTGGGTGGATGTTATATCTGCTCAGTAGCCCTTTGGACATCATTCCTTGGTTCAGGAAGCTGAAATGTTTTTGATGACCCCATCCATGTCATCATGCATTCATATCCAGAGTGAAAGCTTCTCTGCCTCAGTCTATATCCTCCAAAGAGAGGATTGCCTCAGATACAAACTTAGAATGTAAGCCTTTTGTGGATAGGTAAATACCTATATGAAAGTAAATCATTTTGAGCCTTTGAGGAGAAAACCATCTATGCATCCTCTATCCCAGAGCCATGAAGTCAATCTTCATACATTTGAAGGGAAAACTAGCAGTATATTATGTGCCAACATGGATGAAAAGCATCAGATAATAGACAGAAGGCTTGATGAGTCTCAGCAAACTCTTGGTAACGTCTCAAATGTTTGGCACCTAGCAATCAGAGTACCTCCTGGAATATCATGCATGTTTAGTAGAAGGGCACCCTTGTACCCCTCAGAAGGGAGTCACCAACCACTATGACCTTTTGCTTCCTAATGGTCACTGATCTGGCTGCATTGAGGCTTTTGAGCTCTGGTGCCTCCTGTTTCTGGAAGTTCTTGCCTCCTCCACTTTCAGGGCTGCATATTGGTTCTTCAGTTCAAGGAAGGTGGAGTCAGAGTATTGATTCTGCAGGCTCTGATGACCTGTGCCAATCTGTCCTTTTTCAATAACATTTCATCTTCCCCTCTGCTGGAGATATTTGATGCCTCAAGAAACATTTCATTAATGCTTCATGTTTCTCAGCTTTGAAACCTCCTCTCAGTTCTTCAACTTGTTTTATGAAGGATTCAAACAGTAGGCAAATTACACATAGAACCACTTCTTCACTGAGATCAGGCTGCCTGTCTGGATGGAGGCAGAAACTGTAATGGGGGCAACAGCTTCATTGACATGATGTTTCTCAGACATACTTCAATTGTAGGAGGTATGGTACCTGTTGAAAAAAATTAGAAAAAGACATATCAAATTCCCTACCTTTTCCTCAGCTGTCCTGTAAGGCAAAAAACAGCTAGTCTCTTTTATGTGAGATCTAAACCCTCTCTTCTGATTCCCTGTGTGTAGTCCTGCTTCTTTGCTCACCTGTTATTGGAGTATGCAGCAGTTTATCTTATCTCTGCAAACTAATAAAATGTGTTTTATGTATCTGATATGTATAATCTAATGTGTTCCTTTTGTAGAATTACCTAATCAAAGCCCCCTGAAATATAAATAATTGTCCACTTTTAACAGATGACCAAACATTGCCTATTTATTTCCTAGATGTTCCCTTCCAAACTATACCAAACATTTATCTAATACAACCAGGACTTGGATACTCATTTCATGTGGCGGAAGACAGTGAACAAGTATCGTTCAGGTTTACATGCAGCCAAGCGGCTACAGTATATTGGGAGGAGCAAATCGTGGCATCCCTCTCTCAAACTCAGATGCTGTTTTGTGTTGTTTATTCCTTGACATCCCCATTGGGGTTTCTTGGGAAGCCACCTTTTTCTTGTGATGTGTTGGCTGTGTTTTCTCAGGATAAGGTGGTTTGTTTAGCTGCTGAGGCTAAGGTACTGTACATCCAAGTTTTTGGCAGTCTGGTGTGAGTATGGTTGATGTGTTATCTCAGGAGTTTTGGGGTGGGTTGGATGGTTCAGCCGGACCCTGTTCTTGTTCTTGGTCTGTGTTCGCTCAGGTGTCCCTTCTGAAGTCCATCAGTAGCTAGTTTCACTAACAGCTTTTACTATATCCTCCAGTAACAAATTCCAGAGTTTGATTACACGTTAAGTGAACAAATGTTTTCTTTTATTAGTCTTAAATAGTTTACCCTGTAGCTTCATTGCATGTCCCCTAGTCTTTCTATATTCTGATAATGTAAACAATCGATCTACGTTTACCCGTTCCACTCCGTTCATTAATTTATAGACTTCTATCATATCTCCCTTAAGCCGTCTCTTTTCCAGGTTAAAGAGCCCTAACCTTTTTAACCTTTCTTCATAGGAGAAATGCTTCTTTACAGGGAGGTGTCTTTCCAGGGAATTTTAAGATGGTTTTATTACCCCTCCTTTGGAGGGTCCTTCCTTGGACAGGGAGGTGTTGTCTAATTATAGGCCAGTCTCAAATCTACCTATTTTTTGGGTAAGATGATTGAAAAAGCGATTGCCAATCAGCTACTCAGTTTTTTTGGATGAGTCCTAAGTTTTGGACTCCCATCAGGGAGGATTTCATCATTACTATAGCACAGAGACCTTCTCAGTGTCTCTGGTGGATGATCTGCATTCCTTGTTAGACAGGGGCTAGTCAGCTCTTTTATTACTGTTAGAAGTGTTGGCCGCTTTTAGTTATTTATTTATTTGACAGGTTTACATTGAAACAAAACTTGATACATTGTAACAGGGCAATGAACTTGGAAAGGAGTTAATATAAGAGAACAATGATTATGGGGGGAGAGGGAGGGGATGGGTGGGGGAGAACATTGTTTATGAGGGGATAGAGGGGGAAGGAGATGGGTGGGGGGGACAGAAACAGTTGTATGAGGCATTATGTCTTGTCCTTAATGTAGGAGGCTGTAAAGAGGTGAGTCTTGAGGGCCTTTCAGAATGCTAGCAATCCTTTGTGGCTCGGAGTTTGTGTGGAATTGAGTTCCAGAGAGAGGGTGCATATAGGAAGAAGGCTCTACTGGATGTAGTGGTGCTGGATCTGGTAAAGGATGATGGGGTTGCTAAGGTGTTCTGGGCATTGGTTCTTCATGTGTGGTTATCTTTGGTCTCCTATATTATTGTTTGAAGGTGAGTAGCTGACAGGCTGTTGAGGATCTTGAAAACTGGCTTTGAATTTTGTGCATTCGATGATGGCTAGCCAGTGAAGCTATATGAACAATGATGTGCTCATTTATGTTGGCATTGCAGAGAGTACGTGCTGCTGTGTTGAGGGCTAGCTGAAGCAAGTGGACTGTTTTCTTAGGTAGGCCTTTGAGAATGAGGTTGCAGTAGTCCAGATGTGGGAAGATAAGGCTTTGAAGGACTGTTCAGAAGTTTTGTTGGATTAGGAGAGGCCTGAGATGTTGTACAGTCTCGAGTTTATAGTATATGCACCTGGTGATGTTTTTTATGTGGGTAGAGAACATTAGGTGTTGATCTAGGGTGATATCTAGGTAACGTATTTCTTGTCATACATGAAATTAGGTTCCATTTAGGTTTATGGTGTCTGGTGAGGTCAAGCTGCTGTCTCTGGTGATATATAGAGCTTCAGTTTTGTTCATGTTCATGGTTATGTTGTGGGTGATGAGCCATGATTTGACTTCTGTGAAGCATTCTGTTAAGTTTGTGATGTCAGGGTTCAGTGTATTGATGGGTGCATAGATCATGACATCATCAGCATATATGTGTTGAAGGTTTGTATGATAGTACAGAGTGGTTGTATGAAGAAGTTGAATAATAATGCAGAGAGAGTGGATCCTTTGGATACTCCTTGGGTTTGAGTATATGATCTTGACCTTTTATAGCCTGATTTTACCTTTGATACCATGCAGCATTCTTTATTATTTGACTGCTTATCCCATCTCAGGACTGAGGGGGGGGGGTTGAGTTTTACCTTGGTTTAGTTCCTAATTGAGTTCATGGTTTCAGGATGTGCATGTGGGCGCTGAGGTGTCAGAACTGTTTTTATTAGAGATGGGGGTCCCTCAGGGATCAATTTTAACCCCATATTTGTTTAATATCTTCCTGGTCCTTTTATGTAGAGCCATGTGAACCATGAATTTGTTATTTTATGTTTATGCAGATGAGGTGCAAGTTTTGATTCCTTTGCCGGATAAAGTGGGAGGCTTGGATGGTGTGGTAGAGGAACATTTGTCTTTACTGCTGATTTGGTTTTGATTCGTTGGACTGAAAGTGAATGTGTCTAAAACAGAGTTGGAGCTTTTTGCAGAGTGGGAGGTGGAAGGGGTGCAGGTATCTTTGGATTCTGGGGTTGTGGGAGAGATATGGTCAATGTTCCCTCTAATTTTCTGTAGGCTGTGTGCGCATAAAATATCAGCTGTGTGCGACTTTTGAAGGAAGGTTAAATTTTTGTGCGCCACATAACGACACTCTGAGTTTGTCGTCAGGTGCTCCCAGTGGCCAGTGGCTGTAAGGGCATGCTGAGCATTTTTATTATTTTTAAAGGAGCAATGGCTCTTTAAGGCCCAGTGCAGTTTGGTCCTTGGAGTTTTAGCTCCTTGTGAGAACAAATTATATAAGCCAAAAGTGGAGGGTAATAAGGCTTTATTTCCCCTTTAACTCAAGGGTTCACTAAGACATAAGAAAATAAAGATAGTCCTTCTTTATAAAGGGTTCCACCAAATAAGCAGGCAAACAACTGTTATAAGCTTCACAATTGAATGCAGGGTTTAACTGAGGATTCCTTCATTCCAAAGTAAATTAAGCAAGCAGGCAAATAAACTGTTATAAGCTTCACAATTAATTGCAGGGTTTCTTTTATATTTACAGTTCTACTAAGGACTCAAGACTAGTAGTAGCACAAAAAGTACAATCCATGGATTCATCTTGAGGAATGGGAATAGTATTCTCAAACTCCATTTCCATGGACTCTGCATCACTGGCTTCTCCCTCTGAATAAGTGCTTTCCCTTGAGGCTACAAGTTTACAGGGTCTGTCTCTGTTTCTTTGCTTCCAGTAAGACTCTTCTGTTAAGCCCTTAGGTATTGTTTTGAAAAGCTCTGCTTTGTTCCCTCTTCTCATATACTGAGTGTCTGCTTTATCAGAGTTTCTAGGAGCAAGGCTTTCTTTTAAAAGTAAAGAGCCACCATACCTTGGCTTCCTGCAGCTGCTACACCTGGAGCTTTCTCTCTGACGTACTTCCCTCGGGAGACAGGTTTTCTTGTGCAGTGCTTTGCCTTCCTGAAGCCCAGGAAAACCTGGTGAGGATTCCCAACCTCTGTGCTTCTGTGTAAAGGTAGCTTTGCTATAGGAACCTCTCCTCCTTGTACCTTGTAATCCTGGTCCAGCGAATCCAGGTGAATGTAGGCTTCTCTTAAAGCATGGCTCCTTGGTTTTCTGTGCTGCTCTTTCAGCTGTTACTGCTCTTGTTGTGTTGCTTGATCCAGTTACGTTACTTGGGCTGGGAGTGTCACTCCTTCCAGCCAAACTGCTTCTCCTGGCAGCCTCTCTCTGGACTCCGTCTCTCTATGCTCTGCCCCTTTGGACTCTATCCCTCTGGATAATCTCTGTCTGGATTCTGTCCCTCTGGGCTTGCTCCGTGTGGACTCTCTCCTTCTCCACACTCCTTCTCCTTCCTTCTGGCTGAACTGCTGCCGGCTGAGTTCCCTCCGAGTGGATTCCTCCCGACTGGATTCCTCCCGACTTCTAGGCTGCCTTTCCTTTATAAAGGCATTTTACCTTTGAACTCCCGGGCTTGCCTTCAGGTGCAGCTGGTTAACTCTTATACAATCAGTGGCTGGGCGTGTTGACTCAGCCTCTGTAGGATTACTCCTGCCCCCTCTAGCTGTGCTGTGAGGTAATTGCATCTTCTGCACATCCACAGCTCTATGAAAGACAGGGTTTTTTCCTAAACCTGCGCCTTCCGTGGCTCCAGCCTCATGACAAGTTATATACTTTAAAATTTGACTACACGTCAGAATATAGTATGTACACCACATTGATTTTAATCAAATTAAATGAAAATAGACGATTACTAAATGAAGCGGGAAATTTCTAGTAATTACAATCATAACTTTTAAATTTTAAGACGTCTGTGTTGTTTTCTATCAGAATCAGAGTTGTAATTTTTGTGCGCTCTGTTGTAAAGTATGTGCGCTCTCTCGGCGAGGTGTGTGCGCGCGCACATGCGCACAGCTTAGAGGGAACAGTGGATATGGTTACTATGTTGTGATTTAGGGGTAATGGTGGATTCTGGGTTATGGATGACAGTGCATGTCTCTTCTGTAACGGAAGCTGTTCTTGTGATTATGGCAGATTTGTCAATTCAGTCTGTATTTCTGGAGGCTGTGACTCAGGCTCTAATTTTGCCACAAATTATTGTAATGCCCTTTTTTTGGGAATGTCCCAGAAGGATTTAATGCATCTTTAACTGATGCACAATGCTGTAGCAAAGTTAATAAAGGGGCTGAGTAAATCAACCATGATTCTCTTGGGATGAAAGTGCTTCAATGGCTACCTGTGAAATTTTGGGCAGTATTTAAGGCCTTTTTTTGTTTTTTAAGGGATGACACCTGTATTTATTTCAGATAAAGTGGTTCCCAAATCCTCCTCATTGGTCTTTTAGATCCCAGGTGAACGATTTTTGGTGGTTCCTTCATATAAACATTGGTGGCACAGGGCTCACTGGAATACAGCTTTTTCAGTTCAGGCACCAGTTTTGTGGAATGTGCTGCTATGTAACTTGCTTCTTTTGGGTGATTTGTTTTCATTAAGAAGTACTATTTTGTACATGACACTGAGTGGTTATAAATGTAACTAAATAAAATTAAATAAATAAATTGGTGAGTGGCTCTATATAGCAAGATTTATTAAATGGGATGGGTGGGAGTTGGGATTGGGAGGGAAGTAACTAATACCACTGAAGTGTCATGACTACAAAGAGTAAGAACATAAGAACATAAGATATGCCATACTGGGTCAGACCAAGGTCCATCAAGCCCAGTATCCTGTTTCCAACAGTGGCCAATCTAGGTCATACGTACCTAGCAGTTTACCCAAAAGACACAGGTTCCACAGTGCTTGTATTGTGTCAAGCATTGATATCCTGGGTCCATTTTTAATAATGGTTTATGGACCTTTCCTCCAGGAACTTGTCTAAAGTTTTTTTAAACCCAGCTACACTAACAGCTTTTATTACATCCTCCGGTAACAAATTCCAGAGTTTGATTACACGTTGAGTGAAAAAATAGTTTCTCTTATTTGTCTTAAATAGTTTACCGTGTAGTTTCATTGCATGTCCCCTAGTCTTTCTATATTCGGATAATGTAAACAATCAATCTACATTTACCCGTTCCACTCCGTTCATTAATTTATAGACTTCTATCATATCTCCTCTCAGCCATCTATTTTCCAGGTTAAAGAGCCCTAACCTTTTTAGCCTTTCTTCATAGGGGTAGCCCTCCATCCCCTGTACCATTTTGGTGGCTCTTCTCTGAACCTTTTCTAATAATGCTATATCCTTTTTAAGATAAGTTGACCAGAATTGCACACAATATTCAAGGTCCGGTTGCACCATGGAATGATACAGAGGCATTATAATATCATTTGTTTTATTTTCCATTCCTTTCCTTATGATACCTAGCATTCTATTTACTCTATTGGCTGCCACTGCACACTGCGCAGAGGGTTTTAATCTGTTGTCCACAATGACGCCTAAATCATTTTCCTGGGTGGTGGTTCCTAATGTGGAACCTTGTATCATGTAACCATAGTTTGAGTTGTTCTTCACTAGGTGCATAACTTTGCATTTGTCCACGCTAAATTTCATCTGCCATTTTGATGCCCAGTTTTCCAATTTTTCAAGATCCTCTTGCAATTTTCCTCAATCCTCATGGGTTTTAACATCTTTAAATAGTTTTGTGTCATCTGCAAATTTGATAACCTTACTCGTTATTCCCATTTCCAGGTCATTTATGAATATGTCAAAAGCAGCGGACCCAGCACAGATCCCTGGGGTACAAAACTATTCACCTTTCTCCATTGGAAAAATTGGCCATTTAGCCCTACCCTCTGCTTTTTATCTTTTAACCAATTCCTGATCCACAATAGTACACTGCCTCCAGTCCCATGACTCTTTAGTTTTGCCAAAAGTCTCTGATGAGGGACCTTGTCAAAGGCTTTCTGAAATTCCAGATGCACTACACCAACCGACTCACCTTTGTCTACCTGTTTATTCACACCTTCCAAAAAACATAACAGATTAGTAAGACAAGATCTTCCTTGTCTAAAGCCATGTTGGCTGTCTTCCATTAAGCCATGACTATCTACATGTTCAGCAATTGTGTTCTTTATGATGGTTTCTACCATTTTTCCCGATACTGATGTCAGGCTCACCAGTCTGTAGTTTCCCACATCACCCCTGGAATCCTTTTTAAAAATTGGCATTAGGTTTTAAAAATTGGCATTAGGTTGGCCATCCTCCAATCTTTAGTTATTACAGATGATTTTAATGATAGTTCACAGAATACTAATAGCAGGTCTGCAATCTCATATTTCAGTTCTTTCAACACCCTTGGATGTATATCATCCAGTCCGGGTAATTTGCTATTCTTCAGTTTATCAAATAGTTGTAATACATCTTCCCGATGTATCGATATTTCCTTCAATTCTTCCGCACCTTTAAATACCACTTCAGTCATGGGTAACATCCCTACATCTTCCTCAGTAAAGACCGAAGCAAAGAATTCATTCAGTCTCTCCGTTATCGCCTTGTTGCCTCTTAGTGCCCCTTTAACCCCTCTATCATCTAATGGACCAACTGACTCTATCACAGGTTTTTTGTTACAAATGTACTTGAAAAAGTCTTTATTACGTGTTTTGACTTCTGCAGCAAGCTTCTTCTCAAATTCTCTCTTTGCCTGCCTTATCAGTGCCTTGCATTTAGCTTGCCAGTGCCTGTGCTGTTTCCAGTTTTCGTTATTTGGCTCTTTTTTCCATTTCCTGAAAGATGTGTTTTTGGCAACAGCTGCCTCTCTGATCTCACCTTTAAACCATGCTGGCAGTTTTTTGGGCTTTCTTCCACTTTTCTTAAAGCGTGGAATACAGCTGGTCTGGGCTTCCAAGACAGTATTTTTCAAGAACACCCAAGCTTGATGTAAGTCTTTAACCTTTGCAACTTCTCCTTTTAGTTTTTTCTTAACTATTTTCCTCATTTTATCATAGTCTCCCTTTTGAAAGTTAAAAGGTAGTACTGTGGATTTCCTTACCATCCCTCCTCCACTAATTAAATCAAACGTGATCATGCTATGATCACTATTGCCATGTGGCCCCAACATCCTTATCTCTTGCACCAGATCTGGTGTTCCATTAAGGACTAGGTCCAATATGGCTTCCCCTCTGGTCAGTTCATGAACCAGCTGCTCCAAGAAGCAGTCATTTATTTCATCTAGGAACTTTATCTCCCTAGCATGTCCTGCCGTGACACTGACCCAGTCGATACCAGGGTAATTGAAATCACCCATTATTATTACTGTGCTGTAATGTTTGTTAGCTTCCTTGATTTCTTTGGGCATTTCATCATCCATTTGTTCATTCATGGGCACATGTCCCTGGAGAAACTTCCTTGGTGTGAGAGGGTTTTACATCACTTGGAGGACAGGTCCTAGTTACAGGATTACTTCCTGCCACACCAGGGTGATGCTCTCTTGTCACGTGACCTCTCTCCTCCATGGCAACAGGGATGCTGCCAGACTGGAGGTGGGACTTCAGGAATATATCCCTGTAGGTCTTATCTATGTACCTCTCTGTCTTTCTTATGTCTTCCAATTCTGCTACTCTAGCCTCTAGAGAACGGACTCATTCCCTGAGAGCAAAGATCTCCTTGCACCTATTGCACACATAAGACTTCTCACCAACTGGGAGAAAATCATACATGTGACATTCAATGCAAAAGACTGGAAAGCCCCCATCTCACTGCTTGACTGCTGTTTGCATCTTAGTTTTAAGCTTGTGTTTAAATCTTTAAGTTCTTTACTTACTAAAGGTTGCTGTGGATACTTATACTAATAAAAGTGTACGTAATACGTTTAACCTTTGAGAGGCCGCTCATAGAAGCAATTTCTTCTAATACTTAATTGCTATGTATTTTAGTACACTACATGTAAATATGTCAAATATAAATTTTCAGCTAATTTGGATATGTACTTCCTAGGAAAAAGCATGTTCCATTTGTGGAACGTTGGCCCCTCCAAGCGTCATTTTTTCAAAAATTGTAATTGCTTTTTTTATTGAATATCGTAAACTGGAAACAAACATATACTTCAATTAAGCAATTTTTAAAAGTAATTAGACACAAACGGAGATGACTGTACAGAATAAAGCTTGAAGCTGTTGGGCCATCTTTTCGAGAACGATAGCCCTCGAGTCCAACTTTCATAGCCACCAAAGCAACCTCGCGGCGGAAATACAAGTGACTCAGGGCTTGTTTGCCCAAAAGATGACATTGCAAACACCAGGCTGCAACAACGGCCATATTTAGACCATTGGCAAACAAATTCCACCCCCATTTTTTGCTTCGTAATTTAGGACGGTAGCTACCTAGCAAACAATCTAACAAGTCGACACCACCCATACTTTGGTTATAAGCTCCAATCAATTTTGGCTGCTTGATAATGATTTTTTGCTTTTGTTTGACAGAATATCGATTGGCATTTTGAAGAGGTTTTGGCTGCATTCAATTTGACATGACTGTAACCACACTGTTGTCATTCCAACGGACACACACCACATTACCATCACCACGGTAATCATATTCACCACGAGGCTTTTTGGCAAGCTCCTTTGAAGAAACCTACGGGCACTTGCTGGTACAGTTTTCACGAACAGTTCCAACAGCATGAAAGCCTTTTGCTTTCAGATCAATCATGAGATCATATGAAGTGAAATAGTTGTCAAAAAACAAGCTGTGATGATTTGGATTTTCAACAACTGATATCAAATCAAGAACAACTCTAGTGCTAAGTGGAACATTGTACTGAGGACCATCTTTTTCCTTGGCACCAGTGTAAATTTGCATAAAAAATGGATACCCAGCAGGGCAGCACAACATCCACACTTTGTAACCGAATCGAATTGGCTTACCTCGAATAAACATCTTGCAACTGTGTTGCCCGTAATATGGCACCATTGATTCATCAATACTCAAGTTTTCACTGAACACTCCACTGACTTTCACAAACTGTGTTGTGAGGTGATCGTAAAATGGCTCAATTTTTGCTACTTTTCCAGGTTGCAAATTGAGATTATCAACAATGTGGAAGTAAGTTTTCAAATCCAGGAAACGTTTGCGACTCATTATCTTTGGGACAATATTATTGCTCAAATCCTCGGCGGTCGACCAATAGTGACTTTCTTTGGGCAACTGGTGGTATCCACTGAGGAGCAAAATGCCAAAAAAATGAATCAACTCGTCTCCATTTGTATCAATATTTGCCAATTTCTGCTGAGCATAAATATTGGTCATACTGGCAAGATGATCAACGTAATCATCACCAAAAATTTGCATAAAGAGGTCAAAGGGAGATTTATCAATCAAATCAGTGTGAAGATCGGCTAATTTTTCAGGAGATGCTTCTGGCATTGGAGTCAAAAAGTCGTCCCTCTTCATCCATTTTGGGGTTGATTTTATCCACTTATGCTTTTTTGCTGGTTGAGCTGACTGATAATTAGATAAGAGCTCACTGTCACTGTCACTTTCTACCAGCTGATCACTTCCCTCGGATTCCACATTAGCAACTTCTTGAATATCCAGATCTAATTCACCACACACTTCGCCAGGCTCAATAGACTCCAAATTTTCTTCATCAATTTCTTCAATGTCTGAAGCAGCCATTTCATCATTGGGTGGCAAAATCAAAATGTCGGCTTCTTCTACATCTGAATCTTCCGCAATGTGTGTTACTGCTTCTTGAAGCGTCAGGCAACGGTATTTAGGCATTATAACTATATAGAATTAGTTGAATAACAATCCTGCAAAAAATATGGCAGAAAATGTAAAATGAAAAAAATGACACCCGGAAGTCCCAACGTTCCACAAGTGGAACACATGGAAAGAAGTAATCACAAAAACATGAATAGGTTACCAACATGCATAAAACCTGACCAACACACTCATAAAACATTCCAGAGTATGAATCTCACCCTAATAAGACAGACAGACATGTGAGAACAAAATTGTAGAGGGATATATTACATAAACCATAAAGTGCCAACTTTGGTCTACTTTGGCATACTGTAGAAGGGGGTATATCGCCAATTGGAAAAAAAAAATTGTTATTGCTCAAGAGGGTCAATGTCTATAAACTCATTGACAAAGTTTAATCTAATTTGCTTGAAAATTGATAAAGCTATATCATTGCAAAAATATGTTCCACATGTGGAATGTTGGCGCCTAAAAGGTTAATATACCTTGTTCACCTGAAGCTTAATTCATCTCAGGTCCTTAATGTATGACTGATTTGGATAAAGAGCTACACCTGAGATCAGCTCCTTTCCTTTAAGATGTGTAAGTACCTATAAAGCTATGATTATCCTAGGGGTGGGTGGGTGTTGAGGAGGAAGGGAAATAGGACTTATTAAAAGAGGGCTGCTACACAGTACCCTGTCCTGTGCTTCTAAAATAAGCTGTGACCAACTTCCTGGGTGATTAACAGTCCTTGCTTGGATAGAAGGAGTCTTTCAAAATGGCCTTTTGACCTGCCACCTGGCTTTAACACCTATTTATTTTATTTATTTATTTAGCAAGCATTTGTAGCCCGCTCCTTCCAGCGATCAGAAGCGGGTAGGATTACTATTGTGAAACTGCCGAATCAAGGCAGGTACAAATTTTGTTTACATACAGATTGTCAGAAAAGCACATCATACAGAGTTAACACTTCTTAGCTATGGGGGAGTTCATTTACATATATACATAAATACATATATACAGGATAATCTTCTTGGACTGTCGAATCAAGGCAGGTACAAATTTTGCTTACATACAGATTGTCAGAAAAGCACATCATACAGAGTTAACACTTCTTAGCTATGGGGGAGTTCATTTACAGATATACATAAATACATATATACAGGATAATCTTCTTGGACACAGTGGTCAGGGGCTGCTCCATCTGTGGATTTAGTTCAGGTTGAAATGTGATTGGAAAATGTGCGTTTTGAGTTTCTTTCTGAAGTCTAGAAGGTCATTGCTAGCTCGTAGTTCTGGTGGGAGTTGGTTCCACAGTGTTGGCGCCACATATGAGAAAGCCCTGTGGCTGGTGTTAGTTTTGGCAGATCTTATATCTGTTGGAGTGTGAAGGATGTTGGAATTGTGGGTTCTTCTGTTTCGGGTAGGAGGTTGCAATCTTACTAGGTTGTTGAGGAAGGAAGGTGCTAAGTTGTGGATGAGTTTGAAGGTGGTTGTTAGTATTTTGTATTTTGTGCGAGCTGTTATGGGTAGCCAGTGTAATTGAATTAGCACTGGTGTGATGTGGTCACTTAGATTTTTCTTCATTATGACCCTGGCAGCTACATTTTGTGCATTTTATTTAAAAAGTTTCACAAGCTTCTTGCCCCCTAGGTTGAAGACCTCTTTGTAAAGGTCTCTAGAATACATTATTTATTGCTCAAAGATTACTGACCCTGTTTTGCCTTTTATGCTAAGTTATATTCTGATTTGATTTAAATTAAAGCTCTTTGTTGCTGCTAGGCTCTGACTTAGTATGAAATTTAAACTAGAAGATCTCTTCTGGGTTCTAAATTTAACCAGAAAGCTCTCTTCTGTGTTTTAAATTTAAACTTAAACTGCTGCTACTAGGCCCTGACTGATTTAACAAATACTCTAGGTTCACAGATTAAGCAGCTTTAATCCAAAGAATTCCCTTCAGAAAAATTCCCAGAATTATATACTCACTATTGCAGAAGTATCAGTCCCCTTTTATAGTCCTTCAAGACTGAGGATCACAGAACTCTGGTTGAAATATTTATGCCTGTGCTTCTGAGGTAAGCTGTGACCAACTTCCCGGTGACTAACAGTCTTTGCTTGGATAGAAGGAGTCTTTAAAAATGGCCTTTTGACCTGCCACCTGGCTTTAACACCTATTTAAAAAGTTTATTATTAGCCCTCTTCCCCTTTAAACTAGAGGTAAAATAAAAAGCACTAGAGCAAACAAATAAGCTTCTTTAAAAAAAAATAACTATTCTACTACAGCAACAAAAAATAACCCAGCATCATAAAATGCTAATAAAAATCCTCCTTTAAAAAATAACATCAGGCAGAGTACTTAATATAAAAAGCAAGAAAAATTACTCTTTTTGGGATGGTTTAATGAATGGCTGGCAACACCAAATAGCAGCCATATTCGATCCATGTCTGGATAGCTCGTCTGGATGGTACATATGGCAGATCTTTAGCTCTTCTAAGTTATCTGGCTAGTGGTGCTGAAAATTGCTGTTATCGGATGTTTTTGCTCTGGCTATATCCTGGAACCATCCCAGCACTATCCAGATAATAGTAAGGCACTCAGTGAAGATATTTAGCAGCACTGTCTGGATAGTTCCACTGAATAACTCTCTCAGTGGAATTTATCATTCTAGCAAGTGCTGCTAACCAGATGGGTCTTTTTAAAATTTACTCTGCTGTCGCTCTCTAATCCTTCCCCTAAATTTGTTCATTTGACGATAAAGACCCCGAGCAGGGAAATTTGCTATCTCTTCTGGGACACATTTTACTATTCAAGTTCTTCTTTAAAGTAACCTTCTACCTCAATTTTTAGCACTACTTCAGATGCCTCTCATGAAGTTTTCACAATATGAAGGGGTTGTGTAGTAGTATCATTGGGAAGTAAATGACTTACAGCCCTTATCCTAACTGATCCCTCCCATAATTCTTGGCAATAGTGATCATAGCAGGATCGACTTTGATTTAATTAATGGAGGAGGGATAGTAAGGAAATCCACAGTACTACCTTTTAACTTTCGAAAGGAAGACTATGATAGAATGAGGAAAACAGTTAAGAAAAAACTAAAAGGAGGAGTTGCAAAGGTTAAAGACGTACATCAGGCTTGGCTGTTGTTGAAAAATACTATCTTGGAAGCCCAGACCAGCTGTATTCCATGCTTTAAGAAAAGTGGAAGGAAGTCCAAAAAACTGACAGCATGGTTTAAAGGTGAGGTCAGAGAGGCTGTTGTTGCCAAAAAGCATCTTTCAGGAAATGGAAAAAAGAGCCAAACAACGAAACCTGGAAACAGCACAAGCACTGGCAAGTCAAATGCAAGGCATTGATAAGGCAGGCAAAGGGAGAATTTGAGAAGAAGCTTGCTGCGGAAGCAAAAACGTGAAGTAAACATCTTTTCAAGTACATTCGTAGCAAAAAACCTGTGAGAGAGTCAGTTGGTCCATTAGATGATAAAGGGATTAAAGAAGCACTAAGAGGCGACAAGGCGATAGCGGAGAGACTGAATGAATTCTTTGCTTCAGTCTTTACTGAGGAAGATGTAGGGATGTTACCCATGACTGAAGTGGTATTTAAAGGTGCGGAAGAATTGAAGGAAATATCGATACATCGGGAAGATGTATTACAACTATTAGATAAACTGAAGAGTAGCAAATCACCTGGGCTGGATGGTATACATCCAAGGGTGTTGAAAGAACTGAAATATGAGATTGCAGACCTGCTATTAGTAATCTGTGAACTATCATTAAAATCATCTCTAATACCTGAAGATTGGAGGATCGCCAATGTAACACCAATTTTTAAAAAGGGTTCCAGGGGTGATCCGGGAAACTACAGACCAATGACCCTGACATCAGTACCGGGAAAAATGGTAGAAACCATCATAAAGAATAAAATTACTCAGCATGTAGATAGTCATGACCTAATGGGAGACAGCCAACATGGCTTTAGACAAGGAAGATCTTGTCTTACTAATCTGTTATGTTTTTTTGAAGGAGTGAATAATCATGTGGACAAAGGTGAGTCGGTTGATACTATGTATCTGGACTTTCAGAAAGCCTTTGACAAGGTCCCTCATCAGAGACTTTTGGCAAAACTAAAGAGTCATGGGATAGGAGGCAGTGTACTATTGTGGATCAGGAATTGGTTAAAAGATAGAAAGCAGAGGGCAGGGCTAAATGGCCAATTTTCCCAATGGAGAAAGGTGAATAGTGTTGTACCCCAGGGATCTGTGCTGGGTCCGCTGCTTTTTGGCATATTCATAAATGACCTGGAAAGTGGAATAACGGGTGAGGTTATCAAATTTGCAGATGACACAAAACTATTTAAAGTTATTAAAACCCAAGAGGATTGTGGAAAATTGCAAGAGGATCTTGATAAATTGGAAGACTGGGCATCAAAATGGCAGATGAAATTTAATGTGGACAAGTGCAAGGTTATGCACCTAGGGAAGAACAACCCAAACTATGGTTACACGATGCAAGGTTCCACATTAGGAACCACCACCCAGGAAAAAGATTTAGGCGTCATTGTGGATACCATGTTAAAACCCTCGGCCCAGTGTGCAGCGGCGGCCAAGAGAGCAAATAGAATGCTAGGCATGATAAGGAAAGGAATAGAAAATAAAACAAAAGATATTATAATGCCTCTGTATCGTTCCATGGTGAGACCACACCTTGAATATTGTGTGCAATTCTGGTCGCCGTATCTTAAAAAGGATATAGCGATTTTAGAAAAGGTTCAGAGAAGAGCCACCAAAATGGTAAAGGGGATGGAAGGATACTCCTATGAAGAAAGGCTAAAAAGGTTAGGGCTCTTTAACCTGGAAAAGAGACAGCTGAGGGGAGATATGATAGAAGTCTATAAATTAATGAACGGAGTGGAACGGGTAAACGTAGATCAATTTTTTACCTTATCAGAATATAGAAAGACTAGGGGACATGCAATGAAGCTACAGGGTAAACTATTTAAGACTAATAAAAGAAAATATTTTTTCACTCAACGTGTAATCAAACTCTGGAATTTGTTACCGGAGGATGTAGTAAAGGCTGTTAGTGTAGCTGGGTTTAAAAAAGGTTTGGACAAGTTCCTGGAGGAAAGGTCCATAAACCATTATTAAGAAGGGACCCAGGATATCAATGCTTGAACCAATACAAGCATTGTGGAACCTGTGTCCCTTGGGGAAACTGCTAGGTACATATGACCTAGCTTGGCCACTGTTGGAAACAGAATACTGGGCTTGATGGACCTTGGTCTGACCCAGTTTGGCATATCTTATGTTCTTATGTTATGTTCTTATGTTCATCTGCTTTTCAATTTTTCAGATTCAGTGTCAGAGTGGAAACAGTTTTGGTGCTCTCAAGTTGTGTGGAGGGTGGGAGGGTATCTTTTAGTTATGGTCATCTTAGAACATAAGAACATAAAAATTGCTATACTGAGTCAGACTGATAGCTCCATCAAACCCAGCATTCTGTTTCCACTAATGGCAAATCCAGGTCACAAACAGCTGTCAGTATTTCAAAAAGTAGCATGATTCCATGTTGCATACCCTCAGGGATAAGCCATGATTTTCCCTACCTCAATAACAGTTTACTGTATGAACTTTCCTCCAGGAACTTGTTCAAACAATTTTTAAACCCAGCTATGCTGTTTTTACCACATCCTTCAGCAATTAATTCTGAAGATTAATTGTTAGGATTGTGCAGGCAAACAAATTTCATTTGGTTTAATTTCCTGCGTCATTTTCAGGCATTTTTCATTTTGGTTTTATAAATTTTTGTTAGGTTTGTTTTTTATAAGTTTTTATATCTGGGCAATTTTGTCAATTAAAAGGTAGCTATGGCTGCTGCCCAAACAAAAAGAAAAAAAGGAAAGAAAAGAATGAAGAACTCAGCTGAAAGGTTACTAGAGGTTTCCAGGCAAATAAGGAAAACCAAAATTGTGTGTTTGTGTGTGTGTGTGGTTGGGGGGGAGGAGGGCTATTCTATTTTTGTTAATATTTGTCCTAGATTGTCTTCAAAATAGCGATTATTGAGGTCTTCCAAGATTAGCTATTATGTCTCCTAAGATATTAACTGTAGCCAGCCTTCTCTTAACTGTGTCTTGTATTTATAATGATCTTTGCTCCTGTTGTCTGATTGGCCCAAAACGTGATTATTCTTAAATTCTGTGGAAAATCCTTGCAAATCTATTGACTCCTGCTCTAGCAGCTTACCTCAAAAACTTTTCTTTTGTCATGTTCTTCTGCCTGAAATTCTGTGAAATCATGTCTAAGTGTACTGTCGGAGACATTTACCAAGTCTACTCCAGATCACTTATTAGAAAAAAAACAAGAATGAACATCACCAGAAACATCAGCAGGATGGCTAGAATTAACCTCCTTGAGATATGATAGCTCTTCATATAGGACACTTGCCTGCATGCCTTCCAACACAAGGCTCTTTGATTTGAGGCCAGGCTGTGATGACACTGGGGAAACCAAACAGAATTATGTTGTTGTTGTTTTTTCATGTAGTGTTTGGATTAAAAAAGAAGGAGAAAGGGAATGTCATTGAAATTTCCCATGTCATTTCAAATGAATGCACATCGCTATTAATTATACAATGAGTGGAAAACTATTTTCTCCTATTTGCATTAAATTTATTACTTAGTGATGGGGCGGAGCCTGGTTGCTGGTCCTGATGTGTAAGAGCTGAGCTCCGGAGGGCAATTGGCAAGAATCCTGACTTCTGCTGTCTTTAATTAAATAGTTCCTACCTACTTGGTTATTATTCGATCCCGGATATGTCAGGCCCCAAACCGACGTGGCTGGATTACCAAGTATCTCAAGGCGCCAATGCAAAGAGAATCAAAACGGAACCTCTCTCTCCTCACAAGATGGCGGTCATCCGAGACTGTTCTTAGACTTTACAGGAGCTCCTGGCTGAGATTCAGGCAGTCAAAGACCTGGTCAAATCAAACGGAGAGTCACTATGTGCTATGCAGGAAGATATCAACGCTTTGAGAACTTCTATGGAGGCAATTACAGCTCATTTGGAGAAGATGGGAAAGGCTCAAAGCTGTTGATAAGCAGGCCAAGCTGATACGTTCACTACAAAGAGAGGTGGAAGACGGCAATAACTGCTCACAGAGAAACAACATAAGAATGCTAGAAGTACCTGAGGGTGCAGAGGGTCCAGATATGGTGTCCTTTTTGCAGGCCATGATTCCAGGAGTGTTAAAGTTGCAGTTTGTTATGCCGTTCGAAATCAAGTGCACCCATCAAGTGCCTGCTCATCCTGTCGGCGCAAGCAAGCGTCCACGCCCAATCATCTTGAAAGTTCTATGTTTTCAGCAAGTAGCGCAAATAATGAGTGCTGCCTGAGCACTTTCAAATTTGGAATACCAGGGACATAAACTCCTGTTCTTCCCGGTCTTCGCGAAGGCAACGGTGGATCGGAGAAAGAGTTTTCTGGCACTGCGTCCACGCTTATTACAGCTACAGGACCATTTTGGACTGCTTTATCCTGCCCGCATGAGAATCACGCTGCATAACCAGAGCAAGACTTTTGATGATCCAGGGGAGTTATATGCATTTCTGGAAGAGAAGGAGGCAGCGGTGATGCGGTGAAATTCTCTTCGCAGCTTTATTGGGTGCAGTTTCATGGCGCTTAATATCATGGCATTTGACCGGTCTGAGGTCATGTAACAGAGATTTATCCATGCAGAAGCGACATTTAATCATGCAGTATTGATATATACTGGGACACTTACTGTATTTGTTTTCTTTGAAGGAACTCCAGGATACTTTCCTGGTCAAGATGTTTTCCTGTTCGCTCTCTCTTTCTTCTTTTGTGTTTTGTGTTGTTTGTGCTGTCTATGGTGGTTGAGAGAGTCTTGGTGCTTGGAGAAGTGGGATGGCCTTTAGTCACTAGGCTGAGTCTCTTAGGCCATAAACTGATTCAGTGAGGGCTGCCCTGCCATGCAGATTTGATGGTTAGGGTTTTGAGTGCATTGTCTTTTCTTTTATTGTGGGAGGCAGGGCCGGCCCGTCCATTGAGCAAGAATGTTTTTTGCACAGGGCCCCGCGTTTCAGGGGGCCCCGCGCAAAGAACATTCTGCTTTTTTTTTAAATTACATTAAATAAAAAAAGCTGGCTCTGGCTGCTGCCGCTGCCGCTGCCGCCGTGGCAGCGGCAGAATGGAGTGTCCCGCGGGGCTCCCTCTGCTCGCTGAGCCCCTCTGCAAGGGCTTTCAGATTCGCAAAGGGAGAGTGTCTCCCTCGCGTCTCTGTTAAGCCCGCAGGGGCTAATGGGAAATTTCCCATCAGCCCCTCGCGTCTAAAGGGGCAGATGGGAAATTTCCCATTAGCCCCTGCGGGCTTAACAGAGACGCGAGGGAGGCACTCTCCCTTCGCGAATCTGAAAGCCCTTGCAGAGGGGCTCAGCGAGCAGAGGGGGCCCCGCAGGACACTCCATTCTGCCGCTGCCGCGGTGGCGGCAGCAGCCAGAGCCAGCTTTTTTTTAAAATGTTGCCATAAGCCGGGGGGGGGGGGGGGGTTAAGACTAGCAAATGGCTGTGGGCTGATGGGGCTGTCGGGAAATGGGGCGATGGGGGGTTAGGAAGGGTAATGGGATATGGGGGGGGGTTGGACTGATAATGGGCTATGGGGGGGGGGCTAGGACAGGAAATGGGCTGATGGGGAGGGGTTAGGACTGGTAATGGGCTATGGGGGGGTTAGGACTGACAATGGGCTATGGGGGGGGGGGCTAGGACAGGAAATGGGCTGATGGGGAGGGGTTAGGACTGGTAATGGGCTGTGGGCTGTTGGGAGGGTTTGGACTGGTAATGGGCTATGGGGGGGTTAAGACTGGTAATGGGCTGTGGGCTGATGGGGGCTGTCTGGAAATGAGGTGATGGGGGGGTTAGGACTGCTAATGGGCTATTGGGGGGGTTAGGACTGATAATGGGCTATGGGGGGCTAGGACAGGAAATGGGCTGATGGGGAGGGGTTAGGACTTGAGGTGGGCTGATGTGGTTAGGACTGGCAATGAGCTATGGGGGGCTGACTGGAAATGGGCTGATGGGGTTAAGGCTGGAAGTGGGCTGTTGGGGGGTTAGGACTGGCAATGGGTTATGGGGGGGGCTTAAACTGAAAATGGGGTGATGGGGGGCTAGGACTGGTAATGGGTTGTGGGTTGCTATGACTGGAAATGGGCTGAGTGGAAGGGGAGGCTTGAACTGCAAATAGCTGATGGGGTTGAGCTTGGAATGGAAATGGGCTGTGAGGGAAGGGAGCTAGGACTGAAAATGGGCTGATGGAGCAGCTAGGATAGGACTGGAAATGGGCTGTTGGGGGGAGCTAAGATTGGAAATGGGCTGTGGTGGGGGCTTGAATTGAAATGGACTCATGGAGGGGCTAGAACTGGAAGTAGGCTCATGGGGGGCTTGGACTGGAATTGGGCTGAGTGGAGGGGAGCTAGGATTTGACATGGGCTGATGGTGGGGCTAGGAAATGACTAGAAATGGGCTGATGGGGGCTAGGATTGGAAGTGAGCTGATGAAGGGACTCAGACTGAAAATGGATGGGGGAGCTAGGACTGGAAATGGGTTGATGGGGGACTAGGACTGGAAATGGGCTGATGCAGGGACTAGAAGGGAATGGATGCTGGGTGAGACTGGAACTAGAAGGGAGCTGATGTTGGGGGAGGATTAGAATGGGATGGGGCTGGGAGAGTAAAATGGAGAGGGGAAAAATATTTTGTGTGGGAGGGATGAAAAATTTACAATTGGGAGGGATGAAAAATTTACAATTGACCGGGTATTGGGAGAGTAAGTGGGGATCGAGGATGGAGGGGTAAAATTTGTGTGGATGAAATAGGAATGAGGAAAGAGCAAATGGAGAAAGATTAGTATGTCAAAGCAGATGTAGAGAGAGAGAATGGAAAAATAAAACTAGAAGAGAGAAGAAAGAACAAATGGACAGCAGACGATGGACAGTTAGCAGAAAACATGAAGAAACCAGAAGAAAGTGGCTGGAGCAATTGCAACTGAAAAAAATGCACAAAAGGTAGAAAGATATCTCTTTATTTTGAATTTATTAACTGGAATATGAAAGATCTGGGAAATGTGCATCATTAACATCTGCGCTTTGTTTGGTACAAGAGGAAATTAATTTATAGTTTTATTTCTACAGTGTTGTTGTACATTCCAAGTTTGGCTTTTGGGGTTCCCAGTTTAATTATTGCCTTCCTGTTTCTAAATTGTGATTCCTTGTTTGGTGATGGTCTATGTTCTGCATGTGTAACTGAGCTGAGGTATTCTATTTATGTAATTCCTATTTGACATTGCCACTTGTTCTCATTCCCCAGTATTCTCTGAAATGTATTGGTTTAATATTTGCAGTGTTGCCTTTTGATAGGTAGGGTATGGTGCTTTGTGAGTCCTGGTAATGCTGTCAGGATACGGCGGGTTTGCTATGGGTTCTAAATGGGCAGCGTTTGTAGTAGTTCCTAATGTGCCTGGCGGTTGGCACTGGATTATAGTAATGTAGAAATCTTTTAGTCTTTCTTTATCCATACACTCATTAAGAGACATGTTTACTAAAAGTTAGTGTATGGTAACATTATGCAAATATTTATGCAAATAAGGCCACTTATGCAAATGAGGCCCCGCACCGAGTCTCCGCACATGGCCCCGCACCCCCTTTGGGCCGCCCCTGGTGGGAGGTGAGCAAGGCAGGAGATTTTAAGTGGCAATAGAAGTGGGAACTTTGTAGGTCATTTTTGCCCTCCATGTCTGTCTTGTCCTGGTGGGCTCACCCACTAATTTTGTGGGTTGTATTGCCTCCCTGTGTTTGGTTTGGTGATTTTGGTGTTAGGTTTTCCAGAATTATGTGTTCTTATTGTGTGCGATCATGTGAAGGGGTCAGAGCTAAAGTATATCTCCTTTTGTTGGGTTTTCTTTGTTGGGCTATAAGTGCAGCTAACACTCTGAGGGTGATTAAGATGCTGTTCCACAATGTAAAACTGTATGCTACAATTGGGTATGTTTTTGCAACATTTGACTGTCAATTTGAGTTATATTATCAGTATGTCTTCCTTTAAGATAGTTTCTCTGAATATTAAGGACATTAACAATCCCATTAAGAGGAAAAAGATTCTTCTATATGGCAAGAAAGAAAGTGCTGACATCTTACTGTTGCAGGAGACACATTTGAATGTAAAGGAGTTGTTAAAATTAGGTACAAATCCCTTTTCCCTAGTGGCTTTCTCAGCTGCCCAGCATAAGGAAAATGGGGTAGCCATTTTGGTAAGGAAAGCTCTACCCTCCATGATTATTCAAACTAGATCTGACACTGATGGGCGGTGGACAATGGCTGTCATTAAAACTGGATCCACCGAGCTGGCCTTAATTAATATTTAAGCTCCTAACATTGATTGTCCTACTTTTGTTTTGCTCCATTGCGGCCTTGGCACAGGAGGTGTACAGATATCCGACTATAGTGGGAGGAGACTTCAACCTCGTGCTAGACCCATTGGTGGGTAGGAGTCCAGTGAGAACCATTAGGTTTCCCAAGGCTCACCCAGTTCTTGTATCCCTAATGCAGGAATTGGGTCTGATAGACATTTGGCGGCTGCAGCACCCTACGGATAAAGAATTCACTTTCTTTTCTCCTCCTCGCTATCACATATAGGCTTCTTCCTAGTCTCCAAGGGACTTTGCTCTAGAATTAGTGAGTCTACTATTCATGCAACTCATATCTCTGATCACTCCGCAATCTCTTTCACTCTATTTGATTCAACGAGCTATCAACCTCACTCACGATGGCAATTTGATAGGACTCTTCTAGCCAGTCAGGAATTTCAGGAGACCATCCAGGTGGCTATTGAGGAGTATTTTCAATTCAATCTACCAAAAGACTCCTCAGGGTAGGCATGGTGGGAAGGCTTTAAGGCTAGTATACAAGCCACTATTACTAGTTTTGCTATAAAGCAGGCTAAACAGCGCAAGGCAGAACTTAATACACTAGATAAACAGATTAAAGTGGGAGAACGTATGTTATGCCAGAAATCTGATCCTAATATTTTGATAAGACTGCAGCACCTTAGATTTAAATATAATTTGATTTTGACCACTGAGGCCTCACAAAATATTCAAGGGCAGAAAGGACAATATTACTTGGAAGGTAACAGAGCTGGATTACTGCTTGCTAACTCGTTAAAGGGTCGTAAGGAAGCTTCGTATGTTTCAGCTTTAAGGAATCCTCAGGTGCAACAATTAATTGTCAAAGACCCTGACATTGCAGAGACCTTTTGCCAATTCTACGCTCAGTTATACTACCCAGACATAGATTTTTCTGTGAAGGAGTTTGATAGTTTGCTAAAAAATATCCAAAGGCTGGTAGAAACTGCCGCGGGATTAGACAAGCAGATAACAGTCATGGAAATTATCCAGGCTATTGACTCTACACAAGCTGGCAAGGCTACTGGACCAGATGGCCTGGTGGCTGAATTTTATAAAGCCTTTTCCAAAACTTTAGGGCCATACCTTCAACAATATTTTAGACTTCTTCTAGACAATGTGGCACAGACTGGAGCATTTGCCTCTGCAAACATCGTTGTCCTAGAAAAACCTGGGAGGGAGCCTTAGTTAGTTAGTAATTATCGCACAGTTTAGTTGTTAAAGGTAGACTATAAAATCTTTGTGACCATTGTAGCTGGTCATCTCTCCAAATTGATCCCTTCCTTGATCCATCCGGACCAATGTGGCTTTACTGAGGGACGCTCTACAGCCGATAATGCCAGAGTGCTTTGTCATGTTCTAGAAGGCACAGAGGAAACAGAAGACCCTCTTGTGGGACTCTCATTAGATGCAGAGAAAGTGTTTGATCATTTGGAGTGGCCTTTTCTGTTTCCTGTTCTGAAGTGGTTTGGATTTGGTGAAGGTTTCTGCAATCTAATTAAACTTATGTATGCGAGACCGAGTGCAAAAATTGCTGTGAATGTGACTCAGTCTAGAGAGTTTCTTCTAGGGTGGGGTACCTGTCAGGGTTGTCCTCTTTCCCCCATTCTCTTTAATCTGGCTTTAGAACTTTTGGCCTTATTAATAAGGCAAAGCCTCATGGTTAAGGGTGTCTCTATTGTTGGCATGGAAATTAAACTATCTGCATATGTGGATGATCTATTGCTTTTCACCACACCTAGCTCCATACCGATTACTTTAGAATTAATAAATAAATATTCAGGATTATCCAGCTATAAAATTAATTGGTCAAAGTCGGTTGCCTTCCCCTTGAACTCAAGAATATGTAGTACTGATATGGAGAAATTTCCTTTTGTATGGGAACCTAAGATGGTGAAGTATTTGGGAGTTCACTATTGCTACCCACTTAATGTAACCCTACAGCACAATGAAGAAGAGATCCTAACTACAGTTCGTAATATAACAGCAAAGTGGTCGCTGGTCTATCTTTCTTGGTGAGGTCGTGTTGAAGCTATAAAAATGACTATCACTCCTAAAGTGAATTATATATTAGAAATGCTACCTGTCTTTCTTACTAGTAAAGTGTATCGTCAAATTGAAAGGATTCTGGTTCAATTTATATGGAAAAATAAACTGCCTAGAATTGTTCTTAGGAGACTTAAATCTAAAAAAGAGGAGGGGGTGGGGGGTGAATTTCCCTGACTTTCAGGCCTATCACTGTGCTTTTTTGCTAAAACAAGGATCACAATGGGTGGAAGGGGCCGTAGGTATATGCCCAATATGGCTCGAAATAGAAGAGAGATTGAGTACTCCTCTCCCCTTAAATCCTCTTCCTGGCATGGTGTCTATCAAGAGGTTGAAGTCTATAGAATCATATCAGACACTCAGAAGGCCTTTCAGCAGTTAGCAAGTGCAATTCCTAAGGAGGATTGCTTATCAAAACTAATACCCATCTGGCATAGTCCCTTTTTTTAAAATTAATCAAAACTCATTCGCTTGTTAAAAATGGTTTAGCAAGCGCATTTGGAGCATTGGCCAACTAATATTAGAAACATAGAAACATAGAAATATGACGACAGAAAAAGACCACATGGCCTATCTAGTCTGTCCTTCCATAACAACTACAACAGTCCCCTTTTTACCTTTAGAGATCCTCTGTGTTTGTCCCATGCTTTTTTGAATTCAGTTACTGTCCTCATCTCTACCACCTCCACTGGGAGACTATTCCATGGATCCACTACTCTTTCCATAAAGAAATATTTCCGCATATCACTCCTGAATCTATCTCCCTTCACCCTCATCCCATGTCCCCTCGTAGCAGAACTTGCTTTCAATTGAAAGAGGCTCTCTCCATAAACATTTATGCCACAGAGATATTTAAACATCTCAATCATATCACCTCTATCCCGCCTTTCCTCTAAGGCTGGGGTCACCAACCTCCAGAGGGCCGCGGGCCACACAGCCGACTACCGGGAGCCTCGCGGGCCGCACCCCCCTTCTCCCCGCCCCCGCGAAAAAAAACAACAAACGCAAAATTATGAAAACAATGGCTGATCACCTTTATTGAATTTAATGAGATGGCTGATGATTCATGCTAGCAGACAAACGCTTAAAGTCCGGCTTCACAGATGACACTGACAGGAGAAGGGACGCTTGCAGGTGGTCGTCGGTGAGCTGCGAGCGCATGGATACAATAGCGGGAATCCTTGGCGGGCCGCACGTAATGTTAACCGGGGTAGAGCCTCGCGGGCCGCATGAAGGGACCTCGTGGGCTGCATGCGGCCCGCGGGCCGCAGGTTGGTGACCCCTGCTCTAAGGTGTACATATTAAGATCCTTCAGTCTGTCCTCATATGCTTTATAATGAAGACCACTAATCATTTTAGTAGCCACCCTCTGCACCGACTCCATCCTGTTCACATCCTTTTGAAGGTGCGGTCTCCAGAAATGCACACTATACTCCAAATGAGGTCACACCAAAGACTTATACAGAGGCATTATCACCTCCTTTTTTCTGCTAGCCATTCTTCTCCGTATGCACTCAAGCATCCTTCTAGCTTTTGCCGTCACCTTTTCTACCTGTTTAGCTACTTTAAGATCATCAGACACAACCACGCCTAGGTACCGCTCTTCTTTAGTGGACAAAAGTACTTCACCCCTATACTATATTGCTCCCTTGGATTGCTGCAGCCCAAATGCATGACCTTACATTTTTTAACATTAAATCCAAGCTGCCAAATTCTAGACCATTCTTCAAGCTTAGCTAGATCCCTTCTCATGTCATCTACTCCTTCCTGGGTGTCTACTCTATTGCAGATTATGGTATCATTCACAAAGAGGCAAACCTTACCTGAAAGCCCTTCCGCTATGTCACTAACAAAGATGTTAAAAAGAATCGGACCAAGGACAGATCCCTGGGGCACACCACTGATAACATCCTTCTCCTCAGAGTGAGCTCCATTTACTTGTACTCTTTGTCGCCTCCCACCCAACCAATTTCTAACCCAAGCAGTAACTTTAGGGTCCATTCCTAGGGTGCTCAGCTTGTTTATAAGTCGCCTGTGAGGAACAGTGTCAAAGGCTTTACTGAAATCTAAATACACCACATCTAGGGCTATCCCTCGGTCCAACTCCCTGGTCACCCAGTCAAAGAAATCAATCAGATTTGTCTGACAAGACCTGCCTCTGGTGAATCCATGCTGCCTCGGATCCTGTAATCCGCTGGACTCCAGAAACCTCACTATTTTCTCTTTCAGCAGCGTTTCCAATAATTTACTCACCACCGAAATTAAACTAACCGGCCTGTAGTTTTCAACCACATCTTTACTTCCGCTTTTGTGTAAAGGCACCACATGAGCCTCTCTCCAGTCCTTTGGCACCACTCCCGACTCCAACGAGGCATTGAAAAGGTCAGTCAGTGGAGCTGCTAGAACGTCCCCAAGTTCCCTCAGTATTCTCGGGTGTATGCCATCCGGTCCCATCGCTTTGTCTACTTTAAGTTGAGATAGTTTCTCACGAACACAGTCTTTTGAAAATTGTTCACGATGTCCTTTGCTTCTGTTCCTATTTGTGGGTGTTTTCTGAGGTCCTGCTCCTGGTTCTTCATCTGTGAACACAGAACAAAAATATTTGTTAAGCAATTCCGCTTTATCCTTAACAGCTTCTACATATTCCTCCCCTGCACCCTTGAGTCTGACAATACCACTCTTGCCCTTCCTCTTCTCACTAATATATCTGAAAAATGTCTTATCCCCCCCCCCCCCCCCCATTTTATTGCATTGGCTATTTCCTCCTCCTTTTGAATCTTTGCCTTCTTGACTACTTTGCTAGCTTCTCTAAGTTTTTTTCAAATACAGATGCCTGTCTTCCTCTCTCTGTGATCTCTTGTATTTCGTGAAGGCCTCCCTCTTTTTCTTCACTTTTTCAGCTACTTCTTTCAAAAACCATAGTGGTCTCCTTTTCCTTTTACCTTTATTTACCATTTTAACAAAAAGGTTGGTTGCCCTTAAAATATCCCCTTTCAGTTTTTCCCACTGTTTTTCTACATCCCTCAGCTGTTCCCATCCAACTAACGACTCCCTGAGGCATTGGCCCATCTTCGCAAAGTTAGTCTTCCTAAAGTCTGAGATCCTCACCTTTGAATGGATTTCAGCCCTAGTCCTAATACTGAACCACACCATCTGGTGATCACTGGATGCAAAATGATCTCCCACTACAACATCAGAAACACTTTCACCATTGGTAAGCACCAAGTCCAGTATGGCCCCTTCACGTGTGGGGTCTGTTACCAATTGCCTGAATAGTTCTCCCTGTAGAGAACCCAGGATCTCCTTACTTCTAGATGATACTGCAGCAGGAATGTGCCAATCAACATCTGGCATATTGAAATCTCCTATCAGTAGCACTTCCCCTTTCCTAGCAATGCTGCGCATGTCTTCAATTAACTCTCTGTCCACCTCTTCCTCTTGTGAGGGAGGTCTGTATATCACACCAATGTAAATAGATTTCTCTTTCCCTCTTTCTAGTTTAACCCACAATGCCTCCCCTCTCCCTTTTAAGCTCTGTAATTCCAAAGCTTTAATAGTTGTTTTTACAATGTGATGCAGTAGCCAGCACAGAACCTATGATAATAGGGGAAAAAGAAGAATTTACCTTGCAGTCACATAAGCAGCAAATACATTCAGGTTACAATGAGCCAAAGAATAGTAGAACAAACTTTCCCCATACCAGATATGATGCAGCAGAAAGTCAGAGAGCTGATCAGGTTCACCTGAGCAGGGAAGCACGTACGACGTGCAAGAGACAAGAGGATAAAAGCAGTTGGGAAATCCCAGCAAGGGGAGGCAGAGAGTTGGAAGGAAGAGAAGAAGTGGGTGTGGCTAGAGGAGTCACAGATGCCAAGCCAGTGAGAGAGGAGACAGCTGAACCAGAGTGTGCTGGAAGAGCCAGTGCAGGAGTCTCCCAAGCCAGAGGGGGCATGGACCCGAGAAGAGTGACCAAGCAGGTAGAGGGCAGACGTCACGAACAGGAGAGCTTGCTGGATCCGGGAAGCACTGAGTATGCCCCGGTAGCAAGGAGCAGCAGGAGTAAAACCTTTCCAGGAAGTGGCTACAGCCCTGCTCGAACTACTGGTGGTTGGAACTCTTGGGGAAAGGCACGCTACAGCCCAGACAGAAAGGCCTGGTTAACAGAAGAAGGAGTGGAAGCTATATACCCCAGAGGAAAAGCTAAGTACACCATTTTCTCTAAAGGGCAAGAGGTGGGCCCGGCCAGGAGAACTAAAGCTAACAGTGGGGAAGAAAATCCTTATTGGAGAGAAAGAGGGAACCTAAGAGAAACCACAAACACAGGTCTCCACGACCCTGTTTATGCAGAGCAGCTTCCTGCTATAGGAACTGTTGCCTCCCAAAGAAAGAGTTGTGTCAATAGCAGCCCTGAAGAGTGTTATCCATTTGCAGGTCTGGACTGTGAACAAATGCAGTGGGAAAGCACTAGCCAGGAGGTAGAAAACAGTCCCATGGATTGCGCGATATGTCTCTCGGATGAGATAGAACCTCTCTATTAAAGAAGCAAGCCGAAGCAGTGTTATAATTGCTTGGAAAAGGTTCATCTTTATTTTTGCTGTGAAGAAACAGTTTATTTATGTTATTCTTTATTGCTGTATAAAAAAGGAAATCCATAAGGGAAGGGGAATAAAGCCCAGTTATTGTTTTTGCCTGACCACATGGCTACAGACTATTCTTTCAGAAGGCAAACTTGCATCGCATGCCCTAGGCGGGCGCCTAATAGGGGCAGTGTAGAGTCACAAATGGCGTAGTTTTTAGGATTCCTGGAGAAGAAAACAGCGGAAGCACAGAGGAATTACCAGTGCCGGAGAGAAGGACCGGGATTGCTGTTGGCCACGACGGAGGGTTACAGAATCCAGAGAGGAAGAGAAATTTCTCAGAGCCGGAATCTACACCTGACTCAGGTAAAAAGTATCTGGGTACAGGCGGTGTGGGATTCTGATGAGAAGGGATACTTGGAGCTAAAACCTCGGTTTAACTGCGTTAAAAAAAAAAAAAAGTGCCACACTTGGTGTGTGTTTGTCTGTTCTGTTTCAGGGGGTGAACATGGAGAATCCCCAGGACGTGTTGCGCTGGATAAGTCTCCAGTTTGAAAAGCAGAGGGAGTTAGCCCAGCTGAGCCAGGAGCAAGCGTTGGCGGCCATGCAGGCCCAACAGAAACCTCTGACTGACCTGATACAAACTTTACTGGCAGAGTGAGCGGCAGAGAAGACACCTAAAGAACATTATTGTGGGGTAGGCCCACAAAGTTGTGGGATCTTATCCTTTGGACAATTGACAAAAGCTGACAATATAGATGACTTTTTAGAGGCTTTGGAACAGGTAGCCCATAGTGCGGACTGGCCCTATGAGCAATGGGCGATTAGGGTGGCCACCTCCCTGACGGGAGAAGCCCTGGCGGCTTACAAGGCCATGCCCGCCGCCCAGGCAACGGAGTATGAGGAGGTTAAGGCAGCCATACGAGACAGGCTAGGCTTGTCGCCTATAGTATACCGCCGTATGTTACGGGCGACTAAATTCCAGCCAGGTGAAACCCCTAAGGCACTCTGCCAAAGAATCCGTAACCTGGTATGGAAATGGCTTACTCCGGAGGGGAAAACCCTTGAAAGTATACTTGACATGATCGTGCTAGAGCAATTCTCAGAGGCTGTTCCAGCCGAAGTAAGATCATTCCTTACTCTGCAAAATTGTCAGACCTCAAGTGAGGCAGCTCACCTCACTGAAAGATTCATGGAGGCTGGGTTAGCCCATAAACCGCAGGGAGGAGCTGGCAACACGTATGGGGTAGCCAATTTTGGCAAAGTAGTGAAAGACCTTATATCATGTCCCCCTAGTGTAATGAAATATGTACCTAGAGATGAGGTTAAGGACGATCGCATAAAATGTTTTAAATGTGGGAAGCGGGGTCATAGGAAGGATGAATGTACTTGGCGAACAGCATTGATGAATAGGGATGGAAAGTATAAGTGGGAAGGTTTTTGCATTGATGTGGAGGTACAAGGCATGGTAGCCAAAGCCCTACTTGACTCGGGGGCGGACCAAACCATGGTGTCCAAGAAATTTTGGCGCCGCCTACAGGACGGTAATGTGTCCCCCCTGAATCAACCGGAGGGTAGATCTAGGATACGCTGCATACAAGGGTCCTCCACTTCTTACCCTCTATATAGGGTGATGGTAAAAGGTTTAGGTACCCGAAGAAAAGTCCTAGTGGCAGTGATACCCAGGTTGCCCTATGATATAGTCTTAGGCCGAGACTGGCCGCCGTTCTGTAAGGGCATCGGAGAGGGCATACAATTGAAAAGGGGGATGGTCTCTACAAGGTCACAGGCCCAAGGTTCGGGAGAGCAAATTGAACCCCCGGAGGACACTGACCACTCTTCAGAAGAGGAGGAGGAATCTCGGGTAGGGGAGGATAGGCCCTTAGATGAAACTTTAGGAGAGCTGCCCCAACACGAAGATTTAATCAATCCAGCCTCAAAAGAAAAGCAAAGGAGAAAAACGATGGGAACGCCACCACAGGGCTCAATTTAGGGCAGGAGCAGGGGACGGGCTAGGTTTTCCCTGGGTGCCGGCCGATCTAGTACAAAGGTTTCCATCATTCCCGAAAGAGCAAAAGGCAGATCCCGCATTAAAGCACGCCTTCGAGTATGCCCAGTCCGACAGAGATATTCTTACCAGATTCCTGGTGGAGGAAGATATATTATATTGGGAGAGTAATGACCCCCCGACAGGGGCCGTTAGAAAACAACTAGTGGTGCCCACTGCCTTTAAGGCGGTTGTTATGAGATTGGCCCATGATCACCCGGTGGGTGGGCATAAAGGTGTTTTAGGTACCCTAGACCAGATCCTGGCCCGTTTCTACTGGCCAGGGGTATTTAAGGAGACCAAACGCTTTTGCGAGGCATGCCCTTCGTGTCAGAGGGTCTCGGCCACAAAACCGAAAGGTGTTCCTATGATACCAACCCCCACTATATCCGAACCAGTGCGCCGGATGGCGATGGATATAGTCGGTCCCCTAGTGAAAACTCCTAGGGGATTCCAATACATTTTAGTAATAATGGATCAGGACACACGGTTCCCCTGGGCAGTACCGCTGAGGAACATTTCGGCGAAAACTATAGCGGGGGAATTGATTAGATTATTTTGTGAAGTAGGGTTCCCGAAGGAGATGCTAACGGACAGGGGAAGCAATTTCCTGTCGCGATACCTGGCACAGGTCTGGGACGCCTTCGGGATACAACACATAAAAACGGCAGCTTACCATCCACAATCCAACGGGTTGGTGGAACGTTTTAACCAGACCCTCAAACAAATGTTGAGGCGGGGACTGGATGGGAAAATGGCTGACTGGGACATTATGCTCCCGTTCATTCTATACGCCAGCAGGGAGCGCACACAATTCTCGTTGGGAGCTTCTCCATACGAGTTGATGTTTTGGCCGTGCCCCAAGGGAATCCTGGACATTTTAAGGGAACAGTGGGCAGAGCCAAAAGGGGAAGAGGTAGGAGTACCTCAGTTTCTCCAAGAACTAAGGTCACGGTTGCAGAGGGCTTCACAGGCCACTGAACGTCACTTGCGGGACAGTCAGTAGCATCAGAAGCGATACTATGACCGGGGGAAGAAACCCCATCAACTAGCCATAGGTGAGAAGGTAGTCGTACTGGTGGCAGACCCTGGGCCGAAATTCGAAGCCCAGTGGAGGGGACCCTATACCGTAGTGGATCGCAAGGGACCGGTCTCGTATGTGGTAAAAACCGACAGGGGGCGCTGTCAAGTGTACCACATTAACGTCCTAAAAGCCTGGCAGGAGCAGACAGCGGCTTTTGGCCAATTAAAGGTAAAGCTCCCGGGCCGTTCTGTAATTATGTGCTGCGAGGACATGAGTCCCCCAGCCCGTAATATCTTAAGGGGGGGGATATGTGATGCAGTAGCCAGCACAGAACCTATGATAATAGGAACTGTTGCCTCCCAAAGAAAGAGTTGTGTCAATAGCAGCCCTGAAGAGTGTTATCCATTTGCAGGTCTGGACTGTGAACAAATGCAGTGGGAAAGCACTAGCCAGGAGGTAGAATCCA
The DNA here is from genome assembly GCA_033557465.1 of Ichthyophis bannanicus. Classification (NCBI taxonomy): domain Eukaryota; kingdom Metazoa; phylum Chordata; class Amphibia; order Gymnophiona; family Ichthyophiidae; genus Ichthyophis; species Ichthyophis bannanicus. The sequence goes on from CM066031.1 coordinate 1,297,658,217, forward strand.
ATCCCATGGATTGCGCGATATGTCTCTCGGATGAGATAGAACCTCTCTATTAAAGAAGCAAGCCGAAGCAGTGTTATAATTGCTTGGAAAAGGTTCATCTTTATTTTTGCTGTGAAGAAACAGTTTATTTATGTTATTCTTTATTGCTGTATAAAAAAGGAAATCCATAAGGGAAGGGGAATAAAGCCCAGTTATTGTTTTTGCCTGACCACATGGCTACAGACTATTCTTTCAGAAGGCAAACCTGCATCGCATGCCCTAGGCGGGCGCCTAATAGGGGCGGTGTAGAGTCACAACATATAGTGCCACTCCTCCTCCCCTACTTCCTACCCTGTCCTTTCTGAATAAAGTATAGCCAGGTATAGTTACATCCCAATCATGGTTTTCTGTGAACCATGTTTCTGTAACTGCCACTAAATCCAAGTCAGCCATTCCCACCAAAGCTTCAATATCAGGGATCTTATTTCCCATGCTACAGGCATTTATACACACTGCTTTCCATATGTTACCCCTGTTACCCATTTCCATAGAGTTATTTAATGTATCACCTACTTGGGGGCTTTCACTTACCTGGGGGCTTTCTTCACCCATCCCCAACGAATCTAGTTTAAAGTAGATTAGCCAGTCTACTACTGAAGACGCGTTGACCTTTCTTGGACAGATGGATGCCATATTAGATGGCAAGTGGAAACCCTTTCCCACTTTGCAAAGTGAATTTGATCTACCTCAGTTCCTATACTTTCAGTGGATTCAGCTGAGACATTGTATAGAAAAATCCCAGTTAGATATTACTTCATTATCTTATGAATGGGGGTTAATGAGTAAGATAAGATAAATACATATGACCTCTGGGGTGGCTTCTCAATATTATAAACTATTAGTTCAGAATAATAGTTCTCAGGTCATTGGAGTTCAACGAGTATGGGAACATGACACTGGGGAAGTTCTTTCTCTGGAAACTTGGACAAAATTCTGGGGTAAGAAAAATAGGGTTTCTCAGTCTGCCTGTCTCACAAGCTTTGTACTTCTTTGCACACAGTGCACACTTTACTTCGGTGAAGGTTGCTAAATGGGATAAGGCAGCTGGGAATGAGTGTTGGTCTTGGGGAGATGTCAGCACTTTGAGGCATGTGGTGTTTGATTGTCCTAACATTCAGTCTTATTAGGTTTCAATATGGAATCGCATTCAAGAGGTGCTGGGATTTCAGGCCACTCTCTCCTTTTCTGTGGTCGTTTTTCGATCAGCAATTGACATCTCGTCGTTACAGATGGCTTGTCAGTTTTTATTTGACTTCATGTTGGGAGTGGCCCTACATATCGTTACTTCTAATTGGAAACATACTGCAGAGCTTAGTTGGCATGAATGGTGGGACCCTGGGGCGGTTCTATCATTAGGCGAACTGAGGCAGTCGCCTCAGGCAGCAGATTCTAGGGGGCATAACTATTTGCCGCTGAAACTGCCTATGACAGAACCGCCCATCCGCAAAGATTCATCTTTTAAAATGAAATGAAAGCAGCCGCGGGAACATTTCTCCGTTCCTGCGGCTCTACTTTCAAACTGCTTGGCCCATCAATCTTCGTGGAGCCGGCGGGGCAGGGGCCGAGGTCATCGCTTTCACCACCCTTCTGCTTCCGCTAGCTGCTTCCTCTTTCCTCCAAAATGAAAGAAGCCGCGGGAACAGAGCTGCTTTCGTTTTGGAGGAAGCAGCCAGCAGAAGCGGAAGGGCGGCGAAAGCGACGACTTCGGCCCCCCTGCTGGCTCCACGAAGATTGACAGGCCAACAGTTTGAAAGCAGAGCTGTGGGAACGGAGAAATGTTCCCGCGGCTGCTTTCATTTCATTTTAAAGAATCGGTGAGGTGAGGAGGGGAAGCAGATGAGGGGGGCCTTCAGGGGAGCAGTCAAGGGGGGGCCTTCAGGGGAGCAGTCAAGGGGGGGCCTTCAGGGGAGCAGACTAGGGGGGGCCTGGAGGAAAGCAGGCAAGGGGGGCCTGGAAGGGAGTAGTCAAGGGGGGGTCTGGAGGGGAGTAGACCAGGGGGTCCTGGAGGAGAGCAGACAAGGGGGGCCTGGAAGGGAGCAGTCAAGAGGGGGCCTGGAGGGGAGCAGACCAGGGGTGGCCTGGAATGGAGCAGACAGGGGGGGCTGGAGGGGAGCAGACAATGGGGGCCTTCAGGGGAGCAGTCAAGGGGGGGCCTTCAGGGGAGCAGTCAATGAGGGGCCTGGAAGGAAGCAGTCAAGGGGGAGCCTGGAAGGGAGCAGTCAAGGGGGGGCCTGGAAGGGAGCACTCAAGGGGGGCCTGGAAGGGAGCAGACCGGGGGGGGGGCTGGAGGAGAGCAGACCAGGGGGGGCCTAGAAGGGAGCAGTCAAGGGGGGGCCTGGAAGGGAGCAGTCAAGGGGGGCCTGGAAGGGAGCAGACCAGGGGGGTCTAGAAGGGAACAGTCAAGGGGGGGCCTGGAAGGGAGCAGTCAAGGGGGGCCTGGAAGGGAGCAGACCAGGGGGGTCTAGAAGGGAGCAGTCAAGGGGGGGCCTGGAAGGGAGCAGACCAGGGGGGGCCTGGAGGGGAGCAGACCAGGGGGGGAGGGGGGAGCTGGAAGGAAGCAGACATGGGGGGGGGAGCTGGAAGGGAGCTGACACCCAGGGATGGCACTGGAAGGTGGATGGACAGGGAAGAGGTGGAGCTGGAAGGGAGCTGACATGGGAGGGGGCACTGGGACTGGAAGTTCGCTGATACCTGGGATGGTATTTTAACTAGAAGGAGCTGGATGATGGGGAAGGAGGGGGACCCGAAGAGAATAGACATCAGTGGCAGTACTGGAAAGGCAAGGGGGTTGGTACTGGGAGAGGAGGCTGTAAAGGGGGCTGATGCTAGGGAGAGTTACTAGAACTGAAAAAAGGCTGATGGAAGTAAATGAAGAAAGCAAAACGAGAGACAAGAAATAGCAGATGGACTACAGACCATAGAAAAAGTGCTAAGAGAAGACAGAGGAAAACGGACACCTCAGATTGGGACCAGCATGATCAAAAATCATCAGACAACAAAGGTAGAAAAAATAATTGTATTTTCAATTTAGTGATTGGACTTTGTGCTATCTATATTTCACACAGTATGGGGAACTGCATCTCCTATTTGGTCTGGCACCGCATGTGGAGTCTGGCTTCTTGCGGTTTCATTTTAATTTTTGTCTACATATTGTTATTTTTGCTTTAGGTTGTGGTCACTTATTCTGTACTTGGTGAGGGTCTGTGTTCTGAGTGTGTGACCAAGGCCAGGTGTTCTGTTAACATGAAATTTGTATGTAGGGATCTGTACTGTAGTAATTTGACTTGTTCAGCTTTTCAAGTAAGTGTATAGATGTTTTAGGGCCCTTGCAGTGTTTATAGTGCTGCTTTTTTCTTGGTAAGCCCCTTATGATATGAGTTTTGGAAGTGTATGCTGGTATGTTATGGTAGATTGGCCTTGCAGATCTTAGTGACTTTAGTAGGGTTTTATATTAGTTCCCAATATGTCTGGTACTGGAGAATTTGTTGTTGGTGAGATGACCAGAATCAGCTTTTTTTTTTTTTTTTTTTTTTTAAATATATTGAGTTCTGTGGGTGAATGTCCTACCTCTGCTCTGCACCCATTGTTGAGGGAGGGGGGGGGGGTTCTGTAAATGCAAAATGTATGTTCAAAAAGAAAAAGCAAGCACCATAATACAGTTTATAACAAAATACAAATGAATTATAATTTGGAGTTATAAACTGCCTCATTTACGCTGACGACATGCTTATTTTCACCTCGATTGATATAACGAATCCAAATTACACCAACTTAACCAACTGTTTCAATGCAATAGCAGATTGGCTTTTAGATCAAAACATGCGAATCAACTTCAAAAAGACTGAAGTTTTAATTGTCACAAGAAACAAGCTATTCTCCCCCCCTGCATTCCTCAAGGTACAGGACGCCGAGCTCCCAATCAAGAATTCAATCCGTTACCTAGGTGTGATCCTTGATCAACGACTTGATTTTACCTCTCACATAAAAAGCACGGTAAAAAACTATTTACTTCAAGATAAAAACATTACGCCACCTAAGACCCATGCTAGAATACAGCGACTTCCGCTCAATATTCCAAGCAATAGTCACTCCACACTTTGACTATGCGAATATTGTACTACATGGTCTTCCGAAGAACACCATTAACCCCCTGCAACTAGCAATGAATGCTGCAGCCCGTATCCTAGTTGGAGCATCTAAGAGAGACCATATCACGCCAATCCTTAGGGACCTTCACTGGCTCCCTATAGAATGTAGAATTAGGTACAAAGCTCTTCTCGTCACATTCAAGGCCTTTAATAATTACACCAGCAACGACTTCAGACCTCATCAGTCTACCTCCCGAGACAAGAACCAGGAGACCACTCGCTGAAAATACACTGGTCATTCCCAGTGAATCCACAAATTGGTCCCAATCAACAATCAACAGAGCATTTAAATCTTATGCGCCTAGATGCTGGAATAAACTTCCTCCAGATATCAGAGCAATACGAGACATGAAGCAGTTCAGGAAGGCTATCAAGCATTATCTATTCACTGAGTACTTCCAGCCACCGTAATCCTAATATAAGATGTCATAAGACAAACTCATATGCATAACTACTCCATAAGACATACCTTCTTGAACTAAAATTTTGTTGTAATTCCGCTGCTCACTAAAATCTCTCTGCTAGTTGAATTTATGTAAATAGTTCAATCGTTATTGTAGATAGTTACCCTTGTTTTCCCAAGTTTATTGCCCTGTTATATGTAACTCATACGTGTTTTCAAATGTACTGAGAATGTTTTGTTCCATGTAAACCGCGCTGATGCTAAAGAGCGCGGTATATAAGAAACTTTAAATAAATAAATAAATAAACTGCTGTGGTTCTTGCTCTTTCTTTTAGTTCCTTGGTGTGTGAACATCTTGTATTTGTTTCACGTTATCTACTTGACTTTTTGATTTGGTTCAGTCCCTGACTGGAGTTTTGAGAAAGATCCCCACTCGGGGAGGGGGGGGAGAGGAGGGGCGCACGGGGGTGGGGGGCGCCATCTCATCCTTCGCCTCAGGCAGCAGATTGCCTTGAGCCGCCCCTGGTGGAACTGCCTGTGCATATGCTGAAAATATGAACAAATGCCATGCTGTGGCAGAACCCTTACACCCTCCACTTTTCTCAAGTGGAAACCCCTACAGAAGTACATTTCTAAAGCAAGATATGAGATATAATAAGGGGTTATTATTCAATCCTTGTGTTTCTTAGGTAATGGTGTGGTGACTGTCTAAAGCCCTTGTAGGCCTGGCAGGCTTTTAGCTGTTTCTTCTTTTGTTCTCTATAGCCCCTGATGATCGCATGATAGTGGGAGCGATAGGGATGGGGTGGGCTATAAATAGCTTTTTCTTTTCTGGTTTCTTATGACAGAGAAATATTTTGTATTTTGTATTGTATTTTGTATTTTAATTTACTGTAATTTGGTTTTCTTTCTTTTGATGGAAAATATAAATAAAAGAAGTAAAAAAAATAAATACATTTATTACTTAGTAACTTCATGTCGTGACTCCTAGTTCACTTTGACATGGTGAACATTTTGACATGGTGAACAATTGATTCATATTTACCTGTTCCATACCACTCAGGATTTTATAGACATCTATTATATCTTCTTTCAGTTATCCTTTCTCAAAGCTGAAGAGCTCTAACCTCTGTAGTCTTTCCTCATAGTGGAGTTGTCCCATCTGCACTATCATTTTGGTTGCTCTTCTCTGTACCTCTTCTATTTCTGCTATGTCTTTTTCGAGAAGTGGAGAGCAGAATTCCACACAATACTCAAGGTGTGGTTGCATCATGGAGCAATGCAGAGGCCTTATGGTTTATTCTCTATTCCTTTCCTAATAATTTGCTCTTTGACTGCTGCTGCACACTGAGTAGATTTCAACATATTGTCCAGGATGACACCTAGATCGCTTTCTTTGGTGGTGATTGCAAATGTGGAAACTATAATTGTGTAGCTTTAATTTGGGTAATCCTTCCCTAGGTGCATTGCTTATCACTTTCCTGCATTACATTTCATCTGTCATTTGATGCCCAGTCTCCCAATCTTGCAAGATCCTTTTGCAATTTTTTACAGTCTGCATGTGATTAAACAACTTTGAATAATTTGGTGTCATCTGCAAACTCGATCATCTCACTCATTGTTCCCATTTCCACATCATTTATAAATATGTTAAAAAGTACCAGTCTCAGTACAAATCCCTGGGGTACTTTACTATTAACCTTCTTTCATTAAGAATATTAACCATTTAGCCCTATTCTTTGTTTTCTCTCCTCTGAAGCCCTTCTGGATCCTCTACAATTTGGTTTTCGTCCTTTACATTCTACCAAAACGGCTCTTGCCAAAGTTTCCCGTGACCTCTTCCTGGCAAAATCCAAGGACCATTACTCAGTCTTCATCCTTCTTGACCTCTCTGCTGCTTTTGACGTTCTCTGCTGCTTGACCTCTCTGCTGCTTTTGACCACAACCTTCTCCTTGATACCTTGTCCTTGCTTGGTTTTAAGGGTTCTATGCTATCCTGGTTCTTTTCTTATCTCTCCCATTGCTCTTTCAGTGTTTGTTCTGGTAGATCCTCCTCTACTCCTATCCCTTTCTCAGTTGGTGTACCCCAAGGATCTGTCTTGGGTCCACTCCTTTTCTTTCTCTATACCCAGTCCCTTGGTGCACTCATCTCTTCCCATGGCTTTCAGTACCATCCTTACACTGAAGATTCCCAGATCTACCTCTCTACCCCTGAAATCTCTCCAGCAATCCAGGCCAGGATCTCTGCCTGCCTTTCTGACATTGCTGATTGGATGTCTCACTGCTGCTTGAAATTGAACATGGCCAAAACAGAGCTTCTTATTTTTCCCCCTAAACCCTCATCTCACCTTCCTCCTTTCTCAGTCTCTGGATAGCACTCTACTCCTCCCTGTCTCCTCAGCTTGCAACCTTGGGGTCATTTTTGATTCCCCTCTCTCCTCCACACACATCCAACGGATAGCTAAAACCTGCCATCTCTTTCTCTACCTCAATAAAATTCACCCATTCCTTTCTGAACCCACTACTAAGACACTTACCCACTACTTAGTCATCTCCCATCTTGACTATTGTAACCTACTGCTTGCTGGTCTCCCTCTGAATCATCTCTCTCACCTTCAATCTGTTCAACACTCTGCTGTGCGGCTAATCTTCCGCTAGCCTCATCATGCTCATATTACCCCTCTTCTAAAGTCATTTCATTGGCTCCCTATCCTGTGAGGCCCTGTTACTCACAAGAGACCGATTACTAATTATCACTAATTTCCTGTATAGTCCAGATCCAAAAGTCAGTTCAGGTGCAATCAGAATCTCTGTTTATTAGTTAACTGATGGAACAATACAGGCAGGAGAGGAGAATTTCTGTCAGTCATCAGACATCAGAATCCCTCCTCCCCTTGAGTATAATAATCATATTACTTATATACATTTTTTGCTTCCGTGTATTACTTCCGTATATGCATAGTCTCCACATTCATCCCTCTGTGAGGCCCCCTCTCCTCTCTCCTTCTGTTTCCTGTCATTGACCTTTCTGACCCCTCTATTCCTGTTTCAACATTCCTCAGGCCTCTGTCTTGGTTATACTCACCAACTGTCAACCGTCTACTGTCTTCAGGGCTAACGGCTCAGCTTATGCTCTTTGCATGGTTTCCTGTGTATGTGTTTGCATGACTATTTCTGGGCCTTCCAGCTCAGTAATATGCAGTGCAAAGATTTATATGATTTTATGCTGGCCTGCTTCTCCTTGCCCACTGTATAGTAGTTTTGTTGACATATTTTTATTAGAGCAGAACAGAACAAAGGCCATTGAGTGATTATGAACCAGGAACATATCCTTATAGTCCCTACAATTCTCCCATTTTTTTTTTTGTTTATTGTGGAGGAGATAAGACCAAGTCAGAGAATTCAGAAGTGGGGACCATGGCATAGGAAGCATTCACATGTGTATGGCATGTTAACCAATTACCTACATTCAGTCCTCCCTTAAAGTCATCAATATGTAAATCTGACAGGTGGCGTATTTTATCCATAGCATTAAGCACAAACACTGAATGATTCGCTATAACTATACAACAAATAGTGGCATTAATAAAAGATCACAAGCCTCCTTCAGATGTAAGGAGCAAATCTAGTACCTGTCTATTTTGTAGAGTCATTTGGGTATTCTGCTCTAGGGACTCTGACAACTTACTAATAGAATCAATAACAGCTTTCATTTGAACATACAGTAAGCATTGCAGACGGCGTATAGCCATACCAAGTTCAGCAGTTATGGCAGGGGTCTGGAAAGGTACCAAGGAAGTCCAGCAGCTAACCTATGTTTAATAGCAATGGAGAACACAAGGGTATCAAAAAGTTCAGCAGACTGTCCCAATTTCAGTTCAAGGCAGGGGGTTGAAGTGAGAACTTCTTTGGAGATGTGGGTTGTATTGTGAACACGCAGAAGTAAAACTAATTGTCCATCAGGATGAAGGAAACAGATGATGTCCCAAAGAGCAGGTTTGGCAGCAATCATCTTGGTACAGGAAGGAAGTAGAGCCACTCGATCAGCAATTTCTTGGAACGTGATCCGAAGCCAAGGCTCTGGTCGAACCTCTCTAATGTAATTAGCCAAATCAAATAGACAATGTGGGAATCACTTATTCAAAAGTAGCCTTCAAGCCTAAAGCATGGCTTAGAAAAAGAGCAGAAATACAGCCTGATACACTAGCTTCCAGGCATATATTCCTGGATACATGATAGCATTTAAAACATAATGCAGCAGACACTTGCCACTCTCCAGAGAGAGCAGAAGGAGAGAACACACAATACTGTTTATACCATTATACCATTCTATATAAATTGCAAACAAGCTTGAACCAGTTCAAAAGGTCACACAAAAGTCAGCATTATGTAGTTGCAGTAGGGGTCGCTGTTGTCCACAGGTGTGCTGCATCAGATCTGAAATAACTTCTTATCAGAATGTCTTTCACTCGCTCCACCAATTCAGTTGCCTGAAATTTACAAGCACAAACAAAAGAATGCTATTTCCCTCCCCCTTCTTCTTCTTGGATTGCTTTCTGGGATTGCTGCTCACACACAACAGCTAATCCTGCTTCTAAAACAATTGTTAAAAGTCAAACAAATGGGAGGCAGAAAATATAAATTTAGATTCTTAAACAGTGTCCCAGTCCCACTAACTTAATTGGTGTAGTTTTGAATGGATATATGTGCTCATTCTAAACAGCAACTAAAGACAGAACTCCTGGAACTGAAATTTAAAAGTCTTCCAAAAAAAAAAGTACACTTTTGCTCTGGACACTAACACATAACTTTAAAAACAGGTGAATTTATCCTAAAATCCAATATCGTAGCAAATAAAAACTGGGAAGATGAGTGAACGCCCATGGTGGCACTGGCCTGTTCATCAGTCATCAGTGCAGAGCTTAACAATACACACAGTAATTTACCTTGAATCTTACAGTTCGGGGAAGCAGACATTTAAAACTGATATAAAATCCCTGTTTAACTTTTAATTTTGCTTAATAGTATAACAATCAGAACAAAATCCAAACATGATTAACTTCTTATTCACTCAGGATTTAAACCATTCTCATGTTGCAATCTGGCAACCACTGGCCCAGAATACCACATTATCCTGCAGGGCTCTTAATCTCTACTTTGAAGGTCAAAGGAAAAAAGGAAACAGTTTTCCTTTGTTGTATCCGTAGCAAAGAATTCTAAGCAGTTCAATTTCAGAGATCATAAAATCTAATTAAGAAAGCATTGATTGCGTGAGTGTTATACAGAACTAGGCACTTCCAGAAGGGAAACGGCTGCACTGGTAATTCTGCTTCAAAAGCAAAGTAACTTTTGAATCACACTCTGCAGGTATCATAGCTGTTATTGTTCCTCTATTACCAATTTTGTTTCCAGAATATATTACCACAAAACAATAATCATATATCAAAGCATGGAAGATCTTCCCATTCATTCATTTATTCATAACAATTTATAACTAAAAATACATCACACATAGAATGGAATCAGGTCCCTAAGTTTTCTAAACAGTTTTTTTTCTTTCTCTCAGCGTCATTTCCGTACCTAGAAAGCTAGCAAGCTAATTACAGAGGAAAAAATACTTCACCAAAAGAGTTCTGAACTTCATCTCCTGTTTCGACTGAATAAATCCTTTATTTAAACAAACAAGAAAGACTGCTCAATCGAGAGTTTCCTCTAGGTAATGCGTCCATTCCCAGAAGAAAATCCCTTAGCAGTCCCTCTCCCTCTCTCTAGCTGAAACAGGCAACCATCTTATCCTGCTGCAGACAATTAGCTATCTTTCATCAGGTGACATATAGGAGCAATTATTCATTAAACACAGCTAGGCACTGGCCAGGTGACCGGCAATGTTCAAAGAACAAACCTCAAAGTTCAGAACTCCATAATTACAATTGATGTGTACACTGTTATGTAACTAGACTAGTTCTTTTCAATTGATCTAATTGTCGCCCTCTCTGGTCTGTGAGCATCCCAGATAAGGAGATTTCTTCCATTGTTCTAAAACAAAAAAAAGAAAACAATCTTTTATTCTCCTTCACTGTCCCTCAGCCTATAATCAGTAAACCTGGTGTTTTCACTGTGTGGGGGTGAAAATAGACAAAACTTTCTCTATTTCCTTTCCTAATAAGGGATTATCTCTCATCTTCCGTTCGACCGGAGTCACTGGGGAAACTTGATTTACCATTATGTCCTGATTGCCATCTTTCTTTCTCCTAAACAGAGACATGATTCCTATGTGCAACCTTTTATTTAAGGATAACAGCAAATCATTCTTACACTTTATTCATATAACAAAAACAAAAATTAAACAACACTTACCAAGCTTGGTTAAAAATACTTATACTCACGACGCCGTCATCACAGCCGTCGTCATCCTAGGGAATCCGTCACTCACTTCTTCTCCTCCGGTCTCTACTACCCACCGGGAACGTACCTCCCTCTTCTTTCTTGAGGGGAATCCAAATCTTTACGTACCTCTCTCTTCTTTCTTGAGGGGAATCCAAATCTTTAAATTTGTATCTTGGTCATAAAGACCCACCCGTACCCCAATCCCGGGTGTTCGGCACCAATTGTGAGGCCCTGTTACTCACAAGAGACCGATTACTAATTAGCACTAATTTCCTGTATAGTCCAGATCCAAAAGTCAGTACAGGTGCAATCAGAATCTCTGTTTATTAGATAACTGATGGAACAATACAGGCAGGAGAGGAGAATTTCTGTCAGTCATCAGACATCAGAATCCCTCCTCCCCTTGAGTATAATAATCATATTACTTATATACATTTTTTGCTTCTGTGTATTACTTCCGTATATGCATAGTCTCCACATTCATCCTTCTGTGAGGCCCCCTCTCCTCTCTCCTTCTGTTTCCTGTCATTGACTTTTCTGACCCCTCTATTCCTGTTTCAACATTCCTCAGGCCTCTGTCTTGGTTATACTCACCAACTGTCAACCGTCTACTGTCTTCAGGGCTAACGGCTCAGCTTATGCTCTTTGCATGGTTTCCTGTGTATGTGTTTGCATGACTATTTCTGGGCCTTCCAGCTCAGTAATATGCAGTGCAAAGATTTATATGATTTTATGCTGGCCTGCTTCTCCTTGCCCACTGTATAGTAGTTTTGTTGACATATTTTTATTAGAGCAGAACAGAATAAAGGCCATTGAGTGATTATGAACCAGGAACATATCCTTATAATCCCTACAATCCATTTCCTCATCCAGTTCAATCTTCTGCTAACCTATAAATGCATTCACTCTGCAGCTCCTCACTACCTTTTCTCTCTTGTCTCTCCCTGCACCCCTCCTCAGGTACTCTGCTCTTCTGGAAAATTGCTTCTATCTGTGCTCTTCTCTTCTATTGTTAACTCCAGACTTTGCTCCTTTCACCTTGCTGCTCCTTATGCTTGGAACAAACTACCTGAGCCTGTACGTCAGGTGCCTTCGCTGACCCTTTTCAAATCCAGGTTGAAAACTCACCTCTTTGCTGCCGCTTTCGAATCTTAACTCACCTGATCTGCTTTGTGTTTCCTTACTATTCCCCCTAGATGTATCCCATGTCTACACCTACTGTGTTATCTGTCTTGATTAGATTGTAAGCTCTGAAGAGCAGGGACTGTCTTTCATATGTGCTGCATACATTTTGTAGTGCTATAAAAATGTTCATTAGTAATAGTAGTAATAGTAGTGTTTTCTATCTTTTAACTAATTCCTTTAGCCACACTTTTTTATGCCTTCAAAGCAATGTAGCAGATTGGTGATGCATGGTTTCCCTTGGCTTTGCGACATAAAGTGGGAACAATGAGTGAGATGATCAAATTAAACCACTTTAGCCCATATGGCTAAAAGCAGTATATCAAGTATGGAAATAGGGAACAAAGAATATTAAGATTGATGTAAACTCTTAACCTTTGCAACTGTTCCTCTTAGATTTTTTTTTCTAATCTTTTTCCTCATTTCATCAATCTCCCTTTTGAAGTTTATTTCCTTTGTTTTCTGTCTCCAGTTATTTAGTCAAATTTCATCATGTTTATTTATTTATGAATATTTAGCTCATGCCTTTCTGTTAGTAGTTCAAGGCCAGTTACATTCAGCAGAAGTGGTATTTCCCTATTGCCAGGGGGCTTACAATCTGAGCATTATATTTTGCATTTTACCTGAATAAATCAGGTGTGTGAACACTGCCCACCTTCAATGTAGCTAAAGGTCTGCATGGCATTTTACATGAGTTTGTCTGGGTGCTTTCAGTTCATGGGACTATGGGCTTAATATCTGGAAAAAGGTTAACCTAACAAAACTGTCCAGTTGGCATTTCTGCTCAGTGGCTTACTGAACCTCAGTATATGTACTTTTACCAACATATAGAGGAAGGGATACTAGAGCTATTTAGGTAGATAACAGGAAAAAAAGGATTTTTTCAGATTATACATTTCAAACAAAATTTTACCCATTCAAAAAGCTGAAAAACCTAACTGCATACTTCATACCCTGATAGTTTTCAAAGAGAAAATACTTTCCTATTTTTCTATGAGAATTGCTGCAAAGTGGACAGTTTGAAAAAGTCCCCTCAATTTCTGTACTATAATTAGTCATAAAGGAAACCGGAACATTTTTATATGGTGACACCTTTTGACAGGCCAACAACAGAAATGCTGAAGTATAAGAATTGTTCTCCAATAGCCATACAATCTCAAACATAACATCTTTTGTGTTTTAATAAAGCAAGTATTCTCTTTTCCAGACTGTTGTTACTACTGTAATTTCCTATTGCAGTCACTAGGGAACTGTGCATTTGAACACAGTGGCTGCCTGCTTTATTGAGAAAGGTTACAGAAAGATCCTACCTCTCACTGACAAGAATCTGTATTAGAAAAACAAGAAGAAAGGTGGGTATAGAAGTGGAAAGGGAATTATAGCCAGCAAGAACAACAAACAGAGAGCTAAGCCAGAAACTCTCAGATTTTCAGTAGAACAAAAGTGAATCTTTGATATTCTGATCACTTTGGGGGCCATTCTGAACTCCGTTCACTTTGGGGGTCATTCTGTTTAGCATTTAGCAGGGCTGGACATCCGATCCCGACTTCCAGCCCCACTAAATGCCTGGTGTGCACTGGATTGGATGAGGGACCTATTCCACCTCAGAAGTGGAATACGTCCCCTGAGATGGGGTCAGATGATGTGGCCAGACCAGGACGAAAAGGTGAGGGGTTCAAGGGGATCTGCGCGTCCCGACCCTGGCCAAGGCAGGCCCGATCTGGATTCAAGCTGCAGAGAAAGGATCTTTGCCATTGCTGCTGGGATTTACGGGTCCTGCATAGAGCAACAGTGGCATGGCAATAGGATGCCATGCTACCTTCACTCCATGCAGGAGCCACGGGAGCAGATTCGGGTGCTACCGGTGCACGTCCTGATTCCAACCAGCTGGACAGGCAGTGAATGCCCAGAAAAGAATCAGCCTCCACATGTCTAGGGTTCCTTTTACTAAATCTCTTTAAGGTTGTGCACTTCACAAACATTTTTAATGTATAGTACTACTACTACTACTACTACTGGGCATTTGTATAGCACTACAAGTTGTATGCCGCACTGCACAGACATGTAAGAGACAGTCCCTGCTCATCAGAGCTTACAATCTAGTCAAGACAAAACACAGAAAGTGTAGGCAGGGATAAAACAAGGGGGAATGGAAAAGAAAAAAGGACATCAGGTGAGTCAAGAACCAAAGGAAGCAGTGAAGAGGTGAGTTTTCAGCCTGGATTTGAAAAGGGTCAGAGAAGGTGCCTGGCATACAGACACAGGTAGTTTGTTCCAGGCGTAAGGTGCAGCAAGGTGAAAGGAGCGAAGTCTGGAGTTAGCAATAGAAGAGAAGGGCACAGATAGAAGCGATTTGCCAGAAGAGCAGAGTTCCCGAGTGGGGTTGTAAGGAAAGATAAGAGAAGAAAGTTAGTGAGGAGTTGCAGAGTGAATGCATTTAGAGGTCAGCAGGAGAAGTTTGAATGGGATGTGGAAATGGATAGAGAGCCAATGAAGTGACTTGAGAAGCGGGATAATATGGGCATGACGAAGCTGGCGGAAGATTAGTCATGCAGCAGAGCGTTGAACAGATTGAAGGGGAGAAAGATGATTCAAAGGGAGACCAGCAAGGAGTAGGCTACAGTAGTCAAGATGGAAGGTGAATAAGGAGTGGATAAGTATCTCAGTAGTGTGTTCTGAAAGTAATGGGCAGATTTTGTTGATGTTATAGAGAAAGAAATGGCAGGTCTTAGCTATCAGATGAATGTGTGTGAAGAAGGAGAGAGAGGAGTCAAAGATAACCCCAAGATTGTGAGCCGAGGAAACAGGAAGGAGTAGAGAGTTATCCACAGATACTGAGAAAGGAGGAAGGTAAAACAATAACTTGGTAACTGAGAGACCAGGGTTCTATTCCCACTAGCCCTCCTTGCGGCTTTGGGCAAATCATGTAATCCTCCATTGCCTCAGAAAAATCCAAGTTATCAGTGTACATTACCAAGTTTAAGTTTCAATGTAAACTGCTTTGAAATGATAAAGCAGCATAAAAAAAAAGTTAAATAAATGTTGGTGCTCCTTTACTAAAGTGTGTTAACATTTTGCACGTGTCCAAATAACTGTGATAAGTGAAAGCTTATACTCTGACGGTAGGGGAGTTCCCAGCATATTCCCATACAGTAACTGCAGAAAACTTTGTGTATGGTAAAGTACCATCTGCAGACTGCAGTGTCCAACCCATGCCACTTCTTGCCCCATAACCTTCCCATTTTCCATTCTATAACAGTTAGCATAGAAATCAGCCTGTGTTGTCTTGCCAAGTTGGCCATGTGCTAACAGTTACTAAATGCTAATTCATGCACTAACTGCTTAGCACCCATTAATAGTAAGGTTCTTTATTCTTGTGCTTAGTAGCTCTCAGACCCAAATATATTCACTCTTACTTGAAGTGATGAAAGTACAGGGTAGAAGACTGCTGCAGCTGCTGAGATTCCAGTACTTCCTATGGGAATGAACCTCAAACTTAAATCATGTTTATGCATGGGAAAAATATACAAAAACTTGACAGAATAAAAGAAGAGAATATTCATTTATGTCACATAAGTAAAAATTGTAACAGTGCTCCTCTTTTTTTTTCAAATATTTGTTAAGGTTTCCCTTGAAAAATCTACGGTCTTTTTACAGAAATAGTGCTGCGTCTCCTTAGTGGATCATGGTGCTTGCCATTTAAAGTCAGTTTTACCCCACTCGTATCCCAACATTAGTCTATACAACTTTCACCACATTTCTCATCTGATTCTACGTCTTTCTGTACTTACATTACAGATCCTTCATTTTACACATCATACTTCACACACCACCATTGCATTCTACGTGTAATGCATTCAGTTTCTTAGCAGGTGACACATGTCCAGAGAACTTACAAGACACATGGAGCATCATTTTATAACAGGATGCCATGGGTAGGTTCTTACATAGGCACCTACGTAAATGCTGTTGTATGAAGACAAACAGATGTCTATTTATCTTTATGAAATACAGGTATAAATGTTCATGCATACTTTACTCATGTACACAAGTAGATTAAAATATTTCATAATCTATGTATGTGTGTGCGAACTCTGCTTAAGTTTTGCCCAGATTGCACACTTGGCTACACCTTCATGCAGAGTAGGTACCTTCATTTCAAAGCACATACTTGTTAGCATTTTATAAGAGGTCTGTGATGGGGTATATAGGAAGTTAGCGGTCCCTCTCCAAAAGGATTATCGGCAGTCCACCTTAAAAGGTCTACAGCTCAGAACTCAGCACTGGAAGGGCGTGACTCAGTCACAGGGATTAAGAATCCAGCTGTACGCACAAGGGAGAAGAGAGGATCCTGGAGACAGAAAGTTCCTTCCAAGGAGGGCTGGGAGAGGAGCTCGGCTGGAATGTAGGTAATTCAGGAGGTGGGAATCATATTTGCAGACACTGAAGCCCAAGTGACTGACTGGACTTTGGGCTGAACTTAGTTCTGTGCTTTTAATTGTGGGCCAGGGAAGGGCACTGATAACCAGCCTGTTGTGTGCTGCCACTGCACGCCACACCATGCGATAGCTTTATCTTTATCTTTATTCATCACTTAATATACCGCCCACACATAAGTATCAGAGCGGTTTACAATACAAAATCAAAGGCTGTGAAAGAAAGAAACAGAGACAGGAAAGAGATAGAACAGGAAAAGCAAGAAAGAACAGAACTGTCCTTAAAAGGGAGAGGAGTAACAACACAGGGACATCATGGGGGAGGGGAGGGTGGCGGGGTTAGCTCAAAGGCTGTGTAGAAGAGATGAGTCTTTAATTGTGCTTTGAAATTGGCAAAAGAAGGTTCTAAGCGGAGAGCTAGCGGGAGCAAGTTCCAGAGCCTAGGACCAAGGGAGAAGGCTGAGGACCGGGTGGACTCCAGGTGGGACTGGGAAGGGGAGGGAAAGGACATGCAGTTTGTGTGTATGGACCTAAGAAATCGTTGAGGGGTGAGGAGGCGAACCAGATTGGAGAGGTATTGAGGCACTCCAGTATGTATTGCTCTGTGGACAAAAGTGAGGATTTTGTATTGAATTCTAGAAGACACAGGGAGTCAGTGGAGACAAATGAGGAGAGGGGTGACATGGTCTGAACGGGTGACATGGGTGAGGATACGGGCTGCTGTGTTTTGTGCCATTTGAAGCCTGTGCAGTTGGTATTGAGGCAAGCCAGCCAGGGGGAGATTACAACAATCTAGACGGGACATAACTCGGGAGAGGAGCAGGATAGTCAGGGAGGAGGCAGGGAGAAAAGGACAGACAGCTCGGATTTGCCTTAGTGAATGGAAGGAGCGCTGAACAACTGAGGAGACATGGTCATGAAAAGACAGTGCAGAGTCAAGGGTAACACCGAGATGACGAAGGGTAGAAACAATGTAGATGGGGGATGAATAGAGCAGAGGGGCAATAGAGGGGATGGGACTGCCAAAGGTGAACCAGATGGCCATAGTTTGGAGAGGTTTATATGGAGATAATTGGAGGACATCCAGGAGTTGATGCAGGAAAGACAGGAATTGAGTGGGGTGATATCGGTTGTGGAGGAGTCTGTATGGTGAATGAGAATGACGTCGTCCATGTAGTGGCAGTTTGGGGATTTCCTCTAACTGTGTGACAGAGGAAATGTCCACGTACATCCAGGGCTGTGCCTCTCTGCAACAGGGCAGGATTTTTTTGTTGTTGTTTGTATGGGCTAAGAGGGTTAGCCTCACCTAAGCTAGGGAGCTTGAAGAAAAGTCTAGTCAGTGCCAGACAGGCCACTAGGGCCTCTAAAAGGTTGTTGACGCTGGAATACTCCAGAGTTAACTCAGCTGCAGAAGAGGAAGCTATGATTTTGTTTTGCAAAAAAACAGTGACGAGCCAGAATGGAGTGGCTCCTCCAGATTCTAGCAGAAGGGCAGCAGTAACAACAGTGTCAGCAGCAGCTACAAAATCGTATTCAGGTGCAAGGAGATCTACAGAAGAGTTCCCTGACTCAGTTGACTCAAGCCCTTCAGCGACTACCACTCCACCCTCCACTACCAGCGCTACTTATTTATTTATTTAGCAATGCTTATATACTGCTTTTCACCAGGTCAAGCGGTGTACATTCAGGTACGGTATATAAAATGATGGCAGAAGCTGAACCTGATCACTTTTTGGTGAATTTTGAATGAACTGCCTGCATGACTGGAAGCAACATGGACTACTTACTTGGGGAATCTGCTGATGGGTAGCAGTAGGCTGCATTCCAGGATTCCAACCCTGATGGGAGAGCTACATATGTATATATCAAGGCCGCCATATTAGAATAGGCAGGCTGTACACCAGAGGCTTACTGCCAGTGCTTCAGAAAGGGACAACTACAGATAAGAGAGCCCTCAGGGGTTCCTCTGTCGCTTAAAGGAGCTTGCATGGAAGTGGCTGCAACCGGAGGGAAAGACGGCACCTGATATAGCCAAGATTGTAATCCTGGAGCAATTTTTAGAGAGCTTGACTTCCCCAATGAAGCAGTGGGTACATCAGCATCCCAACCTTACAATGGAGAGTGCACTGGAAATAGCAGAAGGGTAACATGAAGCCCAGCCTGTGATGGAAGCAGACACTGAGAAGGTGAAGAAGTGACCCATTAGTCTGGGAGGATGGAAAGAGAAAACAGAGCAGATCTTGGATTCCATGTTTCAAACCCTGAAGTCACCTCCTAAGTGAGGGCATGGGACCAGCCATGACCCTGTTTTAGGTGTGGAGCCCAGGGACACTTTGCTTGGGAATGTCCCCTGGGTACAGAGGAACCAATTGATTTCAGCCTAACTACCCCTCACACAGACATTCCCTACCCAGGTGCACTGAATGTTTGTGATTCCAGTGGAGCTCGAGGGGAATCAGCCTCCAGGCCTTGATAAACTCCTCACTGAGGAACTGTAAAGTGATTTCAGATTGATTATACAAATACTGTAACACTGGTCTGTGTGCATGGAGAGTGGAGGCAGTATCCAGCAACACAGGTTTCACACAAGACTCCAGCAGGGCATGATACATTCAAGGTCATAGTGCTGCCCTGGCATAGTGATCGGCCAAGACTACCCAAGCTTCCGGGTGAATTGGGCCCAGCTAACTGATGACTTTGCTAAGTTGAAACAGAAAAGTTTCCCAGAGGTTTTCCACTAGAAGTCCAAGATCTGAATATATCCAGAATCCCAAGCTTGCATAATCCCAGAGTCAGTCTCACTAGGAGAAGCTACACTCCTATCAGAATCTGGGCATGGCTATAGAGGAGTTGTCCAGGAAGGAAAAAACTAATGAAGAAATCCCTGGGGATAGTTCAAGTCTCGGCGATAGCCACCTAGACACACTAGACCCCCTCCCAGAATGGAGGCTGGAGAGAGACCCAGGAAGCATCAAGAGGGCCCAGCAAGACAATGAGTCCCTTAAACATGCTCAAGAGCAGGTCTTGGAAGTAGATGTACAAAATTGCCCAGCCAGATAAATGAAAGAAGGATACAATTTGCCATATTAATCAACTGAAAAAATCAACTCCAGTGATGGCTATGGTGGTATAGGAGGATTTTGGGCCAAATTTCTTCAGCCCTGTCTGATCCAAATTAAGTCTCCATTGGAATCCAGCTCTCTGTGGCCCAGAGAAGAGACCTAGAGGGTCTTATCTATCAGAACTTAGAGGTATTCTCCTCCCACCCAGGACAAACCCACCTCACTTATCATGATATCATTACTGAGCCATCCATTTACACTGGAAATGAGCCACCAACCCCTCAAATGGCTGGCTGGACATGAGTTCAACAGTCACATTGTGCGGTGATTTCTGAGTCTCCAGCCCTACCGGTATCAGATCTGCCACAGGATGGGTCAGGTCTACCTGAATGCTGACTTCCTTCCCTGGGTGGGGTCCCGGGTGTGGTTGGCGTTCAACAGGGCATGGTTTAGCTGAGGGGGAAAGTATGTGATGGGGTATATAGGAATTTACCCATCCCTCTCCAAAAGGGATATCAGCAGTCCACCTTAAAAGGGTCTAAAGCTCAACCCTCAAGGCTGGAAGGATATGACTCAGCCAGAGGAATTAAGAACCCAACTGTATGCATAAGGGAGAAGAGAGACCTGTGGAGACCGAGAGCTCCTTCCAAGCAGGGCTGGGAGAGGAGTTCAGCTATAAGGTGGGCAATTCAGGAGGTGGGAATCATATAGTATTACACTCACAGTACTACCCTTAATCACATATATTTACAGGTCATCAGTAACATCTCTCCTCTGTCATACAGATCAACATATCAAATATCACCTGGAGTAAAAAAGGCAATAATGATTGAAGCAATTTAAAGGCATGCATGCACACAAAATGCAGATTTTAAAAAATGCACACATAGAAAACTTACATAATTACATATCCACATCCACCCAAGTAAAAGTAATCTTCAGCTTCAACTAACATACAGAGTGGAAGGACTGACTTCAAATCAAATCAGAGACCATACGTATGGCAATGCATAGCATTTGTCACCTGAACCTTCAGGCTGGTCCACGCAGACTTCCTTTAAATACTGTAAAAGAGGGAGCTGAATGCTTTACCTATAAAAGTCTAATGAATATATTTTTTAATTGTACAATAGCTCCATAAAAAAATATTGTCTCTGTTTCAAGCCATTTAAAAAAATCACTTTGCTTTCTGTTGTATATACCACCAGAATTAAAAAAAAAAATAATCCAGTAATAAGTATGCTTTCTAAAACCTCTGGCTTTTAAAATACAGTAAACAATATAGCGGTCTAATTACAAAGGTTTGTTGAGGTTAAAGCACTTTAATTTGCTATTATTGTACATTATTTTAACAAAGGCCCATGCTGTGCAATGGGACCTAGTTACTAATAACGCATGTTAATTGTGAATTAACATGCGTTAACATTATTTCATTTAGTTTATTAAAATTTAATATACTACCAAATCGGCACAGCGAGGCGATTTACAATAAAACAAATTAAGAAAACAGAAACAACGCCAATTAAAATAGGAAAACCAGTCACACAAGAGGGGAGGGGAACAGAAAGAGAAAAAGCAGATTAGCGTACCTTAGTAACTAGAAACAATCAGCTCTTATAAATAAACATTACGGAATGTTTCATTATATTATCTCTGTCCTTTATGTTGCTGATTATTTCCATACGTATTTGAATAAGATGAAACTAGGTTTGTAGAACTGTTTGGGGGTTTTCATATTGAAGCATTTTCCAGACATTTTACCACAGAATCATGGGCAAGGGACCTCTGATAACATCACAATCAGTAAGGAACTGTACAAATAATGATTTGGTCATGTCATAAAACACAATAAAAGGAGTGAGAGGAGACCATGAGCATATACAATAATGAAAATGTTAGATGATAGCATGGTAGAAAAAAAACTGAAAGGAAGCAGATGAATTTATGACCAGGGTGAAAGATCAAAAGCAGTGGAAGGGAGCAGTGAAAATGTATTTGATGACTGTGCCCTAAGGCTATGTACTGTATATGTTTATATCTCAGGACAAGAGAGGAAGATGGGGTGACTTTTAGCAGTCATAGAAGGCCAATTCTTCTACGGTATTTATAGAAAAGTAAAATTGTCTTTCAATTTGAAGGAAACATGTATGAAAGTCAAGGATATGTATATCAGTTCAACAAAAAGATGCCTTCTGCATGTGTCGTTTGTGTAGCCCCAATACATCAGGCTACACTATAGATGAGCAAGGTATTCATGGTTTCATTTTCTTCACTGTGAGCTGAAATCTGAGTTGCATTTTGATTTCAAGGTTTTATTGCTTTAATGCAATTGTATTTTCTATTCCATTTAACGGTAGATTAATTTTACTCCTAATTTATCTGACTGCTACTATAATGGGCCTAGTACTCAAATGAAAAGCTTAGTAGCATTTCTGGCAGAAAGATTGTCATTGAATAGCAAATATATTTATTTATGTTCTATGTTAAAAAATCATGCACCTAAGAGAGTCATTTTATAACAGATTGCCTATGTGTGAAAGGCAAGTAGGTACTTATTTTAAACTTATCTTCTAGATGGTTATGGGTCTGATTCTATGAGGCCCCTCTATCCATCCGAACAGTATTCTGCCACACACTCTCACCGCACTCACAGAACCGCATTGCAGGGAGAGTTGGATGGGTGCGGGAGGGGCCAGAGTAGGGGTTGACCGAGGCTTCAGGATGTACAAGGCCAATTCAGGTCACGGCCCTGTATGTCCTGCTGGTGGGGGAAGAACGTGATGCTGGTGGAGTAAGCAATGGCGAAGGTGGCGGTTGGGCTTGGAACCCCTATCACCAAGGCAAGGATCAGCTGCAGGTAGGTCTCTACCTCCCAATCTGGGCCCCGGCTGCCCCTGCTGAGGGTCCAACAACAGGGAAATGGGGGTCAGCACTGTGGCGGGCTGGTCGTGAAGCAGGAAGGACATCTCCCTGAGGGTTGCAGGGGCACACCAGGCCATCTCAGTGCTCGAACCTGCATGCGCGGGAATGTCTAGCTCCCGTGGTTCAGAATTGCACACTTAACAGAGCAGTCCTGTTTTGGGGCATCTAGACGGTCTGGACGTGCCCCTTACTAGTTTTTTACTATCTGTTTGTGGAAGGAAGACTTTAGTTCAGCAGTGCTTAGTAGGAAATTACTTCAGAAAAATGGGTGCTGCAAAATTAGGGGCCTTTTTACTAAATGCAGCTGACCAGTTAACTCATGTATTAGCATGTGATAACTGGCAGCAGTGAATGCTAACGTGTGTGTGCATGCCAGTAACCAGCCCCTAACATGCACAGTAAACGACCATTGCACACTAGAGCAAAGAGTTGGCAGTTGAGGGGCAGAGGGTAGACTGGAGAGCACATTGCAAAGAAACAATCATAGTTTGGAAATTAGCTAAACCATGGGAGCAACCTTGTAAGAGGCCTACCTTCCCAGCAAACTGAGAAAGAGGCTAGCTCCATAAGAAAGGTCCCTTGACAGTATAGTGGCACAGAGTATTTTCAACAAGTGGGGAGTTCCCGTAGTAGACCTATTCGCTTCACAAGTCAATGCAACATGACCACTATTTTATTCAAAGAGGCTAGCAGCTCAGAGAATCTCTCACGATGTCTTTTCCATTTCTTGAAATAACGGTCTGTTCTATGCTTTTTCCAGCTTTTCCTCTTACATACAGAGTGATCCAAAAAGATAATTCAAGACAAAGCAGGAACATTTTATTATCATTGCATTGGTCTCAGCAAATCTTGTAACCTACACTTGATCTTGCTAGCATTAGAGAAGCCAATTTTCCTAGGGATCAAGCCGAGTCTCCTTACATCACAGTGAAGTCATCATCATCATCCAAATTTGAAATCCCTAACATTGTCAACCTTAATCACTAATCTCTTAGTTTCACAAGTCATTAAGTATGTATTTTCTAATTTCTTGCTACCTGTTTTTATTTTATTTTTGGGGAAACTGCTAGATACGTATGATCTAGATTGGCCACTGTTGGAAACAGGATACTTGGCTTGATGGACCTTGGTCTGACCCAGTATTGCATATCTTATCTTCTTATGATCTTATGTTCTTATGTACGTTTTATGGCATTGTTTGTTGCTTAGGGCTTTCTACAGATAGGCACATAAATAAATATAAGTAGAAGTGTTTATATGATGTTTTACATGTGGAAAAGGGCTTTTATAAAACTGCATGACTATATGTATGCATGTCAAAAGTATGCACACTGAAGGATTGCAAATAATTTTATGCAGATTAAGGCACATTTTACAAAGGACATCCAAGTGTAATCTGGGACATCAAAGCCAGAAGGTCTGGAACAGGTCTAAACATAGACGTGCTGGCAGAGTTCCCAATGTTTCTGAAATCAAAGGGGGACTAGTAAGTCCATTATATCATCCCAGACATGCCTTTGCCACACTCCCTGCCTACATGAAAGTCTTAACACTGCTGGTGTCATCTTCAAAAGTCATTGGTAAAAAAATGTCTCTGTAGAAGTCTCCGTGATTTGGACACACATGTTCATGTCTTCATCTGAATCACGACTAAGGGGTATGTTTACTAAACAGTAGTAAGGGAACATATGTGCTGTTAACACCCATTATTGGAACACTTGCACCCTTATTGCTGTGAAAAATATATGCATTACTGAGCATAAAAAGGCTCCAGTAGCCTTAAGGGTGCAGTAGGTGGAGAGTGGGCATTAACGGGGCAGAGAGTGGGCATCAACAACATGTGCTCCCTTAACGCCAGTTGTGCAATGTGTTTAAAAGCCCTTTAATGCTAGGAATCCTAATGCCTAGTAAAACCTCATAGAAAGGGTGTATTTGGAGGGGAGAGAACCTGTTTTTCTGTCCGCAATGTGATCCACACACAGGGGAGCCCAGACAGCGTTAGTAGTGCTCCATTAGCAGCAACAGCATAGTGCTCAAGTATGAAAGGCCACTATGTTGATGGGGCAGATGGGGCAAAGGAGGTGGCACATGGGTCATGCAGTGGGGGTTGCTGATGCACAAAGTGGACCAGGCAGCTGCCCAGTGGATTTCCCATATCCCCTCTAATAATGGTTTATGGACATGGACCTTTCCCCCAGGAAACTCTGCTACACTAACAACCTTTATTATATCCTCTGGTAATGAATTCCAGAGTGTGTTGACACGTTGACTAGAAGAATATTTTCTCTAATTAGTCTGCAATGGGTTACACTGTAGTTTCAGTGCATGTCCCCTAGTCACATAAACAATCGATCTATGTCTACCCGTTCCACACCAGTCATTAATTTATAGACCTCTATCATATCTCCCCTCTGCCGTCTCTTCTCCAGGTTGAAGAGTACTATCCTTTTTAGCCTGTCCTCATAGGGGTACCCGTCCATTCCCATTATCCTCTGTGATGTCAAGCATAATCCCACAGTGACAGTGGTGGCACACAGATATGATGCTTCTGCAGAAAGGTGATGTGCCACATGGGGCTATGCAAGGGTCCTGTCACCCTAGCAAAGATCCCAGATGCTGCCCACCCACACTGCTCTTCAAGCCAGCTGCAAAATACAGGTGCCCGGGGAAATACCACAGCTGTGGCTGTCATCCTCTCCCAAGACATATTGGTGGCAGGAGGAGATAGGTCCCTGCAGAGGTAGATGGATGGGGGGCTGTGTGGCCGTCCATGTGTGACTCTGTCCCCCATCTGGGCCTTGAATCCTAGGTGCCCACCAAACCTGCATGTTGGATGGGCTGGGACTGTGCAACAGTACCACTGACAGCATGCGGGCATGTCAGCATGGTGTGGGGGTATTTGTGGTAGGTGCAATGGCACCCGCCTGCAGCAGACCAAAGCCATATCCTGTTTCTGTGTGCCATGCGCTTCACAACATGTGCCAAGGTCTGTCTTATGGGAAACATGTCAGCCCTAGGGTCTGTTACATTCATATGGTAGCACAGTGGCTCAACACACACAGTGAACATATCGTATATATGAGCAGACAGTCAGAGGTTCAAGTCCCAGCTTGTATCATGTATTGAATGCCCCTGTGGCTAAACATTTGCCTACAGTACAAGTATCAGTTATGTGACTGTGGGCACACACTGAGTTTCATCGGGAGCACTTGATACAGGGGCTTTGGCCTCGAAACGTGCACGTCGTGCGTTGGATCAGCTAAGTGTGATCTTACTTTTCCTGTTGGTTTCTAACTTACGTATTACAAGAACCTTTTGAATAAAAGGGGCATGTACTATGTGTGAGGGAAAGCATGCTTCTCTCCCTCTTGTGGTTTATGCCCGACAAAAATAATAGTGGATGGTGGAGGGGATCTACGGTATTCTGTTGGTTTTGAATTGTTACAGTACAGGTATAGCACTAGCAGGTGTAATTCCCAATGAATCAGCCAGCAAGGATACAAACACCCATCAGCCACACAGACAGACTCTACTATCCACAGCTGGATGGAAGGGCATCCTGATGGTACCAGCACACTGAGTGGGCAATATCACTTCCTTTTTCCTGTTGGCTATCCCTCTTCCTATGCACCCAAGAATCATTCTGGCTTTTGCTGTCACCTTTTCTCCCTGTTTGGCCACTTTCACAACATCCAATATGATCACCCCTAGGTCTAGGAGCTGAAGGAGCTGCGGCCAAGCAAAGGAGGGAGTTACAGGAGGCTGCTCATGTTTGAAGGCCTATGAATTTCCTCCCTAAAGTGTTATGCTATAATTCTTTTTTTTTTTTTTTTAATTTCTTCTTAGTTGCTTCTGAGACCAGAGATAGGAGACTAAGGCCTGAGGAAGGATCCCTGTGTTTGTTGCCCCTGGCCAGGCAGTCAGGAACAAAGTACAGGCAACAAAGCCATTTTGCACCTGGAGCTAGCACTGGCAGGATCAAAGGAGGATCACGCCTGCTGGCTAACCCCACTAGATTACAAGGGAAGTCACAGGTAGGCTCCAGTGGTAAACAACTTCCTTTAGAGGCGGGACATGCTGCACAGAGCCCGTCGAGAGACTGGAAGGCTCCGCAACGGCTTCACAGGCACAGCCACAGTTCCATAAGAGACAGGGAACCGCGGCTGCAGAATAAGGAGGCACAGGGCAGTAGCAGGCAGACATGAGGAGAGGAGCGGGGAGGAGGGGGCAGGGAACCTGCAACGGGGCTGACATGAGGGAGGGAGGGGGCTGATATGGATGGAGGGAGGGAAGGCTGACATACAGAGAGGGGGGTTGACATACATGGATAGGGGGCTGACATGGAGGGAGGGAGGGGGGCTGACAGGAATGGATGGAGGGAGGGGGCTGACAGGGAGAGAGGGTTGGCTGACATGAATGGATGGATGGAGGGGGGCTGACAGGGATGGAGTGAGGGAGGGGGGCTGACATGGAGGGAGGGAGGGGGCTGACAGGGAAGGAGGGTTGGCTGACATGGATGGATGGATGGGGGGGCGGACAGGGATGGAGGGAGGGGGGGCTGACATGGAGGGAGGGAGGGTGGGAGGCTGGAAGGGAACTGACAAGGGTTTCCTCTCATCCAGCAGGAACAACCGGCATCGAACAAATCAGCCTGATTGCTGCAAGCAATCAGGCTAATTTGTGCGGCAGCACTCCAGTTGTTTTAATTTTAGATTTTGCCACCTCTGCCCTGCCTCTGCCTTCCCGATGCTTTTTTTTGCAGCGGGAAGGCAGAGGCAGGGCAGAGGTGTCAAAATCTAAAATTAAAACAGCCAGAGTGCCCCCGCCACCGCCGGATGAGAGGTGCAGGTGGAGGGAGTGGGGACAGGAGGACAAGGAGAGACAAAGGTGAGAGATGGGGGACAAAGGGGGAGACAGGGGACAAGTACCAGACAAGGGGGAGAGATGGGGGAAAATGCTGGACAAAGGGGAGAGACAGGGGGACATACTGCACAGACAGGGGATAAATGCTGGGCAGAGGGGAGAGACAGTGTGGGTTAGGATTATAATGGGCTGATGGGGGGGGCTAACACTGGTAATGGGCAGATCGGGGGGCTAGGACTGGTAATGGGTTGATTATGTCTGTACAGCGCTGCATACGACTGGTAGCGCTATACAAATGCTCAGTAGTAGTAGTAGCAGTAGATTAGGGAAGGCTAGGACTGGGAATGGACTGATCGAGGGGGGGTACTGGTAATGGGCTGATAGGGGGGTAGAACTGGTAATGGACTGAGGGATAGGACTGGTAATGGACTGATGAGGGGCAGGCATTGGAAATGAGCTGATCGGGGAGGTTAGGACTGGAAATGGGCTGATTAGAGGAGGCTAGAACTAATAATGGACTGATGGGGGGGGGGTAGGACTAGTAATGGGCTGATTAGGGGAGGCTAGCACTGGTAATGGGCTGAGGGGGGACTAGCACTGGAAATGAGCAGAGTAGGGGTGGCTAGGACTGGTAATGGGCTGATGGAGGGGGTAGGACTGGTAATGGACTGAGGGATAGGATTGGTAATGGACTGAGGGGGGACTAGCACTGGAAGTGAGCTGATTGGAGGGGCTTCAACTGAAAATGGACTGATGGTGGGAAGGGGAGAATAGAGCTGCTGGCCTTGGAAAAAAACTGGGGGCTAGGGCTACAAATGGGCTGATGCGAGGGGATGGGAGAATAGGACTGGAAGGGAGTGGATGCTAAGAGGGGCTGCCATGGTATTTGGACTAAAAGGAGCTGGACAGTGGGGAAGAAGGGGGACTGGAAGGAAATGGACAACAGTGGCAGTCATGGGAATGCAAGTTGACATTGGAAGGTACTGGGAGGGAGGACTGGAAAGGGGCTGATACTGGGAAGGGTTACGGGGACTGGAAATAGGCTGATGGAAAGAAGTGAAGAAAAAAAAGGAAGAGATAAGAAATGGCAGATGGACCATAGACCACAGAAAGAGAGCTAAGAGAAGCCAGGAAAGCAGAAGCCTCAGATCGGGGCCAGCATAATCAGAGAATAAATTGGTTAGACTACAAAGGTAGAAAAAATTATTTTATTTCATATTAGTCAATGGACTTTGTGCTATCTTTATATTTTACACAGTACTGGGGAACTGCATCTCATATTTATCTGATGTTGCACTGCATGTGGACTCTGGCTTCTTGAGATTTCAGTTTAAATTTGTCTACATATTTATATTTTTTCTTTAGATTATGGTTACTTATTCTGTACTTGGTGAGGGTCGATGTTGTGAGTGTGTGACTGAGGCCAGGTGTTCTGATGACATGGAGTTTGTACATAAAATTCTATACTGTACTGTAGTAATTTGACTTGTTCAGCTTTTCAGATAGGTGTATGGATGTTCCAGGGCCCACTGTAGTATTTACAGTGACTCTTTTTTTGGATGGGCTCCTTATGTGAGTTTTGGAAGTTTGTGCTGATATGGTATGGTATGTTTGCTCTTTGTTGTAGGGTTTTGTATTAGTTCACAATATGCCTGGTACTGGAGAATAGTGGTTGTTGTTAGTGAGATGATCAAAATCAGATTTTTTTTTTAAATATTGAGTTCTGTGGGTGAATTTCCTGGTTCTTCTCTGCACCCATTGTGGATGCAAAATATATGTTGAAAAAGAAAAAGCAAGAACCATAACGCAGTTTCTAACAACAAAATAAAAGTGAGTTATAATTTAGTTTTATTAACTGTGCTGTTGATTATTGCTCTCTTTTAGTTCCTTGGTGTGCAAACAGGACCTTACCTAGCCCTGTGCAAGTGGTGCAGCCGCACAGGGTGCAAAGACTTGGGGGGGAGGGTGCCTTTTGGCTGTCTGCTGTTGCTCTGCTGCCGCTGGCAGGAAAATAGCTGGCAGCTGAAATGTGCCCCCCATGTCTTTTCGCAGCACTTTTAGCAGATCGTCCCTCCCTCCTCTGATGTGATGTCAGAGCAGTGAGGGACAGATCTTCTTAAAGTGCCGATGCCTTTCACATTGGGCTCATGCCCCCCTCCTCCTCCCCATACCTCCGTCCATCGCTGCCTGCTCTTTCCCTGTTGCCAGTGCCACCGTGAAAAAAAACAGAGGGCGGCAGCAGCAGGGAAAGAGCAGGCAGCACTGGATGGAGATATGGGGGGGGGAGGAGGGGGTGCACGCCCAAGCTGCAAACCCCTAAACCTCTGCCTAAAGTCGATGCCCTTGTCTCGGCGGTAACTAAAAAGACCACTATTCCCGTGGAGGAAGGAGCGGCGCTCAAAGATTTACAGGATAGGCGGCTGGAGACTCTGCTCAAGCAGACCTTTGAAACGTGCGCCTTGGCGCTCCGAGCGTCTATTTGTGGGGCTTATGTTTCCAGAGCATCCATTCAGTGGATCCAGGGTGCCTCCAGTGCCACTGCTGAGGCCGATGAGGGTGCAAAACTGGAGTCTTCCGCAGCGTATTTGGCCGACACTTTCTATGATCTAGTGCGGATTTCGGCGAAGTCCATGGCTTCAGTCATCGCGGCCCGCTGATTTTTATGGCTCCGCAATTGGGCAGCGGACGCTTCCTCCAAAGCGCGGCTTAGCAAGCTGCTGTACAAGGGCACGCTCCTGTTCGGAGCTGCTTTAGAAAAGATTGTAAAAGACCTGGGGGATTCCAAGGGCGGTCGCCTCCCAGAGGATCGCCCAAGGGCCCAGAGACCCAGTGGGGGTCTCAGAGTCCTGTCCCGGGATTCTCGTAGATTTCGAGGTACGAGATTTGCTCCTTATGCGTGAGGGCGGTTTGCGGCGCGTGGACAGTCCTTTCGTGGAACTCGGGGGCTCGGCAGGGGTTATTTCGCAACCCAGCCGAATACGGGCAAAAAGCCCCAATGAAGGGACGTTGGTCCAGACGGAGGTTCCGGTAGGAGGGCGGTTGCAGCAATTTCTTTCCGTCTGGGCCAACATAACCTCGGACCAATGGGTCCTGGAGATAATACGGGACGGCTACGCTCTCGAGTTTGCCCAGCCGTTGGCGGAGGCTTTCGTGGTGTCTCCATGTGGATCGCAGGTCAAAGCACTGGCGGTGGCAGAGACACTTCAGTGTTTGGTGCGGCTGTGGGCAGTGGTACCCGTTCCGTCCGACCAGTGCGGCTTAGGTTGGTACTCGATTTATTTCGTGGTTCCCAAGAAGGAAGGTTCCTTCCGTCCGAT
This sequence comes from Ichthyophis bannanicus, assembly GCA_033557465.1. Taxonomy (NCBI): domain Eukaryota; kingdom Metazoa; phylum Chordata; class Amphibia; order Gymnophiona; family Ichthyophiidae; genus Ichthyophis; species Ichthyophis bannanicus. The sequence goes on from CM066031.1 coordinate 1,297,688,976, forward strand.
TTTGGATCTCAAGCACGTGAACCGCTGTCTGCGCGTCCCACACTTCCGCATGGAGACTCTACGTTCCGTGATTGCGTCAGTGCAGCCGTCCGAAGGCCTTACCTCCATAGATCTCACGGAGGCCTATCTCCATATTCCAGTGCGGGCAGAGCATCAATGATTTTTGCGTTTTGCGGTGCCCATGGGGCACTTCCAGTTCCGAGCCTTGCTGTTTGGGCTGGCTACGGCGCCTCGGACATTCACAAAAGTGATGGTGGTAGTGGCTGCGGCGTTAAGGCGAGACGAGCTGCTGGTGCATCCCTATCTAGACGACGGGCTGATTCGAGCGCCATCGGTGGCGGAATCGCTAGTGGCTACGGCAAAAGTGGTCTCGCTACTGGAAAGCCTTGGCTGGGTCATAAACCGGGCCAAAAGTCAGCTGGTGCCGGTGCAGCGCCTGTTGTATCTCGGGCGCTTTTCGACACGAGCATCGGCGCAGTGTTTCTCCCGGAAGCCCGCATTCAAAAGATCTGGAGGCAGATCAGGGCCTTCTTACGGCTCAACGCTCCGTCAGCATGGCGTTATTTACAACTACTCGGGTCCATGGCAGCGACCTTGGACCTTGTCCCCTGGGCTCGGACGCACACTCCCTGCTAACAAGGTGGTCTCCACAGCATCACTCGTTGGATCGGAAGTTATGTCAGTCGCCGGAGGCGCGCGACAGTCTGCAGTGGTGGTTGAATCCGGTTCATCTTCGGGCAGGCATTCCCTTGCGGCAGCCGGACTGGCTGCTTCTCACGACGGATGCCAGCCTAGCAGGTTGGGGGGCCCATTGTCAATCCCAGTTCGTGCAGGGAGAGTGGTCTCCGCTGGAGGCCACGTTTTCCATCAATCTTTTAGAACTCAAGACGGTCCGTCTGGCTCTGCTCGCTTTTGCTTCTCTGGTCGAGCAGAAGGCCGTGCAAGTGTTTTCCGACAACGCGGTAACAGTTTCGTACATCAATCGTCAGGGAGGGACGGGAAGTGCGTCCCTCTTAGAAGAGAGCCTGCGGTTGATGGACTGGGCGGAGTCGCACTTGGTAGCCCTCTCAGCGGCGCATGTCGCTGGTCGCAACAATGTGCAAGCCGACTATCTCAGTCGGCATGTTGTGGATCCGGGAGAATGGGAATTGAATGCAGAGGTATTTCGCGATCTGTCCCGGTGTTGGGGTCAGCCAGTAATGGACCTTATGGCCACGTTCGACAATGCCAAGGTGGGGCGGTTCTACAGCAGGCGCAGAGATTTCATGTCGGAAGGCCTGGATGGTCTAGCACAACCGTGGCCGGCGAGAGTTCTGCTGTATGTGTTCCCGCCCTGGCCTCTGATAGGCAAGGTCATTCGGAAGGTGCAGAGTCATGATGGTCCTCTGATTCTGGTAGCCCCAGATTGGCCCAGGAGGGCTCGGTACGCAGATCTGGTCCGACTCCTTATCGACAAGCCCTGGAGGTTGCCAGCCCGATCAGACCTGTTGTGGCAAGGGCCACTCTTCATGCCAGACGTGGATCGCTTCTCACTTATGGCTTGGCTCTTGAGAGGGACAGGTTGAGGAGTAGAGGATATTCGTCTGCGGTGGTCTTCACTCTGTTACGGGCAAGGAGACACTCGACTTCGGTGGCATATGTTTGCGTCTGGCGTGTCTTTGAGCGCTGGTGTGCGCAGAGGAGTTTGCTTCCGCTCAAAGCTCTCATTCCGGACATTTTGTCTTTTCTCCAGGAAGGTCTCGATAAGGGTTTGGCACTCACTACTCTCAAGGTGCAGTTGGCGGCACTGGCATGTTTTAGGGGTAAGGTGAAAGGGGTGCTACTCGCCTCTCACCCGGATGTGGAACGTTTCTTACGAGCGGTACGGAACATCCGTCCCCCGGTGCGTTCGGTAGTGCCAGCCTGGGATCTCAACTTGGTACTCGAGGCTTTGGCAAAGCCTCCGTTTGAACCTTTTAAAGAAGTCTCCCTCAGGGACCTCTCCTGGAAGACCGTTTTCCTGGTGGCCTTATGTTCTGCGAGGCGCGTGTCGGATCTTCAAGCGCTGTCTTGCCGTGAACCTTTTCTTCAGTTTTCACCTGAGAAGGTGACTTTGAGGCCGGTTCCATGGTATGGCCCTGTGTGCAAACATCTTGAATTCCCTCCATATAATCTAATTGGCTTTTTGGTTTGGTTCAGTCCTTGACTGGAGTTCTGAAAAAGCCCCGCCCCCTCTAAGGGGGGGGGGGCGGCATCTCATTCTTCGCCTCAGGCAGCAGATTGCCTTGAGCCGCCCCTGGGGGAGGGAGATTGTCATGTGAGATCGAGTGAGTGGAAGTCCTTGGGGGGATGTCTGTACTGGGACTTAGGAGGTGTCAGAGAAAGGTGGGTAATTTAAGGGGAGCCAAGGCATTGGTGATGCCTTCTGTTGCATTGCTTTAAATTTGCAGCCTGGACCACTGGATCATGTGTTAGTAGCCTGATACTCCCAGCTATCAAAAATAATGCCAGCTCTGACTGCTGTTATTTTTTCCTCGAAATAATGTAGCTGATTATACCACAGTTAGTAACTACCCCTCCCCCCATGTGCCTTTATAAAATAACTACCCAGAACTAGCCCCAGTGACATGCAAATTCACATGTATAGATTTGCACCTGCTTCCTAGGATGGGGAAAATTTGTTCATGCACTCTTTTTGTGTACTCAAGTATAAAAAATACATACACATTGTAATTCTGCCTTTTCTGTGCTCAGTTTACTGCTCCAGGAACACCTAAATGCAAGACACATAAAAGTAAGCATAGTTTTTCAGCACACATACCTTTTATGTGCTTATGTCCCTCTGAAATGTTATACAAACTCTTTTCCACATGCAAAGCAGACCTTATACAGTACATGAAAAATGCTTTATAAAATTACTTCCAATATGCTCCTATAAAAAGTTGCATCTTATCTATGCTCTCATGATCCAAGCATTAGACAACAGTTAACAGCATCCACATGGAAAGTGAACAACTTCTGGTATTCTTTTCGAGTTTCCAGACTATCCCTTTCAAAAACAGCTGATGTCAGACACCTGAACTAGTAAAGGGCCAAATCATAGCAGCTGCAGAGGAAGAGAAAAAAAATGGCTTTAAATCATAAATATGTTCACTGCCTGTACCACCATGGTGCATTTCCAGCAGAACACCAACAGGAATAGAACCTATTGGGTAGAGCTCTGAATCTGAGGAATGCTTTTGCAAAGATCATTAGTAATAAATGTATTTATTCATACTTTATGCAATATAATCAAGAGAAAGCACATTGAAGAATATAAGTTTTAACTAAATATATGTCTGCATGGAAGTAAACTAGTTTTTCTCACAGTGTGGAAGATTGTTTTTATGTTTAGTAATGGGAATTTCCAATTAATTCCCACAGTATGAAAAGTGTGATGAACGATTATGTCTAACAGCTTAATCATGTTTAAAAAGTTCTGTCTGGATGATGTAATCCTTTGCTGTGTTAATGGATAATGACAGCAGAAACGTTGCCAAGTCTATGCTTTACCAGCTGAGCTAAGAAACAAAATGTTTCACCAATATGCAGTTCACGCAATGCCATACTGCTGAAGAGTTCCAGACACAACCAACCAAGATAATACTTTTTCAAATGTGTAAAGACAAAAATATAGTCACCAAAATATATGTTCCACATAATTTAAATTATGGATAAGTCAGTAACAAAGTGGTGTGCTCCTGATGTTTTTCTGTTGTAGCTCTTGTGAACATGTGTCATTTTCACTAAATTTAAAAGACCTGAGAACTTATAAAATGAGACTATTTCTTCCTTTCTCTGCAGAAAACCTATAGAAGTTATTTTTATTTTATGTATTTTTCCTTTGAGCTTGCCTTCTTTGTTTTACAGCTCTTCGTTCATAACTATTCAGGGATTTTCTTCATCGTTTGTTCCCTACTTACTTCAGTCATTGCAGTGACAATCCTTAGTCAAGCGTTACACATAAGGGCACTTTGAATAGTGAACCGCAAGTCTTGCCATTGGGTGTCACCATTTTGCATTCACAATTTTCCCTTCTCCACATCCCTTCCGGGACTGTAAATGCTTCTGCCATAGCTTCCCCAGCATTAGTTGATACAAGGATTAGAGTCCCAGGGCCTGATATTCAAAGAATTTATGCTTCCAACTTTGAGTTACGCTCCTAAATTGGCCTCTTTGAAAATTTGCTAGGCTGAGTACCTAAATATTTTCTTAAAATTTCTCTAAAATCCTAAATTTAGTAGCATAAAAAGTGGGTGGTAATCAGGGCAGATTTAGGGTGGGGGGAAAAAGATAGGAGTTTAGCACTGATTTCAGCAGTAGGCACCTACATGAGGCTCATATATCTAGGCAGATGAATGGCAGGCCTGAATTTAGGAGCATAAATTTCAAGCTTCTAAATTAGGATGCATTTTCAGCTAAAACCTTTGGCTAGTAAATATGAATGCAAATAGGGCTCAAATTTAGTAGCCTAAATTTAAGAGCACAGCTTTTTTTGACCTGTGGGCGCCTGGTCTCAGATTAGAACACAATTCTTCCACATGACAGCATATATATTGACATGGAGAAATAGCTAATACTCAGCTCAAAATGCTAAGAACCAGAGAACCTTGGGTTCAAATTTATGCATTTATTTTGATTTAGGAGTATGTTTACTAAAGGGCATTAAGAAAGCAGGTGTTACTGAGCATTAACAGCAATGATAAGGGGCTTTCTGTGCGAAAAAGGCTCTGGGCGAGTAGAAGGCATTCTGGTGGTAAGGGCGCAATGGGCCACTTAGCAACTGCTAACAGGGCATCGGGCATTAAGGTGTCAAGCGTGCACCTTAACACCCAAAAACAGCCATCACTTTAACGCTGGATAAGAAAGCCCCAGTAAAGAGCCAATATAAAGGTGATGAATGGAAGGGCAGATGGGAGCTGAAGGGATTGACAGATCTGTGGGCATCCAACATGGCAGCCAGTAAGTTGGAAGAGCATGTGGGAGGCAGCTATACTAATGCACTGGGGGGTGCCCACACAAAATGCCATAGTGTCAGTGTGTGGCATAGGATAAGGAAGACATATCTTCCAGTGAAGTCAGAAGTGGCACAGAAGTAGTGACATGCAGATCAGGCACAGGAGAGGTGTGAGTGAAGCGTCAAAATGTGTTGTCTATGGTGTAGCAGCTTGCACAAAAAGACATGAGTGCACATAGCTGCCAGAGGCTGATGGATGGGCTAAAGTAAGGATGGCGACAGAGGAGAGTGTGTATAGGCTGAAAGCACTGATGTACTGGAGGTGCCATTCCCAATGCATTTGTAATGTGTGGGAAAAAACGAGTGTCAGTGCCATGTGTAAGGCCTGATACTGGACGTGGGTCTCACACCTGTCCCAGCCATCCAACCACCATACAACAACCCAAACAAAGGTGCATACAACAACTGAACAGGAGTCACTCAAACTTGGCAAAAGGGGCACATACGGACATGATTTGATACCTGCAGGTGGCTATCTGAGTGGTAGGATGTGTCTGCATGCAATGCAGAGATATGATGGAGCTAAAACTATACAGTCACAACAGATACCTGACTCATATTGCACAAGTAAGTTACAGCTGTGTGCATCAGCGCAGTCATGTCAGGTTACGTTGTACCGAACAAGTGGTAATGTCTGATGAAAAACAGGGACTGTAAGAACCTGCAGTCAGCAGAAGCAAAGGAGGGTCATATGAGAGGCAAAGGAGGGTCAGATGACCTGCCCAAGGTCACAAGGAGGTGTGGACAATCCATGAAGGTTATGGATTATACAGAATGCCACAGTAGAACATTACAAATTGTTGCAAAGGAGTGTTAGTGGGCCTCAAACCCTATTATATTGGTCCCTAAGCTATTGCCATGACCATTATCCCACACCTCCAAGCAATTACTTGACAGCTGCAGGGTGAACATGTCTGACCCCTTGCAATGGGCAGCAGCAGAGCCAATAAAACCATGCTCTCAGAAGAGCATGATGGGGAATAGCATGTTTGCTGACCCAAAGTGAGGCCAGAACACATAACAAAGTAGAAGGACTTGTGTCTGCAAATCACAGCAGAGCCTCGACTGTTACATGCAGGGAAATGACCTGTGTAGCACACAGGCCCAAAACAAACAAGTAGGAATTGAACCCTCGTCCCTTGCTTATGGAAACATTGCACTAATAAGCAGGCTACACCTCCACACCTCACTGCACAGCAATGTCTGGATTCAAAGAGACTGCAAGTCACTGCCTAAAATGTCTGCTGTATGTGCCAGTATAGATTAGCCTCTCCAGTGCCCATGAGGCACTGCACACCTGGAACAGCTGATCCGTCTCATAAGCTCAGTAAGATGCACTGACAGTGTGTGTTACAAGCACATAACAGCTACAAACTATGCTACTGAGCAGTTTCAGCGGTCACCCTGAGGGTAAGGATGGGTGTCCAGCACCTGTTCCCCAGAGCTTGCACTGTTAGAGATAGCCTATTCTGCAAATATACATCACTGTCAGTGTGTAGCAGGTACTGTCTGCAATGTGTTATGCTAGTCACCTTGCTTCCTGGACCATTAAACATGCTGTAGATGCCTGTCAAATCTGAGCCCTGTGTCTTTCCCCTGTTGGACAGGGATTCTCTTAGAATAGTGCATGTCAGTGTCCAGTGTTGCAGCAGCTGTTGCCATGGATACCAAATGCAGTAGGGGCTGACTAGACTTGCACAGAGCTGCTGCTGCCACCATGATCCTGCCACAACTACAGTGAGCAAAGCAGGAATGGCTCCCAACTATCTGGAACTACCAATCCACCACAGAGCTATCTCAGCCATGTATATACCAACTGTGATCAATCTGCTGATAAGTTCACAATGCATGTGCACAGAGTGACCACATATACCCTGGCTTGGGACACACAGCAATTGGGCTCCCAAGACAAGGAGTGCACCCATATCACTGGAGCTACATATGGTATGGCAGCATGTGGCTACATAGCTGTGCCATAGTCACAGCACGGTCAGAGTGAGAGTGCCCTTGCAGCATGAAATATTCTAGCCACGCAGGCCATGCACATGATAGATGGGCACTTTGATGTCTCAGCCATTGACCCAACCTCTGATGCAGACACCTCCTGGCCAACCCGTTCTGTTTCAGGCCATACCCACAATCCTCTACTCCTCATCATGCATATTTGCAGACTAATGCTGAGAACAGCTTAGGCAATGCAAGGTGCAATGCAAGGTACAATGCAGTGCAGAAGGCCACAGAACTCTGTAGAGAAATATACACACACACTCACATCGCAAAAGTGGGGATGGTTGGCACTTGCCTGCTACTTTGGTCTCCATATGAGCCCAAGCACTGTTAATGCTTACTCATTGTGCCGGTGCTATAAGCCTGCCTTTCCATTCAGCTGTGGATAGTGGAGTCTGTCTGTGAGGCTGACTGGTGTCTGTACCCTTGCTAGCCAATTCATTTTGTACATATGTTTATAGTTACCCTGTTGCTCCAAGTTTAAACTCCTGTTCAATGTAAGCACAGAACAGTCCTCTGACTGTGCAACCTTTGTTATATGTAAACCGCACTGATAACAAATAGCGCGGTATATAAAAGTTGTTAAATAAATAAATTAAATTAATTAGAGGTTGCAGATGCTGGTGCTGTACCGTAGGCTAAAGTTTACCCACAGGGACATGCAATACACTATCCAAAACCAGGTTTTGAACCCGTGACCTTCCACTCATATACACAGTGGCATTGTGTGTTGAGTCACAGTCTATGACTGACATGTTTCCCATCAGACAGTCCTTGCCACATGTTGCAACATGCACAACACCCAAGACCAGGACGACTTTTGTCTGCTACAGGTGGGTGCCACAGCACTTCCTGCCAACACCCCCATATCATGCTGACATGCTAGAATGCTGTCAGTGGGGGTGGTGCACAGACCCGACCCAACCCAACCAACATGCTGGTTTGGTGGGCACCAGATCTGGATGGGGGGGCAGAGGCACACATTGATGGTCATGCCTTCCCCCCAACCATCTGTCGCTGCTGGGATCCCATCACTGCCTGCTGCCAATACGTCTTGAGGGAGGAGGACAGCCACAGCTATGGTATTTCCCCAGCATCATGTCTGTGTGCCACCACTGTCAATGTGGGATCATGATGGACATCACAGATGTGCCACCTGGGCCGCTGCCTGGGATGACTTGCACACCAGCAACCCCCACAGCATGACCTAAATTCCATCTCCTTTGCCCCATTTGCACCATCAACATGGTGCCCTTTCATACTTCAGCACTATGCTGTTGCTGCTACTGGAACACTACTATCACTATCTGGGGCTCCCCTGTCTGTGCATCACATTGCAGGCATGTAAAAAGGCTCTCTTCCCTCAAAATACACCCTTTCCATGAGGTTTTATTTGCCGTTAGGGTTTCCAGCGTTAAAGGGCTTTAACACATGATTATGCAACAGACGTTAAGGGAACACCTTTATCTTTATCTTTATTTGGTTTTTAATATACCGCTCTACGCTCGAGCACAGAACAGTTTACAATATACAAAACATAAAAGATTGCTGAAAGGAGAAAAGAATGCCATGGTATTGATAGGAAAGAGAAAGAAGAGTGAGAGATAGTGAGAAAGGACAGAGAAGGAGGGGAGAGAGCCACCTCAGTGTAGGAGGAAAGAGGGAGGGAGATTAAAAGCTGAGCGGAAAAGATGAGTTTTCAGCATTGACTTGAACTTAGTGAATGAGAGTTCAAGTTGCAGATCTGGAGGGAGGGAGTTCCAAAGTTTGGGGCCAAGGAAGAAGAAAGCAGAGTTACGGGTGAGGGGGAGGGGGAGGGGGAGGGACATATGATTGGAGTGGATGGGCCGGAGTGAACGCAGAGGTGTATGGAGATGAAACAGATCTGAGAGATATTGTGGACTGCTGGTGTGAATAGCTTTGTGAACCAGAATTAGGACCTTATACTGTATGCAGAAGGCAACAGGAAGCCAATGTAGGTGAATAAGAATTGTGGTGATGTGATCGGTGTGGGAGGCATGGGTGGCAATGCAGGCTGCAGTGTTCTGTAGGAGTTGCAATCTGCATAACTGATACTGTGGAAGACCGGCAAGAGTGATATTGCAGTAGTCTATACAGGAGATCACAAGAGAGAGTAGTATTATGACCAGGGATGGGGTGTGAGAAAGGTACGTACAGCACAGATCTGATGCAGGGAGCAGAAAGAGTTGTATATGATGGAGGATAGGTGGTTGTGGAATGATAAGGCGGAATCTACAGTAGAGTGAGGGGACAAGGGGAATGGGAGAGGAGGGAAGTGAGGGAGCTAGGGAGAGAATGGGACTACCAAAGGTGAACCAGATAGCTAGTGTTTTATTAGGGTTGAGGTGGAGGAAGTTTGAAGACATCCAGGAGCTGACACAGGAAAGGTAAGTATTAAGAGGGGAAATGTCAGGCACGGTGGGGCTGGTATGGTGTACAAAAAGGATGTCGTTGGCATAATAATAGGCAGAGATTCCGTGCTGTTGTATCAGAAGAGTGAGAGGGGCCAGAAAGACATTAAAAAGGAGAGGGGAAAGGATGGAACCCTGGGAGACACCACAGGGAAGGGGAATGGCTGGTGAGGTGGTAGAACCAGAGGAGACAGAGAAGGACCTAAAGATGAGAAAGTAGTGGAACCAGTGAAGGACAGAACTGGTGATCCAAGCATCACTGAGGCATGTGAGGAGAGTGGAGTAGTCAACTAAATCGAAGGCGGAGGACAGATCTAGTGAGACAGCTAGTGAAATAAGACTGCAATCGTGAGAGACATGAAGTTCATTCAAGAAAGAAAGGAGAATGGTCTCTGTGTTGTGGCTCGGGCGAAAACCAGATTGGCGGGGATGAGGGGTGAGGGTAGCGTTGAGGTGAGAAGAGAGTTGTGAAAAGACCAGTTTTTCCAGAAGCTTGGAGAGAAAGGGGAGGTTGGCGACTGGGCGCCAGTATGAGGAGTTGGAAGGGTCCAGAGAGGGTTTTTTAAGGATGGGGCGAATCAGGGCATGCTTCCAAGGGGATTGGAAAGAGCTTGAAGAAAGAGTTTAAAATACTAAGGATAGCAGGGAGGATGGCCAGGGAGTGTTCAGAGAGCCAGTGAGAGGGGATGGGATCAAGCTGACAGGTAGTTTTACGGGAGGTGGAAAGGGTCTTTTCCAGTTCAGGGAGGATTATAGGACGGAAGGAGAACCAACGGTGAGAGACGGGAGAGCCCTCTAATATGGGGGTTGGAGGGAGGGGAAAGAAAGAGGCAGTGGGAGAAAGGGGAGGGGAACAGGAGGGAAAAATAAGATGAAGAGCGTGCACTTTGTCCCTGAAATGGGCTGCCAAAAGAGCGGGATCCGGGGAAACAGGTAAGGGGACTGTGGAAGTAGGTGAATGAGGGGCTGAGAGGGTATGGAGAACAGTGTAAAGCTGGCGGGAGGAGTTGGAGGAGGAAGAAATCTGATTAGTGTAGTAGGATTGCTTGGTGGCAAGAATGAGAGAGCAGTATTGGGCATGGCAGAAGCGAAAGTGGGTCAAGGATTCTGATGAGGGGTGCTTATGCCACAGGCACTCGGCCCGGCAGAGGTAGAAGTGGTGTAACAAAAGACCAGGTTGAAACCAAGGGTGTTGTGTTGGCTGGCTGGGGGAGGGGACTGGGCAAAGAGGCTATCAGATAGAAGGGAGAAAAAGTCAGATGTGAAAAGCTTGTCAGCTGAGGGAAACTGCAAATGGGTATTGGGTGTGATGCGGTGTGCATAAACAGAGGGGCGGGGGCACTGTCCCTGAGAAGAGGGGAGGCGAGATTATGGAGAAGTAGAGGCAGAAATGATCTGACCAGGGGACTGGGGATGCTGACAGGGTAGAGGGAAATAGGAGAGGCAGTGGGGAGATCACCAAATCAAGGGTGCGACCAGCAGGGTGGGTGGGGAAATGGATGTGCAATTGTAGGGTAGGTTAATGAGAAGAGTAATGAAGGAGTTATTATGCTGTTTATACGGGGAGTTGAAGTGCACATTGAAATCCCTCAAAATCATGATGTTAGGGTACGAGAGAGTGGCCTCAGAAAGAATGAGGAGGAGAGAATCCCAGAGGTGTGGTTGAACAGAGGGAGGGGTATAAATGAGGAGGAAATGAAGAGGAGGGGAGGTATCAAGGTGTAGAAGAAAGGATTCGAGGTAGTGCAACACCGGAGAAGATAGTTCATGGATAGGGAGAGACAAATGAAAGAGGGCTGCGACCCCCTCACCTGCCCAACCCCTGTGAGGGATGGCAAGGGTGGAAAAAACTGGGGAGAGGAACCGATTAAGGAGTGCTTCTTCGCCATCATGGAGCCAGGTCTCCGTGAGGAAGAAGAGATCGAGGGAATGGTGAACTGCGAGGTTGTGGATGGGCACAGACTTAGAGCGTAAAGAACAACAATTCAAAAGGACCAAGTGCAGGAGTAGAATTAGAGGAATGGGGGAATGGCCCAGAGGAATGGAGACCAGAGAAGACTGGGAGGGGGCATGACTATGGCAAGGAAGGAGGTTAGCAACAGCTCTGGGAGGAGAGGCTGAAAGAGAGATAGAGGTGAGAATGGGGCACCACCCCCAGTGAATGGGGATGGCAGTCATGGAGAAACACAGAAATAAGCACAGAATGATCAGGGGGACAATGGACACTGGAGGTGCGACTGCAAATGCGGTTGGAGCCTTGGCTGGGGGGGGGGAGGTTGGCATGAGGGGGAGGCTGGTAACTGGGGAGTGGAGAATGGTCATATGGGACTTGACAGGGTCGCTCTCGGAGTCGCCCCAAGGAGGCTCCTTGTGCTGTGAATGCCCACTCTCTGCTCTGTTAAGACCCACTCAACACCTACTGCTCCCTTAATGCTACAGGAGCCTTTAATGCTCATTAATGCAGCTTTTTTGCAGCATTAAGGGCACAAGGGTGCTGATAACAGGCATTAACAGCACACTTGCTCCCTTACCGCTCTTTAGTAGACATGCCCCTTAATTTATTTTCTGTTCCATAGGAACAAGGTGGTATGCAGTATTAGTGAAATATACATATACACCATTCCTCAGGGCAGTCCTTATTAGTAGGGTCGCATTTAGGGGTCTTTTTAATACAGGGTGCTAAAGTATTGCACCTATTGTGGCAATAGTACTGAAACTATGATGCGTTAGGTGCAACACCCCTGCATTAGCTGTTAGGGGTGTGGAAAGCATCTGCCCAGCAGTTAACATGGAGCCTTGTCCCTTATTGCAGGCCACATTAGTGTGGATGCACTTGACTCCACCTATTGAGGTGGCGTTAGGTGATCCCGCGCTAATGCAGTAAGAAAGGGTGAGAACCCGGTGCTAACTGCACAGAGCACATCACGTCCACTCTCCACCCCCACCCCACCCTCTCATGACCCTAACGCAGGTTGCACAGTTAGCGCAAGAAACATCCTGTGCTGTCATGGCCCTGCGCTAGCTGGCAACGCATGTCCCAATACATATGCAGCGTGCACCAGAACATGCGTTGTCAGCTAATGCCTTTTAGCAAAAGACCCCCTTAGTATTAGGGCTCTCTCTTTTCCTTAACACCAAACACTACTTCATTGACCCTGATGTAAATTCTTTGGTGGGGGTGAAGAACTCATACCTTCTATTACATAAAAGACTAACTCACTCCTGAGTGGCATTCCACCATAACATTAGTATCAACATTGTTGCAATAAAATGTTATCACCAGCTATGATTTTGGCTCAATTTCATAAATTTCAGAGTAAAACAGAACTGCATTCAGAACATAAAACAAATATAATCAGAAGATTATAAAAAACAAGACACCTTTCTAAAAAAAATGTGCCTTTTAGCAGTCACCTAAATTTAAATAACTCCCTCTCAAAACAATTTTTCTTTTGGAGGAAGATCCAAAGTTCTGCAGCAACACATGACAGAACTTCTGTTTGAGTTTGTACCTAGAATGTAAATTATGTCGACATATTTAGCCAGTTTACCGGAAAAACACAGGTCCCTCAGCGTGCAAAGCCTTGAAAGTTTAATAGATAATTTTTAAACTGTGATATGAAAGAAATTGGCAAGTAATGCAGTGCTGAGAGAACCAGAGAAAAATGTTCTGATACTGCTGACTATAACTATCCTTTCAGCTGTACGTACTTTGGATCATTTGCAAACTATGCAAGCAAAGACACATCCATAAATAGTAGACCGTAGTAATCAATATTTGAAAACACCAAAGCATGAAAAGCTATTTTAAGTTGTGAGTTAGAGATGTACATGGAAAAAAGATTGTCATGTTTTCGGGCCATTTTCTAATTTTACCCCAATTGTAAAACATTTTTTGGTTTGTTTCATTTTCCTAAAACATAATTAACACTTTTTTGAACTTTTTTTATTTATTTTTATTTTTTTATTTTCTATTTATAAATTTTACAATAAACCAAGCAACACTGCTTGTACAGAAAAGATATCACTTGCACAAATACAAAAGAAAATCTCCAAATGAAAATAAAGCAAGGAATATCATTAGCCCTCAATACATGGGGGAGCAATAAGTAGAAAATACAATTGAGGGTTGAAGACCCCCCAACAATATACAAAAGGAAATATTCCACAAAATCAAATGGAGGTGGAGGCCCGAGACTATATATACAGTATACATGAATGAGAACACACTCAAGAGGGAGAAGATGTAACAATATGCGTACTAATAAATGCAGAAAGATCCTCAGGCTGAAAAAATTCATATTTCTGCAGTTGGTAAATCACTACATATTTACACGGAAAATGTAGCATAAAGGAGGCTCCCAACTGAAGTACTCCTGGACGTAATAATAAAAAGGATTTCCGTCTTCTCTGCGTTTCCCTAGCTACAACTGGGAAGATCAAAACGTTTTTACCCATAAACAAATTAGCTCTCTTTTTATAAAATAATTTAAGGAGCCACTCTCGGTCAGAAGATAAAGCTAAGGTTACTAGCAGGGTGGAAACAGGCAATTCATCTTCCTTGGGAGTTTGGAGTAGAGCAGAGACATTCAAAAAGTCCATTTCTAAAGTCCCAACAGACACTTTACTTTCTTTCTTAACCGACGGCAAGTAAGAGCTAGCTATTGACCTACAACTTAGGAAAGCTATACAATCGCCTCCCAAATGCTATCCAGTGTCACTGCAGCAGGACGGGAGATAGCCAAGGAAAAAGGAGGTACAGAGTCGCCGCCGAGACAGAACTCACAGAAACATCTGCACAGCTCACCCCATGAGGTAAAACACCTTCCGCAGCACTCAAAATCACTCGTGTGTCCACAGCCAGGTTCTCCATCAGCTGATCTCCAGAGCCTCCGACCGACGAGCCCCGCTCCAGATTCGCAGCCGCCGCAGCACTCGGCGAAAGCGCAAATCCACTCATCAGCGGGGCCACAGAGTGACCTGGAAGAGCAGGAGGTGAGCACTCATTCGGGGAGAGAGTCACTTCCAGGGCAAAAGACGCCAAAGTCTCCTCTGCCGGCGCTTCAAAGCCCGCTCGAATCTCCCCAATCTGAGACTCAGAGAGCATTACAAATCGATCCATAGGCCCTGCAGTAACAGGCAATAGCTCCACGGGAGGAGCTCGAGGCTTGCCCTTTCTCTTAGGCATCGTAGCTCTAATTCCTCACAACCGCCATCTTGGAATACGCCACTCCCCCCTCGGTCCCCCCCTTTTTTGAACTTTTTAATGCGCACTGGAGCATGTCTACTAAGCCCCACACTGGTAGCACAGGTTTGGGTCATATTATTAGCATTGGGTTTCACGCTAACTCCAGGTGGACCAGTATAGGTAACCCCATGAAGTTACTGCAAGTCACCATGGTAAACCTATGAAGGAGCAATTGATAGCACCCATTGAGGTGGCATTAGCTTCTCCCGCGCTACCTGTACTCAGAGCAGGTAGCATGGGCTTTAAACTTCCATGCTAGCATTGCTCTGGCGGGAACACCTCCTTCCCACCCAGTCACTCCCCAGACATGCACTGCCCAGATAGCATGGGGTTTTATCACAGGGCCCCATGCTACTTTTTAGAACAGCGCTGCCCAGGAAGTGCACATTACTAAACATGCTCAATCGAATTAATGGAAGTTAAATTGATTTACTGTGCAAAACATTTCTTAAGACATACTGTCAAACTGAATGCAAAGGAGTCCAAACCTGGATGTAGTATTACACCTAAGCTTTTGAGATGAAATATATCAGCAAGGACTTAGAAACATAGAAACATAGAAATATGACAACAGAAAAAGACCACATGGCCTATCTAGTCTGTTCTTCCATAACAACTACAACAGTCCCCTTTTTACCTTTACAGATCCTCTGTGTTTGTCCCATGCTTTTTTGAATTCAGTTACTGTCCTCATCTCTACCACCTCCACTGGAAGACTATTCCATGGATCCACTACTCTTTCCGTAAAGAAATATTTCCGCATATCACTCCTGAATCTATCTCCCTTCACCCTCATCCCATGTCCCCTCGTAGCAGAACTTGCTTTCAATTGAAAGAGGCTCTCTCCCTGAACATTTATGCCACGGAGGTATTTAAACATCTCAATCATATCACCTCTATCCCGCCTTTCCTCTAAGGTGTACATATTAAGATCCTTCAGTCTGTCCTCATATGCTTTATAATGAAGATCACTAATCATTTTAGTAGCCACCCTCTGCACCGACTCCTTTCTGTTCACATCCTTTTGAAGGTGCGGTCTCCAGAATTGCACACTATACTCCAAATGAGGTTGCACCAAAGACTTATACAGAGGCATTATCACCTCCTTTTTTCTGCTAGCCATTCCTCTCCGTATGCACCCAAGCATCCTTCTAGCTTTTGCCGTCGCCTTTTCTACCTGTTTAGCTACTTTAAGATCATCAGACACAACCACGCCTAGGTCCCGCTCTTCTTTAGTGGACAAAAGTACTTCACCCCCTATACTATATTGCTCCCTTGGATTGCTGCAGCCCAAATGCATGACCTTACATTTTTTAACATTAAATCCCAGCTGCCAAATTCTAGACAATTCTTCAAGCTTAGCTAGATCCCTCTTCATGTTATTTACCCCTTCCTGGGTGTCTACTCTATTGCAGATTTTGGTATCATCTGCAAAGAGGCAAACCTGAAAGCCCTTCAGCTATATCACTAACAAAGATGTTAAAAAGAATCAGACCAAGGACAGATCCCTGGGGCACACCACTGATAACATCCTTCTCCTCAGAGTGAGCTCCATTTACTTGTACTCTTTGTCGCCTCCCACCCAACCAATTTCTAACCCAAGCAGTAAATTTAGGGTCCATCCCTAGGGTGCTCAGTTTGTTTATAAATCGCCTGTGAGGAACAGTGTCAAAGCCTTTACTGAAATCTAAATACACCACATCTAGGGCTCTCCCTCGGTCCAACACCCTGGTCACCCAGTCAAAGAAATCAATCAGATTTGTCTGACAAGACCTGCCTCTGGTGAATCCATGCTGCCTCGGATCCTGTAATCCGCTGGACTCCAGAAACCTCACTATTTTCTCTTTCAGCAGCGTTTCCAATAATTTACTCACCACCGAAGTTAAACTAACCGGCCTGTAGTTTTCAACCACATCTTTACTTCCGCTTTTGTGTAAAGGCACCACATGAGCCTCTCTCCAGTCCTTTGGCACCACTCCCGACTCCAACAAGGCATTGAAAAGGTCAGTCAGTGGAGCTGCTAGAACATCCCCAAGTTCCCTCAGTATTCTCGGGTGTATCCCATCCGGTCCCATCGCTTTGTCTACTTTAAGTTGAGATAGTTTCTCACAAACACAGTCTTTTGAAAATTGTTCAAGATGTCCTTTGCTTCTGTTCCTATTTGTGGTTGTTTTCTGAGGTCCTGCTCCTGGTTCTTCATCTGTGAACACAGAACAAAAATATTTGTTAAGCAATTCCGCTTTCTCCTTATCAGCTTCTACATATTCCTCCCCTGCACCCTTGAGTCTGACAATACCACTTTTGCCCTTCCTCTTCTCACTAATATATTTGAAAAATGTCTTATCCCCCCATTTTATTGCATTGGCTATTTCCTCCTCCTTTTGAATCTTTGCCTTCTTGACTACTTTGCTAGCTTCTCTAAATTTTTCCAAATACAGATGCCTGTCTTCCTCTCTCTGTGATCTCTTGTATTTCATGAAGGCTTCCCTCTTTTTCTTCACTTTTTCAGCTACTTCTTTTGAAAACCATAGCGGTCTCCTTTTCCTTTTACCTTTATTTACCATTTTAACAAAAAGGTTGGTTGCCCTTAAAATATCCCCTTTCAGTTTTTCCCACTGTTTTTCTACATCCCTCAGCTGTTCCCATCCAACTAACGACTCCATGAGGTATTGGCCCATCTTCGCAAAGTTAGTCTTCTTAAAGTCTAAGATCTTCACCTTTGAATGGATTCTAACAGCCCTAGTTCTAACAGCCCTAGTCCTAAAGGATGCAAAATGATCTCCCACTACAACATCAGAAACACTTTCACCATTGGTAAGCACCAAGTCCAGTATGGCCCCTTCACGTGTGGGGTCAGTTATAAATTGCCTGAATAGTTCTCCCTGTAGAGAATCCAGGATCTCCTTACTTCTAGATGATACTGCAGCAGGAATGTGCCAATCTGGCATATTGAAATCTCCTATCAGTAGCACTTCCCCTTTCCTAGCAATGCTGCGCATGTCTTCAATTAACTCTCTGTCCACCTCTTCCTCTTGTGAGGGAGGTCTGTATATCACACCAATGTAAATAGATTTCTCTTTCCCTCTTTCTAGTTTAACCCACAATGCCTCCCCTCTCCCTTTTAAGCTCTGTAATTCCAAAGCTTTAATAGTAGTTTTTACATATAGTGCCACTCCTCCTCCCCTACTACCTACCCTGTCCTTTCTGAATAAAGTATAGCCAGGTATAGTTACATCCCAATCATGGTTTTCTGTGAACCATGTTTCTGTAACTGCCACTAAATCCAAGTCAGCCACTCCCACCAAAGCTTCAACATCAGGGATCTTATTTCCCATGCTACGGGCATTTATACACACTGCTTTCCATATGTTACCCCTGTTACCCATTTTCATAAAATTATTTAATGTATCACCTACCTGGGGGCTTTCACTTACCTGGGGGCTTTCTTCACCCATCCCCAACGAATCTAGTTTAAAGCCCTTTTCAGTAGATTTGCCAGTCTACTACTGAAGATGTGTTGACCTTTCTTGGACAGATGGATGCCATTTCTGCTCTGGTCTAGGAAACCAAAACGCTCTCGATGACACCATCCACGCAGCCATGCATTCATCTCCAGGATGTGAGCCTCTCTGCCTTGGCCTTTACCCTCAACAGGAAGGATTGAAGAGAACACCACCTGTGCACCTAACTGCTTCACCCTCTGTCCCAGAGCCATGAAGTCACTTTTGATACGTTCCGAGGTATACCTGGCATTATCATTTGTTCCAACATGGATTAACAACATTGGGTAATAGTGGGCTTGATGAATCCCGGCAAACTCTCCGTAACATCTTGGATTTTGGCACCAGGCAGACAGCATACCTCTCTGGACATCAAGTCTGGTCAGCAGATGGACGCCTCAGTATCCTAGAGAAGAGAGTCTCCAACCACCACTACCCTTCGTTTCCTTGTGGTTACTGATTCTGCAACTTTGGGGTACTTGAGCTCTGGTTCTTCCCTTTCCAGGGATGCTTTCACTTCCTCCACTTCCAGGGCTGCATAATGGTTCTTCAATTCAAGGGCTGGAGAAGTTGGATTGGTGATTTTGCAGCCCCTGGTGACTTGTGTCCAACCATCGACATTCTGTTGGCACCCATCTTCTCCTCTGCTGGAGAGCTTGGTTGCTTCAAGAAGCATCTCATCAATGTACTTCTCACTGTCTTGAATGCTCCTCAGCCTCGCCACCTCCTCTCTGAGTTCCTCCACTTGTTTCCTCAGAGCTTCAGCATGCAGGCACCCTGCACATGGAACCGGTCCTTCAACTGGCATTAGGACCTCTGTCTGGACCGAGGCAGAAGCTGTAACGGGGGCAACAGCTTTAGCGATACGATTTTTCCCAGCCATTGTTCTGTTCGTGGAGCTTAGGTATCTGTTAAAGCAAAAGAGAGAGATCTACCAAGTACCAGCTGTCCTTTCAGAGAAAAAGCAGTTAAATCTCCTTAATTTTATTCAAAATGTGCTGGTCCAATTCTCTGTGCTTTGTCAAATGGGGAGGTGCCCTATAAAGCAAGACTACTCGCTAGGGGTGGGTGGGAGTCAGGGTGGGTAGGGAGGGAACTAACACCTGATTAGGTGTTAGCAGTTCCCAAAGCTGAGGAGGTTACTGGAGTTCAACCACCTACTGTGCTCAAGGAAAGTCCCACTAAAGCACCAAAAAAAGTAATCCTGCTTTAAAAATGTACAAAAATCCTTTTAAGAGCTCCCAGTCAGAGAGCTAACAACTTAATATAATAAAACAAACCCTTAAATCCTTACTGTTGGTTGATCTTGAGAGTTCCTGTAGGAAAGCCTGAACAGGGCAGGGCACTGGAGCCTTTTATGCAGGCCCTCAGCTGCTCTCAGCAAACTTAATTGGAGAGCTAATATATTTATCGTCAGCTTTAATACCCAAGAAACTTAATTTTAGAGGCACCGTCAGATAGTTCAGCCTGAGAATAAATCTAGTCGGAGTAGAGATAAACAAAGCCTACATATCCAAATGGGTAAGGGGGTCATTTTCTCCTGTGAATAGAGGGGATAGACATCCCATTGGGATGTCTTTCCCTCTATTTGCCCCCCTGCCGGCCCCGGCAAAAGCCTCCCCATACAAAGAGTGGATTTGTACAGAGTCCTTGATGGAGGCGGGAGGGAGCGTTCTGGAGGTGGGGTATAGGCAGGCTGCGACCCCGGATGTACAGGGCCAATTCAGAGGTCAGCCCTGTATGTCCAGGGCCTTGTATCTAGACTAGGGACTTATTCCACCTCAGAGGTGGAATAAGTTCCTCTGGATGCGGTGTTTTGGTGGCAGCCAGAGAAGACAGGTGAAACAGGGGTGCAGGAGGTTCCCCGCAGCCGGACCCTGGCCATGGGAGTCTGGATCAAGGGTCCGGCTGGTCCAGCTGTGGGAAAAAGAAGATATCTGCGGCAGCCAGCATTTGTGGTTCCTGAATGGAGCCGTGGTGCCATGGCAACAAGACACCATGGCTCCGCAGCTCCATTCAGGAGCCTGACTGCACTAGTCGGTTTTCGGCTAGGTATGCGGCCTGACAGAAAACGATCCCGGCCTGCATTTCCAGGTGCTAGACCCAATTCTGATCCCACAGGGGCCATGGGATCAGAATCAGGTCTAGCTTTGCATGGCCCAATTCTACCCGGACATTCAGGGACTGGAGGGCCTGAAAGGAATAGGCCTCCACGTGACCTTTTGTGGGCGAGGCAAGAAGCAGCGTGGAATCCTCTAATGGAGTATAACAAAGATTAGGAATAGGGTAGTAGTTAGTGCAGCAAACTGAAAACCAGAAAAGACAATGTTCAAGTCCCACTGTTGTGCCTTGTGACTTTAGACAAGTTAGTTAACCCTCTACTACCTCAAGTAAAATATAAGATTCTAAATTCGCTAAGGATAGGAAAATACCTAATGTACCTGAATGTAACTTACTTTTAGCTACTACTAAAAGGAGGTGAGTTAAAATTAGAAAAAAATAGGAAAGAGGTGATCTCCCTATCTTTCCTTCTTTTATCAAAATAACTTGAGTCTTCCAAGCCCGTACAAATAAGGGTCATGCATCTTTTTTAGACCATAGATATAGGGAAAAACCCAATCTTCAACCACTCTTTCCTAAATGAGCAGTCATTTCCTTGCATATTAGCAATCTCAACACTTAGGGGTATGTTTTCTAAACTTCGCTAAGGGAACCAGTGTGCCGTTAACTCCTGTTATCTTAATGCAGCAAAAAGCCTCTTTAATGGGCAGAAAACGCTCCATTAAGGGCACAGTAGGCAGAGAGTGGGCGTTAACTGAGCAGAGAGTGGGTGGTAACAGCATGTGCTCCCTTAAAGCCTATTGCGCAGCATGCCTAAAAGCAACCCTAGCGCCAAGTAAAGCCTCGCAGAAAGGGTATATTTAGAGCCCATGTCAACATCTGCAATGTGATGCATGGACAGGGAAGACCCAGACAGTGATAGTAGAGCTCCATTAGCAGCATCAGCATGGTGCCCAAGTATGACAGGGCACTATGTTTGTTTATTTATTTATTTATGTATTTATAGAATTCTCTGCCTATAAATATCCGATGCACCACAGAGCTCTCAACGTTCAGAAAGCAACTGAAAACCCACTTGTTCAAGGAACATCTAGGACCTGAGCGCAACATAACCCACTGTAAATGAAGACCAGATATAAAAACTGAACAAGACTGGACACAAAGGATTGTAAATATGTTAGTTATGTAAACCCACTGTGAATTGAGTGCCCAAACCCTCCCCCCTCCCCCCCCCCCCGGTGTTGGACGCCCTCCCTAGAAAATGATGCCGCACCCTACTATTTGTTGCAACTATCTTTGATAAATTGTAAACCGCTTTGACCAGGTGAAAGCGGTATATAGGCATAGTTAAATAAATAAATAAACCTTTTTGAAACCCAACTACACAAACAGCTTTTACTACATTCTCCAGTAATGAATTCCAGAGTTGGATTACGGGTTGACTTAAAAAATATTTGCTCTAATTAGTCTTAAATGGGTTACAACTGTAGCATCATTGATGTCCCCTGGTCATTCTACATGTTGATGGTGTAAATGATTGAACCAGGTATATCCATTCCACTCCATTGATTATTTTATAGACATAACATAAGAACATAAGATATGTCATACTGGGTCAGACCAAGGTCCATCAAGCCCAATATCCTGTTTCCAACAGTGGCCAATCTAGGTCATACGTACCTAGCAGTTTCCCCAAAAAACACAGGTTCCACAATGCTTTTATTGGGTCAAGCATTGATATCCTGGGTCCCTTCTTAATAATGGTTTATGGACCTTTCCTCCAGGAACTTGTCCAAACCTTTTTTAAACACAGCTACAGTAACAGCCTTTACTACATCCTCCGGTAACAAATTCCAGAGTTTGATTACACGTTGAGTGAAAAAATATTTTCTTTTATTAGTCTTAAATAGTTTACCCTGTAGCTTCATTGCATGTCCCCTAGTCTTTCTATATTCTGATAACGTAAACAATCGATCTACGTTTATCTGTTCCATTCCATTCATTAATTTATAGACTTCTATCATATCTCCCCTCAGCCATCTCTTTTCCAGGTTAAAGAGCCCTAACCTTTTTAGCCTTTCTTCATAGGGGTATCCTTCCATCCCCTTTACCATTTTGGTGGCTCTTCTCTGAACCTTTTCTAATAAAGCTATATCCTTTTTAAGATACGGCGACCAGAATTGCACACAATATTCAAGGTGCGGTCTCACAATGGAACGATATAGAGGCATTATAATTTCCTTTATTTTATTTTCCATTCCTTTCCTTATGATACCTAGCATTCTATTTGCTCTCTTGACTGCCACTGCACACTGGGCCAAGGGTTTTAACAAGTTATCCACAATAACGCCTAAATGTTTTTCCTGGGTGGTGGTTCCTAATGTGGCACTTTGCATCGTGTAACCATAGTTTGGGTTGTTCTTCCCTAGGTGCATAACTTTGCACTTGTCCACATTAAATTTCATTTGCCATTTTGATGCCCAGTCTTCCAATTTATCAAGATCCTCTTGCAATTTTCCACCATCCTCTTGGGTTTTAACAACTTTAAATAGTTTTGTGTCATCTGCAAATTTGATAACCTCACTCATTATTCCTTTTTCCATGTCATTTATGAATATGTCAAAAAGCAGCGGACCCAGCACACATCCATGGGGTACACCACTATTCACCTTTCTCTGCTTTCTATCTTTTAACCAGTTCCTGATCCACAATAGTACACTGCCTCGTATCCCATGACTCTTTAGTTTTGCCAAAAGTCTTTGATGAGGAACCTTGTCAAAGGCTTTCTGAAAGTTCAAATACACTATATCAACCGAATCACCTTTGTCTACCTGTTTATTCACACCTTCAAAAAAACATAACAGATTAGTAAGACAAGATCTTCCTTGTCTAAAGCCATGTTGGCTGTCTCCCATTAAGCCATGACTATCTACATGTTCAGCAATTTTGTTCTTTATCATGGTTTCTACCATTTTTCCCGGTACTGACGTCAGGCTCACCAGTCTGTAGCTTCCCAGATCAATCCTGGAACCCTTTTTAAAAATTGGCATTACTTTCACCATCCTCCAATCTTCAGGTATTACAGATGATTTTAATGAAAATTCACAGATTACTAATAGCAGGTCTGCAATCTCATATTTCAGTTCTTTCAACACTCTTGGATGTATATCATCCGGCCCAGGTGATTTACTACTCTTCAGTTTATCTAATACTTGTAACACATCTTCCCGATGTATCAATATTTCCTTCAATTCTTCCGCACCTTTAAATACCACTTCAGTCATGGGTAACATCCCTGCATCTTCCTCAGTAAAGACCAAAGCAAAGAATTCATTCAGCCTCTCCGCTATCACCGTGTCGCCTCTTAGTGCCCCTTTAACCCCTCTATCATCTAATTTAACCCCTCAGACCATCGCAACAGGCCAACTACACAATGTAAATACAAACAGTTCCATATACTATTGCACCACCTTTGTATATAGTTAACCATGATATCTCTTGTCAGATAACACACCTTTGTATATAGTTTCCCCTATTTCCCAAGTTTATATCTCCTGTTAAATGTAATTGACCAGACATATGTAAATTGTCGGATGTTTTTTTGTTCAATGTAAACCGCGCTGATGTCTAATAGTGCGGTATATAAGAATTGTTAATAAATAAAATAAAATAAATAAAATGGACCATCTGACTCTCTCATAGGTTTTTTGCTACGAATGTACTTGAAAAAGTCTTTATTACGCGTTTTTGCTTCCGCAGAAAGCTTCTTCTCAAATTCTCCCTTTGCCTTCCTTATCAATGCCTTGCATTTAACTCACCAGTGCTTGTGCTGTTTCCAGATTTCGTCGTTTGGTTCTTTTTTCCATTTCCAGCCATCTCTTCTCCAGGTTGAAGAGCCCTAACCTTTTTAGCCTCTCCTCATAAGGGGTATCCTTCCATTCACAGTACCATCTGTGATGTTGAAAGTGGCAGCACACAGACATGCTTCTGCTGTGGAAAGATGTGCCACATTGGGCAGTCCAAGGGTCCTGGCACCCTAGGCAGAGATCCTGGCTGCCCTCCCTTGCAGCCGCTGAACCCAGCTGTAGAGGAAGAAGCCAATGGTGCCAGATGCTGTAGCCTCCAGGTAGCTACAATATGCAAGCACCTGGGAAACTACCACAGCAGTGGCTGTCATCCTCCCTCTGAGATGTATCGGTGACAGGTGGGATGGGGTCCCTGCAAAGGCAGGTGGTTGGGGGGAGGGCTGCCTGGCATTCCATGTGTGCCTCTGCCCCCCATTTGGACCTTGAGCTCTAGGCACCTGCCAAAATCACATGTTGGACATTCTGGGACAGTGCAACATCACCACTGACAGCATGTGAGCATGTAAGCATGGTGTGGGGGTGTAGCCGGAGGAGGCAGTGGCACCTGCCTGCAGTGGACCAAAGCCATGTCCTGGACCTATGTGCTATGCACATTGCAACATGTGCTAGGGTGTGTCTGATGGGAAGCATACCTGCCCTTTTGGCAGCACTGTGGCTCAACAGACACAGCCACTGTATATATAAGCAAAAGATCCTGGGTTCAAGTCTGGGTTGAGGATCATGGATTGAATGTCCCTGTGGCTAAACATTAGCCTACAGTGCAGGTATAGCACCAGCATGTACAACCAACAATTAAGCAGCCACATAAACAAGGCTCCACCATCCACAGATGGATAGAGAGGCAGGCTGATAGCACAGGCACACTGAACAGGCATTAACATCAGAACATGCTACTAGTTCCTGCACAATGAGCACATGTTAATGATGCTTGAGTTCATATGGAGACCAAAGTGGCAGGCAGGAATGCCAATCATCCCCACTTTTGCACAGTGATGTGAGTGTGTATGTGTCTCTAGCATACTGGTTAGTGCAATGTCAGTTAAATGCTGGAAAGCAATCAGCACAAATGCTCAAAGCTTAGTCAACAAAATTCCAGACCTGGAAGCCCTAATGGTGGAAATGGACTTGGACATTGTGGCCATTACAGAAACATGGTTTAATGAATCGCATTATTGGGATATAGCCATAGCTGGCTATAATCTATTTAGAAGAGACAGAGAAAATGGAAAAGGAGGAGGAGTAGCCTTGTACGTCAAAAGCAATATTAAAGCTACTGAAATGCAGGGGGCATGGGGAAAAGAAGAAGCGCTCTGGATTGTGTTGGAAAGAGGAGATGTCACTGTCATCCATACTGCTGTAGTCTACAGACCTCCAACTCAAATCAAAGAGATAGATAACGAATTGATTATAAATATGTATTTATTTATTTATGTAATGTCTTTTTTATACCATGATCTTTGGAATCAGTGTGGTTTACAGTCAACAACATTTGAACAGTGCAGGTGGGCCTACACTGGACTTACAATGAACAAGGGATGATAACTTGGGATTAACAGGGATAACTATGTACAGGGTATATACACTTAGCATCTATTATCTGGTGGTATTTTTACAGTATTACATCAATATTTACAGCAGTAGGTCACTATGTACTGTCACGCCACCACCACTCGCCTCTAGTTTAGAGGGGCATGGATTATTAGAGGAACTTTCTGCTATCCGCTTTTTCAGCTTTTTCAAACTATTTCCCCCGCAGTGCCCTCTGGGAAATGTAGTCTTTGCTTAGCTGTATGGGTGCATCAGGCAGAAAGTTGCAGTCAGGCTCAAAGAGGTAAGGCAAATGACAGAAATTTATTTTGTACACAATGGTTCGATCATACCACATACAGGATTATTTGTTCAGGACTCTTTGAAGTAGAGCATTGTCCAAGAACAAATCCAAACACAAAAATGGCTGTTTAAAGGTTCTCTATAGTTCAGGATACATAGTCTTTAACAGCAAGGATATTGCATTCCTTTTTAGCCTTGCTGGCTAAAGCACAAAAATAAATCGCATTCACTGTGGTAGTTTAGCTTCTATTTAGCTTCAAACCTTACTTGGATACCTTCCAAGTAAAACAGATATAATCCTGGGGCAAAAGAAAGCTTTGTTATAATAGCTACTTTAGCTTACCCCAGTGTCCTCATTTCAGCAGCAGGTGATTAACAAGCTTATCACAGTTCCAGGCTTGCTCCTTAGTCCCCGTAAACTTCCCCTTTACAAACATAAGGGAATCACGGCCACCCTGCTTGTGGACTATGGGTACCTTTTTCCTGGTAGACTCTCTTTCAAGACTGGCTTGTTTTCTCTACGTTCCCAGGTTTAAAGCGTGGCAAAAGGAACAGTCCATGGGAGTGTCCTCATCATTCATATTCACCTCGGGCTCTCCCAGCTGCATAGGTTCTGACTCCCCGTCTTGCTCACAGTGCTCAGCTAACAGCCTCCCGGGGAATCTTGGAGTCTCTCTTGTTCCTGGCCCCAAACTCTCTTGCAGCTGTGCTATATGCCAATTAGCACTCTCTTCTCCTGGAAGCTCAGTTCCTCTGCTCTGCTCAGCACTAGTCAAGCTTCCCTTGCTTGCATCTGTGCCTCTGCTCATGTCAGCCTGGCTTCCTGCTTCTCTTCCCCTTTTCTCACACTCTAGCATAGGTTTATATTTCCAGGGCTCTAGCTCCAACTCCTCCCTACTCAGGTGACAGCAATCAGCCTGACTTCGGGCACCTGAGTGCTTGGAGCATTCACTACCTAAGGGGTTCTGGGTCCTGTATTCTCTCCCCTTCCTTCCACTAGGGGGAGCATGAAATGTGGGCCACGTGGAAGTTTTCTGATTCCTGGAGGTGGTTGTGGCTTTCCTACCCTGACTAGGTAAAAGGGGGCCCTTTACTAGGGTGAATTCCCTGTCTCTTTGTCCTCCCCCGGACTCTAGATAGGCATCCTTGCCACAGTACACATTCAGTAGACTGGGGGTATTGTTGAACTAGGAGGTGGGGCTGTAATCGTGTGGCATTGGTGCACTGGGGGTGAGGGCCTGGTTGAGATATGTCATTTGTATGAGAGCAATACTGGAGGAAGAGGTGGTGCTTTAGTGCCTTCCTAAATTGGGCGAGGTCGGTGATGGCCCGGAGGTCAGGCGGAAGCGCGTTCCAGTATGTGGGTGCGTAGAGGGCAAAGGCTCTGTGTCTGGATGTTTGTGAACATTTTGTTATTGCCTTTGGGATTCTCAGGGTGTTGGCAGCAAATGATCTCCAGGCAGGGTCCATCAGCTCTCAGCTGTCCTTCCATCCATCACCTCCAGATTGATTTTCCAGGCTGCTTCT
This sequence comes from Ichthyophis bannanicus, assembly GCA_033557465.1. Classification (NCBI taxonomy): domain Eukaryota; kingdom Metazoa; phylum Chordata; class Amphibia; order Gymnophiona; family Ichthyophiidae; genus Ichthyophis; species Ichthyophis bannanicus. Next base: position 1,297,716,482 of record CM066031.1, read on the forward strand.
TTATCCTGTGTTAGGGTTACAGCCGTTTTTGAACATTAAGTTACCTTGACACCTTACTGCCTGAAGTCCCATTACCGCATGTTAAATAGCCCATAGCACCCTTAATGCCTAAATGCCTCCTACACACCCAGAGCCTTTTTCGCACAGAATCCCCTTTTCGCCGCTGTTACCACTCAGCAATGCATGCTCCTTTACCGCCATTTAGTAAACATACCTCTTAATATATAAAGCACCACTAATCCTGTGTGCTTGACAAAATTCTTGAGAAAAAGAGCACAGGGTGATGAAGGACTAATTATCCATCATCCACTGAATGTAGAGTATTTTACATGCTTATTTGTTTTTATTTAACACTATAAACTTACTCCTGATAATAATATTGAGTTGTGCATTTAGGTTTAGAAGTAACCGACAGCGTTAACAAAAATACAAGGTCCAATATTCAAGCAAATTATATGTTCGCCAAAACGTTATGTAGATGTTGTAAGACTATTTAAATTACTAAATGGCCCAATATGAACTATAGAAATTCAGGCTGGGTTAGAGGCCCATCAGAGGTGACCTTAAAAATTATTCATTTAGTCACAATATTCAGAGACAGAGTATAATTTTTTATACTACCAAGTAGTCAACACACGTTTTTATGCTCATGTGCTCTTATATCCAGCTTTATAGGATGTTATATTTTAAGCATCTAGTTGTGTGCTCCATCCATATTCTGCCCAAATTCCATCCTGTGCATGCTCACACGATGAGGCCAACACATGTACTATTAGAATAGTGACAATATCAGTCACATGTAATGCCCACTTACTGTATGTGCTTGGCATTAAGGGTACCATGCTTTCCTGGTTCTCTTCTTATCTCTCCCATCGCTCTTTCAGTATTTGTTCTGGTGGATCCTCCTCTGCTGCAATCCCACTCTCAGTTGCTGTACCCCAAGAATCTGTTTTGGGTCCACTCCTTTTCTCTCTATATATCCAGTTCCTTGGTACACTCATCTCTTCCCATAGCTTTCAGCATCTTTAGGCTGATGACTCCCAGATCTACCTCTCTACACCTGAAATCTCTCTGGTAATGCAGGCCAGGATCTCTACCTGCCTTTCTGACATTGCTGCTTGGATGTCTCACCACCACTTGAAATGGAACATGGCCAAAACTGAGCTTCATATTTTTACCCATAAACCCTCCGCTCTCCTTCCTCCTTTCTCAATTTACGAACATAAGAACATAAGATATGCCATACTGGGTCAGACCAAGGTCCATCAAGCCCAGTATCATGTTTCCAACAGTGGCCAGTCTAGGTCATAAGTACTGTCGCGTCCACCCCTTATATAGGCGGCTGCCTAGTGGGAGTGGGCGGACCACATATTTATTTGTATCCCTTTAAGTGCTGCAGTCTCTGTTCCCTTGTAGTTGTGGCACAGACTGAGTCAGCAAGGAATAGGGTTAACAATAAGTTTTATTGTTATTGTTGCACAAGTGTTCACCTACTATCCCAATAACAGAAATAAAGGATTCTTCTCCAAAGTAAATTCTCTTTAACTGAAACAGGATTATTCAGCTTCTAAACATACAGGCATGTTCCTTTCACAGCACTGTCTTCAAGCTTCTTCCTGATATAAAACATTTTACTGCTTTCTCCTTCAGCAATGAAAAGGCTTCTTTAAAACACCAAAAGCAGTAATGATCTTTTCTTCCAGGGTTTTGCCTAATTGGCCTGGCTTTTACACTCCAGCAGCTCTCTGCCTCTTCCCGTGTAAAATCCTCCTGGCACAATGTCAGGCGTCTTCCAGCACTTACTATTAGTATCACAGTTCATAGATTTTACCCTCTCTGGCAAAATGCACAATCAGTTTCCATATCAGAACCCTCAGTAGCAACACTAGCTTCTTCAAACTGCATGGGCTCTCCCTCTGAGTCTGATATGCTTTCTTCCAATACAGGCTTCTCTTGAATAGGCTTCCACTGCTCTAATGAAGCCTTTAACTGTTTCAAACGGGGCTCTTCTTTAGTCTGAGCTGTGGGGGAGGAACTTAGAACACCAGTCTCTTTGAGTACTGCCTTAATAGAATCAAAAGGGCTCACCTTTTTCCTGGCCTTCCGTACCCTTTCTGGCAAACTTACAGGCAACCTCTTGTCCCCAGACTGCTTCCTCTGCTCCCGGCTGTTCTCCTGCTCAACAGGGTCTGACTCTGACTCCTGTCTCCAGAGCTTCCAATCATCCACTTGCTCATATGCAGCTGTGCTTCTCTCTGAACTAGCGCTACTCACACGTTGCCTGCAGAGTATCTGTGTAGCCTTTCCCTTGGAACTTTGCTCCTGCTTAAATTCTCATCTCGGTTCCTCTCACAGGTCCCCTCAGAACTCCTTTCAGGATCTCTTCCAGAACTCTTACAGCTCCTTGCTGCCGACGTTCTTTCTGACCTTCCTGTTCTTCCTGTTCCTGTTCTCTCTCTAACTGTTTCCACGTGGCTAAATGTTTGGGGCTGTCCTATGGGCTTTGACTCCACCCCCCTTCCTCTTACGTCAGCTCCCCAGGTTGTCATGGAGCTGAGGTGTGGCTCCCTCTCTTGCTTTCTGAGCACAGGGTTTTTTCCATTAGTAGAAGGTTTAACCCTTTCTCTGCCTGCACTGCTCTTAGCTACAGGGGAAAAAGAGTGATTTCTGCCCTTTCACTAGCGTTTAACCCCGCTGCGCCATCACAGTACCTAGAAGTCTCCACAAAAGACACAGGTTCCTCAGTGCTTGTATTGGGTCTAGCAGTGATATCCTGGATCCCTTTTAATAATGGTTTATGGACATTTCCTCCAGGAACTTGTCCAAACCATTTTTAAACCCAGCTACATTAACAGCTTTTACTACATCCTCCGGTAACAAATTCCAGAGTTTGATTACATGTTGAGTGAAAAAATATTTTCTCTTATTAGTTTTAAATAGGTTACCATGTAGCTTCATTGCATACCCTAGTCTTTTTATATTCTGATGAGGTAAACAATCGATCTACACTTACCAGTTCCACTCCATTCATTAATTTATAGACCTCTATCATATCTCCCCTCAGTCATCTCTTTTCCAGGTTAAAGATCCCTAACCTTTTTAGCCTCTCTTCATAGGAGTATCCTTTCATCCCCTTTACCACTTTGGTGGCTCTTCTCTGTACCTTTTCTAATAACGCTATATACTTTTTAAGATATGGTGACCAGAATTGCACACAATATTCAAGGTGCGGCCGCACCATGGAACGATACAGTGGCACTATAATATCATTTGTTTTATTTTCCATTCCTTTCCTTATGATATCTAGCATTCTATTTGCTCTCTTTGCCGCATTGCACACTGGGTGGAGGTTTTTAGCATGTTATCCACGACAACGCCTAAATCATTTTCCTGGGTGGTGGTTCCCAATGTGGAACCCTGCATCTTCTAGCCATAGTTTGGGTTGTTCTTTCCTAGGTGTATAACTTGGACATTTCGGCAGCATTTGACACTGTATCCCTTGCCAGATAGGATTATGCAAGAATACTCTACTACTTGGAAGATCGAACGCAAAAAGTCAAAAGCAACCAAAATAAATCACTACAGTTCCCCGTCATGCAGGGAATACCACAAGGTTCAGCCCTGTCATCAATGCTCTTTAATATTTACATCCAACCGATATGCAACATCATCAAATGCCACAAACTCCACTATCACATTTATGCTGACGACATCATGGTGTATGCTCCAATCAACCTACTAGCACTTAACACCACAACAATAACCAAATGCCTTGAAAACATGAATGCCTGGCTCACAACCAATAACCTGACGGTCAACTGTGATAAAACTGAGGCAATGTTCGTCACCAGGAACCCCACCTTCATTCCACCACAAACTATCAACATTCTATACAAACTCAGAGTAGTCAAAGATGAAGTTAAGTACCTGGGCATCACAATGGACAGAGCTCTGAACCTGAAATCCCACATCACCAAAAACTGCAAACAAGGCCTATCAATGCTTGAGGACCATCAGAAAGATCAAGCCAATACTCCGCCAAGACCACTTCCACACAGTGTGCCAAGCACTCATCACTCCTCTGCTTAATTACGGAAACTCACTATATCAAGGCCTCCCTCAGCAGACCTTACACCCACTCTAGATGGTGCAAAATACTTCAGCATGCATCATTACAGACACTCCAAGAACTGAGCACATCAACCCCATCTTAGAGCAACTACACTGGCTCCCAATGATGGCCAGAGCAAAATTTAAAACAATCATGATCATCTTTAAAATCATTCACCATCTCTCAGCAGACGTACTCCAAGACATCATAACAAGGGGTATCAGCAATAGACCAAGGATCAATAATGACAACATGATCGGCACACCTGCAGGATATCACAAGACAAAACAAACAACTTCAAGAAGAGCTCCTTCACTACTGGTGTCCACACTATGGAACTCCCTCCCAACGAGCCTGAGGGTATTAAATGACATCACAGACTTCTGCAAGGCCCTTAAAACCCTGTTCTTTACAGAAACTTATGAGCAGACAACAGTCCCCACCGAACAGTAATGCAACTACCTCCGCCAACTTGACACCCACTCATCCCAACTAGACATACGAGTTCATTGTATAATGTTGTTAATTACCCTCATGTTAAATATAACCCTCCAATTGTACTGTCTAAATGTTGTTACGTATCCTCATGTTAAATGTAACCCTCCAATTGTGATGTGATGTAACCACTTTGATTGAAGGATAAGGTGGTATACAAATCTGTCTAAATAAATAAATAAATAACTTTGCACTTATCCACATTAAATTTCATCTGCCATTTGGATGCCCAGTCTTCCAATTTATCAAGATCCTCTTGCAATTTTCCACCATCCTCTTGGGTTTTAACAACTTTAAATAGTTTTGTGTGATCTGTAAATTTGATAACCTCACTCCTTATTCCCTTTTCCAGGTCATTTATGAATATGTCAAAAAGCAGCAGACCAAGCACAGATCCCTGCAGTACTCCATTATTCACCTTTTTCCATTGGGAAAATTGGCCATTTAGTCCTACCCTCTGCTTTCTATCTTTTAACCAGCTCCTGATCCACAATAGTACACTGCCTCTTATCCCATGACTTTTTAGTTTTGCCAAAAATCTCTGATGAGGGACCTTATCAAAGGCTCTCTGAAAGTCCAGATACACTATGGGGCATGTTTACTAAACTGCGGTAATGCCATTTGCGTTAGGTTCCGCGGTAAAGGTATGGATGCCCATATAAAGGCATGGGCCGTGCATCATCACGACAAGCTGCGTGAGACAATGCGCGGTACAGGCGCCTTGTGCTAAGGCGCGGTACAAAGCGCCGCACAAGGTACCTAGCATAAGGCGCCCTACAAGGCGCCCTGAAAAGTGCCAAAACCCAAGGTGCCCCATGTCCAGGTGCTATAATGATTATGCTAAAGTGGCCAAAGATATGGTGTCATAGGGGCAATAAGGTGGCCCAAGTTGGCAAGCATGAAATGTATGGCTGAAACACAGATGTATCCCTAAAAATGCACCGAGCACCAAGCAAAGCCAATGGACAAGTGATGGAAGGAAGGAGAGTTGGGAGCTGATGGACCCGCCCAGCCTGCGTGCAGCCTATGTGGCAGCTGGTAAAGTGGACAAACATATCGGAGGCAGCTGTACAGATGCACAGGATGCCTGCAATGTAAACTGTCACAATGACAGTGGTTGGCAGAGGATGGGGATACGTGTCCACCAGTGGAGGTAGAGGTGGCAAGACAAGTGCAATTATAGGAGAACAGAGGAGTAGTAGGGCTATGCCGAGAAGACACATGAGAGGCAAGCATGAAGAGTCACAATGCAGAAAAGGGTACCAGTGTAGGACATGGGGTAGCAGCCTGCACATGAAGACAGGATGCCACACAGCTGACACACGCAGATAGATGGACAGAAGGATGTTTGGCAACTGTGATGAGGGTAATATGGGCTGGCAGCACAGGTCCGCAGAGATATGACTGTCCAAAGGAATGACAAGTAGTTGTATAGGACAGGCATAAAAAACGAGAACAAACAGAAATCGAAGCCATGACCAGTGGGCAGAAAGTCAGTGAATAAACCAGCAGGCTACACTACCATGTTGATTTCCACAGCAATGTCTGCTTACAAGAACACTGCAGGACACCACACAAAACACCTGTTGTGTGCCAGGATAGAGCAACCCCACCAGCATCCATGATGCAACACAAATGCAGAACAGACTCCACAGCTGATATCACAGTCTGTAAGTGGGACAAGAGACACAGATAAACATATGCACACACACCATGAAATGAAATGCCGTGAACATAGCATGCCAAGGAGCAAAGATCCGAAATAGAAAGGGTGGCAGGGGCCTGCAGAGGGGACAGCCATGTGCATGGTCAATGGACCAGGGCAAAACAGGGAATAGAACCAAGAAGGAGCACATGAGAATCGAACCTACACAACAACATGTCCAACAACAGCATTACAACAGCACTACCAATCCCCCAAGCCAACTACTCACTTGGATAGCATAATGATAAGAATCATATGTAACAGCTACTATGTGAAAGATAGGCTGCATAGAGGGCACACCATGGTGCACAGCAAAGAGAAGGGAGGGTGTGCGGAGAGGTGACGAAGTTGCAGCCATTGCATGGTAAGGTTAGCAGAACACAAGAGGAATGGAACATGCTGGGATCAAACCCACAACCTATGGTGGCCCAATGCATGCCTCTAACCACTATGCCAAACAACCACAGCAACTGCAATGCTAATATGTACCACTAAATGGAATGTGTGTATGGAAGGTCATAGCACTGTGTGAGGTGGCAGACGGCTGGCACACAGGCAACTGCCAGTGGTCTAGGATGGTCAGTGTGGTGATGCAGCAGCAGAGACAAATGTCTGTTGTCATAAGGTAGACAGCACAGACCCTGAAATATTAAGAGATAATAAGAAAGAAGAGCTTACCTTACAGCCACATGGGCAGTTACAGCATTCACAATGCAGAGAGGCAGGGAAAAGGAAAACAAACTTTCCACATGGTTTTAGTGACGCAGTAAGAATTGAGGGTTCCAATCAGGCTCACCTGGACCCAGACTCACGTTCTACGTTAGATGAGCAGAGAGATAAAAACAGATGGGAAATCCCACAGAGAGAGGGTGAGCTGGAACTAGGAAGGAGGGAAGGAAGGAAGCTGGGGCCTGGACTAGGGCTGGAGCAGGAGTTTGAGTTTGAGGAGGAAAGCAGAGACCAAAGGAAGTCTGACTGCAGTTCCAGGCAGGCTTGGAGAGAAGGTGAGACCAGAACTCCAAAGCAGTTACAGAAAGACACGTTGCCTTGGAAAACCAGGGCTGAAGAAAGGCAGGCTGATAAACCCGGGAGAGCTAAGAAAGACAGTAGCAAAGTCTTCCCAGCCAGAGGGGTCCTCGTACCGAGGCAAACAGCCAAGCCAACAGAGGGCGGAGGTCACGTCCAGAGAAGCTCACTGAAGGCAGGAAGTGAGTTTCCTTCAGCTAAGCACAGTGACCGGTGTTCCCAAAGAAGAGCAGGCTGCAGGGCAGAGAGAAAGCCTTGGCTAGAAGCAGAAGAGTTTGAAACCATCTTCTCCACAGGAAGAGATAAGTACCCTATCTTTGGTAAAGGGAGAGAAGGGGGTCTCCGTGGGAAAAGTCAGGCTTACAACAGGCTAGTAAACTCTTATTGGCCTAAGCCGTGGGAAGAAATCCCCAGCACAGCTCCTGCTATCTGGGATACCCAAAAGCAGCTCCAACTCACAACAACTGAGGTTTCCCCAGGGCAAGGCTCGGAGAGCAGTTTCACAGGTGCTCAGTGTCCATACACAGGATCCGGTCCTGGCCCTATGCAGTGGGAGAGCTATAGCCCAGAAAACATCCCTGAGCCCATGGAATGTGCTTTATGTGTGGCTGATAACATAGAGTCTCTCTGTTAAAAAAAGGAGCAAGAAAGAAACTGTATTTTTGTACATTGGAAATGTGATGGACTTTATTTGCTGGAAAGAAGCATAATTATTATTTGTTAAGAATCCTCTGCACCGGTGAAGCAACCGTTCATTTATGTTGTCCTTATTCTATGACATCTTCAAGGGAAAGGGAATAAAACCCAACCTTAATTTTCACTCTGGTCACGACTGCAGTGTACTTATTTCCACAACTTCAGGCTATGCCCAGGTCTAGGCAACCGCCTAAGACCGGCATAGTCTCACACTGTACAAAATGTCACAACAAAGCCACTGGTCCGTCAACAGATGAGGAGCAGCACAGATCATGTCCAGGAGATGCATGGTGTGCACATGTACACAGTGGATGCTGCATGCTGCATGTAGAGGACCAAACACACAGGAGTCATGAAATGTCTACAAAGGCATACATGCCTGACAATAAAGGACACACAAGCCAGGAAAAGCATATTTAGTTAGATATCTGCTAGTCTACACACAGATATATGTAATGGGTGTCAAAGCCTGGCCATGATATCAAGCAAATCAGTGTACATGGCAACATAACCCTCAGAATGTACATCAAATGGTGACAATAATTAACTTGACCCTGTCAGAGCAATGCAGGGAATGTGGCCTGACAAATGCTACATGGGGAATTGAATCCTGGTCCCCAGCTATGCAGACCAGTGTGAGAACCATAGTGCCACACCAACACATAAACAGCTCTTCAGTGGATGATGTGTAGACAAGGAGGCAGGCACATATCCAATCAGTCCCACAGCCACTGCCAGCACCAGTGTCAACGAACACCAATGTCAGTTATGTCTGACACACACATCCCAGGTGGGGATGTAGAGGCAGCAGCCCAATTAGTAGAGATGCCCACCCACAAGAAGCCACAATGCTCCAAGACAGATGACATTCAACTGTACAGGCACATGGGAGCGATGAATGTACCTGTGTTAAAATGGAATATGTATGCGGCCATCAGTGAAACCATCTGTGCATAGGAATGCAGCAGCAGAATGTCCTATACACTACACACATGTTGTGTATGATAGAACACACACATTGGGCACATTGGTCAAAGGTCGACTGGTGACACGGTGATGTGAGTGAATCAGATGGCACTGACGTGCGCTGTCTGCATCATCATGGGAATAGTACAGGAACATACAACTAACAGGGGGCATGGTCCAGGCAGGTGCACCAAGCTGCCAACATAACCAGAAGGTGATAGGGTCGGAACGGAGGATACCTAGATGTAATGCCATGCTGCCATACAGTAATGTAGATCTGCAGTTCACAGGCAAATGCAGAATCATTAACAAAATGTCATGTCTCAATGTTCCAGCACCAGCCCTCAACTGTGTAGACCATATGTGTGTGTATCAAAGGGTCCCACAGCAGTGTAGATGGCCAGTCAAAAGTCCGTTATGTGCGTGAGAATCAGCAGACATCAGTTACGCATGTACAGAAACACATTTAATGACCAAATGGGAGCAATAACAGTTACACAAGGCCAAATGAGGACATGGAAACAGGTAGGAGATGCACATGTTGCCAAAGAACAAACATAGCCGAACCTCATAGACATAGAGGTAGCACCATGCAGAAGACCTGCTGCAATGGGTGTTGTGGATACAGAAGCATCACAGATATGCCAATGAACAGGGGATGCACAACCTAAGGCAGAAAAAAGAGACATCCCCCGCCCCACATCTAAGGTAATGGTACAATGCCAGTGCTACAATGCTATGTCATACAGAGGTTTGGGCACACATGCATTGATGGACAGGTAAATCAATGTACAGTGGCACATCTGTTGAGGAACCACACACAATAACATGTATGTGGAGTTAGAACGAAAGGACAAAAATGATGCACTAACCCACACAGATTCCACATAGGTACATGCACCTTTGCAAACCTGGAATCAGGCAGATGCACATGCACTGTGTATGTGAAATCATGACAGAGTGCTGCCCCAGATGATTTGTAACACCCCCTGCGAGGGTCAAACAGAAATCACAGATGGTGGCAGGCATCACAGTGGTGTGGTGGCAAACAGTTTCTCATGCCGAAGTACAAGGTAGCCAGACATAGCAACATGGTCTACAGCAGGAATGGGCAAACTATGGCCCGGCGGACCTTTTAATCTGGCCCGCGGAGCGCTAGCTAATTTATTCATTTATTCACCTCACTTTCTAGAGGATGCAGCGTAATCTCGCGATGGCCGGCTAGTGTAGTACAGAATCCCAAAATGAGTGGGGCAAAGAAAAGAAAAGTGGACAGTGAATGCAGAGTGTTTAATAAGGAATGGATAGCAAAATATTTTTTTACCGAAGTCCGATCAATGGCTGTATGTCTCATATGCCAGGAAACTGTTGCGGTTTTCAAAGAATATAATATCAGCCGTCATTTTGCCACAAAGCATGCTAACTCTGCTAGCAAGCAGTCGCCCCAAGAACGGGGGTCTACAGCTCGGAGGTTGATGGCTAAATTACAGGCTCAGCAAAATTTATTTCACAGACAAACTGCGATTCAAGAGTCAAGTACCAAAGCAAGTTTTATGCTCTCATTCAAATTAGCAAAAGCTAGTAAATCCCTCTCTGAAGGAGAGTTTTTGAAAGAATGCATGATAGAGACCGCAGGTCTTTTGTGTCCAGAGAGCAAAGACAAGTTTGAAAAACTCAGTTTATCACGCAGGACAGTGACTCGTCGTGTGGAACTGATTGATGAAGACATAACAAACAAGTTAAATAATATTGCAGAGTCCTTTAAATTATATTCGCTAGCACTGGACGAAAGTACAGACATAAAAGACACAGCTCAGCTCTTAATTTTTATCCGAGGGATTAGCGACAGTTTTGAAATAACAGAGGAGTTTTTGGCCATGGAGCCACTTAAAGGAAAAACACAGGGAGAAGATTTGTATGACCGGGTGTCTGCTGTCATCAAGAGTATGAAGCTACCTTAGAGTAAACTTGCTAATGTCACTACGGATGGATCTCCAAATTTAACTGGAAAAAATGTGGGATTGCTGAAAAGAATTCAGGATAAAGTGAAAGAGGAAAACCCTGAGCAAGAAGTTATTTTTCTCCACTGCATCATACACCAAGAATCTTTGTGTAAATCTGTATTACAGCTTAGTCATGTTGTGAATCCAGTTATAAAGCTTGTTAACTGCATACGAGCAAAGGGACTTCAGCACCGTCAGTTCATTGCATTTCTGGAGGAAACCGACGCAGACCACCAAGACTTGATTTACCACTCTCGTGTCCGCTAATTGAGTTTGGGCAAAGTGTTTAAACGAGTGTGGGATCTTAAAGAAGCGATTGATACATTTTTGGAGTTAAAGGGGAAGTCTGATGATTTTCCAGAGCTGAGCGACAAGAATTGGCTGTGTGACTTTGCGTTTGCTGTTGACATTTTTTCTCACATGAATGAGCTTAACGTCAAGCTACAGGGAAAAGACCTGTATATTCACGACATGTATAGTAATGTAAATGCCTTCAAAACCAAGTTGACTTTTTTTTCTAGGCAAATTTCAAAGAAAACCTTCTCTCATTTTCCCACACTAGCCACACAGGAAAAGGCCATCCAAAATGTGAATAAATATAGCAAATCACTGAATGACCTGCATGAAGAATTCTGCCGTCGTTTTTCAGATTTGGAAAAAATTGAAAAGTCACTTCAGCTGGTGGCCTGTCCCTTGTCACAAGACCCAGAAACAGCACCACAAGAAGTGCAATTGGAACTAATCGATCTTCAATCTGATGCAATCTTAAAGGAGAACTTTCACTCTCTTCCACTAAAAGAGTTCTATGCCTCACTTAAAGATGACTGTTTTCCAAACCTCCGGGGGATGGCACAGAAGATTCTGGCCTTGTTTGGCTCGACCTACATGTGTGAGCAGACGTTCAGCGTCATGAACATCAGTAAATCCCGTCACAGATCCCAGTTAACTGACCAACACCTCAGATCTATTCTGCGAATTGCAACAACAAAGCTATCTCCTGACTTTGATGCCTTAACAAAAAGGAGACCAACAACACTGTTCCCACTAAAATTGAAGGTACTATTTTATGAAAGAAATACATTGCATAAAAGTTTTGTAAAATAACTCTTTTTATGCTTTTCTACCTTAAATTAATCTAAACATTTAATGTTACAAATTTAAATTTAATTTATATTAATTCACTCATACACACCGTCCATCTACTCTTGGTCCGGCCCCCGGGTCCAATATATGAGCCCATTGCGGCCCTCGAGTCAAAATGTTTGCCCACCGCTGGTCTACAGGATGTTCCCCCTGTGGCACACACGTGGCTGCATGCAACTGTCCACACAAACATATGTAGATATACTGCACTGCAGGTCATACACATGGGCCATACACATCAACACATTGTCAGATAGATGCACAACATACAGTGAGTATGTGACATCCTCCTGTACATGTTTGGACCAGTACACATTGTCCACAGTGAAAATGTCATCTGAAAGTACACATGTCCCAGTATGGCTGTCACAGATCCATGGGCATGCAAGGTTACGTGTGACAACCCAGTGTGCCACAGTAATGCAAACTGTACTGCGTGTCCATCGCAATGACCATGACACACGGCCAGAGTATGGCAGCAATGTTGTGTTGGTTGTCCCTGTTCGGCACAAAGTATTAGTCAAACAATAATGTCCATCATAGGTGTGTGTCCCACTCGCTGAGGCCCATCACCCAATGGTACCATCCCCCAGGGATCATTGCATGGAGTTGCTCGGTCCACCAATGGTACTGTGATGGGTAGGCCACCTGCATTGTAGATGATATGTCATGTATGTTCGCTGTGCCCAGTGATAGAGGAAGGAGAAACAGGTCATGGTATGCTGTACACAAAATAAGGTTACAATGGAGAGAGAAAAAACACAATATGTACATAATGAGATCTCAGACATGTACACAGGACACGATCACAACAGAGCACAGTACGTGTTACCCACAGCTGGAGATGTCACGGCCGACCAGGTTGCCATCTTGACATGGCCATGTCTATGGCCATGTAACATAGGCTGCCCAGTGGGCCACAGCATGTCCAGCAGTGTTGGTGCACACAGATCCCACAGAGGTCCACAACAAAACAAACAGCCCATAAGAAACATCTGAAGTGTGAGTCAAAACAGTTCAAACATGCAATGTACCATCTGTGTGCAGCAGGTGTCCAATAGGGACTGTCTGAGGCAGGCAAAGGCCACAAGAGGTCACAGTAAAGGTAGGGTATGTCACTGGAATGCATGGAATCACCATGGCTGCATGTCGAGCAGGCAATGCCACATATTCAAGGTCTGGTGAGATCTGGGAAACGGAAGCTTTGATACATAGTGGACTGGCAGCAAACAGGAGACAGGCCAGTAGAAAACATAGAAGATGTGTAAATACGTGCGCACAATGTACACAAGGGCACCAGCACAGGATTAGAGATAGAGCAGTGAGCACCACTGCACAGGTGTCCAGGCACATCCCATCACCAGACAACGCACAAGGGTAGCAGAGTGTGCCATCACATAAACACGTCCCAAAAATGCAGACACACACACACAGCGAGATGGGGAGAGCATGCCGCCAATAGCATATGGTCCCTGTGAGCCCAAGCTGAGACCAGTGGAGACAAGCATCACAGTCCATGCAAGGAGACACAGATGTTGTATAATGGCACAATGCTAGGGAAGGGGTGTATGTGCTGCCCGCCACCACCACACCCTGCATCTGCACACACACACAGCTCCGTCACAGTTGCCACAAATACAGTTGTGAAAACCAAGAACCTGACCTGAACTAATGGCCATATGGTTGCCAAACCGAACATGTGGGGTAGGGAGGCACAGGCCAAACAGGTGAACAACAACATATGTGCAATGGACAGAGAACAACAGAAATGTGCTATGCTGCAGTACCCCCACAGTACATATACCACTATGTTCACCCAACACAGTCACCTGCAGGTTGAAAGACATACTTACAGGTACCACTGCACCACTGTGATGGCCAGGAATATTGGCTACCCCTGGGGATGTAAAGACAGAAGGGAAACATACATATGTGCAGAGAGAGGCCAGAAACAGACACAGCAGCATGTACATGTAGACAAATATGCATATTACCACATATGCAGGACTTACATGAGAACAGCTCCTTGATCAGATGTTGCCTGACCACCATCCCCACACATGTGTCACCACGGCCACCTGCAGGAGAGCACAGTGGATCCTCCTCAAGATCCTCATTAATGTCGATCCAGATATTGTGCCTGAGTGCAATGTTGTGTAGGATGCAATAGGCCAGAATGATCTGTGCCACAGTCATGGGTTTGTATTGTAAGGCCCCACCGTTCCTATCCAGACACCTGAAGTGACTCTTCAAAACGCCAAAGGTGCGCTCGATGACTGAACAGCTGGAGGCATGGGCCTCATTGTACCTTCTCTCTGCATGTGTCCGTGGAAGATGCACAGAGGTCAGCAGCCAGGCACAACAGCCATATCCCACATCACCTGCAGACAGAAATGTGGTAAGGTCAATCATGAACTGGGGTCACACAAGTGCGAACAAGCATCCATGTGCAAAAGGTCAGCAGATACATGATGACACACACAGATGACGTCTCATAATGGCACAAGGCAGCTGTGCACCAGCGATTGGGTGTGTGAGATACATGGCATGGGGGTGGGGCAATGAGGGCAGCACACATCAACAGTAACCAGACCAATCACATTACCAACCACCTGCAGCCCACACCCACGAGTGGCATCCCTGAACGCAGCAGGAGGGTACATGGCAGTGCCCCAGGAATGGGACAGAGACCAGCATGCGTGCAATAATGTGACGGCCATGGTACAGTGCACACACAAATGCTGGCACAGTAACATATACAGTAGGGGTGTAGCCAAGACGGGTGAAACTACACACCAATGCTGGCCAACACAGAGCAGACATGTGGGATGCAACGTTGCACCACAATGCCAGCCATGTGATGCTACAGATGAGGTCAACAGGGATGGGCCCCCCAACACACAGCACAGCAGGAAAACGAATATGTGAGCCAATCCAGACACCTCCCCCCCCCCGGTAGCCCACACACACACCTTGCAGACAGAGTCAACTAGGAACACACAACCCAGACAGACACATGTACATTGGTGTATGTGTGTGAGTCCAGGCTGTGCACAGTAGGTGACGGCAAACAATCTGTGTTACACAACAACATGGAGGACCACGCCAAAAGACATGTGCAGTACAGCAGTGGCACCTGGGAATAGTATAACCTGCATGTGTACCAGGACACACAAATGAGCAGTGATGCACAAATGGCCGACATAGTTACATCTGGAAACACACAAACATGTGTCCATGTCCCCTGTGACAGTGACATGGCATGCTGGAGGACACAGCCCCACACAATGTCAGTGATGCACAACCTCAATGCAGGGAGAGGCATGCAGGGGTCATATTCAGCAATGGGACCATGTATAAGAGACATCAGATGGGCAGTGATATGCCTCTTCATGACGGACTGTGTCTGTAATGTGTTCTTAAAAATATCTGAGGTGCAGCATGCCATGTCATGTGTGTCACAGGGGATATGCAGTCAGAAGGCCCAAATGGAACACTGAAGGTGATCTTGTCACACCTGTGTGAGGTGCAGTACTCACAGGACACAGAGACAACATGAGCATGTTAGAGATGGCTAATACCCACCCAGCAGGATACAGTCCCCATATTGTCCAGCCTCAAATTGCCTGAATACTGCCGAGTGTTGCAGGATATGGGAGTCATGGGTGGACCCTGGAAACCGGGGAACCACATTCAGAATACACATAGTTGCATCACAAACAACCTGAAAATTCAGGGAATGGTAGTGTTTGCAGTTGTGGAACACCACCTCCCTGTCTCTGGGCGGGACCATTGCAACATGTGTGCAATCAATAGCTCCCATCACGTGTGGTATCACCGCAATCCACTGGAATGCCTGGACCAGGGCCCCCCACTGTTGCCCACTGTTAGGAATTGTAATGTAATTCCTAACCCAGCTTACCATGGCCCGCAGTACCTGATGGAGACAGTGCAAGAAGGTGGGCCTGCTCATCCCCCCCCCACTGCGGCCACTGAGGTTTGGAAGCAGCCAGAGGCAAAGAAATGTAGGGCAGGCTGGAGCTTGACCAATCCCGGTATGGCATGTGACCGGGCAGTCCGTGGCTCGAGGTCAGGTCTCAGATCCTCATAGAGCTCCCTAATAGCCCCTGTGCTCAGACAGTAGAGGGAGATGACCTGTTCATCATGAATGTCCTGGAGCAGGGGCCTGGGCCTGTAGAGGCGAGGCAGGCGAGGGCGTGCCTCAGCACGCCTATGGTGTCATGCTGGACATATCTTGGCCTGTGGAGCCTCCACAGCTGCAGGTCTGTGTTGCAGCGGGACTGCACCCATGCCCTGTTCCACAGCCCCAAGGACACCATCTCCCTCATCAGGCAACTGCAGCTCCTCGAGTCCCAGCAATGCCACCACTGAACAACCCGCATGGTCAGTGTGAGCCATCATGGACACAAGGCCTGAGCGATGTGGGGAGATAAATACATTGTAGGGCGTGGCAACTAATCAGAACCAACATAACATCATAGCGCACGCAGTAGCGCATACCACAACACACAAGCGCACAAGCGCACCTCGCGATTGGATCATGCGGAGCATGCGTAGGAAGGGGAGGGGCATGTGGTGTGTCCCCATGCACGTAGAGATTGTGCAATGTGCGCTTGCACAATGTACGCGTAGATGTAACGCGTGGGGTACCTACATGCGGCGGAGAGTGCTGTAGCTACGGCATAGCACACAGAGTAAAACTACATACCAGAAACGGCAGATGTGTAGCACCAATTACGGAAGAAGACACAGCACCCGTGGATGTAGGGGCAGACAATGAGGAGGTGCGAACGTAGAGAACATGAAGCGCACAGGTGCGTAATGGCATAGCACGTGTAGGAATGCGTGTTACACTCAACATGCACGTTGAGTGCGTGCATAGCGTAGAGCAATGCCAAAGGGGGGCAGGGTTCATACAGCATGCTGTGACACATGCGTGAGCCGTGATGTACGCCACCCCCCACATAGCAAAAAGGTCCTGGGTAGCAGCAACAGGCATAGGAATGCGCATATGGTTAGCTGCAACAGGCGTAGGAACATGCGTTGCGCAGACTGAACGTAAGATAAACAACGCACAACGTATTTAAAAGGGGCACAGCAGGTCAGCAAGGGCGGACACGATGGCACAGAGTGGAGCACGAGAGATGACCGAGAGTGACCTGAACAGCCACCAGGCAGCAGTGCCCCGTGGAGGAGCCTGAGGGGGGTGAGGCAGGCCCATCCAGCCACAGACAGGGGATGTAGCAACAGTGTGGAAGTGTGGCAGGTGGAAGGTGCTGTTGCAGGCCAGTGCCAGACGATGCCAGGAGGAGGGCAGCCCGCTACATCCAGGAGGAGAATGACCTCCTCCTGGCAGCCATCCTCGAGCACTATGAGGTGCTATTCGGGCAGCTCAGCAGCACCACCACCATTAGCCAGAGAAATGTCTCATGGGAGGAGGTCACAACAGCAGTGGCCACAGCAGGGGGACCCACCCACGATACCGAGAGTATACAAAAACGTTTCCGTGACATCAAGCGCTCGGTCAGGACTCACGCCATCGCTGAGAGGTGCCATGCCTGTGCAACAGGAGGGGGTACAACACACCAAGCCACACTGTCACCGCTGGAACAGCAACTGGCCAACAGACTGGGGCGCATCTGCCTCCACGGCCTGCCGCCTGAGCTGGACACAGCGGACCCACATGCAGGTAGGACATAGGAATGTGTTCTAGGGTGTGCCAACACACGAGGGTTGGGGGGGAGGCTGGGGACAGGTCACAGCCATAGGACCATGCATGGACAGGGTACCAAGAGGGATAATGTGGCCACCAGTGACAGGAGCAGCAGAGCGGATAAGGGTGATGGTGGCAGTGAAGGCCCATGTGGCATGTCAGAGACATCTCACTGGAGACTTGTGACAGCGATACAGCAGCTGAGGGTGGCTGGCACAGGCTGGGCCACACTGGAACCAGGGGGCCATGGGAGGGTGACGTGATGATGGTGCACATGGGTGAGGGTGGGTGGGCATGAGGCAGCAGGTGCAGAGGGGGACAGGCAGGGGCAGGGATCATTGACCACCTATGTGCAGTAGAGCCACACTGGAGGGGGAAGGCATAGTGCCCAGTGATGTAGGGTGTGTTGTGATGGTGTCCCCCTGCACCAACATGCACGGTGGGTGGTGGTGGTGGGACGGCTGCAATGTGCAATGGCAATCAATGGGATGGGTGTCCCAAGGTGGGTAGGGTGGGGGGCAAGGGGGATGCGAGGGCAATCCTGGATGCTGGACACGGGGCAGGCCACCATTCAGGGGGTGGTGTGGGTAGGGTGGCCGGCACGGCCAGGGCAGACCCATGTGGCACACACGCATACATGCACCTGCACTGCACAGCCACCCAATGTCGAATTCCGGTTGCGCCATCACGCCCCATGCCACCATGGGGCATGCACCCCTGCGCATGGATCCCTGCCACCACAGAGCACACCTGTTCCAGGCAACGGTGACCTGCCAACCCCAGCAGTGCCAGCAGTATATGTGGCTCATATCCAGCTGCACACATACACATCCACCAGTGAAGTGCCGCTGACACTGGGGACACATACAACTGATTGTGCACCACACGTCCCTGCCTCAGAACAGTCCCTGGCCACATATACACAGCTGGGGATGGCCCCAATTGTCCTACGTATCCCGTGGCCTACCCCACCTGGCAGGCCACGATGGGACAGGTACAGGTACTGGTGGCACACCTGAGCTGTTTACCCTCACCCCCCACAGGTGACATACATACCATGGAGGCAGCTGCAGAGGTAGAGCCCCCAGGGCCCAGACCGTGTCCCCCGTTCAAGGTGGGCATGGATGTGGAGGTGCTCGAGGAGGACGAGGCAGCGCTGGAGGCAGAGGGGGATGCAGCAGTACACCACCTCTCAGAGGATGGCACAGCAGAAGATGAGGCAGGTGACAGCAATGTCACAGCGAGGGCTGCAGCTGGTGGCACAGTTGGACCACCATCCCCGGGTACAGCACCATGGCCCACACAGGCAGTCATCCACCAGGTCATAGGGGAGATGTGTTCCCACTCCGAGGCAGTACATGAGGATGCAGAGGGTGAGTGCCCAATCTGTATGACCAGCCATTTCATGTGTACAGGTGGAATGTGCAACCCATGTCTCACGGCTTCCACTGTTTCTCACCCACAGGCATACATAAGCATTGTGCAAGAAGGCGGCGGGACAGGATTGCCTGCGGCGTGAGGTATGACACCAACGGCTGGTGCTGGATGGCTTCCTCTGCAAGGTGCGGACACTGAATGACATGGCAGGGTTGATGGAAGCCAGCATGGCCAGGATGGTGGCGGTGCACGAGGCCATGTTGGCACACATGGGCCAGCCGGTCGCAGCAGCGCCAGTGGCAAAATCAGCACCCGCCCCATGGGGTGCTCGGGGACGTGGCTGATGCAGCAGAGGATGCAGAGGGAGGGTGTGGGGGGAGTTCAGTGTGCACATTAAATAATGTTATCACAGGTGTAACTTGGGGCCACGTGTCCATGCTTTCAGCTGAATGGCCCATGTCCCCCTGTCACAAATGTGGACACCCTGGGCACATGCCCCTCACCCTTCCCTGCTCAGGTTGCCCCCTTCCCTAACATAGAAACATAGAAACATAGAAACATAGAAACATGATGACAGAAAAAGACCACAAGGCCCATCTAGTCTGTCCTTCCATAACAACTACAACAGTCCACTTTTTACCTTTAACAATCCCTGCTGGTCGCGACCCAGGCCTCCCCAGCCCCACCGCCACCCCCGCACCCATATCCATCACCCGGAATGGCCATGTCTGCCACCACACCCTCACCTGTGCCTGCTCCCCCAGGCCCCTCCTGAAACACAGTCCTGTAGTGCACATCCCACCCTCCCCTGCCATATCTGTGCCACAACCTGCACACAGGTCCCCGCCCCTGATGCCCTGTGACTCACTCATGTGTGTTTGCATCCCCTGAAACTAGCAACGTATCTGAGCCATGGCACAGCCACCACTCCCTGGCGCCCCAGCACCACCTACCCTCACCTCCGCCACCACCTCCACCGTACCCGTCGCCCCTGGGTTCACGCTGGGAGGTTCTGTGTTCACCCTGATGGTACAGGTGGGCACACAGCAATGAGTACACAGTACACATGGTGCTAGAGATAGCTCCTGCTACACATCCCCATCCCTACCAGTGTGTGACAGGTGTTCATAACAGTGCATCTGAGAGTGGCTCTGTGCCCATCTGTGTTCTGCAGTCACATGAGGTATGCTGGGACCAGACCTCACCCATGTCACTGCGTACCCAGTGTTGGGATATGGTTGCCATGGACACCTGTTAGTGGCGGGGGTGGGTGTAGGTGTGTTAGGGATATGTAGCACTTTCCCTATCAGTCAGAGTGGTCTACACTATGTGCCCCCGAGGGCCCACTCTCACTCATATTGTCAGAGCGGCCATGGAGTGACAGGTGCCTGGGGATTGGATGTGGCACCAGTGACCTTCGGTCCTGATGATGATAGACAGCTCTCAAGGGCTAGTGCACAGGACCCATACATGTGACTGCAGCAGTGGCAGATCAGCCATGATGTGGTGGTGGGCCTGTGCATCCTCCCTTGCCATATACCACCATCTAACTACAGGAAAAGGTCCACCAAATTTATAAAAACCTATACTCTATAATTGCTATTATTTTTTTGTCGAAGCAAACTGTAGGAGGGTTGAGATGAACACTCAATCCACACCAAGCAGCTAGCTACTTTTTATCAAGTGAAGGTTCTCATCCAAAAAATTTTCTTTATTCATCATTAATACTAAAAAGCACACAGCAGAGCACTTTATGACACCCTTACGTTGTCTTATCCAATCAGAACAGGGATTCCCCTGAATGTGGGGTTTCCCCTGCTCTCATTGGTTGGTTCTTCCTTTAAAGTAACGTTTCCATTCGGCTTACGTGACTGATCAACCTGAGCCGCGTTGACGGCGTTTTTTCATCTTGTTGCTGTATTTTGGGAAAAACAAAATTATACACTTGATACAGGGCTGTGGCCCGAAACGTGCACGTCGTGTCAAATAGTTCGTTTTAAGAGCAACATATTTCGGAGGACTTTAACAAAATAAGTGTGCTTTTTAGTATTAATGATGAATAAAGAAAAATATTTGGAGGAGAACCTTCACTTGATAAAAAGTAGCTAGCTGCTTGGTGTGGATTGAGTGTTCATCTCAACCCTCCTACAGTTTGCTTCGACAAAAAATAATAGCAATTATAGAGTATAGGTTTTTATAAATTTGGTGGACCTTTTCCTGTAGTTATATATTTTGTTCACTGGATCTGGGTTTTGGCTCATTTCTATATACCACCATCTGGCATTCACCATTGGACAGCCCTTTTGGGCTGCACCTGCAGCATAAGAACATATAAGAACATAAGATATGCCATACTGGGTCAGACCAAGGTCCATCAAGCCCAGTATCCTGTTTCCAACAGTGGCCAATCTAGGTCATACGTACCTAGCAGTTTCCCCAAAAGACACAGGTTCCACAATGCTTGTACTGGGTCAAGCACTGATATCCTGGGTCCCTTCTTAATAATGGTTTTTGGACCTTTCCTCCAGGAACTTGTCCAAACCTTTTTTAAACCCAGCAACACTAACAGCTTTTACCACATCCTCCAGTAACAAATTCCAGAGTTTCATTACACATTGAGTGAAAAAATATTTTCTTTTATTAGTCTTAAATAGTTTACCCTGTAGCTTCATTGCATGTCCCCTAGTCTTTCTATATTCTGATAACGTAAACAATCGATCTACGTTTACCCGTTCCACTCCATTCATTAATTTATAGACTTCTATCATATCTCCCCTCAGCTGTCTCTTTTCCAGGTTAAAGAGCCCTAACCTTTTTAGCCTTTCTTCATAGGAGTATCCTTCCATCCCATTTACCATTTTGGTGGCTCTTCTCTGAACCTTTTCTAATAATGCTATATCCTTTTTAAGATACGGCGACCAGAATTGCACACAATATTCAAGGTGCGGTCTCACCATGGAACAATATAGAGGCATTATAATATCTTTTGTTTTATTTTCCATTCCTTTCCTTATGATACCTAGCATTCTATTTGCTCTCTTGACTGCCGCTGCACACTGGGCCGATGGTTTTAACATGTTATCCACAATGACGCCTAAATCTTTTTCCTGGGTGGTGGTTCCTAATGCGGAACCTTGCATCGTGTAAACATAGTTTGGGTTGTTCTTCCCTAGGTGCATAACTTTGCACTTGTCCACATTAAATTTCATCTGCCATTCTGATGCCCAGTCTTCCAATTTATGAAGATCCTCGTGCAATTTTCCACAATCCTCTTGGGTTTTAACAACTTTAAATAATTTTGTGTCATCTGCAAATTTGATAACCTCACTTGTTATTCCACTTTCCAGGTCATTTATGAATATGTCAAAAAGCAGCAGACCCAGCACAGATCCCTGGGGTACACCACTGTTCACCTTTTTCCATTGGGAAAATTGAGAAAGGTGTAGCAGTGCACAGGGTGTTCCTACTATGCACAAACTAACTGCAGACAGTCCACTTGCCAGTTCCTGGTGCAGGTTCACAGAGAGCACACCTGTGCACCTAAACATGGTATGTGGAACACACACACCAGGCAGGCATGTCAGTGCGAACACCTGTCACACCAGGCAGGCATGTCAGTGATTGGCCCCCAGAACTAGAATCACAAATGTATCACTGGTGACAGATGGCATAGAGCACTGTGGGGGTGACCTAGACATACTGCTCCAGCGTCTGACGTCTCATCTGTGCTTGCCTGCTTGCTATTACTGTGTTTGCTCTCTCCTCATAGGCACTAACCCTGCTGTGTGTCCCTCCTGTTGCTCTCCGAAATTGGTCCCGCCTCCCTGGAACCGGAAATAGCCCGGATCTCTCTCATCAGGCACTAACCCTGCTGTGTGTCCCTCCTGTTGCTCTCCGAAATTGGTCCCGCTTCCCTGGAACCGGAAATAGCCCGGATCTCTCTCATCAGGCACTAACCCTGCTGTGTGTCCCTCCTGTTGCTCTCCGAAATTGGTCCCGCCTCCCTGGAACCGGAAATAGCCCGGATCTCTCTCATCAGGCACTAACCCTGCTGTGTGTCCCTCCTGTTGCTCTCCAAAATTGGTCCCGCCTCCCTGGAACCGGAAATAGCCCGGATCTCTCTCATCAGGCACTAACCCTGCTGTGTGTCCCTCCTGTTGCTCTCCGAAATTGGTCCCGCCTCCCTGGAACCGGAAATAGCCCGGATTTCTCTCATCAGGCACTAACCCTGCTGTGTGTCCCTCCTGTTGCTCTCCGAAATTGGTCCCGCCTCCCTGGAACCGGAAATAGCCCGGATCTCTCTCATCAGGCACTAACCCTGCTGTGTGTCCCTCCTGTTGCTCTCCAAAATTGGTCCCGCCTCCCTGGAACCGGAAATAGCCCGTAACTCTCTCATCAGGCACTAACCCTGCTGTGTGTCCCTCCTGTTGCTCTCTGAAATTGGTCCCGCCTCCCTGGAACCGGAAATAGCCCGGATCTCTCTCATCAGGCACTAACCCTGCTGTGTCCCTCCTGTTGATCTCCGAAATTGGTCCCGCCTCCCTGGAACCGGAAATAGCCCGGATCTCTCTCATCAGGCACTAACCCTGCTGTGTGTCCCTCCTGTTGCTCTCCAAAATTGGTCCCGCCTCCCTGGAACAGGAAATAGCCCAGATCTCGCTCATCAGGCACTAACCCTGCTGTGTGTCCCTCCTGTTGCTCTCCGAAATTGGTACCGCCTCCCTGGAACCGGAAATAGCCCGGATCTCTCTCATCAGGTACTCTGCTGACTATAAAATCAAGCTGACTGCGGCGGTCCGGCCATTGCACTGCTCCAGCGTCTGACGTCTCATCTGTGCTTGCCTGCTTGCTATTACTGTGTTTGCTCTCTCCTCATAGGCACTAACCCTGCTGTGTGTCCCTCCTGTTGCTCTCCGAAATTGGTCCCGCCTCCCTGGAACCGGAAATAGCCCGGATCTCTCTCATCAGGTACTCTGCTGACTATAAAATCAAGCTGACTGCGGCGGTCCGCGCCGCGGCGGCGCGTGCCGTGGGCATGCGCCGAAGGAGCGCGCCCAAGGAGCAGGTCCTGCTCCTTGGACGAGCTCCTTGGGGCGAGCGAGGGGGCGGGCGTGGGGCGCACGCTGCTCCAATTAGACCTTTGAAAGTTGTCCTGCAGCTGGGTCTGCTGTTCTGGTTTTCTCTCTTGCCTGTTTGTGTTGGCACATTCAATTCTACTACTCCCCTCATGACTACTATCCCGGTCTCATGGGGCTGGCGACCTGTCCCTGTTTCTACGCCTCCCCCTGGTCCATTAGCACGCTGCATTGATAATCTGATCCATTGCGCCCCCACCCCGGCGCTGGCCTCTCTGTCCTCTTGTCTCCTCACTTTACTGGCTTCATTGGTGTCCCTCCACCTGGTACTCTTAAATTGCCGCTCTCTTAAATCTAAGTCTCTTTTAGTTCGAGACCTCATTGACCAACACGCATTAGATCTCTGTTTTCTTACTGAAACCTGGCTCAAGGATGGGGACCTCCCCTTCCTCTCTAGTTCCCTCCCTCCCAATTTTGCAGCGCTCTCTTGTTCTCGGAGGGGTAGAGGTGGTGGCGGGGTGGCCCTTTTATATCGTACCTCCCTTAACTTTGAGGAAGTTCCAGCACCAGTACCGCTACCCCCGGAATCCCTTCTCCTGAGACTCTCCTCCGCCTCCCCCTCCCTCTACTTTCTCCTTCTCTACCTTCCTCCCTCTCTTGCAGCCCCCCAGTGGGAGGCTGCCTTACAGGCCATCTCTGATCTTGTGCTACATTTCCCCAACCTTATCTTGCTGGGCGATTTCAACGTCCATCTCTATAACCCCCCACCAGATCAAAGGATCAGGTTTTTGCTAACCTCCTGAAGGATGTTTCTTTATGTCAGCACGTGGTTGGTCCTACCCATATGGCTGGTCACACCCTGGATTTAATCCTATCTCCTTTGTCACTACAGCCTGCAATCTCACCACCCTTCACTCTAAGTGTCCCTTGGTCAGATCATTTTTGTGTTTTTTCTTCGCTTTCCTTCCCCCAGCCAGAACGCTGCCCTCTGGCCCCCCCCCCCCATTCCCCTCCTTCGTCGCAACTTGTCCCAGGAAACACTTCAGGCATTCCCCTCAGCCTCCACGGTCTTCCCCACTGATTTCGCCAACCGCCCCACTGATGACCAGGCTCTTCTTTGGGATTCTCTCCTATCTGCCTCCCTTGATGACCTAGCGCCCCTTCGTCCTATTTCCCAGTCTGCTAGGGTACCTCCCTCGCCCTGGTATCATCCTACCCTTTGCACTCTTCGCTCTCAGATGCGTCAAGCCCAGCGTCATTGGACCGGTCGTCCCTCACCAGAGCTCCGTCTTCGTTTCCAGCTCCTGTCTTCTGAATATCGCTCGGCCACACAATCTGCAAGACTCACCTTCTATTCTGCTCAAATTTCAGCGGCTGCTAGCTCTTCGCGGCAGCTGTTTACTATCCTGCAGAAGCTGTCGTCCACCAATGTTAAGAACTCACCTGCCACTTCTACCCCGGACCCTCAGTCCCTCGCCACTTTTTTCTCCCATAAGGTGTTGACCTTACAATCTTCTTTCTCCTCTCCACCCCCTCCCCCTCTCTCCCCATCCCCTCCTTCCTATAATTCAACCCCTCTCCCCCTGGTTTCTTCCCCTGCTCACTCTTCACCTACTTCTGTCACTAGTAATCCTGTCATCACTCATACTTGGTCATTTTTTCGCCCTGTCCTTTCTGCGGAGGTACTGTTGTTCTTGTCCAAATCTAGGAAAACCACCTGTATCCTCGATCCCATCCCCTCCCGGTGGCTCTCTGAACCCTCTCTCCAATTAGTCCCGGTCATTACCACTATCATTAATTCCAGTTTTTCTTCTGGCCAATTTCCGACACCTTGGAAGTCTGCTATTCTTCACCCCATACTGAAACAGCCTTCCCTTGATCCATCTGTCCTTTCACATTGGCGCCCCGTATCCAACCTCCCATTTCTCGCTAAACTCCTAGAACGCTGCGCTTTTGACCAATTGAGTTCCCATGTTGAATCTACCAATTCCCTCCATCCACGTCAGGCTGGGTTCCGTCAAGGTCACAGCACCGAAACCATCCTCCTTGCTCTATTGAATGAACTGCATGTTGCGCACGACCATGGTAATATTACTCTCCTTGTATCACTGGATCTGTCTGCGGCATTTGATCTCATTGACCATCATACACTTCTGTCCCGACTCTCTGACATTGGTCTCCGTGGCACTGTGTGGCACTGGTTTCGCTCTTTCCTTTCCTCCCATTCCTTCTCTGTACATGTCAATGGCCAGGCCTCCCCCGTCCTGCCCCTCACTTGTGGTGTTCCACAGGGCTCTGTGCTTTCCCCCATACTGTTCAACATCTTTCTCGCCCCACTGCCCTTGAAATTCAACAATACTCGGTCTCGTCTTACATTTATGCAGACGATATTGTTCTCTTGTTTCATACCTCACCGTTATCCCCTGATGTCACTCAGTTGAACCTTTGCCTTTCACATATCGCTTCTTGGCTGTCAGAAAATTTTCTTCATCTCAATCCAACAAAGTCCTCTGCAATGTGGGTTTCCTTAGGTGGCCCATGTCCCACTCTGGCTCCCTCCATTGGCTCAACCAGCATTCCTCTCACATCCTCCTTTCGCTATCTGGGCGTTCTTCTGGATCCTTCTCTGTCCTTCCAGGAACACATCTCCATGGTTTCCCGTTGTTCTTTCACTACCTTACGGCGCATTAGGGCCGTCCGATCCATATTGCCACCGGTTCCCTTATCACTCTTGTCATTGCTCTCGTTACTAGCAGATTGGATTACTGCAACGTTTATTTAGCCAACCTTCCTAAATACAGCCTTCAAAGGCTGCAGCGAATACAGAATACTGCAGCTCGCCTCATCACCTTTTCCAGTAAATTCGATCACATTACGCCTATCCTTATCCGTTTACATTGGCTTCCCCTCCATTATCGCTTTTGTTACAAATTTCTGATTCTACTCCATCGTGCCGTTTACACCAGTTCTCCTCTCTATTTGGCTGATTGCATCTCTCTACATTCTCCCCATCGACAACTTCGTTCTTTCAACACCAATCGTCTGTCTCTTCCCTCGCCCTCCCGAGCCCGCTTGGAACAGACACGACACTCTGCCTGGTTCTTTCTCGGATCTATGCTATGGAATGCACTACCCACTGATCTTCGGTTAGAGCCATCATACTCCCAGTTCAAGTCTCTGCTTAAGACATATATATTCCAGAAAGCCTTTGACCTCCTTCCTGAAGACCCTTCCTGTCTGTCCTATGTCTCTGTCTGATGTGTTATAGATTGTCTTTGTCTGTCACCCTCTCTGTCTTTATGGTTTATTATGAGTTGGTATCACTGTATGACTTGTTTGCCCTTTCTCTACCTCCTTTCCTATCTGAACGTTGGCGTTCTATTTCCTGGTGTGCAGTGTCTAATCAAATTTTTATTGTACACGGTATATCAAATGTAAATAAAGATAAAAGATAAAGATACTATTGTCACTAAACAATCAGGGTGGACTGGCCTCACAGCATTACATGCTTTCGCCCCCCTGTCCATGCAGGTGATGTTTTGCCACTACAGTGACCGAGCCATTGCCCTACTCCCTGTGCAGCTGACGCCTGCCCAATATGCCCTGTCCTGGCCATACCCACAAAATCTTGCTCCCATTATGCAAATTTGCATTTTAACACTGTTAACATCTGCACATTGGGGGCCCAGGGCAGGGTGGGCAGCCACAATACAATGGCTAGACATACACACACACACACACTTCTAACGCGTCACTGTGCACTAATAGGGGTGTTTGGAAAACCTACCCGCCACCCTGCTCTGCTCACAGTGTCGACATTTCCGGACTGTGCAAGAGGTGGTGCTGGTGCTGGTGCTGGGATGCTACCTTCAGCTCCGTGCTGGGGCCAACAGCCTGACTCTACATGTGGATTTGGATAGTGGAGCCTGGATGAGTGGGTGTTTGTGCACCTGTTGGCCGCTGCCGTGGGGATTGCACATTTTGATGGTGTTTCTACATGGTGGGGTAAAATATTTGGTTGTGCTGTGTTGTGCCCACAATTGGGGCTTGAACCTGTGACTCTCAACTCCAGGACACATTGGCTGTGTGTGCTGCACCACCGTGTTGCCACAGGGTTACAATGGGCCCTGGGGTTACCTGTATGTCTCCTCAGCTAGACCCTTTCTGGTGTGTTTTATCTACATACTGGGGTAAATGATTGTGGTGTACCTTTACATCTCCTCAGCCAGACCATTTCTGGTTTTCTGTTCTATCTATGTGGTGGGGTATATTATTGGGATGGACATTTCCTTCTCCTCAGCCCGACCTTTTCTGTTATTCTGGTCTCTGTACATGATGGGGAAAATTATTGGGATTTACCTTTCCTTCTCCTCAGCAGGACCTTCTCTAGTTTAGGTTTCATCTACCTAGTGGGGTAAAATATTGGGATGTGCTGTGCTGGGCCTGCAGTTGGGACCTGAACCTGTGATCCTCTGCTTAGGGACATACTGGCTGTGTGTATTGTGCCACAGTGTTGCCACAGGGTCACATTGGTCCCTTGGGCTAGCTGTATATCTCATCAGCCAGAACTTTTATATTGCACTGCACACAACGTACTGGTGCAGGGCATGGCCTGGGGCCACTGCAGGCAGGTGCCACTGCCCCCTCCAGCATGGACACACACACACCCCTCTGTCGTGCTGACATGGGCATATGTTGTTGGTGCGCCATCACAGGTCATACACTGCATGGGTAGGCGGGTGCCTGGGTTGGGGTGTCAGGGGTGAGGGGCATACATGTCCATCCGCACGCCCCCCACCCCCATCACAGCCTATCAACATTTTGCACCTTCCACATGGAGGACGGGTGGCTGGGAGGATGTCCGCTTTGTGCCCTGGCAACTATTGGCTAGGGTGGTCAGGGTATTTGTGTTTTGTGTTTTGCTTTGGTCAGCGGCTGTCTTGCTAATTTCTCATGTCTATGTTCCTATGTGTCACCTAGGCTTCTGCCTGGTCATCCCTGTGCCCCAGCTTCCCCCACTACATGTCCCACCTGAAGCACCCTATGCCCCATTCGCACTGTCACCATAGTGGCCTTTCCTATTTGTCCACTATGCTGTTGGTGCAAATGTAGCACTACTATCACTTTTTTGGGGCTCCCTGACTATGCCGTACATTGCTGACACAGAACTGGTTTCTCTCTCTTGCAAATGTGTGCTAACGCCAGGTTTTCAGTTGTGTTAGGATTCAGCTCTTAATTTCCTCGCGTTAGTGTGGAAGGGGCCCCTCCCCGCCCACTCCCCGACCATTGACCCCCTTCTCTCCGCCCTCTCTCCACCCTTTTCTGACTTACCGCGACCGGGAATGTTAAGGCGCGTTATGTAACATTAAGGCGCCTTAACGTAACGTTAAGGATCCTTAATGTTACATAATGTGCCTTAGCGTAGCCGCTGCTATGTTACCGCAGTTTAGTAAACATGCCCCTATATCAACTAACTCGCCTCGTTCTACCTGTTTATTCACATCTTCAAAAAAACCATAACAGATTAGTAAGGCAAGATCTTCTTTGTCTAAAGCCATGTTTGCTGTCTCCCATTAAGCCATGAATATCTTTACATGTTCAGTAATTTTGTTCTTTATGATGGTTTCTACCATTTTTCCCGGTACTGACGTCAGGCTCACCGGTCTGTAGCTTCCCAGATCAATCCTGGAACACTTTTTAATAATTGGCAATACATTGGCGATCCTCTAATCTTCAGGTATTACAGATGATTTTAATGATAGTTCACAGATTACTAATAGCAGGTCTGCAATGTCATATTTCAGTTCTTTCAACACCCTTGGATGTACACCGGTCCAGGTGATTTGCTACTCATTTATCAAATAGTTGTAATATATCTTCCTGGAGTATCAATATTTTTTTAAATTCTTCCACAGTATCACCTTTAAATACCACTTCAGTCATGGTTAACATCCCTACATCTTCCTCAGTAAAGAGTGAAGCAAAGAATTCATTCAGTCTCTCCGCTATAGCCTTGTCCCTTCTTACTGCCCCTTTTATTTATTTATTTATTTGTATGCTTTTCTATACCGCCCCCTTCCAGAGATTAGGGGCGGTTTACAGAGAACAGAGAAATATAAATGGTAGTGTGATCCAACTGACTCTCTCGCAGGTTTTTTGCTATGAATGTACTTAAAAAAGGCTTTATTATATGTTTTTGCTTCCACAGCAAGTTTCCTCTCAAATTCTCTCTTTCCCTGCCTTATCAATGCCTTGCATTTAACTTGCCACTGCTTGTGCTGTTTCCAGTTTTCATCATTTGGCACTTTTTTCCATTTCCTGAAAGATGCTTTTTTGGCAACAACAGCCTCTCTGACCTCACCTTTAAATGGTGCTGGCAGTTTTTTGGACTTCCTTCCACTTTCCTTAAAGCGTGGAATATAGCTGGTCTGGGCTTCCAAGATAGTATTTTTAAACAACATCCAAGCTCAATGTAAGTCTTTAACCTGTGCAATTGCTCCTTTTATTTTTTTCTTAACTATTTTCCTCATTTTATCATAGTCTCCCTTTTGAAAGTTAAAAGGTAATACTGTGGATTTCCTTACCATCCCTCCTCCATTAGTTAAATCAAACACAATCATACTATGATCACTATAGCCAAGTGGCCCCAACACCCTTATCTCTTGCACCAGATCTCTGGTGTTCCATTAATTACTAAATACAGCTGCTCCAAGAAGCAGTTGTTTATTTCAACTTGAAACTTTATCTCCCTAGCATGTCCTGCTGTGACACTGACCCAGTCAATACCGGGGTAAATGAAATCACCCATTATTATTACTGTTCTGTAACTTTTGTTAGCTTCCCTGATTTCTTTGAGCATTTCATCATCCATTTGTTCATTCTGGCCAGTCGGTCGATAGTACAACCCCACTGCCATCGCCTTCCCCTTTTTACATAGAATTTCAATCCATAGAGATTCTATAATGAATTTTGTTTCCTGCAAAACTTTAATCCTTTGTGACCCTCTCTAACACAGAGCGCAATCCCTCCACCAATTTTATCAGCTCTATTATTACTATATAGTTTGTACCCAGGTATCACAGTGTCCCACTGGTTGTCCTTCCACCATGTCTCTGAGATACCAATCATATATAACTTCTCATTTAGTGTTATATATTCTAACTCTCCCATCTTATTTTTTTAGACTTCTAGCATTTGCATACAAGCATTTTAGAGTCTGTATTTTATTCATATTAATCTGGTTATCAATAGGCAGGGATAATTTGGAATCTTTAAGCTCTGTCTGCTCTGTACTCAAGGGCATTTGGGCTACCTTTGTCTTTATTGGAACCTCTCGCTGATGTGCCCTAACTTCGCTTTTTTGGTAGTATTCTACAAGGATACATTGTTCCGAACCATGCGCTCTTTGGCAACTGTCGACTCTCCCCTATTATCTAGTTTAAAAGCTGCTCTACCTCCTTTTTAAAGGTTAATGCCAGCAGCCTGGTTCCATCCCAGTTAAGGTGAAGCCCATCCCTTCAGAAGAGCCCCTCCTTTCCACAGAATGTTTCCCAGTTCCTAAGAAATCCAAAACCCTCATCCTTGCACCATTGTTTCATCCACGCATTGAGACTCTGGAGCTCTGCCTGCCTTTTGGGTCCTGTGCGTAGAACAGGAAGCATTTTGGAGAATGCTACCCTGGAAGTTCTGGATTTCAACTTCCTACCCAAAAGTCTAAATTTAGCCTCCAGAACCTACCTACCACATTTTCCTATGTCATTGGTACCGACATGTACCAAGACAGCAGACTCCTCCCCAGCACTATCTTGTCTAGGTGGCGCGTGAGGTCTGCTACATTTGCACCAGGCAGGCATGTTACCAGGCAATCATTACCAGCCAATCATCACCAGGTGATCATCACCAGCCACCCAGTTATCTACATGCCTAATGATCGAATCACCAACTATAATGGCTGTCCTAACCCCTCCCTCATGGGCACATGGCCCTTGAGAAACCTCCTCGGTGCAAGAGGGCTTTACATCACTTGGAGGACAGGTCCTAGCTACAGGATCACTTCCTGAGACACCAGAGTGATGTTCTCCTGTCACGTGACCTCTCTCTTGCATGGCAACAGGTATGTTGCCAGACTAGAGGTGGGACTTCATGACTATATCCTGTCTTCCAAGTCTACTACTCTTGCCTCCGGAGATTGGACTCATTCCCTGAGAGCAAAGAGCTTCTTGCACCTTGTGCACACATAAGACCTGTAAACGGGGGTGCTGGTCGTGAAAGTTCACAGTCTTGGCAAAGGCAAAATATTATTATGACTTGCAAAGGAGTGTGGGGGTTGTAGTTCATTCATACCAGAATCAGCCGTTCACAAAATAATGAGTTGTGATGCTCGAGTGTAAGCAAAGAAAAACAGATTTTTATTCATGGGGTTAATTCTCCCACACAGATTTACTTGGTAACACAAAAGGACACTTGCTTCAAGTATTGTACTCAGGAAAAACAAAACATGATATAAGGTAACTGAACTTCTTAAGCAATAAATCAATAAAGACCTTGATGGGAAACAGAAAAGGTCTTTTGATGGCCCCTGCTAATGACCTTCTTAGCAGTGCTCCAAAAAGCAAAAACAAACCCAAAAGTAGAAAAACTGTTCTTTATCAAGGATAACTTTCTTCTAGTTACACACACAAGAAAGAAGTTTCCTTCTAGAGCTCACGTGCACTTGTGCCTGGCTCAATTACAAATAATTAGCCAGCTGCAAACCCCTTTGCTGGTTCACTCTCTCTACATGGCTCAATCCTACCCTAACGCTTTCTTGCAGAGACTTTTCTGGGTAGATAAAAGAACAAGTTATAGTTCCTTTTGGTGGTTGATGTATTAGAGAGAAACTACTTTAAAACAGCAGCCTAGACAGAGAGCAATCCATGTATTCCAACTGATCATTTGATATATCTCCTTCTTCCTCAAATATCATGGAATCAATATCATGGTCTGGCTCAGAGGAATTCCTTAATTGAACACTCTCAGGATAATACTTGTGTCCCTGCTGTCTTCCAGGTGAAGAGCTAGGGCATAGATCAAAGTTCATACCTGTGATCCCCTTGCTGTTAGATTTCCTCTCCAGGTATTCTGGCCAGTAGGTAGTCCAGCCTTTATGTCCAGCCTTCCAATCAAGATCCCTGGACACTGGGTCTCTCTTCACATACCTTATTGCACTGGTCTTAGGGCCCCTTCCAAATGCAGCCGTCTCCCTCAAAGGTGCCGCTTGAGAATTCTTGGCTCTACAACCCCAATCCTCTGGCTTCCTCCTGTCTAATGGAGTATGCTTGCCTCTGGAATCACTCTTAACACACGTACTGCTGTGGGCTCCTTCTTTAGAAATCCAAGATGTCTTTCTGTTCTTCCTTCCACGTTGCCTCTGCTGTTGTAGTCCTCTCTCTTCTTTCTCCAACGGTTTCTGCTTCTGTCTCTCCTTGTTCTCTCTGTTCTGTTTCTCCCTGTTCTGTCTCTGTGTAGAATATCTTTTACTTTTAAAGTGCTTAGAGGGACACTCCACCCTAGCACAGCCCAGGTGTGCTGAATCAAGCCCTGCCCTTGGAGATGAGTGATTGGGGATTACCTCATAGCTCTCCTGATTGAACACACGTTTCCCCACTTCAGCCCTCCTAGAGGCTGTTTGTAACCTGGTGCATTCTGGGACTGGTAGTCTTTTATGAAAACATTCTGTTTTAGAATTTCTACCAGCAAAGACAGGTTGCTTGTTCAGAGTCAATTCACCTCTTTTATAGTTCCTTCCTGAACTATGATAAGCTTCCTTATCACATACCCCCCTGCTTAAGTTATTACGGACTGGTGCAACTGGTGAAACCTCTTTCTTACAGTCCGTAATACCTACGAGAGTATTATCTTTTTGACGCTCACCTACTTCTTGGCTGGCTTCAGAGTCATTATTATTTTCAGGCCTCTCCTTCCAAGATTTAAGTACATTAATGTGGTAGGTCTGTCTATGACCTCTTGCATTTTCTACCACATAAGATACTGGGCTCACCTGTCTAACAACCTTCCATGGCCCTTTCCACTGTACTTCAAATTTTGGGGCTGTACCTGCTACTTGAACCAAAACCTTTTCACCAATGCTTAATTGGCGGCTTTTGGCCTTCCTATCATACCACCCTTTCTGGCGCACTTGACTGTCCTGCAGGTTTTTCTCAGCAACCTGTGAGGTCCTTTTTAAACGTGCTCTCAAGTCACGTAGAAACTGTGGCACCTCCAAATTTTCTGGTTCAGGATCAATCCATTGTTCCCTCAAAATATCTAACAAACCTCGTGGAGCCCTACCATACATCAATTCATATGGAGTTACACCTAGGGACACCTGAATTCGTTCCCTGCAGGCATATAAGGCAAAGGGCAATAACATATCCCATTCTTTTACCTCTCCTGCTAACCCCCTTCTCAACATTTGTTTGAGTGTTTGGTTGTATCTCTCAACCAAACCGTTTGATTGAGGATGGTAGGCTGAGGTTTTCACGTGATGAATGCCAAAGGCATCCCAGACCTGGGCCAAATATTTGGATACAAAATTGGACCCTCGGTCAGTCAACACCTCTCTTGGGAATCCCACTTCGCAAAACAATTTGACTAGCTCTAAAGCTATTGTTTTTGCCGAAACATTCCTCAATGGTATGGCCCAGGGAAACCTTGTTGCCTGATCTACCATAACTAGGATGTATTGGAAACCTCGGGGCGTTTTGACTAATGGGCCTACAATATCCATAGCAATGCGACCAATTGGGTCTGTGATAATTGGTGTGGGAATCAAAGGCACCACCGGTGGGTGAGTCGCTGTAACACGCTGACACGCTGGACATGCAGCACAAAACTGGGCAGTTTCTTTGAAAATACCTGGCCAGTAAAAATGTATAAGTATTTGTTCCAGAGTTCCTTGCATCCCTTTATGACCTCCAATTGGATGATCATGTGCTAATCTAAGTACTAGCCCTTTGAAAGTTGTGGGTACCACTAATTGTTTATGTATGGTCCCATTTCTGGGGTCCTGATTCTCTCTATATAATATTTCATTATCTAGTCTGAATCTGGGCAACTCCTCCCTGACCTCCTGAGCATACTTAAAAGCTCGGGTGAAAGCTTGATCAGCTCGCTGTTCTTGTGGAAAGTTAGGAAACTTTGCCACTAAATCAGCTGGCACCCAGGGTAAACTTTGACCAGCCAACATCTCAGCCCTACCCTGTGCTCTGCAAAGTCTCCCACGATGCCTTTGTGCTTTCAACTTTCTTACCTTCCCAGATGGTGGAGCTATTAAATCATCATGAGAGGGTAAGTCTCCTAATAACTCTGCCTGCTCCCCCTCCTCCTGGCTCTTTACCTTAGCCTGTGAACGGGTGGATACAAGGCCCCTCGTCTTACCTATTTCCTTCTTTATAGTTTGGTCTTCTGGAAGCTTAACCATCTTTTTAGCTAGGGACTGAGGACTTCCAAACACAGGCCCGGGAGCTATTACCATCATTCCTTCTCCCTCCTTCTTTCCTAGTCCTTTCACTAGTCCCTGCTTAAGTCTTGGCCAGTCCCTTCCTAGAACCAAAGCCAATGGAAGCCTAGGCACCACTGCTAAAAGAATTTCCTCTTGTTCCCCCAGGCACTTAACCATTAGCCTATAGGTGGGATATGATGTTGCAGCACCATGAATGCATCTGATGTGAACCTGGCTTTCAGGGGTTCTAGGCACAAATCCTTCTTGGGCCTCTATCCTCTTCCAAAGCCTCTTTGACAGCATACTCTGGTCTGCCCCAGAGTCTAACAGAGCATTTGTGGTAATTCCCTGCACATCAACCACCAAAAGGAATCCTTCTTTGGGCTGTTTTAAATCAACACCCATCAAGCTAGTGTGTATCTGGCATCCCCTTTCCAAATGTCCCCATTTTCCACATTTGAAACATTTCTTTTTACTCCACTTTGTAATCTGGGTTGGCACAGTACTATTATTCTCAGAAACATTTTTAACCATTTTCTTTTCTGATACAGCACAGCTTGCCTCAGCACCAACCTTCAGAGGGCCACCCATTCTATGGCAAGCCTGCGTGGCTTCCAAGAATCTCTCTGCTAGCATGGTTGCCTCTCCAAGGTTCTGGCAATTTTGCTGTATAAGGAAAGTGTGCAGATCTTTAGGCACAGCAGACATAAATTGTTCAAGCATAATAATGTCTAATAACATTTCCACAGTCTTTCCCTCAGGCTCCAACCATTTTACAGCCAATCCTCTGATTCTCTGACTCAGAGCCCTGGGTGTTTCACCCACTCTTAATGCAGTAGCTCTAAACATTCGCCTATACTCTGAAATAGACAACCCTAGGCGATCTCTTATAGCAGCCTTTACATCTCTATAATTCAAAGCCTGAGCTGCTGGCATTGCCCTATAAGCTGCAAGCGCCTCCCCAGTTAATGAGGCTGCCAGCCTTACTGCCCACTGGGTCTCTGGCCATGCTAATGCTTGTGCCACTCTCTCAAAAGATTCAAGGAAATCATCAACATTATCATCTGGAGTCAGCTTCCCAAAACTAAATGCCCCAATTCCCTGATTGAGTCCCACATTGTCCACATGTGGTATACCAGTTGTTACTGCTGGTCTTGCATCCGGTCCACTTTGGTTATGAAGAGCAATTAAGGCTTCCACCAGATCAAGCACTGGCTTCTGCTGGTCCCTTAGTGCTTTAATTGCAGTGTCCTGAGCCTGCTGCGCTAGCTCCTGTTGCCTGCTAAATTGGGCTGCCATCCAGCTGGCCAATTCCTTCGGATCCATCTTGTATCCCTGCAAGAAAACAAAAGAAAAAAAAAACACAGAGCAGCACCCTCCAAACAGGTGTTTTTCTCCTATATTTTTTTTTTCAATTACCCCTGTGTCTTACTCCCATCCACCACTAGACATGCCCAGGTACTTATTACCTTATGCCAGTGATGAATCCAGCTCACACAGGGTCTTTTCCTCTTTGGAACAGCTCCTGGAACAGCCACCTCTTTTTTCCTCCAAAGTGTTGTTAAGGGAAAAATCCACTTTCCAGCTTCTGACTTGAACTTTTTTCTTTCAGATTTCAGTTGTAATCCTTATAAATCCTGTAAATCCTTTGTGTAAAAGCAATCCGAACTACTATGCCACTGTAAACGGGGGTGCTATTCGTGAAAGTCCACAGTCTTGGCAAAGGCAAAATATTATTATGACTTGCAAAGGAGTGTGGGGGTTGTAGTTCATTCATACCAGAATCAGCCGTTCACAAAATAATGAGTTGTGATGCTCGAGTGTAAGCAAAGAAAAACAGATTTTTATTCATGGGGTTAATTCTCCCACACAGATTTACTTGGTAACACAAAAGGACACTTGCTTCAAGTATTGTACTCAGGAAAAACAAAACATGATATAAGGTAACTGAACTTCTTAAACAATAAATCAATAAAGACCTTGATGGGAAACAGAAAAGGTCTTTTGATGGCCCCTGCTAATGACCTTCTTAGCAGTGCTCCAAAAAGCAAAAACAAACCCAAAAGTAGAAAAACTGTTCTTTCTCAAGGATAACTTTCTTCTATTTACACACACAAGAAAGAAGTTTCCTTCTAGAGCTCACGTGCACTTGTGCCTGGCTCAATTACAAATAATTAGCCAGCTGCAAACCCCTTTGCTGGTTCACTCTCTCTACACTATAGTTACACGATGCAAGGCTCCACATTAGAAACCACCACCCAGGAAAAAGATTTAGGAGTCATCGTGGATAACATGTTAAAACCCTCCGCCCAGTGTGCAGCGGCGGCCAAGAAAGCAAATAGAATGCTAGGTATCATAAGGAAAGGGATGGAGAATAAAACAAAGGATGTTATAATGCCTCTGTATCGCTCCATGGTACGACTGCACCTTGAATATTGTGTGCAATTCTGGTCACCGTATCTTAAAAAGGACATAGCGTTATTAGAAAAAGTACAGAGAAGAGCCACCAAATTGGTGAAGGGGATGGAAGGCTACTCCTATGAAGAGAGGCTAAGAAGGTTAGGGCATTTTAGCCTGGAGAAGAGACGGCTGAGGGGAGATATGATAGAGGTCTATAAATTAATGAATGGAGTGGAACGGATAGATGTGGATCAATTGTTTATGCTATCAGTGTATAGAAAGACTAGGGGACATGTAATGAAGCTACAGGGTAAACTATTTAAGACAAATAAGAGAAAATATTTTTTCACTCAACGTGTAATCAAACTCTGGAATCTGTTACCAGAGGATGTAGTAAGGGCTGTTAGTATAGCTGGGTTTAAAAAAGGTTTGGACAAGTTCCTGGAGGAAAGGTCCATATACCACTATTAAAAAGGGACCCAGGATATCAATGCTTGACCCAGTACAAGCATTGTGGAACCTGTGTCTTTTGGGGATATTGCTAGGTACGTATGACCTAGATTGGCCACTGTTGGAAACAGGATACTGGGCTTGATGGACCTCGGTCTGACCCAGTATGGCATGTCTTATGTTCTTATGTTCTTACGTGGCTCAATCCTACCCTAAAGCTTTCTTGCAGAGACTTTTCTGGGTAGATAAAAGAACAAGTTACAGTTCCTTTTGGTGGTTGATGTATTAGAGAGAAACTACTTTAAAACAGCAGCCTAGACAGAGAGCAATCCATGTATTCCAACTGATCATTTGATATATCTCCTTCTTCCTCAAATATCATTGAATCAATATCATGGTCTGGCTCAGAGGAATTCCTTAATTGAACACTCTCAGGATAATACTTGTGTCCCTGCTGTCTTCCAGGTGAAGAGCTAGGGCATAGATCAAAGTTCATACCTGTGATCCCCTTGCTGTTAGATTTCCTCTCCAGGTATCCTGGCCAGTAGGTAGTCCAGCTTTTATGTCCAGCCTTCCAATCAAGATCCCTGGACACTGGGTCTCTCTTCACATACCTTCTTGCACTGGTCTTAGGGCCCCTTCCAAATGCAGCCGTCTCCCTCAAAGGTGCCGCTTGGGAATTCCTGGCTCTATAACCACAATCCTCTGGCTTCCTCCAGTCTAATGGAGTATGCTTGCCTCTGGAATCACTCTTAACACACGTACTGCTGTGGGCTCCTTCTTTAGACCTCCAAGATGTCTTTCTGTTCTTCCTTCACGTTGCCTCTGCTGTTGTAGTCCTCTCTCTTCTTTCTCCAACGGTTTCTGCTTCTGTCTCTCCTTGTTCTCTCTGTTCTGTTTCTCCCTGTTCTGTCTCTGTGTAGAATATCTTTTACTTTTAAATTGCTTAGAGGGACACTCCACCCTAGCACAGCCCAGGTGTGCTGAATCAAGCCCTGCCCTTGGAGATGAGTGATTGGGGATTACCTCATAGCTCTCCTGATTGAACACACGTTTCCCCACTTCAGCCCTCCTAGAGGCTGTTTGTAACCTGGTGCATTCTGGGACTGGTAGTCTTTTATGAAAACATTTTGTTTTAGAATTTCTACCA
This sequence comes from Ichthyophis bannanicus, assembly GCA_033557465.1. Classification (NCBI taxonomy): domain Eukaryota; kingdom Metazoa; phylum Chordata; class Amphibia; order Gymnophiona; family Ichthyophiidae; genus Ichthyophis; species Ichthyophis bannanicus. The sequence goes on from CM066031.1 coordinate 1,297,756,295, forward strand.
GCAAAGACAGGTTGCTTGTTCAGAGCCAATTCACCTCTTTTATAGTTCCTTCCTGAACTATGATAAGCTTCCTTATCACAGACCCTCACCAACTGGGAGAAAATCATACATGTGACACTCAATGCAAAAGACTGGAAAGCCCCCATTTTGCTGCTGGACTGCTGTCTGTATCTTTGTTTAAGATTGTGTTTAGATATTTAAGTTCTTTACTTAATAAGGTTTGCTGGGGACACTTATAATAATAAAACTATACCTAATACATTTAATGTACTTTGTTCACCCAAACTTTAATTAATATCAGGTCCTTAATGTATGCTGATGAGAATAAACAGCTGCATCTGAGAGTGAATATGGCACCTCCTTTCCTTTAAGAGGTTTAAGCACCTATAAAGCTATGATTATCCTATGGTGGGTGGGTGTCGGGGACGGAGGGAGGGAAAGAAGACTTATTAAAAGCTGGCTGCTACACAGTGCCCTGTGCTTCTAAGGTAGTCTGTGCCCAATCTAAAGGGGGGAGTCCCACAGCCCTTGCTTGATAGTGGGAGTCCTTCAAACTGGCCCTTTGATCTGTCACCTGGCTTTAACACCTATTTAAAAAAATTCACAGGTCTCTTGTCCCCTATGTAGAAGGCCTCTTTGTAAAGATCTCTAGAAATAATTTATTGCTCAAGGAATACTGACCCTGTTTTGCCTTTTATGCTAAGTTATATTCTGATTTGACTTAAATTAAAGCTCTTTGCTGATACTAGGCCCTGACTGAGTATGAAATTTAAAGTAGAAGCTCTCTGCTGGGTTCTAAATTTAACCAGAAAGCTCTCTGCTGTGTTTTAAATTTAAACTGAAAACTCTTTGCTGCTACTAGGCCCTGACTAATTTTACAAATACACTGGGTTCACAGATTAATCCGCTTTAATCTAAATAATTCCTTTTCCCCCAAGATTTAGAAAAATTCCCAGAAGTAAATACTTACAATTTCAAATCTCTCTCCAGAAGTAGCAGTCCTCTTTTGTAGTCCTTCTATGGATAACTCCCTACTCCTCCCTGTCTCCTCAGCTCACAACCTTGTGGTCATCTTTGACTCCTCTCTCTCCTTCTCCACACACATCCTTTAGCTAAAAAAGGTTGTTTCTTTCTCTACAACATCAAGAAAATGTGTCCATTCCTTTCTGAACACACTACTAAGACACTTATCCATTCCTTAGTCACCTCTCATCTAGACTATTGTAACTTACTCCTTGCTGGTCTCCCTCTGAATAATCTCTCTCCCCTTCAATCTGTTCAACACTCTGATGTGTGGCTGATTTTCTGCCAGCCTCTCTATGCTCATATTACCCCTCTCCTCAAGTCACTTTATTGGCTCCCTATCTGTTTCTGCATCCAGTTCAAATTTCTCCTGCTGACCTATAAGTGCAGCTCTTCATTACCTTTCTTCTCTTATCTCTTCCTATACCCCTCCTCGGGAATTCCACTCTTCTGGCAAATAACTTCTATCTGTGCCCTTCTCTTCTATTGCTAACTCCAGACTTTGCTCCTTTCACTTTGCTGCTCCTTATGTCTGGAACAGACTACCTAAGTCTATACGTCAGGAGCCTTCTCTGACTCTTTTCAAATCCAGGCTGAAAACTCAACCTCTTCGCTGCCACTTTCAGATCTTGACTCACATTATTTCCCTTGTGTTTCCTTACCATTACCCCTAGATGTATCCTGTGTGTACAGCTACTGTGTTGTCCATCTTGACTAGATTGTAAGCTCTGATGAGCAGGGACTGTCTTTTACATGTGTCTGTGCAGTGCTGCGTACGTCTTGTACTGCTATACAAATGTTCAGTAGTAGTAGTAGTAGTAATAGATGACTAAAATAGCTAGATTTACATGTTCATGCATAAGTCTAGGTGGCTTTTTAATTAAACGGATAACTTATCCATTTAGTTTAGGACCGCTGAATAGCAGAACGAAGGTAAATGGATAGTACCAGTGCAGTCACCAGCCAATACATGCATTCTGCGCTCCCTGCTATATGAATATTAGCGCTGAATAAATGGATCAAGTTAAACACCAGTGTGGACATCAAATTTAATCCTGTAGCTCTGCAAGATGAATATTGACCCTATCAAAGTTTCCTATTGAGTATGTTAAGTCTGAAAAGTTAACAGCAAGGTGTTTTGGATGGACTAGGATAAGCACAAGTGCTTGGGTGGGGTCAGTGTCCAAGGGGCTCCTAGAGGGAGGTTATTCATTGTGGAAGCCTAGAGGAGTTGTTGATTTGATCACCAATTAGGGGCCTGGAAGAGGGGGAGAGAAATGTTGACAGCTGGATTAGCAATCTAACCTTTCAGCATCACTATACCTGGCAAAGCAAAATAATACGCAGCCTTGTAAATGCTTCTTTTTTTTTTAAAGTCTATGAAATAAGGGGGAATTAGAAGGGAAATTAGATAATGAACTCAATTGCCCCATGTAAAAAGCTGAAACGTGCAGATGTGCAAAACATAAGCACAGCTGTTAATGTATTTAGTGTGAATTTTGACCTCACTAATGATGAGCATGTGCTTATGCTAATGATTGCACTAATTAGTGAATCACATCTAGTGTTTTACTTTATAGTTTATGAGTATATTTCTTTTTATATTATTCAATCCACCAGAAAGTTTGGAAAGTTAAAATCAGACCTTTAAGCTTCTCCAAAATCTACAGTCTCTAAATCCTTGATAAGAATCTCCATGACAACTTTTTATGCTATCTAAAGCCAATTATTACCTAAGCAGACTTGCTTGCTAAATTTGTCTAATAAGGTTATGTAGGTCTGAGTGAATGTCACAAGCAAGCTAAATCACACACTTTTAGTGAGATCTCATTATACTGATGAAAGTTTAAGGACTTTTGCCATTAAAAGGTTATTGAAAATGTTGAGTAGAGTTGAAATGCCTATTATGATTAGATGTCCTTCGCTAATAAGTTAATGGAGTACTGAAAAATGCAGGTCTGTTGAGAAAATTATGTCATCATTTACAAGCATTTTGACCTTTGGTCCTTTTTGAAGTTTGCAGAAGTTGCCAAACTAAAATTACCACAATATAGCTTGAACTTTGTGACATTTGGTTAAGTGAGCAGCAATCTGTCATTTTTATATGAATGCACTGAAGTGGTGCCCTTTGGTTTATCTTTCTATACCTTCAGTGCAGGTGGCTGCCCTTGACATAGGGCATGGAACTGAAAGTATGCTAATGCCATTCCGAAGAAGTCTTTTCAAGCTTTGATTGGAAGTGGGGATATTACTGCAGGGGTGTCTTCTCATTTAGGCATAACAGCCCTTAATGATATTTTTTTTTCTTTTTCTTTTATTGACCTAGAAGTGTGGAGAGAATGAGGGAAATCTGTGAGTGTGCAGATTTTAGACAAATCCCATACAAGCTCATAGAAGAGAAAATAACAGACTGTAGTCTGTTAAAATAAGGGCTCACAGTCCTAGCTGTGGCAAAGACAACAGTGATGTGCTTAAGGTCACAAGCAACATTAGTGGGAAAAATAATATTTGAACCTTACTGCAATCTGGTTTTGCTATACCGCATTTACACCAGTCAAAACGGTTTACAATCAGCAGTGTGCAAGCAGAAGACAAGAAAAAGGGTGTGCAGGTAGGTTAGATCAAACTTAAACAATGTACAAATATACTCTTATCATTCGGCCAATGCCACTTCTTCAGTCCACACTGAAACAGTGTCACTGGCCTCACAGTAAGGGAACATATTTGGTTTGGCAAGCTCTGTACTGCCTGATTTAAGCACTAACGTTTTACACCATTGACAATCTAGCATCCATCCAGCACATTGTACAGAGACCATCTTGACTGCTCTCTCAAGTGATATTCATAGATCATTGGATGGAGGTCAGATTGTCCTTGCAGTATCTTTAGACCTCCCTGTGATCTTGTTGATCACACGCTATCCATTTCTCGGCTCTGTCAGACATGGAAACATTCAGAATTGGTGTTCTTCATCCCTTACCTGCCACACTTTCTCAGTTCTTGCTAGCTCCATATTTTCCAAGCCCCATAATCTAGTTTGTGGAGTCCCTCAAGGTTCTTGGCCCCTTTTTTATTTACTATTTTTCTCCTTGATTACAGTCATTCAGGAGCATGGCATCAATGTGGATGATATGCTGCTTGTGTCTACTAAATATACAGTAGGTCACCCCACCTATCCTCATTGAACTCCTGCCTGTCTGACATTGCTCAGTGACTACAGACTTTCAAACTTAGACTGAATTTAGTGAAAATCACAGACACCTGGTTTATAGGTACTACCTCTGCTCCTAATATTTCACCCTCCCTTGGAGGCGCTCCGATTACATTGACAGATTCCTGTTGCTATTTAGAAATAATCTTAGACTCAGATTTATCCTTTGAGAAACAGGTCTTTCAACTTGTTCATAATGCTTCCCAGCTCTTTATAAACTTCAGTCCTTGCATCCTTTTTTTGGAAACCCCCTCGTTACATAAGTATACTCGTGCTTTTATTATATTTCGTCTTGACTATTGCTATATTGTTTATGCTGGTCATCCTCATTATCTTCTCAAGTGTTTTCAAACTGTATAAAATACCATTGTGTGAATCATAGTTAAGGCACAGAAATATGACCGTGTCATACCTCTCCTTATTCAATATCATTGGCTTCCCATTGCATTTCATATACAGCTCAAAGTCGCCGTGCTAGTACACAAATCATTATTCACTGGTATACCCTCTTATCTTTGTTTGCTGACTATTCCACATGTTCTTTTATATGCTCCTTTCACAATAGACTGTACCTTCCTTTGGCAAACTCTGCATGACTGGAATCTACACGGTCTGCAGCTTTCTTTTTCAAGGGGTCTTTTTAGTGAAATAATCTCTCTTTCTCACTGTGCTCTGGATCAGTTCATAAATCTTTTCAAGCAAATTTAAAAACCCATTTGTTTTCTTTAGTTTTCTGCAACCAGTGGCTATGGGCGTTTTGTTAACTGCAATAATCTGCTTTCTCTAGTTTGTCTGACTGAGTGATTTTCTTTCCTGTCAAATAATGTCATTCATTTCCCTTCTCCTTCTGTCTAATTTTGGGATCTTAAAATTATTTTAATTGTGAACCACTTAAAAAAAAATTAAAAAGGAGGTGGTATATAAAATGCTAACTAAACTATTAGTTCCTATCTGAAATGAACCATACTGAGATCAGGCTATCAGATTTAATGTAGACTGCCTTTAATGGGTAACAGATAGGGAAATTAAAAGAGAACACGCCCAAATGAGGAAGAAAATGCTTAATTCATAAAAGGAAGAAATAAAACCTTCTTTAGATACATGAGGGTCATTTAAAAAATCTGCAGACAATTGCAAAGTCTACTTAACATAAAAACATAATATGATGGCAGACTATACAGCCTATCCAGTCTGCCCATCTAGAAGAACTATAAAGTTCTACAATCCCTTTCTCTCCCTTAGAGATCCTCTGTACTTGTCCCATGTTTTCTTGAATTCAGATAAAGTTCTTGTCTACGGCACCTTCACTGGGAAACTGTTTCATGCATCCACCACCCTTTCCATAAAGAAATATTTCTTCAAATTACTCCTGGGTTTATCCCTTTCCATCTTCATCCTATGACCCCCTCATTCCAGAGCTTCCTTTCAACTACTGCAGAAGAAGGATAATTCCTATGCATTTATTCCATGGAGGTATTTAAATACCATTATCACATCTCTCCTTTTCTGCTTTTCTTCCAAAGTATACAAATTGAGATCTTTAAGTGTCTCCGTATACCTTATGATAGAAACAGAAACATAGAAATATGATGACAGAAAAAGACCACATGGCCTATCTAGTCTGTCCTTCCATATCAACAACTACAACAGTCCCCTTTTTTCCTTTAGAGATCCTCTGTGTTTGTCCCATGCTTTTTTGAATTCAGACACTGTCCTCATCTCTACCACCTCCACTGGGAGACTATTCCACAGATCCACCACTCTTTCTGTAAAGAAATATTTCCACATATCACTCCTGAATCTATCCCACTTCACCCTCATCCCATGTCCCCTGGCAGCAGAACTTGCTTTCAATTGAAAGAGGCTCTCCCCCTGTACATTTATACCACTGAGGTATTTAAACAACTCGATCATATCACCTCTATCCTGCCTTTCCTCTAAGGTGTATATATTAAGATCCTTAAATCTGTCCTCATATGCTTTATAATGAAGACCACTAACCATTGTAGTAGCCACCCTCTGTACTGACTCCATCCTGTTTATATCCTTTTGAAAGTGCGGTCTCCAGAATTGCACACTATACTCCAAATAAGGTTGCACCAAAGACTTATACAGAGGCACTATCACCTCCTTTTTTCTGCTGGCCATTCATCTCCGTATGCATCCAAACATCCTTCTAGCTTTTGCTGTTGCCTTTTCTACCTGTTTAGCTACTTTAAGATCATCAGACACAACAACGCCTAGGTCCCACTCTTCTTTAGTGGACAAAAGTACTTCACCCCCTACACTATATTGCTCCCTGGGATTGCTGCAGCCCAAATGCATGACCTTACATTGTTTAACATTAAATCCCAGCTGCCAAATTCTAGACCATTCTTCAAGCTTAGCTAGATCCCTCCTCATGTTATCTACACCTTCCTGGGTGTCTACTCTATTGCAGATTTTGGTATCATCTGCAAAGAGGCAAACCTTACCTGACAGCCCTTCCGCTATATCACTAACAAAGATGTTATAAAGAATTGGACCAAGGACAGATCCCTGGAGCACACCACTGATAACATCCTTCTCCTCAGAGTGAGCTCCATTTACCTGTACTCTTTGTCGCCTCCCACCCAACCAATTTCTAACCCAAGCAGTAATTTTAGGGTTCATCCCTAGGGTGCTCAGTTTGTTTATAAGTCTCCTGTGAGGAACAGTGTCAAAGGCTTTACTGAAATCTAAATACACCAAATCTAGGGCTCTCCCTTGGTCCAACTCCCTGGTCACCCAGTCAAAGAAATCAATCAGATTTGTCTGACAAGACCTGCCTCTGGTGAATTAATTCTGCCTCAGATCCTGTAATCCACTGGACTCCAGAAAACTCACTATTTTCTCTTTCAGCAGCATTTCCAATAATTTACTCATCACCGAAGTTAAACTAACTGGCCTATAGTTTTCAACCACATCCTTACTTCCGTTTTTGTGTAAGACTCCACATGAGCCTCTCTCCAGTCCTTTGGCACCACTCCTGACTCCAACAAGGCATTGAAAAGGTCAGTCAGTGGAGCTGCTAGAATGTCCCCAAGTTCCCTCAGTATTCTAGGGTGTATCCCATCCGGTCCCATTGTTTTGTCTACTTTAAGTTGAGCTAGTTTCTCACTAACACAGTCTTCTGAAAATTGCTCAGAATGTCCCTCGCTTCTGTTCCTGTTTGTGGGTGTTTTCTGAGGTCCTGCTCCTAGTTCTTCATCTGTGAACACAGAACAGAAATATTTGTTAAGCAAGTCCGCTTTATTCTCATCAGCTTCTACATATTCCTCCCCTTATTTATTTATTTATTTATTTATTTTAATTTCTTTTATACCGCACTCTTCGACATCAGCGCGGTTTACAGAGAACAAAAACAAAAACCAGAACAACAGGCTGTTCGGAGTTACATATAACAGGATTATCAACTTGGAAAACAAGGGAGAACTATTTACATGGAAAATGTAATCTGTTAACTAGATCACATGCTCGAACTATGTACATGAATAAGCACGATTGTTGGGAGCAAGGGAAAAAAAACTGAAGTTGGATATGTAGTGGGACTAGATGTTATCTTCACCCTTAAGTCTGACAATACCACTTTTGTCCTTCCTCTTCTAACTAACATATCTACAAAAATGTCTTATCCCCCTATTGTATTGCATTGGCTGTTTCCTCCTCTTTTTGAATCTTTGATTTCCTGACTACTTTGCTAGCTTCTCTAAGTTTTTCCAAATATAGATACCTGTCTTCCTCTCTCTGTGATCTCTCGTATTTCATGAAGCCCTCCCTCTTTTTCTTCACCTTTTCAGCTACTTCTTTCGAAAGCCATAGCAGTCTCCTTTTCCTTTTACCTTTATTTACCATTTTAACAAAAAGGTTGGTTGCCCTTAAAATATCCCCTTTCAGTTTTCCCCACTGTTTTTCTACGTCCCCCAGCTGTTCCCATCCTGCTAACGACTCCCTGAGGTTTTGGCCCATCTTGGCAAAGTTAGTCTTCCTCACCTTTGAATGGATTCTAACAGCCCTAGCCCTAATACTGAACCACACCATCTGCTGATTACTGGATACAAAATGATCTCCCACTATAACATCAGAAACACTTTCACCATTGGTAAGCACCAAGTCCAGTATGGCCCCTTCATGTGCGGGTTCTGTTACCAATTGCCTGAGTAGTTCTCCCTGTAGAGAATACAGGATCTCTTTACTTCTAGATGATACTGCAGCAGGAATGAGCCAATCAACATCTGGCATATTGAAATCCCCTATTAGTAGCACTTCCCCTTTCCTAGCAATGCTGCGTATGTCTTCAATTAACTCTCTGTCCATCTCTTCCTCTTGTGAGGGAGGTCTGTATATCACGCCAATGCAAATAGATTTCTCTTTCCCTCTTTCTAGTTCAACCCACAATGCCTCCTCTCTCCCTTTTAAGCTCTGAAATTCCAAAGCTTTAATAGTATTTTTTACATATAGTGCCGCTCCTCCTCCCCTTCTTCCTATCCTCTCCTTTCTGAATAAAGTATTCCCAGGTATAGTTATATCCCAGTCATGGTTTCTGTGAAACATGTTTCTGTAACTGCCACTAAATCCAAGTCGGCCACTCCCACCAAAGCTTCAACATCAGGGATCTTATTTCCCATGCTACAGGCATTTATACACACTGCTTTTCATATGTTACCCCTGTTACCCATTTCAATAAAGTTATTTAATGTATCACTTACCTGGGGGCTTTCTTCACCCATCCCCAGTGAATCTAGTTTAAAGCCCTCTTCAGTAGATTAGCCAGTCTAGTACTGAAGATGCGTCGACCTTTCTTGGACAGATGGATGCTATCTCTGCTCTGCAACCTTGGAACAGAATCCCATGGTCTAGGAAACCAAAATGCTCTTGATGACACTATCCACACAGCCATGCATTTATCTCCAGGATGAGATCCTCTCTGCCTTGGCCTTTACCCTCAACAGGGAGGATTGAAGAGAACACCACCTGTGCACCTAACTGCTTAACCCTCTGTCCCACCCTGCTTCACCCACTGACCACTGACCATTTTAGTAGCCACCCTCTGGACTGAGTGAATCCTCTTTATAAATAAGTAAATAAATAAATAAATATGCTTTTCCAGGTGTTGTACTTCAAATGAGGTCTCACTAGATACTTAAACAAAGACATTATCACCTCCTTTTTCCTGTGGCCATTCCTCTCCCTGTGCACCCAAGCAATCCTCTGTCTGTTACCATTGCTATTTCTACCCATCTGGCTACTTTAAGATCATCTGGTATGATCACCTTCAGGTTCCACTCTTAGGTTCCACTCTTCTTTTGTGCACTGCAGTACTTCACCCCTAGGTGGTACCACTCCCATGGGTTTTTGCAGCTCAAACATGACCTTGCATTTTTAGCATTAAATCTTAGCTGCCTAATTCTCAACAATTCTTCAGGCTTCACTAGATCCCTCCTCATGTTATCCATACCTTCCAGGGTGTCTTCCCTGTTGTAGATTTTGGTATTATTCACAGAGGCATACCTTCTTTGACATACCTTCTATAATATCGCTTACAAAAAATGTTAAGAAGAATAAGACCAAGGACCGATCCGTGTGGCACACCGTAGGTGTACTCCATTTATTACTATCCTCTCTTGCCTCCTAATCAACCAGTTTCTTACCCAAGTCCCTCACTTTAGGATCCATTCCAAGAGCACTCAATCTATTTATAAGTTGCTGATGTGGTACAATGACAAAGGCCTTATTGAAATCTACTGTAAGTATTCCACAGCTAGTGCCCTCCCTTGATCAAATCTTCTGGTCTGACAAGACCTACCTCTAGCAAAGCCATGCTATCTTGGATCCTGTAATTCATTGTATTCCAGAAAATGCACCATGCTTTGATTTAATAGCATTCCCATAAATTTACTCATCACAGTGGCAGACTAACCAGTCTGAAGTTACCAACCATTTGTGAACAGGAAACACATTTGCCCATCTCCACCACTACTACTAATCATTTGAATAGAGCTACAATACATACTGTCACATGCCTGAGTATGCGCTATGCAAGAGGGAAAGGCATCCTAGACATAGTACCCGCTTAAAGGTTCTATATGCTCTGTTGCCAGCATCCGGCCTATCGATCGTGGCTGTCTTAACACAGTGCTTGACAGAACTGGGTCACAGTCCAGCGCCACCACTCCAGTAGTCCTTAGGCAGCAGCGAAACAGTCCATTAAATAAGTGAAAAACACAGCAAACCGTGGATACTGTATGAGCAGTCTCTATAGTAATAAGCAAAGCCTCAAAGTGAGCTGGTCCGGGTATTCCTCCCAGTCCACTGCCCAGAAATAGCTGAACATGCCTTCCTGAATCCCACACTGTGTGATCAGGCTCTCACCGGCTCAATCCCATCAAGAGAGCTTCTTGTAGATATCCCTTCAGCTGTTTATAGTCCATAGCATCCAAGACATTTCATCAATAGTTCAGTCCATTCCACTGGTTTAAGCCACTATTGTTAACCTGGGCAAACCCTTACTCCTCAATGGTTGGAGTAGAGCTGGGGAAGCCATCTGTCCACAACTCCCCTAGGCATGCCGAGGCCCAGTCCTTATCCACCATAAAGTAATTCAAGAAATTCACACATCTGAAGATCCAGATTCCTGATACTCCATGTCCTCAAGGCTACAATCCCAGGGTTTTGATTCTCCCTGCTCCATAGGTTCTGATATTTCTAGAACTGTGATGAGCTCACATGGGGCTGACACCCAGTTAGGAGAATCCCCCTGTGGTGCTTGGAAAGCTGCTTTATATCCTCCTCGTCCTATCAGGGAGGAATATCAGCTCCACCCTCTACCTCATGTGTTCTCTCCATAATTGCGCCACCTGGGCTTTCCTATCCCTAACCCAAGGGATTTGGGGATCTGTAGTGCCTACCAGAAGTACATTACCACATTTAAGTTTCAATGTAAACCACTTTGATTGAAATGATAAAGCGGTATATAAAACCTGTTAAATAAATGAATACCCTTGTCACAATATGCAGTGCTGTACATATAGGTGTAAGACACAGTCCCTGCTCATCAGAGCTTACAATCTAATCAAGACGAAAAACATCACAAAACCAGGGATGAAAGTATGGCAAGATACATATAAGTAGTGAACAAGAGAGTGAGGAGCAACAGGATCCAAAAGCAGCCTCAAAGAGCTGCCATTTTAGCCTGGATTTGAATAGGGCTAGAGATGAAGCCTGAAGATCTGACTCAGGTAGTTTGTTCCAAGCATATAGAGCAGCAAAATGGAATGAACAAAGTCTGGAGTTGGTAGTGGCAGAGTAGGGCACAGATAACAGGATTTTGCCAGAGAAGAGGAGTGCTCAAGGAGAGGTGTAGAATGAGATAAGAGAGGAAAGGTAGTGAGGAGCTGCAGAATGAACACTTGTAGGTCGGTAGAAGTTTGAACTGGATGTGGAAATGGATAGGGATCAGTGAAGTAACTTGAGAAGATGGGTTACATGAGCTTAGTGACACTGGAGGAAGATAAGCCATGTTGCTGAGTTTTGAACAGATTGAAGGGGAGAGAGATGATTCAGAGGGAGAGCAGCAAGGAGCATATTACAATAGTCAAGACAGGAGGTGACAAGAGAGACAATAAGGGTCTTAGAAGTATGTGTAGAAAGGAAGGGACACATTTTGTCGATGTTCTTGAGAAAGAAGCAACAGGCTTTAGCTATCCCTTTAGGTGTGTGCAGAGAAAAAGAAAGTAGAGTCAAAGATGACCCCAAGGTTGTGAGTTCTCTGGGATCACTCAGTGATCTTGACAATGCTTCTTTAGAATCAAGAGTTACATAATAGGATAGTAACATAGTATATGATGGCAAATAAAGACCAATATGGTCCATCTTGTTGGCCCATTATGGTGGCTAGTGTGGTTATCAATAAACTGAGACGCTTAGGGAGGGGTCCCAAGTGGTAAAATGAATTAGAAATTGGTTGACTGACAGATGACAGAAGGTGGTGGTAAATGGAATTCACTCAGAAGAAAGGAAGGTGACCAGTGGAGTGCCTCAGGAATTGTTCCTGGGTTCAGTACTGTTCATTGTCTTTGTGAATAGTATTGAAAAAGGACTGAAGGGAAAAGTGTTCAGTTTTGCAGATGATGCAAAGATTTGCAACAGAGTGGACGCCTCTGAGACAACTAGAGGAAAGGTCTACACAAACAAACAATAGTCTAATGCTTGCCAATTAAGATTTAAGGTGAAGAAGTGCACTTGGGAGTTATATGAGAAAAGGGGCGAGAAGTTGGTTCGCATGGACCAGGAGAGGGACCTCGGACTGATAGAGGTAGGAGGGAGGGGGTGCAGGGATAGCTTTTACTGGCAATGCCATAGCTGTCAGAGGCTGTGGCACAGTGGGGGTTCTCATTGGTTGCACACCAAATGTCCCATCATGAGGTCCCCAGACCCTGGTGAGAACAACATCCTGCAGCACCTGCAGGCCTCTCAGGCATAAGAATCTACAATGATCTTGGAAAGAGAGACGATGGTAGGTTTGAAAAATGCACAGAATACACTGAAGGGAAACAAACAATAGCTGAAAAGACAACTTCATGGACAGAGATCAAAAACTCACAAGCCAGGCTCCTCCTGTCACCAATGCCACAAGCAGTTCCAACAGACAATAAAGTCCCATCCACTGTTCCCTCTAAGCTGTGCGCGTGTGCGTGCGCACACACCTCACCGAGCTAGCGCACAAACTTTACAACAGAGCGCACAAAAATTTTGGTTCTGATTCTGATAGAAAACAACACAGACGTATTAAAATTTAAAAGTTGTTGTGTATTTACGGTTGTCACAAGTTCTACAATATTTTCTAGTGCAATCAATGTGGTGTACATACTGTATTCTGACGTGTAGTCAAATTTTAAAAGTATATAACTCCGAGTGTTGTTATGTGGCACACAAAAATGTAACCTTCCTTCAAAAGCTGCACAGCTGATATTTTATGCACACACAGCCTACAGAAAATTAGAGGGAACATTGGTCCCATCCTTATACATGATTTATAGAAGGTTTTTAAAAAAAAAACTGCCCTGCACCTTGCTGGTTTATGTGAAATATATCATGGATGTGCAGGTACTGGCACCACCCAGGCCACACACAGAAACACCCTACAGCACTTTCAATGGAGATGCACAAAAATCGAAATGCCTGGAATTTGTTACCAGAGGATGTAGTAAAAGCTGTTAGTGTAGCAAGGTTCAAAAAGGTTTGGAAAAGTACCTGGAGGAAACGTCTATAAACCATTACACTATGGGGTATGTTTACTAAACCATCTTAATGTTACCAGTGCTAGTTGCAGCGATAATGTGAAGAATGCCATATAAGTAGTGGGCATTCCAGTCCTAAGGAAGCAAGAATCTGTATCGCGCGATAGTGGGCGCCATGGCACGTTAACGCGTGTTAATCCTAAGTACATGCCAGCACAGTGTTAGAAGCTATAATAATGTAGCCCACTGGTTACTGCAATGACTGTGGAGGCAGAGGTCATGGGTTGGATCCTGCAGTGGTGTAACCTAAAAAGGCTGTCTGAGGCATTTTCTTTTAATTTAAATCAGTGCTGCCAGCAAAAACACCCTCACAGTGCCATAACCTAAGGTGCCTCATAAGGCGCCCTATAAGGCGCCCCATAGGTCACATTATAAAGTGCCCTGTCTGCCAAGGCACCCTATAATGTGCCCTATAGGGCGCTGTATAGGGTGCCTTAGAGGCAACTTAGGCTACAGCAGGGGTGTCCAACCCTGTCCTGGAGGGCCGCAATCTTGGCAGGTTTTTGGGATAGCCCTAATGAATATGCATGAGATATCTATGCATTAGAGATATCCTGCCAACCTGACTGGTTTGTGGCCCTCCAGGACTGGATTTGGAGGCCCCTGCCTTACACCTCTGTCATTTAAGATTGTGAGTGGGCAAGGTGCAGATGTCCTAGACATCAAAAAGAGTCGATGGAATTTGTCACATTCCTCCTCGCTTCTCACCCAAGACAACATTTTGGTGGTGGTGAGAACCGAGGAGGAATGTGACAAATTCTATCTACCCTTTTGATGTCTAGGACATCTGTACCTTTTTTAAACCCAGCTATACTAAAAAGCCCTTACTACATCCTCCGGTAACAGATTCCAGAGTTTGATTACACGTTGAGTGAAAAAATATTTTCTCTTATTTGTCTTAAATAGTTTACCCTGTACCTTCATTACATGTCCCCTAGTCTTTCTATACACTGATAGCGTAAACAATTGATCCACGTCTATCCGTTCCACTCCATTCATTAATTTATAGACCTCTATCATATCTCCCCTCAGCCGGTTTGGACAAGGTTTGGACAAGTTCCTGGAGGAAAGGTCCATAAACCACTATTAAAAAGGGACCCAGGATATCAATGCTTGACCCAGTACAAGCATTGTGGAACCTGTGTCTTTTGGGGATATTGCTAGGTACGTATGACCTAGATTGGCCACTGTTGGAAACAGGATACTGGGCTTGATGGACCTCGGTCTGACCCAGTATGGCATGTCTTATGTTCTTATGTTCTTATGTCTCTGTTGTTCAATATTTTCTTGGCTCCTCTTGCTTTACTTATACAGCAGCACGGTATCTCGGCATATTTCTATGCCGATGATATTCTTCTCCTTTTTCACACCTGTTCACCCACTCCAGATATTGGTCCTCTTGATGCTTGTCTTTCTGCAGTTTCTTCCTGGTTTTCGGATAACTTTTTACACGTCAATTTGGCTAAGACTTCGGCAATCTGGTTCACTGCAGGTGCTTCTATTCCTTCTTTGTCCCCGTCCCTTCCTGCTAGGCCTATTCCCTTGGTCACGTCTTTGCATTATCTCGGTGTCACTTTGGATTCTGCCTTAACTTTTAACGACCATATCTCTTCTGTTGTGCAACGTTCTTTTCACACTTTACTTCAACTTCGAGAAATTTGGCCTTTTCTTTCCCCCACTTCTATGACTACACTTCTTCTCACTTTGGTGGTTTCCCGTTTGGATTATTGTAATGCATCTCTAGCCGGTCTTCCGCTTACTCAGCTTCGTCGCCTTCAACTAGTTCACCACACTGCAGCCCGTCTTCTGACTCACTCTCCCCGGTCGGCTCACGTTACCCCTTTGCTTCTTAGTCTCCACTGGTTGCCTGTCCCTTTTCGCATACAGTATAAGATCCTGATTTTCGTGCACTGGTCTTTGCACACTGGTATTCCACTCTATCTCTCTGATCTGGTCCATTTTTCTTGCCCTTCCAGAGTGCTTAGATCTCTCCATATGAATCGTCTCTTTCGTCCACCTTCCTCCCAGGCTCGTCTTGAATCCACACGTTCTTCAGCTTTCTTTTTTCTTGGTCCCCGTCTTTGGAACTCACTGCCACTTTCGTTACGGTTGGAATCCTCTTTTTCCACTTTCAAAGCTTGTCTTAAGACCTATCTTTTCTGCACAGCTTTTGACCTTCCTTTTCCCCCTCCTTCTGTGACTACCTGACTGTCCGTCTGTCTTTTGTCTCTCTTTTATTTTTAATATACTTTGTTGGTCTATCTCTCTACTGCTCTTTACTCTACATGAATGGTGTTCTTTTCTGTTTCTTTCTCAGTAGTTCTGTTTTGCTTTTATTGTAAACCGCTGCATGCCTAATTGGTTTAGGCGGTATATTAAATTTTAAATAAAGATAAAGATAAAGATCTTGTGCAAGAGATAAGGGTGTTGGAGCCACTTGACAATAGTGATCATAGCATGATCGCATTTGATTTAATTAGTGGAGGAGGGATAGTAAGGAAATCCACAGTACTACCTTTTAACTTTCGAAAAGGAGACCATGAAAAAATGAGGAAAATAGTTAAGAAAAAACTAAAAAGAGCAGTTGCAAAGGTTAAAGACTTACATTAAGCTTGGGTGTTGTTGAAAACTACTATCTTGGAAGCCTAGATCAGCTGTATTCCACGTTTTAAGAAAAGTGGAAGGAATTCCAAAAAACTGCCAGCATGGTTTAAAGGTGAGGTCAGAGAGGTTGTTGTTGCCAAAAAAGCATCTTTCAGGAAATGGAAAAAAAGAGCCAAACAACGAAACCTGGAAACAGCACAAGCACTGGCAAGTCAAATGCAAGGCATTGATAAGGCAGTCAAAGGGAGAATTTGAGAAGAAGCTTGCTGCGGAAGCAAAAACGCAACGACTTTTTTCAAGTGCATTCGTAGCAAAAAACCTGTGAGAGAGTCAGTTGGTCCATTAGATGATAGAGGGGTTAAAGGGGCACAAAGAGGCAACAAGGCGATAGCGGAGAGACTGAATGAATTCTTTGCTTCGGTCTTTACTGAGGAAGATGTAGGGATGTTACCCATGACTGAAATGGTATTTAAAGGTGCGGAAGAATTGAAGGAAATATCGATACATCGGGAAGATGTATTACAGCTATTAGATAAACTGAAGAGTAGCAAATCACCTGGGCCGGATGGCATACATCCAAGGGTGTTGAAAGAACTGAAATATGAGATTGCAGACCTGCTATTAGTAATCTGTGAATTTTCATTAAAATCATCTGCAATACCTGAAGATTGGAGGATCGCCAATGTAACGCCAATTTTTTCAAAAGGGTTCCAGAGGTGATCCGGGAAACTGCAGACCGGTGAGCCTGACGTCAGTACCGGGAAAAATGGTAGAAATCATCATAAAGAACAAAATTGCTCAGCATGTAGATAGTCATGGCCTAATGGGAGACAGCCAACATGGCTTTAGACAAGGAAGATCTTGTCTTACTAATCTGTTATGTTTTTTTGAAGGTGTGAATAAACAGGTGGACAAAGGTGAGTCGGTTGATATAGGGGCATGTTTACTAAACTGCGGTAATGTCATTCGCGTTAGGTTCCGCGTTGATGAAACAGATGGCCATATAAAGGAGTGGGCGGGGCAGCACTAAAGCTGTGTCAGATAAGGCGCGTTATAAGGCGTGTTATAAGGCACGTAAGAAGGAACATTAGAAGGCACGTAAGAAGGCATCCTATGAGGCTCAGTACAAGGCACGTTATAAGGCACCTTATTAGGCGCAGTACAAGGCACATGCCTTAGCGTGCCTTGTACTGTGCCTAATGAGGTACCTTATAACGTGCCTTGTACTGTGCCTCATAGGATGCCTTCTTACGTGCCTTCTTACTCGCTTTATAACGCGCCTTGTACTGTGCCTAATAAGGTGCCTTGTAACGCCGTATAAGGATTGTTGCCAACTGTGGTGAGGGTACTATGGACTGGCAGCACAGATCTGCAAAGATATGACTGTCACAGGCAAGCAAAATATCTGCCTTGGACAGGAGGGAACAACAAGGAATTGAACCCATGACTTCTACCTCCACAGTCATCAAAGTAACCAGTGGGCTATGTCTCTATAACATCAAACACACCACTGGCTGGCTACAGAAAGACTGCAGATCACCACACAAACTCTCTGCTGTGGTTACCAAGATAGGGTAAACCCACCCGTACCCATGATACACTGCATATGCAGATCAGTAGCCTGCATCTGATCAAAAGATGGGGTATGCACCCCTATAGCACCCCGGCCTGGTAGGGGGAACTGACCGTGTGTGTTACTGGCACAGAGTAGCTACAGACAGTGACTTCGTGCGGTTCCTGTGCTCACCCTGAGGGTGAAGTGGGGGGCCCAGCATCAGGACCGCAGCACATGGGATGGCTGAGATAGGCTGTGCTGCAGGTTCCTATCACTGCCAGTGTGTGATGGGTGTTCCCTGCAGACACACCTAGGATACACCTGTATCTCCCAGTCATGTCTAGGGCTTGTGGACTATGATGTACCCAGAATAGTGCATATCCTGTGTGGGTACCATGGTCACATGTTATAAGTGAAGGGTGGTGTTCGGACCCCAAACCATCCCCTGTGGGTCAGGATCTCCCACCAACAGATCCACATTCTACATCTCTGCAATGGTGGCAGTAGAGGGGAGTGAGCACCCTACAGCGAGATCAATGCATATCTGTACATAGCACATAGGGCAGTAGGCCTGGAAAAACTCAGCGTCCCCCCCCCCAATTCCTAACTGACATTCACCAGCAAAGGGCACAGTCAGTCTCCACCCACTGCACCCTGCAAGGTGCTCCAGCCATACACATGCTAACTGCAGACGGTCCATTAGCTAGTACATGTTCCTGGGGGAACCGTGAACACACACACACACACACACACACACACACACTCGAATGCACACCAAGCAGGTACATCAGTGAGTGGGCCCCAGAAAAAGGAAACCACAAATATCACACAAGAGAAATACAACATAACACTATGGGGTACCCTAGCCATGCCGTGGTCACTGCACATTCAGGGTGAGAGTGACCTCCCAGCATGACATGCTGTGGCCACCCTGTCCATGCAGGTGGTAGCCAGGCACCACAATGTCCCAGCCATTGCCCTATGCCCTGTGCAGATGCTACCTACCCAGGCCATCCTGTACGGGCCATACCCACAGTACCTTGCTCCTCATTATGCACATTGGCAGGCTAACACTGGAAACAGTGCAAGCATTGTGGGCTCAGTAAGGTGTAGGCAGCCACATAACACTGGATAGACATAAGCACACTACCACACCTATTTCAGCATTGTGCAAATATGGAGGTTTGTGGCAGCCCTGGCCGCCACACCAGTCCTGGGCACAGTGCAGGTATTGCTATGGTACTCTATACTGTTAGGGTCACTCCCCGGGGGAGTTAAACACTGTCAGAAACAAAACCTGAAACACACTCCACAGATATCAGAAAGGTTGATATGATGGATCCCTGTCAACAAATTATGTTCAATGTAGGATTTGTTATCTGACATTATTCATAGCAACCGTTTGATATATGTGGAACGTGTTTCCATGTTTAAGATTCCACTGCTAAGGTATGCAGGTGCTGGTATTGGTAAATACTGCTGCGCGCAGGGCCCAACAGCTTGACTCTCCATGAGCCGCTGCATAGTGGGGCCTGTGGGTGTGGGTGTTTGTGCCCCTGTCGGCCTCTGCTCTAGGGCAGAGGTTCCCACCTCCGGTCCTGATTGGCCAAACACGGTTCAGGTTTTCATGCTGTCCCTAATGAATATGCATGGATACATTTGTATACAATGGGGGGGGGTGCATGTAAATGCATCTCATGTATATTTATTAGGGACATCCTGTCAACCTGAATGGTGTTTGGCCCTCCAGGACTGGGGTTGGGAAACTCTGCTCTAGGGATTGCACATGTTTATGGTTTATGTGTTCTGTAGGGTATAATATAGGCGTTTATGGTGTGTTACTTTTATCTGCAATAAAGATTCTGTCTTTATTACCACAGCTTAGTAACGGTAAAATGAGGGGACATGGTCTGCAGGAGCCACAGCTTGGACTTGAACCTGTGACCTTCTGCCCCTGAGTAAACTGGTTGTGTGTACTACACCAAGCTGTTGCCACAGAAGCAGGCTATTCCCTGAGGATAGCATTACTGTTCATCAGACAGACCTTGTCTGTTGCACTGCATGCCACCCACTTGAACAGGGCTTGACCTTGGTGTGCTGTGGGCAGATGCCACTGCCCCCTCCACCACCAGTATTCCTCCGCCACCATGATGACATGCCCTTATGCCGGTGGTGCTGGTGGTGCGCAGTCCCAGGCCATCCAGTGTGCCAGTAGGCAGCTGCCTATGGTATGGGGTCTGGGGTAGGGGTGCCTACATTGACATCCGTGCTCCCCCCGGCACCACCTGTCAATGTTATGTGCCCTTTGGGGTACCTGCTGGGTGATGTCCACTGGCGCACTGTGGATCACATACTCGTTGCCATGTTTGCCCTTGGTCAGTTGTGGGCTTGCTGTTTTTCTCTTTCTGAGTTCCTATGTGCCACCTAGGCATCTGCCTGGTCCACCCTGTGCCCCAACTGCCCCACTACATGTCCCGCCTTCAGCCCCCTGTGCCCCATTTGCAGCCTCACCGTCGTGCCCACTCGTACTTGGCCACTATGCTGCTGCTGCACATGTATCACTACTATCACTTTTATTGGTTTCCCTGCCTTTGCTGTACATTGCTGACTGAAATGGTTTCTCTCTCCTGCAATTGTGTGCTAGCGCCAGGTTTTCAGTTGCGTTAGGATTCAGTCATTAATTTCTCTGCGTTAGTGTGAATGGGGGCTCTCCCTGCCCACTCCCCGCCCACTGCCCCCCTTCTCTCCGCCCTCTCTCCTCCCTTTTCTGGACTTAACGTGGCCCGGAACGTTAAGGCACATTATGTGCCATTAAGGCACCTTAACGTTACAGAATGTAACGTTAAGGCACCTTAACATTACATACTGCGCCTTAACGTAGCCGCTGCTACGTTAATGCAGTTTAGTAAACATGCCCCATAGTGTATCTGGACATTCAGAAAGCCTTTGACAAGGTCCCTCATCAGAGACTTTTGGCAAAACTAAAGAGTCATGGTGTACTATTGTGGATCAGGAACTGGTTAAAAGATAGAAAGCAGAGGGTAGGGCTAAATGGCCAATATTCCCAATGGAGAAAGGTGAATAGTGGTGTACCCCAGGGATCTGTGCTGGGTCCACTGCTTTTTGACATGTTCATAAATGACCTGGAAATGGGAATAAAGAGTGAGGTTATCAAATTTGCAGATGACACAAAACTATTTAAAGTTGTTAAAACCCAAGAGGATTGTGGAAAATTGCAAGAGGATCTTGATAAATTGGAAGACTGGGTATGAAAATGGCAGATGAAATTTAATGTGGACTAGTGCAAAGTTATGCACCTAGGGAAGGACAACCCAAACTATGGTTACACGATGCAAGGTTCCACATTAGGAACCAGCACCCAGGAAAAAGATTTAGGGCTATGTTTACTAAACGTGAATAACGCGCGTAGTATGACGTTAACGACCGTAAGTGCCGTATAACGCGCGTACCGACGCGCTAACGACCGTTAACGTCATACTACGCGCGGTAACCGTAGTTAACGATCGTAAAGCTCCGCGGCGCGTTAATACAGCGCAGAAGGTGGAGAGAGGCTCCCCCCATACTAACGCGCGGAGTGTCAGAGCTCACTTCCAACGCAAATGAAAACCTGTCGTTAAAGGCATTAAAGGGAAGAGAAACCATTTACGTCAGCAATGTACAGAAAACCGTGGAAACCCACAAAACGTGAGCAGTGTGATACATGTGCACAGAACAAAATATCACATAAAACGTTAAAAATGACCACAAGAAACATTTTAAAAAGCAGAAGACAGCTGGGCAACAGTGATAGCAATGGGCAACAAGGAACAACACTCCCTGGAAAGCACCAAAATAAAAGGAAATGATGTGTGGAAGGGGCTACGCTCCGCAGACCCTTTCAAAGAGCATTACAGTGTAAAGGAGCTGTCCTGGGTGTGTGGTGTAATGTTTCCCAATGATAGCATTGTTGCCCAGCTTGGTGATGGGTGTGTGCCCCTTTTGTGAGGTCATTTCTGCGGTTTATGTGCACCTTTGTCTGCATACAAGGTAAATGAGGCCACAGTAAACCTGTTGCAGAGCAGGGTTTCTGACTCGTCAGGCCGGTTTAACTAACTCCAGGGACTGCACTGTCTCTGTGGCCACAGTGTGGTGCAACAGACACAGCCAGTGCCTGTAAGACCAGAGGGTCACAGGTTCAAATCCCAGTTGGGGCTCCTGCCAACCCAGTCCCCATAGTTTTACCCACCACTAAACAGTGATAGTAAAGACACTCCTGTAGTGCAGAGAACATACGCATGGCCTATATTTTACCACACCAAACACAGACACCAGAAACAGGCACATTACCTATAGCAGAGTCCCGCAAATGCAGTCCTGGAGGGCCCCACAACATTCCGGTGACATGCTGCCTCTAATAAAGATGCCTGTGCTGCATAGCTATGCACCACCCCCATGGTATGCAGATGTAGCTCATGCATATTTATGAGAGACAGCATGAAAACCCGAACAGTGTGTGGAACACCAGGACTGGAGTTGGGGAACTCTGCCGTAAAGCAGCAGCCAACAGGGCCACACACCCACCCACAGGCCCCATTGGCCAATGCCAGCTGGAGAGGCAAGACATTGGGCCCTGCCTGTATCTCCCAATACTAGCAGTTGCATACCTTAGCAATGCCACCCTACACCTGGGTATATGGTACACAGCTATCAAACGCTTCCTCTGATAACTGGCAGATATCAATTCCTACGTTAAGCACATTTTGCTCATTGAGCTCCACCATAACAATCATTCTGATGTCTGCGGTGTGTGCTGCAGGTCTGGTCTCTGACAGTGTTCACCACCCTGGGGAGTGACCCCCCAACAGTCTCGTGTACCATATCCATGCCTGTACTATGCCCAGGACTGGTGTGGTGGGTATGGCTGCTGACCACCTCTATAGTAGCACAATGCTGGCATAGGTGTGGGGGTGGCTGTCTGTCTATCCAGTGTGTGGTGGCTGCAAACACCTTCAACAGCCCACACTGCCAGCACTGTTGCCAGTATTGGGCTGCCAATGTGCATAATGAGGAGCAAGGTACCATGGGTATACGCCGGACAGGGTGGCCTGGCCAGGGTGCATCTGCACAGGGCATAGGGCAGTGACAGGCACATTGTAGTGCCCGGCCACCAACTACACAGACAGGGTGACCTCAGTATATCCTGCTGAGAGATCACTCTCACCCTGACTGTGCAGTGACCACAGCATGGCTAGGCACTCCCATTGTGCTATCTAGTATTTCTCTCATGTGATACATATGGGTTTCCGTCTGGGGCCCAGTCACTGATGTATGTGCTTGCTGTGTATGCTGACATCCCAGTTCTGGGTGCAGGCATCTCCACTGGGCACTAGCAGACTGTTTGCAGCTGGTAGGTGTTGTGATGGAGTGGCTTGCAGGGTGCAGTGGCTGATGGCTTGCACCAGGGGAATATCAGATAGTGGTGGGGTGCAGCATACCATATCCAGGCCTAATGTCTGTCTGCTATTGTGTTATGGCTGTGTACAGAGCTGCATTGCCTGCCCTGTGGGGTGTCTGTTCCCCAGCAGGACTAGGGTTCATGTTCCCCTCTACTGCCACCGTTGCAGCACGGTAGACTATGGATCCTTTGATAGGAGACCCTGTTTGCCTCCCTCAGCCCTGGGGAAGTGGGTGTGGTGGTGGTGCATGGGGGCTTTACCTGACTGCAACAGACAGAGATTTACAAGGTGGTCATGCAGACACTTACTCTCTCTCCCAGTAACACTGCTTTGGACCTGCGCCATGGCCGGTGCTGTGGACCTAGTGCTGGGCGCCTCACTGCACCCTCAGGGTGAGCACAGTACCCGCACAATGTGACGGTGTGTAGCTGCTCTGTGCCAGTACAACACACAGTCGGTACCCCCTACCAGGCCGAGGTGCTGTGGGGGTGCATTCCCCATGGTGTGTATCTGTGGACAACTGCTTTGCATGCGCAGTGCATCATGGGTGTGACTGGCCCAATCCAACCCTGTGAAACACCAGCACCTGCTCACAGGCTCTGATAAACCATTGGCCATCACATGTACATCTGTTAGCATAATGCATAGGTGCAGGACACCCTACAAAGTCTGTAATATAAGATGCCCACACTGGTAAAAACACACGTACCCACGCACGTAAACAAGCACGTACCCACGCACGAATGTACGCGCGTCGCTACGCACGTACCAACGTACGTGGCTAGGCACATTCCGAGGGTGTTCTTCTGACACCAATACTCAGCGTAACGAAAAGCATGCCTCCTCTTTCCTTCTGTAATGTACAGGGTGATGCCTGAGACAGCCTTCTGTGTTAGGCACACTGGGGGCTCGAACCCATGCTGCCTGTAACAGCGGTCAGTACCGTAACCATTGTGCTACAGCTCTGTTTCAGTGCTTTGTGTCTATACGTCTTCTTATGATTAACGCGCAGTAACGTGGCACGGCGCCCGGTAGCGCTCGTTAATTTTGCTAACGCGCGGTAGTGGTAACGATGTACCGCCCATGTCCTTATTTGGGGTTTCTTTCACTACCGCGGCTCCTACCGCGAACTGCACTAACGCGATTTAGTAAACATAGCCCTTAGGCGTCATTGAGGATACCATGTTAAAACCTTCGGCCCAGTGTGCAGCGGCGGCCAAGAGAGCAAATAGAATGCTAGGTATCATAAAGAAAGGAATGGAAAATAAAACAAAATATATTATAATGCCTCTATATCGTTCCATGATGAGACCGCACCTTGAATATTGTGCGCAATTCTGGTTGCCGTATCTTAAAAAGGATATAGTGTTATTAGAAAAGGTTCAGAGAAGAGCCACCAAAATGGTAAAGGGGATGGAAGGATACACCTATGAAAAAAGGTTAAAAAGGTTAGGGCTCTTTAACCTGGAAAAGAGACAGCTGAGGGGAGATATGATAGAAGTCTATAAATTAATAAACGGAGTGGAACGGGTAAACGTAGATCGATTATTTACGTTATCAGAATATAGAAAGACTAGGGGACATGCAATGAAGCTACAGGGTAAACTATTTAAGACTAATAAAAGAAATATTTTTTCACTCAACGTGTAATCAAACTCTGGAATTTGTTACCGGAGGATGTAGTAAAGGCTGTTACTGTAGCTGGGTTTAAAAAAGGTTTGGACAAGTTCCTGGAGGAAAGGTCCATAAACCATTATTAAGAAGGGACCCAGGATATCAATGCTTGACCCAGTACATCAATGCTTGACCCAGTACAAGCATTGTGGAACCTGTGTCTTTTGTGGAAACTGCTAGTTACATATGACCTAGATTGGCCACTGTTGGAAACAGGATACTGGGCTTGATGGACCTTGGTCTGACCCAGTATGGCATATCTTATGTTCTTATGGTTTAGTACTGGGTAAAATATGGGGACAAGGTTGGCAGGAGCCACAGCTGGGACTTGAACTTGTGACCTTCTGCCCCTGAACACACTGGCTGTGTTTACTGCACCAAACTGTTGCCATGGAGCTGATCATTCCCTGGGGATACCATGACTATTCGTCAGACAGACCTTGTCTGTTGCAGTGCACGGCACCCACCTAAACGGGGCTTGGTCATGGTCTGCTGTGGGCAGACGCCACTGCCCCCTCCACCACCAGCACCCCTCCGCCACCATGCTGACATGCCCTTATGCCAGTGATGCTGGTGGTGCGCAGTCCCAGGCCATCCAGTGTGCCGGTAGGCAGCTGCCTATGGTGTGTGTTCTCGGGTAGGGGTGCCTACATGGACATGCGCGCTTTCCCCTGGCACTGCCTGCCAATGTTATGTGCCTTGGGGGTACCTGCTGGGTAATATCTCTTGTGACACTTTGGGACACAAACTCGTGCTCATGTTGGTCCCTCGTGCTCATGTTGGTCAGTTGCTGTCTTGCTGCTTTACAGTTTTGGAATTCCTATGTGCCACCTAGGCATCTTCCTAGTCCGCACTGTACCCCAGCTGGACCACAGCATGTGCTGCCTGCAGCCCCTGTATCCCATTTACAGCATCAGTACAGTTGCCCTTTCCTATGTGCCCACTCTGCTGTTGCTGCACATGTGCACGCCCTAACAAACCTGCCCAATATAAACGACAAAAACCCTTATCACCGCTATTGCAATGTAGGATCATTCACTTTGTAGGGGGACAGAGCATAGACCCTTCCACACATGATATCTTTCTTTTTACGCTTTGTCAGTAGTGTTGCTTTATGTTTATCATTAATATCACTATTGGCCAGCTTGGTTATTGGGATTTCAGATGTGGTTCTGGTCATTTTATATGTTTATTTGCCTTTTTGGTTCCTGCATATGTATCACTACTATCACTTTTCTGAGTTTCCCTGCCTTTGCTGTACATTGCTGACTGAAATTGTTTCTCTCTCCTGCAAAGGTGCCTCTAACGCAAGGGTTTCACTGACTTTAGTGTTCAGACCTGGATTTCACAGCGTTAGTGTGCCTGGAACCTTTTCCCGCCCATTGACCCCTATCTCCGCCCTCTGGGAGGCCTTACTCCACCCATCAGAGCTGGATTTCACAGCGTTAGTGTGCCTTAATGCCGCTGCCGACGTTATCGCACAATAATGTTACAGTATCACGCAATAACATTACGTATAGCGTGATAACGTCGCCGCTGCTACGTTAAGACGGTTTAGTAAACATACCCCTATGTAACACAAGTTTTGTTCCTGGGTAGTGACTGTTATTTCATAATTGCTTATAACTTAAAAGCATGAAAAATAGTTATTATTCTCATTAAACTTTGCTTTTGTGAACAGGAGATACATATTTGTGAAATTTACGTATTACCATTGTTAAAACAGACCTACTTGAGCCTTTTTGTTCACATAAAATGAAGAACACAACATATAATATTTACTTATATTGAAATTATTCAAGAAAGGCCATAAAACATTTAGAAGTGAGTAGATTTTCGACATTTACAATAATATTGTAAATCACTTTCACGAATAAGCCTCCAGATGTAGTCTCCCAACATGTTTTCGTTATACTGTCCTTGGTAGAGGCATTCAAATTCTAGTATATCCTGGTGGAAAGGTTTGCCTTGCTTCTCTGAGTGTGCTTCCATGTTTTCCTTATATTTATCAAGATGAGCATCAAGGATATGGACTCTGAGAGACATCTTGCAGCCCATTTTGTTGTAATTCTTAACCAGAGTCTTAACCAGCTCTACATAGTTTTCGGCAGTGAACCACTGCAACAAAGCTGTTTCAAGTCATTTTCTCCTTCCTAGTAAGCAGCTTTGGAAATTCCATGCACTCAAGAATCTTTTCTGTGGTCCAACAAAGACACCAGCTTTGACCTTTGCCTCAGACAGTTTAGGGAAGAAGTCTTGAAGGCTGTCGACACTTTCATTAGAGCTGTGACAAATTGTTTCATAAGGCCCAATTTGATGTGCAGTGGTGGCATCAGCACCTTCTGTGGGTCCACCAGTGGTTCCCACTTCATGTTCTTTGTCCCAATAGAAAATTCAGTTGGCTGTGGCCAGTCCCGCCAGTGGTAGTGTGCTGTGGTGTCCCTGCTTTCCCAAAGACAAAGATGAAATTTGGTAAAAGGGCTTTGGAGACCCATCAGAAATGCCACCATTTTAAAGTCTCCGATAACCTCCCAGTCGTACTCAGTATACTTCAAGGCTTCTAGCAAGGTCTTGATGCTGCTGTAATCTTCTTTGAGTGAGTTAGGGGAAGAGATGGGTACTTGTTCCCGTTATGTAGCAGCACAGATTTGAGGAACCTGGAAGAGCTGTCAATGAACAGGCATCACTCCTTTGGGTTACATGCAATTCCGAATGTGTCGAACAGTGGCAAAAACAGAGTCCAACTTGACTAGTGAAGAAGCTAGAAAAAGTGTGATGATGCTTTCTATGACCTGTGACTTGCACACTTTCATCCAACAAGTTACACTGTTTGAACCTGGATGTCAAAAGTTTGGCATTGGTCTTAGTGAGACCAAAATCTTTGACCAAGTCATTGATGTCATTTTGGTTTGAGTAGTAAGGGTTTCTCTCCTCATCTCCAACTCTGATATTGTAATCTAGATCTGCAATGCCTTCTTCGTTTTGCGAATTGCTGCTTTCATAAGAACATAAGATATACCATACTGGGTCAGACCAAGGTCCATGAAGCCCAGTATCCTGTTTCCAAAAGTGGCCAATTTAGGTCACAAGTGTTTCCCCAAAAGACACAGGTTCCACAATGCTTGTATTGGGACAAGCAGTGGATATGCTGGGTCCCTTTTAGTAATCGTTTATGGACCTTTCCTCTAGGAACTTGTCCAAACCTTTTTTAAACCCGGCTACATTAACAGCTTTTACTACATCCTCTGGTAATTCCAGAGTTTGATTACACGTTGATTAAAAAAATATTTTCTCTTATTAGTCTTAAATCTTTTCTGAAGACAGCAATTGCTCAAGTGGTCAGTGGGTTCCCTTCAAATTCTTGGGATAGCAATCTTCATGACTCCCTTTTCTCCTCTCTACCATCCTGCCAAAGAAAAAATAATTATGTGAAAATAAAAAATAATTATATATATATATATATATATATATATATATACACTGTATATAATTATGATGATAACATGTATATGAATTAATGATGTTCTTGCTAAATATTTCATACATTATGTAAAAATTCAGTAACAATAAAGATTTTATAACATAAAATGCCACAGTCTAAGCCAGCATCAATTGTCCATCTTACCTTCCAGAGTTTTCTTGCAGTGCTCGCAAATGAAATGAGGCGCCCAGGGTTTGTCCTGATCCCCAAAAGGCATGCCGAAATATACCTTGTAAGCCTCACACAACTTGGAAGATGCTTCCACAGAATACTTTTTTGTTCTTGCTTTGATAAAATTGCCACAGACATAGCAAAATAGGCCAATAGCCTCTTGATGCCATGTCAGTCTGCTTAAGAAGCTAGAATTTTATGTATTTATTTATTTATTTAACAGGTTTTATATTCCGCTTTATCATTTCAATCAAAGCGGTTTACATTGAAACTTAAACTTGGTAATGTACATTAAACAGGGACATTGATAACTTGGATTTTTCTGAAAATAAACTGGTGAGCTTAAGAAACGTGTTGTTGTTGCTTTCTCTTAGGTTTCCAGACAGTAAGGAGGCTGCTGAACGACTGTGCTCACTCCTTGCTAATCTGTTGTTTATATAGAAGTGAGGCAGAAGTCACATTATAACGGTCACCAAAAGGCTTTTATTAAAAACTCTCAAAAGTTATACAAAGTTCCAAAAGGTTTGCAAGTTCTGGAAAGCTCTAGAAAGTTCTAGAATTTTCCAAAAGGTACTCTATCTAAGGGGTATGTGTACGAAACTGCGGTAACATAGCAGCGGCTACGTTAATGCACATTAAGTAATGTCAACGTGTGTTAAAACACGCGTTAATGTTACTTAACGTGCGCTAATGTCACCGACCGCGGTAAGTCCCTCAGAGGGTGGAGAGAGGATGGAGAGAGGGGGTAAATGGGCAAGTAGTGGGCGGGGAGAGGCTCCTCTTACACTAACGCGGGGAAATGAAGGGCCGAACATTATTGGGACTGAAAACCTGTTGTTAGATGCACATTTGCAGGAGGGTGAAACCATTAAGAGTCAGCAATGTACAACAAAGGCAGGGAGCCCAAGAAAAGTGATAGTAGTGCTCCATTTGCAGTAACAGCATAGTGCCCAAGTATAAAGGCCACTATGGCAATGGTGCAAATGGGTCATAGGGGGCAGCAGGCGGGAAATGTAGTGGGGGCAGCTGGGGCACAGGATGGACTAGGCAGTCGCCTAGGTGGCACATAAGAACATAGAAACCGGACATCAGCAAGACAGCAGCTGACAAAGGCCAAACACAATCCACCTACATCTACCTGGTCAACCCGAGCTAATAGTTGCCAGGGCACTGACCTGACAACCCCCCAGCCAACCCTCCCCCAAGCGGAAGGGACATAATATTGGTAGGCATTGATGGGGGGGATGTGAGGATGCCATGTATACCTCCCCACCCAAGACCAAGCTCCCTAAGCGACCGCCTACCCACATAGTGGATGGCCTGGGACTGCGCACGACCAGCACCGCCAGCATATGGTCATGTCAACATGGCAGGGGGGTGCCCGTGCTGGAGGGGGCAGTGGCACCTGCCTGCAGTGGATCTAGGCCATGCCCTGTACCAGTACGTGGTGTGCAGTGCAACATAAAAGGTCTAGCTGAGGAAAAGTAAAGGTAGCTCCAGGGAATACTGTACATGTGTGGTGCAGTATACACAGCCAGTGTGTCCAGAAGCAAAGGGTCACAGGTTCAAGTCCCAGCTGTGGATCTTGCAGAGCATGTCCCTATGTTTTACCCTACAATTCAGATACAGCAGCAACATGTACAAAGCCCAAAGCAGCGGCAAACAGGGGTACAAACACCCACTCACACAGGCTCCACAATCCAAAGCTGTATGAATAGTCAAGCTGTTGGCTCAAGCACAGAGCTGCAGTTATCACCAGAGCACTACTACTACCACCTCCTGCACAGTTTATCAGTGTCGGCACTGTGATCAGGATCAGTGTGGCGGGCAGGGTTGCAAACCACCCCTATCTTTGCACAATGTTGCAATAGGAGAGTGTGTGTGTGTGTGTGTGTATGTCTATCCATTGTTTTGTGTCTGCCAACACCTCACTGCGCCCACAATGTCCCACTGTTACCAGAGTTAGCCTGAATATGTGCATAATGAGGAGCAAGGTATTGAAGGTATGGCCCAGACAGGGCAGATTGGCCAGGATGCATAAGGGTGTGGGCACATGTCCCTTATCTACAAAAAGGGTGATTGTGGGCCTTTTGGGGTATATAGTGTATACCACTTTGACCTGTAAAGGCACTGCTACAGAAACCTCGTGCAAGTCTAGAAATCCCTCTGCCCTCATAACAGGTGCCCATGACAGCCAAGCCATAACACAGGGTACACAATAATCTGGGTGGTGTCTGGTCCCAGAGGGCCACATGTGACTGCAGAATACAGATGAACACCAAATTACCTTCACATGCACTGCATGGAACACCTATCACACACTAGTAGTGATAGGGGCATACAGCAGGACCTATCTCTAACACCACATGTACTGTGGACCTAGTGCTGGGCGCACATCCTATCCCTCAGGGTGAACACAGCACCTACACAATGGCATGGTATGTAGCTACTCTGTGCCAGTATCACACACTGTTAGTTCGTCTTTCCAAGCTGAGATACCAGAGAGGTGCAGACTCCATTTGGTGATCAGCTGTAGACAGCTAGTCAGCATGTGCATTGCATCATGGGTACTGGTGGGGTTACCCTGTCCTGGCACTCAGAGCAGACAGTTTGTGCAGTGACCTGCAGCCCTTCTGTACCCAGACATTGCTGTGACATACACCATGGAGGTATAGCCTACTGGTTAGTACAATGCTGTTCTCAGCAGTGTTTATGGGTTCAATTCCTCATTGTACCCTCCTTTCATGCTTGTCCTAATCAAATAGTTTGCATGCCTGTAACAGTCATTTTTCTTCAGATCTGTGCTGTCAGCCCATAATACCCTCGCCACAGTTGCCAGCATTCCTTCGGTCCATCTATCTGCGTCTGTCAGCTGTGTAGAGTCCTGTCTGCCTGTGCAGGCTGCCACCCCATGTCCTGCACTGCTACTCTTTCCTGCATTGCACCTCTTTGTGCTTTCCTCACCTGTGCCCGATCTGCATGGCACCACCATTCCTCTGTCCACCCATCATTGTAACTATCCTGCCACCTCCGCCTCCACTGGGGGACATGTATTCCCATCATCTGCCACCCACTGTCTTTCCAGTACTTTATATTGCCAACACCCTGTGCTGTGGTACAGTTGCCCCCAACATGTTTGTCAATAGTACTAGCAGCCACATGGGATGCCTGCAGATATGGCAGGTTCAGCAGCTCCCAGCTCTCCCTCCTTCACTCACCTGTTCATTGCCTTTCCTCGGTGCTCTATCTAGTGTTAGGGCTACATCTGTTTCTATGCCTCACAGGTCATGCATGTCATCCTGAAGCACCTTGCAGCCCTTATGGCACACTAACCTAGGGCACCATAACCTTGTTAGGCCACCTTAACCTATGGTTCCATAACCCAGGGTGCCTTCTCAGGTGCCTTGTCCAGGGGTGCCTAATATGGCGTTTAGCCTAAGGAGCCCTATAGGGCACCTTAGAAAGTGCCTTATGAGGCATCTTACAAAGCACATTTTAAAGCACATTACAAGGCACCTTATAAGGCACCAAACAAGGCACTTTATAGGGCACCTTACAAGGCACCTTACAAAGTGCCTTGTAATGTGCCTTATAAGAAAGGTGACTTATAAGGCACCTTGTAATGCGCGTTAGTCTAAGGCGCCTTGAAACGCACGTTGGCTGACAAAGCTTGCCGTAACGATGCAACACCCATCCTTTATATGGACATCTGTAACACTATCGGGGAACTTAACGTGGGTAACATTACCAGAGTTTAGTAAACATACCCCTAAGTTTACTTTGAACTAAATCTATCTAGAATAGAAACATAGAAACATAGATATATGACGACAGAAAAAGACCATATGGCCTATCTAGTCTGTCCTTCCATATCAACAACTAAAACAATCCCCTTTTTATCTTTGGAGATCCTCTGTGTTTGTCCCATGCTTTTTTGAATTCAGTTACTGTCCTCATCTCTACCACCTCCAGTGGGAGACTATTCCACGGATCCACTACTCTTTCCGTAAAGAAATATTTCCGCATATCACTCCTGAATCTATCTCCCTTCACCCTCATCTCATGTCCCCTCGTAGCAGAACTTGCTTTCAATTGAAAGAGGCTCTCTCCCTGAACATTTATGCCACGGAGGTATTTAAACATCTCAATCATATCACCTCTATCCCGCCTTTCCTCTAAGGTGCACATATTAAGATCCCTAAGTCTGTCCTCATATGCTTTATAATGAAGACCAATAATCATTTTAGTAGCCACCCTCTGCACCGACTCCATCCTGTTCACATCCTTTTGAAAGTGCGGTCTCCAGAATTGCACACTATACTCCAAATGAGGTCGCACCAAAGACTTATACAGAGATATTATCACTTCCTTTTTTCTGCAAGCCATTTCTCTCTGTATGCACCCAAACAACCTTCTAGCTTTTGCCGTTGCCTTTTCTACCTGTTTAGCTACTTTAAGATCATCAGACACAACCATGCCTAGGTCCTGCTCTTCTTTAGTGGACAAAAGTACTTCACCCCCTATACTATATTGTTTTCTTGGATTGCTGCAGCCCAAATGCATGACCTTACATTTTTTAACATTAAATCCCAGCTGCCAAATTCTAGATCATTCTTTAAGCTTAGCTAGATCCCTCCTCATGTTATCTACACCTTCCTGGGTGTCTACTCTATTACAGATTTTGGTATCATCCGCAAAGAGGCAAACCTTACCTGACAGCCCTTCCGCTATATCACTAACAAAGATGTTAAAAAGAATTGGACCAAGAACAGATCTCTGGGGCACACCACTGGTAACATCCTTCTCCTCAGAGAGTGATCCATTTACCTGTATTCTTTGTCGCCTCCCACCCAACCAATTTCTAACCCAAGCAGTAACTTTAGGGTCCATCCCTAGGGTGCTCAGTATGTTTATAAATCGCCTGTGAGGAACAGTGTCAAAGGCTTTACTGAGATCTAAATACACCACATCTATAGCTCTCCCTACGTCCAACTCCCTGGTCACCCAGTCAAAGAAATCGATCAGATTTGTCTGACAAGACCTGCCTCTGGTGAATCCATGCTGCCTTGGATCCTGTAATCTGCTGGACTTCAGAAACCTCACTATTTTCTCTTTCAGCAGCGTTTCCAATAATTTACTCACCACTGAAGTTAAACTAACCGGCCGGTAGTTTTCAACCGCATCCTTACTTCCACTTTTGTGTAAAGGCACCACATAAGCCTCTCTCCAGTCCTTTGGTACCACTCCCGACTCCAACAAGACATTGAAAAGCTCAGTCAGTGGAGCTGCTAGAATGTCCACAAGTTCCCTCAGTATTCTAGGGTGTATCCCATCCAGTCCCATTGCTTTGTCTACTTTAAGTTGAGCTAGTTTCTCACGAACACAGTCTTCTGACAATTGTTCAAGATGTCCCTCGCTTCTGTTCCTGTTTGTGGGTGTTTTCTGAGGTCCTGCTCCTGGTTCTTCATCTGTGAACACAGAACAGAAATATTTGTTAAGCAATTCTGCTTTATCCTTTTCAGCTTCTACATATTCCTCCCCTGAACCCTTGAGTCTGACAATACCACTTTTGCCCTTCCTCTTCTCACTAACATATCTGAAAAACGTCTTATCCCCCCCCCCCCATTTTATTGCATTGGCTATTTCCTCCTCCTTTTGAATCTTTGGGGTATGTTTACTAAACTGCGGTAACATTACATACCATGCGTTATGTAACGTTAACAATCGTTAACGTCACATAACGCACGGTATGTAACGTTAACACGCGTTAACGTTACTTAACTATCGTTAACATCCCTGGCCGCGGTAAACACCGCAGAAGTTGGAGAGAGGGCAGAGAGAGGGGGTCAATGGGCGGAGAGTGGGCGGGGAGAGGCCCCTTTCACACTAACGCGCTGAACTGAAGGGCTGATTCCTACCGCGAATGAAAACCTGCCGCTAGATGCACATTTGCAGGAGAGAGAAACCATTTAAGTGTTAGCAATGTGCAGCCTAGGCAGGGAACCCAAGATATGTGATAGTAGTGCTCCATTTTCAGCAACACCATAGTGCCAAAGTATGAATGCCACTATGGTGATGGTGCAAATGGGGCATAGGGGGCCACAGGCGGGACATGTAGCATGGGCATCTGTGGCACAGGGTGGACCAGGCGGGCGCCTAGGTAGCACATAGGAACATAGAAACCGGAAATCAGCAAAACAGCAGCTGACCAAGGCCAAACACAATCTACCTATATCTATCTGGTTCACCCTAGCCAATAGTTGCTAGGGCACTGACCTGATATTCCCCCAGCCATCCCGCCCCCATGTGGAAGGGACATAATATTGGTAGGCAGTGATGGGGGGATGTGAGGATGTCCATGTATGGCCCCCCACCCCGGGATCCGCTCCCTAGGCAGGCGCCTACCTACACAGCGGATGGCCTGGGACTGCGCACTACCAGCACTGACAGCAAATGGACATGTCAGCTTGACAGGGGGGTGCCATCTCCCTGCAGTGGACCTAGGCCATGCCCTGCATCAGTACGTGGTGTGCAGTGCAACATACAAAGTCTGGATGAGGAAAGGTACAGGTAGCCCCAGGGAATATTGTGCATGTGTGGTGCAGTACACCCAGCCAGTGTGTCCAGAAGTAGAGGGTCACAGGTTCAAGCCCCACCTGTGGTTCCTGCAGAGCATGTCCCTATGTTTTACCCTACAATGCAGATACAACAGCAACATGTACAAAGCCCAAAGCAGCGGTGAACAGGGGTACAAACACCCACCTACACAGGCTCCACAATCCAAAGATGCATGGAGAGTCAGGCTGTTGGCCGCAGCATTGAGATGAAGTTATCACCAGAGCCCTACTTCTACCCCCTGCACAGTTTAGTAATGTCAGCACTGTGAGCAGGACCAGTGTGGCGGGCAGGGTTGCCAACCACCCCTATCTTTGTACAATGCTGCAATAGGAGTGAGCGTGTGTGTATGTGTATCCATTGTTCTGTGGCTGCCCACCCATCACTGGGCCCAAAATGTCCCACTGTTACCAGCGTTAGCCTGAATAGGTGCATAATGAGGAGCAAGGTATTTTGGGTATGGTCCGGACAGGGCAGATTGGCCGGGATGCATCTTCACAGGGTGTGGGGCAATGGCTGGGACACTGTAGTGCCTGACCACCACCAGCATGGACAGGGTGGCCACAGCATGGCATGCTGGGAGGTCACTCACTCTGACCGAGCAGTGACCATGGCAGGTCTAGGTTCCCACATAGCGCTCTACATTATCTGCTTCCAGTGATATATTTGTGTTCTCCAGTCCTTGGGTCCCAATCACTGAGTTGCCTGCTTGCTGCACATAGTTCCTCTGTGAGCAGGCTGGTGGACTGTCTGCAGTTAAACTGTGCATGGTCAGAACACCTTTAAGGTACAGTCTGACTGTGCTGTCTGCTGGTGACTGGCAGACGGTGGTGGGAGGCAGTTGGGGTTTTCCAGACCTAATCCCAACATTGCTGCTGGTCTGCCGCTTTTCCAGTCATAGGTATGGCTCTGGCCCACCAACCCTGGAGGGCTGTCTCATACAAACAGGATGAAGATTGCTTCCCCGGGGCAGGGGCACCTGTTCTTTACCTACAAAAAGGGTGATGTGGGCCCTTTGGGGTATGTAGTATATACCACTGTGACCTATAAAGGCACTGCTACACCCACCTCATGCAATTCTTGGAACCCCTCTGCCCTGATAACAGATGCCAATGTCAGCCAGACCCTAACACAGGGTACACAACAATCTGGCTGGTGTCTGGTCCCACAGGGCCACATGTGACTGCAAGATAGAGATGGACACCAAATTACCTTCGGCTGCACTGCACGGAACACCTGGTAGTGATGGGGATGTACATCAGGACCTCTCTAGCACCACATGTACTGCGGACCTAGTGCTGGGCACCAATACTATCCCTCAGGGTGACCACAGAACCTGCACAATGGCATGGTCTGTAGCTACTCTGTGCCAATATCACACACTGTCAGTTCGTCTTTCCAAGCTGAGGTACCGGAGAGGTGCAGACCCCATTTGGTGATCAGCTGTAGACTGCTATTCGGCATGTGCATTTCATCATGGGTATGGTGGGGTTACCCTATCCTGGCACTCAGAACAGACAATTTGTGTGGTGATCTGAAATCCTTCTGTACCCAGACATTGCTGTGACATACACCATGAAGGTATAGCCTACTGGTTAAAACAATGCCATTCTTGGCAGTGTTCATGGGTTCAGTTCTTCATTGTTCCCCCCTCTCATGCCTGTCCTACTCATATAGTGTGCATGCCTGTAGAGGTCATATTTTTGCAGATCTGTGCTTCCAGCCCATAATACCCTCGCCACAATTGCCAACATTCCCTCGGTCCGTCTATCTGCGTCTGTCAGCTGTGTAGAGTCCTGTCTGCCAGTGCAGGCTGCCACTCCATGTCATACCCTCTCCTGCATTGCGCCTCTTCATGCTTGCCTCGCCTGTGCCTGATCTGCATGGCACCACCACTCCTCTGTCCACCCATCATTGTATCTATCCTGCCACCTCTGCCTCCACTGGGGGACACGTATTCCCATTGTCTGTCACCAACTGTTTTTCTGGTACTTTACATTGCCAACACCCTGTGCTGTGGTACAGCTGCCCCACCATGTTTGTCATCAGTACTGGCAGGCACATGGGATGCCCGCAGATATGACAGGTCCAGCGGCTGCCACTTCTCCCTACTTCACCCACCTGTTCATTGCCTTTCCTGAGTGCTCTATCTAGTGTTAGGGCTACATCTGTCTCTGTTTCGCACAGGTCATGCATGTCATCCTAAGGCACCTTGCAGTCCCTAGGGTACACTAACCTAGGACACCGTAACCTTGTTAGGCCACCTTAACCTATGGTTCCATAGCCCAGGGTGCCTTCTGCGGTGCCTTGTCCAAGGGTGCCTAATATGGCGCTTAGCCTAGGAAGCCCTATAGGGTGCCTTATGAGGCACCTTACAGGGCACCTTACTAGGCACCTTATAAGGCACCTTACATGACACCTCTTCCTCTTGTGAGGGAGGTCTGTATATCACACCAATGCAAATAGATTTCTCTTTCCCTCTTTCTAGTTTAACCCACAATGCCTCCTCTCTCCCTTTTAAGCTCTGCAATTCCAGAGCTTTAATATTAGTTTTTGCATATAGTGCCACTCCTCCTCCCCTTCTTCCTACCCTGTCCTTTCTGAATAAAGTATAGCCAGGTATAGTTACATCCCAATCATGGTTTTCTGTGAACCATGTTTCTGTAACTGCCACTAAATCCAAGTCAGCCACTCCCACCAAAGCTTCAACATTAGGGATCTTATTTCCCATGCTACGGCATTTATACACACTGCTTTCCATATGTTACCCGTTACCCATTTCCATAAAGGTATTTAATCTATCACCTACCTGGGGGCTTTCTTCACCCATCCCCAACAAATCTAATTTAAAGCCCTCTTCAGTAGATTAGTCAGTCTACTACCGAAGACGCGTTGACCTTTCTTGGACAAATGGATGCCAGCTCTGCTCTACAACCATGGTCTAGGAAAACAAAATGTTCTCGATGACACCATCCACGCAGCTAAAATTGGTAATTTTCAAAAATAACACTCTCCTGGTCCCAAAAGCAATGTTTGTGGGCCATAATTGCCATTTCCTATTGTTATGAGACATAAGA
The DNA here is from genome assembly GCA_033557465.1 of Ichthyophis bannanicus. Classification (NCBI taxonomy): domain Eukaryota; kingdom Metazoa; phylum Chordata; class Amphibia; order Gymnophiona; family Ichthyophiidae; genus Ichthyophis; species Ichthyophis bannanicus. Next base: position 1,297,794,479 of record CM066031.1, read on the forward strand.
TATCATAAAATAACACTTATTATCCAGGAACTAGAAAAAATTAAAAATTTGTTACAAAATGTTATTAAAGAGGATCCAGGAAATCCACTGCTTGTCCCAATACAAGCATTGTGGAACCTGTATGTCTTTTGGGGAAACTGCTATGTACTTGTGACCTGGATTGGCCACTGTTGCAAACAGGATACTGGGCTTCATGAACCTTGGTCTGACCCAGTATGTCATTTCTTATGTTCTTATGTTATGTTCTTATGTCTAAAATTTGCCTTCACGAGTAATAAACATATATTTCCATTGCAAAACTGGAAAGACATTCATATTTTTCAGTACCATCTAAACCATGCCTATTTGATAACTGCAAGCTGCAGACATACACATAAGCAACAGCTTTTCTAAGACCATTAAGATATGTTGGGTAATTTACAGGGGTAAACGTGCTATTTACCCATGTAAATGTTGCATACAACTTTTAAAATGACCTTCATGGTGTGATAAATTGATAAAGAAGGGGTAGACAGCATTTGGCATTATTAGTAAATTATTCATAAAGCCCATGACTGATGCAAGATCTCTGTTATCTGGGTTTACCTTCTAGAAAGTTGAAGATTACAGATGTGGAAACTTGCATATTCAGTGAGTGCAGTTCTTTTACTTATGCAATATTAATGAATTCAAGCAACATTAACAATTGCTAATTTACAGGGAACTATGCACTAAAAATTAATATTTAAAGATGAATTCACATGGGAAAAACAAAGCCTTTTCCCACAGGTAAAGTATTTTTTTTGTGTAAAAGGCCAAATCAATAATTAAAACAAACCATTTGTGGTTGCTTCTATATATTAAGAAAGTAAGTTAAGTAAATGTGGACATCTCATATTCGAATGAGGGTTTACCAGGGTCAGGAAAAATAATATGATATGTTCTCCTTACTCACTAGTTGCCATGGGTTTTACTAAAGCCCCAAAATCTAACACTTGCGTCCAACCAGGTATTAAATTTTTTGCATGCCCAACAAATCCTAAATTTAGATATTCTTTTTTATATCATTTTTAGTTACAGGCTAGTTAGCACAAGAAATTTCCTTTTTCTGTTCCCCTCACCCTCCCATCATGAAATGCCTGACCCTACCACTACCCCAGTGATACCCCACAAATAAAGTTGCAATCTTGAAATGTCAAATTGAAACAAACCATCTAGGAAAATGCTCATCCACACCCCACCCAATAAATAAACAAATAACACCCCCCCCCCCAAAAAAAAAAAAAACCTCTCTCTGTAAGCTAGCCCATCTTTCATTCTAGAGGGTTAGGTGCTGAGTGGATACTGCAGTTCTGCACTTGGTTACAGAAGAGGTCAGTTTCAGATTTGGAGAGGGGTGGTTTTAGCAAAAGGGATAAATAGGAGGAGTCTTTCTTCAGAGGGGTAAAGATTATCTAAGGGGTATGTTTACTAAACCGCGTTAACATAGCAGTGGCTATGTTAATACGTGTTAGATAACGTTAACGCGTGTTAAGGGTACCTAACACGCGTTAACATCACCGTCCGTGGTAAATCCCGCAGAGGGCAGAGAGAGAGCGGAGAGAAGGGGTCAATGGGTGGGGAGAAGCTCCCGCAGCATTAACACGGGGTACTGAAGGGCTGAACATTACCGGGACTGAAAACCTGTCATTAGCTACAGATATGCAGGAGGGTGAAACCATTTCAGCGTCAGTAATGTACAACATAGGCAGGGAGCCCAAGTAAAGTGATAGTAGTGATCCATATGCAGCAACAGCATAGTGCCCATGTATGAAAGGCCACTATGGCGATGGTGCACATGGGGCATAGGGGGCTTCAGGCGGGACATGTAGTGGGGGCAGCTGGGACACAGGGTGGACTAGGCTCTCGCCTAGGTGGCACATAGGAACATAGAAACTGGAAATCAGAAAGACAGAAGCTGGCCAGGGCCAAACACAATCCACCTACATCTACCTGGCCACCCTAGCCAATAGTTGCTAGGGCACTGACCTGACATCCCCCCAGCCATCCCTCCCCCATGCGGAAGGGACATAATATTGGTAGGCGGTGATGGGGGGGGGATGTGTGGATGTCCATGTATGCCTCCCCACCCCAGACCCCGCTCCCTAGGCAACTGCCTACCTGAACAGTGGGTGGCCTGGGACTGTGCACTACCAGCACCGACAGCATATGGCCAGGCAGCATGGCAGGGGGGCGTGTGTTGGTGCTCGAGGGGGCAGTGGAACCTGCCTGCAGTGCACCCAGGCCATGCCCTGTACCAGTACGTGGTGTGCAGTGCAACAGAAAAGGTCTGGCTGAGAAGAAGTAAAGGTAGCCCCAAGGACTGCTATGCATCTTCTGCAACAGTGTGGTGCAATACTTACAACCAGTGTGTTCTGGAGCAGAGGATCATAGGTTCATGTCCCAGCTGTGGATCCTGCAGAGCATGTCCTTATATTTTACCCTAAAATGCAGATACAACAGCAACATGTGCAATCCCCAAAGCAGCGGCCAACAGGGGTGCAAACACCCACTCACACAGGCTCCACAATCCAAAGTTCCATGGAGAGTCAGGCTGTTGGCCCCAGCACGAAGCCACAGTTATCACCAGGGCACTATTACTACCTCCTGCACAGTTTGGCAGTGTTGGCACTGTGATCAAGACCAGTGTGGCGAGCAGGGTTGCCAACCACCCCTATCTTTGCACAATGCTGCAATAGGAGTGTGTGTGTGGGTATGTCTATCCATTGTTTTGTGGCTGCCTACACCTCACTGGGCCCACAATGTCCCACTATTACCAGCGTTAGCCTGCAAATGTGCATAATGAGGAGTAAGGTTTTGTGGGTATGTCCCGGGCAGGGCGGACTGGGCAGGATGCATCTGCGGAAGGTGTAGGGCAATGGCTGGGACATTGTAGTGCCCAACCACCACCTGCATGGACATGGTGGCTACAGCACGTCTTGCTCTCAGGGCACCCTCACACTGACCAAACAGTGACCATGGCACGGCTATGTTCCCACATAGTGCTACATAGCATTTGTCTCAGGTGATATATCTGTGTTTCCATTCTGGGGTGCGCATAGTTCTACTGTGCACATGCAGGATAGACTGGCTAGCGGAGTGTTTGTGCTTAGTTCATGCATGGCCGGGACACCTGGCGTGGAGCAGCAGGTACAGCTGACTGTGCCTGCTGCTGGTGAACGTCAGACCATGGTTGGGGGCTGGGGAACAGCTGTAGTCCTAGAACTGGTGGGAGCACAGGGTAAGGGCAATGGACAGGTAGTGTGCAGTATTGCGGCATATGTCTGTTGCATCTTATGTGTGTTATGGTGAATGCATGGTACAGCGCGCAGAAGAACATGCATGATGTCTATTTGGAATGTGCGTTCTTATGCACCATAATCTGACGACATATGCTAAGGCACTTAGACGTATCTCATAAGGCACATAGAAAGCTCTCTGACATCATGTGCGTTCTTGTGCGCGCTGCACATCAGATGCCATGCTACGCACGTTCTCCACAGCGCGCGAATGACACAGAATGCTTAGGACGCACCACTGCAGGCTAATCTAGCAGACACGATGGCCACTTGGTGGAACATATTTGCCTTGTGCTTGTTGTGGTTGTTTGGGATAGTGGTTGCAAACGTGCATGGAGCCAACATAAGTTGTGGGTTTGGGTCCCACAGGTTCCTTTTCCTTTCTTTTCATCTGTTCTGCTCTCCTTACCATAGAATGGCTCCGGCTTTCTCCCTTCTCCGCGAACCCTTCCCTCTCTTCACTGTACACTGCAGTGTCCCCTCCATGCAGTCTATCCGTCACATGTTAGCTGTTACTTATGCTCCCTTTCTTTGGGCTGTCTGGGTAGGCAGGTGGCTCAGTGTTTTGGTACTGGTGTCAGTGAGCTGTGTTTGGGATTTTCAGTGTGCCAGTTTAATTCTCTCTTACTCCTTATTGGATTCCCTGCCCATTTTGCCCTCATACACACACCATCCACACAGCTAGCCCTTCAGACTGACCCCTGCCGCCCTTTCCATTACCGTTGTTTACTCCTCTGCATACTGGGTTCACTGCACACCATTTCATGGTGTGTGTGCATGTGTTAACTGTGGCTCATGTCCCCATTACAGACTGTGATATCAGCTGCCTGTGGCCTATGGCCTTACACCTACGGCTCCGTTTCTCATGTGGCACAATGTCTGCACATCCCTCAGCGCGTCTTCTACTGTCAGCGTGCCTTAGATTGCATCACCTTCGGACACACTGCTGCGTCCCGTCAGATGTGGTGTTCACAAGCGATGGGTCCATGGCGCACTGTACCGTGCGTTAAGCGCCTTGTAATGCGTGTTACCTGACACGGCTTGCTTTAACGATGCACCGCCCACTCCTTTATATGGGCATCCGTAACATTACCAGGGAACTTAACGCGGGTAACATTACCGATGTTTAGTAAACATACCCCTAAGAAGTGATCTGTCATTTGGTATTGGGGGATCAGGAAATCGAGCTAACAGTTATGGGGTGGCTCTGGAAGGGTCTTCTTGTTTCAGCATCAGAGGATAAGCACTTCAGCTGTGGGACAGAAGTCAGGCCTCTTATGATGGGCATCTGATGGGAAGAGAAATCCCCCATGTTTACCTATTTTATCACTTTGCACTGATTAGTAGGAAGAACACCAAATAAAGAAAAGGGAAAGGTTTTTAAACTTAAAACGCTCCCATGATTTTGATTGCATAGTTCCCATATGGCCCGATTCCGTCCTGCACGTAGATCCCTTCTGTGTGTCTGGTCTGAACCGGATGCGCAGAGGGGATCGCGATTCTGATCCCACGGGGCTATACATACCCCGTGGGATCAGAATCACAAACAGTGATGCATATGCAGGGCAGGACTGTGATTTAGTCTGGCCTCCACATACATGAAAATCCTGACTAACTCAGTCAGGGCTTTCAAAGGGAGCCACGGCGCCATGGTGTCATGTTGCCATAGCACTATGGCTCCATTTAAAGCCGCGATGCCAGCTGCCACATAAAAGTGTTTATTCCCCACAGCCTGACCCCCGATCTGGCCTCCTAAGGCCAGGGTCCGGCTGTGGGGAATAAATCCTGGCCCCCCCCATGCCACATCCACGCCCCTGGCTGTGCAAAAAATCACATCCAGGGAAGTTATTCCACCTCGGAGGTGGAAGAACTTCCCCAGACATTTCGCCAGCCCTGGATGTACAGGGCCGACATTAGAATTGGTCTATATGTCGAGGGCCAGCAACCACCCACTGCCCACCCAGACTCCACCCCCAGGCCATCCATTCCCTGCCCCTATCTAACTTCCCCGCACAACTGGCGGAGAAGTTAGTCGGGGGAAGGAGCTGGCACGAATAGCGGGGATGGACATCCCATCGAGCCATCCATCCCTGCTATTCGTAGCACAGAATCACCCCCATAGTGTTCACATAAATTATATTTAAATATCAGTTATTAAGTACTTAAAACATATACACAACATTTCAAAATTATCTTATAAAGTTTGTTGTCTATTTTGAAAATTTATGAATTTTATGTGACTAAATGTATGCACCCTCACTTGGTTTGCAGCTTGTCGTGCTGTGAGGGCTTGTGTGCATCAGTGATGCTGAGAGCTAAACTATCGGTAGTTTAACTACTGGCAGGGTCTCCCAAGATGGACAGGTCTCAGCTGAGATGCCAGACCAAGACAAACCACCCATCTGGGCAGCAGCAGAATGGGATAGTGTTGACGGCGGAGGATCACATTTCTGTGACAATGGCAACAACACCAAACTTAAACTGCGCGGAAGAAAGGCCCGGCAATCTACTTCTGTATCTTGCCATGAAAACCCAATGGATAGTTACAACAAAACAAATTGTGCTGTAGTGCAGGAAGATGAGACCCCCAGGTTGGAAGGCACTCAACTAGCTACTGGGGAAGAGCTGAAGACTTTTCAGAGTAAAGCCAGCATTTAAGATGTGGTTGGATCAAAGCCCTCGGGACGTCTGACTGCTGATGTAGCTGCGCATGAAATGAGAGTCAGAAGCTGTAAAGATGTCTTACACATTGGAACATGGAACATACGAACATGAACCAAGGGAAGTTGGAGGTGGTCAAGAATGAAATGGAACGTGTACAACTTGATCTGCTGGGTGTCAGCGAACTGAAATGGACTGGCATCGGGCACTTTGCATCAGATGATCACATGGTCTACTATGCTGGAAATGAAAGATAAAGAAGAAATGGTGTTGCATTTATAATAAAGAAGAAACTTGCAAGAACTGTAATGAAATACAATGCAGTCAGCGAACGCTTAATCTCTATTCGTCTACGAGGAATGCCTATCAACACAACTATAATTCAAGTATATGCCCCAACAACAGCTGCAGAAGAGAATGAAATTGAAGAGTTCTATGAACAAGTACAAGCTGAAATTGACAGAACATGCAAACAGGATATCCTGATAGTCATGGGTGATTGGAACGCAAAGGTTGGCAACAAAGAAGAAGACAAAGTAGTTGGAAAATATGGACGGCAACAGAAATGAAGCTGGAGAAAGACTGATAGAATTCTGCAAAACCAACGATCTATTCATCTCAAACACCTTCTTCCAGCAACACAAGCGGCGACTGTACACATGGACTTCACCCAATGGATTGTATAAAAATCAAATTGACTACCTCTGTGGAAGTCAACGATGGAAAAGCTCTATAACATCAACAAAGACAAAACCTGGAGCTGACTGTGGTACAGATCATCAACTACTAGTATGCAAACTCAAGCTAAAGCTGAAAAAGAGCAAACCACTCATGAATGCAGCAAAATATGACCTTGAGAATATACCACTGGAATTTAAAGACTGCCTGCAAAATCGATTTGCTGCTTTAGATACAAATGATAGAGTTCCAGAAGAGTTATGGAATGACATCAAGAAGGTTGTGTTGGAAGAAAGCGAGAAGTCTCTACAAAAGGTAAAAAAAAAAAACGGCCAAAATGGATGACAGAAGAAACTCTGAAAATTGCCCAGAAACACAGAGAAGCTAAAGCCAGAGGAGAAAGAAAGACAATCACAGAAACTCAACAGAGATTTCCAACGTGCAGCAAGACAGGACAAGGAAAAGTACTACAATGACGCATGCAAAGAAATAGAAGCAGAAACTATTAGAGGAAGAACAAGATCAGCTTTCCTAAAGCTATGAGAGTTAAAGAAAAAGTTCCTGCCTCGAAATGGAATGTTACAAGATGCTCAAGGTTCTATGTTGAATGATGCTGAGAAGATCAAGAAAAGATGGAAGGAATATACAGAGTTTTTATATGATAAAGATCAAGTGGACCAACAGCCGTTTCAACCTGTATCTTATGATCTGGAACCATTGGTGATGAAAGAAGAAGTTGAAGCAGCATTGAAAGCCTTATCAAAGAACAAAGCACCAGGCATTGATTGCATTCCCATCGAAGTATTACAGCAATCTGATGCAGCTGTTACCGTACTTACAAGGCTCTGCCAAGAAATATGGACGACAGCATCATGGCCAACTGGCTGGAAAAGATCTGTGTTTATACCAGTACTAAAGAAAGGTGATCCAACTGACTGTGGAAATTATCGCACAATCGCTCTGATCCCAAATGCCAGCAAAATTCTACTGAAGATTATTCAAAAGAGACTACAATCATACCTGGAACAAGAACTACCTGAAGTGCAAGCAGGGTTCAGAAAAGGGCGAGGAACGAGAGACATCATTGCGGATGTGAGATGGATCCTTGAAAAGACTAAAGAATACCAAAAGGATATCTATGTGTGCTTTATCGACTATAGCAAAGCTTTTGACTGTGTAAACCATGAGAAACCCTGGGCCACATTAAGAAGCATGGGTATACCAGAACACCTGATCATTCTCTTGCACAATCTGTACATTGATCAAGAAGCAACAGTTCGAACGGAACAAGGAGAAACAGAATGGTTTAAAATAAGCAAAGGTGTAAGACAAGGCTGCATACTTTCCCCCTACCTGTTTAATTTATATGCAGAACAAATCATCAGAGAAACAGGATTGTATGAAGGCAACAGAGGTGTGAAGATTGGTGGAAGACTCATCAACAACCTTCGCTATGCTGATGATACCACATTACTGGCGGAAAGTGAAGATGATCTGAAACATTTGCTTCTCACAATCAAAGAACATAGTCTCAAAATGGGCCTGCACCTTAATGTAAAGAAGACAAAGATCATGACAACTGGCATAATCAACAGGTTCATCGTCGAAGGAGAAGAAATTGAAATTGTGAATAACTTTAACCTACTTGGATCAACTATCAATAAAAAAGCAACAAGCAGTCAAGAAATCAGACGACACATTGCTCTTGGCAGAATGGCTATGAAAGACCTAGATAAGATTCTCAAGAGCAGAGATGTCTCTCTCCATACAAAGATTCGACTTGTTCAAGCCATGGTATTTTCAATAACATCATATGGATGTGAAAGCTGGAGAGTGAAAAATATAGACAGGAAGAAAATTGATGCCTTTGAATTATGGTGCTGGCGGCAAATACTGTGTATACCATGGACTGCCCGAAGAACAAACCAATCTGTACTAGAGGAGATCAAATCTAAGCTTTCTTTAGAAGCTCAAATGACAAGACTTCGACTTTCATACTTTGGACACATCATGCGGAGAGAGAGATCATTAGAGAAAGACATCATGCTTGGCAAGATAGAAGGTCAACGCAAAAGAGGAAGGCCAGCAATGAGATGGATCGATACAATAACAGCAGCTACGGGTACCAGTCTGTCAACAATGAGCCGCCTGACTAAAGATCGAACACAATTTAGGATAGCTATCCAGAAGGTCGCCATGAGTCGACTCCGACTTGACGGCACTTAACAACAACAACAAATGTATGCATATTTTAAACATTCACATGTAGCTCTAAATAACTGAATATTAGCTTTAAAATGTTTTATCTATGCACATAATTCCTTATTTTACTTGTGTATGTGCTAACTAAACTTCACAAAATTTGCCACATACATCTATAAATGCAATCATAAAGAGCAGAACATGTTCCACCTGTCATTTATTGAACTTGAATTATTTGCTAACCCTATACTAGTGAGATCAGCCAACTTCTGCTCTTAAGAAACAAGTGTATCCAATCTACATTTTTATCTCTTGGTTCAAAGTATTCAAGACATTTTACACAATGAACACCATTGATATACTGTAGGAGCTAAAACTTCTGACAAAAAGGAGAACAAGATGGAGGCTGAGTGACTCCCAAGGCACAAACTCCAACTGACATTGTGTACTGTTGCTGTACAGTGTTCCCTGACCGGTTGTGATGGGTCAGAGGAAACACAAGCAGGCTTACCTGGGTAATGCTGGGTAATGCCAGGTCAAATGATGCGGCACAGAGGACGCTGGAGGCTTGTGGATTTGGCTTGATGGGAGTTGGAGCAGCACCTTCGGCAGGACGTCCGGGAGTGGAGCTGGCAGACCTGAGCATTTCAGGAGTGTGGATTTTTCCTAAGTTGCAGAACCTGCCCCCATGAGGGGGAGTGAAGAGGACCCACTGTCAGTGCACTCTCCTCATCTAGAGGGTGAATGTGAGGATGGGAGTTCGGTGGGACTAGCGTCTGATGTAGAGTCACCGGTAGCAGCTTCTGGAAGAGAGAGGGCTCCGGGTTCAACTTTGGGCATGCTATGGGACGCTGTTGATGTTATGAATATTTCCCTGATGTTAGTGGCTAGAACTGTGAGTAATGAATTTACAGTGTTTAAAAATAAGTTGCAAGAAGTTTCCTGTGTCCAGGAGGAACAGTGGAGAAAGCTGATAACCTTTGAAGAAGACCTACAGCAGTTCCAGGGACTGCAGGTGGCCGGATTAAAGATGGGACTGTGATCTCCAAAAAGATTCAGTATTTGGAGAATCAAGTTCAAAAAAATATCTTGAGGCTATTGAATTTTCCTCGATCTCCAATCTTGTCACCTTTGGAGATGGTGTGCAGATATTTCCAGCAGATCTTACAAATCCCCCTGGGGGATCTGCCCCCCCCCCCCATGAGGGCCCAGTATCTGTCCTTGGGCGCCAGAGCCCCAGTAGCTGCCTCAGGGACCCCCAACGTAGCAGTGAACCTTACAGGATTCCTCAAGAGCTCTTTGGAGGTGGTCACTGGCCACTCTATCCTTCTTATTAAGCTGGCTTTGGAATATGATAAATTCTTAATTTTGCGATCATATTTTAACATTTTGGTGTGCAATTTTTGGGTTCTCATGTACATATTTTCCCAGATTTAGCTCGTGATACCCAGGCAAGGAGAAGAGAATTTCTGGGATGTAAACCCAGGGTTCTCTCCCTGGGTGGGTCCTTTTTACTTAAGTTTCCTTCTAGATGTCATGTTACCTTTAAAGGTAATAGTTACTTATTTTTTGAGCCACGCAACTACTGGGATTTTGAGTTGCTAGGAAAGAAGTAATTGTGGCAGTAGATTCCCATTTGGCAGATGTGTAAGTCTTCAATCAGCTATATTGAATATGTCTTGTTTTTAAGGGAGTTTTCTCCCTATACTCCAATGTATTTCTTATTGCCCCCTGGATGTTACCTCTGTTAGTGGACTAATTGAATGGTTTATGTTTTCCTCTTTGTATTAATTTATTTTTATGCTGATAGAGTGTCATGCTTTTTCTGTTATTCATGTTAAAACATGCCTGAATGTTCTGTATAAATGCAATAAACATTTTTTTAAAATTCTGAACAAAACTTTCTGTAAATCTTTTTGCATACTGAACAAACTTGAGTTTGAGTGATTTTTTTTTCTGTGGAATATATACCTGTGAAAAGTTGCAGGAAATTAAGGGCCCTTTTACTAAAGCCCTCTATGGATTTGCCATTAGTGCACCACTCTCACACGTGTTAATGCAAAGGCCACAGGTTAGCTGTCAGGAGTGTGTTCAGCATGTTCCTGGCAGCTAACGCCCAAAGGATTTTCCTAAGATGCGTTTCAATATATCGGATTAATTTAATGACTCTTATAGAGGAGTCATTAGGAGAACCCATGTTATGAGCCACATTGCCATTGAGCATGCAGCAATAGCCCTGATGCTAGCAACAATGGTCTCTATGCCCTCTCTCCGCCCATTCCTTGCATCATCCTGAGATTGCCAATTAAAATGCATTTTAGTGTTTGAAGACAGGCACTATCGGGCATAAGTGTGCTCAATTGCCCGTAGCCATGCGTTAAAATGCCCGTTAACCAGCTAACGGGCTTTAGTAAAAGAAGCCCTAAATATGATCTTGGTAGCTAAGTTGCCCTGATCTGATGTACACATGTAGGGGTTAAAATACTGTAATTTAAGCGCATGCTTGAAAAATCTAAGTGCAAGTATTTTTACCAGTTCTAGTGTAAATGTCTGCATCTACACCATAAAAATATAGAAAGACTAGGGGACATGCAATGAAGCTACAGTGTAACCTATTTAAGACTAATAAGAGAAAATATTTTTTCACTCAACGTGTAACCAAACTCTGGAATTTGTTACTGGAGGATGTAGTAAAAGCTGGGTTTAAAAAAGGTTTAGACAAGTTCCTGGAGGAAAGGTCTGTAAACCATTATTAAAGGGGACCCAGGAAATCCACTGCTTGCCCCAATACAAACATTGTGGATCCTGTGTCTTTTGGGTAAACTGTTAGGTACTTGAGACCTAGATCGGCCACTGTTGGGCTTGATGGATCTTGGTCTGACCTAGTATGGCATATCTTATGTTTTTATGTTTTTAAATTAATGCGCAATTTCTGCCACTTAGGCTAGTATTTTATAATGACAATTAGGCACCTACTTATTTTTTATAAAATAAGCTTAATATAGGCACCTTGAAAAGTGTATTAACTAGTCGTTCCCTTATAAAATTACCACCCACAAGGACATTTGTATAAAGGCAGTTTCATGTGTATATGGTAGTATACATGCATACAATGCCTTATAAAATTTACCCCATGCATACAAATATGCACAATGAAAAACTATCTCATTTATTTTGTAAAGTACGCATATAATTCTCTGACCCTGCTCATGCTGTCCCCAAAGTCCATTCCAGAACCTGCTTACCATGAAGTTGCATAGAAGAACACTTCTGGAGTAGAGTTTGGGGAAACAAGAGCAGGGTTAAGATTTAAATGCATACTTCATAAAATATGCATGGTCATGTATACATGTACACCTGTTCCAGAAATGGTGTAAATGTAGACTAGTTCACTTGACCTGCTTTTCTGCAGGATTTGTGCTATTTTATATAGACATGTAGGCACCTTGGTATCTTCATAAAAGAGGCTGCAAATAGGCACTATTTCGTCCTTCAAGCATAGGTGACTTTATAAAATTACCTTCTCAGGGGGTAACTTTATAAAGGAGGGCCTACTTTTATGACTGAAAGTAGGCATCTAAAAGGAGTACTATAGTAATTTCTGCACATAAAAGGCCTCTTATAGAATCACACTCAGTGTGAACATGCACACATTAATTTCATGCCGCGTATGTTAACTGTGGGCATGCATGGTGTGGACTTTGGGTGGAACATGTAAATATGCTCATGGATTATAAAATATTGTAATTTATACGTGTACTTGCAAAATGTAGGTGTGGTCATTTATACCTGCTCTAAGTCTGATGTAACATATACATAGTAACATAGTAATTGACGGCAAATAAAGATCAGAATGGTCCATCTAGTATGCCCAGTAAGGTGGCTAGGGTAGGTGCACCTACCGCTCCGTGCAGGTCACCCCTCTCTATGCCTTTGTTTAATCCTGTACTTGCTGCTCTGTGCAGGTCACCCCTCTCTCTTTGTTGAAGTATAAAAGATAGTTAAGGTAATTTTGATTATATCTTCTTGCTATAAAGGGATCCACTGTGTCTGTTCCATGCCATTTTGAATTCCGTCACTGTATTTCCTCCCACCACCTCCATCAGGAGGGCATTCCAAGCATCTACCACCCTTTCAGTGAAAATGTATTTGCTGATGTTGCTTTAAAGTTTACTTTCTTGCAACTTCATTTTATGCCCTCTAGTTTTACAGCTTCCTTTTCTTTGAAAAAGGTTTGTTTGTTCATTGATACCCTTTAAGTATTTAAAGGTCTGTATTATATCTTCCCTGTCCCTCCTCTCCTCTACAGTATACATATTTAGGTCTTCAAGACTCTTCTCATGTGTCTTCTGGCACAGGCTCCAAATCATTTTGGTTGCCTTCCTCTGAACCGTTTCAAATCTTTTTATATCCTTTGTGAGATATGGGGGTATGTTTACTAAAGTGCGCTAATGTCGCAGCGGCGACGTTATCATGCGATAAGTGATGTTATCACACGATAATGTAACATTACCAGGCGATAACATCACTTATCATGCGATAACGTCTCCGGCAGCGTTAAGGCGCACAGAGGGTGGAGTAAGTCATTCCAGAGGGCGGAGAGAAGGGGTCAATGGGCGGAGAGTGGGCAGAGAGAGGCTCCAGGCACACTAACGCTGTGATATATCAAATGATTGCTATGAATAATGTCAGATAACAAATCCTAAATTAAACACAATTTGTTGACAGAGATTCATCATATGTTTATGTTTATTGACTTAATATACCGCTCTACAAATACATATCAGAGCGGTTTACATGTGCAAAAAAACAAGGAAATAATATGGTGAAAAGGGGAAAGGAAATTACAATATTAACAGGAAAGCAAACCAGACAGAACCAATCGACAGGACAAGAGGAGAAAATAGGAGGAGCGGGAAGAGGGGGGGGGGGTATGGGCTACACAGAAGGGTCAGGGAGATCAAAGGCAAGGGCAAAGAGGTGGGTTTTGAGTTTATTTTTGAAGGTAGTATGTGTTAGTTCGAGCCGGATGGAGGAGGGGAGAGAGTTCCATAGGGCGGGGCCAAGGAAAAAGAAAGCAGTGGAGCGAGTGGACCGAAGGTGAGCGTGAGCAGGTGAAGGGAGATGAAGGCGGTTAAGGTGCAGAGACCGTAGAGAACGAGCTGAGGTATGAAAATGAACAAGGTCAGCGAGATACTGAGGGGAGTGGGAGTAGAGGACACGATGTAGGATTGCCTAGACTTTGAAATGAATACAAGACTTGACAGGGAGCCAATGGAGGTGAATGAGTAAAGCAACCTTTCTGATATCTGTGGAGTGTGTTTCAGTTTTTGTTTCTGACAGTGTTTACCACCCTGGGGAGTGACCCTAACAGTATTGAGTACCATAGCAATGCCTGCACTGTGCCCAGGACTGGTGTGGCGGCCAGGGCTGCCACAAACCTCTATATTTGCATAATGCTGAAATAGGTGTGGGAGTATGTGTATGTCTATCCAGTGTTTTGTGGCTGCCTACACCTTACTGAGCCCCCAATGCTTGCACTGTTTCCAGTGTTAGCCTGCCAATGTGCATAATGAGGAGCAAGGTACTAGGGGGATGGCCCGGACAGGGCTGCCTGGGCAGGATGTAGCTGCACAGGGCATAGGGCAATGGCTGGGACATTTTAGTGCCCAACCACCACCTGCACGGACAGGGTGGCCACAGCATATTATGCTGGGGGGGGGGGGGTGTCACTCTCACCCTGACTGAGCAGTGACCCTGGCATTGCTAGGTTCCCCCATAGTGCTATACAGTATTTCTCTCAAGTGATATCTATGAGTTCCCTTTTCTGGGGCCCAATCACTGACATACCTGATTGGTGTGTGTGCTGACATCCCATTTTTGGGTGCACACAGTTCCTACAAGAACATGCACTAGCTAGCAGATTGTCTGCAGTTAGCATTTGTATGGCTGGAGCACCTTGCAAGGTGCAGTGGGTGGAGAATGACTGTGCTCTCTGCTGGTGAATGTCAGATAGTGGTGGGGGGTAGCTGAGCTTTTCCAGGCCTACTGCCTGTCTGCCAGTGCCCTATGTGATGCATACAGATCTGCATTGACTGTCCTGTAGGGTGCCTATTTCCCAGCAGGACTGGGGTTGATGGCCCCTCTACTGCCACCATTTTAGAGATGTAGAATGTGGATCTGTTGGTGGGAGATCCTGACCCACAGGGGGCGGGTTGGGTGGTACTACATAATCTGCTTTTGGGTCCAAACACTACCCTTCACTTATAACATGTGACCATGGCAACCACACAGTATATACACTATTCTGTGTGCATCATAGTGCAGAAGGGCTAAACGTGACTGAGAAATACAGATGGACACAGGTGTATCCTAGGTGTGTCTGCAAGGACTACCTATCACACACTGGCACTGATGGGGACCTACAGCCCAGCCTATCTCAACCTAGCCAGGTGCTGCGGACCTGGTGCTGGGCTCCCCACCTCACCCTCAGGGTGAGCAGAGGAACCACACAATGTCACGGTCTGTAGCTACTCTGTGCCAGTAACGCACACGGTCAGTTCCCCCTACCAGGCCGGGGTGCTATAGAGGCGCATACCCCAAATTGTGATCAGATGTAGGCTGCTGATCTGCATGTGCAGTGTATCATGGCTACAGGTAGGTTTACCCTATCCTAGTAACCACAGCAGACAGTGTGTGTGGTGACCTGCAGTCTTTCTGTAGCCAGCCAGCAGTGTATTAGATGCTCTAGAAATGTAGCCCACTGGTTACTTCAATGACTGCGAAGGCAGAGGTCATGGGTTTGATCCCACAGTGGTATTATTTAATAAGGCTGTCTGAGGCTTTTCCTTTTAATTTAAATCAGTGCTGCCAGCAGAAACACCCTCACAGTGCCGTAGCCTACGGTGCCACATAAGGCACCATATAAAGTACCCTATAGGCACATTATAAGGTGCCTTGGCTGATAGGGCACTTTATAATGTGCCCTATGGAGAGCCTTATAGGGCGCCTTATGCGGCATCTTAGGTTACTGCACTGTGAGGGTGTTTTTGCTGGCAGCATTGATTTAAATTAAAAGGAAATGCCTTAGATAGCCTTCTTAAATAACACCACTGCAGGATCAAACCCATGACCTCTGCCTCCACAGTCATTGCAGTAATCACTGGGCTACACCTTTATAACTTCTAACATTGCGCTGGCATGAACTTAGGGTTAATGCACATTGTCACCCTCATGGTGGCCAGCCCAATGCCTAGGGCGCTGAGACTTGGTCTGCCTGTGGTGTTCCTGCCTCAGAGAGCGTGGGCTTGCTTTAACTCTGCAAGGCCTTCTGGGAATGTGAGTCCCTTTACCCTTTGAGTACAGACGAGTTGCAGTCGAATGGTTTCAGGCAATGACAAGAATTTATTTTCCCCTTCCCAACGGATTAATTGCAAGTGAATAACTCAGGACAAATCATGCCATACATTTGGCTTGAGGAAATTATATATGAACTCAGGTAAATTAGCCTTGTCAGCTTCAGGCATTAAACATGCAGTGCTTGATACAAAACAAAATCACAACAGCTTCAATTAGCAAAGAAAATGTCCCCTTTTCTTCTGCTGCTTTTACCGTCTTTCTCAGACACTGTTCAGCATAAGGAATTCACATGGTCAGCCAAAGATAATGTACAGTCCATCTGATCATCCACTATTTCATTAGGGACAGAGTTTATCTGCATTTCTTCAGCCTCAGGTATAGCAGGGCATGGCAGTAAGCTTCTATCCTGATCTCTGAAACAAACGGTTTCTCTGACCCCACGTGGTTTCTCTCTGTAACACTCTCTTGAGCAGGGTTGTAAACTACCATATATGCTGTAGTCTTTGTCCAGGGAGTTTGCTACTTTCTGGTAACTATAGGGAACTGCTTTATAGCTGGGTTCAAACTTATATGAATTGTTAAGCCTACCTTTTGGCTTTGAAAGGGAAGGAACTCTCCAATCTGCAGAGTCAGACTGGTTCTCAAACACGGCTTGTGTTTGCTTGCCTCTCAGCCTATTAACTTTCCCCTCAGATGTACCGGTATTCTCCAGCCAGCCTGTCTCTCTCTTTGGAGTGTGTGAGCTTTGCCAAGCCTGCCTCTCAGGAAGATTCCTTTCTCTCCTGCCTTTACCAGACAACACCTGTCCTGGGTTGCTTCCTTCTGGCCTCAGGAATGTGGCTCCCTTGGTTCTCACTCCTCCTTGACTTCTTCTAGTCAGCGTGCTCCTTTGCTGGCTTCCGTCCTGGTTCTCCCAGTTCTGCTTCTGGTTCTCATTCCAGTTCCCCCTCTGGCTCTGGTTCTGGTTCTGCCTCTTCCAAGCTAATGACCAGTTTTTATCATTGTAACTCTCAGGGCTTAGCTGTGCCCTGCCCTGAAACAGGTGAAACTCATTACCTCCCGAGTTAGGGAATACGTCACAGCAGGGGCGTGTCTTTCTAGCTCGTGACTCTCTTTGTTTACTTCTTCTTTGCAAACACTGAGCCATGTGCTCAGACTGCCTGTCAGTTTCTGAAAGCAAATCCTCATCTTGCCCTACCTCCATAGGCTCAGAAGGGATTTCTTCATGACAACGTTAACATGCCACGGCGCCCACTATTACACAATACCGATTCCTTGCAACCTTCCCTCCGGACCGCCCACTACCTTATATGGCATTCTTCACATTAACGCTGCAACTAGTGCCGGTAACATTAAAACAGTTTAGTAAACATACCCCATGGTCTCCAAAACTGAACACAATATTCCAAGTGAGGTTTCAACAGCGACTTATACAGGGACATTAATACCTCCTCCTTTCTGCTGGTTATTCACCTATGTATGCACTCCAGCATCCTTCTGGCTTTGGCTACAGACTTGTCACATTGTTTCACCACCTTGAGATCCTCAGACTATCATTCCGAGGTCGTTTTCCTGGTCCACACACACCAACCTTTTGCCCCCTGTCACATACAATTCTCTTGGATTTCTGCATCCCAAGTGCATGACGCTGTACTTCTTTGCATTAAATCCTAATTGCCAAGTATTAGACCATTGTTCCACCTTTTGTAGATCTTTCCTCATGTTGTACACTCCCTCAGAGTCCACTCTGTTGCAAATATTTGTGGCAGCTGCAAAAAGGCAGACTTTTCTATTCAGTGCTTCAGCAATATCATTCACAAAAAAATTGAACAGTACCAGTCCCAGGACTAATCCTTGGGGCACACCAATACCCACCTTCCTTTCTTCCGAGTGAGTTCTGTTTACCACCACCTTCTGTCATCTGTCAGTCAACCAATTTCTGGGGACCCATCCCCAGGTTGTTCAGTTTATTGATAAGCCTCCTATGATGAACAGTATCAGAGGTTTTCTGAAAGACTTTGCTGAAATCTAGGTAGATCACATTCATCACATACCATTGATCTAGTTTGCTAGTCAGCCATTCAAAGAACTCAATCAAATTTGCTTGGCATGATCATCCTTTGGTAAAACCATGTAGATGACCAGTGCCATTTTGTAAGGTGCTAGAGAAGGCATCTTAAATTAAGGCATCTTTTTGGCTACTTACCTTAGCATTTTATAAAGAAAAGTAGGCAGTTGTTGTATGCAGCTCTTGCAAAATGTTATTTCTCTTGTTCATTTAAAAAGTAATATTTTTAAAAAGATAAGACTATTTTGTCATGTCCCTATATACCAGCAATTTCACTATTTTTCCAGCACCTTTGGCAAAAATCAATGATGTGACAGCAAATCATAGTCAGACAAAGTAGATAACACATAGGGCATGAGGGAGTCTCCCCCCAATGATACAGCCCCTAACCCCCAACCCACCTATCCCACATTCTTCCCCCCCCCCCCCCACCCATTCCACTCTCCTCCAACCCCACTGTGGCCAGTCTCAATCTACAACCACCATTCTCACCAATGAGCTTCACCATTCTTTCTGCACCTCAAAGCCCCCTCAAGCTGATTCTCCCTCAGTTTTTTAATCCCTCTATATTTTCTCAAGAGGCTTTATAGTAGAGCTACCACTGGCATAGCTATACTGTTTCTTTCTGGCATGATATGAATCTTGAGTATAAAGTACATGGTGCTCCCTCCCTCACTGCTGTTTCAGTCTTGTGAGAATAATGTGACAGTGAAGTAATTGTGCAATTCCAATTTATAGAGAGCTGTGTGGTGCAGGCAGAAAGCAGAATTTATGGATGCATTACCATCAGCAAGTCTCTGGAGAAGTTGGGGGTAGAGTACTGAAGAACAGTCAGTAGCAACATTAAGGGGCATGTTTACTAAAGTGTGGTAAGTATATTTTCAGCCACCATGTAGCACAGTAAAAATGCTATGTAGTAGCTGCAAAAACCTATGCAGTATCTGCAGGGGGAGTAACCATAACCAGCACTGCTGCTACCGCGCAGGACTAGCATTTACCTCATTGTCACAAGATCCCTGCATTGACAAGTAGCTCGGGAACTCCTGTGGTGCTTGCCAATGCAGGGATTGTGGGCTGGTAATGCACATGTGCGTTATCAGTGCAGGGCTTCCAGCTAACTGCAAAGGGGCATCTACATCCATCCCCGTATAGTTAATGCAGTCAAATGGGCTGTGGAAGCAACTAATGCCATCCACTGAGGTGATGTTAGTTGTTTATGGCTGCAAGAGTGGAGGAGTAGCCTAACACTTAGAACACTGGTTTGGGAACTAGGAGACCAGGGTTCAATTCCTACTACTGTAGTTGATCTTGGGCAAGTCACTCAATCCTCCATTACCTCAGAAAAATCTGAGTTATCAATGTCCTTGTTTAATGTACATTGCCAAGTTAGAATATAAAGTGCTTTGACTGAACTGCTAAAGTGGTATGAAAACCCTATAAAGTTAAGTAAATACCTGCATGAAGCATGGTTAGCACAGGCAAGTAATGCCCATGATAGGGGAATTGCATTGGGAATATATGTGTCTTGCCCAGTCCCTGCCCCAACCCAAGGTAGCATTGGGTTTATAGCAAAGGGGCTCTATGCTACCTTTTAGCATGGTGCCAAAATAGCACACTAACCCCATACCTCCCTGGTAGCATGGTTTAGTAATCATGCCCCTTGGTGCTGTATTCATGAAATGGCTAGGGTCCCATTGTAAAGGATAAATCAAACTTACACCTCTGTCATTTAAGATTGTGAGTGGGCAAGGTACAGAGGTCCTAGACATCAAAAGGGTAGATAATAGACAACATTTTGGTGGTGGTGAGAAGCGAGGAGGAATGTGACAAATTTTATCTACTCTTTTTGATGTCTAGGACATCTGCACCTTGCCCACTCACAATCTTAAATGACAGAGGTGTAAGGCAGGGGTCTCCAAATCCAGTCCTGGAGGGCCACAAACCAGTCAGTTTGGCAGGATATCTCTAATACATAGATATCTCATGCATATTCATTAGGGCTATCCCAAAAACTTGCCAGGATTGCGGCCCTCCAAGACAGGGTTGGACACCCCTGACATACATTGACGCAATGTGCAATGATGAGGATGGTTGGCATTCCTGCCTGCCACTATCACTGTCCCTGTGGCCCCCTCAGCCCATGGCCTCACCAGTCAGCAATGCAGGCACAGAGGACAGAGGAGGACAGAGGAGGCCTGAGGGACCAGGCAAGCCCCGGACTGGGGTGTGGCAGCAGGATGAGACAGGGTCCAATGTATGCAGGTGGTATGCAGGATGAGACAGGGTCCAATGTATGCAGGTGGTGTTGTGGCAAGCAGGCAGTCAGCTGCAGTGACAGACCAGGGGGATAAGAAACATGCATATGTGCGATACCTCCTTCCTGCCTCTACAGACAGTTCCATGTCCTGTGCAAGGCAGAGGCCTTGAAGGTGCTCTTCCGCACAATCAGGCGCGACTGCCCAGGGTTCCCGTGTCGTATCTGGCGATAGCTGCAGTGGGAGCAAAGTGAGTGTGGGGGAATGGCACAAGACTGGGGCTGTGACATGCAACATGGCTCAGGGCTGCAGTGGCTGGGCAACGCAGGGGCAACAGCAGACAGAGCACGGGGAGGCATCTGAAAATGGGGACATGGCAGCTGGACACCCCCACCCACTGAAACTAACTGCTACCTCTCTACATCCCTTCCACAGCCATTCCAGTTGAGGACAGCCCACCCCCTGTGGTGGAGGAGGAGGCAGAGATAGCAGCAACAGAGGATGAGGCAGAAGAGGAGGAGGAGCAGCACACAGCAGCTGCAGCATGCGGCCCCAACAGCACCACTGTGGCCCGCCTAAGGATGCACAGCACAATAGTACTGTCCAACACCTCCCCATTAGGGGAGAGTGGGGAGGATGTGGTCACCCTTGACCTCATGGCGGTGCACCACTCCCCTGAGGGGGGACAGGCTGGACAGTACTATGGTGTCTGGCCAGGGCACCCCAGGATGGGGAGCAGGGTTCCCCTGGGTGGGTAGCCCTGAGGTTCAGGAGGGAGGAGGAGGTGGAGGAGGAGAAGCCCCTGGAAGAGGTGGAGGAGGAGCAGGGCCACCCCACCCAGGTACACCCTGTGGGTGGAGGAGGGGGAGCATGGGGGGAGGAGACATCAGGGTAGAAGGGGTGGAGAGTGGGAACAGGAGGGGGTGAGGGGTGGGGGTGAAGGGATTGGAGAGATTGGATGGGAGGGGGGAGAGGGTGGTGGCACAGGCAGCCTCTGAGAGACCCTTTTGGGTCATTGCTGATCACCTATGTGGGATCAGGGATGACCTCCAAGAGTTCTCATGGGCCATGGAGTGGCTCAGGGAGGCACTCCTAACCCCACGTTGGTGATCAGCAATGACACCCCATGGGATATAGACCACATATGTAAATAGTTTTAATAAATGACTGCTACTTTGGAAAACTGTGTCCGTGTGTATATCCACATAGGGGTCAATCTGCATCCCGCATGGTGGGGATGGGGGTCCCATGTGGACATTCATCCCTGCCATCCAGCCACCTCTGCCGACCCTGACGAAGCTCTCGTTAAGTACATGGTAGCCAGGGGTGAGAAAGGGTCGGGGTGGTGGTGGAGAAAGGGGGGCAGTGGATGGTCTGTGGCCCTGGACATACAGGGCTGATATGGTTGTTGGCCCAGGTCACCTGGGGCCGGAGGGCATGTAGTGGCAGAAGGGGTGGAGGGGTGTGTGGGAGGGGACTGCCTGCAGTGGTCCAAATAGCTCATAGCATGGTGGGCCAAAATGTGTACAAATGCAGGCCCAGTCTATGCCATGAATAGTGGAGATGAACGGCCTGTTGGGATGTCCATCCCCACTATCTGCACCCCTCCCATCCCAGTGGAATGTACCCAAATATTGAATTGGGAAGGTATACAGGGGCAGCAGAGGGGTGGATGGGGGCAATGTCAAAGTGGATCATGGGTGTTTGCTGACTCTGGATGTACAGGGCCAAGTCCAATGCTGGCCCTGTACATCTGGGGCCAAAAGCATAGACGAGGAAAATCTCCCAACTCTGAGGTGGAATAGGTTCCCTGAAGTGGCAATGGACCACAGGCCTGGGGCTGTAAAGCAGTGGGTGTGGGCAGAAAGCCTCCCCTGCAACCTGTCCCCAGCCTAGGGAGGCAGGATCAGGGATCAGGCTGTGGGTAGAGGGTCACAGGCGCTGATGGCTGGGGATTGTGGCCATACAATGGGGCAGCAGTGTCATGGTGATTGAATGCAATGGCGCTGCAGCTCCATTGTACAGGCAAGACCAAATAAGCTGGGGAAGGCCTGTACATGCAGGCCAGGCCGCTTTGTGGACCTGGTCTGCACGTACATGCCTGTTTGCGATTCTGGTCTGTGATGTCCGGGACAGAAGCGGGCTGAGGGTGGACTCCCATGAGGGAATGAATAACATGAGGAAAGGTCTACCAGAGCTGTGGAAATGGTCTAATGCTTGCCAGATCGGATTTAATGTGAAGAGGTGGGGTGTCATGCACTTGGGAAGCAGATATGCAAGAAAAATGTATGTGATAGGGGGCGAGGGGTTGGTGTGCACAGACCAGGAGAAGGACCTTGGAGTGGTTGTTTCCTAGGATCTCAAGATGGTAAAACTGTGTGACAAGGTGGTGGTAACAGCCAGAAGGATGCTGGACTGCATACAGATAGGACATACCAGCAGAAAGGTACAGGTACTAATACCACCGTACGAGTTGCTGGTGAGGCCTCACTTGGAATCTTGTGTTCAATTTTGGGGACCACATCTGGCAAAGGAAATAAAAAGGCTGGAAGCAATTCAGAGGAAGGTGACTGTGCTAGAAGACCTCTGAGAAGGGACTTACAGACCTAAATATGTACACTCTGGAGGAGAGGAGGGACAGGGGGATATGATTCAGACTCTTAAATACTGACAGCACATTAATGAACAAACAAACCTCTTCCAAAGACGGGGAAGCTGTAAAACTAGAGAACAGAATATGAAGCTGCAAGGGGGTATACTGAAAGGCAATGCAGGAAATATTTTTTCACTGAAAGGATGGTGGATGCTTGGAATGACCTCCCATTGGAAGTGGTGGGGCAAACACAGTGACAGAACACATATTTGCATTGGACAGAAATAGTGGATCCCTTTATAGCAACAGGATAACATCAATATAAACATAACTCATATGTAACTTCTATGTAACACCTACAGGCATGTAACTGTGGGGCACAAACATGCATACCCCCTGTACAGTGACCACATGCCACATGCAGGCCAGTCAGTCCCTGCCCCCGACAGCAACATGCCAACACCTGTGTGCCCTGTGGTGGGTGTCTGTGCAGGGCACCTGGCCTCTGCACCCAGGTCCATGCACACCACTGTCTTCCACAGGGTCACATGTACCACAGACATGTATCTGGGGCACAGGCCCAATGCACATACCATCGCAGTTATGTTAGAAACTGTTTGTACCTTCCGTGTCACTGGCAGTGTTTCTGTAGAAGCCAATATGTTGCACAACATAGGCTCCCAAAATATCCAGGAGGTATAGCACACAGGAAAAATTACACATTTTCAACTGCAGTGGCTATCCACGTGTAACGCAGAAAGCAGACATACTCGTACATGTGAATCTAGACGTAAACATGTGTTCGGTATTCTGAGCATTTGCATGTATACATAGGTGTGCGTGTAACTGCATCAAAATGTGTAACTCCGACGTGGACATGCCCCTGGAAAAGCAACAGTATTGAGTGTTCTGACATGTGCATATGGCTCCAAAGTCATACTCAGACCTATTTTTAACCACCTTCACAGTAAGTGGAACGGAGAGGGAGAAACTTTCACCCCAGTATTGTGAAATACTCATTGTTGTGAAATAACACTAGTTTGGAAATTTGGCCTCCCAGATCTGTATCATTCCCCCAAGAAATTTATTTGACCTTTGCATAAGCAATTGATAGAATACTGTACTGCCCTTTGATAAAGGTGGGTGCTTAGTTTTTTAATGGGAAGATGTTTTGGATGGAGAGAGATTACTGGTTTGCACTTAGGTTTGGGACATGTCATATGCATAAGGTTTATCTGCATGAGACAGACATTTTTACACACCAATCAGATCTGTTGTCTGTGAAAATGCCCTCTGTTACTGACTACCATTGGACCTCTATTGCTTCCACATGATTCAGTTTGTTTCCATTCGGTCAAAGGCCCATTCGGCCTATTATAATTTCCAGATGAAGCCAATCTGGATCGCATTTACAGAGTAGCATCTACACAAATAGCAACATTCTATATTGCTTACCCCAGGATATGTAGTTCTTTTCCCCATATTTATGTTATGGACATTTCCTTCAGAAACTTGTCCAGATCCTTTTATGACACAGCTATGCTTTATTTAAACATAGATGCCCTTCTGTGTTGTTACAATACCATGCTATTTTAGCCGACATAGGCTGCTATTCCACGTTTTAGCAGGTCTAACCTAGATGTTTAAGATGTAGGTACACATTTTCATCAGAATATGGTTAGACGTTTAAGCGGCTCGACATGCCCACGCTCCTCCCCTTCACACCTACGTCTAGATTACTGGTCTTTCTCGTCTGTACGTGGAAATTGTTCTGTCATCAGAATCGCATCTAGCCGTTTAAGTGCTGAAAATGTCCAACTTGCACTTGTAAACGGCTTATTCGTGGTTCAGGATAACCCCCTTATCATTCTATTAAGCTATTAATGGTTCAATTCTCTTCTGAAAGTTTGTGCTTACACTAGGGAGCTCATTTTAGAAGCCCTGTTTGTGATATGGTTGTCTGAAAACAGGCAATTAGATGTGCAAATCAGGGAGACATCCCTGGAACCATTTTAGAAAGCGGTGGATATAGACGTTGCCAGTGCAAGAACATCCAAGTAGCACACGGGCATGATGGAGGCATGCCCTGGCCAGAGCAAGGATGAACATGATGCGGTGCAATTTCAGAATGACAGAAGCACATCTGTCCCTGGTTGTTAAGGAGTCCATGCTTATATCTGCCCTGACGATGAATAAGGTGCAAAAGGTGCTCATTTCATGGCTGCAATACTCCAGCGGGAAGAACAAAATGCACAGTCATTGCCACAGTTACTATTCTCTGGCTGAAGAAACCTGCCCAAGACATCCCTTCTAAAATTCCACTTTAGATGAATATTAATTTTCCTCAATACCTAAGGCCATAAATGGAGATATTTAGTTATTATTTGGCTTGTTCAGAAATGATTAAAGCCAAGAGTCAGAAGAAAGCAGAACATTCTCAGGTTGTTCTCCACCTCTGATCCCATCATTCAAAGTTTATTCATCCACCTAAACACATGGGAGTCAATATTCAGCCTCAGCAGTCAGCACTTTTTTTTTTTTTAATACCAGCCATTGTGGCTGAAAACAATCTGGATATTCAGGACTGGTACCATATAATCTGTGCTGCATATCTATCAGCGCTATCTGAATAGTGGCAATATATTCAGCCCGCCATCCAGGTAGATAACTGGATAAATTCACGGCAACCTTTCAGATGGCCTACATTTCTACAGATAACTTATTCAAATGCAGGGTCATTCTGAACTATGAATAAGTCGTTTGCATGTACAAGATAGATGTGTGTGGTACTTGGACGGTCAGACACGATTCCAACAACAAGCAGTTGTACACGTGTCATTCTGGACATGGGCAGAAAGGGGCAGAACGTGGGCGTGGAGGGGAGGAACATGGGCATGCCCTGCTATGAAATCGTCTAAACCATATATTCTGTTGGAAACGTGTACGTCCATCGTGGACGTATATGTTAGACCTTTTAAACGTGGAATAACAGCGCATGTCTGTCAGATGTCCTTCTGTGAAAGTAATAACACAGAAGGACATCTTTGTCTAAATAAAGCAAATAGCATAGCTGGGATTTGGAAAAGGATTTGGAAAAGTTCCTGGGGGAAAGTCCATAAGGTAGACATTGAGAAAAACACCTCTGAACCTGGGGGTAAGCAATGTAGCACGTTGCTATGTTTCTGGGATGCTACTTTGTTATTGTGATCCAGATTGACCACTTTTGGAATTAATAATAGGCTAAATGGACCTCTGATCTGAATCAATATGGAAATTCTTATGCTCTTATATTCAGTTAGGTGACAGAGTATGCAGACTGAAATAAACAGAACCATGTGGGTGCAATAGGTGTTCAAATGGTAGCCAGAAACATACAGGGTCCAAAAGAAGGGAAAGAAATGCCACTGCATCCAGCTGGACACCTTATATTGCTCTGTACCCCACCACATCTAAACAAGAGGTGACAGTGACACTACCTGTGTTCCTGCCGTAGCAGGGTACACAGGATGCCGATGTACATACCGTGATGCACAAAGGAAGGACATGTATAAGGTGCATGAGATACAAGAGGCAGTGCCAGGGAAACAGGACCAAAAGATACCAATGCCCACAGTGATGGAGGCAGAGAGAAGCATAAAGTCAAGTGGGTGTGTGTATCAACAGTTATTATTTAAAAATAATATTTATGGTGTGCCCAACCACACCTATCCCACACACCCAGGTGCCCCCCAATAGCCAGAAACAAACATCCCACCCCCAACCCCCAACCCCACCATCCTTAGCCCACACCCCCCAACCTCCTGGCCCCACCCCCAAACCACCAAACCCCCTAACCCACCATCCCAGCCTACCCCCCCAGACCCCCACACCAGGGACAGGCAATGGTACCCATGCTTACCGCCACCCTCCATGCACTCTGATCTACCCCCGGCCCCTCCCCCACCCAGAGGCAACACCACTGGGCCTCAGTGGTTGGCAAGTGGGTGGTGTGGCTGATCCACCCCCCCTCGAGACAGGGCTGCTGTTACTGCTGCTCTTCCCCACTGGTATCCTCATGCGCCTCATGGAAGGCTGGGAATACCATTGTGGATCCCACACCCCGGGGCACAGGACCCAGAATGCAGGACTGCCGAATGCTGCTGGACACCACCATAGCTGCGGACCACGCAGTGGCTTGCGTGGACACACTGCGGGCAGATGGTGGGGCGGGGTGGGTAAGACACAGCAGCTGTGGCAGGAGCCACAGTAGCAGCAGCTGGTGGTGGCGACAGGCCATGAGGCCCAGACAACTGAGCAGAAAGTATGTCCAGACATGCCTCAATGCAGTCCATGAGGCAGTTAGGCGGTTGGTGGCCACCAGCTTTCCCTCCGCAACTGCCAACTGCCGCTCCTGTATCTCCACAGACTTCTGGAGGAGCCAAAGCTTCACCATTGCACGTGCCTCCTGGGCCCCCTACAGGCCCAGTAGGCACTGGACACAGTCCAGTGCTGAGTGTAGGATGGTCTGGGGTGCCTCCCATGGTGATCACTGTCACCAGGCTGGGATTGGGGCTCAAGCAATGGAGATAGTGCCAGCTGGTCCCCAGAATCCACAGAGCTGGTACCCCCTGACTCTGCAGTGGCATCTGGCTCTGTACCCCAATCCTCTGGATCCCCTGGCTGGACTGGTGAATGTTCCACAGCCCTCTCTGGTGGCAGTGTTGGGGTTGCTGGCAGTGAGGTGTTGGAGGGACCAGCACTGGGACCAGCATCTGTGCTGGCACCTGCTGAGAGAAGCAAGGGTGGCGAGCTTAATGCGGACCCCTGCGGGCAGCAACCCACCCCTTCATGGGCCGCACCAGTGCACTATAGCCACATGGACAACACGGGGCAGCTGGGAGAGTGCAAGCCAGACCATGGTGGTTCCACCACCACAGAGTCACCCGGTGAGCCAGCAGTGGGGGAAGTCACAGTGCAACAGGGGCATGCATGCCCAACCCAAACAAGTGGAGACATGTGTGAGAGGGGCAATGGGTGGTTCAATATGTCCCCACACAGCATGAAAATGTCAGCACAGACACATACCTTGGTCCTGTGGGCGCTGGGAGGTGTCCACATCCCCAATGCCCTCCAGTGTGGCAATATCGATGGTTGCAAGGATGCATTGCTCCACCACCATGAGCCATACCACCTGCCTATCTGTGCACACAGCCCGCACTCTCCAGCAGGCCTCGCGGCGTACCTGCCACCACTTCCGCTTCACATTTTTGATATCTCAATTGTTGTGGTAGATGGCATTTAATTTCCTGCAGATGGCCAGCCATCTGCGCTGCCGTTCATATGCCCCCACATGTGCATCTTCGGTGCCTACGAGAACCCCATAATTTGCAAGCACCTCCACAATGAGGAGGGCCGGCTCCCCCTCGGTAAAGTTATGCTTCCATGCAGAAACCTTAGGAGCCATTATGTACCTGAACAGACCACTCTGATGGAGGTGTGTCATGTTTTACAACGGTTAGACGTACAACAATGTATATGTCCAAATCCATGGAATTCCGAACACGTTGTTATGTCTAGATGCACACGTACGTCCACCTTCTGCGGGCACGTACAAATATGCCTATGGTTCCACATGTTTTTCTTTTCTTGTGTGGAATGCGTCATGTACTTTTTGGGAGCTGATTCTCACTCTGCCTTCAGTTTAAAAAAAATGTGGAGAAGCTGCTGCGGCCATGATAGTTGTTAAAATGAAAGTATGGGTCTCCTTGAGTGGCCCTTGCCCAACTATTGCACCCCAGATTGACCTCACTCCTATTCCTCTCGCCTCCTCCTTTTGATACTTGGGGGTAATCTTGGATTCTTCTCTCTCCTTTCATAGCCACATATCCACCCTTACTCATCGTTCCTTTGCAGCTCTGCGTCAAATCATGACTGTCTGCTCCCTTCTCCCCTCCAGTTCACTGATCACCCTAGTTTTGGCCCTGGTCACCAGTAGACTTGACTACTGTAATGTGTTCTTAGCCAACCTACCAGCTTATCAGCTTCAGCGTTTTCAGCTCTTATAAAACACTGCAGCTCGTCTTATCACATTCGCCCGATGATTTGATCATGTCACTCCCCTCCTCTGCCTCCATTGGTTGCCTCTTCGTTTCAGATTCCACTATAAATTTCTCATTCTGACACATAGGGCCATTTACACATCAAATCCTCTCTACTTAGCTAATCTTATCTCCCTTCATACACCATACCGCCAACTTCGCTCATTGCATGCTAACCACTTGTCCTTACCCTCCCCTTCTCAGGCACATCTAGAACAGACTGGTCACTCGGCCTTCTTTTTTTCTCAGCCCCTCATTCTGGAATGCTCTACCACCTTCCTTCTGTCTGGAACCTTCATACCCTAAGTTCAAAGAATTGCTAAAAACTCACTTGTTTCAATAGGCCTTTGACCTCCCCTCTGTCATCCCTCCCTGAGTATTTTCTGTCTGTGTTTTGTTTATTTATTGTATTTGATTTTGCCGCTGTCTCTCCCTATGGCGTTCCTTTTCCATAGTTTAGTGGTGTAGACCTTTTTATTGTAAACCGCTCTAATGTCCCGACAAGAGCAGTATATAAAATGTAGAAATAAAGATAAAGATAAACCGGTGGAAGCTCTGCTGTCACATCCCACCTCCAAAAGGAAGTGACGTTAGAGCGGAATGCGGCTGCAGAGATCAAATAGGGACGGGAGGCTCCGCACTGGTTTGTTTTCATTTTAACCACTATCACAGGCAGCCGAACGGAGTAGAACGGAGACCCAGGCAGCAGGAAAGGGAGCGGAATGAGCTACACGGGGGGGGGGGGGGGTAGGAGAAGAAACTGAATGGAGCTGACAGAGGGACAACGCGAGGCTGGAAGGGAACTGAGAGAGGGGGAAAGAGAGGGTTGGAAGGGAGCTAACAGAAGGGGAAAGAGGGGGCTGGAAGGGAATTGACAGAGGGGCAAAGAGAGGGCTGGAAGGGAGCTGACATGGGGGAAAAGAGGGGGATGGAAGGGAGCTGACACTGGGGGGTATGACTCGAGGGAGCTGACAGTTAGGAACGGGTCTGGTAGGTGGATGGGTAGTGGGGAGGAGGCTGGAAGGGAGGGGGCACTGGAACTGGAAGGGAGCTGACATGTGGGGAGGATTACTGGGACTGGAAATTGGCCGATGGAAGAAAGTGAAGAAAACAAAAGAAGAGACAAGAAATGGCAGATAGAGTGCCAAGAGAAGACAGGAAAGCAGAAGCCTCAGATCAGGACCGGCATGACCAGAGAATAAAATGGTCAGACTACAAAGATAGAAAACATAATTTTATTTTTAGTTTAGTGATTGCACTTTGTGTTCTCCTTATAGTTTACACAGTATGAGAAACTACATCTGTTATCTGGTGTTGCACTGCATACAGAGTCTGGCTTCTTGGAGTTTCAGTTTAATTGTGCCATTAGCAGGCGCTAATATTCCATTGGCGGGCGCTAACGCAACTTTAGTGTGCCCTGATGGTACCAGCATTGTAAAGTGCCCTGTGGGTGGAGAGTAGGCATCCACAGGGTGGAGAGTGGGGGGGGGGGGGGGATGCAGGAACAAGACATGCTCCCTTAACGATGGCACCTTAATAGCAGGAACCCTAACGCATATCAAAACCTGGCAGAAAGGGTGTGATTTGAGGAGAGACAGCCTATTGAAACATCTGCAATGTGATACACAGACAGGGGAGTGCAAGAGAGAGATAGTAGTGTTCCATTAGCAGCAACAGCATAGTGCCCAATATTGATGGTTCAAATGGGCAAAGGAGGGTGCATGTGGGTCACGTAGTCAGGACTGCTGGTGCACAGAGTGGACCAGGCAGTTGCCTTGGTGGCAGATAGGAACATAGGACTTGAAAATATGCAGACTATGTGAGACCAAAGTCCATCATGCCCAGTATCCTCTGTCCAACGGTGGCCAATCCAGGTCACATGTACCTTACTGGTTCCCTAAAAGACACACAGAATCCACAGTACATATATTGGACAGGCAGGGGATATTCTGGGCTCCTCATTAGTAATGGTTTCTGGACCATTCCCTAGAAACCCGTCCCAGCATTCCTGAAACCCAGCCACACTAACAGCCTTTACAACATCTTCTGGAATGGATTCCAGAGTTTGAATATGCATTGACTGAGAAATCACTCATTTCCAGTAGTCCTCAATGGCCTACATTGTAACCACATTGCATGTCCTCTAATCCCAGTACATAGACAATCGATCTACGTTTGCCCAATCCACTCCAGGCAATATTTTATAGACCTCTAACATAGCACCCCTCAGCCCTCTGTTCCCCAGGTTGAGGAGACATGACACTGGCAGGTTGAAGAGACATGACACTGGATGGGGGTTCCTGGAGAGGCAGATGGCTGTGGGGAAGATGTGTGGCCATCCCTGTATGCCTCCACCCCCCTGCTCCTCTCTGGACCGCATGTTGACTGACCTGGGACTGCACACCACCAACAATGACAGCACATGGGCATGTCAGCATGGTGTGGGGGGTATTGGCAGAGGGAGCAGCAGCATCCGCCTGCAGCAGACCAATGCCATGCCCTGATCCAGTGTGCCAGTGCACAGTGCGACATGTGTCAAGGTCTGACATATGGGAAGCATGTCATCCCTAGGGACAGCTGTAACCATGTGGTGCACTACACAGATTTGGTGTGGATATGAGTGGAGGGTCATGGGTTTGGGTCCTGGCTGTGGATCATGCAGTGCATATCCCTATGGCTAAATTTTATCCCACAGTGCAGGTACAACACCAACATGTGCAATCCCCAATGAATCGGCCAACAAGGGTACAAACACCCACAGAGACAGGCTCCACTATCCTTAGCTGGATGGAGAGTGAGGCTGACAGCACCGGCACACTGAAGTCTGTTAACATAAGAGCACACCTTAACAATGCCTGAGCTGAGATTGGGACCAGAGTGGCAGGCAGGAATTTTTGCACATTGTGTCGAAGTGTGCATGTGTGTGTGTGAGAGTATGTGTGTGTGTGTATGTCTATCTATTGTTTTGTGGCTTTCTACACCTCACTGAGCCTTGCAGTGCCTAAACCAGGGTTGGCCAACTCTGGTCCTGGTGCACCACAATACAGCCTGGTTTTCGTGATGTCCCTAATGAATATTCATGAGATATATTTGAATCCACTACTTCCCCTTGTATGCAAATATACCATGAATATTCATCAGGGACGTCATGAAAACCAGGCTGGTTTGTGGTGTATCAGGACTGGAGTTGGCCACCCCTGGCCTAAGCTGTTTCAGCGTTAGCCTGCAAATGTGTATGATGAGGAGCAAGATATTGTGGGTATGGCCTGAAACAGGGTGGATTGACCAAGATGCATCTGCATCGGAGATAGGACAATGCTGGGACATCATAATGCCCGACTGCCACCTGCATGAACTGGGTGGCCACAGCATGTCATGCTGGGAGGGCACTCTCACTCTGACCAAGCAGTGACCATGGCATGGCTATGTATCTACATAGTGCTATATAGTGTCTAGTTTTAGTAATGTGGGTGCATGTCCTGTCCTTAGGGCCAATCACTGAGCAAGCTTCTGGGTACACAAGCTTGCTCTATGCACATGCAATGTGTACTGACTAGCGGAATATCTGCAGTTGGTATGTGCATGGCTGGTAAACCCAGTGGTGGACAGGAGGTGTGGTGTGGCTATGCTTGCTGTGGGTGAATGTTAGACCTAGGTGTTTGGGATGGGGGTTGCTCCAGGCCTTCTCCCAGTTTTGCTAGTAGGGCCTTGGTAACAACCCCATGCAGGTCTAGATGCCATGTTGCGTGCATGCACCCCTGGGGTAGTTGGCATCAGCATTGTAACACTAGGTATTGACATGCACTGTTCTAGGTAGATCCCCTGTCAGAGAGGACCAGATGAAACTGGCATATCACACAGCAGATGATACCTGCCACACACTAGCAGTGATAGGGATCACCAGCAGAAACCATGTCTAGCACTGCAGGTACTGGGATCTGGTGCTAGGCACCCGTCCTTACCCTCAGGGTGACCGCAGAAACTGCTTGGTGTGCTTGTATCACACCTTGTCAGTGCATCTTGCATATCACCTGAGGTGATGGATATGTGCATTCTCCATTTGGGGATTAGCTGTAGACTGCTGTTGGGCATATGCACTGCATCATGGGTACTGATGGGGGCACACACAGCAGACTTTCTAGGCAATGACCTGCAATCTCTTTTTATCCTGCCATTGCTGTGTAATGAGGTGTAGAGGTGTAGCTTGATGGCTAGTACAATATCTTTGTAAGCAGGGGGCAGAGGTTTGATTCCTGCTCTTTCTTTTTTTGTGACTGTGTTACTCAGATCCAGGGGCGGCCAAAGGGGGGTGCGGGGCCATGTGCGGAGACTCGGTGCGGGGCCTCATTTGCATAAGGGGCCTCATTTGCATAAATATTTGCATAATGTTACCATACACCAGAGCTACTCAATTCCAGTCCTGGAGGTCTGCAACCCTGCAGGTTTTTGGGATATCCCTAATGATATGCATGAGATATATATGCATTAGAGATAGCCTGCCAACCTGACTGGTTTTTGGCCCTCCAGGGCTGGATTTGGAGACCCCTGCCTTACACCTCTGTCATTTAAGATTGTAAGTGGGCAAGGTGCAGATGTCCAAGACATCAAAAAGGTTAGAATTTGTTACATTCCTCCTTGCTTCTCACCACCACCAAAATATTGTCTATTAGACAACTTTTTGGTGGTGTTGAGAATCTAGGAGGAATGTGACACATTCTATCTACCCTTTTGATGTCTAGAACATCTGTACCTTGCCCACTCACAATCTTAAATGACAGAGGTGTAAGGCAGGAGTCTCCAAATCCAGCCCTGGAGGGCCACAAACCAGTCAGGTTGGCAGGCTATCTCTAATGCATATATATCTCATGCATATCATTAGGGATATCCCAAAAACCTGCAGGGTTGCAGACCTCCAGGACCGGAATTGAGTAGCTCTGCCATACACTAACTTTTAGTAAACATGCCTCTTCATGAGTGTATGGATAAAGAAAGACAACGATTTCTACATTACTATAATCCAGTGCCAACCGCCAGGCACATTAGGAACTACTACAAACACTGCCCATTTAGAACCCATAGCAAACCCACCATATCCTAACAGCACTACCAGGACTCATAAAGCACCATACCCTACCTATCAAAAGGCAACACTGCAAATATTAAACCAATACATTTCAGAGAATAACAATACATGATCTACTGGGGAAAGAGAACAAGTGACAATGTCAAATAGGAATTACATAAACAGAATATCTCAGCTCAGCTACACATGCAGAACATAGACCATCACCAAACAAGGAATCACAATTTAAAAACAGGAAGACAATAATTAAACTGGGAACCCTAAAAGCCAAACTTGGAATGTACAACAACAATGTAGAAATAAAACTATAAATTAATTTCCTCTTGTACTAAACAAAGCACAGACATTAATGATGCACATTTCCCAGAGCTGACATATTCCAGTTAATAAATTCAAAATAAAGAGATATCTTCGTACCTTTTGTGCATTTTTTTTTCAGTTGCAATTGTTCCAGCCACTTTCTTCTGGTTTATTTGTGTCTTCTGCTATCTCTCCATCGTCTGCTGTCCATTTGTCCTTTCTTCTCTTCTAGTTTTTTCCATTCTCTCTCTACATCTGCTTTAACATAATAATCTTTCTCCTTTTGCTCTTTCCTCATTCCTATTTCATCCACTCAAATTTTACCCCTCCATCCTCAATCCCCACTTAGTCTCCCAATACCCGGCCAATTGTACATTTTTCTTCCCTCCCACACAAAATATTTTCCCCTCTCCATTTCACTCTCCCAGCCCTATCCCCTTCTAATCTCCCCCAACATCAGCTCCCTTTTAGTTCCAACCCCACCCAGTATCCGCTCCCTTCTAGTCCCCACATCAGCCCATTTCCAGTCCTGGCCCCCCATCAGTCCATTTCCAGTCCTAGCTCCCCCATCCCCCATCCATTTCCAGTCCTATCCGAGTCCCTTCATCAGCTCATTTCCAATACCAGCCTCCCATCAGCCCATTTCTAGTCCTTTCCTAGCCCCACCATCAGCCCATGTTAAATCCTAGCTCCCCTCCACTCAGCCCATTTCTAATCTAAGCCCCCCATGAGCCTACTTCCAGTTCTAGCCCCTCCATGAGTCCATTTCAATCCAAGCCCCCACCACAGCCCATTTCCAATCTTAGCGCCCCCCAACACCCAATTCCCAGTCCTATCCTAGCCCCTCCATCAGCCCATTTCCTGTCCTAGCTCCCTCTCCTAAGAGCCCATTCCAAGCCCCCCTTCCCATCAGCTATTTGCAGTTCAAGCCCCCTTCCACTCAGCCCATTTCCATTCCAAGTCCCCCTCCCCAATAGCTATTTGCAGTTCAAGCCCCCCACTTCCCCACAGCCCATTTCCAATCCAAGCCCCGTCCCCAACAGCTAATTGCAGTTCAAGCCCCCCACATCCCCACAGCCCATTTCCAATACAAGCCCCCTCCCCAAAAGCAATTTGCAGTTCAAGCCCCTTCCACTCAGCCATTTCCAGTCCTAGCAACCCCCCCAACCCATTACCAGTCCTAGCCCCCCATAGCCCACTCCCAGTCCTAATCCCACCAGCCCATTTCCAGTCCTAATCCCCCATCACCCAATTTTTAGTTTAAGCCCCCCATAGCCCATTACCAGTCCTAACCCCCCATCAGCCCACTCCCAGTCCTAATCCCAACAGCCCATTTCCAGTCCTAATCCCCCATCACCCAATTTTTAGTTTAAGCCCCCCATAGCCCATTACCAGTCCTAACCCCCCATCAGCCCACTCCCAGTCCTAATCCCACCAGCCCATTTCCAGTCCTAATCCCCCATCACCCAATTTTTAGTTTAAGCCCCCGCAGTGCCAATCACCACTCCGAGCCCCCCCCGCCCCCATCACCACTCCTAACCCCCCCCCCCGCGCCTATCACCCATCACCACTCCTACCCCCCCCCCCCAGCCCAGCCCAGGGAAAATTTAAAATAAAAAAAAGCTGTCTGCTGCCGCTTCCGGGGCGGCCGCGGCAGAATCGAGTGTGCCGCGGGGCCCCCCCTGTGCCCGGAAGAGCCTGCCCTCCCCTGTATCACCTCTCTTTCAGCCGCAGTCAGTCACACGCGCCGTATTTCAGAGCGCGAAGGGACTAGTTTCCCTTTCGCGGCTCTGTTAAGCCCGTGGGGGCTGATGGGAGTTCCCATCAGCCCCCGCGGGCTTAACAGAGCAGCGAGGGAGAAACTCTCCCCTCGCGCTCTGAAAGCCGGCGCGTGTGACTGACTGCAGCTGAAAGAGAGGTGATACAGGGGAGGGCAGGCTCTGCCGGGCACAGGGGGGGCCCCGCGGCACACTCGATTCTGCCGCGGCGGCCCCGGAAGCGGCAGCAGACAGCTTTTTTTTATTTTTTTTTCATTTTACTTTTGGATCAGAATGTTTTTTGCGCGGGGCCCCCTGAAACGCAGGGCCCTGTGCAAAAAACATTCTCGCTCAATGGATGGGCCGGCCCTGCTCAGATCATTTCCATGCCTGTAGCATCACATCAGGTAAACATTGGATATGGAAGGAGAAAAGAGCCTCAGAATCCAAGGAGGTAGGGGCAATGGTAAAAGTTAACTTTGAACCAGGCCCGATCCTCCTCACATCAACGACTCTAACATACTCCTTACCAAGCACCTATTCAATATACCTCCATTTTATTAAAATAGTGATTCCACATCAACATTTTCACTAATAGCTGCCCCCTGCAAACTCTCAGAGCATAATACACGCGAGAATAACCAAGAAAAGGTACACCTATCTTCCCACGCCACTGCCGTCTACAGGCTCCCAGTCACCACTGAAAATCCTGCTGCTGGAGTATCAGTGACAAGATTTTCAGGATTTTCAGCAGCATGAATTTTCGCCGGTGACTGGGGCCTGTTGATATGAAATCACTATTTTAACAAACTGGAATTATATTGAACAGGCAATTGGTAGGAGTATTTTAGAGCCTTTGCTTTGAGGAGGATCGGGCCTGGTTCGCAGTTAATTTTTACCATTTTTACCTCCTTGGATCCTGCAGCTGTTTTCTCCTTCTGTAGCCATTGTTTACCTGATGTGATGTGTGACAAATGGTAGAGTGGCATACCTTGCTTTATTCGTATGATTTACATTCTGGAAGTGACCTTTTTGGACTTGTGCTGCACAGTTTTCATGGGATGAGGGTGGTGGGTTTATACTAGGGTTGCCAACTGGCCGGTTTTCAGCCGGCCTGGCCGGTTTTTCCACGGCCAGGCCGGCTGCCGGCGCAGAGGCAAAACCGGCCCTTTAAAAGCCGGTTTTTTTGCTCTGGCCGCAAGATCGGGAGCGGCCTGAGCAAAAAAAACCGGCTTTTCTCCGCTTCAGAGGGAGCCGGGGAAGCCCGCGCGAGGCCCCGGCTCCCTCTGAACAGCCACCAGCGTGAAGAGCCTTTACCTTCACGCTGGCGGCTGTTCCTGTGAAGCCGCGAATGCTGGGAAATGGTAAAGGGTGGCCGTTTAACTTTCCCAGCATTCGCGGCTTCACAGGAACAGCCACCAGCGTGAAGGAAAAGGCTCTTCACGCTGGTGGCTGTTCAGAAGGAGCCGGGGCCTCGCGCAGGCTTCCCCGGCTCCCTCTGAAGCCTCAGACAGCCGCGATGCTGGTCGGGGGGGGGGGGCAAGGACTGCATGAGCTGTGATGGGGGGACCTGGACTGGAAAAGGGCTAAGGGGGGGGGGGGGGGGGACTTGGACTGGAAAAGGGCTAAGGGGGGGGGACTTGGACTGGAAAAGGGCTAAAGGGGGGACTTGGACTGGAAAAGGGCTAAGGGGGGGGACTTGGACTGGAAATTGGCTAAAGGGGGGGACTTGGACTGGAAAAGGGCTAAGGGGGGGGACTTGGACTGGAAAAGGGCTAAAGGGGGGACTTGGACTGGAAAAGGGCTAATGGGGGGGGACTTGGACTGGAAAAGGGCTAAGGGGGGGGACTTGGACTGGAAATAGGCTGTGATGGGGGGGGGTCCTGGACTGTAAAAGGGTTATGGGGGGGGGACATGGACTGGAAATGGGTTGTGATGGGGGTGGAGGGGACCTGGACCAGAAAAGGGCTATGGGGGGGGGGGAACCTGGACTGGAAATAGGCTGTGATGGGGGGGGACCTGGACTGAAAAAGGGTTATGGGGGGGGGGGACATGGACTGGAAATGGGTTGTGATGGGGGTGGAGGGACCTGGACTGGAAAAGGGCTATGGGGGGGGGGGAACTTGGACTGGAAATGGGCTATGGTGGAGGAAGGGGGATCTTGGACTGGAAATAGGCTGTGATTAGGGGGGCTAGGACTGCAAATGGGCTGTGATGGTGCGGGGGGACTCGGACTGCAAATGGGCTGTGATGGTGCGGGGGGACTCGGACTGCAAATGGGATGTGATGGTGGGGGGGCCTAGGACTGGAAATAGGCTGTGATGGGGGACTTGGACTGGAAATGGGCTGTGATTGGGGGGGGGAGCTAGGACTGGAAATGGCCTGTGATGTGAGGGCTAGCACTGGAAATGGGCTGATGAAGAGCTGGAATAGGACTGGAAATGGGCTGATGTGGGGCATGGGAGAATGGGACTAGAAGGGAGTGGATGCTGGGTGGGTCTAGAACTATAAGGGAACTGATTTGGGGGGAGGACTAGAATGGATGGGGAATGAGAATGGAGAGGGGAAAAAATATTTTGTGTGGAAGAAAAGTCTATGATGGGCCGGTATTGGGAGAGTAAGAGGGGCTTGAGAATGGAAGGGTGAAATTTAAACGGATGATAAAGGAATAAGGAAAGAATTGGGGGAAAGAGCAAAAGGGAAACAATCAGTATGTTAAAGCAGAAATAGAGAGAGAATGGAAAACATCTGAAAGAGAAGAAAGGACAAATGGATAGCTCGCAGAAGACACGAAGAAACCAGAAGAAAGTGACTGGAGCAATTGCAACTGAAAAATAAAACGCCCAAACAGAAGGTAGAAAAATACTTTTTATTTTGAATTTATTAACTGGAATATGTCTGGTCTGGGAAGTGTGTATTGCTAACATCTTTGCGTTTTTGTTTAGTGCAAGAGGAAATTACTTTATAGTTTTATTTCTCCAGTGTTGTACATTTCATGTTTGGATTTTGGGGTTCCCAGTTTAATTATTATCTGACCAAGGAAGTTAGCCTACACGTATCCTCGGTAATTTTTGTGGGTGGGGCTGGGGGCGGGGCAGGGGTGGGACTAGGGGCGGAGAATGGGTGGAGCATGGCGAGCCACAGGTGTCGGGTTTTTCTCGGTGAAAAAGTTGGCAACCCTAGTTTATACTCAGGTGTCATATGCAGGGATGTTTCTTTGTGGATACCGTGGTGGCTGCATGGGGCAGTCTCCCTTTGGAGGTGGTGCTGTGGACAGTATCAGACTTCATGGGGCATGGGGCAGACACAGGGTTCTCTCAGGGGACTGGTGTGGGGGTTGGTAGTCGGGAGGGGGGGGGACGGGCAGCCTAGTTCAGCCATGTGTTGTCATTAGAACATAAGAACATATGTCTCTATGTTTCCTCTGTGCTAGAGTATTGGCTGACAGTATTGGGCCATGTTGCTGCACTGTTACACACAGTCGTTTTTTTTCACTGTGTTCAGGTTTCCTTTACACATGTGCTTTCCCTTTTGTCCATTCTGCATTTTTTCCACTCTGCTTTCCTCTTGGCCACTGTGTTTCTGTTTGTCTGTTTCCTGTGTAGGCTGTATTTTGTGTGTTTACTATCATTTGGTTGTGTGGTGGGTCCTGCTTACCCCCTGCTCCTTTTGCTCTTTCACTTTGCAGCTACTTCCTGGCTCTTTGCACTGTTCTTGTCCCACCACATGCATTTCCCCTGCTTCCTTCCCTTCCTGTTTTGCCCTACTTACTGCGCCAGGGTGGTCCTAATCCTTTCCCAGCCCCTACATGCTGCAGCTAGGGCTGGCCATCTGTGTCCCACTGGGAGCAGGCCATGTTCATTTTCAAGAGCTAGCCTGCAGTTCACCTGCCTTGTTGCCATTTTCCATGGGTTTGCCAGCGGCGGCAGAGGGGGGGATTACTGTATCCTGTTTCCTGTCACACATAGACAACTGTGCAGGCAGACACGCTTTAGGAACTACACGTCCATAGCATGGCACGTACGTTGCACATGTTACTTATACCCACACAGAACCCCACCAAGCACTCGTTGGACGTTTAGCAGACATACAATCTCGTATTCTGATGTGTGGCTGCAGTTCTAGCCACCCAGGCTGAGAATCACGTCATCCACCCATCTTCTGGCTTATCAGTAACTATGCAAATATGAGTCATCTCTGAGTAGAACAATCAATTTAGCTTAGCACAGCACATTCCTTTTCCATACCCACACCAAAATGTACAAAGGGCACATATATAGGATTCTGATTTCCCTTGTGCAGGCCTCCTGTATATGCACTTAAACTAAACATTATTATTTCCTAACAATGTCTATGTTTTGGACGTACACGATTTGAACGTACCCATCCGCCCTGCACATCTTTCTCAGAATCGGGCCCGTGGTGTCTGAATATTGTCACTATTTCGATAAGTGTTGGTTCCGCTCAAGTTCTGAGCCCAGATCATCCCAGCACGATTGCTGCGGCTCAGAGTCAATATTCAGTGGCACTATCCAGAGAGCGCCACTAAATATGTCTCTGGTCAGAACTTATCTGATTATCAGACTCTGGTAACCTGATAAATAATATCAGTCTTATTATTTTTATTCACCTCCTCAAAGTGTTTGCCCTAGAATGGATACACCCTAAGAGAGGGGCCTGAGACTTAGAAAGCTTTATTGTTCTGGCAATATGTCAGAGATAGGCACCAATAGGGATCCAGAGAAGCTGGCAGCAGCCTTGGGGAGAACATGAGTGTCTAGGCATAGGCATAAAGTGGTGCATGTGCCTCACCAATTTAAATAAAGCATTTCCAGATTCCTATTCTTCAGCTATATGGCAGCAATGATTATATGTTGCATTACCAACTTAAGCAGTAACCTTATGCCCCAGTAGACAGGCAGTTTTTCTTTTACTCACATAACTCCCAGTCTTTTCTATAGGAATGAAAATGTTCCAGCCATTTCCCGAATATAGTTGCATACTTGGGCATTGAAAAATCATGAGAGAAAGAGTGCCTTTCTCCCACTGGCAAGACCAACATATTCCCTCTCCCTGCATCAATTTAGTCACTTTACTAGGGATCCACAGGGCTCTGTAAACCAAAATGAACATTAACTGATGAAGGCAGCCAACAGGGAGATCCACAGCTACTTTTCCCAAAACTATGACCAGTCACTCTCTCCCAGAATTCC
Source organism: Ichthyophis bannanicus (assembly GCA_033557465.1). Classification (NCBI taxonomy): domain Eukaryota; kingdom Metazoa; phylum Chordata; class Amphibia; order Gymnophiona; family Ichthyophiidae; genus Ichthyophis; species Ichthyophis bannanicus. Next base: position 1,297,836,042 of record CM066031.1, read on the forward strand.
CCCACCTTCTTTTCCTACATTTTCTCCACTCTCAGTACCTGAAGGCCAAATGTCCTGCAGTATTTTATAGAATGGGAGGCTGCTCCCAGAAAGGAAGACATTTTCTGACACAAAATTATATATTCTGACTCGTTTTCCAGTGATGATAAGGGCATCAGCAGTTTAATGGACAGTACTGCAACTGCAGCCAAGCATAACAAGGACACAAGTCCTAAAGGACTTATGCTTCCCCCATTAAGATGCCTCACCGCCCAAGTCCTTCCATCATGCCAAAATCTCCAAATGATCATATAATGCAGGAGCTGGTAACAAAATTATGCCAAAGTAGCATTTGCTGGGACCCCCCCCCCCCCCAACTACAACCCACATACACATCTAGCTTATGAAACATTTTGAAAGAAGCTTGAAATATAGGCTGAACGGACAATTTAACACACTAGTCTATACCAGTCTAATATCACAAACAAGAAATATGGGCAACATTGTTCCCATTCCAAATATAACTAGGCTAGAAGGCTATCCCCCTCCTCCATAAACCAACGTCCAGCCAGGTTCAGAAATTGTTGAGTGAAAGCGGAACTGGATGAAGAGGGGAAGTGCATAAGAGAGAGAGAGAGAGAAGGTGAAGCTTGGGGTAAGCATAATTTATTTATTTATTTATTTATTTATTTATTTATTTGCAGTCTCTTTTATACCGCGCTATTCGAAATCAGTGCGGTTTACAATGAACATAAGAGTTGCACATCTCAATTTCGTGATTTGTGCTTACAGTGAAACAGGTATAATAACTTGGGTATACATTAAACAGGAAAATTAAACTTGAGTATGCATTAAGCAGGTATAACAGGTAAAATAGGGTATAAATAACCAGTCCCTTAACAAGGAGACACGATGAATTAATACAGTCTACTTTATGCAACAATATAATGAGTTATGCGGCACTGCATAAGTTTCTCATGGTGGTTGGAGGGGAAGGTGTGATTGCGAGTGATCAGTCTGGGAATGTGACGTGCATGAGTTTGAGGTGCTGCATTGAGATGTGAGAGTGGGTGAGTGTGGGGAGAAGACTGCATCATCGTAGTGATGAAGAAAGAGGTGCCGTTTCAGTGCCTTCCTAAATTGGGAGAGTTCACTGATGGTTCTGATAGTTGCTGGTAGTGCGTTCCAGCAGGATGGAGCAAAGAAGGAGAAGGCTCTGGATCTAGTGAATTGAGAACACTTCGTGCTTGCCTTAGGTAATATGAGAGTATTTGCGGCATTCGATCTCCTTGCTCGATTGGGAGGTGTGATTGAAATTAGATCAGTAATGGCAGTAGCAGGGTATTTATTGATGGCTTTATGGGTCATAATTAGGATCTTGAATGAGATCCTGGCTTGTATGGGTAGCCAGTGCAATTGTTTTAGTATTGGGGTAATATGAGAACTTCTTGAGGCTCCATGAAGGATTCTTGCAGCTGAATTCATTGCAAGTTGTAAGGGGTTAGTCGTGCACTTAGGTAGACCATACAAGATCGCATTGGCATAGTCAAAGTGAGGCATTATTAGGACCTGAAAGACAGTTCGGAAGTCATCAGGTTCTAACAGTTGACGCAAATTGCGGAGGGTCCGGATTTTATGGTACACCGACTTTGTTATGTTTTTGATATGAGCCTTCATATTAAGTTGCTGATCAAGCGTTACACCTAGGTATCTTACTGTAGTCTTGCATATGATCTCTGCGTCGCGAACCTTGATAGACAGGGGTGGAGTAAAAGCCGGATTCCTGGTTACGAAGAGGGCTTCTGTCTTTTTGAAATTTAACTTAAGCATTTGTGCATTTAGCCAGTCTGTGACAGCGTCAAAGCACCTGATAAGTGGGGATAGTTCAAGATGTTCTGTCGAAATTGGCATGTACATCAAGACGTCGTCAGCATAAACCAGGCAGTTGATATTAAATGATTGGATGAGATCACAAATGGGTTGCATATAGACATTGAATAGCAAGGCGGATAGAGATGAGCCCTGTGGAACACCTTTAGTTTGGGGGAAGGAATCGGAGTTGGAGGGGCCAGAACGGACATGTTGCCAGTGATCAATGAGGTATGAAGCACACCATGACAAAGCTGAAGCTTGAACTCCCTTCTCTCTGAGGCGTAGCAGGAGAACTTTGTGGTCTACGGTGTCGAATGCGGCAGCAATGTCCATGAAGATCAGTGCAAAGCCTTGTCTGATGTTATCGAGACCTAAGGTTATGGTGTTGAATAAGGTTGTGAGTAATGTTTCAACACCATGTGCTTCGCGAAATCCATGCTGGCAGGGATGCAGGGGTGCATTAGTATCTATGTGATCTTGTAATTGGCGTTGGGTAATCTTTTCAATGATTTTCGATAGGAGATGTATGCTGGAGATAGGCCTGTAGGATTCCATCATCGAAGGGTCCAACTTACTGTTTTTTAGGAGTGGTCTGATAGCCGTCTGTTTCAGGCTTCGAGGAAATGTTCCAGTAGAGAACGATACATCAATCAATTTGGATAGGAATGGGCTGAGCTCGGCACGCAGGGCCTTTATCCAGGGAGCTGGACATGGATCGGAGGGTGCTGTTGTAGTGTTTATGTTTAGGATAGTGTCTTGAATGACTCTGTCAGATGGAGTAGAAAATGATGTGATAGTGTGTTGGGACCCACTCAAGAAATGACCAAGAGGCGGTTGTGGGATGGAGAAAGGTAGGCTGGCTGGTATGGGGGGCTTAGCAGTGTGGGCAAGCTGATTACTTTTCTTACGCAAGAAAAGTGGAAGGAAGTCCAAAAAATTGCCAGCATGGTTTAAAGCTGAGGTCAGAGAGGCTGTTGTTGCCAAAAAAGCATCTTTCAAGAAATGGAAAAAAGAGCCAAATGATGAAACCTGGAAACAGCACAAGCACTGGCAAGTCAAATGCAAGGCATTGATAAGGCAGGCAAAGAGAGAATTTGAGAAGAAGCTTGCTGCGGAAGCAAAAACGCGAAATAAAGACCTTTTCAAGTACATTCGTAGCAAAAAACCCGTGAGAGAGTCAGTTGGTCCATTAGATGATAAAGGGGTTAAAGGAGCACTAAGAGGCGACAAGGCGATAGCGGAGAGACTGAATGAATTCTTTGCTTCGGTCTTTACTGAGGAAGATGTAGGGATGTTACCCACGACTGAAGTGGTATTTAAAGGTGTGGAAGAATTGAAGGAAATATCGATACATCGGGAAGATGTCCTACAACTATTAGATAAACTGAAGAGTAGCAAATCACCTGGGCCGGATGGTATACATCCAAGGGTGTTGAAAGAACTGAAATTTGAGATTGCAGACCTGCTATCAGTAATCTGTGAACTATCATTAAAATCATCTCTAATACCTGAGGATTGGAGGATCGCCAATGTAACACCAATTTTTAAAAAGGGTTCGAGGGGTGATCCGGGAAACTACAGTCCGGTGAGCCTGACATCAGTACCGGGAAAAATGGTAGAAACCATCATAAAGAATAAAATTACTCAGCATATAGATAGTCATGACCTAATGGGAGACAGCCAACATGGCTTTAGACAAGGAAGATCTTGTCTTACTAATCTGTTATGTTTTTTTGAAGGAGTGAATAAACAGGTGGACAAAGGTGAGTCGGTTGATATTGTGTATCTGGACTTTCAGAAAGCCTTTGACAAGGTCCCTCATGAGAGACTTTTGGCAAAACTAAAGAGTCATGGGATAGGAGGCAGTGTACTACTGTGGATCAGGAACTGGTTAAAAGATAGAAAGCAGAGGGTAGGACTAAATGGCCAATTTTCCCAATGGAGAAAGGTGAATAGTGGTGTACCCCAGGGATCTGTGCTGGGTCCGCTGCTTTTTGACATATTCATAAATGACCTGGAAAGTGGAATAACGAGTGAGGTTATCAAATTTGCTGATGACACAAAACTATTTAAAGTTGTTAAAACCCAGGAGGATTGTGGAAAATTGCAAGAGGATCTTGATAAATTGGAAGACTGGGCATCAAAATGGCAGATGAAATTTAATGTGGAGACGTGCAAGGTTATGCACCTAGGGAAGAACAACCCAAACTATGGTTACACGATGCAAGGTTCCACATTAGGAACCACCACCCAAGAAAAAGATTTAGGCGTCCTTGTGGATACCATGTTAAAACCCTCGGCCTAGTGTGCAGCGGCGGCCAAGAGAGCAAATAGAATGCTAGGTATGATAAGGAAAGGAATGGAAAATAAAACAAAAGATATTATAATGCCTCTATATCGTTCCATGGTGAGACCGCACCTTGAATATTGTGTGCAATTCTGGTCGCCATATCTTAAAAAGGATATAGCAATTTTAGAAAAGGTTCAGAGAAGAGCCACCAAAATGGTAAAGGGGATGGAAGGCTACTCCTATGAAGAAAGGCTAAAAAGGTTGGGGCTCTTTAACCTGGAAAAGAGACGGCTGAGGGGAGATATGATAGAAGTCTATAAATTAATGAACGGAGTGGAACGGGTAAACGTAGATCGATTGTTTACCTTATCAGAATATAGAAAGACTAGGGGACATGCAATGAAGCTACAGGGTAAACTATTTAAGACTAATAAAAGAAAATATTTTTTCACTCAACGTGTAATCAAACTCTGGAATTTGTTACCGGAGGATGTAGTAAAGGCTGTTAGTGTAGCTGGGTTTAAAAAAGGTTTGGACAAGTTCCTGGAGGAAAGGTCCATAAACCATTATTAAGAAGGGACCCAGGATATCAATGCTTGAACCAATACAAGCATTATGGAACCTGTGTCCCTTGGGGAAACTGCTAGGTACGTATGACCTAGATTGGCCACTGTTGGAAACAGAATACTGGGCTTGATGGACCTTGGTCTGACCCAGTATGGCATATCTTATGTTCTTATGTTCTTAATAAGCATATTCTTGTGAGTCTGGGTAGGGTAAGTTCTCTTGAGATGGCTCCTTTGCTAGAGATTTCACAATTTGGAAAAGCTCGTGGGGTTTGTTCAAGGAGCGTTGTAGTCTTTTTGCATGATATTGTTTCATACTTGATGCTACAGATAACCGATGTTTTCCTAATTGTGCTGTGAATGCCTCATGGCTCTCAGCTGTTCTTGATCGTCGCCAGCGTTTCTCAAGTCGTCTGAGTTGAAGGAGCGAATTACGTAGTTCTTGGGAGTACCATGGGGCATTCTTTTTCTTATGTGGTGCTTTGTTTGTGGTAGGTGAGTGGATCACGGCATCTAGGCTTGAGTTCCAAGCGGCGACCATGTCATCGAGGCTTTGAAGAGGAGGGTCAAATAGATTGTGTGTCCTCTTTAGAATATCTTCTCTGTTAAAAGGGTGGAAGCGCTTTAAATGTTCTGATATGGGTTTATCTTCAGGTATGGATTTGGAGGAGTTGGTGCAAATTGGAATCTGGAATCTTATCAGGAAGTGATCCGACCAGGGAACCGCACTTACGTTTAGGTGAGACTGGTGCAAATGTGTGAGGGCTGTTTGTGGTGCAAAGATAAGATCAAGTGAGTTGCCTTTTATATGGGTAGGGGTATCAACAAGTTGAACATAGCCTAGATCACTGAGAGCATCAATAAAGGCATTGGTGTGGCTGTCCTGAATGACTGGGAGGTTGAGGTCACCTAATATCCAGTTTAGAGTATGCAAATTCGTGGTGTTGCAAGCAAGATCAATTATTGTTGCTAAGTCATCTGGAGATGAAGATGGAGTTCTATAGAGCAAGTTAATAGTGATTTGCTTATTTGTAATTTATTTTATTTATTTATTTATTTAAAGTCTCTTCTATACCGCGCTATTCAGCATCAGCGCGGTTTACAATAAACAGTGAACATACACATTTCCAATAGTACTTTGTGTTTACATATGAACAGGATATTCAACTTGGCTATTTTTTAGGAGTGGTAACAGAGTCAAGGGTAGAGGTGCTGCTTGAGGCGGCAAGCCGAAATTTGAGGTCGGCTTTCGTTAGGATAAGTACTCCTCCGCCACGACGGTCAGCTCTGTGACAAGAGTGGACTGAGAAATTAGGCGGGACACACTGGTGAAGGATCACGGCATCAGCGGCTGAAAGCCATGTCTCGGTGACACATAGGATATCAAGGTTATGAGCTGAGAGCATATCAGTTAGTGCTGGCCATTTTTTCCTTATTGATCGTGCATTTATTAGTGCATATTTAAGGTCAGGGGGATGGTGGGACTGTAATCGTCGAGATAGATTTTGCTGCTGAAGGTCCACATAGATAACATGTGGGCCTGGTGTGCGCCGAAGTGTTTTGTATTGATGGTTGGGGTAGTCAGGAAATCTCCAACAAGATCTATGGAGGACTGGTATAGTGTTCTGAGGTGAAGTAAGGGCTAGGGTGTAAAAGGTCAGGGCTATTAAAATGTAGCACATAGCAAGGGTAAGGGGGTATGGGAATACCCAGTGAGATAACATGATGACTAATGTATATAGTAGATCCAGGAATGTTGTTAGCTAGTGAAATGTGCACAGTGTGGTGGTACTGGAAATCTGTTAAGCATCTGTGTAATGAGGCAATATGTACTCAGAGTAATTCACAATAAGGTAGTGGTATCTGCACAAAGTGGAGGTAAAGGATATCTGTTAAGAACTGTGTGGTTAGGCAATATTCACATCAGAGTAATTCACAATAAGGTAATGAAATATGCACAGTGTGGTATGTACGGATATCTGCTAGACAACAGTGTGGTAGGTAATATGAACATCAGAGTAATTCAATAAGATAGGCCCAAAGGCCAGATGGCAAGTAGTTTGCAAGCAATTGGTTGAAGAAGAGCATAGATTAATATATACGTTGTATAACTAAATTGTTGGGGTGAGAGTCATGTGGAAGGGTAGCAAGACGCTGTGGAGTTATGTTACCAACTTGATTGATGGAGATGTGTAGACTGATGGTGGTTCATTCCTTCTCATGGTATTTAGGGAACTGGAGCTCTTCTCTTTTCGCTGAAGACAAAGTGACGGATGTGGAACCACAGTGGCCACGGACCACAGCCTAAGGGCCACGCCAAAGGGCCCTCTGGCACGGGCCCACCAGGCGTGGGCCCGCCTGAAGGCAGCTGCTTTTGAAATGGAGCTGACTCCTCCCCCTCTCAGACAGCCCCAATTAGGCTGGAGTTCAATTAGCAGGACAGATGGATTTCTGCTGGGCTGTGTAACCCCAATCAGGGAGCAGAAGCTGATGACAGTTAGCTCTTTACTTGCCTGAAGGCAGCTGCTTTTCAAATGGAGCTGACTCCTCCCCCTCTCAGACAGCCCCAATTAGGCTGGAGTTCAATTAGCAGGACAGATGGATTTCTGCTGGGCTGTGTAACCCCAATCAGGGAGCAGAAGCTGATGACAGTTAGCTCTTTACTTGCCTGAAGGCAGCTGCTTTTCAAATGGAGCTGACTCCTCCCCCTCTCAGACAGCCCCAATTAGGCTGGAGTTCAATTAGCAGGACAGATGGATTTCTGCTGTGCTGTGTAACCCCAATCAGGGAGCAGAAGCTGATGACAGTTAGCTCTTTACTTGCCTGAAGGCAGCTGCTTTTCAAATGGAGCTGACTCCTCCCCCTCTCAGACAGCCCCAATTAGGAGACAATAATGAGACAGAAAGACTCGTGGAAGGATGGTGAGGGGGGTTATGAGAGAGGGAGACTGGCTTGGAGAAGACTGGGGGGGGGGGTTATGAGAGAGAGAGAGAGAGAAGGTGAAGCTTGGGGTAAGCATAATGAGACAGAAAGACTCGTGGAAGGATGGTGAGGGGGGTTATGAGAGAGGGAGACTGGCTTGGAGAAGACTGGGGGGAGGGGGGTTATGAGAGAGAGAGAGAGAGAGGGAGACTAGAAGAAGCCTGGGAAGAGGTTCTGAGAGAGAGAGAGAGATGCACACACTACATGCATGCAACACTTGATAATCCCAATGACACACACAAACACCTCCAGATCCCTACAGAGGAGACGCGCAAGGCAAGCATACCCTTTGCTGGCTTGCTGTGCTGGCTCCTCTCCATGCCCGGTGGCTGATCTCTCCCAGATGAAGTCACATAGTGCGTGGCTCCTCCTTGAGGGCCCGGAAGTAGCACTCCCCTTCCTGGCTGGCACCTGGTGTAGGCCACACCTATGGCCTCATCCTTGATACACCACTGCATGCACGGTGTAAGACCCACACAGACACACATGCAGACCCTGACACCTCCCCTCCCCCCGACACATACACACACGCCGCACCCCTGGCACTTGCTATAAGACATACATATGAACCCCATACACACACACGCGCACGCACACACATATCTGATTTTGGAAATGGGGGAAACACATCATTGTGTCACAGTGCTCGTGCACACTTTTCAACTTGTTTCTATTTTGGTAGATTGTGTGACCCCTCTCATCTAGACCAGAATTTGTTGTACTTTCACGACAGTTTACATTTCACAAAAGAATGCCTGCCCTGCTTTCTGAAACACTTGAACATATAAGAAGCAGTTTAATTCCACAGCTTTCAAAGTTCTTATATTCTATGTTTTGTACCCAAACTGTTTTGAGAGAATAAACATCAATTCTTAAGCAGCCTTGGACTGAAGGAGATAGTAAATCCCGCCCCCATTGTGCTATCTTATGTGCAGCCCTGGATATAACCTGTCCTTTTGAAAAAAAAAACCTGCATAAATTGCAAATCTCTGACAGATGAATGGATGGAAAACAGAATGTACTGTATTATTGGCTGACTGCCCTTCCTCTATACAGTGGCTGATAATGATGTTCAATCACATTTCTATCTAGGGTTTTTATCTTGGACCAATGAATACCTGCACTTACTTGGTATTTGGAGCACGTCTCCTAGTCCCCAGTAACAATTTGAAAATGATAACATTCACAGCTATTTCTATTTTTCTCCCTCAGATAGAAAACTGAAAGACAGAATTCTCTCCTCCCCCTTTCCATGTTGGATTATTGACCTTTAGTTGAACTCAGATCCCTTTAGCAGGGAGCAAATGTTTTCTCTAAGGATTAGTACTCTACTAGAAACATTTCTAGCATATGAAAACCACAGTTCCATACACAGCACACAACTTCACCTCCACTGCAGAAAAGGAGGATGAATAATCAAGAGAAAATACAGACTAGCACGAGTAAATAGAATTCAGCAATGACCTAAGGCACGCTTTTAAAGATCTAATGGCATTCTTAATCTATATTGTATAAAGCAGAGATGCTTTACTAACTAAAAATCCGCTTTAATGGTTTTTAAACACAATAGTTAAAAAAAAATACTGTTTATCTGATGGACATCCTGAGTTATATTTTTAAAAGATCTATTCCAAAAGATATAGCTTGGGTTAAATGTTTTAATAAAAGCAAAACCCATTGGATATATTACATAAATAGGCATTTGGGTTTCATTAGCAATATAATGTTAGTCCATTAACAAATTAATCATTTGGTTTTCTTGTAGTTATAATGGAATTGAAAATAACTTTATAAAATATGATACAGTCTATTATTTACAAAAATACTTTGCAAAATAATTCTTTGGTAAGAGCAAACATAAATGACTATTGATATATATGCACTTCTGGTTTTGGATTTGTTAGGGACTGGTAACAGGGGTGTCTAGGGAAAGGAAGGTGCTTTTCCAAAAGGATGGGCTCCACCTTAACTAGAGTGGACCCAGGCTGCTGGCATTACCCTTTAAAAAGGAGAGAGAGCAGCTCTTAAAACTAGAAAAAAAGTCGACAATCACCCAGGAGAGCATGGTTCAGAATGATCTATCTTTGAAGGATACTAGCAAAACAGGGAAGTTAGAGCATCCCGACAGAGAAGTTCCAATAAAGGTGACAATAACCCAGATGCTGTCAAGTAAAAAGCAGAGATGACAGATTCCAAATTACCCCTCTCATCTTATAACCAGATTGTAATATAAACCAATTACAAATTTTGAAATGCCCGTATGCAAATGCTAGAAATCTAAAAATAAGATGGGAGAACTAGTATATATATCACTAAATAAAAGGTTAGATATAATTGTCATCTTGGAGACCTGATGAAAGGAGGATAACCAATGGGACACTGTGACCAGGGCCGGCCCGTCCATTGAGCAAGAATGTTTTTTGCACAGGGCCCCGCGTTTCAGGGGGCCCCGCGCAAAAAACATTCTTAAGCATCCCAAGTTAAAAAAAAAAAAAAAACCGGCTGCTTCTGCCGCGGCAGCTTCAAGAGCTCTGCCGCGGCAGCTTCAAGAGCTCTGCCGCGGGGCCCCCCCCTGCCCGGCAGAGCCTCCGTGCATCTTCAGCTCTTCACGTCCAAAACGCGGGCTTTTTTCAGAGCCGCGAGAGTTTCTTTTCTCGCGGCTCTCTTAATCCCGCGGGGCTGATGGGATTTCCCATCACCCTCGGCGGGATTAACAGGGAGTTTGACCAAAGTAAGGGCTGACTTTGCACTTCTTCAGGAAACACATCTAAGTAGAGAGGAGCACGAGAAATTGAAAATGGCAGGGTATACTCAGATGTACTGCTCAGCATATAATACAAAAAAAAGAGGGGTGGTGATTCTTATTCATAAGAGGGTTCCTTTCATTCTAGGAGAGGTGGGGGAGATACCCAGGGGAGAGTGGTCTTGGTAACTGGCAAGGTTGATCAAGCGCAGGTGTCAATCCTGAATATCTATGCGCCAAATGGATCTAAAGGCGCATTTTATCAGCAGGCGATAAAGGGATTTGTGAAGGGGAGACTGGATTATTTGGGGGGGATCTCAATTGTACTTTGGGGAGAGAGGACAGGTCCAACTGCTCACCTAAGCTCCATGGGAAGGAGGGGAGGGAATTGAGGAGATGCATTACAAAGTGGGACTTGGTGGACCTGTGGTGGTTGGAGAATGGCTCACAAAGAGGATATGCATGCTTCTCTCCCAGATCAGCAGCATATTCTCGGATTGACTACATTTTGTCAAAGGAAGCAACTTGGAGTTCTGTGTAATATACAGTTACACTCCCTTACACTGTCTGATCATGGGATGGTAACTTGTTGGTGGACACCGGTGGGAGGGGGGGAGGAGGCAATGCACACAAAGAATGGAGGGTTAGTGCTTCCCTATTGCAGAATGAAGAGGTTTGTAGTGGGTTGAGAGCTGCATGGAAGGAGTTTCTTCTTACAAATTACGTGGGGGGGGGGGGGGTAAGTGGGGATGTACTGTGGGATGTGGGGGAAGGCATATATGAGAGGCATGATCATACAAATGGGGACTAGACAGAGGAGAGAAAGGCAGAAGGAACAAGAGTGTTTAGCAAAGTTGATTAGCGAGCTTCAAGCAGAACACAGTCTAAAAGGGGGGAGGAAGGTATTTAGGGAATTGTGTAGGATGAGGGCGCTGTACAATGCACTGGACACTGAGAGGATGGAAAATGTGTTGAGAGCTACCAAGAGGAATTATATGGAAAGTGGAAATAAAGTGGGGAGGTTGTTAGCGTGGAAATTGCGGAAGCAAAGGGCGGAGAGAACGGTAGCAGAAGTAGCCCAAGCAGGAGGGAGCAAGGTGTATGCGAATGCTGATATCTGTGAGGAGTTCAGGAAGTTTTATGAGAAGCTATATAGTACGGAGGGAGAGGAAGATGATGGTCAGATAGTTAGATATTTGTAGGGGACAAACCTGGCTAGGTTATTGGAGGAAGAGGCCCAGGCCTTGGGAAGAGCAGTGCAACCAGTGGAGGTGATGGAGGCGATAAAGGCCCTTCCTCGGGAGAAAGCTGCAGGAGTGGACGGACTCCCTGCAAAGTATTATCAAGCTATTGCGGTGGAAGTTGCTCCCTTACTAGCCAGAATTTTCTCAGATGCTCTTAGGGGAGAATGGCTCCCTAGAACGTTTGAGCTGGGGAACATAATTGTTCTTCCAAAAGAATGGAGGCCGAGGGATCAGTGTGGGAATTACTGGCCGATTGCTCTCATTAATTGCGATGTGAAACTGTTTGCTAAGGTGTTAGCATGTAGATTAGAAGGGATATTGCCTCAATTTATTCACCCAGATCAGACAGGGTTCATTAAAGGACAGTTGATTTCTGATAATGTTCGCCATGCAATTAATTTGATGCACATGGTGAAGGAGCGGAAAGAAAGGGCATTATGTGTGGCATTAGATGCCAAAAAGGTGTTTGATAGAGTTGAGTGGAGATTTTTATTGGCCTCTTTGGATAGACTCAATCTAGGAGAGGGGTTCAGGAAGGGGATTGGGGCGCTCTACACAGCCCCGAGGGCACACATCCTAGTGAATGGGCATTGTTTGAGGAATTTCAATTGTATCAGGGGACAAGGCAGGGGTGCCCCCTATCGCCTATGCTATTTGCAATTGTGATAGAAGCGTTGGCGTCACGGGTTCGGAGCAATGAGGAGATAAGACAAATAAGGATACAAGGGGAGGAAAACAAAATTTTACTCTATGCAGATGATACTTTGATATTTATGTCCCAGCCAGAGAGATCGATTCCAGCATTATTGGTGGAATTGGATACATTTGCAAAACTCTTGGGGTTTAAGGTAAACTTATCTAAGACAGAAGCATTAGCTTTGGGAGGGCTGAGGAACCAGGACATTCACATGTTCCCCTTTCAGTGGGCAAGGAGAGAAATCAAATACGTGGGGGTTAAATTACCAGTGGATTTGATGGAGCTTTTCAGAAGGAACTAGATGCCGTTAATTACGAAAATGGGAGAGGATCTGGAGCAATGGGGGAAACTGCACTTAAGTTGGATGGAAAGAGTCGCAGCCTTAAAAATGAACATAATTCCTAAATTTGTGTTCATGTTCATACAGCTTCCAATCACCATTGCAGAGAAGGTGCTGCGGAGGTGGGAGGATCAGCTTAGGAAGTTTGTGGGGGGGAGGGGGGAGAAGAAGGTGCAAATTGGAATAAAAAGGATGATTTGTCTAGGGAGCAGGGGGGGATTAGATTCCCTTCGCTAAGGTGGTATTATAGGGCAGCGGTGCTAAAGACCCTGAGGGGGCACTATCTTTGGAATGGTGAGGTTGCTTGGGTCAATATAGAGAGGACACGTTTGGAACCGCAATCTGTTTTTAAATGGGTAGAGGGGAGAGGGAGAGAGGAGATGGGGGACAGAGGGAGGATGGGGATTCACCCCTTCCTTAAAACGTTGAGGCAGGTTACACGAGGGGAAAGAAGGAGAGGTGCGCTTCCAGGAATGATTAATAAATGGTCAAAAATCAGGGACTTCGTCCCCTTTTCGTCCGCAGAGTTTAGTGCGGCGAGGCAGGGTCTGGCCTCATTGGCAGTGACTCAATTTAGTGAGTTGGTGGGGAGGAAGGGGATGCTTAGCATGCAGGAAATAGAAGCACGGATAGGGAAAAGGGTGCCATTTTATCAATACTTCCAATTTGAGACATTTAATTATGCTTCCAAACATATTGACAAATCTGCAGAGGTCAAGCACACTCCTGGAGAATGCCTTGTATAAGGGGGACGGTACAAAGGGGTTACTTGCCAAGTTGTATAGGTCCAGGTTGGAAGAGGTGGATGTGTTGGGAGAAGGGCAGAAGGAGGGATGGGAGCAGTGGCTAGGGCAGAGCTTAGGGGAGGCCACATGGGCCTATATCCATAAGGGCATATATAAGCTTGCCGGGGTCACTTCCTGAAGGCAGATGCAGCTTCAGATTGTGCATAGAGCATACAGCATGCTGGTAGGGCAATATAAGGGGAGGGGGAAGAAAGATCCCTTTTGTTGGAGAGGATGTGGAGGGTGGGGATCATCCTTTCCTATGTAGTGGGAATGTCCACGGATCCAAGAGTTTTGGGAACAAATAAGGGAATAAATGGGAGGGATTGTGGGGGAAGAGATCCCAGGTGACCCCGTGGAGTTTCTTTTGGGAGTCCCAGAGGGACGAAAGGACAAGTCCATTTTGAGGCAGAAGTTGGGTCTGGCTATGAGGGTAGTGGTGGCGTGGAGGTGGAAAATGGAGAAAGGGCCCAGGGTGGAGGAGTGGTGGTCTAAAGTGGGGGAGGCGATGTGGTTTGATAGGCTTTCCTATAACCCGAAAGGGAAGAGCAGGCAATATCGGTGTATATGGGGACAACTTGGTAAGAAATTAGAAGCGGCAACACCCCTGAGCTCATAAGAGGAGGTTTTTAAAAGAGGAACTTGGAGTGGGGAGGGTGGGCGGATACACCGAGTCACACAAAGTTGTTGTTTGAATATATGTAGATGTTTGATGTTTTTCTTGAAATGTTATTTCAATTATCCTAGTATCGACTGGGTCAGTGTCACGGCAGAGCATGCTAGAGAGATATAGTTCCTAGATGAAATAAATGACTGCTTCTTGGAGCAGTTGGTTCATGAACCAACCAGAGGGGAAGCCATATTCGACCTAGTCCTTAGTGGAACACCAGATCTGGTGCAAGAGATAAGGGTGTTGGGGCCACTTGGCAATAGTGATCATAACATGATCGCATTTGATTTAATTAGGGGAGGAGGGATAGTAAGGAAATCCACAGTACTACCTTTTAACTTTTGAAAGGGAGTTTATGATAAAATGAGGAAAATAGTTAAGAAAAAACTAAAAGGAGCAGTTGCAAAGGTTAAAGATTTAAATCAAGCTTGAGTGTTATTGAAAAATACTATCTTGGAAGCCCAGACCAGCTGTATTCCACGCTTTAAGAAAAGTGGAAGGAAGTCCAAAAAACTGCCAGCATAGTTTAAAGGTGAGGTCAGAGAGGCTGTTGTTGCCAAAAAAGCATCTTTCAGGAAATGGAAAAAAGAACCAAACAATGAAACCTGGAAACAGCACAAACTAAATTAAAGGCAAGTTAAATACAAGGCATTGATAAGGCAGGCAAAGGGAGAATTTGAGAAGAAGCTTGCTGCGGAAGCAAAAATGCGTAATAACGACTTTTTAAAGTACATTCGTAGCAAAATACCTCTGAGAGAGTCATTTTGTCCATTAGATGATAGAGGAGTTAAAGGGGCACTAAGAGGCGACAAGGCAATAGCAGTGAGACTGAATGAATTCTTTGCTCCGGTCTTTACTGAGGAAGATGTAGGGATGTTACCCATGACTGAAGTGGTATTTAAACGTGCAGAAGAATTGAAGGAAATATCGATACATCAGGAAGATTTATTACAACTATTAGATAAACTGAAGAGTAGCAAATCACCTGGGCCGGATGATATACATCCAAGGGTGTTGAAAGAACTGAAATATGAGATTGCAGACCTGCTATTAGTAATCTGTGAACTATCAATAAAATCATCTGTAATACCTGAAGATTGGAGGATGGCGAACGTAACGCCAATTTTTAAAAAGGGTTCCAGGGGTGATCCGGGAAATTACAGCTGGTGAGCCTCACGTCAGTACCGGGAAAAATGGTAGAAACCATCATAAAGAACAACATTGCTGAACATGTAGATAGTCATGGCTTAATGGGAGACAGCCAACATGGTTTTAGACAAGGAAGATCTTGTCTTACTAAGCTGTTATATTTTTTTGAAGGTGTGAATAAATAGGTAGACAAAGGTGAGTCGGTTGATATAGTGTATTTGGACTTTCACAAAGCCTTTGACAAAGTCCCTAATCAGAGACTTTTGGCAAAACTAAAGAGTCATGGGATAGGAGGCAGTGTACTATTCTGGATCAGGAACTGGTTAAAAGATAGAAAGCAAAGGGAAGGGCTAAATGGCTAATTTTACCAATGGAGTAAGGTGAAAAGTGGTGTACCCCAGGGATCTGTGCTGGATCCGCTGCTTTTTGACATATTCATAAATGACTTGGAAATGGGAATAACGAGTGAGTTTATCAAATTTGCAGATGACACAAAACTATTTAAAGTAGTTAAAACCCAAGAGGATTGTGGAAAATTGCAAGAGGATCTTGATGAATTGGAAGACTGGGCATCAAAATGGCAGATGAAATTTAATGTGGAGAAGTGCAAAGTTATGCAACTAGGGAAGAACAACCCAAACTATGCTTACACGATGCAAGGTTCCACATTAGGAACCACCACCCAGGAAAAAGATTTAGGCGTCATTGTGGATAACATGTTAAAACCCTCGGCCCAGTGTGCAGCGGCGGCCAAGAGAGCAAATGGAGTGCTAGGTATCATAAGGAAAGGAATAGAAAATAAAACAAAGGATATTATAATGCCTCTATATCATTCCATGGTGAGACCACACCTTGAATATTGTGTGCAATTCTGGTCGCAGTATCTTAAAAAGGATATAGCGTTATTAGAAAAGGTTCAGAGAAGAGCCAACAAAATGGTAAAAGGGATGGAAGGATACTCCTATGAAGAAAGGCTAAAAAGGTTAGGGCTCTTTAACCTGGAAAAGAGACGGCTGAGGGGAGATATGATAGAAGTCTATAAATTAATGAACGGAGTGGAATGGGTAAACGTAGATCAATTGTTTACGTTATCAGAATATAGAAAGACTAGGGGACATGTAATGAAGCTACAGAGTAAACTATTTAAGACTAATAAAAGAAAATATGTTTTCACTCAACGTGTAATCAAACTCTGGAATTTGTTACCAGAGGATGTAGTAAAGGCTGTTAGTGTAGCTGGGTTTAACACTAGAAGCCCCAAAGTGTGTCAACTGACGAAAATGCATCTTTGAAGTTGTATACCAGCGCCACTGCTAGAATCATGTCAGTCATGTTCCATAACTTTGTTAGCAAGGTCAAGATGTTCAAATATGTGCATCAAAAATTAATGACAGATGCACCACCTAGCGGGAAAATAAATTTATATCTAGAAGCCCCAAAGTACGTCAATTGACTCTCTCAATTGTCTTGGATGCCTCAATTGATGCACTTTGGGGCTTCTAGGTATAAATTTATGTTCCCACTGGGTGGCGCATCTCAATCACTGTTTATAGTTTTACTCCAACATTACAAACAATAAATAAATGATGACGTCATGTGATGATGTCACATACTGCACGTATTTAACAAATAAGTAACTTCACATTAATTCACATCTGCATTTCATGCTAAACGCAGTCGTTGTGATAATGCGTCAATTGACGCACTTTGGGGTTTCTAGGTAAAATTCCTTTTGGGGCTTCTAGTGTTAAAAAAGGTTTGGACGAGTTCCTGGAGGAAAGGTCCATAAACCATTATTAAGAAGGGACCCAGGATATCAATGCTTGACCCAACACAAGCATTTTGGACCTGTGTCTTTTGGGGAAACTGCTAGGTACGTATGACCTAGATTGGCCACTGTTGGAAACAGGATACTGGGCTTGATGGACCTTGGTCTCATCCAGTATGGCATATCTTATGTTCTTATATTCTATGTTTTTGTTAACAAGAATGTAGATGTTGGGATTAGAATTGTGGACAATGGGAGGTACTTTCAGAGGTATGTGGGGATGGCTCAGGCTTTAGGTACTTGGGGAGAACAGTGAGGGGGGTGAAAGGTTATGTAGGAGTGGTGGGAGAAGAGAATATAGAGAGAGTTAGAAGAGTAGAAACAGTGATGGATGACTCTCCGGTGGGGGGGGGGGGGGGGTGATGTCGATCTCTGGGGATGTTATTGTTGGATATTTGTATGATTGCCTGAGTATGACAGCCTGCATGTGTTTGTTCCACATCTAATAAAAATGAATTTATACAAATAAAAAAAAGAGGGCATTGAGGGTAAAAGTTTTGCAGGAAACAAAATAGACATTTTATGAATAGAAATTCTATGTGAGAAAGGGAAGGCAATGGCATTGGGGGTATATTACCATCCATCTGGCCAGAATGAACAGATGGATGAAGACATGCTAAAAGAAATTAGGGAAGCTAACCAAAGTTAAAACACAGTTATAATAGGTGATTTCAATTACCCCAGTATCGACTGGGTCAATGTCATATCAGGACATAGGGAGATAGTTTCTAGATGAAATAAATGACTGCTTCATGGAGCAACTGGTTCATGAAGCAAAATGAGGGGAAACTATTTTAGACTCAGTACCTAGTGGAATGCAGATCTTGTGCATGAGATAATGGTGTTGGGGTCACTTGGCAATAGAGATCATAACATTATCACATTTGATGTAATAAATGGAGGGAGGACAGCAAACAAATTCACAGCACTAGCATTCATCTTTAAAAATGGTGACTAATAAAATGAGGAAAATGTTTAAAAAAATGAAAAAGAACAGCTGCAAAGGTTAAATGTTTACATAAGCCTAGTTTAAAAATACTATATTGGAAGCACAAGCCAGATGTATTCCCTCCTTTAAGAAAGGTGAAAGGAAGGTCAAATGACTGCCTCTATGGTTTAAAGATGAGGTCAAAGAGGCTGTTATAGCCAAAAAAGGATCCTTTAGAAAAATGAAAAAAGGGGCCATATGGCAAAAACAGGAAACGACATAAGTACTGGCTAATCAGATGCAGGGCATTGATAAGGCAGACAAAGAAAACATTTGAAAATAAAGTTGCTATGGAAGATAAAACTCATAATAAAAACTTTTTCAAGTGCATTCATAGCAAAATACCTTAAAATAATAAGGGGTAATAAGAGAGGGCAATGCCAAGTCAGACAGACTTTACTGAAGAAGATGTAGGGAAGTTATCATGCCAGAATATTTAAAGGTGATGTATAAGATATTTAAAGGTGATATATCAGAGGAATTTAAACAAATCTCAATAAAATGGGATGATGTAATACAACAACTTGATAAACTAAAGAGTAGCAAATCACCTGGACCAGATGGTATACATCCTAAGGTGCTAAAAGAACTAAAATATGAGATTGAAGACCTAATTATTAATATTATATGAACTATAAAATCATCTGTAGTACTTGAAGACTGGCCAATATAATGACAATTTTAAAAAGGATTCCAAAAGTGATCCAGAAAATCACAGACCGATGAACCTGATATCAGTACCAGACAAAATGGTAGAAATCATTAGAAAGAACAAAATCACTGAACATTTAGATATTCATGGTTTAATGGGAGAGTGCCAACATGGATTTAGATAAAGAAAGTCTTGTCTCACTAATCTATTTTTTGAAGGTAGATAAATGTTGATACAGTATATCTGGATTTTCAGAAAGCCTTTGACAAGGTCCCTCATTAGAAACTCTTGGGAAAATTAAAAAGTCATGGTATAGGAGACCATGTACTATTGTGGATCAGGAACTGGTTAGAAGACAGCAAACAGAGAGTAGGATTAACTGGCCAGTTTTCTCAATAGAGAAAGGTGAATACTGAAATACCCAAGGGATCTGTGCTAGGCTCGCTGCTTTTTAAAATATTCATAAATGACCTGGAAAATAGAATAACAAGTGAGGTGATCAAATTTGCAGATGATGAAAAATTATTCAAAGTTATTAAAACACAAGATGATTGTGAAAAATTGCAAGAGGACTTTGATAAATTGGGAAAGTGGGTGTCCCCAAATGGCAGATGGAATTTAATTTGGACAAGTGCAAAGTTATGATGTGCTAAGGTGCCTTAACAGGAGACAAAATGAAAAAAAAAACCCAGCAATGCAATGACTACAAAATCACAAAATGGTCAAAAGTCATTGAAAAATCAAGCCAGTAGCTATCACTGGCACCGTATAATATCCAAACACTTTTTTTGTCGGGACCAATTGACATGAGAGGGAGGGGGGAAAAAACCTGCCCCTCGCCGTCGAAAGAACCCTTTTATTCAGACAGGGCCACAGCGCACCCAATTTTTTAAGAGTGAAACCAACACTTATCTTATGTGAAGGCGATTAATATCTCCACTTTATTCCAGATGAAGGCGATTAATATCTCCACATTGTCCAGGTTTTTTTCCCCCTCCCTCTCATGTCGATTGGTCCCGACAAAAAAAGTGTTTGGATATTATATGGTGCCAGTGATAGCTACTGGCTTGATTTTTCAATGACTTTTGACCATTTTGTGTTTTTTTTTAACAGGAGACAAGGCACTTTGAGGCGCTTTAAGATGTACTAAGGCACCTTAACAGGAGATAAGGCACCTCAAGGGTCTTTAAGATGTGGTAAGGTGCCCTAATATGAGATAAGGCGTCCTAAGGAGAGACAAGGTGCCCTAAGGTGGAAAGCATGCACCTTAAAGCAGGACCATGGCTGCAAGCCAAACACTGGACAGAGCACCAAGGAATGTCAGTGTAAAGGTGATGGCAGAAAGGCGGGAGTTGATGGACCTGCCATATTGGTGGGCACCCTATTTGACAGCCAGTAAAGCAGACAAGCATGTGGGAGGCAGCTGTACCAATGCACAGGGTGGTGCCAATGTAAAGTGCTGCAGTGACAGTGTATGGCATAGGATGGGGAAGACATGTCTCCCAGCACAGGTAGCACAGGTAGCACAGGATGTTGGCAGCGACAGAAGGACAGAGTAGTAGTGGATATGTGCAGATCAGGCACAGGAGAGGCGAGCACGAAGAGCCATAATGCAGAAAAGGGTACCAGTGTAGGTCATGGGGTAGCAGCCTGCACAAGAAGACAGGACTGTATACAGCCTACAGAGGCAGATAGGTGGGCTGAATGACAGCTAGTGATTGAGGAAAGGGTGGTAAGGGCTGGCAGAACAGATCTACATAGCCCTGACTGTTACAAGCAAGAAAATGATCTGAGTAGCACAGTCACAAAAAGAACAGGTAGGAATCAAATGCCTGTCCCCTGCTTATAGAGGCCTTGAACTAACCAATAGGCTACACCTCCACAGCTCTCTGCACAGCAATGGCCGGATACAAAGAGATTGCAGGTCACCGCCTAAACTGTCTGCTGAGTGTGCCGGTATAGGGTAGCCCTACCAGTACCCATGATGCAGTGCACATGCAGAACAGCTGATCACCGAATAGTGAATGCATGTATCCATCAACTCAGCTCAGTAAGAGGAACTGACAGTGTGTGATACGAGCACAGAGCAGCTACAAACTGTGCTACTGAACAGTTTCTGTGGTCACCCTGAGGGTGAGGATGGGCGCCCAGCACCAGGGCCCCTGTATCTGCAGTGCTAGAGACTGTCTCTGCTGTAGATCCCCATTACCACTAGTGTGTGGTAGGTACTGTCTGCAGTGTGATATGCCATTCACATCTGGCTCTGTTGGACTTGTACTTGGACCCTGATCCACCTAGAACAATGCATTGCAGTACCCAGTGTTACAATGATGATGCCATGGCTGCCAGCTACCAAGCAAAAGAGGTCTCTAGACCTGTACAAGATTGTTACTACGGTCCTGCTGGCCCTACCAGTAATACTGGGAGTAGGCCTGGAACACCTCACTTCCCAACCCCCTAGGTCTAACATTCACCTGCTGCCCACCACTGGGAGCCCCAGCCATGCACATATCAACTGCAGACAGTCCACGGGCCACTGTGCATTACATACATTACATTTGCATTTGGGCAGTTTTATGCATATTTAAGATATAGTGATTTTGTTTTATAAATTTATGATTTTAGGGACCGATATTCAAAAGCTATTTACATGGCTTACAACCCAGTAAACTGTGTTAATGCCTTAAATGGGGATATTTAATGATGCTTACATGGTTAGTGCTGTTGAATATCCCTTTCTAACTCCCCCACATGCCCCGATGTTATCCAATTAGCACTGGGGAATGTCGGGAGCGTTCCGGGGTGGAGCAGAGGTGGCGATAAGTACTAACCAGGCAGCAGCAATACTGCATGCTGCCCGGTTAGCGATCTGCGCCTTAAATATAGGCGAGGAAAACCCTTACCTATTTTTAAGGCACAGGAGCTAACCGGGCAGCATGCAATATTGCTGCTACCTGGTTAATTACTGTAGCTTCCGGTGTCTGCAGCGATCCCCAGATATTCAATGCCAGGGCCACATATATGACCTTGGCATTGAATATCCGGGGTTAAGGATCGGCGGGCAGGGCTATGCACCATAGGGGCGCATAGCCTGCCCAACCCAATATCAGGCCCTTAATGAGTACGTATTAAATTATATTGATTTGTTTTCAACAGTTGCAGGGGGTAGATATGCATAACAGCAGAGCAGAAGTGGCAAAGGCCAAGAACGTGCAGAAGTAGGGCATCCTCGAGACATGGCAGGACTCAGAGCATCAGGTAAGCAATGACATGCTCCACATGGCTTGTCAGGAACTGTCACCAGAATGCCCATCCACATGTCATAGTCCTGTGAAAAGCACAATCAATATGTCCACCAACGCACCCCGCTAGCCCCAACACACCTTACACAGTTGCTTTACTAATGTTTGCCTACCTCCCTGCTCCCACAGGTGACCACTCTCAGACCATGGCTAGTGACACCTGTGCACCACCCACAGATCCCACAGGAGGAGCAATACAACCAAGCACACTAGAAGACAAGGGCAGTGGTGGAACAGGCAATTGGTGTCCTGAAAAGCTGTTTCAGATGCCTAAACCTCAGTGGGGATGAGCAGCTGTATAACCCTGAATCATGTGCAGGATCTTCATATCCAGCTGTATCTTACATAACCTTGCTATACAGTATGACATTCCCATTCCTGAGGCAGAAGTGACAGAGGGGACAGATGCTGCAGAGGCTGCGGAATACGAAGGGGCTCAGAAATGGAACCAACAGCAGATGGCATTAGCACTGGGCCACCAAGAACAGATTCATCCATGAAACCTAGTACAAGTAATAAATGTTATTGTACAGCAGTAAGACAAACATTAGTGAAATGGTGCCCTCTTCCCACACCCCAGCCCATGGTCAGGCCATGGACGCTTAGCCACCCAAGCACTGCATCTCTATGGAGCAATCTCTGAGGCATTACTTGCCTTCTCCTCTCACTCCCATGTGATGTAACCCATCTCAGGAGGTTGGCCACCTTCTGGTGGTACTGCAGGAGGGCTCTCTTGCTTGACACCAGCATCCTGGGCCTGGTGGGATGCCAAGAACTGGCAACATATGCTGGACATGGAGGCCATGTAGGCTGCCATCTCCTTGAGGAACCTAAGCTGTGCCGCCCTGTGCCGTTGCTTTATCATGTGGTGGTCGAGCACCCTTTGATTACTTCCCTGCAGCTCCTGGCAGATGGCGTGCATCTGAGTGGATACTCTCCATGCACTCAAGCATACATGCCCCCTCCCAGAGCATTTGCTGTTCCACCTCATCCGGGATGGGGAAGACCAGTTCTGCTGCTGTAGGCTGTGCAGGGTCATGCTCCTCATCCCTGCTTGACACAGTGCTCTGCTCTGCTCTACAGTGCTGCAACTTGGGATTGCTGGAGGGTCCTCTGCTATAGGATCAGAAGCGCTGGAGCTGACACTCCCAGGGTCACTGCTATTTCTTAGAGCAGCCACCGGTCACTGACTGGTCTGTAGGACAGCAAGAGTGACACAGATCAGGCCTAACCAGCAGTCACAGTCTCTGATAGGAGAGGGTCTGGTGGATCCAATGAGGCTCCCTGTCACTTCACCTGTCTCCTGACACCAGATAGGGTATCTGAGGTACAGTCTCAGTGTGCTGCAAGCAGTGGAGAGGTGACACACATCACCAATATGAAAAGCAGGCCTGCACACATTGTAGGTTTCTGCAGGTTTGGAATGCAGCCTGCAGAAAGCTACAAAGGGTGGGTGTGCATATCAGCAGGGCCCTTGCCTGCCTCACATTCCCCCAGCACAGGCCCATGGTGGCAGCCAGTCATCAAGGTACACCTCTTGAGCAGGACACATGTGGGAAGAGCTACATTATACTGTATGCTCACCTCATGACAGGTACCCAGGACACAGTGAGCAGACACTGAATATAAACCTGCTGTCCCTTATACCTATGCATACAGACACATGCTATGATTACTACTGGTGGGGTGTAACCTTCTGTTAACATTCTACAACTCTACTTTGCAGGTAAGAGTCACATTGCCTCTGAGTGAAGTGCCCTGACGTGCTTCCACATGCACAGAACAGTCACAGACACTGCAGGAGGAAATGACATTATTGGCCAAGGGACAGCAGTGTGTCTCAATGTGATACAGTGTCACCAAGCCTGCTACAATATAGCACCCACATACCCCATACATATGAGTCTGTCAATGGAAATATAAGTGGGGGAAGGAATGGGCAGGGAAAGCTGTTGCAGCACAATGCTATTCTGGAAGAGGCATGAGAGGGCACACAGGACAGAATGCTGGGGCCTGAAGTAAGGGAGAGGGAAGGTGGTGATGGAAGAAGAATGCCACACATTCAACAGTAGTAGGGATGACAAATAAGCAACCAATGCCACTTGTAAGAACATTCTAGCCTGTCACATGTCAGTTAGGGAACAAGAGCTACTCACCCTCCTGTGTGGCAGGAGTGGAGCTTTCATGGCCTGCAATTCCTGTGATGACAATGTCCTCCATGAACTGTAGAACCTGGTCTTCAGGAGGGCCCAATGGCCGCTGGCATTCTGCTGGCAGCTTGCTGTTTGCAGCCCTCTTCTCTTTAGCACTTTGCCGTACCACCTGCCACTTCTTTTTTAGGACCTCCACATAGCGATTGTGGTAGTGCACCGCATCCACCTTCCGGGCAATCTCCTACCAGCCACATTGTTGGGTGCTGGCATCCTCAGAGGCAAACAAGGTGACATGCTCCTTAATGATGAGCCCCAGGGCCATGGAGGTCTCTGAGGGTGTAAAGTTTGCCTTGTGAGTGTGCTTCATAGCCTTCTGTGCTGCCTGAGACATCTTTATGGCTGATCTTGATGGAAACAGAAGGCTACCCGCTTAAGGATTTAAAATACATGGTTATGGTGCCTCATCCGGGGAATTCCCCACTCAAAAGGATAATAGAAACCTTATGTAACATTTCCTCGCAGGAAATTCAAATATTGGCACCAATGGAAGGCACTGGAAGCCAGTGATATCTGGCGTTTTACCCAGTTAGCGTTGATATGCAGGTAAGTTGAATATGCACTACTGTGTGCAGTTTTAGGCTAAATGGGTAAATGGGAAAACCCCTTCGGCAGCCACTAGCTAACATAGCCGGGTGAATGGAATATCAAACTTTCTACACGGTTAATGGCTAAAATGGGCAACTGGATTGATCTATGGCACATTACAGACTAATAACCACAGCCACTCCAGATTTACCCTATACATTGCTGAGGAATGATCCATGCATGTGGCAGATACATCTTGAACCATGGCAGTGGTATGGGTAAGTATATATTGGCCAGTGGCCCAATATCATCAGGACAACATATCTGTGGCTGATGAAATCTGTGGCTGCTGCTATGAACACCATGGCTGGAAGTGCAGTCTGGGATGATGGAACAGGGAGGGAAGAGTGAGTGCTGTGCACACTCTCAGCACTGTACACCACAAGTGTGCACTGCAGTGCGATGTGGGGATGGATAAAAGGTGCATTCAGTGGGGAAGCAATGCAAATATGATCTCTTAGGTGGACCACACGTCCTTGTCCCCTTAGAACCTGGGGAGTCTGCACTGTTGCTGTGAATGTCCTGCCCTTGCTGTCCTCCAGACAGTGTAACCCTCACAAACACATGGTGTGCCGTGCTGCTGTTCAGTCACAGTTGCTAGGCAGTTCACGAGTCCTGTGGTATCCACAGTCCCAGACCTGATATAGCATACTGTGATGGCGGTAAACACATCATGTCTTCCTGACACAGCACTGACAATAAATAAACCTCAAAAAAGCTAGTTGAGTATAGCAATCATCAGCAAAAAAAATAGCTTTATGTACAGAAAATCAGCAGTACAGATGCAAATAAAGATCAGCCCACTTTCAACACTCTATAATCAGGGTAACTGGAGGAAAAAAAGACCTCAGTATTCATAGAAGGCCGACGCAGTGACTCACTAATGACAGTTAAAGTAGATGTGAGCCAAAATCAGCTCAAAATCACTGTCTCAACTTCAACATCATGGGCCAAAAAACCCTCCAGTTATAAATACTTAAATAGCCACAAATTATGATCAAATCAGATTGAGATCTAACTTGCAAATAGTGGCCAGTGCTTAGCTCAATTTTGGCACCCTGATGGAACCAGCATTGCCACTCCAACACCGGGTGTTTTGCAGTTGCTGCCTCAGGGAATAGGACAATATACCATGCTCAACATATACAGACCACTGTAACATAGAATAACATCAATCATAAATGAAGTCGCCTGTGGAACTGCTTTCAAATAAAATAAATCAGGCTGCTTGCTCAGTCATAATTAGGCTATTCAAAACCAGAAACAAAGATTGTTATAATAGCGGACTAGTAATAAACCCTCCCATTTAAACAAAGCCAGCACCAGTCAAGAATTACTGCAATACTGAAACAAACCAGGCATTGAACATTTTAAAGAATATATAGAGAACTTACTCAGATGTCTTTTATCAGCCATTCAATCTACCGACCATGGGTCTCCAACATGACCACACATTTTCTCCTCCATAAGCTGCACATACGTTCCCCAGACATGCTGTTGTATGAGTAGTGGGTCCTCTCACATGCTGACTGATCTCTCATGGTTTGCTGGGTGGCCAGGAATGGTCAGTGTTTAACGGTGCACTTCTTGGGATGTGTGCTCCTGTATGCTGATTCCACTGAGTGCACCTGCACATGTGGCCTCCAGTGGGGAGTGTTATCGCTTGCAATTCTGCCTCGTCCTTTCAACCATTGCAATGGGCCCACAGCAACACTTAGCACAGTGTTTACATGGGTTTCAGACATTCTATTCCGGCTCAATTACATCGCAACAGACTCTGGGAACACATTTGCCACCATAACTGTGTTGCATCTGACACAGCTGTCTGTGTGTGAGACATGTGGAAGATATGCATAGAGACTGACAACACTCACTGTGTAGACATCTCTGCAGACAGATCTCTGCACAATGTATGTATAAAGATTAGTTAATAGCTCTCAGTTACCACTATGTAGCTGATGACACATGTGATGAACCCGTGAGGCATACAGCAGGCTTATAGTGCAATGTGAGCTACATATCTGATGCTATGAACAAGTGTAGACCTTCCATTCCATCATAGCTGTCATTCCTGGGGCAGGTGGGAACTGCCATGTGCCTGCCTCACTTACCTCTCCCTGAGTCTCTATATCAGGTCAGGCCTCTGTCGCTGCACGGTCCTGAAGGGTCTCCAGTGTCTGGTGTACCCCAAACTCATTGAAGAAGTGAGGTTAAGGATCAGATTAGCACCCTTTAGTGCCCACATATAGACAGTGTGATCACGTACATAGCTGTTTACAGTAGACCTAGGCCCCCTAACAGCAGGGGCATGGGCTTCCATTCCATTTTCAGGGTCAATTCACCATATTTGTCAGTTGTTATACCTTTATGTACCCTGTTTCAGGGTTCCCACACATCCGTGTGTCAAAGTGGTTTTATGGTTGTGCTCACAGATCAGGACATGTACAGGTGCTAGAGAATGCTTCAAGATCCTGTGACAGTAGGGAAGATCTTGGTCGCAGACAGGTCATATGTTGCTGCTCTGAATGGATCTCATTAGTTTAGGATACTACCTAGTAGCTCTCACTAGCATCCCCACATCATCCTTAACCTTTCCCAGTCCTCTAGGTATCAGTACAACGTGGCTGTCATCTTGACTCTGCATCTGCTTGCTCTGAAACATATGTTTCCCCTCTGGACCCCATAGGCCCGTATCTGTTCTGCACCTGCCTCCTCACTACACCTACCACATACACCCTAGCCCATACACCCTGCTATGAGCCTCCACTTTCTATACCCTGTCACTTCCACATCATTTCCATCCCCTTACCCCATTCTGTCCCATCTTGTCTCATCCATGAAGAATGACACCATCCCCCTCACTCTGCTGCCACTCACGTCTGAACCCTTGAAGTTATGTTGGAGAGGTTCAGAAGCAGTAGGTCATGAGTGCCGAAGCACATGGCCTGCCAGCAAGTCAAGCTGCACCCCTCCTGACCCCGCCACTGGAAATGGCAGTAGCGCAACTTAGCACACAGGGGGGAAGCACGGTTTTGGGGGGGGGGGGGTGGCACGGCTGGGGCTTCTGCCTAGGGTGGCAGAAACCCTTGGGCGAGCCCTGCCTAAACCCCTTGTAATCCCTATGTTGTCCCCATCCCTTCTGTACCTCCCTCTTATGACATCTCTCTCGGAGCATTCAGCTATGATTTGTGTTTTTTGATATTTTTTGGTTACACGTGTGTTATTGTTGCACAGAGTCAGCTTTCTGAAGCTTTATATGACTCACAGCTGCACAAGATGTGATGATATGTGGGGAACAGGGGGGCCTCAGTGTGGACATGCTAGGGGATGCACATCTGTTCCCATCTATTTAATTCAATATTCTCCAACTGTTCATAGCCAGTGGCTATGATTTCTTCTGGAAGCTGGGCAGTTGCAGCAGACCATCGGATAACAGCTACAACAACTAAAATGACACGCCCACAACAAGCAACACCTGAAACAGCACCCAAAAGCTATTATGGCTCCCCTGCTGCGGTCATTAACCTGTGGCCTATGCATTTGCAAGACATTCTCTAGCAGGGGGAGCTATTGCTTCTTCCTATGTGATGTCTGCTACTTCATACTGTTATAGGCAACCTGGATGGCAGGGACCTGCATTAAGAAGTGCAGAACCTGACAGAGTCAAGAAACAGATACATGGTGCTGACCACAGCATGTGACATGAACTGTCCTCACTGATTGCATGCACAGTCCAACAACTAGAACATAAGAACATAAGATATGCCATACTAGGTCAGACCAAGGTCCATCAAGCCCAGTATCCTGTTTCCAACAGTGGCCAATCTAGGTCACAAGTACCTAACAGTTTCCCCAAAATACGTATGTTCCACAATATTTGTATTGGGGCAAGCAGTGGATATTCTGGGTCCTCTTTAATAATGGTTTATGGACCTTTCCTCCAGGAACTTATCCAAACCTTTTTAAACCTGGCTATACTAACAGCTTTTACTACATTCTCCGGTAGCAAATTCCAGAGTTTGATTACACATTGAGTGAAAAAATATTTTCTTGTATAAGTCTTAAATAGGTTGCCCTGTAGCTTCATTGCATGTCCCCTAGTCTTTCTATATTTTGATGGCATAAACGATCAAGCTACGTTTACCCATTCCACTCCATTCATTAATTTATAGACCTCTATCATATCTCCACTCAGCTGTCTCTTTTTTTCCAGGTTGAAGAGGGCTAACCTTTTTAGCTTCTCTTCATAGTGGTATCCTTCCATTCCCTTTATCATTTTGGTGGCTCTTCTCTGTACCTTTTCTAATAACACCATATCCTTTTTAAGATAAAGCGACCAGAATTGCACACCATATTCAAGGTGCGATCACACCATGGAATGATACAGAGGCATTATAATATCCTCTGTTTTATTCTCAATTCCTTTCCTTATGATACCTAGCATTCTATTTTCTCTCTTGGCCACCGCTGCACACTGGATGTAGGGTTTTAGCATGTTATCCACAATGACGCCTAAATATTTTTCCTGGGTGGTTGTTCTTAATGTGAAACCTTGCATCGTGTAACCATAGTTTGTGTTTTTCTTTCCTAGGTGCATAGCTTTGCACTTGTCCACATTAAATTGAATCTGCCATTTGGATGCTCAGTCTTCCAATTTATAAAGATCCTCTTGCAATTTTGCACAATCCTCATGAGTTTTAACAACTTTGAATAGTTTTGTGTCATCTGCAAATTTGATAACCTCACTCGTTATTCCCATTTCCAGGTCATTTATGAATATGTTAAAAAGCAAAGGACCCAGCACAGATCCCTGGGGTACTCTACTATTCACCTTTCTCCATTGGGGAAACTGGCCATTTAACCCTACCCTCTGCTTTCTATCTTTTAACCACTTCCTGATCCACAATAGTACACTGCCTCCTATCCCATGACTTTTCAATTTTGCCAAAAGTCTCTCATGAGGGACCTTATCGAACGCTCTCCTTTGTCAACCTGTTTATTCACAACTTCAAAAAAACATAACAGATCAGTAAGACAAGATCTCTAAAGCCATGTTGGCTGTCTTCCATTAAGCCCTGACTACATGTTCAGTAATTTTGTTCTCTATGATGGTTTCCACCATTTTCCCCGGAGCTGACATCAGGCTCACCAGTCTGTAGTTTCCTGGATCACCCCTGGAACCCTTTTTAAAAATTGGCATTACATTGGTCATCCCCCAATCTTATCTCTTGCACCAGTTCTTGTATTCCACTAAGGACTAAGTCCAAAATAGCTTCCCCTCTAGTCTGTTCATGAACCAGCTGCTCCAAGAAACAGTCACTTATTTCACCTAGAAACTTTATCTCCCTAGCATGGCCCAGCTCAAAAGAAACCATATCATCCTAGGAGATCTGAACTTCCCAGCATTAAGCACCTCCCACACCACCTCCTTCCTTGCTTCAATGGCTGACATTGAGTGGCTCAGTGGTTGGGACAGGTTACCACAGGCCAGAAGGCTGGGGGTTCAATTTCTGCATGGGGACAAGCAACCTCAGGCCAGAGGGTCTGGGATCTCTAGTCCCATGGCCACTCCTTGTGGCCTTGGGCAAGCCACTTAACCTTCCATTGCCTCAGGAGCATTTAGATTGTGAACCCTTCAGGAACAAGGGAATTAAAAAGTACCTGATAGTATACATGTAAAACCACTCTGATGCTCAAGTAAAGGGCAGTATATCAAGTGCCTAAACCATAAAAAAAATACCATTTCATTGCATACCACAGAAAGGACAATAAGGACTCAAGCTCACAAGTGACCTAAACACATGACACTTAACCTAACACAATGATAATAATCTGCCCTTCAAACCCACACAATGATGAATTGTACCCTCACCTGCACATATAACTCTTGTATATAGTTAATATGTACACAGTTGTTGTTAAACTGTTCCCATGTTAAAATTTATCATGTAAAAGTCTGCACATCTGTTATATGTATCATGTTGGTTATCTGTAAACCACCCCTGATCTCTGGAAGCATAACAAATTAATAAATAAATAAATAAAAATGTCCCACCTTGACACTGACCCAGTCGATACTGGGGTAATTGAAATAATCCATTATTATTACTGTGTTGTAACTTTTGTTAGCTTCCCTGGTTTCTTTGAGCATTTTATCATCCATTTGTTCATTCTGGCCATGCGAACAATAGTACACCCCCACTGCCATCGCCTTCCCCTTCCCCTTTTTACATGGAATTTCAATCCATAGATATTCTACAGTGAATTTTGTTTCCTGCAAAACTTTAATGCCCTCTCTAACATAGAATGCAACCCCTCCACCAATTTGATCTTTTAAATCATTATGATAAAGTTTATATCCAGGTATCACAGTATCCCACTGGTTGTCCTCCTTCCACCATGTCTCTGAGATACCAATCATATCTAACCTCTCATTTAGTGCTATATATTCTAACTCTCCCATCTTATTTTTTAGACTTCTAGCATTTGCAAAAAAGCATTTTAGAGGCTGCATTTTATTCATATTAATCTAGCTATCGGAAGGCAGGGGTAATTTGGAATCTTTAAGATCTGTCTGCTCTATACTCAAGGGCATCTGGGCTACTTTTGTCTTTATTGGAACCTCTCTACTGATATGCCCTAACTTCAGTCTTTTGCTAATATCCTTCAAGGATACATTGTTCTGAACGTACGATCTTGGGTAACTGTTGGCTTTCCCCTATTATATAGTTTAAAAACTGCTCTGTCTCCTTTTTAAAGGTTAATGCCAGCAGCCTCATTCCGCTCTAGTTAAGGTGGAGCCCATCCCTTCGGAAGAACCCCTCCTTTCCCCAGAATGTTCCTCAGGTCCTAACAAATTCAAAACCCTCATCCTTGCACCATTGTCTCATCCATGCATTGAGACTTCGGAGCTCTGCCTGCATTTTTGGTCATGAGTATAGAACGGGAAGCATTTCAGAGAATGCTACCCTGGAAGTTCTGGATTTCAACTTCCTACCTAAAAGCCTAAATTTAGCCTCCAGAACCTACCTACCACACTTTCCTATGTCATTGGTACCTACATGCATCAAGACAGCAGACTCTTCCCCAGCACTAACTACGACCTTGTCTAGGTGGCGCGTGATGTCTGCTACCTTCGCACCATGCAGGCATGCTATCAGGCGATCCTCATGTCCACCAGCCACCCAGCTATCTACATGCCTAATGATTGAATCACCAACTATAACAGCTGTCCTAACCCTTCACTCGTGGGCACATGGCCCTGGAGAAACCTCCTCCATTCAAGAGGGTTTTACATCATCTGGAGGACAGGTCCTAGCTACAGCATCACTTCCTGCCACACCAGGGTGATGCTCTCTCCTCCATGGAAACAGGGATGCTGCTAGAATGGAGATGGGACTTCAGTACTATATCCCAGTAGATCTCGTCTATGTATCTCTCTGTCTTTCTTATGTCCTCCAAATCTGCTATTCTAGCCTCCAGAGATCAGACTCATTCCCTGAGAGCAAAGAACTCCTTGCACCTAGTGCGCACATAAGACCCCTTACCAACTGGGAGAAAATCATACATGTGACACTCGATACAAAAGACTGGAAAACCCCCATCTCGCTGCTGGACTGCTCTCTTAGTTTTAAGGTTGTGTTTGGGTATTTAAGTTCTTTACTTACTCAGGATTGCTGGGGATTCTTATACTAATAAAACTATATCTAATACGTTTAATGTACTTTGTTCACCTGAAGCTTAATTAATGTCAGGTCCTTAATATATGACTGATGAGGATAAACAGCTGCACCTGAGAGTGAATATGGCATCTCCTTTCCTTTAAGAGATTTAAGCATCTATAAAGCTACGATTATCCCAGGGGTGGGTGGGTGTTGGGGAGGAGGGAGGGAAAGAAGACTTATTAAAAGCTGGCTGCTACACAGTACCCTGTCCCGTATTTCTAAGGTAATCTTTGACCACTTTCCTGGGTGATTCACACAGTCCTTGCTTGGATTGAGGGGGTCTTGGGCTCTAACTTTAACCAGAAATCTCTCTGCTGTGTTTTATATTTAAACTGAAAGCTCTTTGCTGCTACTAGACCCTGGCTGAGTATTAAATTTAAACTAAAAGTTCTTCTAGGTTTTAAACTTAAACTGAAATCTACCTGTTGAGTTTTTAATTTAACTAAATGCTATTTGCTGATACTAGATCCTGTCTGATTTAACAAATACACTGGATTCACAGATTAATCAGCTTTAATCTAAATAATTCCTTTTTCACCAAGATATAGAAAAATTCCCAGAAGTAAATACTTATAATTGCAGATCTCTATCCAGAAGCAGTAGTCCCTTTTTGTAGTCCTTCAAGACTAAGAATCACAGAGTTCTAGTTGAACTATTTATGTCTGTGCTTCTGAGGTAATCTGTGATTCATACAGTATTTGCTTGGATAGAGAGTCTTTCAAAATGGCCCTTTGATCTGTCACTTGGCTTTAACACCTATTTAAAACAATTTCACAGGTCTCTTGCCCTCTATCTAGAAGGCCTCTTTGTAAAGGTCTCTAGAAATAATTTATTGCTCAAAGAATACTGACCCTGTTTTTCCTTTTATGCTATGTTATACTCTGATTTGATTTAAATTAAAGCTCTTTGCTGATGCCAGGCCCTGACTGAGTATTAAATTTAAACTAGAAGCGCTCTGCTGGGTTCTAAATTTAACTAGAAAGCCCTCTGTTGTGTTTTAAATTTAAACTGAAAGCTCTTTGCTGCTACTAGGCCCCAACTAAGTATTAAATTTAACTAGAAGCTCTCTGCTTGGTTCTAAATTTAACCAGAAAGCTCTCTGCTGAGTCTTAAATTTAAACTGAAAACTCTTTGCTGCTGCTAGGCCCTGACTGAGTATTAAATTTAAACTAAAAGCTCTCTGCTGGGTTTTAAACTTCAACCGAAAGCTACTTGTTGAGTTTTAAATTTAACTAAAAGCTATTTGCTGATATTAGATCCTGACTGATTTAACAAATACACTTGATTCACAGATTAATCAGCTTTAATCTAAAGAATTCCTTTTTCACCAAGATTTAGAAAAGTTCCCAGAAGTGAATACCTACAATTGCAGATCTCTCTCCAGAAGTAGCAGTCCCTTTTTATAGGCCTTTTTGCAATATGTTATCTCTGACTTTCTGCTCTCCCATCCCCTCACTCTCATCCCTGGGTCTACATGACCCATTGGCTAGTCACCTCCACAGATGGAGCTGGATCCCTCTCTATATAGCCATTGAGAGGCGCAGGTTGGCCCTAAGGTGGCCCCTTGGACCTCAGCACCATCTTGGATAGGGTCTCTTCTTCTGCGGGGCTGAAATTCACTGAACGCCTGGCTGCCATGCTGCTGCTGCTGTGTATCTGCCCAATCGGAGAGGTCTCCTGCACTGACAGTACACGGAAGGTCATAACTGGGCATGGCGGATACTGTACATAGGCAGGGGCCCCAAACACAAGTAACCACACGTAACCAGGCAATATCTCACTGTACATGCCATACCCCTATAAAGCAAGATATTGCAATCTTGGCCGCTTTTCAAGCAACTCTACTCACACACTATAGAATGTTCTGCCTTACCTGTGCTTTCATCCCTGTATGGTTATGGCTTTCCCTATGGGCCCTGCATGGCTTATGGAGAGCTATTCATGTATGCCCCTTTGTATGGATATATTGAATATCCCCATTTGCGTTCTACCCGTATAGCCAGATTTGACCGCCAGAAGACTTCACCCATAGCCACCCATATATCATCCTTGCCCGCATGTACGCTGCCTGACTCATGATTCCTGCCCTTTTCTGAGAGAAGCTTTTTAGTCTGTTTTCAGCTTCTTCAGTGCCTTGTGCAATATTGGGTCCATAAAGCTTTTCCTGCATGTAAAGACTGTTTTACCAAATTGTGTGACTGTATATGCATATAAAAAGTGCACACATGGAAATTATGCACCTATTTACACACAATCTACTTGGGGATATGCCTGGGAGCCTTGGGGATATGTCTGGGAGCTTAGTATAGCCAGAGAGGAGGCAGAGTTGTAATTGTTGTTGTTGTTAAGTGCTGTCGAGTTGGTGTTGACTCAGGATAGTTGACCAAAACTTTGTTTGATCTTCAGCTAAGCAGATAAAGTAGTATCCATAGTTGCTGTTTCACTGCCAGCCTTCCTCTTTTACGGTGACCTTCTATCTTTCCAGGCATTATGTCTTTCTCCAATGATCTCTTTCCTCACATGATATGTCCAAAGTTGTAATACAGGCGCGTATTTTTATAAAAAAAATACTGTATAGTTAAAGTTACACTGGCTAGCGCCCCACTGATTATTGGCCTCATTGTCTCAAATTTAAGATCTATCATGAGACTGGCTGCCACATTGTGTACCAACTGAAGTTTTTAAATAGTCTTTTCTTCAGAAGACCTATGTATAGTGGTTCCGAAATAGCTTGTCAAGAGATACCTGTGTTAGGGCTAGTTTCTAAAGTGCACTACTGTTAACGCATGTAAATTTACCACTAACCCATGTTATTTTATTGCAGGTGCCATTTCTTACAAAGAGACCTAGTAACTAATAATGGGCATTAACCTTAAAATAATATACGTTAACTCTAGTGCAATTTGGTAACTGGCCCTTAGTAGTGATTATCAGGTTTAAAAAAAAAAGTAAGACCTGGTTATTCGTCCAGGTTTTTATTTAAGCAAACATATTAGAGTACAAGACTTTATTTATTGCAACCAGGCTTTAATACAAATTGAGTATCTACTCATGCTACAAATAATAGAATTTGCTTTTTACCTATTAATCAAGGCACATGGAATTTAATAGAATTTTATTGTCTCAATTTAATTTTTATTATGGATATTTTATTGTCTATATTATAATACCTTTGCATGCTACCTTGGGCTTTTGAGGGCTGGTAGCTTTTAAATAAGACTGTATTTGTTTTTGAATGCAGGAAGCTCTTAATGCATATATTATAGAGGCAAAGACATCTCATTCAAAGAATAAATAGCCTTAGCAAAACAATTTCAGTTGTCCAAATGATCTCTTTCATTCAGCATAGATCTGGGTTTTCATTCAACCTAGTATCTAGGATTAGCTCTAAACTGTGATTATGGGGCCTGATATTGAAAGGCATGTACACAGTTTACAGACCTGTAAGCTGTGTAAATGCCACTGAACGGAATATTCAAAGGCACACGGTTAGTGCTGCTGAATATCCACAACTAACGCCGCTATACACCCCAGGGTTAACTGCTTAACATCAGGGCATGTCGTTGGCATTCCGGGCACAGTGACCGTCGCTAACTGGGTAGCAGTGATATTGCACCGCTACATAGTTAGCGACCTGCAAGTAAAGTTAGGTACGGTAAAAGCTGGCCTAGATTTACCCATAGCAGCTAACCGGGTACTAGTACAATACCGTCGTTATCCAGTTAGCTTTTGCAGGTGCGAAGGCTGTGCGGTGACCCCAGATATTCAATGCCGGGGCCGCATATGACCCAGGCATTGAAT
Source organism: Ichthyophis bannanicus (assembly GCA_033557465.1). Classification (NCBI taxonomy): domain Eukaryota; kingdom Metazoa; phylum Chordata; class Amphibia; order Gymnophiona; family Ichthyophiidae; genus Ichthyophis; species Ichthyophis bannanicus. Next base: position 1,297,872,452 of record CM066031.1, read on the forward strand.
ATCTGGGTTTAAAGATCAGTGCTGTTGGCTAAATTCTGTACTTGAGCCTAGCCACTGGCATTGGATTTACAGGCCCATGGTCTTTAAGTTGAAAAGCAAGTCCATCAATCATTGATTCAACATTTAAATCACAACATTTATTAAACCTTATTAACTCATAATAATTTTGATTTAGCAGGGTTTACCTTAAGATCTATCCAGCTCATAGCCTCTTCAAAGCATAAATTTAACATATAGAATGCCTCAACATGCCTTGAATCTAAAGAAACAGGTACTAGAATAGCATCTGCATGAAGGTGATACTGGACCCCATATATCTTTATTTCAGTAGCTTCCTCAAAGTCCGTAAACATATATTTAGCATCAAAGAACAAAGTATTGAATCATCTGTAGCTCCACAAAACAAGCACTAGGAAGAGAATAAACAATCTTCTGAAATCACATTCTGCACCCTCCTTCTTAAGAATGGACTATTCCAAGAGATAACTCTGATAAATGACTAATTAGAATAGGTTTATTTGCAGTAGTAAAAGCAGCTATGAAGACTAACAAGACTGACAAAATCCCGTCACTTTATCTAATGTTTTATGATGTCTATCCACAAAAGCAACAAAAACCGATTCTGTGTCATCATCAATGGCAATATACAGACATTCATTTACTAGAAACCAAATGACAGATGCAGCTACTTTCACAACTCTAGCTTTCACCCCCCCCACAAAAGGTCAAAATACACAGCCAAGCAACACGATATCACCGCATATGCTCTGACCCAAAAGACAGGGATAAAGACCTCCAAAGCCTGACTGAATTTTTCAAAGAAGCTACAATTCCAAAATCACCTCCAAGAAGATTGCCACTTCACTCAAAACACCCAGAGGCAACTTATTACAATACAGAGAAAAAGCAACCACAAAGTGGGTCCTCCTTATAGTGATACACAATCCAGAGCTGTAAAACTGAGAAATATCATAAAGGACTTAGAACTACTATTCCAGGAAGCCAACTTACTGAGAGAGATATTCCTTACTGAACCATTAATGACCTTTAGACAACCACCAAATCTTAAACAGAAATTAGTAAGTCCCTGCAATATACCACACTGCAATATACCACACTGCTTATGCCATACATATCACAGGACCCCCACAGTTACCCACATGGGAAAACATTCATCATAAGGGGACCCTCCAATGTAGTCTACATGATTCAGTGCAGGAAATGGGCTACAAAGGGCTACTAATTTATTTTAATTTAATTTAATAACATTGCTTTTACCATCCATAGACATACAAAATGGAGTACAAAAAACAATTACAAACAATGCAATCAGCTATTATTAAAAAAATTTCCTCCATAAACACGTCTTTAAAACTTTATGGAATTTAACATAATCCACAAGATCCCTAGTCGCAGGAGGTAAATCATTCCACAGTTTTGGAAATGCACCCGAAAAACATCTACCTCTAACCTTCTTCTGCCAAAAAGCTGAAGCCGAGGGCAATACTAGTGTAGAATAGGTCGCAGAATGTAAAGATCTTACCAAAGAACAGAGCATCAACCTAGTAGACAAGTAGATCGGGTCTATTTATGAATAACTTTAAATATAATATAGACAATAAAATACTACACTGGAGAGACAAGCCAAATGTTAGAGACCAGAATGAATGCTCACAGACATATAAAAATGCAGAACAGAACAGACTTCAGCCAACTCAGTCTCTGCTGTTGGCAGCCCTTCACAGGGCCAGAGCACAGCACTGATGATTTAATGGTGAAGGTCCTGAAAGGAAGATTTCAATCTATCTAGGACCATAGCACCTTTGCAATGAAGATGATAAGATATTTTGAATCAGACCAGAGAGAACTCAATAAGGACACTGACTTCTTGTCACATTATAAACTAGAAATATTTACAGCTTGGGCACCTCAATCATCTTCCCTCCTCCCATCTATATTATGCTATATTGATTCCTATATATACTGTATTTTAATAACAATATTTGTTGCTCATATTGTCCTGACCTGAGGAAGAGGGTTTTTACTTTGAAAGCTAGTCTACAAATGTATTTAGTCCAATAAAAAGGTATCACCTTATTTTTCTTTTGTTTCTATTTTTATTTAACTATTAATACAACATAAGGAAGTGGCCATCTTGATGATATAGTTCCAGCAATGACAATTTCCTGTGATGTCACCAAGATGGCTACCAGGGTTCATATGTACATCCACATGGTGCATCAGTAGCCATTTTGTATATGTCATTAAAGTGAGCATGGTGTTGGCATTTCTATGAGTTTGGGGAAATTGCAGATGACCACTTCTAGCAATATCATCAAAAGAGGGTGGGAGGGGACATGATGCAGGGGCATTATCACTGACCACTTCCTGTAATCATCCAGAGGGGCAGGGAGTAGACAGGGTTTGGGGGAGTGGGCAGGACTAAGGAGGGACTTGAAATCAGGGCACATGCTGATTGGCTGAGAAGACCGAAGTGGGTATGAACACCTGTCAAAAATATGCCAATTAGGTTTGACAAAAGCTCTGTAAGTCAACTACATTCACCCATTCTCCACTCCATTCTGTTACTGTAGCACAGATAGTGCCTTGCAGTAACTGCCAAGGTGCTGTGTTAAATGCCAATGTGTCTTAATTGCTGTTGGCCTGATATTCAAAAGAAATCAAGTGTTCACTGGAGGCTAGTGAATGTGCAGGTTCAAAACCTATAAAGAAATTGTTGGGCAAAAAATCTTATTAAAGGGTTCCAATACTATCTAAATAAGAAGAGGTTGGTTAAAAAAATGTCCATTTAGTGGCAATATCCAGTAGTCAAACAAGTCATACATTTAGTTTAGGCCTGCAAATAGCTTTCCTGAATTGAATGAACAGTGCCAGCACAGTGACTGAAGTATCTATATATTTGGTACTACTGCCTATCCGGATAGTGGCACTGAATAAATGGATTAAGTTAAACACAGTGGCTGGTGTTTCATTTGTTCCAGTCACTGTGCTGGCTAATAATTGAGCACCGTGTTAACAGCTATTGCAGAGTTGGAAATATAGGTCTCTTTGTATTTTCTAAATTAACCTCACAAAATTCTTATAACTTCTCATGACTCCATTGCCCAGAAAGCACGACCTTGATATTTCCATCTTGCCAGGAAAAGCATAACTTAATTGGTCACTGAACGATAGATTGTACTATATGAATTATGAAATATTGTTCGCCGTTCTCTGTGTATAGAAACAAAAACTAGCAAACGAGGTCTCAGTTTAAAATAACACCGCTACACCTGGGTTTGCACCCAATGGCAGCGTTTGTGTTGCATCACATCAATGACCTCTTGCAAGTTTTATGAAAATAATTCATTATATAAAAATCATCTTGAAGACATCATACAGTCCTGATAATCACAATGTTGTACTCAGCTTTAAAAAAGGACCGGATGAAATCTTCCCACTCTCTTTTAATCCCGACGTGCAGTCCCGGTACCAGCAGACGTTTCAGATATATTTCGTCAGGGGACCAGTATACAACTAAAGAAAACCAACAAAAACAACCCTATAAATTCCTCTTACTCACACCCCCTACACAGTATATGCTAAATTCTTTGTTTTAAAATATTACTAAAAACCCAGACCACATAACTTATTTACCTCTGATGCTGCCCGCGTTCACTCTCATTCATTCACCGGCTATCACAAATCTCCTGCCAGTGGTATTGTGAAGTGAACTTGATATTACTATCACAGGTATTCAGCCACCCCAAAAATAGCTTCACAATACTCTCCACACATTGTGCTATTTAGAAAAGCCATAAAGCTCCACCTGTTCACAAAATGCTACTCAGAAACCTCCAGCGATAGAAGCACAACTAACAACCTGCAAACTTCCCCCACACACCAGTCGCCCCTGCACGTCAACACCACAAATAATAGGTAGTCCCCCAAACCCTACCAACCTTCACAAAACTAATGCAACACCCAGTTACATTAGAGCATTGTACATAGTTTGAGTTAATATGTATTTAGTTTCCCCGTTTTCTCCCCCATGTTCAATTCCCTGTTATTTGTAAACTCAATGTTATTTGTATACATTGCAGTATTCTTGTTCGATGTACACCGCGCTGATTTTAATAGCGCGGTATAGAAGAAAATGTTAAATAAATAAATAAAATAAATGTGTTTTTATTGTGGCGTGGCACAGTACAGATATTAGAGGAATTTTTGGGGTGGCTGAATACCTGTGATAGTAATATCAAGTTCACTTCACAATACCATGCTGAGACACTCAATTATCTAGATGTGAACATAAGACGTTCTCCAGAGGGGTGGATTACTACGTTTTTTAAGAAACCGACGGATAGAGTTACTTATTTGCAGTATAGCAGTATGCACCCGCCGCGATTAAAAACTGGGCTCCCCTTTTCTCAGTTCTTAAGGGACGATTTCAAACGGAAAGCAAAAACATTACAAACAAATTTTATACAGCGGGACTATCCAATGAAGGTGGTCCGTCAGGCTCACTCTCGAGCGTTGTATAATCACCGATCAACATTGTTAGGGGTTGACACGGTAGATAGACGGGGTGATAAGAGCGACACGTCAGTAAATCTGATTACGAGGTATTCTCCCCTGAGTGGTGAGCTACAGAAAATTTTGCGAAAACATGGTAATGTTCTAGCTACAGTACCAGGATTGGAGAATAAAAAGATTCGCTGTGTCTGGCAGAGAGCATATAATTTAAAGGACTTACTTAGTCCCGCAACGGTTCCATCAGGAGAGCAAGGGGTAAGCGCCAGGAGCCCGGGTGGTCACTCGGCGTGTGGTGTGTGTGACATCTGTGCCATTACACTGTGTGTGGACACTTTTGTTTATAAAGGAGTTTCGGTATCTCTTCGAAGCCGAACTACTTGTGAGTCCATTAATGTGGTTTACGCGGTGGTATGTCCATGTGGGTTGTGCTATATAGGGAAGACGATTCGCACATTTCGTGTACGTATGCGAGAGCATCGAAGTCGTCTTCATTGTAAATGTATGGAAGCTCCGATGGTTAAACACTGCCTGGAGCAGGCACATACATTTGAGCAATTACGGTGTTTATGTCTAGAGCAAATAAGGGTTGGTAGCCAGGGGAAAACATTGGATCAAACACTTATTAAACGTGAACAACGATTGATTTTTTGTTTGAATACTTTAGCTCCGGCAGGGTTGAATGGCCAGATAGATTGGTTAGCGTGTGTTTAGTTCTATGTGAAAGGGGGAGGAGAATTACTTTTTCAGTATGTGATTGGCTGTTAGAGGTTTCATAATGAAGGGGGTCTGTACATCACGCATGCGCGGCGTTTTTCCACTGGCGGGAGATTTGTGATAACCGGTGAATGAATGAGAGTGAACGCGGGCAGCATCAGAGGTAAATAAGTTATGTGGTCTGGGTTTTTAGTAATATTTTAAAACAAAGAATTTAGCATATACTGTGTAGGGGGTGTGAGTAAGTGGAATTTATAGGGTTGTTTTTGTTGGTTTTCTTTAGTTGTATACTGGTCCCCTGACGAAATATATCTGAAACGTCTGCTGGTACCGGGACTGCACGTCGGGATTAAAAGAGAGTGGGAAGATTTCATCCGGTCCTTTTTTAAAGCTGAGTACAACATTGTGATTATCAGGACTGTATGATGTCTTCAAGATGATTTTTATATAATGAATTATTTTCATAAAACTTGCAAGAGGTCATTGATGTGATGCAACACAAACGCTGCCATTGGGTGCAAACCCAGGTGTAGCGGTGTTATTTTAAACTGAGACCTCGTTTACTAGTTTTTGTTTCTATACACAGAGAATGGCGAACGATATTTCCTAATTCATATAGGAAAAGCAGAAGGCCAAAGCCACAGTCTCTAGTTTCCTATGGCAAATTATAGATCGATTGTTCAGCAAGAACTGCAAAATTCTCTACTAAGAATTACAACAGAATTTCAGAAACTTTAATACACTGGCAAAAATATGTATCATTTTGCATACTAAATCATCTTAATTTTAGTTTCCATTACAGAAATAAATTGTGTCTCTTAATGTATTGTTTTTGGATAGAGAAAAAATATATTAGCACAGGAAAGAGAGAGAGAAGCAGATCAATGAACCTGAGTTTTGGATTTTAGGCTTTATTATTTAGCTTTGCTAAATCAAGCTTAACACGAGTAACATACAGGGGTATGTTTACTAAACCATGTTAGGCTTTTGTAGCTAATACAAGATGATAGCTGCAAATAGCTGGCGTTAGCTGCAAATGTCCCACAGTAGGTGCAGAGGGCATTGCCAGCATGCCCTCTATAGATACCATAGCGGAAATGCTGGGATCATGGGGCACCATAGAGGTGGCAAGAGCTGCATCCACGAAGCCTGCAGAAAGAGCTGCAACTGCACGTTGTGAAAGTCCATGGAGCTGCTTGAACTTGGAATGGCCACTCTCTGCCCACATCTTACCTATTCGAGCAGCTACTGCACAAAATGCGAACATTGCAGAATATCATCACGATATCTGCATTTTTCCATGTTTTCATGGCACGATGATCCAGTATTAGCACCACAAAGACAGTTAATGCCCTTTAGTAAAAATACCCCGAAGATATAATAGGCATTTCCTTTACCAAGTGGTCTTACAATGTGAGCTTTGCTGCTGAAGTAATAAAGCTTTAATTATCTTGCCCAAGATCACAAGAAATACCAGTAGAAATAACATAAGAAGTAGTAGACAGGTAAAATAGATGGACCAGTAGAAGCCTGACTTCATTAGATGTTAATCTGCTGCTTCAACCTATTCTTCCACTATGTACTGCAAGAAACTAAGAATGAATCAGGAATGGGGGACGAGAAAGAAGATTTGTGATAAGAAAATGAGGAACAGGTCTGGGAGGAGGAAAAGGATAGAGAATTAAATCAACGGAATTGAGAGGAATTGTGATAAGAAGTATGTTAAGGGCCAGCCTCAGAATTAGTTCAATTGGCACCCTAGGCAACCCTTAAATCTTATTCCCCCCCCCCCAGCTGTCAGAATCTAGCTTAGAATGCCTTGCTCTTTCCCGCCCTCCAGAAGCTTTTACCCTAGGCAATTGCCTAGTTTGCCTAGTGGTTTCCCAGCCCTATGTATGTTGAAGGGGAAGTTCCAAGTTCAAAGAAGGGAGGATCTATAGATAACCTCCCTCCACACATCTTCTCTATCTTCTTCCACTCTCAGCCCCCAGTCTTCTCTCACAAGCATGTTCATATATATAGTAACATTGTAACATAGTAAATGATGGCAGATAAAGACCAGTATGGTCCATCTAGTCTGCCCAGTAAGATGGCAAGAGTAGGTGCACCTGCCGCTCTGTGCAGGCCACCCCTCCCCATGTCTTTGTTTTAGGGGTGAACCCACCGCTCCATGTAGGACACCCCTGTATGTTGAGAAATTAGTTATTTAAGTTTATTTTGATTTTATCCTGTTGCTTTAACGGGATCCACTGTGTCTGTCCCATGCCATTTTGAATTCTGTCACTGTATTTGCCCCCACCACTTCCATCGGGAGGGCATTCCAAGCATCCACCACCCTTTCAGTGAAAAAGTATTTTCTGACATTGCCTTTCAATTTACCCCCTTGAAGCTTCATGCTATGCCCTCTAGTTTTACAGCTTCCCCGTCTTTGGAAGAGGTTTGTTTGTTCATTATTTCTCTTTAAGTATTTAAAGGTCTGAATCATATCTCCCCAGTCCCTCCTCTCCTCCAGAGTGTGCATATTTAGGTCTTCAAGTCTCTTCTCATAAATCTTCTGATGCAGGCTCCAAATCATTTTGGTCACCTTCCTCTGAACAGTTTCCAGTCTTTTTATATCCTTTGCAAGATATGGTCTCCAAAACTGAACACGGTATTCCAAGTGAGGCCTCCCCAAGCTCTTCTCTCTCATACATACACAAACAATCCCCTTTTATCTTATACACACATGTACCTCACAATCAATCTTCTTTCCTACTCCATAATCCAGCTGCTTCTCCTAGCTTATATGTTGTCACCTTCAGCTTGTCTTCACACTGCCATGATCCTCTTCTAAGATCCTTCTTCCCCCCCAAAAAATCCACCTCAGCCCTTTCTCACCTCCAAAATATCTCATTCTCAGTCCTTAACTACACCCGTAATTGTCTTCTCAGTCCTTGCTGACCCCACCAATGATTCACCTCTCAATCCCATATAATAACCTTCTTACCAATACTGATACTACTACTACTAATCATTTGTATAGTGCTACAAGGTATACGCAGCACTGTATATAAAGATATGAGGCAGTCCCTGCTCATCAGAGCTTACAATCTTATCAAGATGAAAAAGCATCTCAAAACTGGGGACTAGAGTGTGGTAAGATGCACATAAGTAGTCAACGAGAGAGTGAGGAGCATCAGGATCCAAAAGCAGCCTCCAGTAGGAGAAGGAAGAAGGTAATGGCAGTGATTTGGAACACTTTCCTACTCCTCTGCTGCCAGGATCTAGTTATTGATTTGAACCACATTGAACACTGTACTATCTGCAGTTTAAAACATTGTTGGAGATGTAATGGGGGTTTAGGGAAGGAGAAAATTACCATTCTAACACGTTTGACTCTCATGGGCTATAGATAAAGAAAAAGTGCCTAGCATTCAGGCTTATGGGGAAGGGGAAAAGTTACAATTATGAGGTCTTAATAAACCAAAGCAGAACGTCATGGCATCCATTTAGTGTGACTAACAAAGAACTGTAGATGAAATGATAATTGTTGTTGACAATCAACATTTGCAACACAAGATGAAGAGTCTTTTGTGGTTTGAGCTTCAAAGGGCTATGATCCAAGTTACACAGATTTACATAAGATTCATGTATGTTGAACCGAGCGGAAGGCCTGAGCCCATAAAATTGCTAGCATAGCAATAGATATGTCACTAAGTAAGAAGCCTTTTGTTGATGAAATTGTGGTTTCTGAAACTAATTACATCTACTGTACAATTAGACACAGAGACACTTAGAGGGTAATTTTATGAACCGTGTTCGCTCATAAAACAGCATTTTATGCACATAAATGAGCTCTTATAAATGTAGGTCATGCCTAGAAGTACACAAGCTGGAGTCTACTTGTACAGTAGAAGGATCATTTTAAAAGATTTAGTTGTGATTTGGACATCTGTAGCCATTCCGTAAATAATGTTCACAGACGTTTCAAGTACAGGGACGTCCAAGTTGGCATGGAGGTGTAGCAGAGGCTTGTCGGGGAGGGGGGGGGGGGAGCAATGAACTTACATCTCCCCATTTAATCTCAGAAAAGTCAGAGACATCTGTAGGCACATTCATGTTTATACCTGCTCCAGGCACAAATAGGCATCAGGAAGGTATTCATTGTCACCTTTGAACATCCAGAGAGCATAGAGAATTAAGTGACTAGCCTTAGATCACAAAGGCCCATATTTGGATTTGGACCCTAGCCACACTGCTTTTAAGTCACCACTCTAACCATTATGCTGTTAGACATCTTGGCTCCACAGTACTATCCTGGGGATGTCTATATACACGTTTGATAGACATGCATATTGGGCATGGCCACATTTCTGAAATCATGCCTCAACTTGCACATGCCTGCATTTTTTTCAGATGTTCTGTTTTGATGCCCCAGATTGCACTAGGGCATCCCATTGTGAAATGTGCCTCTAGGTGTACACAAGAGCAGTTTGGGTGGAGTTGCAATTTACACATGTATTTTATAAATGCACACATATGAATGTAAATTACATTCTAACATTTATTCCTGCTCTGAAGCAAGTATAATATCCTTGCCATGAATGTAGACAATATTGCTGCTGGCTTTGCACTAGTATTTTATAAAGACATGTGACTTTATAAAATAGCACCAAAATAAGCATCTTCTACTCTATTACAAATTTTCTTGGAATCCAGGAGCTAGTCTAAAAATGTAGGAACAAGCTGCTGAGACATAGAACACAGTGTGTTCGCCCCCCCCCCCCACCTCCCCCCAAAAAAGGTTTATCACAGTTCCTTTTTTAAGGGCCTGATTTACTAAGACTGCTTTCCATTTTCTATAGAAAAAGAAATCTTAATAAATCAGGCCCTTAACATGCCACTGCATAGTGCAAACAGAAGGCAGTGGCCCCACTCCTCCTCCCCTCCCCCCCCCCCCATGATCCTTTATAGCTCCACCTTAAGCAACTTCCTTTTTTGCTTCACATATTACCATGGCCTGATGATATGTGAAACCTAATATAGGCTCTCTTATGTCCCCATACTGTGCTTTCACCCGGTCTCTCTCTCTTTCTCTCATGATCCCACCAGCCTTCCCCCCCCTCTCTCTTGACTCTCTGTCTCTCTCTTTCTCATAACCCTCCCTCCACCACCTTCACTCAGTCTTTCTTTCTTGTAACACCTAAACTAGACTTCATTCACAACCTTTATTTTTCTCTCTCTCTCTCTTATAACCTTCCCCTCCACTTTTTCATCCATCTCTCTCTCACCGATTATTGTGCCTGGCTGCGGATATTGAAAACACTGCCTTTCATACTTCTCTACCATGATTGGCCTTCTGCAAAGTTAAGCTGTACAGTGGAGGAAGTTCAGGCTGATATCATCAGTCTTGAAACTCTATAATCAGCCCTAATTTCTTCCACCTCGCAGCTCCATGCAGAGAGCGCCGATCACAGTGGGGAAAGTCTGAAGCGCTGTGTTTTTCATCAGCTGCAGCCACAATAAACCATCATTTAGAGGTCTGAAATTCTCGGCACCGGGGTGAAATTTCTAGGCACCATGACGACCTGCCACCTGGGATTTGCCGAGTCTTACATTAAGGGATCACTTTTCAAAGGAAGTTATATGTTTATTGCATGTCGGTAAACGTATAACTTCCTTATCTGTAGTTCTTTTATAATATCACACAGGTAAATATGTCACTTTTATGAAACAGGTGTCACATATGTGCCTTCCCTGCTAGGCGCCCATTTATAACATCACCCTTGGAAATGTTGGTACTTACCGCACTTGGCATACATTCAAACCATTTGCAAGAACAGAATTTTTGTGTAAGTAGATTTTTTTGTCTTGGAAAAGGATTTCTCAAAAAGATTTAAGGAATGGTGATGGAGGCAAGCATTTGTGGAAGAAGAAAAGATAGCTGATTTTAATTGAGCATTATGCTATATTAATGGTAGGTTGTTATTTTATCCTGATCTTAATTGTTATAAGGGTATTTTTTGTATGTGTATTTGTTAAATGGGTTTACTAGGAGATCACGTGATGTAGTGAGCCGAGTGGCTGCATATCACCAGGCTCCGGGAAATACCCCCGCAATGGGGCAATAAATAATCGAAAACCCACTAAACTAGGTCCCCCTTTGAGTGGTGAATGGAGAAAAGCCCGAAATCAGAGAAGCAAGCGAGAAAAGAGTGGGGAAGAAAGACAAACTTCACGCCCCAGAGTCTAAGATGGTGCTGTCCGCCCCAGCCAACCCGCGATCCGAGCAACATTTAGGAATGGTAGAGGAGGTTACAAATGTGGTGGTGGCAGCGTTGGAGGGGAGATTCCAGGCTTTCTCGGAGCAACTCACACAGGTGGAACAAGCAGTAGCTGAATTTAATCCCCGATTAAGTCAGGTGGAACAGCATCTGGAGGAGATGGAGGGGGAGGCAGCAAAGTCAGGCCCAAGATGTGACACAGATGGAAGAATGGCTGAAAGCTTTTGCAGAAAAACTAGGTGACCTGGAGAACAGGGGGAGAAGGAAAAGCGTCTGGTTTGTCGGAATCCCTGAATCTATTAAAAACTCTGAATTGCGGGGCTATTTGGAAATGTGGCTACCTGCGAACTTGGCTTTGGGAACAGTGACAGGGCTACTCACAATTGAACGAGCACATCGGCTGGGGCAGAAAAGGGAAGGAATGGCTGACAGAGGGTGGTCATTGCACGCTTTCTCAATTACATACAGAAGGAGGTGATACTGTGAGCAGCCCGAAACCAATGAAGCCAGGGGGCCTAAAAAATTCTCATGTTCCAGGACTATTCAGCTCAAGTTAGCCAGTGACGCCGAGACTTTGCCGGAGTGTGTAGCACACTAATAAATAAAGGCATACGATTCACACTTATGTATCCGGCAAAACTCAGAGTGGAATACCAAGGGCAGCACCATATCTTTACAACTGCAATGGTGGCCGAGAGAGAAGGATCCTGGATAAGATACTAGAGGCCCTTGTCAACTGGATCCTCTGACAGATAGCTGCTTGAGAGGGGATGGAAAATAGATGAACAATTAGGAACTTCTGGAACGAGACTCCAGATGACACTTAGAGACTGGGTCGATGCTGAGCTAATTGAGATAACACTATACAGGACTCTGGGACCAGTCCTGGTCTGTCAGTACTGAAAGATTCAGAGGAACCCATTTGAAAGACCCCTTAAGGGGCTGGACTGCTGGCCCTGTGGAAGTCAACCAGACCAGGCTCATAGAGGGGATGATGTGGCTGACTGGAACACTGTTCACTTGGAGCTGAAAAGATGGGAAAATTTTTAACACCCTTATTTCTCCCCTCGAGGACAGAGGAGCCTGGACTGAAGTGGCCGGAGCGATATGCGGGGGCCTTTGGCAACTAGGTCCGAATGCCCACGCACATGGAGGCTAAGTATAGAGAACAGGCCTTTGGATGGTTGATGAGCCTCTCCCCTTTATCTTCTTCTCTCCCTTCCCTTTCTTTCTTTCATCCCTTTTCTGTCCTTTCTCCCCCTCCCCCTGCAGCCCTCTTCTCTGAATTTGAAATAGATGGGGGACCCTGAACTTCAACCTCTGTGCTGATTAGCTTTCTGAACATGGTGAGTAGGAGGGTAAAGCTATTCTCACTGTCAATATAATTAGTGGCATAAGTCAGAATTCGCTATTAGAATTAAGAGGCTTTGTTCTCTGAATTTTGTCATGTTGCGCCAGATGGTTTTGTTAATTCATTAACTTAATGGAGAAAAAAAACAGAATAGGCACATCAAAAAACATGAAGCTATAATGCAACATGATTATAAGGCTATAAATGGGGATAGCTGACACTCTTCTGGTCAAACTGAACACCGTTTATGTTTTGAAATGATATTATTATTATGAGGATTAATTATGTTAAAAGAGGTCAAGCTTTCACCTGGCCCGATCAGTGCTATAAATAGGGAAAGGAATGAGATAGCTATGGGTGTGTGTGGGGCAGGGGGGCGGTGATGGGGGAAGTGGGGGGTCAGGGAGGAGTTGGAGGGTATAATGCGAGCAGGGATAAATGGGTATGATTCAATACTGTACTTGACTACATAATATCTTTTGAATCCTGAGACCCTCATCCATCTATTGCTATCCTCTACTGCCACTGCAGCAAACAACGGCTTTCCAGTATGTTGTACATATGGGCATCATAACTGGTAAAGGGGGGAAAATAACGGAGCAGGAAAATTATAGCAATGTGTGGGGGGGGGGTGAGGGGGGATAGGGGCTAATGGAGGGTTAATGATTTAGGGATAGGAAAGTGAGTGAGCATAAAGTTAGAAAAAGTGGGTCCCAGTGTGTCACTGATGATCCAGTTGGTGACTCTCCATATGAAGGAGCAGAGAGTAGAAGAGGGGGAAGGGGAGGGGGGATAATACCAATAAGGGTGGACAGCAGAATGGGATCAGAGGGTGGAAGGGGGGAGAAGGGGAGCAAGGGAAGCATCGTCGATGAGGGAAGGATTAGAGAAGGAAACAGAAATCCAGCAAAGCTTTTGAAACTAATAGGAAGTGTGTGGGGGGGGGGGGTCCGTTTCTGGAGGTTGCGAGGGAAGGTATATAGAGAAAGGGGGGGGACTAATTGAGGGAGAATGCCAGAGAGACTGGATGTGTGGCAAAGATGGAAAGACCAGAGGGAGCCCTGGGCTGGAGGGGGAGACAACAATCTGGTGGGATTATAAGCAGCAGAACAGAAGTACTTATAGCCACAGGCCAATAGATAATGGATAGTGGACTGAGAATTGTGTCGTGAAATGTATGTGGCCTAGGAAGTCCTATAAAATGACATACAATTTTGAGGGTGCTCCGTGATAAACAGACAGAAATAGTCTTTCTGCAAGAAACCCACCAAACGTTGGTGGGTCGATGAGGTATATGGAGCATCATCAGGAGGGAAGAAAGTAGGGGTAGTCAAATTGATACATAAAAAAGTGGACCTTGTTATGAAAAAAATTATTGGAGACCTGGAGGGGAGATACATCCTTATAGTAGGAGAACTGTATGGACAACAGATAGCTCTGATGAATATATATGCGCCTAATGTATATGAAAAGCTGTTTTATAACAAGATTAATAAATTCTTGGATGAAGTGGTGGGGGGGGGGGGTGTTCCACTAATCATTGGGGGAGATTTTAATTGTGTCATGGAAGAAAGTATAGATAGATCAAGACAGCATTAAAAAGGGAGAGACGGACGGAGTATGGGGAAGGGAGGGAATGGGTTTGTGAAAGTACAATGGCTGGTGAAGGTAGGGGGCGCACTACTCCTGAGTTATCCTCTGGAAGTGAAGGAGGATGAAGGGGGATGGGGGGAGGGGGAGGGGAGGGCAGGCGAGGGGGCAACATGTCTTGGGGAGAACAACCGGAGTCTGTAGCAAGAGGAGGGGGAGGGGCAAGGGGGAGGGTGGGTGGGGGAAGGGGGAAGGAGGGGGGTGGAAGGAAGGGAGGGGAGGAATCAGGGAGGGGGAGTGGGCAGAGGAGAAGATTAATGGTTGTGACACTGAATGTCAAAGGGTTGCGTACGAGACAGAAAAGAAGATTGGTGGAGATGGAAGGTAGAAGAATGGGTGCGGATATTATGTGCATACAAGAAACACATTTGCGGGTGGGGCAGGAGTACTTGTTGGAATCTAGACAATACCCCAAGGTGGTTCTGGAGGGTCAAAGAATAAATCCCAGGAAAGGGGGGGTCGGTATTTTGGTGTGGGGGGGGGGGAATACTATAATATGGTGAAGGATATTCGACGGGGGAAAGGAGGCAGATGGGTGGGGGTACTATTGCAAATTGAGCAGGAAGAGGTGTGGGTGATAAGTCTATATGGTCCAAATGAGAAGCAGGGGGAGGCATATGAGCAAATTTTGAAGGAGTTGGAGGGATTTGGGAATACTCCAATAATTTTGGGGGGAGATTTTAATTTGACGTGTAATCCCCGAATTGATACCAATGGGGGGCAGGGGGGAGGGGGCCGAGGGGATAGGCGAAGCTTGCACAAACTGCGGGAGCAATTGGGTTTAGTAGATGTCTGGAGGAGCTGGCATCCCGGGGAACGGAAGTATACATTTTACTCTCCAGTACATTGCTCATATAGCAGGTTGGACATGATTTGGGGGGCGGGACTTGGTTGGAGAGAGTACAGGAAGTGGAGCATGCCTCAATAACTTGGTCCGATCATGCCCCAGTGAGCGTACGATTTGACATGGGTAGTGTGGATGAAAGTCTAAAATTCTGGAAACTCAATGACTCCTTGCTGGAGGAGGAGCAGCACGTGGGGAGGATTAAGGATAGTATAAAGGAATACCTCCGGTTAAATGATATGGGGGAAGTGCGCATGGGGGTGGTGTGGGATGGCTTAAAGGCAGTAATCCGGGGACAACTAGTTAGCCTGGGGGCGCGGGTAAAGAGAGAAAAATGGGCAGTAGAAAATGATTTACTGCGACAGTTGAGACGTTTGGAGGGTGTACATCAGAAAGTGTCGGACTCCCATACCCTTGCGGAACTCACTAAGGTAAGAGCGGAGCTGAGCAAACTGCGGGCCCAAGAGATTGCGTTCCAGCTAGCTGTACTGAAGCAGGCTCATTTTGAAGGGGGAAATCGTGCGGGGAGGTTGCTGGCAAGCCGCCTTAAGGGGAGGAGGCAGGCACGCATGTAGAGGGCATCCGTAATACTAAAGGGGAATGGGTACATAAATCTAAGGGAATCAGGGGGGTATTTAGGGAGTTTTATGAGAAACTGTATGAAAGTGAACTGGGGGTGGGAGGGAAGGAGATTGAAGAGTTCTTGGAGGAATGTGGCCTACCGCAGGTGACTGGGGAGGAAAGGGTGCGTTTAGGACAAGAGATACAGGAGGAGGAGGTGAGGAGGGCTATTGCTACTTTGAAACTTGGGAAGGCGCCAGGATTGGATGGGTACACAGCGAAGTTTTATAAGGTAATGTCGGAACATATCACGCCCGTCTTTACCAGGGTAGTGAATAGGGTTCTTCAAGGGGAGGGACTCCCGCGGACAATGGCGGAGGCTGGTATAATGGTTCTACCGAAACCGGGCAAAGATAAGGGGGTATGCGGATCTTATAGGCCCATATCCTTAATAAATTTAGATGCAAAAATCCTGGCAAAGGTGCTGGCAAACAGGATCCAGGACGTAGTGCCGCAACTGATACACCCTGATCAGATGGGGTTTGTAAAGGGGCGACAAGGTAGTGACAATATGCGAAAGATTTTGAATGTTATGTGGCAACTCCAGAGAACTAAAGATTCGGCAGTACTGGTCACTGTGGACGCGGAAAAAGCTTTTGATCGGGTGGAGTGGCCTTTTATGTTTCAGGTTTTGGAGAAAATGGGGTTCGGAAGATAATACATTGGCTGGATAAGAGCTCTTTATCAGGGGCCACGAGCTAGAGTTTGAGTAAATGGTGGGTACTCAGAGAGTTTCGAGCTTCATCGGAGTACTAGGCAGGGATGCCCATTGTCACCTTTATTGTTTGCACTGGCTATTGAACCGCTGGCGGCTTTCATTAGGCATGCGGTGGATATCAAGGGAGTATGGATACGAGGGAGGGAGGAAAAGATAGGACTCTTTGCAGACGACGTTATATTTACCCTGACACAGCCGCTTACAACGCTACCGGTGTTGATGACGGTTATTCAAAGGTACAGTCGGTTAGCGGGATATAAAATGAATCAGGGAAAAACTGAACTGCTGGGATTTAACTTAGCACCTCGGGTGGAAGACAGCCTGCGACACCATTTTAAGTTTCAGTGGGTGGCAGGGGGTTTCCAATATTTGGGGATCCAGTTGGGGACCCCTTTATCCAAGATTAAGCACTGGAATTATCAGGGATTGGTGGAGAATATCAGGCAGGATTTATCACGTTGGAGGGGGTTGTATCTGTCATGGATGGGCCGTATCGCAGTGGTGAAAATGAATGTTCTCCCAAGGTTGCTGTTTGTATATATGTCTTTACCGTGTAGGCTGGTAAGAAAGGAAATAGATAAGATGCAACACCTGCTCTTGCAGTTTATTTGGGATGGGAAGAAGTACGCCTCTTCGATATTAGCCTATCATCTAAGATAGTATCCTAATCCTTAGTACAAAGCTTAGATTAGCCAGACCCCAACTTAACCACACCTTTCGACATTAGCCTACCTTTTAAGATAGTATCCTAATTCTTAGTACAAAGCTTACTGTACATATGTTAATTGTTCAAGTTCTTATTTCCCTATGTTATCCAAGTTGATTTTCCTGTTCTATGTAAAACCAAACAGCTTGTGTTATGGTCCTTTGTTTTATGTAAACCGCGCTGATTGTAAATAGTGCGGTATATAAGAGATTGTAATAAATAATAATAAATAAGCGCCCGAAAGTTGCTCGGGCTACTATGTATAGGCCGAAGGAGGAGGGGGGGTTGGGGTCCCATCGTTGCTCCGGTATTATGAGGCGGCGCAACTTCGGGCATTTTTTGCGTGGAAGGAGGGGGTGGAACGCCCAGGGTGGGTGGAGATGAAGGGGGAGGAGGGAGGAGGGGCAGGCACCTGGATCTGGGATCCCGGGGTGGGAAGGCAAGGAAAGGTGGAGGAGAATCCGTATAGAGAACTTACGAGACAGGTTTGGGTGAAATGGAGGGGGTATTTACTAGGGGGGAAGCAGTACTCTAGGGAAACTCATATTCAGACGATAATGGAGGATAAGATGGGAGAGGTGGCGGGGGTTTTCAGGAGGTGGGGGGGAGAAAGGGTTGTGGAAACTTGGCCAAATAGTGGGGGATGGGGGGAGGGTCCGGGGATCTGAGGAGCTTCAACAGCAATATTGCTTGGGGGAGCAAGATAGATATGCGTATGTCAGTTTGTGGTATTGGTTTCAGAGACGGGAGGTGAAACAAGCTTTGTTGTCGAAGCCTACACCATTTAAGGAGATGATTGGGAGTAATGGATTGCCTACTCGGACAATCTCAAAGTTATATAAACTCTTGGGGGAATTTAAGCAGGGGGGCATACGTGGCCAGCTGCAGTGGGAGGAGGAGTTGGGAGGGCAGTGGGACTCAGAGAGGTGGGAAAGTATTTATATTCAGACTCATAAATTGGCCCCAGGGACAGCAATGCTGGAAAATAGCTATAAGTTAAGGCTGAGAATGTATTGGACCCCGGTGTGGCTTCATTCTTTGTACCCAGACAATCCAGACCTTTGCTGGAAGGGGTGTGGGGCCAGAGGGGACTTGCTACATATGGTCTGGAGTTCCCCTATTGTACGGGAATATTGGATGGGGGTGGAAAGGCTTACGGTGGATATTACGAGGGTGAAGGAGCTTTTCACTCCCAGTATGGTGATATTAAATGAGGGGGCAGAGAGGGGGGGAAGGGGGTGAATTAGGTAGACTACAGGGGTACTATGTAATCGCAGGCCGGATGAGCCTTCTCCGTTGGTGGAAGAAAACGGGTGTCCCCACATTAGTGGAGGTGGTGGGGAGAATGGAGCAGCTTAGGAGCTTCTGTGCAATAGAAGCACATCGAAAACATGATATCAAAAGGTATAACAGGGTGTGGGAGCGGTATGAGCAGTGGCGGGTAGGGGGGGGTTGCACAGTGGTATGAGCAGATGGAGAGGGAGGGGTCAGTACAATGGTAAGGGCGCGGACTAAACTTCTACCCATTCAACCCAATTGTATCAGTATTGAGATGGGTGTTCAAGTCAGCATCTGTTGTTAATATCTATATCTGTTATTTATGGTATGCTTTCCCTTTTGGGAGTGAATTGTATGTATGATTTACCATGATTCTAGTGTAGAGTTAAGGCTTTATGTCTTCTATGTCTGAAGGCTTTATGTTGTATGATGTAGAGTGTTATTGCTGGGAGGGTGGTAGGGTGGGAGTTTTCTACAGGGATGGTGGGGGAGGGGGGGAACACATAATTTTTGTATGCCTGTGTTTATAACTTCGCAGAGTACCAGTTCGGTAGGCAGATGCTAATCGATGAATGAAGGTGGGAGGACCTCAGAGGGAGGGGGGGGGGTCATCGGAAGTGCCACTTTATGTTGGTGTGGAAATTGCATAGAGTATGCAGGGTGGAAAATAGGGTACACACCGAGAGAGGGGATCTCTCAAATCTGCAGATGAAGTATGGAATGTATAATGGTTTATACTTGGGGGGGGGGGGGGGGTTATGGTTATATGTTATGTGTTGTGTATTTTGATGTGTGCCAATAAAAATCTAAATTACAAAAAAAAAAAAAGACAGCATTAAAACAAGAGACCGGAGAGCACAGTGGGTGAAAGGGATAAAAGGGATATGTGATGGCTATGATTTAATTGATTACTGGAGGGCTCTACTCCCACTAGACAGAGACTACACACATGTATCATGGGCACTTGACACAGATTCTAGGATATATTATTTTCTGGGTCCTCAATGCTATTCAAAAGAGTGAATTGCGCGGAAGTAGGGCCCATATCTCTCTCTGATCATGGGCTGATCTGGGTGGATATAAACTGGGGACCCCAGAACAGGAATGTGAACTGGCGGTACCCTCTGGGTCTAAATTCAGACACATGCTTTGGTGATTTCCTCAAGGAGCAGTGGGAGTACTATACTAAAAATAATGAGACCCACAAGGAAAATCCAACACTTTTCTGGGAGACCGCCGAAGTGGTATCAAGAGGCTACATCATAGGATATATGGCACAACAGAAGATGCAACAATGCCATTGTTTGCTACAATTGGAAAAGGAGCTATGTGTAGCAAGGGAGCACTTCCTTGCATGTGCTAGTCAAAGTAACAAGGAAAGGATGCTGCATCTGCAGACAGAGGTGGCCTCCCTACTTCAGGAGAGGGTTACTCAATCACAATTGTATTATCGTTATAAACTACACAAATTTGGGAACAAAGCAGGGAAGTTGTTGACAGGGCTAATAAAGAATAGCAGAGGGCAGCGGCATGTGGGTGCCATGCAAGATGCGGGAGGCCAAATCAAAAATACACAGCAGTAAATAGAAGACATATTGTGGAATTATTATGCCTCACTATATAGAATGGAACCAGAGGCTAGGGATGCAGTACAAACATTTTTGAGCCGAATTCAGTTGTCATGTATAACAGCTGACCAGAAGGAGGCTTTGAATACCCCAATCACCGCATCAGAAGTAATTAAGGCTGTCAAGACACTGCAGAGGGGATGAGCCCCAGGGCTGGATGGATTTAGAGGGGAATTTTATAAATTGATATAACAAGTGGCGAGGCCACTAACAGATTTAATGGACTTGGTGAGTAGACAGACATTTCCATATGAACCCAACAGAACCGTTATTACCGTCCTCCCTAAGACAGGCAGAGACTCCCTACTGCCAGAGTCCTATCAGTCTATATCTCTATTGAACATAGATATTAAGATATTAGCCAAAGTTATGGCAGAATGTTTAGTTCTGACAGTACCCCATCTTGTCCATGAAGATCAGATAGGGTTCGTGCGGAACAGATACATAGTCAAGAATATGTGGAAGATCCTCTCAGCCCTTTATATGATGGAAGTAGCAGATGCACCCACATTATTTATTAGTTTTGATGCTGAAAAGGCATTTGACTGGGTGGTGTGGTCCTATATGTTTAGGGTATTGGAGCTAATGGGGCTGGATGGTTTTTTTAGCGAGGTTGTTCACCTGCTATATTTGGACCCAAGAGGGCAAATACTGATAAACAAATCCCTGATAACAGATTTCCCTATAGGGAGAGGGATCAGATATGGGTGTCCCCTATCTCCACTCCTTTTTATCCTGACACTAGAACCCCTGTTGGAGCATATAAGGACACATCCTGGGCTTGTGGTGGCATGGATAGGGTTGGAGGAATTTCAGGTCTCGGCATTTGCTGACGACATTTTAGTATATTTGGGCTTACCGGTCCTACTGTGCATATTTGAAGAATTCAGGAAATTTTCAGACTTTAAGCTAAACCTGGAAAAATAGGAGGCCATGCCACTAAATCAATGGCTTCAGGCAGGTTGGAGGGGCAAATTTCCCTTAAAATGGAACACAACGATTGTTAAGTATTTGGGTATTTCAATATCTGCAGAACTGGAAATTGCATAATTTGAATGTAAAGGTTCTTTTGGCAAATACAAAAGATTGCTTGGTGAGATGGCAAGACATCCCCCTCTCTTTGAGTGGGTGGATGGCATTGTATAAGATGGTTATATTTCCCAAATGGCTGTAAATGCTGCAAGTGCTGCCTATCTTGATGACGTGGAAAGAACTTCAGCAGCTTGCCAGAATCCTTAACACATTCTTGTGGAAAGGCAAAAGACCACATATCCACCTGGTGTTGTTGCAACAACCTTGGGAACGGGGCGAAATGGGAATGCCAGATATCCAAAGATATAACATAGCTTGCCTGCTGCAAAACTTGAGGGACTGGCTTAGTTTTATGGCAGACTATACCCCTCTATCATTGAAGCAGGAACTAGCCTCACCACTGGCACTGAGATATGTCCTGCACATGGTGGCAAACACCATCCCAAGGTTGCTAAGTCAGCATGTGGTGTTCAGGGTAATGCAGCGGTTGTGGAGGGTGGTGTGCCGCCAATGTCAGGGCAATCCAAAATTTACACCATTGTGACCTTTGTGTGGCAGCAGTTCTGCCTTTGGTCAGTGGGAGTCTAAGGGGATAATGTCTATCGAACAGGTGATCGACACAGAGGGCAGGATGTTACCTTTTAGCGAATTGAAGGAGAGATATGGCTTAACAGGAACTGATATATTCTGATACATGCAGGCTCACAGCTATGTGCATAGTATATCAGCTTTGGACTTACAGGGGGAGTTTGCTCTCACCTGGAGGAGCTAATGTTTGCAGGGATATCCCAGCAAGCATGCATTACAACACTTCAGAAGGAGTACTTAGCGTTAGAGGAAAAGCAAGCAGAAACAACATTGGCGGAGCTGTGGTCATGGGATCTGGGCATAGACCTAACGGAAGAGAACATGATGTCTGCATTTCAACAGATTCCGTGAGCTAGCAGCAATGTGGATTATAGAGAAATGCAGTATAAAATAATTTGGAGAAGTCACTTTGCCCCACATAGAGTGTATTGGGCAGGAAGCGCTGTCACGGTGGACTGCCCCAAGTGTGGCCATGGGGGGGGGGGGGCAATTTGGAGCATATGTGGTGGAAATGTCCTAAAGTTAATCAGTTTTGAGGGTAGTCTACAGACACATTGGAATCATGCTAAAAGTGCATATACCGGCTGAACCAAAAGCAGCAGAATTGGGATTGATGAATAGCATGGGAAAAGTCCCGAGGAAATACAGGAACTGGATGGGTCGTACTTTTTTAATTACCTGTCGTCATATTTTGCGGGACTGGGTGATATGGAGTGGACCTAAGATGGAAGTATTGAAGAAAGAGATATATGAGCTTATGTTAATAGAATAGGTGGGAGCAAAGATGAATGAGTCCTTGAAAGAAAAAAATTTAGAGGAATGGGAGCCATACATTCAGACCCAAACTCCAAAAGAGAAAAGCCGCATTATCAATGTCTTATGTTAAATATCCTGAGATCCAGGGATATTCCCCTATTGCTATTAAACCTTATCTCTATTTTCTTTTTCTTTTTCTCATTCCTTTGCTTTATATTATTGTAACTTCTTTTCCTTTTCTGATATACTTTTTTATTTTTATTGTAAACTGCCCCGATGTAATGGGGGAGGCGGTATATCAAATGTTAATAAACAATAATTTATTTATTTAGCCATATTTATATACCGCCTTTCTCCGGGTCAAAGCGGTTACAATTGGGGGATACATTTAACACAAAGGGATATGAGACACATACACTAATACTTACTTACAGGGAACATGGGCAATGGAGGGTTAAGTGGCTTGCCCAAGACCACAAGGAGCACCTGTGGGACTAGAAACCCCAGTCCTTCCGGCCCAAGGTTGCTGTCCTCCAGTGGGACTTGAACCTCTGACCCTCCGGCCTGAAGTACCTTGCCCCAACCACTAGGCCACTCCTCCACAATAAAAATAAATAATAGGTAGGAACCTAAGAGCGATCTCCAGAGGCATACTTCAGAGGGCGGGGAGAGGGAGGGAGTGAAGAGGGGCGAGGGTGGGGGAATGTGGGGAGGGGGAGCTTAGAGATCGATCCAGAAGAGGTATGGGAGAGGAGAAGGGAGGATAAGAGACATAGGATTGAATGATACTATAAAAAGTTATAAACGGTTTGTTTTAT
This sequence comes from Ichthyophis bannanicus, assembly GCA_033557465.1. Classification (NCBI taxonomy): domain Eukaryota; kingdom Metazoa; phylum Chordata; class Amphibia; order Gymnophiona; family Ichthyophiidae; genus Ichthyophis; species Ichthyophis bannanicus. The sequence goes on from CM066031.1 coordinate 1,297,895,955, forward strand.
ATGTTAAAATTCCTCGGTGGTGTGTAAGAGTCACCACCCACTGGGGAAGGCATAGAGGCACTGTTAACATTCCCATAAAAATGGATCAGATGTTGGTTGCAAGGGAGGGAGGAGGGGAGGGGAGCCGGGTGGGGACGGAAAAAAGAAATAAATGTAGAAGAAGAAATGAATGTAGTGTATACATATTGTAACGCTCCAACAATGTGTCAATGTTCTGGAACTTTTGAAATTTTCGATAATAATAAAAAAGTGTTAAACATAAATGGGTTTACTAGAGGCAATTAATCATCTATGTAAATAAATAGCATTATTCATGTTGCAGCTCAGAAGTCTGCAGTTTCTTTTTGCTTGTTTCTAGTCAGAAAATCAAATGTTGCATCAAACAGTCAGTGGTGTGCTCCAGCAGGCATTCAAATGCTAGCAGTTTAACACGGCTGGGAATCAGCAACATCCTTCAGCAAGCTATGGGTTGTTAGGGCAACCCACAATTAGATCCATTAGAATCAATGGAGCCTCAATAGGTTACTATGGGAACCTATGCAAATTTCATGGAATGATGATAGTTCGCCCGCAGTTTTAAGTTTCAAACAAAATCATGTACCCTTATAGTCCATTTTTGGAAATAACATATCCCTAGCAGCTGGTTCTTCTGGAAGAATCATTTTCTTTGCCTTGCTGGTGATCTTACGTACTGCTCATTGCGACATCTGAATTTTGATGCTGACAATTATCTTGTGGTAGAACTTGTTACCAGGGGGACTGCATTTAATTATGGTCCTAGATGTTGTGAACTATTAGGTGACATTTGCAAATGGTCTGTCCTATAGTATGTCAGCACTGTTGACAAAAGATGGTAAGCAAAAAAGTGATCTGAGTGTAAGAATTCAGTTTACATTTTTCACAAAGGTACATGTCAAGTAACCATAAATACTATGGGAGTTATTTCAGAATCTCTAATCAAGTCAGGGAAGAGCTGAAGACTTTTCAGAGAAAAGCCAGCATTTATGATGTGGTTGGATCAAAGCCCTCGGGAAGTCTGACTGCTGATGTAGCTGCACATGAAATGAGAGTAAGAAGCTGGAAAGATGTCTTACGCATTGGAACATGGAACGTACGAAGCATGAACCAAGGGAAGTTGGAGGTGGTCAAGAATGAAATGGAACATGTACAACTTGATCTGTTGGGTGTCAGCAAACTGAAATGGACTGGCATCGGGCACTTTGCATCAGATGATCACATGATCTACTATGCTGGAAATGAAAGACAAAGAAGAAATGGTGTTGCATTTATAATAAAGAAGAAACTTGCAAGAACTGTAATGAAATACAATGCAGTCAGCGAACGCTTAATCTCTATTCGTCTATGAGGAATGCCTATCAACACAACTATAATTCAAGTATATGCCCCAACAACAGCTGCAGAAGAGGATGAAATTGAAGCATTCTATGAACAAGTACAAGCTGAAATTGACAGAATATGCAAACAGGATATCCTGATAGTCATGGGTGACTGGAACGCAAAAGTTGGCAACAAAGAAGAAGGCAAAGTAGTTGGAAAATATGGACTTGGCAACAGAAATGAAGCGGGAGAAAGACTGATAGAATTCTGCAAGACCAACGATCTATTCATCTCAAACACCTTCTTCCATCAACACAAGCGGCGACTGTACACATGGACTTCACCCAATGGATTGTATAAAAATCGAATTGACTACATCTGTGGACATCAACGATGGAAAAGTTCTATAACATCAACAAAGACAAAATCTGGAGCTGACTGTTCATCAATTACTAGTATGCAAACTCAAGCTAAAGTTGAAAAAGAGCAAACTACTCATGAATGCAGCAAAATATGACCTTGAGAATATGCCACTGGAATTTAAAGACTGCCTGCAAAATCGATTTACTGCTTTAGATACAAATGACAGAGCTCCAGAAGAGTTATGGAATGACATCAAGAAGGTTGTGTTGGAAGAAAGCGAGAAGTCTCTACAAAAGGTGAAAAGGCAAAAATGGCCAAAATGGATGACGGAAGACACTCTGAAAATTGCCCAGAAACGCAGAGAAGCTAAAGCCAGAGGAGAAAGAAAGACAATAACAGAACTCAATGGAGATTTCCAACATTCAGCAAGACAGGACAAGGAAAAGTACTACAATGACGCATGCAAGGAAATAGAAGCAGAAACTATTAGAGGAAGAACAAGATCGGCTTTCCTAAAGCTACGAGAGTTAAAGAAAAAGTTCCATTCTCGAACTGGAATGTTACAAGATGCTCAAGGTTCTATGTTGAATGATGCGGAGAAGATCAAGAAAAGGTGGAAGGAATATACAAAGTTTTTACATGATAAAGATCAAGTGGACCAACAGCCGATTCAACCTGTACCTTATGATCGGGAACCAATGGTGATGAAAGAAGTTAAAGCAGCATTGAAGCCTTATCAAAGAACAAAGCACCAGGCATTGATAGCATTCTCATAGAAGTATTACAGCAATCTGATGCAGCTGTTACAGTACTTACAAGGCTCTGCCAAGAAATATGGAAGACAACATCATGGCCAACTGACTGGAAAAGATCTGTGTTTATACCAATACTAAAGAAAGGTGATCCCACATGTCAGCAAGATTCTACTGAAGATTATTCAAAAGAGACTACAACCATACCTGGAACAAGAACTACCTGAAGTGCAAGCAGGGTTCAGAAAAGGGCGAGGAACGAGAGACATCATTGCGGATGTGAGATGGATCCTTGAAAAGACTAAAGAATACCAAAAGGATATCTATTTGTGCTTTATCGACTATAGCAAGACTTTTGACTGTGTAAACCATGAGAAACTCTGGGCCACATTAAGAAGCATGGGTATACCAGCACACCTGATCGTACTCTTGCACAATCTGTACATTGATCAAGAAGCAACAGTTCGAACGGATCAAGGAGAAACAGAATGGTTTAAAATAAGCAAAGATGTAAGACAAGGCTGCATACTTTCCCCCTACCTGTTTAATTTATATGCAAAACAAATCATCAGAGAAGCAGGATTGTATGAAGACAACAGAGGTGTGAAGATTGGTGAAAGACTCATCAACATCCTTCGCTATGCTGATGATACCACATTACTGGCTGAAAGTGAAGATGATCTGAAACATTTGCTTCTCACAATCAAAGAACATAGTCTCAAAATGGGCCTGCACCTTAATGTAAAGAAGACAAAGACCATGACAACTGGCATAATCAACAGGTTCATCGTTGAAAGAGAAGAAATTGAAATCGTGAACAACCTTAGCCTACTTGGATCAACTATCAATAAAGAAGCAAAAGCAGTCAAGAAATCAGACTATTGCTATTGGCAGAATGGCTATGAAAGACCTAGATAAGATTCTCAAGAGCAGAGATGTCTCTCTCCATACAAAGATTCGACTTGTTCAAGCCATGGTATTTTCAATAACATCATATAGATGTGAAAGCTGGACAGTGAAAAAGATAGGAAGAAAATTGATGCCTTTGAATTATGGTGCTGGCGGCGAATACTGTGTATACCATGGACTACCCGAAGAACAAACAAGTCGGTACTAGAGGAGATTAACCTAAGCTTTCTTTAGAAGCTCAGATGACAACACTTCGACTTTCATACTTTGGACACATCATGCGAAGAGAGACATCATTAGAGAAAGACATCATGCTTGGCAAGATAGAAGGTAAACGCAAAAGTGGAAGGCCAGCAATGAGATGGATCGATACAATAACAGCAGCTACGGGTACCAGTCTGTCAACAATGAGCCGCCTGACTCAAGACCGAACGCAATTTAGGATAGCTATCCAGAGGGTCGCCATAAATCGACTCTGACTCAACGGCACTTAACAACAACAACAATCAGGTTTTAAACGTAGTTGTGGCGGCAGTAAAACATTGAAACTATGCCCACATTGCAAGCATGATTTCAGAGAGGTCACATGATCCACATTTTTATGCCAGGTAGGTTGATCGCTGCACATTTTTCTGGGAGATGTTCCGGGGACATTTTGGGACATGGAGTGGGCAGTGCCGGATCTGCATATCCATAACATATTTCACATAGGCCAATAATATGCAGGGAAGATTTTTGAATGTGCCAATTTAAACCTCCAATAAGTAATGAATAAGGCCAAGACTTTGTTGTCTTTTGGAACTGCTTGTGGCATTGGTGGCTGGAGGAGCTCTGCTCGCAGTTCCTTGATCTGACAGTTGTAGGTGTGTTTTGAGCTACCTTTTGTTTCCCTGCCTTCTATCCTGTTTCTTTCTTAACCCTTTCTCCAACCCCCTTTGCAAGACTTCTGTATACTCCCACTATCTGATCCCCACCCTCAGCTATTCCAACTCCATACTCCTAGTGTCCCTCTCCCTTGCCCTTGATGTGTCAGTCTTCCCGTTGCCCAGCTCCTTAGTACCTACTCTTTGTGTGTGCCTCAGTGTTTATTTATTAATTATTTATTTATTTAGCTGTATTTATATCCCGCTTTTCACCGGGTCAAAGCGGTCAATTGGGAGATACATTTAACACGAGGGGATATGACACACATACGCTAATACTTTACAGGGAGCATGGGCAATGGAGGGTTAAGTGGCATGCCCAAGACCACAAGGAGTGCCTATAGGACTAGAAATCCCAGTCCCTCTGGCCTGAGATTGCTGTCCCCAGGTGGGACTTGAACTCCCGGCCCTCCGGCCCAAAGTACCTTGTCCTAACCACTAGGCCACTCCTCCCTGTATCCTCTGAGTCTCTGTGTGGTTCCCTGCTGCCTGTGTTTGTATATGTATGTGTGTGTATATGTATGTATGCATGTGTCCCCAACATTGTGTGGGTGCAGACACATGTGTAGTTCTGTAGGTATTGGTAAAGCGAGTCACTGGGTGTCGGTGGAGGGATGCAAGTTAGATATTGAGTCATGGATGATCTGAACACATGGTTTATGTTGGCCATGCTACATAGGCCCCTTGGGGAGCACAGGAGATCCACCATGAGCCATACTTGCCAGAAGGTCTACAGGCCCAGAATGAACTTCATGGATGAGCAGTGCCTCACAAGGTTCCTCTTTGATAAGCACTAAGAGGGGTCTAGTCCATAGCAGAAAGACTGAATGAATTCTTTGCTTCAGTCTTTACTGAGGAAGATGTAGGGATGTTACCCATGACTGAAATGGTATTTAAAGGTGATGCTGCAGAAGAATTGAAAGAAATATCGATACACCAGGAAGATGTATTACAACTATTTGATAAACTGAAGAGTAGCAAATCATATGGACTGGATGGTATACATCCAAGAGTGTTGAAAGAACTGAAATATGAGATTGCAGACCTACTATTAGTAATCTGTGAGCTATCATTAAAATCATCTGTATACCTGAAGATTGGAGGATGGCCAATATATGCCAGTTTTTGAAAAGGGTTCCGGGGTGATTAGGGAAACTACAGATTGGTGAGCCTGACGTCAGTACTGGGAAAAATGATAGAATCAATTATAAAGAATAAAATTACCGAACATGTCGATAGTCATGGCTTAATGGTAGACAGCAAAGAAAGGTCTTGTCTTACTAATTTGTTATGTTTTTGTGAAGGTATGAATAAACAGGTAGACAGAGGTGAGTTAGTTGAAAGACTTTGAGAAGGTCCCTCATGAGAGACTCTTGGCAAAACTAAAAAGTCAAGGGAATAGGAGGCAATGTACTACTGCGCATCAGGAACTGGTTAAAAGACAGAAAGCAGAAGGTTGGACTAAATGGCCAATTTTCCCAATGGAGAAAGGTGAATAGTGGAGTACTCCAGGGATCTGTGCTGGGTCCGCTGCTTTTTAACATATTCATAAATGACCTGAAAATGGGAATAATGAGTGAGGGAATCAAATTTACAGATGACACAAAATTATTCAAAGTTGTTAAAACCCAAGAGGATTGTGAAAAATTGCAAGAGGACTTTCAAATGACAGATGAAATTTAATGTGGACAAATGCAAAGTTATGCACCTAGGAAAGAACAACCCAAACTATGGTTACACGATGCAAGATTCCACATTAGGAATCACCACCCAGGAAAAAGATTTAGGCATCATCGTGGATACATGTTGAAACCCTCCACCTAGTGTGCAGTGGTGGCCAAGAAAGCAAATAGAATGATAGGAATCATAAGGAAAGGAATGGAGAATAAAACAAAGGATATTATAATGCTTCTGTATCATTCCATGGTGCAACCACACTTGAATATTGTGTGCAGTTCTGGTTGCCGTATCTTAAAAGGATATATCATTATTAAAAAAGGTACAGAGAAGGGCCACCAAATGGTAAAGGGGATAGAAGGATACCCCTATGAAGAGAGGCTAAAAAGGTTAGGGCTCTTCAACCTGGAAAGAAATAACTGAGGGGAGTTATGATAGAGGTCTATAAATTGATGGAGTGGAATGGGTAAACGTAGATCGATTGTTTACACCATCAAAATATAGAAAGGCTAGGGGATGTGCAATGAAGCTACAGTGTAACCTATTTAAGACTATTAAGAGGAAATATTGTTTCACTCAACATGTAATCAAGCTCTGTAATTTGTTACCGGAGGATGTGATAAAAGCTGTTAGTGTAGCTGGGTATAAAAATGGTTTGGACAAGTTCCTGGAGGAAAGTTCCATAAACCATTATTAAAGGGGACCTGGGAAATCTACTGCTTGCCCCAACACAAGCACTGTGGAACCTGTGTCTTTTGGGGGAACTGCTAGGTACTTGTGATCTAGATTGGCCACTGTTGGAAACAGAATACTGGGCTTGATGGACCTTGATCTGACCCAGTATGGCCTATCTTATGTTCTTATGATAAGGCTGTTATTTACCATTTCTTCTAAAAGCTACAGCAGCTCCTATTCTCTATACAGAGGAGCCAGCCCATTCTCATCCATCTCAAGGTCACCACAGCCCTTGTCTATCTAGACATTGACAGTTGCCAATCTATGTTGGCTATCACAGTGGGTCTCAGCCAGTCAGTCATCTTTTAGTGTATCTCATAGTTCCCTTTTAGCTTACACTTCCTCCAGACAGTGCAGCAGAGGCAACTATGAGCCGATTTTGTGAAATGGCCAGATTTCCTTCTGTACTGGGGATAATCAATTGCACATATTTGACTATCAGGCCTCTATTAGAGATGGAGGCCACCAGAATAGGAAGACATTCCACTCACAGAATATTCAAGTGGTCTCCCATGTACAGGAGGAGATAACTGATGTCTTTCTGAGGTTCCCAACTTCCTGACATAATTCATACATCTTGATACACTCTAGCATCTATGAGAGATATCAGAGTGGAGAGATCACTGGTGGATCGCTGCTAGGTAAGCCCTTCAGCAACTCACTCCATTAGCTAGATATGTGCATGCTAGGAGGTCTCAATGATCTAAGGTAACTGAACAAACTAGCAAATAGATCCCATGATTGCAGTGCTCTACCCAGAATATCAAATACCTTGTGCCAGACCCTTTATGTGCCTTTTCTCTTTCTAGCCACATAGGTGATAGAGGACAGAAGGTTACCTCTGACTGCCATCATCACACTGCACATAGACACACCCACTCCATCACTGAGAGGACCTTTGGCCAGCTCAAGAGCCACTTCTGTTGCCGCAGTCGATATGGTGGAGAACTCCTAACTCAGAGCTAAGAGCGGGAAGCCGAGTCTTCTCCCGCTCGCAGCACCAAGGCCAATCAGGGCCCACCAGGACACAGATAACCCCAGCACCTCCTGCAGCCGACAAACAGCCTCCAGAGCTCCTGACCGGCGTTGGAGCTAAGAGTGGGAAGCCAAATCTCCTCCGGCTCGCAGCACCAAGGCCAATCAGGGCCCACCGGGACACAGATAAACCCAGCACCTCCTGCAGCTGACGAACAGCCTCCAGAGCTCCTGGCTGGCATCGGAGCTAAGAGCGGGAAGCCAAATCTCCTTCCGCTCGCAGCACCAAGGCCAATCATGGCCCACCAGGACACAGATAACCCCAGCACCTCCTGCAGGCCCGCCCGTACTGGGTGGGCCTGCGCCTAAGGGCCTCGCCAGAGGGCCCTTTGGCGTGGCCCTTAGGCGGGGCATGGAGGCGGAACAATACACCAACAGGACCAGAGCCCCCCAGCAAACAACCTGCAATAATGACAAGAGCACAACTCCACATGAACTACATGGACAGAACAACGAGAGCCTCCGACACCTGAAAGACCAATCCCAACAACACCCAAGAACTCACACCCCTACGCTTCACACAAGGTAACCACCTACAGAGTCACTATGCATGCCATACAATACATCCCCACAGCACTCCTCCTCATGCAGCTGTTTCTCTACAACATTATACTCACGAACTCCATGCAAGCACACACATGGAGCTACCTCCACGCTCCACAGCACCAACTAAAGCAGCAACTCTCACACAGAACACCCTCCCAAAGAAATCATGACAAAGCAAAAACAAATCCACACACACTCCCAAGGATGCTACCACCTATCGCCCTAGAACTCATCAATGCCAGGTCAATAAGAAACAAAAAAAAAACCCTTGCGGACCACATAGAATCCCAGCAGACTGACATACTCTGCATCATGGAAACGTGGCTCACACACACGGACAACGTGCTCCTCAACCAACTAATACCCCCATCCCACATAGTCTTCAGCTGCCCTCACACACACAAGAGAGGAGGAGGAGTCCTGATCTTGGAAGAAGCAACCTGAGATTCAAGTCAAAAACCTCGTCAAACACAACGCAATGTGAATCAATCACGATAGAGAACAAGCACCTAGCTCTGTGCCTCACAAATAGAGCTCCACATGCCTCCCTGGATGGACTATCTACTATCCTGGAAGCGGCCTGTGCAGTAAACACCAGTCAGAAACCTCTGATTGTACTGGGTGACTTCAACCTCAAATCATCATTTAGAAAAGACTCAGAATCCTTCCTAACAGCAATGAGCTCTCTGCAATTCACACAGATCATCACAGCCGCTACTCACAGGCATGGAACCTCACCGGACCTCATCTTTGTTCCCAACCACCTAGTAGAATAGAACAGCATCTCAAACCCAGCAATATTACCAGTACCATGGTCAGACCACCATATAATTAAAATCTAAATACAGTCAACAACCCCAAAGGATAGTCAGACCAAACATCATGCAGGCAGAAGATTTAAAAACTTCGACAAGGACCAATTCCTACCCGACCTGAACTCAATTAATACCAACTCAACTAACCAAAGAGAAGGATGGAACGAGATCATATCTTTGGCTGCCAAAGTCCCAGAAACGAAGACCTCCAAACCACACCGTTCTAAAACTAAAAACACCCCACGGTACTCAAAAGAAATACAGATAAAAAAGAGAGCACTAAGGAGACTAGAGCGACGCTGGATACACACCAAATCTAAAAACTCCCAGAATCTATATCAAATAAAACAGAAGGAATATAATGAACATCAATCAGCAAAAAAAGGAATTCTATACCAACATGCTTCTCAAATCCCCAAAGAGATCCAGGGAACTATTTGAGATAAATAGTAAAGACTCTTACCAAGGAACCAACACCAGAAAGAGAGGAAATAATACATCCACAAACCTTCGTGGACTACCTCCAAATCAAACTTGCTACCCCCACAACAACAACTCTGAACACACTCCTCAAGCCATCAACACCCGACCAGAGGTTCAGCATTCCATCAACGGAGCAGATCTCCCAAATAATCACCAAGCTCAACACCAGCACAACCCCGACTGACCCATGCCCAGTGGCATGGATCAAATCAACAAAGGACAAACTTGTCAAAAGTATCCACAGCATAGTGCACAATTCCCTCACCTTTTGGATTATGCCAGAAGCACTAAAGCTTGCAACAATCCGTCCCATCCAAAGAAATGCACACTGAATAAAGACAATCCAGCCGCCTTCAGGCCTATATCTAGCCTCCCCCTAATGGCGAAGATCATCGATAAGACCGTACAACATCAGCTATAGGAACACATCAAACAACCATGCCCCACTGGACCAACATCAACACGGGTTCTGCCCAAACCACAGTGTCGAAACACTTCTGATTCACTTCTTTGACAACCTACTCAAGGTGATTGACAACATAAAAAGAGGCATCATCATAATTTTCCTGGACATCACAGCAGCTTTCGACACAGTAGACCACAACATCCTCATATCAAGACTCCAGCAAATAGGACTACATGGCACCACCTTGAACTGATTCACCTCCTACCTCACAAACAGACAGCTCCAAGTCAAATGTGGCCCCAACACCTCCTGACCTTTCAAAGCCAAACAGAGAGTACTGCAAGGACCCGCCCTCTCTGCACTGCTATTTAATCTATATATACAGCCCATCTGCGACATAATCAAGGAACACAATATACAATACTCAATATATGAAGATGACATAATGATATACACACCGATTAACCTGGGCAACCCAGACTACACAAAAATAGCAGACTGCCTACAATGAATGACTGGATGGCTACTACAAAACAATTTGACAATAAACTACAACAAAACAGAAGCCCTACTAATGACCAGAAACACCACCTACACCCCCCATCAACCATCAAACTCAACAATGTCACAATGCCCATAAAACCAGAGATAAGATACCTCATAATCACCCTCAACAGAGAGCTCAACCTCCAGTCCCAGATCAGCAAAAACGTCAGAAACGCATACTTCAAGATGAGAATCATCAGATGCCTCAAGCCAATCCTCTCCCAAGAGCACTTCAGAACGGTCTGCCAAGCCATCATCACACCGATCCTGGATTACGGTAACCAAATATACCTTGGCCTTCCAAAACACACACTCCGAACCTTACAGTTGGCACAGAACACAGCTACACGTATAATAACCGGATCCACAAGGCATGACCACATCACCCCCTTTATGAACCTCCTACATTGGCTCCCAATAGAGTCTCGCATCTGATACAAAACCATACTGAACCTATTCAAAAACAAACAGGTCATCTCAATGGACAGTCTTCAGGCAATCATCAGCTTTGACTCCAGCCTCAGACCCAGAAGGAGAGGTACCACGAACACCATCACAACCCCCAAAGAATTCACCAAATGAGACAAACCACCTCAAAGAGAGCTATATCACTGGCAGCACCCGCCATTTGGAACTCCCTCTCAGCCAGCTTAAGATCAATGATCGATATTAAGGACTTCAGAAAATCACTCAAAGCAACGCTCTACACAGAGCATTATGGTGACATAATGTGACTCTAACATTTAAGCAGTATACAGTACCTTACCCGCCCGGCAACAATCCCCCCCCCCTCCCCTTGTATATAGCCCACTGTAAATTGTGCAAGCCTGTATATATTGCACCTCAAATCAAGATGTACCTACCCACACACTCACAAACACTACCTTCACCCCCACTGCATGCCGACACCCTCGCACCATCCCTATTGATTGGTTTGCAGTGTAACCACTTTGATTCAAGGATCAAGCGGGATATAAATCCTTTTAAATAAATAAAATAAATACACAATCAATCCAGGTTATGTTGGATTTTTATGGCTTGTTAAATGCTTCACAGTCTGGTAATGAGTCAGCAAGAATCCCTAACTGAACAATGGGAAATGGCAGACCCAGACATAGATGAATATGCTGTAGGTCCTAAGCAGGAGGACACTGGCCATCTGAACCAGCTGAGCATGACTGCAAAAGATGAGCTCATATGCAGGCATTTTTTGTGAAAGTGGATGTTTTATTACTTAAAATGAAAGTATGTACATTGGATTGCCCCATCCATCACCATCTTCCTACCCCAGGGACATTCCCCTACCCCTCTCCCATGCCCATCTCTTCTCTCATAACCCCTATCCCCATCACCACCCGCATCACCAGCCCCATGTATGATTTCTAGCCCCCTCCCCACACCAGTTCCCTCCAGCCCCACCCCTCAACCTAACCCCCATCAGCAGCCCTCTGCCCCCCCCCCCCTCTCAGGGTACAATTAGTAGAATGACAAAATAAATTTTGTCCACATCTTCTCTACATCCCCTGCTCCTCTGCTTTTTCTCACTTACCCCCTGCTCCTAACCCAAATGTATTACCACAGCAGTGTGCTGCATGATGTTTCACTTCTCCCTGAGAGCTTATGGAGACATAATCCTGCCCACCAGAGCAATGGGTGGTCTCCTAGAAGGGGGGAATTGTAGGGCTTTCCCCCTTCCATGGGGCACAGTTTGCAAAATTTGGGAATAGAGTGGTGTGTCCTGGGCAGGCTGTGGCTCTAAGGTGTCATGATGGTGGTGGTGGAGAGTGGAGGTGCTCTCCTCTTCCTTATTGCACATGTAAGCTGGGGTGTGGCAGATATCATTGTGGTTTTTAGAGTTACTGGGCGACCAGGGCATGATGGTCAATCATGTGGCACAAGTCCTTTCATAGCCCCTGGATCTCATCTATGAGTTTCTCTGATGCCTCCAGCTGTCTCTCTTCCAGATGCATACGGCAGTCCTTGATAGTCAGTAATCTTCTCAGCAGCTTGATTTTCTTTGCCCACTTCACCTTCAGCTGTTGATTCTGCTGCAGTAGCCATTTACCACAGCACAGCAGATGATGACTCTTCTGACTAGTGTTAGGTACCTCTGGATACATGGCTGCTGGTGTGCACTCATAGACCCCTCACCATCATCAAAGGGAGTTGGTGGTAGAAGCTGGATGTCACTTCTCTTGATATCTTTGCCCTCTAGCTGGATATTGGCATGGTCCTCATACTCTGCATCCAGATGTCCTTTCAGACTAGACACCTGTCATGGAGGCCACCTATGGGTTAATGACGTATGACATTTTTTCCTTTGTATCATACATCCCAGACTTCACAACTTATTTGTACAGGCCTATGTCTCTCCCCCTCCCCTCTCCTCCCCTTTGGTTTCAGCTGGAGCAGAAATACATGTCAGTAGCCGGTGTATATCCTATAGCATGATATGTATCTCTGCTCGCAGGCTGTCCAGATGAGTCACCATGAGGTCCTGGCAAGTAATGGATACCGCAAAACCCTGCCATACTTCTCATTGCTAGGATGTTGGGTGTAGCAGAACTTCAAGGTTTTCAATTTCCTAGGGACCTATCTGGTCCATCGGGGAGACAGACTGGAAAGGCTGGGTCACTAGCAGCTACAGAATGATCTTGAAGTTGTTGGGGAGAACTTGCGAGTTCAGAGGTATCACTACTGATATCCAGTTTATTTTATAATCCAAAAAGAAAGAGTAAGTATCAATGCCCATTAACAAGTGTGGTAAAGACTCAAGGGTCAGAAACAGAAGATATCATCGGCGTAAGCTAATATCTTATAATGATGTCCTGCCACCTCAAAACCATCCAGTTTAGAGAATAGCAAGTGCAAGAGGTTCAAGAGCCAGATTAAATAAAAGAGGAGAAAAGAGACAGCCTTGCCTGGTACTACGATGAAGCTGAAAGGGGACTGAGGGATAGAGTTAGCTAAAATATGTGCGGTAAGCTGAGCATAGAGAACACACACCATGCATATAACGTTATCACCAAAACCATACCATTCAAGCCTGCCAAAAGCCTTCTCCACATCTAGGGAGAGACCCACCAGAGGAACCGTAGAGTCATGTGCAACGGACAGAACATGAGTTAAGAGTCAGCCATTATCCTTAGTCAAGCGACCCAGCATAAAGCCACATTGATCCAAATGCTAGAATCTTGACATAGATCTTGTAGTCCAAGGTGAGTAGGGAAATGGGTCCAGACCTGGCTTAGGATTAATAATAATAGTGGCTTTCGATAAAGTACCTACATTTGGAGCTTGAAGAGTGAAATTATTATAATAAATCTGTAAATAGAACAATAGGTTATTTTGAAATACTTGGTAAAATTCAAAAGGGAGACCATCTGGACCCGAGGTCTTCCCGATTTAGTGATGATCAATGGCCAGCCCAGTTTCTGCCACAGAGATATCTTCCTCTAAGGTGGATGCTTTAGCATCTGTCATCGTTGGTTGCTTTAATGGTGAGACAAAATCAGAAAAGCAGATAGTCTCCGATCTCCCTCAGTGCAATACAGGGTTTGTTAAAAATCCTAGAACCTATCCAATATAGCCTCATCTTGCATTAGGAGCTCACCCTGAGGGCCTAGAATTGCCTTGATTTGTGTGGCATCTTGCCAAGCTTTGCATATTCTTGTGAGAAGTCAACCTGCCTTGTTGTTTTCATAGTAATAATGACTCTGTTGTGCTCTCAGCTGTTGTTGGACATCCTTGCCCAAGATCAAATTGTAGCAGTATTGTAGCTTTTGGAGTCCGGATAAGATCACCGGATCGGTTCCACATATTAATAGGCGCTCACCTGTCTGAATCTGAATTTCGAGCTCAACAAGGTCCCTATTCTGCTATTTATTTGCCTGTATAGAGTAAGAGACAATATGGAAGCACATAGTGGCCATAAAGGCTTCCCACCAGGCCCAAATGGTAGTGTCATGTGATTGATGTTCTCTAAAATAATTTTTTATGGCCTGTCTTATACTAATAAGAAAGGCTTCATCAGTCAAAAGAGTCATATACAGTTGTCAGGAGCCCAAGGATGATCAGTGGGGAGCACCCATGAGAACAAGGGTAACCGCAGCATGGTCAGACAATACCGCTCCTCTAATATTTGTGAACACTAATTGGGACATCAAGATTTTGGAAACAAGAAAGAAATCTATCCTAGTATGGGTTTTATGGGGGAGAGAGTAGAATGTATATTCTCAAGCATCTGGATGTTGTAAGCACCAGGGATCTGTAAGCCCAAGAGAGTCAAGTCCCCAGCGCAAAATCTCCCTCGAGGGGTTCTTATAATGGGATTGATATGAAGTACAATCCAATAACAGATCAAGTATTAGGTTAAAATCTCCCCCTAAAACTATGGTGGGTAGAGGCAGCCTCAGTAATTTCCTGCAGCAGCTTAGTAAAAAAAACCAGGATCCTCCCGATTCAGCACGTAGACTGCAAATAGATTTAAATGTAAGTCTCTTATCTTCACTAGAGCCCTAGCCCATCTCCCTTCCAAATCAGTCCATATTTGAAGGACAGTTGGGTGAAGAATTTTCTGAATTAGTATACAGACACCTCCTTTCTTTCTCATAGCTGGGGAGGAGACTATATGGAGAAAGCGACCAGATCTCAGCTTCATAAACTCTGACAAAGAAAGATGGATTTCTTGCAAATAGATAATATTGAAAGCTTCCCTTTGGCAATAGAGCAATATTTTTTTCCGTTTAATTGGATTGGTTACCCCCTTGATATTAAGTGACAAAGACTTTATACCTGCATTAGCCATTAGGACCATTTCAAATAATCAGTACTGTGGAAAGAGCAATTTCATCCTAGTGTGAGCATAGAAACTTGAAAGATATAGTAAAGCCATATAAACAATGTATTTTATTATTTATTTACTTAACTAGGCTTATATACCGCTTTTCTACAAGTCAAAGCGGTATGCATTCAGGTACTGTATGTATTTAGCATTGGAACAAGGGACAGATAAAACAGATAAACATTAGAAACAAGTGTAGTGAAGCCAACCTTCCAACCGGGAACAAAACCGGCCTAGACAATCATTACATTCAATACCCCTCACCCTCCATCCTGCCCAATCCCTCCACACACATCCCCACATCCATCCTTCTATTCAGACAAATCTAGTGAAATAACAATTGTATAATTATATAATTGTTACCCAATAGGATCATCATTCATCCAAAACACTCATACAACTTAATAAGGATATCAATCTAGCTTCTTCTTTTATTCTTCCCAGGGAACATAAAGTATGTCACCTGAAATGACATATATATGGTCCATGCAGAAATGGCGGACAACCACTCTATCCTGTAACAGGGTCTTCCTTATGCAGGAATATTGATGGAGTTCAGAAAAAGAAAAAAAAGCTGGAACATATGCAAAACAGCGGACACCTACAGTAATAAGTTAAATCAATGGACATCCATTTTATCAAACTCCTGAAAAAAGGCCCGAAGAGACTCAGCATCCTCAAAGGAGTATGCTGTGTTGTGTAGTATGACATGCATCCAGATGAGATAGTAGAGGCCATAGTAGGCAGCCGCTGCATGAGAGGCCAGCATGCTAGCAGTCTTTTCCGGCGATCAATGTTGGGTTTGCTAATATCTGGAAACAGCATGATCCAATGTCCCTCATAAGTAGGGGAAGTCCGAGTGTGTGCTGCTTGCAAGAGCTGAAGATTCTTAGGGTAGCACAAAACTTTGATCACAAATGGCCTGGGATACTTACCCGACGATGTTTTGTGTGAAGGAGCACGATGAGCACATTCTAACTCAAATGAGTGGGAGAAATCAGGTAATCATTTCTCTAAAAATACAATTGGATTGGTTCCTTCTGCCCTCTCTGGAATGCCCAGTATTCTTACATTGTAGCGCCGTGATCTGTTGTTTTGATTCTCAAGCTGACGTTCCACTTCAGCAAGCCGCTTAGGCAGTTTTCTAGCCTGTTGCAGGAGGTTTTTATGGCGTTGAACCTGGGTATCCACTGTGTCAAGGCATGAAAGAGTGGAAAATCGGGCTTTCATATCTAAAAGTACCGACTGTATAATCCAAGTGTCATAACATTGGAGGACATAAGTTCCTTACCTTGCCTTATTTCCTGCATGATCTCTCAGAGTCCATCATCTGAATCTTTACTCAATGCAATTTTGTGAGAAGTAAGGTATTGTTTGATCTTTTTCCTCTGGCCACAAGTGACAGTGGATATTCTAGCCTAGCCAGCTTGAGGGTAGACATCATCTCTTAGTTGTCCACAAAAATAAGCAAATTAATAGTGAGGGATAGAAGTGAGAGGGCAAGATTCTAAATTGAGTAACTAGAGAAAATCTGCTAGGCAACCATTTCGCTCTGCAGTTAGCTCCGCTCATCATACGCACTGTTCTGGTGCTATGCTCCTGTGCTCATTCAGTCAGTGCTTGACCACCTACCAGTCAACTCTACCTACCAGCATGTAAAGTTCTTGCATTTGATTGAAGACCTATGGAAGCCCAAAGCACTTTTCCCATAGATACAAAATGGGAGAAAAACCTTTGTAAATAGGCCCATGAGAAAGGGAAAAGGGGCTGAGAGAAGGTTGGGAGGAGGGGTGCTGAGAAAGTGCTAGGAGAGGAATAAATGAGATAAAATGCTGGCTGCTGCCTGGGAGATCATGCTGCTGTGAAGGACTAGATGAGGCAGAAAAGAGATGTAAGGGGAAAGGAAACAGGGCGACGGAGGCAGGGACTGGGAGTAGAACTGTGGGAGTTGGAAAGAAGTAGATATAAGCTGTGAGGATGGGAGGCGTGGAGAAAGAGGGCATGGGCTATGTTGAGGGAGCTGTGGGAAGGGGACATGATCTGGAAGAGAGGAAGAAGAGCAGGCAAAATGGACATAAGCTGTAGAGTGGAGAGGAGTCGAAAGAGGTGAAAAGGATTGGGAGAGAAGATGTGTGAGACTGAGAAAGAAGGAGCCTGAGAGAATGGTTGTGAGAGGAAAGGGAAGTAAAGTGGACATGATGATAAGAAAAGAGAGTGAAAGGAGAGGCAGGAGAGATGAGACTAGAAGGAAGTGAGAGAAGATAAGCTGTGGAGAGACAGGCTTTAGTAATGGGGGTTTTTCTTTCCGTGTTATATTTTGTATTTTGGTTTTATATTTGTAAATCAATTTGTTGCTAACACAAAAGACGGTATATAAAGTGCTACAATAAACATACTCTATCTCACCTTGAGAAATTCTGCTTTCGCTATATTCAGTTTGTCTTCTCCTGAAAATCCACTTCCCCATTTCTGTGCATAACAATGTAATCCTTCCAGTCTTCAACCTTGGTGTTATCTTAGACTCCTCTAACTTTTATTAGAGCAACAGCCTAGCACCCAAGAGATCTGGATTTGATTCCCACTGGCACTCCTAGTGACCTTGGACAAGCCACTTTACCCTCCATTGCCTCAGAAGAGAAGGCCTGGCAATCTACTTCTGGTCATACCTTGTCAAGAAAAAACAGGGGCTGCTGAGTCACCAGGAGTCAGCAATGACTTAATGACTTAAAGGCACTTAAAAAAAAAAACCTCAGGCCTTTCCAGCAGCACTTCAAAGCAAGTTACATTACATTCAGGTACAGTAGGTATTTTCCTGTCTCTAACAATATAAGTTTGTATCTGAGACAATAGAAGGTTAAGTGGCTTGCCCAAGGTCACAAAGAAAATCAGTAGGGTTTGAACCCTGGTCTTTTCAGGTCCAGACTGTTACCCTAACCACTGGGATACTCCTCTATATCTATAGCACTGTTTAAATACATTTAGTTCAACATTTAGCCCACAGCTGTCAATGGAACTAGATATTCAGCAGAAGTGTCCAGGGAGCAATTTCTGCTGAATAGCTGGTTTCAGCAGTGACAGCTGTTTGCTATCTAGAAAATAGCAATATTCAGCCACCATCCAGATAGCCAAAATGTATAGAGTTAGGTCTGCCTTTTTCAGCCTAACTTTATGTGGTTTCTTCTCTGGTTAGTGGGCTGAAAATCGCCACTAACCAGATAAGGTATTGTACTACCTTTGCCCTATCCACGGACCTCCCAGGCACTATCCGGATAGTGCCAAAGCAGTTAGAGGAAATATTCAGCAGCACTAACTGAATAGTGAGGTTTATCTGATTATATTTATTTATTTAACAAAGTTTTATATACCGCCTCTTCCTGTGATCAGAGGTGGTTTACATCGAACATAAGTACAACGTTTACAATAAACACTGGAACTATATACATTTAACATGGTCAAACTATATACAGAGAACTATGTACAATATCATTGCAAAGTCAGTCTTACTGTAAGTGAAATTACATGTTTAGTCTGTTGGAGTCGCTGTTGGCCTTCTTTGTTAACTCGTTAGGTTTCTTGGGAGTTTGTGAGTTTACCTGAGTGACCAAAATGTTCTATAAACAGGTAAGTTTTTAGGTCCCTATGGAATTGCATAAGGTCTTTTGTTGCTCTTAGTTGGTCGGGGAGTGAGTTCCATAATGTTGGGGCCACATAGGTGAAGGCTGTTGTGCTGGTGTATTGTCTTATGTTACGGATGTGTGAAGGAATAATATATGTGTTTTGGGAACAGTTTCTCCTTACTCTATGTAAGTTGTTGTGAGGAGAGTGGATAGGGTGGTGGATGCAATGTTGTAGTGATGTTTGAATGTAATCATTATATATTTGCATTTCACCCTTGAGGTTATTGGTAGCCAATGGAGGTCATGCAGAATTGGTGTAATGTGGTTGGTGCGTCTTGAGTTTGTGACTATGTGAGCTGCAAGGTTTTGAGCGAGCTGTTTTGTGGGTTTTTTAGGAAGCCCCTAGAGGATACTGTTACATTAATCCAAGAGTGGGGTTATTAGTGATTGAAGTACATTCCTAAAATCATGATCTTCCAAGAGTGGCCTAAGGTGCTGAATAGTTTTCAGTTTGAAATATATACTTTTTGTGACTGATTTTATGTGAGGAATCATATTTAAGTTTTTATGTAGAACTAATCCTACTGTAAGTATCTGACTTCATCCTTGAATTCAATGTCTGTGTCTTGTAGTGTAATTGTACTAGGTGCAGTAAAATTTGGGTTTCTTGAGATGTACATTGCCTCAGTTTTCTTGAGGTTAATTTTAAGATTCTGACTGTTCAGCCAAGATGAGATGTCTAACATGCATGCTGTTATTTTAGAGAAGTTTGGGTTGTTGGTGTCACAGGGGAGGTACATCATGATATCATCCGCTTATGGATGATAGTTGATGTTATCTGTTTTGAATATGTTACAGATTGGCTGAATGTAAATATTAAAAAGAAGTGCGGATAGGGAGGATCCTTGGGGATCCCTTGTTTCTGGGCAAAAGTTGAGGAGGATGAATGGCCTATTTGTACTTTTTGGGTTTGGTTGTTTAGGTAGGAGATAAACCATTATATTACATTACCTTGCAGTCCAATTTGTTTTATTCTGTTTATTATTAGGTTGTGGTTTATGATGTCAAAAGCAGCTGCTATGCCAATGAAGATAAGAATAAAGGCCTGTTTTCAGGAGTCAAGGCCACGTGTAAGCTTGTCAAATAAAGAGTGCATGAGTGTCTGGATGCTATGTTGAGGTCTGAACCCATGTTGATTTTCATCTAAGGGGGCATTTAGTTCAATATAATCCTGGAGCTGTAATTGCACAACTTTTTCTATCACCTTTGATAAGAAGGGTAAGCTTGATAATGGGCGGTAGGAGCTCAGTAGGTTTTGTCAGAATTTGCAGTTTTAAGTATGGGGCGGATTGTTGCCTGTTTCAAAGCATCAGGCATGTATTCTTGGTTCAGTGAGGCACTAACTATTTTGGAGATTGTTGGAGTAAATTCATCTTTTGTTGATTTTAACCAACTGACTGGGCATGGGTCATTTGGCGAGATGTGGTGTTAATGCTACTTACGATGTTTTTCAGGCAAAGTTGTCCAGGATGAGTTGCAGTGTGTTTTAGAGTGTATGGTGGTGGGACTGGGCGATCCAATGGGAGCCATATCTGGTCCAGGATGGGTAATTTTTTCTATATAGTAATTTGCTAGCTTTCGTGGGTGGATTTGTATGGTCTCACCTTCAGGGGTGCGGGTTCTAGTAAGGGTTTTTACTATAAAGAAAGGTTTTCTTGGTTTGTTTAGGGATTTGGATATCAGTGTTGTATGGTATTCTTTTCTTCTTGTATTTATTGTGTCTTTATGGATGATGAAATGTTCAAAGAAATCAAGGAAGCTAACAAAAGTTACAGCAGAGTAACATCAATGGGTGATTTCAATTACCCGGTATCGACTGGGTCAGTGTCACAGCAGGACATGCTAGGAAGATAAAGTTCCTAGATGAAATAAATGACTGCTTCTTGGAGCAGCTGGTTCATGAACCGACCAGAGGGTAAGCCATATTGGACCTAGTATTTAATGGAACACCAGATCTGGGGCAAGAGATAAGGGTGTCGGGGCCACTTGGCAATAGTGATCATAGCATGATCGCGTTTGATTTAATTAGTGGAGGAGGGATAGTAAGGAAATCCACAGTACAACCTTTTAACTTTCGAAAGGCAGACTATGATAAAATGAGGAAAATAGTTAAGAAAAAACTAAAAGGAGCAGTTGCAAAGGTTAAAGACGTATATCAAGTTTGGGTGTTGTTGAAAAATACTATCTTGGAAGTCCAGACCAACTGTATTCCACGCTTTAAGAGAAGTGGAAGGAAGTCCAAAAAACTGCCAGCATGGTTTAAAGGTGAGGTCAGAGAGGCTCTTGTTGCCAAAAAAGCATCTTTCAGGAAATGGAAAAAAGAGCCAAACGATGAAACCTGGAAACACAACAAGCACTGGCAAGTTAAATGCAAAGCATTGATAAGGCAGGCAAAGGGAGAATTTGAGAAGAAACTTGCTGCAGAAAAAAAAACATGTAATAAAGACTTTTTCAAGTACATTCGTAGCAAAAACCTGTGAGTCAGTTGGTCCATTAGATGATAGAGGGGTTAAAGGGGCACTAAGAGGCGACAAGGCGATAGCGGAGAGACTGAATGAATTCTTTACTTCGGTCTTTACTGAGGAAGATGTAGGGATGTTACCCATGACTGAAGTGGTATTTAAAGGTGCGGAAGAATTGAAGGAAATATTGATACATCGGGAAGATATCTTACAACTATTAGATAAACTGAAGAGTAGCAAATCACCTGGGCCAGATGATATGCATCCAAGGGTGTTGAAAGAAATGAAATGTGAGGTTGCAGACCTGCTATTAGTAATCTGTGAACTATCATTAAAATCATCTGTAATACCAGAAGATTGGAAGATGGTGAATGTAACACCAATTTTTAAAAAGGGTTCCAGGGGTGATCCGGGAAACTACAGACCGGTGATCCTGATGTCAATATCGGGAAAAATGGTAGAAACCATCATAAAGAACAACATTGTTGAACCTGTAGATAGTCATGGTTTAATGGGATATTCAACAAACAAATATGAGGCTTCTTCAGAGTGAACTACAGTCAACACTCTAAGGCAATCAAATTCACTCAATTACTTATTATATAACCACTTTCTTTTTTAACTTGCTGGTGGTCTCAGATAAACGGTAAAGTTTTGACACTTGATTATGGGTTAGGCAACCTCCCCCATCACAGTGTCCGTTCACATCAACGACCTTTAGCAAGTATTTTTTTAATTTGTGTAAATATTGCTTGTTAGCTTTTTCTTGTTTTTCATTAATTTCATTAATTATTTTATATAAAATGATAACGTTCACCACTCCACTTATCTTATGTAGAATGGTGTCGGAAAATGCCCCTTTCTTTGGCAAACAGCAGAATTAATAATCATGGGTGCGAGAGGACTACCCTTACCCTGGTAGCCACAGCAAAGTCTGCAGAAGTTATTTGGTAGCCAGACAGACATCTCTTTACAGGTATAGAGCTGTAGCCCACTGGTGACTGCACTGCTTGTGGAGCCAGAGGTTGGTGGTTTGAATCCATAGTGTGTTTCTTTATTTTATTCACTTTATTTATTTACATTCCCCCATATACCGCACTATTCTGCACCATTGCGGTTTACATTGCACAAACCGGACATACATTGAACAGGGCATTCTAACTTGGAGATACGTATTTCACAGGGTACATGGGGGGGCTGTCTGGGGCAGTGTGTGTGTGATTTGAAGTAGTACAGCCGGCAGAAACACGCTCGCAGTGCTGTAACCTTTCGGTGCCTCATCGGGCGCCCCATTCAGCACCTTCTAGGGCTCCCTATGGGCAACATTATAGGGTGCCTTAGCGGACAGTGCACTTATGATATGCCCTCTGGAGTGCCTTCTGTGGCACCGTATGTTATGGCACTGTGAGGGGGGGGGTGTTTGCTGGCAGCACTAATTAAAATAGAAATAAAATGCCTCCTACAGCATTCTTACCATTAAGGGGTACTGCCTCAGCCTGCCTTCTTCATTGAGCACAGTGGGGGGTTGAACCCATGGCCCCTGCACCAGCCATCAGTGTTTTAACCATTGTACTATGGCTCTGCTCCTTTATGTGTGTACATCAGGGCACCACTTAGCCTTCCCACGCACTATTGTGCATGGCGACAGTGCTTTGGAGGTACATCTGCTAGCACCAGTACGTAAAATAAACATAAAATGCCTCAGAATGCATTCTTGCTCATAAAAGGTACTGCCTCAGCCAGCCTTCTTCATTGGGCACAGTGGGGGATTGAAGCCATGGCCCCTGCATTAGCAGTCAGTGTTTTAACCGTTGTACTATGGCTCTGCTCCTTTGTGTGTGCACATCAGGGCGCCACTTAGCCTTTCCACGCACTATTGTGCACAGTGCACAATAGCGCGCCGCGCACATGTGCAATCGCTTACTCCCGGTTTTTTATTTTTTCTGCCTGAACCGCCCACTCCTTATATGGCACAGGCACACTACTGCGGCCCCGCACAATTTCGGAGTTTAGTAAACATACCCCTAAGTCAGTAATTGGACTGCCTTTTTTATATAACCTCACTATCCAGATAGTGCTGCTGAATATTTCCTCTAACTGCCCTGGCACTATCTGGATAACCTGTGTGTCCCTAGGTTTGGGTTGAGAACCCTTGAATAGTAAGTTTCTGCTAGCCAGATAAACCTTTCTAAATACTGTGCTCATTGTGTCTTAGGGGCATGTTTACTAAACTCCGAAATTGTGCGGGGCCCCTTTAGTGTGCCTGTGCCATATAAGGAGTGGGCGGTTCAGGCAGAAAAAAGAAAAAAAACGGGAGAAAGCGACCATACTTGTGCGCGTCACGCAACTGTGCGGGGTCCGTATTAGCACGTGGGAAGGCTAAGCGTCGCGCTGCTGGGCACACAAACAAGCAGAGCTGTAGTACAATGGTGAAAGCACTGAGCAATGGTGCAGGTGCCACGGGTTCAAACCCCCACTGGGCGCAATGAACAAGGCTGGCTCAGGCAGTACCTATTATGGGGAGGATTGTTTTAGGAGGGAGCCTAATTTTGTGCAGCAGAAGGCGGCGCACCGATGTGTAAGTACAGGAACAGAGCCACAGCACAATGGTTACAACACTGACCAATGGTGCAGGGGCCATGGGTTCAATCCCCCAAGGTGCCCAATGAAGAAGGCTCACAGAGGCATTATGTATTATG
Organism: Ichthyophis bannanicus; assembly: GCA_033557465.1. NCBI lineage: Eukaryota > Metazoa > Chordata > Amphibia > Gymnophiona > Ichthyophiidae > Ichthyophis > Ichthyophis bannanicus. The sequence goes on from CM066031.1 coordinate 1,297,920,164, forward strand.
GGGATGAGTGTTGTAGGGGGCAGGTTAATTTTTTTATCTCAGTTAACACTACTAGCAAACGCACTCACAAAGCGTGTTAACATAAGGCGGCCCATAAGGCACATGTTAACGTTCACTGTCCGGCAAGGCACCCTAGAATGTCCCCTATAGGGCCCCATATATGTTGCAGTACAGGGTAATGTATAGTGCACCTTATATGGACGGCAACCATAAAGTGCCCTATAGGGCGCCCTATAAAGCACCCTCAGAGGCACCTTATGGGTACAGTACGCTGAGGGTGTTGTTGCTGGCAACAACATATGTACATGACAGTTAAAAAAACATTGGACAACCCTCTAAAAGAACCCCACTGTGGGTTTGAACCCATGATCTCTGGCTTCACAGGCAGTGACATAACCATTGGGCTACAGCTCTATAGCTGCCAGCAAGCCCCTGGCTGGCTGCAGAGAGCCGTCATGTCACCACACAGACAGTCCTGTGGGAACCAGGATAGGGTTAGGCCACCCGTACCCATGATGCACTGCACATGCAAATCAGCTGACCACAGATGAACACAAGATGGGGAATGCACCCCAACAGCTCCCCGACCTGGTAGGGGGAAGTGTCCGTGTGCACCCACACAGCACCTCGGCCTGGTAGGGGGGTACTGACCGGGTGTGTTACTGGCACAGAGTAGCTACACACCGTCACATCGTGCGGGTACAGTGCTCACCCTGAGGGTGCGGTGATGCGCCCAGGACCAGGTCCACAACACCTGCCATGGCTGACAGAGGCCATGCTGGAGCTCCAAAGCAGTAGTAATCTGAGAGATAGGTAGTTCCTGCAGAAACACCCTGGATTACTCTGTCTGTGTCAGGCTGCGGGTGAAAAACAGGGTCCCCTATCAACAGATCCACAGTCTACCACCCTGCAATGGTGGCAGTAGAGTGGACCATCAACCCCTGTCCTGCTGGGGACCAGACACCCTACAGAGCATCCATAACACAATATCAGACAGACATTAGGCCAGGATATGCTAAGCTGTACCCCACCACCATCTGATATTCTCCTGCAGCAGGCCTTCAGCCACTGCACCCTGCAAGGCATTCCATCAAGACATATACCAGCTGAGAACAGTCAGCTAATTAATCCTGGTGGAAATGCATGCACCCAAAACTGGGATGGCAGTGCACATAAGCAGATAAGTCAGTGACTGGTACCCACAAGAAAACCCATACATATCACATGAGAGAAATACTATATAGCACTATGGGGGTGCCTAGCCATGCTGGCATCACTGCACAGTCAGGGTGGAGTGTGCCCCCAGCAGCACATACAGAGGTAACCCTGTCTGTGTAGGTGGTGTCCGGCCACTACAATGTCCCTGCCAGTGCCCTATGCCCTGTGCAGATGCATCCTGGCCAGCACACCCTGTCTGAGCTATACCCATGGTACTTTGCTGCTCATTATGCACATTGTCAGGCCAATACTGGCAACAGTGCTGGCAGTGTGGGCTGTGGAAGGTGTTTGCAGCCAACACACACTGTATAGACAGACACACACTCCCACACATATGCCAGCATTGTGCCACTATAGAGGGGTTTATCAGCCTTGCCCACCACACCAGTCCTGGGCACAGTACAGGCATGGATATGCTACGCAGTACTGTTGGGGGTCACTCCCCAGGGTGGTAAACACTGTCAGAGACCAGACCTGAAGCACGCACCGCAGACATCAGACAGCTTTTTATGTTGGAGATCAAAGAGCCAAATGTGCTTTAAGTAGGACAGTCTACCTGCCAGTACACATAGCAAATGTTTAAGAGCTGTCCACCGCATACCCAGGTGTAGGGTGGCATTGCTAAGGTATGCAGGTGCTAGTATTGGGAGATGCACACAGGGCCCAATGTCCTGCCTCTCCAGGAGGCATTGGCCAATGGGGCCTGGGGGTGTGGGTATGTTCGCCTCTGTTGGATGTTGCTTTACGGCAGAGTTTCCCAACTCCAGTCCTGGTGTGCCTACCACTGTTCGGGTTTCCCTGCTGTCCCTCATGAGTATGCATGAGCTACATCTACATGCCATGGGGGTGGTGCATAGATATGCAGCACAGGCATTTGTATTAGCGGCAGCAAGGAGCCTGAATGGTGTGTGGTCCTCCAGGACTGCATTTGGGAGACTCTGCTCTAGGTAATGCCCCTGTTCATGGTGTCTGTGATCGGTGTGCAAAAAGATAGGCGTAATACCAATGCATATGTCCCCAGCAATCCTGGTTTGTCCGTACTATCACGGTTTAGTTGTGTTAAAAATATGTGGACAGGATTGGCAGTAGCCCCAGCTGGGCTTTGAACCTGTGACTTTCTGTTGTTGTACACACTGTCTGTGTGCACTGCACCACTGTGTTGCCACAGATTGGCTGGATTCTGTGGGAAGTCCATGACTGTACATCCGACAGGGCCTGTCTGTTGCAGTGGACAGTGCCAGCCTGCACATGGATAGGCCACTGTCTTCGGTGGCTAGCAGCCACTGCCCCCCCACCACCTGTCCCCTTACGCCAACATGCTGGCATGTCCTTATCTTGGTAAAAGCATATGGCCTGATTGAGTTGTGGCACTCCCAGACTGCATTTGGGGGACTTGGCTGTAGGTAATGCCCATTGTCATGGTGTGTGAGCGGTGTAGGGTAAAATATGGGTGTTTGCACCATGCTTCTGTACTCTGCAATATAGGGGTGTCGTTAATATCTCTGTTTAGTGGTGGGTAAAATGTGGGGAATGGGTTGGTAGGTGCCACAGCTGGGATTTGAACCTCTGACTCTCTGGTCCTATAGGTACTGGCTCTGTCTGCTGCACCACACTGTGGCCACAGAGACAGAGCAGTCCCTGGAGATAGGAAACCTGATCAAAAGAGTAGGGAGCCCTGCTCTGCACATTTTTACTGTGGGCTCATTCACCGTGTCTGGCGACAAAAGTGCAAATAAAACCCGCAAATGGCCGCGGAAATTGGGGAAAAAATATAACAAAGCTGGCCAACAGTGATATTAATGGGCACACATAAAAAGACACACCCAGGAAAGCTCCACAGAAAGGAAATGATTTTTGGAAGGGTCTCCGCTCCGTAGACCCTTCCAACATTCATTTCTTTTTTTTGTAGCTTTCCTGGGTGTGTTTTTTATTTTTGCCCATTGCTAGCACTATTGCCCAGCTGAATTATGATTTTTAAACATTTTCGTGGTGGTCATTTTGGGTTTTATTTGCACTTTTGTTCTGTGCACATGTATCACACTGCTCACGTTTTGTGGGTTTCCCCTGTTTTGCTGTACATTGCTGACGTAAATGGTTTCTCTTCCCTTTAAATGCCCTCTACCGCGAGTGTTTCACTCGCGGTATTTTTGCTTTGAAATTCGGCCCCGATAATGTGCGGGAAGCCTCTCCCCTCCCCTTCCCCGCCCATTAACCCCGTCTCTCCGCCCTTTGGGAGCCTTCCTCCGCCCTCCGTTAGCCTTTCCACTCCTCTATCGGACATTTGCGGGCCCGTACTTGTGCGGGGCCCGTTAGTGTGTCGCACACCTGTGCGGGGGTTCATCGCACGTGTGCGGGGCGCTTAAGAGCACTTAAGTGCTGCTTTTAGTGTGCTATTGTGCGGCGCGCAATTGTGCGGTTTTTAGTAAACATGCCCCTTAATGTATAACATCACCAAACTCTTGTTACTTCCTTTGTGAAAACACTACAAAAGCTTATCCACCCTCTCATCACCTCCTGCTTAGACCACTGCAATCTTTGGTTCAGAGGTCTCCCATAAAACCAGCGCTCTCCATTCTAATCCATTCCAAATTCAGCAGTGCAACCTACTTATCGCCAGAGTTGCTACACTCACAGAACCTCTCACTACATTGGTTCCTTATTAGTTTCTATGTAGATGTCAAGCCCCACCTCCTCACCTGCATTTCATTACCTCTTCGGTCTTGTCTCTTCATACACTCTTGTTCATGAACTTCACTCATCCAGCAAATAACTCTAAGGGGCATGTTTACTAAACTCCGAAATTGTGCGGGGCCGCGGTAGTGTGCCTGTGCCATATAAGGAGTGGGCGGTTCAGGCAGAGAAAAGAAAAAACCGGGAGACAGCGACCGTACTTGTGCGCGTCGCGCTAATGTGCGGGGTCCACATTAGCGCGTGGGAAGGCTAAGTGGTGCGCTGCTGGGGACAGAAAAGAACAGAGCTGTAGTACAACAGTGAAGACACTGACCAATGGTGCAGGGGCCATGGGTTCAATCCCCCATTGTGCGCAACAAAAGCTTTTGTCTGAGGCAATAACTGTAATGGGTTAAAGTGCTGTAGGAGGCATATTAATTTTGTGCGGCATAAGGCGGCGCACTGTTAATGTTGGGCGACATTAGGCGGTGCGCTGTTAGGTGTGGGCGTCATAAGGCGTAGCACTGTAAATAGTGGGCATTAGGCGGCGCGCTGTTAAGTTTGTGCAGTTTGGGCGGCAGAAGGTGGTGCGCTGCTATGCCATGAAGGCCTAAGGCAGTGCAGCAATGTCCAAACACAAGACTAGAGCCACAGCACAATGGTTAAGACACTGACCAATGGTGCAGCGATCAGGGGTTCAAACCCTCGCAGTGCCCAATGGAGACAGCTGGCAGAGGCATTGTTTTAGGAGGCATTTAAATGATGGGCGGTATAAGGTGGCGAGCTGATGGGCATAAGGCGGTGTGCTAATGTTTTAGGCTTTTTAAGACTGGGCGGCATAAGGCGGCGCGCTGATGTACAATCACAGGAACAGAGCCACAGCACAATGGTTAAGACACTGATCAGGGGTTTGATCCCTCACAGTGCCCAGTGAACAAGGCTGGCTGAGGCATAATGTATTATGGGGATGAGTGCTGTAGGAGGCATATTAGTTCTATTTTATTTATCAGTACTAGCAAACTCACTCTCAAAGCGTGTTAACATAAGGCGGCCCATACGGCACATGTTAAAGTTCACTGTCCGCCAAGGCACCCTAGAATGTCCCCTATAGGTCACCATATATGTTGCGTCACAGGATAATGTATAGTGCACCTTATATGGATGGCAACCATAAGGTGCCCTATAGGGCGCCCTATAAAGCACCCTCAGCGGCACCTTATGGGTGCAGTACGCTGCGGGTGTTTTTGCTGGCATCAACATATGTACATTAAATAAAAAAACTTTGGACAACCCTAGCAAATTAACCCACTGTGGGTTTGAACCCATGGCCTCTGGCTTCTCAGGCAGTGAAGTAACCATTGGGCTACAGCTCTATAGCTGCTGTGGAAGCCAGGATAGGGTTAGGCCACCCGTACCCATGATGCATTGCACATGCAAATCAGCTGTCCACAGATGAACACAAGATGGGGAATGTACCCCAACAGCTCCCAGGCGTGGTAGGGGGAAGTGGCCGTGTGTACCCACACAGCACCTCGGCCTGGTAGGGGGTACTGACCGGGTGTTTTACTGGCACAGAGTAGCTACACACCGTCACATTGTGCGGGTACTGTGCTCACCCTGAGGGTTTGAAGAGGCACCCAGGACCAGGTCCACAACACCCTCCATAGATGAAAGAGGCCATGCCAGAGCTCCACAGCAGTATTAATCTGTGAGATAGGTAGTTTCTGCGGAAACACCTTGGATATCACTTTCTGTCTTAGTCAGGGGAACCCCTTATGGACACATAGGTGGGCTATGTACCACCACCCAAGGTTGAAAAAAAACAGGGTCTCCTATCAACAGATCCACATTCTACCTCCCTGCAATGGTGGCAGTAGAGTGGACCATCAACCCCGGTCCTGCTGGGGAACAGACACCCTACAGAGCAGTCAAAGTAGCTCTATACACCTCCACAACACAATATCAGACAGACATTAAGCCTGGATATGCTAAGCTGCACCCCATCACTATCTGATATTCTCCTGCAGCAAGCTTTCAGCCGCTGCACCCTGCAAGGCACGCCATCACAACACAGACCAGCTGAAAACAGTCTGCTAGCTAGTGCTGGTGGAAATGCATGCACCCAGAACTGGGATGGTAGTGCACACCAGCAGATAAGTCAGTGACTGGGCCCCAAAAGGAAACCCATATATATCACATGAGAGAAATACTATATAGCACTATGGGGGTGCCTAGACATGCTGTGGTCACTGCACAGTCAGGGTGAGAGTGATCCCCCAGCAGGACAGAAAGAGGTCACCCTGTCTGTGTAAGTGGTGGCCGGCCACAACAATGTCCCAGGCAGTGCCCTATGCCCTGTGCAGATGCATCCTGGCCAGCCCACCCTGTCTGAGCTATACCCATGGTACCTTGCTGCTCATTATGCACATTGGCAGGCCAATAATGGCAACAGTGCTGGCAGTGTGGGCTGTGGAAGGTGTTTGCAGCCAACACACACTGTATAGACCAGGGGTGGGCAATCTCGGTCCTGGAGGGCCGCAGACCAGTCAGATTGACAGGATATCTGTAATGCATATTGTCACCAGCAGAGGCTAAACTAGTGTTGGTTAGCTTAGTGCACTACTGGCCCTGACCTTTCTATTAAAAGAAAGTGTAGTTGCGACTGAATGGTCAGGTTTAAACAAGGATTTATTCCCCTCCCGGGGTTTTGCTGGATTTCCAAAAATGATACAACTTCCAAACTCAAAAGATAGCCATGCCTCTGGCATAAACAAATGGTTAAAGAAAAGTACAGCTTCTTGCTTAACAAATCAAATGACAAAGCAAAATAGATAATTCAGGTAAACACCTGGGCAGCTTCCTCTGTGCAGACTTGTTCTCTCTAGCAGGCTTATCTGCTTTCAGCGTAGAGAGGTCTCTTCAGTAATTAATAAAGAACAGTCCATCTTTTCATCATAAGACAAACATTCATTTTGGTCAATGCACATAGGCTCCTCAACTGCCTCGTCTTCCTTATGGCAGAGAGTTTGTAACTTCCTCCAGCCAGTGACTGGTCTCTCTTCAATACTCTCCCCACGGTAAGGTAGATAATTATCTGAGACTTGATAAAACTGCTTTGCAATCTTTCTATTGGGCTTTGCTCTTGTCAGTTTTCTGCCAGGCTTTACATACAAACATTCAGGTTCCTCATTCATACATATATCCTGAAGCAGTTCACTATCTCTTTCACAAGGATGTGAATATCTTAAAAGCTTCTGGCTTTCATTAGCAAAGAGTTTCCTACCAGCTGTTCTGCACTCTCCCCGTTGACTGCTGTCTCTGGGAGATCCCTCCTGCGTCACTGCAAAGGGCTTTCTGTAGTTAAGCTCACGGCTGGAGAATGGTTTCCTGCTCTGTCTCCAAGCCCTGCTTGGCTTCTTATTCCAGGCTTCACAATACACAGGGTTAGGCTGAAAGTACTCTGACCTTTTGTTGAAGGGTTTCAGGTTTTCTCTAACCTGCCAGGTTTCACAAACGCTTTCTGCTTCTGTGTCCTCAAAACCTTCGTCAGAAATCATACAGGAATCACATTCAGCCTCTCTTCCTGGATTCTCTCTCTCCTGGACTCGAGCATAAACTGGATCCTGCTCTCTGGCCTGCTCCTGAACAGTGGCCCGTTCCTCACCTAACTCTGCTTGCCTGCCAGCTTTCTTATGCAGATTTAGGGGCGTTTTCCTGCACATGTGCAGAGTGTTTCCCTCAGTGTTTGGGGAGTGTCTGTTGGCTGGGCGTGCCTTCAGGTCTCGTGCCTCAGCCTGCTCTGGTTGCCTATAGCAACTATAAAGCTTTTTCTCTCCCTTTCTGTCAGAGTCTGTGCTGAACTCTTTAGTTTTTTGTGTCTTAAAGCTATAGTGTGGATTTTCGGTGTTACAATATATATCGCATGCTTATTCATTAGGGATATCCCGAAAACCTGACTGGTCTGCGGCCCTCCAGGACCGAGATTGCCCACCCCTGGTATAGACAGACATACACTCCCACACGTATGCCAGCATTGTGCTACTATAGAGGAGTCTATCAGCCTTGCCCACCACACCAGTCCTGGGCACAGCACAGGCATGGATATGGTACGCAATACTGTTGGGGGTCACTCCCCAGGGTGCTGAGCACTGTCAGAGGCCAGACCTGAAACACACACCTCAGACATCAGAAAGATTGTTATGATGGAGCTCAAAGAGCAAACTGTGCTTAACGTAGGAATGTCTATCTGCCAGTACTCATAGCAAACGTTTGAGAGCTGTGTACCGTATACCCAGGTGTAGGGTGGCATTGCTAAAGTATGCAGGTGCTAGTATTGGGAGATGCACGCAGGGCCCAATGTCCTGCCTCTCCAGGAGGCATTGGCAAATGGGGCCTGTGGGTGTGGGTGTGTCTGCCCCTGTTGGCTGCTGCTTTACAGCAGAGGTTCCCAACTCCAGTCCTGGTGTGCCTAACACTGTTCGGGTTTTCCTGCTGTCCCTCATGAATATGCATGAGCTACATATACATGCCATGGGGGTGGTGCATAGATATGCAGCACAGGCATTTGTATTAGAGGCAGCATGGAACCTGAATGGTGTGTGGTCCTCCAGGATTTCGGAGAGTCTGCTCTAGGTAATGCCCCTGTTCATGGTGTCTGTGCTCGGTGTGGTAAAAGATAGATATATTACCAATGCGTATGCCTTCAGCAATAAAGGTTTGTCCTTACTATCACGGTTTAGTTGTGGGAAAAATATGTGGACAGGATTGGTAGTAGCCCCAGCTGGACTTTGAACCTGTGACCTTCTGTTCTTGTGTACACTGTCTGTGTGCACTACACCACCGTGTTGCCACAGATTGGCTGAATTGCCTGGGAGGTCCATGACTGTACATCCGACAGGGCCTGTCTGTTGCAGTGGATGGTGCCATCCTGCACATGGCTAGGCCACTGTCTTCTGTGGCTAGCAGCCACTGCCCCTCCACCACCTGTACCCTTCCGCCAACATGCTGGCATGTCCTTATCGTAGTAAAACCATATGACCTGATTGAGTTGTGGCACTCCAGGCCTGCATTTGGGGGACTCGGCTGTAGGTAATGCCTATTGTTATGGTGTGTGAGCGGTGTAGGGTAAAATATGGGTGTTTGCAACATGCTTATGTTCTCTGCAATAAAGGAGTGTCTTTACTATCTCTGTTTAGTGGTGGGTAAAGTATGGGGACAGGGCTGGCAGGTGCCCTAGCTGGGATTTGAACCTGTGATTCTCTGGTCCTAGAAATACTGGTTTTGTCCGCTGCACCACAATGTGGCCACAGTGATAGTGCAGTCCCTGGAGATAGGAAACCTGGCAAGAAGGAGTCGGAAGCCATGCTCTGCACATTTTTACTGTGGGCTCGTTCACCTTGTCTGGGGACAAAAGTGCAAATACACCACGAAAATGCCTGCAAAAAAGGGGGAAAAAAGATAGCCAAGCTGGGCAACAGTGTTATTAATGGGCAACCATACACAACACTCCAAGGACAGCTCCAATAGCAAGAAATGATTTTTGGAAGGGTCTCCACTCCGTGGACCCTTCAAAAATTCATTTCTAATGTTATGGAGCTTTCCAGGGAGTGTTTTTTGTTGTTGCCCATTAATATCACTGTTGCCAAGCTGAAGTACTATTTTTAATATTTTTGTTGTGGTCATTTTCGCTTTTTATTTGCACTTTTGTTCTATGCACATGTATCACACTGCTCACGTTTTGTGGGTTTCCCCGGTTTTCCTGTACATTGCTGACGTAAATGGTTTCTCTTCCCTTTAAATGCCCTCTATCGCGAGTGTTTCACTCGCGGTATTTTTTACTTGTATATTCGGCCCCGTAAATGTGCGAGGAGCCTCTCCCCTCCCCTTCCCCGCCCATTGCAGCCGTCTCTCCGCCCCTCGGGAGCCTTCCTCCGCCCTCCGTTAGCCTTTCCACGCCTCTATCGGACATTTGCAGGCCCGTACTTGTGCGGAGCCCGTTAGTGTGCCGCGCACGTGTGCGGGGGTTCATCGCACGTGTGCGGGGTGCTTAAGAGCACTTACGTGATGCTTTTAGTGCGCTATTGTATCCTTTTGCAACCCAGCGACCATCTACTGCTGACCCGATCGGGGGTTGAAGCGCCGAGCAGGCCAGCAAGCACTCCTCTCGGTCCTCCGGCCCAATCGGGGCTGTGGGAGGAACAAAGGCCGCATATTTAAAGCACCGCCATCGGCGGGAAAAGCCTTTTGCAACCCAGCGACCATCTACTGCTGACCCGATCGGGGGTTGAAGCGCCGAGCAGGCCAGCAAGCACTCCTCTCGGTCCTCCGGCCCAATCGGGGCTGTGGGAGGAACAAAGGCCGCATATTTAAAGCATCGCAGACAGGCAGGCCCGTGCCTGTCGGGCCCACGCCTGAGGACCTCGCCAGAGGGCCCTTTGGCGTGGCCCTTAGGCGGGGCACTACAATCACCATTGTACACCTAGAGAACATTCTACTAAGAATAACACAAGTCCTTCGTCAATCCACTCTATCACCAAGCTACACTATCCAGTCTCATCAGCCACTCTCATCTGCAGCCATCTTGGAAGCTCCCCGATCACGGTTGAGCCCAGCACGAGCGCCAACGTCCAGCAGCCCTCTTCCCAGTCACATGCTCTGGAGGGACTGAGCCTTGCTGCCACCAGACCGCCTACACTCAATGAGGAATCATCATCCAAGCCGTGCACGACAGAGCGCGAGCACCTCATGCCCTTCTAAGATTCTCCCAGCACAGCAAGTATAATTCCACAATCAGTATAAAGTCAGCAGCTTGCAACACAGTATCTAACACATACGCTATTACTATCATCAACAGCATATCTTCCACCAGGACTGTTGTCAGTAGTCCGACTGTAAATAATTAGCATCTTATCATTTTTAGTACTGTTGTCAGTAGTGTATCTAACCAGCACCGTTGTCAGTAGACAACCTGCAAATAGTTAACATTATTCCACATTATTACTGTTGTCAGTAATATATCTACAGTCAGTACTGTTGTCAGTTATCTGTAACCAGCTTACAAATAGTCATTTCTTATAGCTCTATTGTCAGTAGTACACATTACTGTTATCAAGAGTATTCTATCAATTGAAACAATTACCAGCAGCTAACCAGCTAGAAACTCTCAAACAATTTATTACTGTTGTTAGTGGTATATTATCTCATTATTGTTGTCAGCTGTTATTACTATTGTCATTACTGTTCCCAGTAGTATAATATCTCATTACTGTTGCCAGTAATACCTTATTAATCATAAACATTGTCAGAAACTAGCCAGCCAGTAACTCTCAATCAATCTATTACTGTTACCAGTAGCATATTATCATCTACCAGGTTCACTATCAGTTACAATCACAATAATATACTGTTGTCAGTAGCTTATACCAATCAGGATTGATACTGTTTCTAGCAGCTCTACTTACAACTCCTGCATACTCCAAATCCCCATTGGAATACCTTGCTCACATCTACTTACCCTACTATATTACTCCTTAGCTCCACCAACACCAACCCTTTAAAAATGCCACGCTCAAACATCAAAAAATTGAAAATATTCTATATTGGCTTAGTCTTAGCAATACTAGCCATTGACTTAACCCTAAGCCTAAACAGCTTAAACCACAAAACAATCCCTATTATTCATACACACATGCGAAACAACTACCAAATTGGACACATTTATCAAAATAACCATCCCAGATCAAATTTACATAGACTGATTCACATAAAACAAATAAACACACTTCAAACACTCAAGGGAACACACATAAATAATACACCTTCCCTCTCATGTATTCTTATCAACGCAAGGTCGATGAAAAACAAACTACCTATATTTAATGATTTAATATCCGACTTAAAACCAGACATATTATGCGTTACAGAAACCTGGCTCTCAGATACCGATTCAGTCTACATAAACCAACTTAATACAGAAGACTATGACACCTTCTATAAACATAGAACTAACAGAAAAGGCGGAGGTGTTTTAATGATGACAAAAAAGGTACTATGCGCCAAAGCAATACAATCCAATATTTCTGACAACCTAGACACACTATTAATAAATATTGGCTTCATGAAACTTTGCTTGGTATATAGGCCCCCAAACCAAAAACCAGACTGCATTGACTCTCTCATTGAACTCCTCAGCTCCTCAACTGAACAACACCCCATAATGATGCTAGGAGATTTCAACCTTCCCTCGCTACCAACATCGGAATCTAAACTATCCTTTGATACTATCTCCGACATAGAATATCATCAAATAATAAACACATCTACACACATCAAAGGTGGAATTCTTGATCTTGTCCTTCTCCCTAACTCACTCTTCAAACTAATCAACCCAAATTCAGTTGAATGCACTCAAATACCCTGGTCAGATCACCACATTATTAAACTAAACCTTACATATCCATCCACTAATACTAACAACTACATCAGAAATGTCACAACCACAAGATTTAAAAAGTTTAACAATGATGAATTTATTGACTTAACAATCCCCCACCTCGTCACAACAGAGACGAATTTAGATAACACTGTCAAAAACTGGCATGACACCATCTACAATGCCGCCAAAACTAATCAAATACACAAAAAGAGTAACCACTCTAACACCAATGCCAAACCATGGTTCAATACTACACTAAATCAGATGAAAAGGAACCTTAGAAAACTAGAACATAACTGGCGTAAATCCAAATTGACGATACACAAAGAAATATACAATAATCTACTCACTAAATACAAAGAAACCTTGGATAGCACAAAAAAAGAATATTATGCCAAAATACTCTCAAAATCATATAACAGACCAAGAGAGTTATTCTCCATTGTCAGAAATCTAACCAACCCCCAAACTTCTGACAGCGAAATCACAGACATCTCAGTTCAAACTTTAGCCCAACATTATCAAAACAAAGCAAAATTGCCATCAATACCTATAAACACTATCTTCTTGTCACACCAACATACAAACGAATGGTTAGAGTTCCATCCTATAACTACCACTACAACGCCATCCTGCAGGGTCTCCCAAAGAAAACTCTGAACATTCTGCAAATGGCGCAGAATGTAGCCGCTAGGGTCATCACGAAAAAAGGCTTTGCTGATCACATCACCCCGGTATTGATTGAGCTCCACTGGCTCCCCATCACGGCTCGTATAAAATACAAATCACTCACGACCACTTTCAAGCTCCTACATAACATTGCTCCATCCTTCCTCTCCACCTTGATATGCTCACAACCACCCAACAGAAGCAGAAGAACCTTCAACTCCAACACCCTCCTCATTCCAGCTGATATAAGAACTGTTAAAACCAATACTAGTAATAGAGCGTTCTCATACGCAGCACCTACACTCTGGAATCATCTGCCGCCAGAGTTACGAGATTGCAAAGACCTAACTGTCTTCAGGAAAACCTCAAGACTCATCTTTTCCAGAGTCATTTTAATTTGAATTAACCTAAGGGGTCTAAGTCCAGAACATATTTATGTACTCCTGCTCGTTTATTGTATAATGTATATATGTATATATGTAATTAGTACTCATATACTTAACAAACCCCTCGTGTGATGTGCCTACCCCCCTGATCAACCTGTACACACCCAAATTTACTGTACTGATTGACAGTCCTCCTTATGTTCTCCTTGTGTAATCAGACCGCTGCTGATCGCTGGAAGCAGCGGTATATAAATGTTTGCTAAATAAAATAAATAAATAAATAAATAAATAAAGAGACACTAAAAAACATCATCTCTGGCCTCAACACCACAACGTCTTATCTAGATCCATGTCCAGTAACTTGGATAAAAAACACACTACCAATCTTATTGCCCTACATTCTCTCAATAGTAAACCTCTCACTTACCCAAGGCTACCTCCCACCATCTCTTAAACACGCACAAATCCGGCCAATCCTCAAAAACAGCAAACTGGATAAAACATCCCCAACGTCATATAGACCCATATCAAGCATACCTTTTTTGGCCAAAATAATTGAAAAAGTAGTTCAATTACAAACACAAGATTTTCTTGACTCATCCTATCCTCTTGATGAGCAACAATATGGCTTTCGGCCCTGCCATGGAGTGGAAACACTCCTCACAGTTTTAATAGATGCACTCCTAAGAGAGATTGACAATCCTAAACAGGCATTTATCCTACTGTTCATCGACATATCAGCTGCGTTCGATAGCGTACACCACACAATAATGCTCAATAACTTAAAACAAATAGGATTAAACTCTACAGTACACAAATGGTTCTCATCCTATCTAACTGATAGAACACAAAATGTAAGAATTGGAAATCAAAACTCCACCACCTACAAGCAAGAAATTGGATTACCTCAAGGCTCAGCGCTGTCAGCTCTACTTTTCAATATTTACATAAAACCAGTCTGCAACATATTCAAAAGCTTTGGAGTAAAATATCATCTCTACGCAGATGATATTATGCTCTATATTCCATTCACAATTCCCAACCTACCGCTTCAACTCTTATCGGATTGCTATAATGAAGTCACAACTTGGCTAAAAACACAAAACCTCCACATCAATCACGCTAAAACCGAAGTTCTAATCGTAACCAAGAACAGAACCTATATCCCTCCATCACACATAAGACTCCAAAACCAAGAAATCAAAATAAAAAAGGAAATAAGATATCTAGGTGTCATGCTAGATACACACCTTACGATGGAAACTCACATCAGCAATACCATAAAGAAAATCTATTTCAAACTTAAAACTCTTAAACAACTCCGTCCACTAGTTTTCACACAGGACTTTATCAACATAATACAAGCTACAATAACCCCACACTTTGACTTTGCCAATCTAATCCTAATAGGCTTAACAAAACAAAGTATAAAACGATTGCAATTCGCACAAAATGCTGCAGCTAGAATCACATTGAAAATCAATTCCCTTCAACACATATCACCAATACTAGCCTCCCTTCATTGGTTACCAATTCAAAGTAGAATAATCTACAAAACAATAATAACAACATTCAAAGCCTTATATGCTTTGGCCCCACCCATGTTATGTAACTTAATACACAAAGAACCAGCTAAGCCTACATACAGAAAAGGACAACTATGCAGATTAAAAATCCCGAAAGATTTCACAAAAGCCCACAAATCAACAAACAATAGAGCATTTTCGCACATAGCCCCTACTATATGGAATTCCCTTCCCGAGGAGCTACGAAAGCTAACAGAGATCACAGAACTACGCAAGAAACTGAAAACCTATCTGTTCACCAAACATTATAACATAAATAACTCAATATCTACAATAGACAAAGGTTAAATAGACAATTTGGTTGCTCTATGCAATAAACCTTTAACCTATACAGATAGCACTCTCCAATGATGATCTTCTGACCTCCCCCATGTAATCCATGTATATATATTCATATATAACTTGTATATAGTTTCCACACTGTTCGGTATTATACCACATTGTTTGTTCTATACTTTATATGATGTTCCCTTGTAAATAAGTTCTGTATTATTGCTATGTTCCATGTAAAACAAACTTGATTTGTTAATTATTGTTAACTGTAAACCACAACTGAACTCTTGGAAGATGCGGTATATAAATGTGAATAAAATAAATAAAAATAAATATTGTGCGGCGCGCAATTGTGCGGTTTTTAGTAAACATGCCCCTAAATCTGTTCCTTTTTTCCCCACCACCAAATCTCAGCTCTGCGCTTTGTACTCTGTAGCTTGCATCACATGCTTGGAATAGATTTCCTGAGTTGGTGCATCATGTTCTTTCTTTAACCATATTCGAACTCTCATTTTTGACTCTGATTTTACGTTTTAACCATTGATTCACCTGTCTATAGCCATTTTTTTAAATCAGTGACTTTCCAATGTTTCTTATGTTCTATATGCTTGTCTTGATTATATTGGAAACTCTACCGACAGGAACTAAAGTACCGTATACACCAAGTAGCATTATAGAAGTGATAAGTTGTAATATGAGTAGTAGTAGTAGTAGTAGTAATGGAAACAAACTACGGGCTATATTTATTAAAAGGTGCCCCTCATTAGCACACATGAATGCCTGCTTTTTACCGTGTCTCATTTTATGCAATGAGACCTATCTACCAACATCAGGCATGAAAGCATTAAGGCATGCTAATGCAAACAGAAACATTAGTAAATATAGCCCTATAGGTTGTGCAATTTTTAAATCAATGTAAGTAGATACACTTGACGGCACTTAACAACAGCAACAAGTAGATATAGCTTCTGCAGGTACTTCCCCCTGTGGGCTTTGCGCCACCCCTCAACGGGAAAGTACGCATGTGTTTTATTTTTGGAAAAATTGCATAAGTAAAAAAGTAGACGGAGATTTGTACCTGCTTTTTGCCTTGAAAGCAACACAGGTCATTTTCAAAATGCAAAACTATGTGTTTTGTTACCTCTCCTACATTAAACCCCCTCTTGAGCCTACTAATTTTTTTCATGGATAAAAGTGCAGGTGTTGTCAATTCCTGCACAAAATTATATGCACATATAGAATGGGCAGTTTTCAGATGGCCTGTTTATCCAGTCATTAGTCATTTAATGAGGCAAGTAGCTTTCAAAAACTGCCTTGGCTGAGTGGAAGTGGGGTAGATACAGAGATACAGAACCTGAGAGAGAGATTATATATCTGACAGATTTTATATATATAACTTTTAATATATTTGCTATATATTGTTTATTAGTGGGTTTATTATTACTGTTGCTCCTCAGAGAACATTTCATGCTGAAATTAACTCTAGTAAAAGACCCTGCTTAAAATGAAGCAAGCTATAGAAATCAATAACCACACTGACAAAAGTGTTCTCAACCAAGGCCATCTATCTCGTGTTGTTGCAGTACAGGATTTTCTGTCCTAGCCACTTTTCACATTAATACCTCTAATCATTTATAAAGGCAGCTTGACTTCTCACCAAAATAATCTTTTTGTGCCACATACTCCTGTGAAATCTAGAAATAAGATACTCAAGATAAATCTTAGATTAGTAATTTGTTCCTTAAAACTTTGAGGGTCAACATTCAAAAGGACTTACAGTGACCATTCATTTTCAGAGGCACTATAAGTAGGATTTTAAAAGGGATGTCCAGAGCACAAGGTCCAAAATTCTCGAGGAGTAGCAATAGTGAAGGGAGGCATATATACAGTAAATGCCTTCTGAAATTGCTTTGTCTCTGTCCCGAAAGATGAACGTCCCAGTAACTGGTTCTGGAGATGGGCCTCGTGCAGACAGCAAGGCTGAGTACTTGAATGGCTGTAAGTCATTTCACAAATGTGGAAGTTCCTGAACCAGGTACTGGATGTGCTAGCAGGGGTATTTCAGAAGGGAGGGGGCAATTATGTTTTGAGACTTACATGTCTCAGTCAGGCAATAATCAGACATGCAGCAGCTGGCTAGTAATAGGTTTGGAACATGTAATTACATGCAGGTTTCTTTGTCCAGAAAATATATACTGTGGTGATGAAAATGCATTTTGCTCTTCCCCTTGGAAGCACTGCAACTATGAAATGAGAATTTTTTGGCATCATATTCATGGTCAGGAGCAGGTATAGGTATGGATGCCTCAATAACCAGGGCCAGATGTGCTTATGCCATTCTAAAATCGCATCACAACCTGCACCTCTGTTGCTTCGTCCAGGCCGCACCTCTGCCATGCCCCTGTGCTACATGGATGTGCTTGTGCTGGGGACTTCTATATAGTTGGCTTTCTAAAATGGGTCCGGTGATGTCTCTGTGATTTGTTTATCTGACTGTTGAATTCAGACATCCAAATCACAAATAGAGTTTCTAAAATCACTCCTATATCAGTGCCTTTCAAACTTTTATCCCATATGACCCCATTTTAACAACTGAAAATTCACACGACCCCAAATGATGATGAAATCAAAATAGCAGGTCTCCAAGCACTTTCCCCTTCTTCAACTCATCTAAAGCAGAAGGCAGCAGTAACATTAGTGGCAACAGCAGCAGCACTCAGCACAAAGTCGTCTGCGTCAGTGCGCAGTGTGTGTTTATAAATCTCAGTACTCAGCATGGGTTTCCAGCCTAATAGGAAGCTTATCCGAAGGGCAAGGCCCTATGAATGTTCACTGACTCACGGGCCACATGCTGACTAGTAACATAGTATAGGATGGCAGATAAAGACCAGTATGGTCCATCTAGTCTGCCCAGTAAGGTGACTGCTATTACTTGGTATAGATCACAGTGACCCCATTCACTTATAATGTGACCTCATCCGGGGTCCCGATCCCAAATTTGGAAATCACTGCCCTGTATGAATAGTGCCACTGAAAATTTCCTCTGACTGCTCTAGTACTATTCTTATAGTGTTGGGGCAGATTGAGGGAGGAGCAAGAGTGTTTTGCCCAGCTATGTTGATAGCAGTGATATTCAGCTGCTATGTGTATAGCTATGTGGTTCAAGTTAAGACAGGAAAATTTCCATCCTAACAAATCTTTTAACTATATATATGGCAGCTGAATGTCGCCGCCTATGTATAACAGCCAGGGTGAGTGTTCTCTACATATCTGGATAGTGATGATAAATACATATTATTTTTTAAATAAAGTGACAATTGTTTTAAACAAATGCTTATGAAGTGGAATTTCAGAAAGAACATATCGATAAAATCTGGGGCATCCAGGGCAAAATGTCCAAAAAAACCACTAGGGTCATTTATGCTTTGGCCCTTTTTTAGTAATTTGGAAATCCCTGAAATGGATGGCCATACAGGCAGCTACATAGATATTCCTGCTACAAACACGTAAGGCAAAGATGTCTATCTTATGCTAATTGAATATCCATGTAAACTATTTTGCATGAGGGAACATGCATCAGCATGCCGAACTGAGAATGAGTATCCTTATTTCCCTGCAGTTTGTTATCATCATGGGAAGTAGAGAGAATATCAGAGTACCGTCCTCTCTTTGTCCTCCAGGTGTCTGAATGCCAGAATGAGAGTTTTTCTGATGCCTACTTGTGCCCTGGAGCAGGAACAGACATGCATAGTCCTGCTAGTGGGTGCTTATCATTTCTGAAATCGAGAAAGCATGTTCAACTTTCCCGGAACACCACCAGTCATGCCTTCATCATGGCCCTTCATGATTTAGATGTCTTTGTGCTGAGGTTGTCTAAAGAACCGGCTTCTAACATGGGGGCTTGATGGACATTTCTATGATTTCGACATCTGCATGACCATTTGCACATGTCCAAACCATGAATAGGGCTTCTAAAATAACCCCTTTTGTATTTAAATATTGACCTCAAAAATGTCAGCATTCAACATACCCTAAAATACTGAAAGAGAGAGAATTAAAAAACAGAGTATGTATAGTGGTTATAAACCTTTGGGGTGTGTTTACTAAAGATTAATGCTCGTTAAGTAAAAGTTAATGTGTGTTTTTGCAGTAGCCCATAGAAATGAATGGGCAGTGGCAGCACTTAACACACTTTTTTACTTAACATGTGTTAACCTTTAGTAAACACACCCCTTAGCTTGAGCTATCCGCCACATAGCCCATAGGAATAAAATGAGCCATGCAGCAGGTAGCTTGAGCTAACTGCTAGTAAAATGGGGGCCCTTAAAGTCTGTCAGCTATACCCTTTCTCTTGCAGCATGCTGTATGGGGGAAGACTATTGCTGCTTAATTGTTGAACAGGTATAAAACTGAAGAGTGTAGTAATGTCAGCATTTACCGAAACCTGCACTTCTACATTTGCAGTGGTGAAATGCAACCCAAACTACAATTCCTTTCTCTGAACAAATAATGCAAAAGAATATAGATTGTTCCATTGTAAGTTCTGTCTCGTTTGAAATAAGCATAATTAAGCAGTTGATTTCAGTTGTCTTAAAATAATTAGAAATCTTTCAATGGACATTTCTTTCTTTTCTTGTAATCGGACCCACAACCATGCATCCCGAGAATGATAATAATCAATTTTTCTCCTCACACTACTGAGCTAGCAGTGACCCCACCTGACCCTGGCAAAATTGATTTTGTTGGTGAACTCCTGGCTGGTGCAAATTAATCTCAGATCCATGCAAGATCAGGGAAGCAAGACAGTGAGTACAAAGACTTCAAGTACTGAGGGGAAAAATTAGTTCTGGAGAAGGTATTTTAAGTTTGGTAAGATAAATGGTTACAATGACTTGCTTTGATAGAACATCTGTAGTAGAGGAGAGGAGACTGACAAGGCCTCTGAAAAAATAAGCTGTAATTTAATAGCCTAATTTCCTGCCTGGCCCCACAGAAATGTCTGTGTGCCTCTGACAGCTGATGAAAATGAACCAGAATTTGATTTGTTCCCTAGTGTAGGACATGTTAAGACCAATCTTTCCCACAGGCCTCCTGGGCTCTGGATATAGCAGACAAGTACTCTCACTAATTCATGCCCCCTCATTATGAATTTATAATGGACTATTTTATTCCTAATAAAATTCAAACTCTGTAATGTTCCATTTCATTGTTTAGTATTTTTCTTCCCAGATTTTAATATTCTTCTCTCTTCCTCACTCTGGAAATGATTATGTCTCTGTACTTGAGATGACCCTGTCTACATAAACATTTAGCAGTGCATATCTTATGAAAGATGTATTGATATCAACTTATAATACTCTGTCTATGCCAAAGTATTTTGTTGAGCAATATCCCAAAACATGCAATGGAAAACAAAAAAAATATTTATGTCATATCTTCCAATAGCTTAGTTGATAACTTCAAATAAACTTCACTAATAAAATATGGACTATATTTCAAAATCTAACAAAGAAGTTGAGCTAATAAAATAAGCTATGCACCTAGGAAAGAACAACCTACACTATGGTTACACGATGCAAGATTCCACATTGGGAACCACCACCCAGGAAAAAGATTTAGGCGTCATCATGGATAACATGTTAAAACCCTTCGCCCAGTGTGCAGTGTCAGCCAAGAAAGCAAATAGAATGCTAGGTATCATAAGGAAAGGAATGGAAAATAAAACAAAGGATATTATAATGCCTCTGTATCGTTCCATGGTACGACGCACCTTGAATATTGTGTGCAATTCTGGTCGCCGTATCTTAAAAAGGATATGGCGTAATTAGAAAAGATTCAGAGAAGAGCCACCAAAATGGTAAAGGGGATGGAAGGCTACTCCTATGAAGAGAGGCTACAAAGGTTAGGACTCTTCAACCTGGAAAAGAGACGGCTGAGGGGAGATATGATAGAGGTCTATAAATTAATGAATGGAGTGGAACAGGTAAACATAGATCAACTGTTCACGCTATCAGAATATAGAAAGACTAGGGGACATGTAATGAAGCTACAGGGTAAACTATTTAAGACAAATAAGAGAAAATATTTTTTTTACTCAACGTGCAATCAAACTCTGGAATTTGTTACCGGAGGATGTAGTAAAGGCTATTACTGTAGTTGGGTTTAAGAAAGGTTTGGACAAGTTCCTGGAGGAAAGTTCCATAAACCATTATGAAAAAGGGACCCAGGATATAAATGCTTGACCCAATACAAGCATTGTGGAAACTGTGTCTCTTGGGGATACTGCTAGGTACGTATGACCTAGATTGGCCACTGTTAGAAACAGGATACTAGGCTTGATGGACCTTGGTATGACCCAATATGGCATATCTTATGTTCTTATGTTCTAAGTTAGACATCTAGGAACTGATCTTATAAGGGAGCCGTGAAAAGGTATGCACTATTTACAGGCATAGATCCCGATCTTAAAAGGCTTAGGTGGTCAAATTCTGTAAGCGCGTGTATAAGTCCTATCATGTATACTTTCACTGTGGGCATGCATAGGTGCAGAGTGTAAGCAGAGCATACATTTATGTGCATAGGTTTTAAAATACTATAATGTATTTGCGTTTCTGAAAAAAATCTAGGTGTGGTCATATACACTTGGCCTAGAGCAAGTATAACTGTTGCAACTGGATTGTGGTGCATCTTCATATCCCTATTTTATAAAGTTCATGAGTACTTCACTTTATAAAATCAATCCCAAATACACACATGGCAATGTGTGTTAGCTATGCAGGAGTTTGAGAAATTAACCTTTAACACTGTGTTCCACTTTGTCTAGAGAAAGCTATAATATGCCTTGGACCCCCTTTCCTAACAATTCCAGACAAAGAGGCCAATGCACTAAAAATCTTTAAGTATGTGAATCCTTAAAACCAGTTTTTCAGGAGAGGCAGAGCCAGCTAATGTTAAGATGGCTGCGTGAAAGCGCTTCTCCCGAGGACCCATCTGGAAATTCCTATTTACCACCAAAAGCAAGAGAGGGCTCCAGGTTGAATGATAGCCCAATACTCACTGAACTACTGCGAGTATGACCACTACTAAACAGACCCTGTTAGACTTTGCTGGTGCGCCGGGTACAGGCTCGAAAAGAGAAAAATCGGACCCGTTATCTCCACTTAAAATGGCGATGCAGAGAGAATCTCTGGAGAGAATCTGGGAGCTTTTAAGTGAAATCAGAATAGTGCGGACTTTAGTTGAGAACAATGGAGATGCACTTAACGTGGTCCAAATAGAGTTGAAAGAGGTTCAGAACACACTGGATACTCTTAATTCTCGTATAGATAAAGCTGAAGAGAGACTTACCTCTCAAGAAGAACAAATAATACAAGCATTGAAGTCTGCCAAGCAGATCGATTGGCTGGAACATAACTTAGAGGATATGAACAACAGGGCCCGTTGAAACAATATTCGTATTGTGGGCATTCCCGAAGGTGCGGAGGGAGCAGACCCAATGGCTTTTTTGGAAGCCTGGCTTCTGAAGTTACTCAGAATTGACTTTAAACGACCATTCGAACTGGAAAGCACCCATAGAGTACCGTCACAGGTTGGCCCGCAAGGTGGAAAGCCTAGACCTATGATCCTCTGTGCATTGAGATTTCAGCAAGCGTCTCAAATTATGATGGGCGCTAGATCCTCTCCTTCTCTGCAGTATGAAGGACATAAAATTGTGTTATTTCCAGATTTTAGCAAAAGCACCGTCGAGAAGGGAAAGCAATTTTTGGTGCTGAGACCTAGGCTGCAGAGGCTGCAAGCCCGCTATGGACTGTTTAATCCAGCGTGATTCAAAGTTACATTGAACAATTCAACAAAATCCTTTGAGGACCCGAAAATATTCATGGCATTTATTGAAGAACAAGAAGCGCTCCAAATGTGCTGAAGATTCAGCGGGCCGAGGATGTCGAACTTTACTGGTTGTCACTTTCTTTGAAGAAACCTTTTGATAGAAGGTTGTACTCAATAGTGATGGTGTTGGTGGTTTTCTGATTAATGGTTCACAATTTCTTTTCAGATATTATATGGAGAACTATTTTATTGTTTGGTGGGGCATAAGTTAAAAAGAATTGGGGTGGAGTGGAATTTTTCTTTAGCCCATGTTTATTACAATGTAGATTTACTTAAACTCTGAGGAAGGAATTGTTTATATAATTTATATAGATGGTATTTGAATGTAACTTAAAGAATTAGGTCACCTGGGGCCAGAAGTCCCTCGCTGTCTTATCTGTTGGTATATTGTTATTTCCCTAGTTGGGGGTTGGATTTGGCTCTCTATGGAATGGGTAATTGTGAGGTGGTTTTCCGACACTGTAAATTACATAGCAGGTGGCTCTGTTGTTCAAAAAGCTGGGAAATATGGCAGATGGTTCAAAAGGAAAATTAAACTAATATTTCTGAACGTTATTGAAGAACAATACAGAATCCTATAAAGAGGAAAAATATCCTTACTTATGGTAAGAAACACAAGTTGATATTTTTCTATTACAAGAAACTCATCTACCCACTAAGGAAACAAAGAAATTGGGGGATGGGGGCTTTCCAGTCTTTTGCATTGAGTGTCACATGTATGATTTTCAACCAGTTGGTGAGAGGTCTTACGTGTGCACTAGGTGCAAGGAGCTCTTTGCTCTCAGGGAACGAGTCCATTCTCTAGAGGTTAAAGTAGCAGACTTGGAAAGCATAAGACAGACAGAGAGGTACATAGACGAGACCTACAGGGATATAGTCCTGAAGTCCCACCTCCAGTCTGGCAGCATCCCTGTTGCCATGGAGGAGAGAGGTCACGTGACAGGAGAGCATCACCCTGGTGTGTCAGGAAGTGATCCTGTAACTAGGACCTGTCCTCCAGGTGATGTAAAACCCTCTCGCACCGAGGACATTTCTCCAGGGCCATGTGCTCATGAGGGAAGGGTTAGAACAGCCATTATAGTTGGTGATTCGATCATTAGGCATGTAGATAGCTGGGTGGTTGGTGGACGTGAGGATCGCCTGGTAACATGCCTGCCTGGTGCGAAGGTAGCGGACCTCACGTGCCACCTAGATAAGGTCTTAGATAGTGCTGGGGAGGAGTCTGCTGTCTTGGTACATGTCGGTACCAATGACATAGGAAAATGTGGTAGGGAGGTTCTGGAGGCAAAATTTAGGCTTTTAGGTAGGAAGTTGAAATCCAGAACTTCCATGGTAGCATTCTCCGAAATGCTTCCTGTTCCACGCGCAGGACCCAAAAGGCAGGCAGAGCTCCGGAGTCTCAATGCGTGGATGAGACAATGGTGCAGAGATGAGGGTTTTGGATTTGTTAGGAACTGGGGAACATTCTGGGGAACGGAGGGGCTCTTCTGAAGGGATGGGCTTCACCTTAACCGGGAAGGAACCAGGCTGCTGGCATTAACCTTTAAAAAGGAGATAGAGCAGCTTTTAAACTAGATATTAGGGGAAAGACGACAATCGCCCAAGAGTGGATGGTTCGGAAGAATGTATCTTTGAAGGATACTACCAAAAGCAGAGAGGTTCCACAAAAGAGTAAAGTAGCCCAAATGCCCTCAAGTATGGAGCAGACAGAGCTTAAAGATCCCAAATTACCCATGTCTAACAATAGACAAATTAATATGAATAAAATACATTCTCTAAAATGCTTGTATGCAAATGCTAGAAGTCTAAAAAATAAGATGGGAGAGTTAGAATATATAGCACTAAATGAAAGGTTAGATATGATTGGAATATCAGAGACATGGTGGAAGGAGGACAACCAGTGGGACACTGTGATACCTGGGTACAAACTGTATCGAAATGATAGAGCTGATCAAATTGGTGGAGGGGTTGCTCTCTATGTTAGAGAGGGCATTGAGTCAGAAAGGATTAAAGTTTTGCAGGAAGCAAAATCTGCTGTAGAATCTATATGGATTGAAATTCCATGTAAAAGGGGGAAGGCAATGGCAGTGGGGGTGTACGATCGAGCGCCTGGCTAGAATGACCAAATGGATGATGAAATGCTCAAAGAAATCAAGGAAGCTAATAAAAGTCACAGCACAGTAATAATAATGGGTGATTTTAACTATCCCGGTATCGACTGGGTCAGTGTCACATCAGGACATGCTAGGGAGATAAAGTTCCTAGATGAAATAAATGACTGCTTCTTGGAGCAGCTGGTTCATGAACCGACCAGAGGGGAAGCCATATTAGACCTAGTCCTTACTGGAACACCAGATCTAGTGCAAGAGATAAGGTTTTGGGGCCACTTGGCAATAGTGATCATAGCATGATCGCCTTTGATTTAATTAGTGGAGGAGGGATAATAAGGAAATCCACAGTACTACCTTTTAACTTTCGAAAGGGAGACTATGATAAAATGAGGAAAACAGTTAAGAAAAAACTAAAAGAAGCAGTTGCAAAGGTTAAAGATGTACATCAGGCTTGGCTGTTGTTGAAAAATACTATCTTGGAAGCCCAGACCAGCTGTATTCCACGCTTTAAGAAAAGTGGAAGGAAGTCCAAAAAACTGCCAGCATGGTTTAAAGGTGAGGTCAGAGAGGCTGTTGTTGCCAAAAAAGCATCTTTCAGGAAATGGAAAAAAGAGCCAAATGACGAAACCTGGAAACAACACAAGCACTGGCAAGTCAAATGCAAGGCATTGATAAGGCAGGCAAAGGGAGAATTTGAGAAGAAGCTTGCTGCGGAAGCAAAAACGCGAAGTAAAGACCTTTTCAAGTACATTCGTAGCAAAAAACCTGTGAGTCAGTTGGTCCATTAGATGATAAAGGGGTTAAAGGAGCACTAAGAGACGACAAGGCAATAGCGGAGAGACTGAATGAATTCTTTGCTTCAGTCTTTACTGAGGAAGATGTAGGGATGTTACCCATGACTGAAGTGGTATTTAAAGGTGCGGAAGAATTGAAGGAAATATCGATACATCGGGAAGATGTATTACAACTATTAGATAAACTGAAGAGTAGCAAATCACCTGCGCCGGATGGTATACATCCAAGGGTGTTGAAAGAACTGAAACATGAGTTTGCAGACCTGCTATTAGTAATCTGTGAACTATCATTAAAATCATCTCTAATACCTGAAGATTGGAGGATCGCCAATGTAACACCAATTTTTAAAAAGGGTTCCAGGGGTGATCCGGGAAACTACAGACCAGTGAACCTGACATCAGTACCGGGAAAAATGGTAGAAACCATCATAAAGAATAAAATTACTCAGCATGTAGATAGTCATGACCTAATGGGAGACAGCCAACATGGCTTTAGACAAGGAAGATCTTGTCTTACTAATCTGTTATGTTTTTTTGAAGGAGTGAATAATCAGGTGGACAAAGGTGAGTCGGTTGATATTGTGTATCTGGACTTTCAGAAAGCCTTTGACAAGGGCCCTCATCAGAGACTTTTGGCAAAACTAAAGAGTCATGGGATAGGAGGCAGTGTACTATTGTGGATCAGGAACTGGTTAAAAGATAGAAAGCAGAGGGTAGGGCTAAATGGCCAATTTTCCCAATGGAGAAAGGTGAATAGTGGTGTACCCCAGGGATCTGTGCTGGGTCCGCTGCTTTTTGACATATTCATAAATGACCTGGAAAGTGGAATAACGAGTAAGGTTATCAAATTTGCAGATGACACACAACTGTTTAAAGTTGTTAAAACCCTAGAGGATTGTGGAAAACTGCAAGAGGATCTTGATAAATTGGAAGACTGGGCATTAAAATGGCACATGAAATTTAATGTGGACAAGTGCAAAATTATGCACCTAGGGAAGAACAACCCAAACTATGGTTACACGATGCAAGGTTCCACATTAGGAACCACCACCCAGGAAAAAAATTTAGGCGTCATTGTGGATACCATGTTAAAACCCTCGGCCCAGTGTGCAGCGGCGGCAAAGAGAGCAAATAGAATGCTAGGTATGATAAGGAAAGGAATGGAAAATAAAACAAAAGATATTATAATGCCTCTGTATCGTTCCATGGTGAGACCGCACCTTGAATATTGTGTGCAATTCTGGTCACCGTATCTTAAAAAGGATATTGTGATTTTAGAAAAGGTTCAGAGAACAGCCACCAAAATGGTAAAGGGGATGGAAGGATACTCCTATGAAGAAAGGCTTAAAAGGTTAGGGCTCTTTAACCTGGAAAAGAAACGGCTGAGGGGAGATATGATAGAAGTCTATAAATTAATGAACGGAGTGGAACGGGTAAATGTAGATCGATTGTTTACCTTATCAGAATATAGAAAGACTAGGGGACATGCAATGAAGCTACAGGGTAAACTATTTAAGACTAATAAAAGAAAATATTTTTTCACTCAACGTGTAATCAAACTCTGAAATTTGTTACCGGAGGATGTAGTAAAGGCTGTTAGTGTAGCTGGGTTTAAAAAAGGTTTGGACAAGTTCCTGGAGGAAAGGTCCATAAACCATTATTAAGAAGGGAACCAGGATATCAATGCTTGAACCAATACAAGCATTGTGGAACCTGTGTCCCCTGGGGAAACTGCTAGGTACATATGACCTAGATTGGCCACTGTTGGAAACAGAATACTGGGCTTGATGGACCTTTGTCTGACCCAGTATGGCATATCTTATGTTCTTGTGTTCTTATGAATTAGCCGGACATGACCCGGTGGCTCAGAAAAAAAATGGGGTAGTGACTTTAATCCGTAAATCATTAGGGGCAAAGGTTGAGTCTATTAGGAATGATGTGGAGGGTAGATGGGTTAAGACAAGGATTAGTATTGATGACTCAAGAGTGGTAATATTTAATATTTATGCCCGAAATAGTGATGACCCCTTATTTTTTCAAACATTAACAGAAAATTTACAGGAGGAAGCACAATTTTCATTAGTGGTGGGCGGTGACTTTAATTTGACTTTAGACCTTCTGTTAGATCTTAATCCAAGTAAAAAAAAATGCCTTTCCAGAGCTAGTCTAGTCCTTAAAGCCTCCATGGATTCAGTAGGACTGGTAGAT
Organism: Ichthyophis bannanicus; assembly: GCA_033557465.1. Taxonomy (NCBI): domain Eukaryota; kingdom Metazoa; phylum Chordata; class Amphibia; order Gymnophiona; family Ichthyophiidae; genus Ichthyophis; species Ichthyophis bannanicus. The sequence goes on from CM066031.1 coordinate 1,297,948,400, forward strand.
ATATGGAGATTGTTCCACCCTACTGAAAGGGATTTTACCTTTTTCTCCCCCCCCCCCCCACAGCTCATATTCACGAATTGATTTTTATTTGGTCTCTAAAATCCTAGTATCTGAAATTCAGTTTGCAGATATCCAGGCTATGCATATCTCGGATCACGCTGCAATTACGTTAGGCTTACAAAATATGAGGAGGAGTCTACCGTCTGGTCCATGGTCTTTTAAAAGGTCATTATTATCAGAAAGGGAATTCCAAGAAATTGTTAAATTGGCTTTGATTGAATATTTTAATGTCAACACTCCACACGCCATGGCTGGATGGGCATGGTGGGAAGCATGCAAAGCGACAATGAGAGCAGTAATCACGAGTTATTCTATAAGGGATGCACGACAAAAAAAGGCCCATTTAAAAGCATTGGAGGAGCAAATTAGAGCAGGGGAATGGCTTTGGCATAAAAAAGTGAACCTAATATCTTAAATTGTTTGCAAAGATTAAGATATCAATATAATTCTATATTGAGCTCAGAGGTCCAACAAGTTATGAGTCATCAACAATCGCGTTATTACACAGAACAAAATAAAGATGGTAAATTGCTGGCGTCTGTATTAAAAGGCAGGTGCAATAGAACCTATATAACTAATATCCTCGACAACAAGCAGAATGTTTTAACAAAGGACGAACAGATCTTAGATGCTTTTGTGAAGTTCTATGCTACATTATATCAATCTGAAGTAACAGTGGGTCAGGATGCATACAGTGAATTCCTAAAACATTCAGAGAAACCTTCATTAGAGGAAGATCAGGTTAAGGAGTTGGATAAGCCTATATCAGAGGCAGAGATACAGCTAGCAATTAAATCCATGGCACAGCCTATATCAGAGGCAGAGATATAGCTAGCAATTAAATCCATGGCACAAAGCTGCTGGTCCAGATGGTATTCCAAATGAGTTTTATAAAGTGTTTGCTAAGGAACTTAGTCCTCAGAATGACCAAATGGATCATTGGTTATTACAGGAGAATTTGGATGACACTGGATGTTTCTCCGAGGTGACTATTGTTATTCTGGAAAAACCGGGAAAGGATTCCAGGCTGGTTAGTAATTATCGGCCAATTTCGCTTTTAAACGCAGATTATAAAATCTATGTGGCGGTCTTAGCACGCTGTCTGTCACAGTATCTAAATGGGTTGATACATGTTGACCAATGTGGTTTTGTCCCTGGCCGCTTAACTACACACAATGCTAGAATGTTATGCAATTTGATTGAAAAAGCAAACAAGTTAGATTCTCCATTTGTAAGCCTATCGCTTGATGCAGAAAAGGCGTTTGACAGGCTTAAATAGCCTTTTTTATTTAAGGTTTTAGAGTGGTTTGGATTTGGCTCGTCTTTTATTGACATGTTTAGAGTTTTATATGCCAAGCCAATGGCCCTCATATATGCTAATGATTTACTATCTCAATCGTTTGCATTGCATAGGGGCACCTGACATGGGTGTCCCCTTTCACCTCTTCTTTTTAACTTGGCATTGGAGCCGTTGACGCTGGCTATTAGGCAATCAGATAGTATCAAAGGTATTCTGGTAGGTGAGCTGCAGATAAAGCTTTCAGCTTATGCGGATGATCTTTTGCTTTTTACCCAACCTTCGTCGGTAAAGGTCATTCTGAAGGTAATTGATAGTTACTCTGTAATCTCAGGGTATAAAATAAATTGGAATAAATTGGTGGCTTTTCCTTTAAATAACTTGACTACTGCAGCTTCTATGGCGGCGTTCCCATTCCAGTGGGAAACAGGGACTGTCAAATATTTAGGAGTCCAGTATTGCGCTTCATTCATTAGATTTGACCATACAAACTAATTGTAAAGAGCTTTTGGAGATGGTAAAACAATTAGTTTAAATTGGTCTCCTTTACATATCACATGGTGGAGCAGACTAGAAACAACAAAGATGATCTTAATGCCAAAAATAAATTATGTTTTAGGCATGCTACCAATAATACTCCCTGTAGCAACTTACAAATCCTTGGAAAGAGCTTTGGTCAATTTTCTGTGGGGAGGGAAACGACCTAGAATTGCCCTCAGCAAATTAAAGGCTGCCAAAGGGAAAGCGGGTGTATTATTCCCAGATTTCCATCATTATCATTTAGCATCTATGATAAAGCAAGGTGCCTTATGGTCCTTAAGTGAGGAACTTCCCCAAAAACCTAGCTGGTTAGAAGTTGAAACTCGTATGACTGCACCATGTCTGGTACATCTGCTTCTTGGAACAAGGTTTGGGGATTGGTCGGCAGTGGGACAGGTAGTTACCTCTACACAGGATGCCTTGTTAGCTCTTGAGTCAATGGTAGGCAAGGAAAATCCACCTTCTAGATCCTTATCATTATGGTGGAATCCTTTAGTTAAAATCAAAAAGGTTACCATTGCCTGGAGGCAGTGGCAGAAGTGTGGTATTTGGACATTGGGGCAACTATTAACCTTAGGCAAATGGTAATCATTTCTCGACATACAGAAGGAATTCTCGCTATCGACTACATCCCACTTTCAATGGTTACAGCTGAAACATTGTATTAAGGCTACTAACATAGATCTCATTAATCTTTCAGATACTGAGATTTTAGTTAACAATATCAGAGATATTGTGGGGAAACCGGGGGGCAATCTCAACATTATATGCCATTTTTAGAGACTGTTCTTCTACGGTCCTAAAGGACTCTCGAAGGTTTGGGAAAATGATCTGGCTTCTCGCCACAAGAATGGGAAACTTTATGGGGCCCTATCACAAGAGTATCTAGATCAGCGGCGCTTACTCAAACTTTATACTTTTTCTTACACTGTGCTTATATTACTCCTATAAAAATATCTAAATGGGACAAACAATTGAAAGGATATTGCTGGACATGTCAGGACCAGATAGGCACCTATACTCATATGGTTCTCGAATGCCCATTCGTTCAGAGATTTTGGATCCCAGTATGGAGAAGAATTCAGAGAATATATTATAGTTCTCGGCTCCCTTGACGTGGAATGTCATTAGTTTAAGGTCTTTGTCAGGTATCCCATCTTTAAAGAAAGAGAAGCAATTTTTATCGAATTTTATGATAGCAGTAGCTTTAAAAAGCATATTTACCAATTGGAAAAACCTTAATAATCTGAGTTGGAAAATATTGTGGAACTCATTATGTCAATATAGAAGCTATGAAAAAATATATAGCACTATATCCTATTTGGGGGGGGGGGGGTGTTATCAAACCTAGATAAATGGTCTCTGTTAGATGATTCTGCTGCTTGTATATGACATAGCCTGTGAAGGGGTAAGTTAAGTGTTGGAACTTGAATGGTAATTCTGGATTCACTCATAGAGAGCCGGGGGAGGGAGGGTATGGTTTATCATTTTATTTGTATTGTATACATGGTAGTTGTAGGCTGTTTTCAAAGTTGTACAATTCTAAAAATAATTTAAAAAAAAACAAACAAACAGGTTTTCAACCTTCCCACACTAGAGGTATAGCCTAATGCCTATAGTAAAAGGCTAAAAACCAGGTGAAAAAAACAGGTACAAATCCCATTGCTACCTCTTGGGATCTTGAGAAAGTTATTTAATCCTCCATTGTCTCAGATGCAAACATAGATTAGAAGCCCTATGAGGATAGGAAAATATGTTCTGTAGTTCAATGTAACTTGCCTTGAAGTCCTGAGAAAGGTGTGAGCTAAATCCCCTTGCCCACAGTGTTTGAAGGCTCACAATCTGCTTGCTGATCATCTCTTTAGGACCGTTAAGTTCCAACACTTAACTTACCCCTTCCTTAGAGTTACCTTTAAAAAAATCTCTTCCCTCATAGAGGCTGCAGGTACAAAAGTACTTGGTACATTTACAGGTACAAACTCCCAGAATCAGGTGCAGGGGGGAAAAAAACTACCTGTGCACAGGGTCAGTGCAAGGAGATGAGGTGCCCTAAGCAAACATCATCCATTGTCTCCCCCCCCCCCCCCCTGGCTAGCCACCCACCTCTCATTGCCAACTCCATTGTCCCTCACTGGGACCTACAGCAGTAACAAGGATTGAAACAGCCCCGTGGCACTTACCTGCAAATTTCCATGTTGCGGGGTTGCCTGCTTCCATCTCCGCCAATGGCTGATGGCTGACTTCCTGTTTGCATGGGATGGAACTGCCCCCATGCAAACAGGAAGTAAACTATTAGAGGGGGCAGAAGTAGACAGGAATGAAATAAACCTAAAGACAGATGGAAGAAATGGAAAAAAAAAGGATGAAACAGAATAATTAATTTCAGAGAGAGATGTAGGGAAGGTGGGGGAGAAGACAGGGACAGCAAAAAAACAGAAAATGAAAATGAGATCCTGTAAAAGGACCTAGGAGAAAATCAACTAAAGGAAATGGTAAAGAGAGACCAGGACCAACCCAGCTAAAAAAAACAAAAAAATATTTTCCATTTTAGAGAATGAAATATGTCAGCTTTGAAAAGGTGGATTTCTTGTACAGGAGGAAGTGCATTTCTCTTTCTTCCTCCAGTGTTCTGCTGCTCACAGTCTGGCTTCTCATGGAAAGAGACAGGCACTTCCTCCTGGCATTTTCCATGTAATTTTTTGTTTTGATATTTGTTTCTCAACTGTCGTCTCTCATTCTTTTTTTCTAGGTGATGGCCTATGTTTTCCTTATGTAACCATAGTGAGAGATTCTGTTAGGCCCGGGGGCATGTTTACTAAACTGCTTTAGCTGTTAACACAGAAGAGAGTGCTCGCCAAATGCGCTGTGCTCGCCAAATGCACAGTGATTTTCTGAGCTATCTGCAGACCTCGCGTTAGCTACAGTCATGAGTGGGGTGAGGGTGGAGAGTGGGAGTGCCAGCACATAGTAACCAGTGGATTTGCAGACAGCATGGATGCACCTAGCGCTGTCTCTGTGGGTGACGTTATTTATTTATTTAATGATTTTTTTTTATACCTTTCAGAGGTTAGCTGCATCCTAGCTGCTGTCTGTCCACACTTTCTGCATTTTGGTGTGGTATCTTCTGGGGGAATTCTGTTCACACCCCCAACAGATACCACATGGCTCTTGCATCTACCATGGCGCTATTTGCACTAACACATTGCATCAACTGCAAAAGCCTAACGCGGTTTAATAAAGATGCCCCATAGTATGTACGTTCTGCGTGGAAAGCGAAAGCAATCTGACTTGGTTATTTTTCCCAGCTGGAGGTTATTGGTGTTCTAGAATATTTGCAGTGCTGACTTTTCATAGATGTGCTCATGTTTTAGGGCCCAGGCAATATTGCCGATATTTCAGTGCTGCCTTCTCATAGAGGGATTCTGCTGTTTGAGTTCTGGGACTTAACGCGGTTTGGTATGCAGGTTTGCTATACAGCTGCCTTCCGAGTGCTTTTAGTGAAGGGTTTCGTGTTTCCTCGCAAAGTGCCTGCGGAGGAAGAAAGTTAGGGCCTCTTTTACTAAAGCCCATTAGCTGGTTAACGGGCATTTTCATGTGTGGCTACAGGCAGTTGGGAACACTAATGCACAATACTGTCTGCCTTTGCATGTTAAAACACAGATTAATCGACCATTGGGGGATGAGGGGTGGGATGGACAGAGAGTAGGCGAGGAGAGCGCATTACCACTAGTGCCAGAGCAATTCCTGCACGCTCAGCGGCAATGTGGTTCTTAATGTGGGTTCACCTAATAGGAGTCATTAAGTGAACTCAAGGCAGTGGAGTGCACGTTAGTAATGCCCCCAACAGCTAACATGCGGTCTTTGCTATTAATGTGCGTGAAATTCACACACTAATGGATAATCTTTAGCTGGATTTAGTAAAAAGGGCCCTAAATGTCAGTTACAAAAGTGACAACAGAATTAGAATAGGAGTAGGAGAAACATGCTCGATCACCCTTGCCGGCCATTTAGCGAGAATACTTTCATGAATTACTTTTTATTTATAAATGTGTGCACTGAGATTTTAAGCCAGAGAGAGGTTGGATATGATTCTGTTAGCGGTTAGAGCATCTAAAAAAAATTTTTTTTCAGCCACTTGGCAGCTGCAAATTTTCTGGTGCACCACCAGCTTAAGCAGTTACCCTATGCCCATGTTCGGGCGATTTTAATTTATTCATTTTGAAAGTAGAAAGCCAGCTGCTAAACAACACACACCATTTACAAAGAGCTAATGCTATTTCTGAAAAAACAAAATAATGAATTGTGTGTTTTAATTTGGTATTTTGTTTTGAATTGAAATGAAATGAAATAAGGCTGTTTTGTTACATTTTTCATTTTCATTTCATTTCAGAATGAATACACATCCCCTAATGTTTAGCTTATTCTCTTGCTGACATCCCAAATACTGCATTCACAAGCATGCATGGGGTTATGTCACCTTCTGTACCTAAGATGAGACCAAAAAAAGCAACAAGAGTATCTGTAGAATACGGAAGACCAAAGGAACAGATACAAAGACTGGCAGTATTTTCAGGTTTGTAAAACCCCTTTTATTGACCCCTACGCTTTTCAGCCTCTCGACCTTCTTCAGGGGGATATAGAATGAGGGAGCAAACCTCGAGAGAGCAAAATCATAATTAAAAACAAACCATCAGAAGAATGATAAGAACAATAATACTTTTAAAATCAAAAAAATAAAATTAATAAATGCAAAACATGCAGATCATTATAATGGCCAAAAACCTGTGAAGGAACTGTTCTGGACTAATACAAGTACAAAGGAGAAATTTCCCTTACCGCATTAGCGTGGCTGTGTAATATAATGTTGAGGAGTGAAATGACTGCAAGGGTTACCTTTTCACGGCGTTTTCCCACCAGACTAGGGTGAAGGTCATTCGAGGTTCAATATTTTAAAAAAGAGTTGCCTCTTATGTACGCTCAAATTTTCTTGATATGTATTTAACAAAAATCATGTAGAAAACAGAGATATATTTATACATCTTTTCACCTTGACTCGACAGAGTGCAGTTTGTTATTTATTAATTATTGTTTTTTATATTCGGGTGAGTATATTTGGTTCATGTCAATGATTTAGACAATGACCTTTCACCCTAGTTTGGCGGGAAAACGCTGTTAAAAGGCAACCCTTGCAGTGATTTTATTCCTCAACATTGTATGCACAAAGATAGCCACGCTGTTGTGGTAAAGAAAATTTCTTTCTTCTTCTTTTTCTTCTTTTTCAGTTTTTTTGTATTAGTTTAGCATAGTTCTTTTGAAGTTTTCATACTCATTCTTACATTTTGTGAAGAAGACAGAGCCTTCTTGCTAATGTGGAGTGGAGGAGTGGCCTAGTGGTTGGGGCAAGGTACTTCAGGCCAGAAGATCAGGGGTTCAAATCCCACTAGAGAACAGCAACCTTGGGCTGGAAGGACTGGGGTTTCTAGTCCCACAGGTGCTCCTTGTGGTCTTGGGCAAGCCACTTAACCCTCCATAGCCCATGTTCCCTGTAACATAGTTATCTCCAAGTTATAATGCCCTGTTCAATGTAATTTCAGTTTGTTCAATGTAAACCACACTGATGCAGAATAGCACAGTATATAAGAGAATGTAAATAAATAATATAATTTTGTCTGATGGTGGTTAATTGTATGGACAATGGTTTCCATTTTAATCATCACAGGTCTGCAACTAAAAAGCTGTTTGATTATTTTCATCTAATTTCCATGTATTTTGGTGTGCTGAAACAAATAAAATATTGAAAAAACTCCTAGACGTTATGATTTGCCACAACATGCAAAATTGTCTTCAAATTTATCAATTTTTTTCAAATTACTATTAATTAATTCAAATTACTATTAATTAATTCACATAAGTGCATTTAAGATATAAAATGCCAAAAAAACCTTGCAGGGGTTGTCCGAGTTATGTAAAAAAAAATATAGCACTGTAAATCTGATGGTCAGCAATATATACATAACCTAAGCAAGTTTTAAGTCCATGCTTCTAATGGTAGAAGGGGTTAATCTTTCCTGAAGAATCCAATGGGAGGGAGACACAGGGCAGATAGCAGCAGCTCCGGTCAGTGCAAGGGGGCGTGGCCAGCACTGTGACGTCTCGTGTACAGACAAGAGCTGCTCTCTCCTGCATGCCACACTTGTGCATGAATCATCATCAGGTTCTTGGTTCTAGGCTGTTCACACTTTTTCATCGCAATTCGTGTTAGCTCGTCATTCTTCAACCGTTATGTTATGGCTCCGTGAAAGTGTATTAATTTGCCAGAAAGTTTCTGTTTCATCTGTGGTGAATATACAGTGTTGAAGCAACAGCAGAATATTACAGACTTTGTGAAAAAAGTATACTTTGCATACTTTGGACTGAAAATTGGAGATCAAGATAAAGTCTGGGCACCTCATAAAGTGTGCAAACGGTGTGTTGAGGGCCTCCAAAACTGGTTCAAGGGTAAGAAAAAATCTTTCGTTATGGGATTCCTATGGTATGGCAAGAGCAAAAGAACCATAGTGACGACTGTTATTTTTGTTCATGCAATGTGAAAGGGTTTAATTCCAAATGGAAGCATTCCATTTCATACCCCAATCTTCACTCGGCAATTCGTCCCATCCCCCGTGACACAGATATAACAGTACCCAAGCCCCCTGCTACTTTGGAAGAGATACCTAGCTCCGATGAAGGTGAAGTCATACCTGAACCAGATGATGAATCAAGTTCTGACTTTGAAGATGATACAAGACCAAAATTGTTTTCTCAGGAGGAGATGAATGATTTGGTAAGAGACTTGAATCTTCCCAAAGATGCCGCTGAGTTACTCGGATCAAGGCTGAAAAGCAGGAATTTACTGTTGCCAGGAGTATCATCTTTATGGTTCAGACATCGTGAAAAGGACTAGAAAGGGGGACTGTTTCTTCTGGAGAGAAATCTGCAACTGTGAGTATATACTTCTGGTAATTTTCTAAAAAGAATTCTTTGTATTAAAGCTACTTAATCTGTGAACCCACTGTTTTTTGTTGGATCAGTTAGGGCCTAGTTGCAGCAATTAAAGTTTGAATTTAAAACACAGAGTAGAGCTTTCTGGTTACATTTCATACCCAGCAGAGAGCTTGTAGTTTAAATTTAATAGTCACTCAGGGCCAAGTAACAGCAAAGTACTTTTAGTTTAAATTTAACACACAGAAGAGAGCTTTCTGGTGAGGTTTAGTACCCAGCAGAGAGCTTGTAGTTTAAATTTCATAAGAAGTTAGAGCCTAGCAGCAGCTAAGAGCTATAATTTAAATCAAATCAGAATTTAGCTTACCTCAGCAGCACAAGACAGGGTACTGTGTAGCAACCCTCTTTTAATAAGTGTTATTTCCCTCCCTCCCTCCCTCCCCACACCCTCCCTCCCCTGGGATAATCATAGCTTTATAGGTACTTACACATCTTAAAAGACAGGAGGTGCTTTCAGGTGAAGCTCATTACCCAAATCAGTCATACACTAAGGACCTGAGATTAATTAAGCTTCAGGTGAACAAGGTATATTAAATGTATTAGGTACAGTTTTATTGGTATAAATACCCATAGCAACCCCTAGTAAGTAAGAACTTAAAGATCTAGACACAAACTTAAAACTAAGATGCAGACAGCAGTCCAGCAGCGGGATGGGGGCTTTCCAGTCTTTTGCATTGAGTGTCACATGTATGATTTTCTCCCAGTTGGTGAGAGGTCTTACGTGTGCACTAGGTGCAAGGAGCTTTTTGCTCTCAGGGAACAAGTCCGTTCTCTAGAAGCTAAAGTAGCAGACTTGGAAAACATAAGACAGACAGAGAGGTACATAGACGAGACCTACAGGTATATAGTCCTGAAGTCCCACCTCCAGTCTGGCAGCACCCCTGTTGCCATGGAGGAGAGAGGTCACGTGACAGGAGAGCATCACCCTGGTGTGGCAGGAAGTGATCCTGTAACTAGGACCTGTCCTCCAGGTGATGTAAAACCTTCTCGCACCGAGGAAGTTTCTCCAGGGCCATGTGCCCATGAGGGAAGGGTTAGGACAGCCGTTATAGTTGGAGATTCGATCATTAGGCATGTAGATAGCTTGGTGGCTGGTGGATGTGAGGATCGCCTGGTAACATGCCTGCCTGGTGCGAAGGTAGCGGACCTCACGCGCCACCTAGATAAGGTCTTAGATAGTGCTGGGGAGGAGTCTGCTGTCTTGGTACATGTCGGTACCAATGACATAGGAAAATGTGGTAGGGAGGTTCTGGAGGCAAAATTTAGGCTTTTAGGTAGGAAGTTGAAATCCAGAACTTCCATGGTAGCATTCTCCGAAATGCTTCCTGTTCCATGCGCAGGACCCAAAAGGCAGGCAGAGCTACGGAGTCTCAATGCGTGGATGAGACAATGGTGCAGAGATGAGGGTTTTGGATTTGTTAGGAACTGGGGAACATTCTGGGGAAAGGAGGGGCTCTTCCGAAGGGATGGGCTTCACCTTAACCGGGATGGAACCAGGCTGCGGGCATTAACCTTTAAAAAGGAGATAGAGCAGCTTTTAAACTAGATATTAGGGGAAAGCCGACAGTCGCCCAAGAGCGGATGGTTCGGAAGAATGTATCCTTGAAGGATACTACCAAAAGCAGAGAGGTTCCACAAAAGAGTAAAGTAGCCCAAATGCCCTCAAGTATGGAGCAGACAGAGCTTAAAGATCCCAATTTCCCCATGTCTAACAATAGCCAAATTAACATGAATAAAATACATTCTCTAAAATGCTTGTATGCAAATGCTAGAAGTCTAAAGAATAAGATGGGAGAGTTAGAATATATAGCACTAAATGAAAAGTTAGATATGATTGGAATATCAGAGACATGGTGGAAGGAGGACAACCAGTGGGACACTGTGATACCTGGGTACAAACTATATCGTAATGATAGAGCTGATCAAATTGGTGGAGGGGTTGCGCTCTATGTTAGAGAGGGCATTGACTCAGAAAGGATTAAAGTTTTGCAGGAAACAAAATCTGCTGTAGAATCTATATGGATTGAAATTCCATATAAAAGGGGGAAGGCAATGGCAGTGGGGGTTTACTATCGAGCACCTGGCCAGAATGACCAAATGGATGATGAAATGCTCAAAGAAATCAAGGAAGCTAACAAAAGTTACAGCGCAGTAATAATAATGGGTGATTTCAATTACCCCGGTATCGACTGGGTCAGTGTCACGTCAGGACATGCTAGGGAGATAAAGTTCCTTGATGAAATAAATGACTGCTTCTTGGAGCAGCTGGCTCATGAACCGACCAGAGGGGAAGCCATATTAGACCTAGTCCTTAGTGGAACTCCAGATCTAGTGCAAGAGATAAGGGTGTTGGGGCCACTTGGCAATAGTGATCATAGCATGATCGCCTTTGATTTAATTAGTGGAGGAGGGATAGTAAGGAAATCCACAGTACTATCTTTTAACTTTCGAAAGGGAGACTATGATAAAATGAGGAAAACAGTTAAGAAAAAACTAAAAGGAGCAGTTGCAAAGGTTAAAGACGTACATCAGGCTTGGCTGTTGTTGAAAAATACTATCTTGGAAGCCCAGACCAGCTGTATTCCACGCTTTAAGAAAAGTGGAAGGAAGTCCAAAAAACTGCCAGCATGGTTTAAAGGTGAGGTCAGAGAGGCTGTTGTTGCCAAAAAAGCATCTTTCAGTAAATGGAAAAAAGAGCCAAACGACGAAACCTGGAAACAGCACAAGCACTGGCAAGTCAAATGCAAGGCATTGATAAGGCAGGCAAAGGGAGAATTTGAGAAGAAGCTTGCTGCGGAAGCAAAAACGCAAAGTAAAGACCTTTTCAAGTACATTCGTAGCAAAAAAACTGTGAGAGAGTCAGTTGGTCCATTAGATGATAAAGGGGTTAAAGGAGCACTAAGAGGCGACAAGGCGATAGCGGAGAGATTGAATGAATTCTTTGCTTCAGTCTTTACTGAGGAAGATGTAGGGATGTTACCCATGACTGAAGTGGTATTTAAAGGTGCGGAAGAATTGAAGGAAATATCGATACATCGGGAAGATGTATTACAACTATTAGATAAACTGAAGAGTAGCAAATCACCTGGGCCGGATGGTATACATCCAAGGGTGTTGAAAGAACTGAAATATGAGATTTCAGACCTGCTATTAGTAATCTGTGAACTATCATTAAAATCATCTCTAATACCTGAAGATTGGAGGATCGCCAATGTAACACCAATTTTTAAAAAGAGTTCCAGGGGTGATCCGGGAAACTACAGACCGGTGAGCTTGACATCAGTACCGGGAAAAATGGTAGAAACCATCATAAAGAATAAAATTACTCAGCATGTAGATAGTCATGACCTAATGGGAGACAGCCAACATGGCTTTAGACAAGGAAGATCTTGTCTTACTAATCTGTTATGTTTCTTTGAAGGAGTGAATAATCAGGTGGACAAAGGTGAGTCGGTTGATATTGTGTATCTGGACTTTCAGAAAGCCTTTGACAAGGTCCCTCATTAGAGACTTTTGGCAAAACTAAAGAGTCATGGGATAGGAGGCAGTGTACTATTGTGGATCAGGAACTGGTTAAAAGATAGAAAGCAGAGGGTAGGGCTAAATGGCCAATTTTCCCAATGGAGAAAGGTGAATAGTGGTGTACCCCAGGGATCTGTGCTGGGTCTGCTGCTTTTTGACATATTCATAAATGACCTGGAAAGTGGAATAACGAGTGAGGTTATCAAATTTGCAGATGAGACAAAACTATTTAAAGTTGTTAAAACCCAAGAGGATTGTGGAAAATTGCAAGAGGATCTTGATAAATTGGAAGACTGGGCATCAAAATGGCAGATGAAATTTAATGTGGACAAGTGCAAGGTTATGCACCTAGGGAAGAACAACCCAAACTATGGTTACACGATGCAAGGTTCCACATTAGGAACCACCACCCAGGAAAAAGATTTAGGCGTCATTGTGGATACCATGTTAAAAACCTCGGCCAAGTGAGCAGCGGCTGCCAAGAGGGCAAATAGAATGCTAGGTATGATAAGGAAAGGAATGGAAAATAAAACAAAAGATATTATAATGCCTTTATATCGTTCTATGGTGAGACCGCACCTTGAATATTGTGTGCAATTCTGGTCGCCGTATCTTAAAAAGGATATAGCGATTTTAGAAAAGGTTCAGAGAAGAGCCTCCAAAATGGTAAAGGGGATGGAAGGATACTCCTATGAAGAAAGGCTAAAAAGGTTGGGGCTCTTTAACCTGGAAAAGAGACGGCTGAGGGGAGATATGATAGAAGTCTATAAATTAATGAACGGAGTGGAACGGGTAAACGTAGATTGATTGTTTACCTTATCAGAATATAGAATGACTAGGGGACATGCAATGAAGCTACAGGGTAAACTATTTAAGACTAATAAAAGAAAATATTTTTTCACTCAACGTGTAATCAAACTCTGGAATTTGTTACCGGAGGATGTAGTAAAGACTGTTAGTGTAGCTGGGTTTAAAAAAGGTTTGGACAAGTTCCTGGAGGAAAGGTCCATAAACCATTATTAAGGGACCCAGGATATCAATGCTTGAACCAATACAAGCATTGTGGAACCTGTGTCCCTTGGGGAAACTGCTAGGTACATATGACCTAGATTGGCCACTGTTGGAAACAGAATACTGGGCTTGATGGACCTTGGTCTGACCCATTATGGCATATCTTATGTTCTTATGTTCTTAAAAGGAGTTTGTTCCTTACTTCACCCAGGAAGACAAGTTGGTTTATTGCATCAATGTCGAAGGACTGATGGGTCAATTTAAAATCCAATATGATTCAGAGCAATGGCGTCTTTTTATAGATTCTTCAAAAAGAAGTCTCAAAGCAGTTTTACTCCACAACAGTTTTTACGCTTCCATACCTGTAGGTCATTCCGTACACTTGAAGGAAACCTACGAGAACTTGGAATTGGTTCTTCGTAAACTTAAATATGAAGACCATGGTTGGCAAGTGTGTGGGGACTTGAAGGTCTTGTGCATGCTGCTCGGGCAACAAGCTGGGTATACCAAATATCCTTGTTTTCTGTGTCTAATGGACAGTCGAGACTGACAAAATCACTGGACCAAGAAGAGTTGGCTGCTGAGGGTGCTAACAGTCAGCGAAAAAAATGTCCTCCGAAAAACTTTGGTACCTTCCCATAAAGTTCTTCTACCACCTCTCCACATAAAATTGGGATTGATGAAGCAATTCGTAAAATCACTTTCAAGAGATGGAGAATGCTTCAAATACTTGGTCACCAAGTTTCCAGGCCTGTCGGAGGCAAAATTGAAGGAAGGTGTGTTCGTCGGACCAGACATTAGAAGGCTTATATTTGATCAAGAGTTTGTAAATATCATGATGGATCCTCAAAAAGAAGGGTGGATTGCATTTAAAGAAGTCGTACAGAAATTTTTAGGCAATAATAAAGATCCTCACTACAAAAAGATCGTCGGACGAATGCTGAAAGCATTTCAAGCTTTAGGTTGCCTGTTGAGTTTGAAAGTGCATTTCCTCCAGTCCCACCTTGACTACTTTCCTGAAAATTTGGGAGCTGTGAGTGAGGAACAAGATGAACGATTCCACCAAGACATTAAAGAGATGGAAAGGAGATACCAGGGAAAATGGAGCATTACAATGATGGCAGACTACTATTGGATGCTTCAGAGAGACATTCCAGATGCTACTCACAAGCGTAAATGCACCAAGAGGAGCCTCACAAAGAAGAAGAATCGAGTTTAGTGTGTGTAGGTGAGCTCATTTCAGTTCAAAAAAGGATTTTCATGAAAATATTGTAATAAAACTTTAATTTTATAAGTTTATTTCCATTTATTTTGAGGTATTGCCTTATTTAACATAGTTACCTAAATTGTCAGGAAACATGATGTCCTATGACAAAATGGAGGTCATTTTCAGATTCAGCGCACCAAAAACATAAAGATTACGTGGAATAACCAAAACAGCTCTTGAAAAAAGATTTTCATCGTTTGGATGATCATCCAAACGACGATCGATGTTCTTTCGGCAGGCACGTTTCTTTAGTTAAAACAATACAAAAAAGGGGCCGATCTATATTTCTTGTGCACGACTCATTAATCATTGCTTCTTATATTCGGGCGATCATTTATATCGTTTATTTTAATGATTTAAATAATGACCTTTCACCCCAGTCTGGCGGGAAAATGCCATGAAAAGGTAACCCTTGCTGTCATTTCACTCCTCAACATTATATTACACAGCCACGCTAATGCTGTAAAAGAAATTTCTCCTTTGTTCTTGTATTAGTCCAGAACAGTTCCTTCACAAGTTTCACATTCAATTTCATAAGCCATGTATAAGCCTGCTTGTTAACACAAATTTGTCTGATGGTGGTTCATCTGTATGTGAGAATTTTTTCCGTTTTAATCATTCAAATGACAACCAATATTTTTTCGGCGGGACGAATCCTCCGTTAAAACAATACAAAAAGGAGCTGTTCCTTGTGCATGCCAAGAGTAAGAAGCTTTTTAAGAAGGATCTTTTATATATTAAAAATAGCTTCAGTAAGAATCCCATATTAATACAATATAGTTGGTTTTGTAACCTCGTATTATAGGTGCAATTGTCTTTGCACAGAATAAGCTTTTAGAATGTGGCATTTTCTTGATACGTTTGTAACAAAGATTGTGCAGTAACACATATATACATTTATACATCTTACCTTGATTCTAACGACAGAGTGCAGTTTGTTATTTTCACTCTATGGGGTATGTTTACTAAAACTCCGGTAATGTGCGGGCCGCGCTAGTATGCGGGTGCCATATAACGAGTGGGCGTGTCTGGCTGAAAAAAGCAAAACCGGGATTATTCATGCGCTAATGTGCGCGGCGCCCATGTGCGCCCCGCACATTAGCGCATGAGAAAGCTGCGCGGGAGGCATAAGTGGCGCGCTGATGTGCAAGCAGAGGAGCAGAGCCACAGCACAATGGTTAAGACACTGACCAATGGTGCAGGGATTAGGTGCTCAATCCCCCACAGTGCCCAATGAAGACAGCTGGCTGAGGCATTACTTTAGGAGGCATTTAAATAATGGGCGGCATAAGGAGGCACGGTGGTGTGCTATTGCTTTAAGAGGCATTTTAATATTGGGCGGCATAAGGCGGCACGCTGATGCACAAGCACAGGAACAGAGCCACAGTACAATTGTTAAGACACTGACCAATGGTGCAGGGATCATGGTTCAATCCCCCACTGTGCCCAATGAAGAAGGCTGGCTGAGGCATTACCTATTATGGGTAAGTTTGCTTTAGGAGGCATTTTATTTTTTATTTTAATTACTACTACTAGCAAACGCACTCTCAAAGCGTGTTAACATAAGGCGCCCCATAAGGCACATTTTAAAGTGCACTGTCCACCAAGGCACCCTAGAATGTTGCTTATAGGGCGCTTTATAGGGTGCCGTATGAGGTACCGCAAGGTCACAGCAATGTTTTTGTTGGCAGCACTGTGCAGTTTAAGGAATGAAAAGCATAAGTAGGTGCGCTGACATGCAAGGAGGAACAGCAGTGTAGCACAATGGGTAAGGCACTGACTGCTGATACAGGGGTCATGAGTTTGTTCCCCAGTGTGCCTAATATGTAAGGCTGGCTGTGGCATCAGCTTTGCAATGTATGTATTTTTTCCTGCAGCACTTTAGTTGTATTTTATTAATTGCTGCCAGCAAACAGGCCCTCACGTGCCGTAATTGAAGGTGCCGCATAAGGCACCCTATAAGGCACTCCATAGGGCACATTATAAAGTGCACTGTCCACCATGGCACCCTAAAATGTCCCCTATAGGGCACCCTATAAGTTGCTCCACAGGATAACGTATAGTGCACCTTATATGGATGGTAACCATAAGGTAACCTATAGGGCGCCCTATAAAGCGCCCTCTGAGGCACCTTATGGGTACAGTATGATGAGGGTGTTTTTGCTGGCAGCAAAAACGTACATTAAAAAGAGATAATGCTTTGGGCAGCCCCATCAAATAACCCCACTGTGGGTTTAAACCCATGACCTCTGACTCCACAGGTAGTGAATTAACCATTGTGCTACAGCTTTATAGCTGCTAACAATCCCCTGGCTGGCTTCAGAGGGAGTGCATGTCACCACACAGACAGTCTGCTGGGGTCACCAGGATAGGGTTAGCCCACCTGTACCCATGATGCACTGTACATGCAAATCAGCTGTCCACAGATACACACAAGATGGGGTATGCACCCCCACAGCACCTCGGCCTGGTAGGGGGAAGTAACCATGTGCACCCCCACAGCACCTCGGCCTGGTAGGGGGTACTGACCATGTGTTTTACTGGCACAGAGTAGCTACACACCGTCACATTGTGCGGGTACTGTGCTCACCCTGAGGGTGCGGTGAGGCACCCAGCACCAGGTCCACAGCACCTTCCATGGCTGAAAGAGGCCATGCTGGAGGTCCAAAGCAGTGTTAATGTGTGAGATAGGTAGTTTCTGCAGAAACAGCTTTGGATATCTCTGTCTGTCTCAGTCAGGTGTAGCCCCCAGGAGGATTATGCACCACCACCCTCTCTCTCCTCCTCCAGGGCTGAGGGTGGCAAACAGGGTCTCCCATCAACAGATCCACATTCTACCTCCCTACTATGGTGGCAGTAGAGGGGACCATCAACCCCGGTCCTGCTGGGGAACAGACACCCTACAGGGCAGTCAATGCAGCTCTGTACACATCCATAACACAATAGCAGACAGACATTAGGCCTGGATATGCTAAGCTGTACCCCACCACTATCTGATATTCTCCTGCAGCAAGCCTTCAGCCACTGCAACTTGCAAGCCACTCCATCAAGACACATACCAGCTGCAAACAGTCTACTAGCTAGTCCATAGTGCATGTTCCTGGTGGAAATGCATGCACCCAGAACTGGGATGTCAGCATACACAACAAGCAGATAAATCAGTGACTGGGCCCCAAAAGGAAACCCATAAATATCACATGAGAGAAATACTATATACCACTATGGGGGTGCCTAGCCATGCTGTCATCACTGCACAATCAGGGTGAGAGTGATCTCCCAGCAGGACATACTGAGGTCACCCTGTCTGTGTAGGTGGTGGCCGGGCACTAATATGTCCCAGCCAGTGCCCTATGCCCTGTGCAGATGCATCCTGGCCAGGTCACCCTGTCCGGGCTATACCCATGGTACCTTGCTCCTCATTATGCACATTGGCAGGCCAATACTGGCAACAGTGCTGGCAGTGTGGGCTGTGGAAGGTGTTTTCAGCCCCCACACACTGTACAGACAGACACACACTCCCACACCTATGCCAGCATTGTGCTACTATAGAGGAGTTTAGCAGCCCTGCCCACCACACCAGTCCTGGGCACAATACAGGCATGGATATGCTACGCAATACTGTTGGGGGTCACTCCCCAGGGTGGTAAACACTGTCAGAGACCAGACCTGAAGCACACACCGCTGACATCAGAAAGATTGTTATGATGGAGCTCAATGAGCAAACTGTGCTTAACGTAGGACTTGCTATCTGCCAGTAATCATAGGAAACGTTTGATAGGTGTGTACCGTATACCCAGGTGTAGGGTGGCATTGCTAAGGTATGCAACTGCTAGTATTGGGAGATGTACGCAGGGCCCAATGTCGTGCCTCTCCAGGAGGCATTAGCCAATGGGGCCTGTGGGTGTGGGTGTTGGTGTGTCTGCCCCTGTTGGCTGCTGCTTTACGGCAGAGGTTCCCAACTCCAGTCCTGGTATGCCAAACACTGTTCGGGTTTTCATGCTGTCCCTCATTAATATGCATGAGATACATCTGCATACCATGGGGGTGGTGCATAGATATGCAGCACAGGCATCTTTATTAGAGGCAGCATGGAACCTGAATGGTGTTTGGCCCTCCAGGACTGCATTTGGGAGACTCTGCTCTAGGTATTGCCCCTGTTTATGGTGTCTGTGCTCGGTGGGGTAAAATATAGGTGTAGTAACCATGCGTATGTTCTCTGCAATAAAGGTTTGTCCTTACTAGCACGGTTTAGTTGTGGGAAAAATATGTGGACTGGATTGGAAGTAGCCCCAGCTGGGCTTTGAACCTATGACCTTTTCTTCTTGCACACACTGTCTGTGTGCACTGCACCACTGTGTTGCCACAGATTTGCTGCATTCCCTGGGGAGTCCATGACTGTACATCGGACAGGGCCTGTTTGTTGCAATGCACGGCACCCTCCTGGACAGGGCTAGGCCATGGTCTGCTGTGGGCACCAGCCGCTGCCACCTCCACCATCAGTACCGCTCCATCCTTAGATTGGAGACAGCATAAACCCTGATGGATTTGTGGCCCGCCAGGACTGCATTTGGGGGATTCTGCCGTAGGTAATGCACATTTCTATGGTGTTTGTTCTGTGTAGGGTAAAATAGAGGTTTTTGACCCATGCGTATGTTCTCAGCAATAATAGTTCAGTCTTTACTACCATGTTTTCTTCATGGGTAAAATAAGGGGACTGGGTTGGCAGGAGCCCCAGCTAGGATTTGAACCTGTGATTTTCTAGTCCTAAAGGCACTGTGTCCGCTGCACCACTGTCTTAGCACAAAAACAGTGCATTCCCTGGGGAGTCCATGGCTGTTTGTCAGACAGGGCCTGTCTGTTGGAGTGCACTGCACCCACATGAAGGGGGCTAGGCCACCATCTGCTGTGGGCAGCAGCCACTGCCCCCTCCACCAACGGTACCCCTCCGCCACCATGCTGACATGGCCTTATATTGGTGACAGCATCACAGCTGAATGATATGTGGCCCTCCAGGACTGCATTGAGGGGACTGTGGTCTAGGTAATGCGCATGTTTCTGGTGTCTGTGCTCTGTAGGGTAAAATAGAGGTGTTTGGACCATGCTTATGTTATCTGCAAAAAAGGTTGGTCTTTACTATCATGGTTTAGTGGTGGGTAAAATATGGGGATTGGGTTTGCAGGAGCCACAGCTGGGACTTGAACTGGTGATCTTTGGCTCCGGAACACACTGTCTGTGTTCACTGCATCACACTGTGGCCACAGAGATAGTGCAGTCCCTGGAGATAGGAAACCTGGCCAAAGGAGTCATAAACCCTGCTCTGCACAATTTCACTGTGGGATCATTCACCTTGTATGGGGACGGAGTGTAAAAATAATAATTATTATTTTGTATGCTCCATCCCCATACAAGGTGAATGATCCCACAGTGAAATTGTGCAGAGCAGGACCCTGCTCTGCACAATTTCACTGTGGGATCATTCACCTTGTATGGGGACGGAGCGTAGACCCTTCTAAAATTCATATTTCTTTTTTGGGGATTTCTTGGGAGTGATTTTTGATGTTTATCATGACTATCACTCTTGCCCAGCTGGATTATAATTTTTTAGAATTTTGTTGTGGTCATTTTCAATTTTTATTTGCTATTTTGTTCTGTGCACATGTATCACACTGCTCACGTTTTGTAGGTTTCCCTGATTTTGCTGTACATTGCTGACAGAAATGGTTTCTCTTCCCTTTAAATCGGCTCTACCGCGAGGTTTTCACTCGCGGTATTTTTTAAATCAAATTTCAGCCCCGCTCCTGTGCAGGGAGCCTCTCCCCTCCCACTCTCCGCCCATTGACCCCATCTCTCCACCCCTGGGGAGCCTTCCTCCGCCCTTCGGGAGCTTTTCCACGCCTCTATCGCTCATTTGCGCGACGCGCACATGAGCGGGCCCGTTAGTGCGGCGCACACATGTGCGGGGCACAAAAACACATCATTAGCATGTGCTAAGGTACCTTAGCGCACGCTCAAGTGCGCCCCGCACAGTAGCGCGGTTTAGTAAACATACCCCTATATACCACAGATGTGATTATTCTTATGCAGTTTGCACAAAGTGTTTTTAAAAAAATATAGCCTCCGTTTTTTTAATAATTCATTATTATATCTGCCATGCTTACCTTGGTTATTTCTAAAAATTGCCGTATTCATTATAGTTGCCATTTGTCTTTACATATTTTTGTCAATACAAATAACCCAAGAACATGCTATGCTATATTTTGATTGGTTAGTTTGACACCATAATACAATTTATGTGTCCTATAATTGTGCTCCTCCTTTTTCCTTTTTTCCTCTTTATTACTGAAGTATACAAATCCAAGTAGAAGAGCTCCTCTTGTTTTTAGATTTCTAATTTTGTTTCACATTGTTGTTCTTTTATCTATCCTTATGTTATTTGAAACATAAGTTTGTGTTTATGATTCACAAGAGGCATTTGAGTCTTATTGGTTGTTTATGTACTTTGTTCACCAGATATGTTATTAATCTATTTATTTATGTATATATTAAAATTAGTTACTATCAACATAAATTTATTTATTTATATTGTCTTATATACTGTGCTATTTTGCAACAGTGTGGTTTACATTGAACAAACTGAAATTACATTGAACAGGGCATTATAATCTGGAGGTAACTATTTTTTTACAGGGAACATGGGCTATGGAAGGTTAAGTGGCTTGCCCAAGACCACAAGGAGCACCTGTGGAACTAGAAACCCCAGTCCTTCCAGCCCAAGGTTGCTGTCCTCTAGTGGGATTTGAACCCCTGACCTTCTGGCCTGAAATACCTTGCCCCAACCACTAGGCCACTACTCCACTCGTGTGTTTTAATTATGTATTAATTAATTTATTTATGTATTAGATTAGTTATCAATAGGATATTGGTATCTAATTAATTTTTAATTATTTATTTCAGTGGCAAATGCCTTTTATTTGAAAGTAAGTAGTTACAAAAAGGTATCGGTTGATATATTTATGTTTTGTATGTATTTTATTATCATTTTTTCTATATGTTCCAATAAGTATTAGATAACACACTATTTATATGTTTTATAGTTGTCCTACTCTTCTCATATGTGTGTTTGATTTAATTTATTAATTTTATTTTTTTTTGTTACTTTTTAATAATTTCTTGATACATACGTGTCATGTTTTAGGATTTTATTGTTACTCTCATTTGGTTTTAATATATAATTTATTGAATTTTGTTAAGTCGTTTTTGGCCATTATAATGATTTGCATGTTTTGCATGTATTAATTTTATTTTTTTATTTTAAATGTATTATTGTTCTTATCATTCTTCTGATGGTTTGTTTTTAATTATGATTTTGCTCTCTCGAGGTTTGCTCCCTCATTCTATATCCCCCTGAAGAAGGCTGAGAAGCCGAAATTCATAGGGGTCAATAAAAGGGGTTTTACAAATCTGAAAATACTGCCAGTCTTTGTATCTGTTCCTTTGGTCGTCCACCTTCTGTACCTAAACAAACATAGGGGTATGTTTACTAAACCGCGCAATTGTGCGGGGCGCACTTGATCATGCGCTAGGGTACCTTAGCGCATGCTAATAGTGTGGTTTTGGACCCCGCACACGTGCGCGCTGCACTAACGGGCCCGCAAAAGTGCGTGGCGCGCAGAAGTGCGATAGAGGCGTGGAAAGGCAATCCGAGGGCGGAGGAAGGCTCCCGAGGGGCGGGGGGACGGGGTCAATGGGTGGAGAGTGGGAGGGGAGAGGCTCCCCGCACAGGATCAGGGCCGAAATTCCATGTAAAAAATACTGCGAGTGAAAACCTCGCGTTAGAGCCGATTTAAAGGGAAGAGAAACCATTTCCGTCAGCAATGTACAGCAAAACCGGGAAACCTGCAAAACGTGAGCAGTGTGATACATGTGCACAGAACAAAATAGGAAATAAAACATGAAAATGACCACAACAAAATTCTACAAAATGATAATCCAGCTGGACAATAGTGATATCAATGGGCAACATTAAAAAACACCCCCAGGAAAGCTCCAGAAAAAAGAAATGATTTTTGGAAGGGTCTACGCTCCGTAGACCCTTTTAAAAATCATTTCAGTGTATTGGAGCTTTCCTGGGAGTGTTTTTTAATGTTGCCCAGTGATATCACTGTTGCCCAGCTTGGTTTTGTTTTTTTTCCCCTTTTTTCGAGGTCACTTTTGAGGTTTATTTGCACTTTTGTCCCCATACAAGGTAAATGAGCCCACAGTTAAAATGTGCAGAGCAGGGTTTCTGACCCGTCAGGCCAGGTTTCCTATCTCCAGGGACTACACTGTCTCTGTTGCCACAGTGTGGTGCAATGGACACAGCCAGTGCCTGTAAGATCAGAGGGTCACAGGTTCAAATCCAAGCTGGGGCTCCTACCAACCCAGTCTCCACATTTTTACCCACCACTAAACAGTGATAGTGAAGACACTCCTCTAATGCAGAGAACATAAGCATGGTTCAAACACCCATATTTTACCCTACACTGCACACAAACCATAACAATGGGCATTACCTACAGCCGAGTCCCCCAAATTCATTCCTGGAGTGCCACAACTCAATCAGGTCATATGCTTTTTCCCAGATAAGGACATGTCTGCATGTTGGCAGAAGGGTACAGGTGGTGGAGGGGGCAGTGGCTGCAAGCCACAGCAGACAGTGGCCTAGGCCTGTGCAGGCTGGCACCATCCACCGCAACAGACAGGCTCTGTTGGATGTACAGTCATGGACTCCCCAAGGACTGAAGCATATCTGTGGTAACACAGTGGTGCAGTGCACACAGACAGTGTGTGCAAGAACAGAAGGTCACAGGTTCAAAGGCCAGCTGGGGCTACTGCCAATCCTGTTCACATATTTTCCCACAACTAAACCATGATAGCAAGGACAAACCTTTATTGCTGAGAACATACGCATGGTTAATACGCCTATATTTTACCACACCAAACACAGACACCATAAACAGCCGCATTACCTAGAGCAGAGTCTCCCAAATGCAATCCTGGAGGGCCCCACACCATTCAGGTTCCATGCTGCCTCTAATAAAGATGCCTGTGCTGCATATCTATGCACCATCCCCATGGTATGCAGATGTAGCTCATGCATATTTATGAGGGACAGCATGAAAACCCGAACAGTGTTTGGAACACCAGGACTGGAGTTGGGAATCTCTGCCGTAAAGCAGCATCCAACAGGGCCAGACACACCCACATACACACCCACAGGCCCCATTGGCCAATGCCTC
Organism: Ichthyophis bannanicus; assembly: GCA_033557465.1. Taxonomy (NCBI): domain Eukaryota; kingdom Metazoa; phylum Chordata; class Amphibia; order Gymnophiona; family Ichthyophiidae; genus Ichthyophis; species Ichthyophis bannanicus. Next base: position 1,297,972,416 of record CM066031.1, read on the forward strand.
CTGGAGAGGCAGGACATTGGGCCCTGCCTGTATCTCCCAATACTAGCAGTTGCATACCTTAGTAATGCCACCCTACACCTGGGTATATGGTACACAGCTATCAAACGTTTCCCATGATAACTGGCAGATATCAATTCCTACGTTAAGCACATTTTGCTCTTTGAGCTCCACCATAACAATCATTCTGATGTCTGCAGTGTGTACTGCAGGTCTGGTCTCTGACAGTGTTTACCACCCTGGGGAGTGCCCCCCAACAGTATTGCATACCATATCCATGCCTGTACTGTGCCCAGGACTGGTGTGGTGGGTATGGCTGCTGAACTCCTCTATAGTAGCACAATGCTGGCATAGGTGTGGGGGTGGCTGTCTGTCTATCCAGTGTGTGGTGGCTGCAAACACCTTCCACAGCCCACACTGCCAGCAATGTTGCCAGTATTGGGCTGCCAATGTGCATAATGAGGAGCAAGGTACCATGGGTATAGGCCAGACAGGGTGGCCTGGCCAGGGTGCATCTGCACAGGGCATAGGGCACTGACTGGGACATTTTAGTGCCCAGCCACCACCTACACAGACAGGGTGACCTCAGTATGTCCTGCTGAGAGATCACTCTCACCCTGACTGTGCAGTGACCACAGCATGGCTAGGCACCCCCATAGTGCTATATAGTATTTCTCTCATGTGATAGATATGGGTTTCCTTTTGGGGTCCAGTCACTGACGTATCTGCTTGCTGTGTATGCTGACATCCCAGTTCTGGGTGCAAGCATTTCCACTGGGAACATGCACTATGGACTAACTAGCACACTGTTTGCAGCTGGTATGTGTCTTGATGGAGCAGCTTGCAGGGTGCAGTGGCTGATGACCTGCTGCAGGGGAATATCAGACAGTGGTGGGGTGCAGCTTACCCTATTCAGGCCTAATGTCTGTCTGCTATTGTTTTATGGATGTGTATAGAGCTGCATTGACTGCCCTGTGGGGTGTCTGTTCCTCAGCAGGACCGCGGTTGATGGTCCCCTCTACTGCCAACTGTGCAGGGAGGTAGAATGTGGATCTATTGATAGGGGACCCTGTTTGCCACCTTCAGCCCTGGAGAAGGGGGGTGGTGGTACATAGCCCACCTAGAGATCCATAGGGGTTACACCTGACTGAAACAGACAGAGATATCTAAGGTGTTTGTGCAGAAACTACCTATCTCACACATCATCACTGCTTTGGACCTCCAGTATTGCCTCTTTCAGCCATGGAAGGTGTTGTGGACCTGGTCCTGGGTGCCTCATTGCACCCTCAGGGTGAGCACAGTACCTGCACAATGTGTCAGTGTGTAGCTACTCTGTGCCAGTAAAACACATGGCCAGTACCCCCTACCAGGCCGAGGTGCTGTGGGGGTGCACATGGTCACTTCCCCCTACCAGGCCGAGGTGCTGTGGGGGTGCATTGCCCATCTTGTGTTTATCTGTGGACAGCTGATTTGCATGTGCAGTGCATCATGGGTATGGGTAGGCTAACCCTATCCTGGTGACCACAGCAGACTGTCTGTGTGGTGACCTGCAGGCTCTCTGCAGCCAGCCAGGGGCTTGCTAGCAGCTATAGAGCTGTAGCCCAATGGTTATTTCACTGCCTGTGAAGCTAGAGGTCATGGATTCAAACCCACAGTGGGGCTATTTGATAGGGTTGTCCAATGCATTACCTTTTTTAATGTACATATTTTGATGCCAGCAAAAACACCATAAGGTGCCTCTGAGGGTGCTTTATAGGGCGCCCTATTGGTCACCTTATGGTTCCCGTCCATATAAGGTGCACTATACTTTTTCCTGTGACGCAACGTATAGGATGCCCTATAGGGGACATTTTAGGGTGCTGTGGCGGACAGTGCAATTTATCATGTGCCCTATCGAGTGCCTTATAGGGTGCCTTATATGGCACCTTCAATTACGGCACGTGAGGGCGTGTTTGCTGGCAGCAATTAATAAAATAAAAATAAAGTGCTGCAGGAAAAAATATGTACAATGCAAAGCTGATGCCACAGCCAGCCTTATGTATTAGGCACACTGGGGAGCAAACTCATGACCCCTGTATCAGCAGTCAGTGTCTTAACCATTGTGCTCCACTGCTGCTCCTCCTTGCCTGTCAGCGCACCTACGTATGCCTTTCATTCCTTATACTGCACAGTGCTGCCTTAAAAAAACAGTACTGTGACCTTGCGGTACCTCATACGGCACCTTCTAAAGCGCCCTATAAGCAACATTCTAGGGTGCCTTGGCGGACAGTGCACTTTAAAATGTGCCTTATAGTGTGGCTTATGTTAACACGCTTTGGGAGTGCGTTTGCTAGTAGTGATAATTAAAATAAACATAAAACGACTCCAAAAGCACTCTTCCCCATAATATGTAATGCCTCAGCCAGCCTTGTTCATTGTGCTCTGTGGGGGATTGAACCCTTGATCCCTGCACCATTGGTCAGTGTCTTAACCATTATGCAGTGGTTCTGTTCCTGTACTTGTACATTAGCGCGCCGCCTTATGCCGCCCAATATTGAATAGCGTCCTAAATCAATAGCGCGCCGCCTAATGCCCATCAGCGCGCCGCCTTATGCCGCACAATACTAGACTAGCTCCTAAAATAATGTCTCAGCCATCTGTCTACATTGCCTTATGCCCATCAGCGCGCTGCCTTATGCCGCACAATACTAGACTAGCTCCTAAAATAATGTCTCAGCCATCTGTCTACATTGAGCACTGTGGGGGATTGAACCCATGATCCCTGCATCATTGGTAGGTGTTTTAACCATTGTGCTGTGGCTTTGCTCTTTTGTGTGCACATCAGTGCGCTGCTTATGCCGCCCAGTATTAAAATGCCTCAGAAAACAATAGCTCACTGCCTTATGCCCATCAGTGTGCTGCCTTATGCTGCCCATTATTTACATGCCTCATAAATTAATTTCTCAGCCAGCTGTTTTCATTGGGCACTGTGGGGGATTGAACCCCTGATCCATTGGTAGGTGTCTTAACCATTGCGCTGTGGCTCTGCTCTGCTCTTCTGCTTGCACATCAGCGCGCCACTTATGCCTCCTGCGCAGCTTCCTCATGCGCTAATGTGCGGAAAATCATCACTGTATTTTACAAAGGTTCTGCCAAACATAGAGCCTCCTGTAAAATGCATGTTAAGAACATGCAGGACTGCACACCAATGTCTCACCACAACTAGCAGGAGCAGTGATTTTAAAAAGTTGCATGTGGAGTTGCATATCTACTGTACCTGATTGTAACTCGCCTTGAATTACTGGAATGGAGGAAGCTAAATGCTAATAAATAAATAAATAACATGTTACTTTACCCCAAATGTGCATGGGGGCAGCTTTTTAAAATCGCTGTTCCTGATATCCCCGATCCTCTCCTGCCAGCAGCACAAGTCCTTCCCACCTGCCAATCTTCCCCACTCTACTGGCAACCATATCCCCCATTCACTTCCTTGGAATCCAATCCCCCCCCCCCCCTCCAAATCAACTTCCTGACATCCAATCACCCCTCCTGACACCCCATCTAACAGTCAATTCTCCTTCCCCTCTGACATAAATTACTCCAACTGATACCCGCTGACATCCAGACCCCATTATAGGCCCCCTGAAATCCAAACCCCCTGACCTCCATTCTAGCAGACTCCCCCATCCTGATCTCCCCCCCCCCCACCAGCTCTTACCGGACTACCTGGTAGGCTAATATGAGTAGGAATGATGCCCTGTTTATCCTACTTTTGCAAGTCCCAGGCTCAGAATGGCATTAATGACCTCTAGCAATAATCTTGTGGTACGTATTTGCCTTTATTTAGAAACATAGAAACATGATGACAGAAAAAGACCACAAGGCCCATCTAGTCTGTCCTTCCATAACAACAACTACAACAGTCCACTTTTTACCTTTAGAGATCCTCTGTGTTGGTCCCATGCTTTTTTGAATTCAGTTACTGTCCTCATCTCTACCACCTCCACTGGGAGACTATTCCACGGATCCACTACTCTTTCCGTAAAGAAATATTTCCGCATATCACTCCTGAATCTATCTCCCTTCACCCTTATCCCATGTCCCCTCGTCGCAGAACTTGCTTTCAATTGAAAGAGGCTCTCTCCCTGAACATTTATGCCACGGAGGTATTTAAACATCTCAATCATATCACCTCTATCCCGCCTTTCCTCTAAGGTGTACATATTAAGATCCTTAAGTCTGTCCTCATATGCTTTATAATGAAGACTACTAATCATCTTAGTAGCAACCCTCTGCACCGACTCCATCCTGTTCACATCCTTTTGAAGGTGCGGTCTCCAGAATTGCACACCATACTCCAAATGAGGTCGCACCAAAGACTTATACAGAGGCATTATCACCTCCTTTTTTCTGCTAGCCATTCCTCTCCGTATGCACCCAAGCATCCTTCTAGCTTTTGCCGTCGCCTTTTCTACCTGTTTAGCTACTTTAAGATCATCGGACACAACTACGCCTAGGTCCCGCTCTTCTTTAGTGGACAAAAGTACTTCACCTCCTATGCTGTATTGCTCCCTTGGATTGCTGCAGCCCAAATGCATGACCTTACATTTTTTAACATTAAATCCCAGCTGCCAAATTCTAGACCATTCTTCAAGCTTAGCTAGATCCCTCCTCATGTTATCTACACCTTCCTGGGTGTCTACTTTATTGCAGATTTTGGTATCATCCGCAAAGAGGCAAACCTTACCCGACAGCCCTTCCGCTATATAACTAACAAAGATGTTAAAAAGAATCGGACCAAGGACAGATCCCTGGGGCACACCACTGGTAACATCCTTCTCCTCAGAGTGAGCTCCATTTACTTGTACTCTTTGTCGCCTCCCACCCAACCAATTTCTAACCCAGCAGTAACTTTAGGGTCCATCCCTAGGGTGCTCAGTTTGTTTATAAGTCGCCTGTGAGGAACAGTGTCAAAGGCTTTACTGAAATCTAAATACACCACATCTAGAGCTCTCCCTCGGTCCAACTCCCTTGTCACCCAGTCAAAGAAATTAATCAGATTTGTCTGACAAGACCTGCCTCTGGTGAATCCATGCTGCCTCGGATCCTGTAATCCGCTGGACTCCAGAAACCTCACTATTTTCTCTTTCAACAGCGTTTCCATTAATTTACTCACCACTGAAGTTAAACTAACCGGCCTGTAGTTTTCAACCACATCCTTACTTCCGCTTTTGTGTAAAGGCACCACATGAGCCTCTCTCCAGTCCTTTGGCACCACTCCCGACTCCAACGAGGCATTGAAAAGGTCAGTCAGTGGAGTTGCTAGAACGTCCCCAAGTTCCCTCAGTATTCTAGGGTGTATTCCGTCCGGTCCCATCGCTTTTTCTACTTTAAGTTGAGCTAGTTTCTCACGAACACAGTCTTCTGAAAATTGTTCAAGATGTCCCTCGCTTCTGTTCTTATTTGTGGGTGTTTTCTGAGGTCCTGCTCCTGGTTCTTCATCTGTGAACACAGAACAAAAATATTTGTTAAGCAATTCCGCTTTATCCTTATCAGCTTCTACATATTCCCCCCCTGTACCCTTGAGTCTGACAATACCACTTTTGCCCTTCCTCTTCTCACTAATATATCTGAAAAACGTCTTATCCCCCCATTTTATTGCATTGGCTATTTCCTCCCCCTTTTGAATCTTTGCCTTCTTGACTACTTTGCTAGCTTCTCTAAGTTTTTCCAAATACAGATGCCTGTCTTCCTCTCTCTGTGATCTCTTGTATTTCATGAAGGCCTCCCTCTTTTTCTTCACTTTTTCAGCTACTTCCTTCGAAAACCATAGCGGTCTCCTGTTCCTCTTGCCTTTATTTACCATTTTAACAAAAAGGTTGGTTGCCTTTAAAATACCCCCTTTCATTTTTGCCCACTGTTGTTCTACATCCCCCAGCTGTTCCCATCCCACTAACGACTCCCTGAGGTATTGGCCCATCTTCGCAAAGTTAGTCTTCCTAAAGTCTAAGATCTTCACCTTGGAATGGATTCTAACAGCCCTAGTCCTAATACTGAACCACACCATCTGGTGATCACTGGATGCAAAATGATCTCCCACTACAACATCAGAAACACTTTCACCATTGGTAAGCACCAAGTCCAGTATGGCCCCTTCACGTGTGGGGTCTGTTACCAATTGCCTGAATAGTTCTCCCTGTAGAGAATCCAGGATCTCCTTACTCCTAGATGATACTGCAGTAGGAATGTGCCAATCAACATCTGGCATATTGAAATCTCCTAGCAGTAGCACTTCCCCTTTCCTAGCAATGCTGCGTATGTCTTCAATTAACTCTCTGTCCACCTCTTCCTCTTGTGAGGGAGGTCTGTATATCACACCAATGCAAATAGATTTCTCTTTCCCTCTTTCTAGTTTAACCCACAATGCCTCCTCTCTCCCTTTTAAGCTCTGTAATTCCAAAGCTTTAATAGTAGTTTTTACATATAGTGCTACTCCTCCTCCCCTTCTTCCTACCCTGTCCTTTCTGAATAAAGTATAGCCAGGTATAGTTACATCCCAGTCATGGTTTTCTGTGAACCATGTTTCTGTAACTGCCACTAAATCTAAGTCAGCCACTCCCACCAAAGCTTCAACTTCAGAGATCTTATTTCCCATGCTACGGGCATTAATACACACTGCTTTCCATATGTTACCCCTGTTACCCATTTCCATAAAGGTATTTAATGTATCACTTACCTGGGGGCTTTCACTTACCTGGGGGCTTTCTTCACCCATCCCCAACGAATCTAGTTTAAAGCCCTCTTCAGTAGATTAGCCAGTCTACTACCAAAGATGTGTTGACCTTTCTTGGACAGATGGATGCCATCTCTGCTCTGCAACCCTTTGATACAATGATCTCTAGCGGACCAAAGTTCTTTCTTAGAAACCAGAGCCACAAGAGTTTAGAATTCCTAGCATTCTACTTGCTTTCTTGGCAGCTTCCGCATCCAAAGCAGAGGATGTCAATGTATTATTCGTGATTCATGCCTGAGAAATAACATGCCCCATTATAGTGGCACACATGAGCAGCCAACAAGTTCCAGCACCTATGCACAATGTACATGCGTGATCCAAATCTCCTACCCTCACCCCTACAATGCACATCCAACACATGTTTACATGTGTCCCAGTCCCTATAATGCCTGAAGTAATGTTTTTACATGGTTAACTCACTCCACACACAAAGAGCAGATGTGGATCATGGGTTAAAAAATTAATTTATTACAGTATCCAACTTAGCCATGTTTTGGCTATATCAGCTTTCATCAGGGGTCTAAAAGGTATAATATACATACATACAGGTTACATAATATATGTTAATAATAAACATATAAACTTATGTAACATAAAAACATAGAGGAAATATTCAATAACAGTGGATATTGCTGCTAATGCGGCTAGCCGTCAGCAGTGAAGTCTACACATGGATATTCAATGCTGGGGTCATATCTGGACCTGGTCTGGAATATCCGGTTAGCATCATGGCATGTAGTGGTGGCACCTGTGGATATTCAGTAGCACTAACCTGTATTTTTTATTTGAAAGGTATAGCCATAAGCCATCTTGGAGACTGGTGTCATAAAGCTAATCCTAAGGGGTAGGTTTAGTAAAGTACATTAGCTGTCTTTGTTGTGCTAATGCAGGATCGTCATGCCATAAAGGCAGCTAACATGGGAGAAATGCAGCAACCATGGTCCTTTTTCTGTGGTAGCTTCATTTCCCATGCTGGTTGCTTGCAAAGGGTGAGATGTGCAAGTAGAACAGACCTATCTGTTTCGAGCAGCTTCCACAGGTGTTCACATCGTGTGGTAGCAGCTCTCTCAGCAGGCTCCGTGGATGCAGCTATCGCCACATTAATGGGTGATAGCTGCCTCTGTGAAGCTGACCCCCAACGATCCCTATGCTTTCTCTGTGGTATCTACAGGGGAAATGATGGGAATGCCCCCTGCACATATACCATAGGTCTTTTGCAGTGCATGCCATATTTTGCTGCTATCACCTGGTGTTGGTTGCAAAAGCAGTTCACGCTTTAGTAAACATACCCGTATGTGACAGTGTCGGAAAAAAAGGTGGCCTGGGGGGATGCAGGACTATGAACAAGTTAATGAGGGAGAGTCAAAGACCCACACCAATAGGATAATGAGCATACTGTGGGACAGATGTAGCATGGGGTTTATGGGAAAAGGTATAATATTTCTGCAAGATAGCATGAATTCAGATGCTGTCCTCATCTCTACCACCTCTACTGGGATAGAAACATAGAAACAAGTTGGCAGAAGAAGACCACATGGCCTATCTAGTTTGCCCTTCCATATCGACTACTACAATAGTCCCCTCTTTTCCCTTAGAGATCCTCTGTGTTTGTCCCATGCTTTTTTTTTTTTAAATGCTGGTCACAGAGTTAAAAAATAATATACCTATTCAGCGCTGCAACGAGGAGCGGCCCAGGGGGATGTGGGCCATGTGCAGAAACTCATAGGAACTTAGCTGGCTGAGTTTTGTATTTGTGGGGCTCTGAGGTTGATGGAGTCACCTGCAGGGGGTTAGTCCGGGATAGTGATATATGGATTGTCTTTGAGATTTGCCGTTTTTTGTTCTCAAAGTAGCCAGTCTGAAATTTAAAATATTTTGTCAATTCAGATTCAAGGAAATCTAAACTTTTAAGGGAATATCTCAGTTTAATTTTGTTTTGTAGCTAGCTGGATAACTTCACTGTTGCTAAATTTCTGCTTTTTCTAGCTCCAACATGGTCCTGTTAAGCCTGGGCGCCATCATCTTGAATTCAATTACCAGGATATTTTTGTCATTTTATATCTTCCCTCCTCATCCTTAACCTGATCCCAGCACTGACCGAGTAAATGTGGTAAACAAATAATTATGCAAATTAACCCCATGGTTATGCAAATTGGTATGCAAATGAGGCCCCTCAATGAGTTTCTGCATATGGCCTATATTCCCCTGGGCCACTCCTCATTGCAGTGCTGAATAGATGTATTATTTTTTTAACTCTACACCAGCATTTAAAAAATATGATGACCACTCAGACTAAGGAACATAAGATATGCCATACTGGGTCAGACCAAGGTCTATCAAGCCCAGTATCCTGTTTTCAACAGTGGCCAATCTAGGTCACAAGTACCTGTCAGGTTCCCAAAAGGTTACACAGATTCCACATTGCTTATCTTGGGGTAAAAAGTGCATTTCTTTGATCCTTTTTAATTATGGATTTTTCCTCCACGAACTTGTCTAAACTTTTTTAAACCCAGCTACACTAACAGCTTTTACTATATCTTCCAGTAATGAATTCCAGAGTTTGATTATATTGAGGGAAAAAATATTGTCTTCTATTAGTCTTAAATAGACTACATTTTAGCTTAATTGTGGGTCCCCTAACCGTTCTACTTTTTGAAGGAGTAAACAACCGATCTACGTACATGTACCCATTCCACTCTATTCATTTTTATAGACCTCTATCATATCTTCCCTCAACCATTTTTTTTTCAAGTTGAAGAGCCCTAACCTTCTAAGCCTTTTCTCATAGGATATCCTTCCATCCTCCTTACAATTTTGGTGGTTCTTCTCTCTACCTTTTCTAATTCTGCTCTCTCCTTTTTAAGATACAGTGACCAGAATTGTTCCCAATATTCAAGGTGTGGTCACACCATTGAATGATACAGAGACATTACAATATCCTTGGTTTTATTTTCCATTCCTTTCCTTATGATTCCTTGCATTCTGCTTTCTTGGCTGTTTCTGCACACTGGGCAGAGGATTTCAACATACTATCCATTTAGTAAACATGCCCCAAAAAGTGCAAGTTTACTAAAGTGCAATAGTTACATTTTGCCCCAAAGGATAGGAGGCAGTATATTTTTGTGATTGGGAACTGATTAAAAGAGAGAAAACAGAGTAGGGTTATATGTTCAATTTTCTTAATGGAGAAAGATGAGTAGTGGAGTACACCAGGGATCTGTCCTGGGCCTGCTGCTTTGTTAACATATTCATAAATCACCTGGAAATGGGAACAAGTGTGATGATCAAATCTGCAGATGATACACAAAAAATTCAAAGTCGTTAAAACACAAAAGGATTAGGGGGGGCGGAGCCTGATGTCCAACGGGGTAGACGCCTTGTGCTGAAGCTCCCGAGAGGCCTACACAGAATCCTGACTGAACTCCTGCAAAACTTCACTATTTTGTTTTAAAATCGCCGGGGCGCATCGGAGGGATGGCGGGACCTAAACCACAGCGCCTAGATTTCGGCTCCCCCACTTCGTCGCACGGCAAACGCTCCAAAACGGAACTGCCTTCCCCGCATAAGATGGCGCCGCTCTGTGAGAGCCCTGAAATGCAGCGGGTGATACTCGAGGAGATTCGTGGTGTAAAGGAACTGGTACAATCCAACGGAGAAGCGATCCGCGCCATGCGTGAGGACCTTACCATGATGCAGGAAAGGCTCGAGGGCCTCTCGTTGCGCCAAGACAAAATGGCGGAGACTCTTGAATCGCACGCGGTGCGAATGGGGAAGATCGATAAAGCTGAACGCCAGATTTTGCTCCTTCAAAAGGAACTTGAAGATAGCAATAATAGAGCTCGTCGCAATAACATTCGACTCCTTGGAGCTCCAGAGGGCGTAGAAGCAGGAGATCTGCGGGAATATCTGGGCAATATTCTACCCTCTCTATTGAAGACGACGTTTCTTAAGGACCTGGAAATAGACCGGGCACATCGTGTCCCCACTAATATGGCGCTCAACCGGACGACTCCCAGGCCCATCATTTTTCGGCTACTGCGCTATCAACAAGCTGAGCAAATTCTGGCTGCTGCCCGGGCTAATCATCACCTCGAGATAGATGGGCATAAAGTGTCTTTCTTCCCTGATCTCTCTAAGCCCACGATGGACCGCCGAAAGAAGCTTCTTGCTTATCGCCCTCGCCTTCAGCAACTGCAGGCCCGATTTGGTCTCCTGTATCCGGCAAAGCTACGCGTTACGCTGCATAACCATACCAGGACCTTCGAGGATCCTGACCTCCTCGCTGCATTTTTGGACTCTAAAGAAGCTGAACTGATGCGTTGATGTTACCATCAAGCTGTGTTGCTGTTCAAAGCTTTCTTAAATCTCTACCTCATTGGGGCCTATCGCAGTGATTTCGCTGCGGACGCGGTTGGACTGCTCTCCTGACCTACTTCTTTGAACCGCCATCCTGCTTCTCTGCACCCTTCGGTGGCTCCCGGGACTTGTTCCTGCTGCAGGGAGTATGGCCAGTATCGGGCCTTCTCTGGGGCTTCCCCCCGCAGACTCATGGTCGCCAGTAATAGTTGGGGTTTTGCTTCTTCTCTAGTGCACTTCGGTGCCTGTCTCTTTTTTTTTTTGGGGTTATTTATGCTTTCTACCAAAAGTTTATTATTTCATGTCGTGTGTACAGTCATTTGCTACCAGTATGCATAGTTTAGGGAATAATGTGCAACTTCATGTTCTCTCAGAATTTTGTATATTACTAGATGGCTTTCTGTAAGCTCTTATCATTGAATGTCAAAGGTATCAATAGTCCAATCAAAAGGAAGAAAATTCTTAGCTATTTGAATACGGAGCATGCTGATTTAGTACTGCTTCAAGAAACGCATTTAAATGCTAAAGAAACACTAAAGCTTAATGTCAAGCCTTATGCTGTTGTGGCGTATTCTCCCGCTGTTGCTAAACGCTGTGGTGTTGCCATACTTGTTAAGAAATCCCTGCAGGCCACCGTGCTAGATATTAGCTCAGATAATGAGGGTAGATGGGCTCGCGCTCATCTCAAAGTGGGGGATCTAGAATTCACGTGTATTTGTATTTATGCTCCAAATGTTGACAATCCTGGTTTTTTTTGCTAAAATTGCACAAGCTGCGCAAGCCTCCGCTCATACCCCACTAATACTGGGAGGAGACTTTAATCAGGTCCTCGACCCTTTGGTGGATCGGCAGCCGCCTAGAACCTGTGGTCCACCCAAGAGTCTCTCCATACTTACAGCTATGATCGCTGATTTGGCTTTGGTGGACATATGGAGGTTATTGAATCCTTCTGATTTGGATTTTACCTTTTTCTCCGCTCCTCACCAATCACAATCCCGAATAGATTTTTTTCTTTTATCTAAAACATTGGTATCGCAGATTGGTATGGCTAAGATTCACCCCTTGCACATTTCAGACCATGCTGCCATATCTTTTACGATACACACTGCTGCGCAAAATGCAAGTCCCCGAGCATGGTCTTTTGATAGGTCTCTCCTAGACCAACAGGATTTTCAAACTGTAATACGGGCTGCCATACAAGATTACTTTCATTTTAACTCTCCCCTTGACACAACGAACTGGGCCTGGTGGGAGGGTTTTAAGGCGTCTATTCGAGCCACGGTGACTAGTTATCAAATCCGTCTTGGGAAACAAAGAAGGCAACAATTGGTGATCCTTGAACAACAGATACAGGCTGGTGAACGTATTCTTACGTCCCGAACAGACCCATGTGTTCTGCTTCGTTTGCAACGTCTCCGTTTTCAGTACAACAAGATTTTGCATAATGCCGCTGTTAGAAATATAGCATCCCAGCAGGGATTGTATTACCGGGAAAATAATCGCGCTGGTAAACTACTAGCTAATGCTTTGAAGGGGAAAAAAGAAGCCAAACGGGTAGCAGCTCTCCGAAGCCCATCTGGGAATGGCCTTGTCACAAAAGATCATGAGATTTTAGAGCTTTTTCGCGATTTTTATGCTAGCTTGTATAAATCTGAATGTGAGTTTGTTCCTGAACATTTCGACCGCTTGTTAGCTGGTGTACAGCGTCCTACTCTCTCGGCTGAGGAATGCACGGCCCTTGATCATTCGTTTACTCTTGTGGAAATACAGGATGCAATTAAAAGATGTGCCTCCGGCCGTGCTGCGGGTCCAGACAGCCTTCCGGCTGAGTTCTTCAAAACTTTCAGCTCTGATCTGGCCCCGTTTTTGCAGCAATACTTTACTACCCTAGTAGCCGACGGATCCTCCCTTGGTTCCTTTTCAGAGGCCAACATAGTGGTCTTTGAGAAGGAGGGGAGAGACCCACACCTGACAGCCAATTACCGACCCATCTCCCTGCTTAACGCAGATTATAAAATCTTCGCCACTATTCTTTCTACTCGGCTCTCTCACAAAATGACCACTTTAATACATCCAGATCAATGTGGATTTATTCCCGGCAGATCAACTGCTGATAATGCCAGGACTCTTTGTCATGTACTAACTAATATGGCCTCCCACGATCGTCCATTGGTTGGCCTTTCCCTAGATGCCGAAAAAGCCTTTGACCGGCTAGAATGGCCATTCCTATTTGCGACCCTCCGTTGGTTTGGTTTCGGCGATAATTTTCTCCGTTGCCTTCAAGTGCTATACTCTCAACCAACTGCTAGTGTCTGTGCCAACACATTGAAGTCCCAGCCATTTTTACTGCAAAGAGGCACCCGTCAGGGGTGCCCACTTTCCCCCTTACTTTTTGATCTTGCGTTAGAACCCCTAATCCTGTTAATCCGTCAGTCTCCACTTATCCACGGCGCTCCCTTTCCCCGTCGGGATATAAAAGTCTCAGCGTATGCAGATGATCTTATGCTTTTTGTTTCCTTAGACTCCGTATCTGTTGTTCTGGATCTAATTGACCGCTATTCTCAACTTTCAGGTTACAAAATTAATTGGACCAAATCAGTCGCCTTTCCCCTAAACCACCAGGTTCACCAAGCAGACTTGCAAACCTTTCCTTTTGTATGGCAGCCCCGTATGGTAAAATATTTAGGGGTACATTACTGTTATCCTCTCGAAGAAACCGTCGCTTTTAATGTCAAAAATTTAATCACCAAGGTCCGTGAGCTCACCCAACGTTGGTCTCCACTTACTCTTACGTGGTGGGGCCGTATGGATACCATAAAGATGATGATTGTTCCCAAGGTTAATTATGTCTTAGAAATGTTACCGTGCCTTCTCCCTCGACACACCTACAAAGATATCGAGGGCCTGTTGATCAGATTTTTGTGGCAGAACAAACCGCCTAGAATAGCGAAACATAAACTTCAGTCAGATAAGGAACATGGTGGGATAAGATTTCCTGATTTTTTCAACTATCACCTCTCTTTTCTTCTCAAACAGGGTGCCCGTTGGTTGGACGCTTCTTTCCCGTCCAGACCAATATGGTTAGATATAGAAGAAGACCTCTGTAAGCCCATTCCACTTAGCTATCTCCCTGGAATGACTTTCCCACTGGATGCCCACTATCCACCAATGCTCCTGGATACACTTCGCTCCTTCAATGTTCTCATTAGCTCCCTAGATTCCTTAGCTTGCCCACTAGATAGGCTTCCAATTTGGCATAATGCTCGATTCCAAATTCAACATAAGCCGGTGGCCTGGAGTCCCTGGTATTCCAGAGGCATCTGGACTCCCAATCAACTGTTTCACAATGCTCGCTGGAAGTCCATTAATGAGCTCCATTGTGAGTTTGGCCTTCCTTCTAAATACTATTTTCAACTGCTTCAGTTGCAGCACTGTCTCAAGAGTGCTGGGGTTTTTCCCCCACTAACTCCTCATGACCAAGGGATAACTGAGGTGGTCTCCTTTATTGGGGCTCAGTCCGGTGTTGCTTCCACCTTTTATAAAACTCTTTGTGCTCCTCAGAATGCTGTCCCCCCTTCTGCACAGCAGACTTGGGAGCGAGAATTGGGTGTAACTCTAACCCCTGAACATTGGAACCTCTTCTGGAGCAAAGTGGTTCGTGTTTCCCGCTCGGCTTCCTTAACCCAGACGCTTTTCTTCTTTGCCCATCGCTGTTTCTATACCCCTGATAGACTGGCCAAATGGACTTCCACTCTGAGTAATCAATGTTGGACTTGCCATGCAGCTACAGGCACCCTCACTCATGTCATGTACGAATGCCCCGCACTACAACACTACTGGAGCCGGGTCTGGGGTCGTATTCAATCTATCTTACACTTTACTGAACCACTCTCCTGGAAAATAGTGGGACTCCGTTCTGCAGCGGGCATCCCCTCTCTCCCGAAGTCTGCTTACTTCCTCCTTGACTTTCTAATGGGTATTGCCATATCGTTAATCATGAAATATTGGAAAAATAGCTCTTCACTGAGTCCTCTAGAATGGTGGAATTGTGTCTGTCTATATAGTAAGTTTGAACAAATTCCTCGTAGGGCTACCCCTTCCCTTCAGGCCCGCTACCAGGTGTCTAAATGGAAATTACTCACAGATTTCGTGCAGTCGGCCAAATGCTCGCACTTGACTGTCTAGTTATATCTCTCTCTTGATCCATAGTATATCATGACTGTTATGTTTATGTTCTAACATAATTGCTATGGACCCCATGCCTGGGTTAATATCTTTTCTTTTCTTTTTTTTATTATCTATAGAATAAGCATGGGGGGGAGGGTTTATGGGGTTATTTTCCGGTTTATTCCATTTTATTTTGATGCAATCATCCTTGTTTTATTACTGTGTGTATTGTTATTGTTATAAAATGAAAATAAAAGTTTAAAAAAAAAAAAAAAAAACACAAAAGGATTGTGAAAAATTGCAAGAGGACTTTGAGAAATTGAAAGACTGAGGGCCCCATTCTGATCAGGGCCCGTCTGGACATCCAAAATCTAGACGGGCTGGATTTGCACCCGATACTGCACCCATGAGAGCTAGAAGTTCCCCCGAGAGCAGAATTGGATGCAAAGGGCCTGGATGGGTAGGACAGGCCCCAATTTTCTGCCACTCCATCTCCAGCTCCCACCCCGTCCATTCCTCCCACTACTCCTGCATGGAGCCTTGGTGCCGTGGCGTCCCATCGCCATGGCACCAGGACACCATGCAAGATCCCTGATCCCCCGCAGACGTTCAAAGAAGCTATTTCTGCCACCTGACCCCCAGAGGGGCCTGTCAAGGCCGGGGTAGCGAAACAGGGAGCCTCAAGAGGCTGCTCAAGTGGGTTGGGGGGGCCTCCGCTGCCGCTCTGCACCCTCAGGGGGACTTATTCCACCTCTGAGGTGGAATAAGTTCCCCGTCTAACTCCTCAACCCTGGATGTACAGGGCTGCGACCAAAATCGGCCCTGTACATTTGGGGTTATGGGCCCGCCTCCACCTTGCCTGCGCGCCTCCTCCAGATCTCTCTCTCTCACCCCCATCCAAAGTTCCCCCACAACACCACAGTATGTGTGGGGAGCCTGATGATGGGAATTTGCTCCCTAAGAATAGCAGGGGTTGGACGTCTAAACCGGACGTCCACCCCCGCTATTCACAGATCGGAATGACCCCCTTAGTGTCTAAATGGCAGGTGCAATTTAAAGTGGACAAGTGGAATGTTATGCACTTAGGGAAGAACAACCCAAACTACAGCTAAACAATGTAAGATTCCACATTAGGAATCACCACCCAGGAAAAAGATCTGAGATAATTTATGAAAAACACCTGCTCAGTGTGCAGCGGCAGCCAAGTGATCTAGGAATCCTAAGGAAAGAATGGAGAATAAAGCAAAGGATATGATAATTCCTCTGTATCGCTCCATGGTGTAACGGCACCTTAAATACTGCATGCAGTACTGGTCAACATATCTTTAAAAAGATATAGCAGAATTAAGAAATGTACAGAGACGAGCCACCAAAATGTTAAAGGGGATGGAAGGTTAGTGCTCTTTAGCTTGGAAAAAAGATGGCTGAGATCTATAAAATAATGAGTGTAGTGGATGAGATAAATGTAGATTTTTTTTTTACACCTTCAAAAAGTAAAGAAAACTAGGGAATATGCAATGTCACACATTTAAGACTAATCAGAGAAATTATTTTTTTCACTCAACGCATAATCAAATTCTGCAATTCATTTCCAGAAGATGTAATAAAGGCTGGCTAAGAAGCTTGGACAAGTTCTTGGAGGAGAGGTTGACTGGGGAAATCCACTGCTTATTTATTTATTTAGAGTCTCTTATATACTGCACTATTTAACATCAGTGCGGTTCACATGGAACATAAAACTTACACATTTCATTGGCTGATCTGTGTTTACAAGGAACAGGTACTAGAACTTGGATAACCTGGGGAGACTATTTACATCTAGGCGACGTGACAGGTCGTATCTCGCTAGTCATAGTCATGGGTGTCTTGTATGGTAAGATTCAATTGTACTGCCCGGGCTAGATAGTGGAAGGGGCTATTGTAGCACTGTCAACTGGGTAGTACATGAGGAAGAGGTGGTGCTTCAATGCCTTCCTAAACTGGGCTAGATCAGGGATTGCCCGGATGGTGGGTGGAAGGGTGTTCCAGCATCTAGGCGCAGAGAATTTGAAAGCCCTGTTTGCTGTTGTCTGGGTGCATTGGGTTATTGCTTTCGGGACTATCAGTGCGTTGACCGCTACCAATCTTCTGGACCTGTTAGGGGGCATGGTTTACATAAGCTCTGCTAGTGATGTGGAGGAGAGCCCATTGATGGCTTTGAAGATCAGCAGTAAGGTTTTGAATGTGAGTCTGCCATGTATAGGGAGCCAATGGAAATGTTTCAGGATGGGCATCATGTGGTCTTTCCTGGATGCTCCATGTAGAACTCTCGCTGCGGCGTTCATCGTGAGCTATAGCGGGTTCAGGGTGGATTGAGGGAGTAGCTGCAGGATTGAATTTGCATAATCAAAGTGTGGTATGATCAACGCTTGATAAATTGTCCGGAAGTCATCCAGTTCCAATAGGAAGCGTAAGTGCCTGAGAGTTCGGATCTTATGGTATACCACTCTCGCTATGTTGCTTATGTGCACCTTCATGTCCAGGCGCTGGTCTAAAGTGACTCTGAGGTACCGGATCATGGGTTTGGTCTGTAGTTCTGCTTCCTTGGCCTTTAACTAGGGCGGCGTGGTGAAGTTGTGATTCCTTGTGATGAAAAGGACCTCTGTTTTCTTATGCTGAATACGGAGGTTTTGGGTTTGGAGCCAGTTGGATACTGCATTAAAGAAGTCTGTCAGTGGGGAGAGGTCCGGGTTCTCAGTTGAGAATGACATGTAAAGCAGTACATCATCAGCATATATCAAGCAGTTAACACTGAAAGACCGGATGAGGTTACAGATGGGCTGCATGTATATGTTGAACATCAGGGCGGAGAGGGAGGATCCTTGTGGGATGCCTTGCTTCTGGTGGAATGGTTCTGATGTTGAAGCCCCTGATCGTACGTACTGCCATCTGTCCGAGAGGTATGACTTGCACCAATCTAGCACTGTATCAAAGATCCCCTTCTCCTTGAGACGCTCCAGAAGAAGCTCATGGCTTACTGTGTCGAATGCAGCTGCTATGTCCATGAAAATGAGGACAAACCCTCGACGGATGTTATCAATTCCAGTAATTATGTTACTGAGGAGTGTGGTGAGGAGTGTTTCAACACCATGAGACTCTCTAAAACCATGTTGGCAGGGGTTGAGCAGCGCGGAGGCTTCGATGTGTTCTTGAATTTGTCTTTGGACTTCTTTTTCAATTATTTTGGCCAGAAGTGGTATGCTCGATATAGGTCTGTACGAGTCTACTTTCTGGGGGTCGAGCTTGCTGTTTTTTAGCAGCGGTCTGATGGACGTGTGTTTGAGGGATTGGGGGAATGCGCCTGTTGCGAAGGATCGGTCCATGAGTCTAGCTATAAAAGGGCTAAAGTCTGACCGTAGCTATTTTATCCAGAAGGCAGGGCAGGGGTCAGTTTGTACAGTGGTAATGTTGATTGCAGCAATAGTGTCTTTGATGTGCTTCTTGGGTGGCGTGGAGAAGATGGTCGGGGTGTTAGATAGCTTGGCTCTGGTGTGACGGTGGGTGCTGGGGACTTATTGGTCTGGCATAGCTTTGATTGCAGATAATCCGCAAATGCTTGGGGGTGGATCTCGCTTGGTTGTTCGGGGACTGGTTCCTTTGTTAGGTTCTTGACGAGAACAAACAAGTCATGCGGTTTGTTCAGTGATCGTTTTAGGGTGTCTGTATGGAATCGTCTCATACTGTCCGTTACTGCTTCGCGGTGCATTGCCAGGTGAAGGTTATATGCCCTTTGGTCATCTGCGGAGTGCGATCGACGCCAGTGCCTTTCCAGCTTCCTTAGGAGGGTGAGTGAGGATCTCAGCTCAGTGGAGTACCAGGCTGCGGTGGCTCGTTTCCCTGGAGGCTTGTTAGATGGTGTACGTAGAGCAAGAGTACTGAGGTTCTTATTCCAGTCGGAAATCAGATCCTCAGGATTGTGTGCTGTGGAGGTGAGGAGTGGGCGGGTTTTACTTAGAATCCTGTCTTTGTTGAAGGCCTGGAACCTTCGTGGTGGTGCTTTGGTGGTGCTGCTCAGCCTTCTGGCTTCCTTCTGGCTGTTGCCGGGCAGGGGTATTTGGAATACAATCAGCTTGTGGTCAGACCAGGGGACTGCGGTAATGAACAGACTGGGGATGTTGGTTGAATTGAGAGTTGTCTATGGAGCGAAAACCAGGTCCAATATGCCTCCTTTCGTGTGTGAGGGTTCCTTGACCAGTTGCCTATATCCTAATTCCCTGAGGGCTTCGAGGAAGGCTGATGCCTGGGCATCTTGCAGGGAAGGTAGGTTGAAATCTCCTAGAACCCAGTTTGGTGTGCATGGGCTCTGGGTATTGAAGGCAAGGTTGATTATTGTTGAGAGGGCATCCGGGTCCGTAGATGGGGCCCTGTATAGGAGGCTGATAGAGCAGTGCTTGTTGGTTATAGTGATTGTGTCGAGGTGTGTTGTGCTGGTTGCATTGCTCAGGTGGAAATGGAGGTCCGCCTTGGTGATGGCAAGTACTCCTCCACCTCCTTTGTCATTTCTATGGCATGTGTGTATTGAGAAATTGGTAGGTAAGAGCTGGTTAAGGAGGACATTATCATCACTGGAAAGCCATGTCTCTGTGATCAACACTATGTCAAGGTCATGGAGTGATATGATGTCGGAAATAACTGGCCATTTCTTGCGTATTGAGCGGGTGTTTATGAGAGCGCATCTTAGATTTTGGGGGTGGGAGTTTTCTTCTTGCTTTGCTTTTGTATTGTGTTGTAGTGCGATGTGTAATAGGTGGGGGTGGAGGGTGCGGGAAGCTTCCTCTGATTTGTGGTAGGGAGCACTTGACCATCTTCTCCTATGGTTCTGAAGAATTGGTATGTGATTTTGGTTAGGAGATAAGGCTGTAGCACTACTTAGCCATATGGAGAGGAGATAGAGCGCAGCTATGGCAATGCTCGAAGGGGCCATTCTAGGCATCAACCCTGTTGTTTGTGGTCAGGGCCTAGACTGGGTTGAATGGCGAATGGGTGGAAGGTTGGGCTATCACAGGCTGTGACGGGCAGGGCAGGGAGATTGGGCTGTCACAGTCCAGTGCACAGTTATGCAGTTACCACAGACTGGCGGGTATACAGGTAAATAGGTAGTGGAGTACACCAGGGATCTGGTGGAGAACACAGGTTGCATGCTGCTTATCCCAGGGAATCTGGTGGAGTACACAGGTTGCATGCTGCTTATCCCAGGGAATGGCTTACCCCTGGGATAAGTAGCATGCAACCTGTCTACCTTTTAGGGACCTGACAGGTACTTGTAACTTGGATTGGCCACTGATGGAAACAGGATACTGGGCTCAATGGACCTTTGGTCTGTCCCAGTATGGTATATCTTATGTTATTATGTTCTTACCGTAAAGATCTAATTATGCTGGTGAATGTTCAGTCAAAATTAAAAAGTCATGGGAGAGGAGGCAGTGTACTATTGTGGATCAAGAACTGTTTAAAAGAATCAGCACAGCAAGATCAGCACCATTTTAGCAGGGGCTGAGGATGGAGACAAGAACAGGGAGGACTGTTCCTGTCCCCAGCCCCACTAGACCACCACAGATTGGATAGATAAGCAGTGCGGTGTCTGGGGAGGGAGGCTCCAGTTTGCTGACTAGCTAGCCGAGCTTGTCTTATTGTATGAGGGGGAGAGGGTTGAAGGGAGGGGGCCGACTAGCTAGCTGTGAGCACTTAGGTAATTGGGGGATGAATGGGCACTGACTGGCTAGCCTATTAGTAACTTGCTGTCATGGTTGCCCCGATCCCCCTGGATAGGTCCCAATAGGAATTAGGAGCTGTTCAAAGGGGTTAGTACTCTAGGGGGTGTGTGGGTTCGGGCCTTTTACATTGTTGGTGTTGCTGATTGGTGCATCTGCAGCACTGGCAAGGGACACAAGTTAGGGGGACAGATCTGGGCCACAGGGGAGCAATCAGTTTCTTCAGAGATGGCCGCTGCCAATTGGCTGCTGTCACAATATGACCCGAGCAGCATTGGCTGCAGCTAATGCCACCTCTTGAGGTTGCTTTTAACTCAGTGGCTGCCAAACCTTGGTACTCCCACTCCCTGCCCCGATCCCGACTCCACTCAGTCCACCTTGTGAAATGTACATATCACAGAAAAGTGCCTGCAATATCTGCATTTCAACAGTGTTAGCTGCTTCCGCTGGGCAGTATTTCCCCGTTAGCCCCGTGGTAGTAACTAATGGGGTTTGGTGAACATGACACTTTAATTTCCCAAAGAGTGTCTCATAAAGGATCTTGTCAAAGGCCTTCCCAAAATCCAGAGATATTATATTAACTGGCTCACCTTTTTCTACCTGTTTATTACACCTTCAAAAAATATAACAGATTCTCTTTTACCTGCTGGAAATTAGAACTGAAGGTGCCTGAAAGTTTAAACATTGCAGTGGTCTCTGAAATATTTTCCCCTTTTCTCCAGTTTCAGATTTAGCTTCAGCTCCTTTGCTGAAAGCTTTTCCAAGGATGTTTTTCTCTGTCATAACGCTAAAGCTAGAGAAATGATTATTAGAGACCCTGAACCAGACCATCCACTGCAAAGGGAAATTTTCCACAGTTCCACTTAAATGGCATTTTATTAATATTAGTTTAATGATTTTTTCTATATGAGAGTAGCAAATAATTTTTAAATGTGGATGTAAGCCAAACTCCTGAGTATGGATATGAATTTTAAATTGCTTGTGATCTGAAATATCATTTCAGTGCACTTGACAAACCTGTGTTTTTCCCCTGAATTAGAATATTATTATTTACAAGTGAGCCATCTGATTACTTTGACATGTGTGAATTTGACATATGCTAAGTTGAATTAAAATGGCAGAAGCATATCATTTTTGCATTATTATAATTGTCAGAAGTTCTGCTTGTGAAATTCTATAAATGTCAAGCCCACTATTAGAATTCATTAAAGGTAGCTAAGCAGTACAGCTTTCATTGTGGCTGCTTCACAATAGATGAGGGATCGCCAACCTTTTAGCGTGTGAACCCCTTTTCAACCTCCAAAAGTTTAACAGATTCCATATGCTTCAGTTTAAATTTAACATGCACTTATGTGCCATATATGGAAATTGTATTTATATAATAAAAAGAAAGAATGATATGTACACCGGTATAATTCATAAGATAAAAACTACATATTAACGTTGAAAAGTGCACACCTACACTTTCTCCATTCGCAGACTCAGGCATGTCTGTGTTGGGGACTCAGTATGAAGAGAAAGGATTAAGGAGGTTGTTCTAGAAGCCCTGTTCATGCTTTAGACATCTAAAAATGGGCATAGAGACATCCACAACACAGAGACCTTTCCAGAGCCCTCTTAAAACCAAGCCATGGGGACATCCAAGTCTGAAGAGGAGGCATGACTAGAGTGTTCTTGGGAATCTGAACGTCCCTGCCTGATTTCAGAAACATGATGGATATCTGCCATTGCCTCTGCGTCAAAGTTTAGACCTGCTCCAGGCACCTGAAAAGGGATCATTTTGGCTAAAAAACATTCAGAGGGTATAGAGAAGAAGGCATTCCAACATCCCCAGTACTCAGCAGAATGTCAACAATAGCTGCAGTGTCTTGGTAGGATAGTAGGGCTGAGCGGATGCATAGATAGATGCAAGGTTGGGTAGGGAGGCAGTAAGGGATGTGTGCAATGTCTGTGTATGCATGTAATGTGTATACTAATATGGGGAGAGTCAAGTTATGTATCTGTGGGGATGTTGAGGGAGTAGGTGTACTTTCCCTTATCCCTGCACTCATATTTTCTCCCCCTTGCACTCTGTCCCCTCACTTTCCTACCAAGCTAACACTTGTGCATCCCCGCTTGCATGCTTCCTTTTACCTTCTCTTAACCCCACTTGCACTTCACTCCCCTACACGTCCCTCCTCTCCTTGCACTTCCAATCCCCACCCTCATCAGTGGCTAGTGGGGTCCTCCACCAATGCCACAGCTTTTTTACTCCTCCGGGGCTTGGGGTCATCTCCAGCATGCTCTTCCATTGTTTCCTGTAGCACATCTCTCCTCTTCCTTGCTGTGCCGGTGGGGATTAGATCCTGCCAGCACATTATTCCATTCTTCAGTGTGGCCACAGCTCCCTTCCTGTACCTGCAGTGGTTGGATCCCCACCTGAACGTTGCTCTGTTATTCACTAGGGTGCATCTCTCTTCCTCTTCTTGTGCGGTCAGGAGGAAGGTCTCTGCTGTCCTGTTTTTCCATGCGACGTGACTTTCCCTTTCTTCTGTTGGTGGGGTTTGGGTTCCTGCCAGTGCACTGCTCAATTCCTTGCCACAGGTCACATCTCTGCCATATCCTCTTTTAGTAGTAAAGCTTGACTTTGTGCCACTGAACTGCTCTTCTGTCACCTGCACAGATCACTATACAAAGAAAAATAGAGAATGACAGCAGATGAAGACCATATGGTGTATCCAGTCTGCCCATTCATAAGAATTATTACGTTGTATAATTCCTTCCTCTTCCTCAGAGATCCTCTGTATTTGTCCCATGCTTTCTTGAATTTAGATTCTGTTCTTGACTCTACCACCTCCACAGGGAGGCTGTTCCACACATCCCCCACATTTTTCATAATAAAATATTTCTTCAAATTACTCCTGAGTCTAACGACTTTCACCTTCAGCCTATGACCCTTCATTCCAGAGCTTCCTTTTAATTGGAAGAGAGCCAACTCCTGTTTATTTATACCATGGAGGTATTGAAATGCCACTATCATACCTCCCCTCTCCCACCTTTCCTGAACTTTTCTAGATACATTTTCTGTTATCCAGAAAGGAATAATTACTTAGGAAAAGGATCTGGATATCATCATGAATAATATGTTGAAACCCTCCGCCCAGTGCGCAGCGGCAGCCAAGGAAGCAAATAGAAAGCTAGGAATCATAAGGAAAGGAATGGAGAATTTAACCAAGGATATTATAATGTCTCTCTATCGCTCAATTGTGTGACCACACTTTCAGTATAGTGTGCAGTTCTGATCACCATGTTTTAAAAAGGATAAAGCAGAATTAGAAAAGATACAGAGAAGAGCGACCAAAATGATACAGGGGATGGAGGGATACCCCTATGAAGAAAAGCTTAAAAGGTTAGGGCTCTTCAGCTTGGAAAGAGATGGCTGAGGGGAGATATGATAATGAGTGGAGTGGAATGGAACGGGTAAACATAGATCACTTGTTTACTCTTTCCAAAAGTAGAAAGAATAGGGGACATGCAATGATGCTGCAAGGTAACCCAGTTAAGTCTAATCAGAGAAAACATTTTTCCACTCAGTGCTTATTCAAACTCTGCTATTTGTTGCCGGAGGATGTAGTACAGTAAATGCTATTAGTGTATCTGGGTTTAAAAGAGGTTTGTACAAGTTCCTGGAGGAAAACTTCATAAACCATTAGCGGATTGGAGAAAATCGACTGCTTACCCCTGGGATAAGCAGCATGGAATCTTCATAGCTTTTGGGAACCCGACAGGTACTTGTGACCTGTATTGGCCACTGTTCAAAACAGGATATCGGACCTTTGGCCTGACCCAGTATGCCATATATTATGTTCTTATGTTCTTAACTCTAGAGACTAGACAGTCATTTGAATATCCACTCCATTGTTCTAAAAATTCACACATATAGAGCTGTGCTACATGATTAAGATATGATTTATTTAATAACTTAATCATATCAGTGGAATCACTTTTAACTTTTGTCAGTTCATTATCAACACCTGGAAGTAAAACAAGCACCCTCCCCCCCCCCCCTCCCAGTGCTGGATATCAGATGATAGTGATGTAGCAAAATGCCAATAACATTATAGAAAATTTCTCTAAAATTGCAAGACTATATCATTTGATCAAAGATTGTTTCCCCCTGAGATTTCCCAGTGCACCAGCTCTCCATAGATCATGTTTATCAGCAGGCAGCAGAGACATAAAATATTAACTCAATGTGGCATTTACCCAATGAAATACACCATCAGTGTGAACTTTAACAAGAAGAAGACGCAACCATAAATTCAAAATGTCTAAAAAAGTATCAAATGATTTTTGCGCTACTTATTCCCTAATTACTAATTGGTACAAATGCTTTAAATCAATAAGGTGCTCTTGTTTGCTGATTTAAACAGGCAGAACAGGTTAAGTTCACTTACTCATAGACTAATCTTACTACCACAATCAATAATGTAATTACAATATATTAAGAAGAGGAAAAGGAAGCTATGATAATTTATTGAAATGTGTTTTTTTTCTCTAGAACATATCCCCAAACCATCACAGCTAATTTTAGACTTGCATTAAACTGTACACATTTACAAACATTATACAATATTAAATTAGTCTGAGGCCCTTTTACTAAAGGGTGTTAGGCTTTTGCACCTAGCGCACATTTAGTGCAAAAACAATTATGCATTAAGTGAAAACTCTCCATAGCAACCGTTGGGGCATGACCAACATGTTCCTAACAGTTAACACATGGATACGTACCATAAAGCACAGGGCAGGTATCATGGATGCACCTCATTCCATCTATTGGTTGCAGCCACACTAATGGCAGTATCGACTGTACGCAGTATGTCCCCCTATTCTAACTGCAATGTGCTCACAATGCCCACTCTCCACCCCTACCCTGCCCATTCAGTACCTCAAGTGCAAATGGCCGTTAACATAAAAATCAGGATGCGGTAACTGTAATGGCCCTACGGAGCTGGGTTTGCAGTTACCAAACTGCTTAGCGCACTTTTGTAAAAGGGCCACTAGATTTTTAAAACTATGGTCATGTTATCTTCAGTGTGCCTGATCTAGTCTCATCTCAGAAAATGAGCTGAGTTGGGCTGAGTTGGATGAGAGATTACCTTTGAATTCCAGGTGCTGTAGGCCTACTGTGTGAAAGGTCTGACAATCTACTTTTGGTTGTACCATACCAAGAAAACACAGGGAAGAGTCACAACATGGACAGCTATACACAGGTTTGCCAGGAGCTGACAGCACTCAACAAAGTCTTGAAATGTTTCTAGTCATGACCAGATTTACAGATTTTGCACTCCAGAATAGAAATGACAGAATCCTTCAAAGAACCTAGGAGGCAACAGGAAATCCCTATTAAAAATCCTCTTTCTCCTACACCTTTTTGTCCCCTCTGCCAGGGCTGTTGCAACCTGGTAAGCCGAGTAAGGGCAGTAGAGGGTAGCGGTGTTCAAAGTGCCCCGTCAAAGTTGCAACTGCGATTGTGCAATGGTGTTCAGTGCCTGCAAGAACAACCTGTCCCCTGGGCTAAAGAAAAGAAGAAAATCATGGCCATCAGGGCAGTGGTGTTCTGCTCTTCAGCCCATGGGACAGACTGTTCTCCCAGGCATTGAACACCATTGTGCTGCTCTCTGCAATCGCAGTATTCTTTTCTTCTTCAGCCTGCAGGATAGGCTATTCCCACGGGCACTGACGAAGGCCGAGATCATGTCCAGCAGCACAATGATGATCAGTGCTCACAGAACAAGCTGTCTTGTGGGCCAAAGAGGAGAAGGTCGCAATTGCAGCCAAGAGCACTGAAGGAAGAGGAGCTGGGGCAAAACTCACAGGAGGTAGGAGGGATACATTTAAAGGCATAGTGGGTTTGGGAAAGAAAGACAGGGGGACAGGAATAAAGGGTAAGGAGTGAGAATGCTAGGGGATGGGAGAGGGTAAAAGGGACAGAGGCTGGGAAAGGAACAGAGTTGGGGGGAGGCAGCAGGAGAGGGTCTGCAGCCAGTGGTGTATGATTGCAAGAGTTGGAGGTTGAAGGGAGGGCAGAAAGAGCACAATGAATATATGCTAAAAAGCACAGCCCCCTACTCCTACCCCACCCTCACTCCCCACACCACACAAACATACACACAGAGACATACACACAAAGGCACTTGGCCCATGCAGCGTGAACACACACAGGAACCCCATACCCACACCACACACACACACATACACAAAGGCAGGGACTGCACATCCACACTGCACCACAGGCACCTCATGCGCACACTACACATTCACGGAAGAGAGAGAGAGATATATAGACAATAAAAGTCATAAGGATTCCTCATACAGCCTCTACTACTATAACAAGACACACTTTATCATCTTCCTTTGAAATCTTCCTTCGCACACACGAACACACAAAACCCCCCAGATATGTATGACTGTTCAAATGAAGGAAGGGGAAATATGTTGCTTTGACACACCATGAGCGTGCTGTTTCACATTCACGCAAAGTCCCTGAGAGATATTAACATATACAACCCTGCCCCAACACTCTTCATGACACACAGACACACATGCATGCAGCTCCTAACACTCTTCATGACAGAGACATACACGTCACCCTCAACAGGACCCATGACACACACATGCACACACACACACAAACATTCACACATGCATATATGTTGCACCCAATAGTCCCCATGGTGCATACAAACATACACACATGAGTATATGTGCCCTCTGACAGTCTCCATGACACACAGAAAGACACAAATACATACACCCACTGACACTTGCATATGCATTGACCCCCAACTCCCAACACTTCCTATGACACATACAAATAAAGCCCCCAAATGTCTAATCTTGTGAGCGAGGGAAATACACTACTGTGTCACACAGTAAAGTGTGAATATTGACTTGTTTCAGCTTTATTACAGGGCACCAAAGATGCCGGACTTCCCTCGTTTCCTCTCATAGCATGCTGCTAGAGTGATATTTACCTTTATGTCCCTGTCAGGCAGCCAGGCACAGAAAATAGAGGGAGTAGGTGGACCTCTGGTACAGTGAGTTGGTTGGTCAGAATCAGACACACATGCACACCAGTGCAGGGCATGAAGCTTGTGGTTAGCATAACTGCCAGTCCACTACAAGGAGCACCACCGCTGGCTCTCATGGGAGGCTAAGGAATGCGCTTTCCACTTTCATCCAACCTGACTGCAATGCCAGCAAAGTCTCAGCATATTTCACAGAAATCCCAAAGTCCAGCCAAATAGTGTTTCTCACATTAATACTGCCATCGTCGACTGTCAGGACTGCTGACATTAGCACTGGGAACTGAGTCCTGCCTCTTAATGCTCACTACGGTTTCCTTGCGGCTTACACCCAGCAGTGGCTTTCCCCAGGTCTGTTAAAACGGTCTATTGACTTTTTCTCCAGGAACTTGTCTAAACCTTTTTTAAGCCCAGCTACACTAAGGGGCTTGTTTACAAAGCCACGGTAGCGGTTTCCGATCATTATCGGAGCCGCGGCTCCATTGATTTCAATGGGGCTGCGGCTCCGATAACGATCGGAAACCACTACCGCGGCTTTGTAAACAAGCCCCTAACTGTTTTTATCCCCCCCTCTTATTTATCAGATTTATAAAAGAACTGTGCAACCATGGATGCAGAGATAGAGCAGTGGTAGTCTCTGTGGAACAATAGCAGGCAGGAGAAGAGGCAGGAAAAGCTAAGCGGTTGTTATCTTTGTAGATCTTTTTATTTTTAATTAAATAATAAACACATTGATTATATTTGCTTCGATCGCATTAACTCTTTGCTATCATAGCCTGTTCCTACAGTGTTAAATAGATACCTCTCGGTACTTCTTTTTATTCTATCTATGTATTTGCCCCTTCACTGCAATTTTCTTGCCACAACATATGATTATAAGGAGAAATATTAACATCATGTGAATGGAGTTCACAAAGGAGTTTTGGGAAAGTGCGGTGTGACCTACCATTAATAGTAATGAGGCTAGAGTGCCGATCTATAGGTTGTAGGAGGGTGCCAAAGACCCTAGCCAGCTCTCCCCATGCTCTCTGCATTTCTCTGAAATATCCCCCTATTTTCCTTTCTCTCTTATCATCTCTCCTTTCAGCAGGCTGCAGATGCACTCAAAGAAAGCCTCATTCTTCCCACCAATGGTGTGGCTGTTCAATCAGTCTTCTAGCAAATCATATATAGATGATATTTTCAAAAGAGAATTCTCAAATCACTTTGATTAAATGTCCGACAAATTGCTATAAACCACAATCTAAAATTCATTGAAGAAAAAAAGTCACAACATCCAGAGGAAGTAGTGTAGACAAAGCCTTTTGACAGGACCCAGACAAAAAAAGTGCACTGAACCTCCATCACACTATAAATATATGTCTAAACCCATCCCCCTATATAATCATATCACATCCCTTATCCCCCATCATAATAACCTTTTTGCACCCACAGCATAATCACTTTTTTCACCCCTGATATACATACATGAACATGATTTCCTTCAGTAGGCTGAAGTTAACAAGTAGCTTTTTTTATTTGCTTCTGCTGCCTCCTCTGTCAACTTTCATCTGCAATTAACATCACGTCATACCAGATCGGATGGTCTTGTAAGACTGCAAGCCCTATGTGATTCTCACAAAGAAAAGCTGGCATAGGAGGAGGCAACTGCAGATAAGAAGCAGCAGCGGTTATTTTATGAAGTCATCGATGCATGGTTGTGGCAATTTGCACGCATTAGTGGCCTCTTATAAAATACCTACCAGCACAAAAGTATTCTCTTTGACATGAAGATGTGAACTTTGCTGGTAGGCATAGCTGGGGGCACAGTCTAGGCAGAATTTGGTGTTTATAAAAGAGGCATGAAATAGGTGCCTGTTTGAACATCCCACATATATGGCCACGCTACCCTGAGTGTGCCCAATCTTCTCTGATCTTGGAAACTAGGCAAGATTGGGCCTGGTTAGCATTTGGATAGGAACTACCTTGAAACATCAGGTGCTGTAAGCTTACCATGTGTGTGGGAGGGGGCCGAATTGGGGTGTAGTCAGCAGCAGAGACATGCAATGTGTATTTAGGAAAAGCATGTGTAAGTTCTGCATATTTCCCATAGATGTCCACATTATACCATCAGAAACATGGTATAAGGCCAGGACTTACAAGCATTTCTGCTCTGCTCTGCAATGCATCCCATAGAGATGAATGACTGTGACAAAGATGTTTTGAACCAGTGTGTCTGCCGTCTGGAAGATCACAAGATACAGTTGTAAAGAACAGAATGAAGAGGTGGGAAAAGTTTGTATGGTTACTAAACACCCCTACAAAAATATTCAGAGGTGCAATGATGATTATTTCGTCTATGCTGACAACTGCTGTGTGAGCTAGAAGAGATGATCTGGGGCACCCTAACAATTCCTATCATCCAAGAGGTGGGGCTGTTGATGCAGGGATTGTATGTGGGTGAGTATAGGATAGAGGCATGTGTGGGTGAGAAATGCAGATCAGATTAGTAGTCCTGGGACCCCATGCCACCATGTTATACCAGTTGTTTTCTAGAGGTACAGGGCATCTATACTGCAGATGTATGTTTTGTGTGTCTCCAAGTGAGAGAGAGAGAGAGAGAGAGAGAGAGAGAGAGTGTGTGTGTGTGTGTGTGTGTGTGCACGTGCGGGCATGGTTAGAGGTATGCATGGGGGGACCTGGTGTGCGCAACTGCAATTTTGGGGGGGACATCAGTGCCTGGCCAGAACCTGGTCCATAGGACTGACCACAGCATGACCATGTGCCAGTGTGATCGGCAAGGATAGAAAAGAACAGGATCTCTACGGAAACAACCTGATATTATAGGCTCCATTCTCCACACAAAAAAAAAACAGTTCACGCAACAATCAGGGAGTTCTTCAATTTGATAACATGATGACTAACTAAACACAAACTCATGACTGACTACACCAAAATGGAAATCCTGCACATAACAATGACCCCCAGCAAGCATCACAATTGACAACAATGAAATAAAAGTAAAACCTGAAGTCAAATACCTAGGAGTTACATTGGACCAATGAATAAACTTTCAACCCCACATCAAAAAGACCACCTCAGCAATATACTACAAAATCAGGACTCTCCACAAACTATACACCCTAATAGCCACCAACCACTTCAAAATAGTATGTCAAACACTAATAACCCCACACTTCAACTATTGTAACTCAATTCTCCATGGACTCTCAAAACATACATTGCATCCTCTTCAACTAGCCCAAAATACAGCAGCTTGTCTAGTCAAAGGAACACAAAGAAAAGACCACATCATCACACTCACCCTTAAGACACTACACTGGCTCCCAATCTAAGCACGAATCAAGTACAAAACAATAATGAACACTTTCAAGGCAATTCACAACCAATCATCAGAATACTTACACACTCTACTTCAGAGAAACTCAGATACCAGAACAAGAAGTCAGATGCACCAAAACTTACTCAACATACCAATTTGCAAAACCAAGAGCTCACAGACTACCTGCAACAGAACAGTCTCAATCCCACAAACTGGAACGCCCTCTCAAGCTGCCTAAGAACTATCAAAGACCCGACTGAATTTTGGAAAAAACGAAAGACACTCCTTTTTCATGACATCTAAAACTCCCACTCTTTAAACCTCCCAACTCCCCTTCCCTTCCCTCGCCCCACAACCATCCCACCTATCCACAACTCAAACCCACCCCACTGACCTACCCCCAGAGATCCTGTATTTAAGTTATCTTGTTTAAAATTATAAGGTTATAAAGTTCTAATGTTCCCAACATTTCCCTCCCCCAGTGTTCTCTGTAGTAAATTGGTGTTCTCTGTAAACTGCTGTGATAATGTAAAAGGTGGTATATAAAAAAAGTTTAAATGAATAAATAAAAAATGTCCCTGTCAGCGATAAGGGATCTTCAGAATGAGTGCACGCAACAGGTCACACAGCACCATCAGCAGTCTCACAGATGTGCACATTTGTATATAGACAGATGCTGGTGCTCTTGGATATCTAGTAATGCTGTTTGCACTGGTGCGTGCACTCGATCTGAAGGTCCCTATTTACCGTCAGGGATTTGCTCTAACATTTAGCTGTAGAGGACCATTTCTGATTTCTTCTGGTCCATACGCAGCATTGTACAGACTGTTGTCAGAGATGACCAATGCAAGCACAACTAAAATGTTCACCTACAGCCATGTATGTTGTGCTGCAGGGTATGTCAGGACACTCATATCACTTTCTGCTTGTTGATGTAACATCTCTGAGGGCACAGAGATCACTTTATAGTGTTCTGGTCATGCAAAGGATTAGCTTATATGGTCTGTTTTGCATCAGAACATCTGTATCATCTGTTTTCATAGTTAGCTGTCATGAGCACCACACCGTCAGTGTGGGGAGAAGCTTCGGGGATGCACGTTTTAACTGAGGAGACGTGGTTGCATGGAAACGGGCAACAGTGGAGCCATGCATCTTTTTGGAATTTGCCAAGGGGAGGGACATCCAGGCAGCTTGCTACATATACCCGTGTCTCAGGATTTGTGCGTGCTGTGTTAAACATGTCTATGTCCCCGATGCCGGACCCACGGACGTGTCCAGGCCTGTGCATGCAGAATTAGGTTCAAATGTATGCAGCAGACAAGCAATAGAGCATTCTCACTATTTGCCCCAATGACTAGAACTCACTACCTGAAGCCATTAGATTTCCATTTAGACGTATCTGCGGGGTGGACATGCATGTTATGGAATCGTGCTCCATGTGCAATTTTCCTGTAAATTTCTATTTTTATAGCAATTTACTTAAGATGTTTTTTCCTAAAGTCCACAGAACTCACATCAAACAAGTAAGATTCGATTACAGACATTATAGGCTAATCTAAATGAAAATTGCAGTGTATATAGTAAAATATAACAACATGTGACTTAAATCTAGAGTCTGTTACAGGCTTTTCTGAGGCTTATTCTAGCACAAAGCCACCCCTGGCTCGTAATAACTTGCAACTCCCAATGGAAAACCACTGCAGACTATTAGGAGGCAAAGAAATGGCAAAGATAGACTTGTTTACTGTCATAATCACATAATATTTTCAAGACAAATTCTTTCACTAATTATGTCAACGTGTATAATCCATGTTGCTTATTTGTTTAAACATCATGCTATTATTTTTTACTAACAGGGCCTGTTAATGTAATAGTCAGAATACTCAAATTTCTTGGTGAGTTCAACATGTGCTGAAAGAAAGAATGAATGCAATATAAAGAAATTCAGAGAGATTGATTTGGCATCAGTTTATTTGGCAATATTAAAGAAATATGCTGTCAGCTTCCTTTTTCAGCTCACACAAAACTGTAAGATATTTTTACAACACACAAAAAAAGACATGAGGAAAAACAGTAAAATGTTCTAAATATGACAACCTTTTTTCCAGACAGCCGGCGTGCTCAGGATTTTAGACAATAGAGTGTTCTTTATTAGTAAGATGCCTCAGGGCTCTGCTGTCTAAAATATGGTGGAGGTCTTTGTGATTCATAATGAATTATATGTTCAAGAGAATCTAGCCTTTCAGTGTCCACAAATGTGAAAAGAATGCTTTGTCTTTTCCTATATACAGTGTCAGAGTATTCTGGAATAAGCAAAAAAATAAAAACCAAAATTAATATAAAACTTTCTTTCCAAATTCACTCTGAAGCACATGAATACAAAATCATATTAGATCAATATCTGAAGAAGATGAGAAAATTCTGAGCAGTCCTCCTAATATTGTGCAGAATCTGTGGTCTAAAGCTCAGTGAGAAGAAATGTAAGTATTTTAATATTTGCGTATGAAAGATCTATCCATATCTCCATATTAAGGGTTCTCAACCCAGTCCTCAGGACAAACCTAGCCAGTCAGGTTTTCAGAATAACCTCAATAAATATGCATGATAGAGATTTTCATAAATCATAGCAGTGCATGCAAATTTATCTCATGAATATTCATTGCGGTTATCCTGAAAATTTGGAAGGATAGATGTAATCCTAGGACTGGGTTGAGAACCACTGGTCTATGTAGATTTTCATTTTTTTTAGTGCCATCAAGTCAATGGTGACTCCTGGGTTTTCTTGATAGATGTACTCTGTACATTGTACTCTGTACTTTGAATAACGCTTAAGCCCCACATAATGTGTATTTGTACATAATGTATATAGTTTGCACTGTTCTATACTGTTCTGTATTAACACTAGTTGTTTATCTTATTGTTATTTGGTCATATGATGTTTTATGTAAAACAAACTCCGATTTGTTAACTGTTGTTTATTGTGAACCGCAACTGAACTATGGAAGATGCGGTATATAAATCATTGTTAAATAAATAAATAAAATAAGATGTCCAACCCATGTTCAGCTCCATACCCCTATTCTGCTGGCAGCACTCCCCGCACATATACAGCGTTTGTGCGAGAAGTGCTGTACATGGGTAGGAGGGGGTGGAGTGAGGGTGGAATGAGGGAGTGGCCAGGTACTGGGACATGCAGAGGCTATTCAGGGCAGGCCACTGTATGTACCCCGGCACCAACATGGACGGCCAGCCTATTCCAACCTGAGGCTGCTTCACCACTGGAAGGCTACAGTCCCCCTGCACCCAATGGCAATGACATAGGATGGAGTCTGCCAGCACGGCTTGCCCTTGTAGGCCCCCACTGACAGCCTGAGAACATTGTGTGGAGGCCACTGTAGGGCAGGTGATTCTGTACTGCCATGGCAATGGGACGCTACTGCACCAGCACAGCAGCAGGAGCATTGTGCAGTGGGGAATGGCAACTTCTGAGATATATCTCTCCAGGGAATCAGAAGCATGCTAGGCCGTCCATGTCCACAATTCCACAATCTCGGGTACGGATAGCTCCCGCCGTTGAGGAATCAAGTCCAACTTGACCCCATCCAAGTTCTGGGCATCCCCACGGCCCAGGCATGCACTTTTGGAATCAGCCTCTTTCATTCTAATACAAACAGCTAAAGCTTTTCTTGAGACTTTTTACATGCCATTGCCTCCCACCATGTAAGGACAACTCACTCAGGGCTAGTGTGCAGTCCCTCTACATCATTGACTGCCATTTCATTTCTCAAACATCAAAGTTCCTCTAAAAAAGTACCTCCTAAAGGAAACAGTAATGCTTCACCACTAGTCATTGAATACCATCATGCTTCAGGGTTTCACAATATCACGTTTACACACATACAATAAGACGGACTGCCTCTCTTAAAGCCTGTGTCTTAGATGAGTCTGTCTGTACTAACAATCCTCCATCTGCTTGCCTTGAATGCAGAGAAAAGGAGATCTGGCATGGCACCAACTGTTTGCGTGAACTAATCCTGACTGGGTGTTCCAAGTAAAATCTTCCCTTGGTTCTTTGGCTCCAATTCTCTAAATTCAGTGCAAGTAAGGAATGAAATGAAACAGACACAGAATTATACTGTAACTGTCTGCTTAAGGCCTTAAGTGAGAGCTTCGCAGGCCTGCAAACTTGAACAGTTTCCTGCAATCCCTCACCTTAGCTAGGCTGCAAGTCTTATTTTATTAGGAGACAACTGCTACATTGTATAATTTCATCTTATCACTCTACATTATGCTTTTGCTTCACTTTTTTGTTTAACTACGTTACAAATCAAGCTAAATAATATAGGGCTCATTCCATCACAGACGTCCAGCCCCTCTGTATGTCTGGTTTGCGCCAGACGTACAGAGGGACTTACAATTCTGATCCTGCAGGGCATGTCAGAATCCTGAACAGGCCTTGAAGGGTCTTGAAGATAGTGAAGGCAACTTTATGGTGAGATTCACCCATTAAATAACTAGGGGGATCTTTTATTAAAGATACCCCTAGTTATTGTGCATAACTATGCAGAAGGGCCTACAGTAACTGTCACTATAGGTGTATGACAATTACCATGTACTTATTCACATGATAACTGCCAACTGTACATCGGGGTGGTGAATGGGTAGGTTAGGAGTGAAGAATGGGCCTGTTGAACACATTGCAGTTAGCATGGGGAAGCATATCACACACTGTCAATATTGCAATTAGGGCAAATAATGCCAGCTACACATGTGGAGTTAGTGTGCCATGCCTTAGTGTACACATCCATTCATTAACTGCCAGGAACAAGCTAGCTATGTTCCCGACAGTTACCATGGAGGCTTTGCACCTAATACAATTTTAGAGCTAAAACTAGCATGTGTTAAGTTCAAACATCTGACACATTTTAGTAAAAGGGCCCCTAGATAAGAAGTTCCATATGAAGGAGCAACAAAAGAGAAAGCAGATTGATAGTCGATTCCAAATATGAAGAATAGACTATGAGGAGGTGCATTAAATTCACATACTGAAGAAAAGCATCCTAGTGGGCCAAGATGGTGTATGCACATTAGCTGTGCTGCACACCGTTCCGAGGTTTCTCTTTAAAGAAATGTATTACTTTCACTTTCATGCCACTTAAAGAGGAAGGTGAAGCAGCAGGAGTCAGTGAAGAAAATGCAGCCAGTACAGGGGCCACTCAATGTGTTTGTGTGGCCCACCAGTACAGCTCAGACACCTCGGTTGAGTTCACTGGAGACTGCAGGATCAGAAGGAGGTTCTTGTAATTCCCTTGAGCTAGGAGGCTCTTGTAATTCCCTTGAGCTGGATGTGACCTGAGTACCAAGGATCAGTTTGCCCTAGCACAACCCTCAGAAAGTGGTGCCAGAATATCAGTGGCGGAGGCTCAAGTGGTCGAGCAGACTACTCCTGCCAATGCGCCAGCCACAAGTGTGTGTACCACCCCAGCACTGGATACAGCGCAAAACATGGTAACAATTGCTGGGGTTCTCGAGGCCAAGGAAGCTATGGCAGTGGCACGTCCTCAATTGTGGGGTCAAGAAGGCATTTACCCACCTCATTCACCAACTGTGGATTTAACGTTGAACAGAAATCTTCTTTGGTGAGACCCTCTCAGTTCAACTTTGAGAATCTTTGGGATGGACTGTGTGCCTTGGAATCTTCTCTTTCCTTTAAATTTGCTTCTGTGCTTGTGACTTTAATTGGTTCTCTGCAGGATCCAGATCAGCAGAAGCAGGAAGTGGCTCAGTTATCCATGCGAGTTGTTGTTAAGTGCCGTCGAGTCAGTGTCAACTCAAGGCGACCCTCTGGATAGTTCTCCTAAACTGTGTTCAGTCTTCAGTCAGGAGGCTCCTTGTTGACAGAGTGGCACCCATAGCTGCTGCTATTGTATCAATCACATCTCGTAGCTGGTTTTCCTCTTTTGTGTTGATCTTCTACCTTGCCAAGCATGATGTCTTTCTCTAATGATCTCTCTATTCACATGATGTGTCCAAAGAATGAAAGTCAAAGTCTTGTCATCTGAGCTTCTAAAGAAAGCTTAGGTTTGAACTCCTCTAGTACTGACTAGTTTGTTCTTCGAGCAGTCCATGGTATACACAATATTCATTGCCAGCACCATAATTAAAAGGCATCAAATTTCTTCCTTTCTATCTTTTTCACTGAACAACTTTTGAATTCATAAGACGTTATTGAAAATATCATGGCTTGAATGAGTTGAATTTTTGTATGGAGGGAGACATCTCTGCTTTTGAGAATCTTGTCTAGGTCCTTCATAGCCGTTCTGCCAAGAGCAATGCATCATTGGATTTCTTGACTGCTTATCGTTTCTATATTGACAGTTGATCCAAGTAGGTTAAAGTTGTCAGCTATTTCAATTTCTTCTCCATTAAGATGAACTTATTGATTTTGCCAGTTGTTAGGATCTTTGTCTTCTTTACATTAAGGTGCAGGCCCATTTTAAGACTATATTCCTTGATATTGAGAAGCAAATGTTTCATATCATCTTCACTTTCAGCCAATAATGTGGTATCATCAGTATAGCGAAGGTTATTGAGGAGTCTTCCACCAATCTTCACACTTCGGTTGTCTCCATACAGTCCTGCTTCCCTGATGATTTGATTTGCATATAAATTAAACATGTAGAGAGAAAGTATGGAGCCTTGTCATAAACCTTTGCTAATTTTCTGCTTGTTTAGTTCAAACTATTGCTTATTGATCAATGTAAAGGTTGTGCAAGAGAACAAATCAGGTATTCTGGTATACCCATGCTTTATAATGTGACCCAGAGTTTCTCATGGATTATGCAGTCAAGAGCCTTGCTCTAGACAACAAAAAACACATATAAATATATCCTTCTGGTACTCTTTGGTCATTTCAAGGATCCATCTCACATCTGTGATGATGTCTCTGTTTCTTCGTCCTTTCCCGAACCCTGCTTACACTTCAAGCCATTCTCATTCCAGGTACGGTTGTAGTCTCTGCTGAATAATCTTCAGTAGAATCTTGCTGGCCTGTGGGATCAGAGCAAATGTGCGATAATTTCCACAGTCAGTTGGATCACCTTTCTTTAGTATTGGTATAAACACAGATCTTTTCCAGTCAGTTGGCCATGATGTTGTCTTGCAAATTTCCTGGCAGAGCCTTGTAAGTATGGTAACAGCTGCATCAGATTGCTGTAATACTTCAATGGGAATGCCATCAATGCCTGGTGCTTTGTTCTTTGATAAGGCTTTCAATGCTGCTTCGACTGCTTCTTTCATCACCAATGGTTCCTGATCATAAGATACACAAGGGACTGTTGATTCACTTGATATTTATCATATAATAACTCAGTATATAATTTCCATCTTTTCCTGATCTTCTCTGCATCACTCAACATGGATCCTTGAGCATCTTGTAATATTCCAATTTGAGGCTGGACTTTTTTTAACTCTTGTTGCTTTAGGAAAGCCAATCTTGTTCTTCCTCTAATAGTTTCTGCTTCTATTTCCTTGCATGCATCATTGTTACATGTTGGAAATCTCTGTTGAGTTCTGTTATTTCATCTCTCTCTCCTCTGGCTTTAGCTTCTCTGCATTTCTGGGCAATTTTCAGAGTTCCTTTGGTCATCCATTTTGGTCATTTTTGCTTTTTCACTTTTTGTAGAGATTTCTCACTTTCTTCCAACACAACATTCTTGATGTCATCCCATACCTCTTCTGGAGCTCTACCATTTAAATCTAAAGCAGAAAATTGATTTTGCAGGCAGTCTTTAAATTCCAGTGGCATATTCTCAAGGTCAAATTTTGCTACATTCATGAGTGGCTTGCTCTTTTTCAACTTTAGCATGAGTTTGCATACTAGCAGTTGGTGATCTCTACCACAGTCAGCTCCAGGTTTTGTCTTTGCTGATATTATAAAGCTTTTCCATTGTTGACTTCCACAGATGTAGTCTTTTTGATTTTTGTAAATTCATTGGGTGAAGTACATGTGTACAGATGCCACTTGGTCTTGCAGATTTCTGTCAGTTTTCCTCCAGCTTCATTTCTGTTGCCAAGCCATATTTTCTAACCACTTTGCCTTCTTCTTTGTTGCCAACTTTTGCATTCGTCACCTGTAACTATCAGGATATCCTGTTTGTATGTTCTGTCAATTTCAGCTTGTACTTGTTCATAGATCCAATCAACTTTGCCCTCTTTTTCAGCTGTTGTTGGGGCATATACTTGAATTATAGTTGTGTTGATAGGCATGTCTCATAGATGAACAGAAATTAAGCATTCATTGATTACACTGTATTTCATTACAGTTCTTGCAAGTTTCTTCTTAAGTATAAATGCAACATGATTTTTTTCTTTGTCTTTAATTTCCAGCATAGTAGAATATATGATCATCAGATGCAAAATGCCTAATGCCAGTTCATTTCAGTATGCTGACACCCAACAGATCAAGTTGTACACGTTCCATTTCATTCTTGACCACCTCAAATTTCTCTTGTTTCATGTTTCGTATGTTACATGTAAGACATCTTTGCAGCTTCTGACTCATTTCATGCACAGCTACATCAGCAGTCAGACATCCGAGGGCTTTGATCCAACCACATCATAAATGCTGGTTTTACTCTGAAAAGTCTTCAGCTCTTCCCCGGTAGCCAGTTGAGTGCCTTCTGAACTGGAGGTCTCATCTTCCAGCACTATAATGCAATTTGTTTTGTTGTGATTATCTGTTGGGTTTTTGTGACAAGATATGGAAGTAGATTGCAAGGCCTTTCTTCCACTCAGTTTAATTCTAGTGTTGTTGTCATTGTCACAGAAATGTGATTCTCTGCCCCCAACACCGTCCCATTCTGCTGAAGCCCAGATGGATGGTTTGTCTTGGTTTGGCACCTCAGCTGAGACCTGGCCATCATGGGAGTCCCTGTCAGTGGTTAAGCTACTGATAGCTTAGCCCTCAACATCACAGATGCACACAAGCCCTCACAACACAAGCTGCAAACCAAGTGAGAACCATGCAAGGAAACATTCTAACATAAAATCCCATAAACATCTCATCCTTAGCTTTAAAGAATAATTTCAACAATCATTCTTGGTCCAGCTCTAAAGCCACAGTAGCCAATATGGTCAAGAGAATCAAAGGAAAGCTGTTGACTTGGGGAAAATGTTCCAGGTTCCTTTCACTTAGCCACCAGAAGGTAAAACATTTTACAAGAGGGGGCACTGACTACACAGGAATATTTAAAACAGAGGTGGCATACGATTTAAACAACTCCTTTGGAAATATTGTCAGAACATGTGGAAAGTTCAGCAAGCACAAATTCTTTTTTATAACAGAATTTTCCAAGGACTCAGTCTTAGAATGAACACCGGACAGATGATATTTTACCATAGTTCCTGACAGTAGAGAAAAATCTGCACATTTAAATTCAACCTGAGTAACTCACTCCCATGTGAGTTACTCAGGTTGAATTTAAATGTGCAGATTTTTCTCTACTGTCAGGAACTATGAAAATACCCACAAACAGGAACATAAGCGAGGGACATCTTGAACAATTTTCAGAAGACTGTGTTCGTGAGAAACTAGCTCAACTTAAAGTAGACAAAGTGATGGGACCAGATGGGATACACCCTAGAATACTGAGGGAAGTTGGGGACGTTCTAGCAGCTCCACTGACTGACCTTTTCAATGCCTTGTTAGAGTCGGGAGTGGTGCCAAAGGACTGGAGAGAGGCTCATGTGGTGCCTTTACACAAAAGCGGAAGTAAGGATGTGGTTGAAAACTACAGACCGGTTAGTTTAACTTCGGTGGTGAGTAAATTATTGGAAACACTGCTGAAAGAGAAAATAGTGAGGTTTCTGGAGTCCAGCGGATTACAGGATCCGAGGCAGTATGGATTCACCAGAGGCAGGTCTTGTCAGACAAATCTAATTGATTTCTTTGACTGGGTGACCAGGGAATTTGACCGAGGGAGAACCCTAGATGTGGTGTATTTAGATTTCAGTAAAGCCTTTGACACTGTTCCTCACATGCGACTTATAAACAAACTGAGCACCCTAGGGATGGACCCTAAAGTTACTGCTTGGGTTAGAAATTTGGTTGTGTGGGAGGTGACAAAGAGTACAGGTAAATGGAGCTCACTCTGAGGAGAAGGATGTTACCAGTGGTGTGCCCCAGGAATTTGTCCTTGGTCCATTTTTTTTAACATCTTTGTTAGTGATATAACAGAAGGGCTATCGGGTAAGGTTTGCCTCTTTGCGGATGATACCATAATCTACAATAGAGTAGACACCCAGGAAGGTGTAGATAACAATAGGAGGGATCTAGCTAAGCTTGAAGAATGGTCTAGAATTTGGCAGCTGGGATTTAATATTAAAAAATGTAAGGTCATGCATTTGAGCTGCAGCAATCTAAGGGAGCAATATAGTATAGGGGGTAAAGTACATTTGTCCACTAAAGAAGAGCAGGACCTAGGCGTCGTTGTGTCTGATAATCTTAAAGTAGCTAAACAGGTAGAAAAGGCAACGGCAAAAGCTAGAAGGTTGCTTGGGTGCATACGGAGAGGAATGGCTAGCAGAAAAAAGGAGGTGATAATGTCTCTGTATAAGTCTTTGGTGCAACCTCATTTGGAGTATAGTGTGCAATTTTGGAGACCGCACCTTCAAATGGATGTGAACATGATGGAGTCGGTGCAGAGGGTGGCTACTAAAATCATTAGTGGTCTTCATTGTAAAGCATACGAGGACAGACTTAAGGATCTTAATATGTACACCTTAAAGGAAAGGCGGGATAGAGGTGATATGACTGAGATGTTTAAATACCTCCATGGCATAAATGTTCAGGGAGAGAGCCTCTTTCAATTGAAAGCAAGTTCTGCTACGAGGGGACATGGGATGAGGGTGAAGGGAGATAGATTCAGGAGTGATATGCGGAAATATTTATTTATGGAAAGAGTAGTGGATCCATGAAATAGTCTCCCAGTGGAGGTGGTAGAGATGAGGACAGTAACTGAATTCAAAAAAGCATGGAACAAATACAGAGGATCTCTAAAGGTAAAAAGGGGATTGTTGTAGCTGTTGATATGGAAGGACAGACTAGATGGTTTTTTTCTGTCGTCATATTTGTATGTTTCTATGTTTCTAAGGCTGTATATCACACAAAGAAAATCTATTAATCAAATGTCATTAAAGTGCAAGATAATTGTTCCAAAAAAAAAATTTCTGTTATTGCTAATAATAGAAAAAAATCTGCACATTTAAATTCAACCTGAGTAACTCACTCCCATGTGAGTTACTCAGGTTGAATTTAAATGTGCAGATTTTTTACATATAGTGCCACTCCTCCTCCCCTTCTTCCTATTTATTTATTTATTTTATTTATTTAACATTTCTTATATACCGCCTTTCATGATATCAAGG
The DNA here is from genome assembly GCA_033557465.1 of Ichthyophis bannanicus. Taxonomy (NCBI): domain Eukaryota; kingdom Metazoa; phylum Chordata; class Amphibia; order Gymnophiona; family Ichthyophiidae; genus Ichthyophis; species Ichthyophis bannanicus. Next base: position 1,298,015,274 of record CM066031.1, read on the forward strand.
CGGTTTACATTGAACAAACTGAAATTACATTGAACAGGGCATTATAATTTGGAGATATACCCTGTCCTACCCTGTCCTTTCTGAATAAAGTATAGTCAGGTATAGTTACATCCTAATCATAGTTTTCTGTGAACCATGTTTCTGTAACTGCCACTAAATCCAACTCAGTCACTCCCAACAAAGCTTCAACATCAGGGATCTTATTTCCCATGCTACGGGCATTTATACACACTGCTTTCCATATGTTACCCCTGTTAACCATTTCCATAAAGGTATTTAATGTATCACCTACCTGGGGGCTTTCATCTACCTGGGGGCTTTCTTCACCCATCCCCAACGAATCTAGTTTAATGCCCTCTTCAGTAACTTAGCCAGTCTACTACCGAAGATTCATTGACCTTTCTTGGACAGATGGATGCCATCTCTGCTCTGCAACCCTTGGAACATCATCCCAATGGTCTAGGAAACTAAAACGCTCTTGATGACACTATCCACACAGCCATGCATTCACCTCCAGGATACGAGCCTCTCTGCCTTGGCCTTTACCCTCAACAGGGAGGATTGAAGAGAACACCACCTGTGCACCTAACTGCTTCACCCTCTGTCCCAGAGCCATGAATTCACTTTTGCTATGTTCCAAGGAATACCTGGCAGTATCATTTGTTCCAACATGGATTAGCAACATTGGGTAATAGTCAGTGGGCTTGATGAGTCTCGGCAAACTCTCCGTAACATCTTGGATTTTGGCACCAGGCAGACAGCATACCTCTCTGGACATCAAGTCTGGTCAGCAGATGGACGCCTCAGTACCCCTCAGAAGAGAGTCTCCAACCACCACTACCCTTCGCTTCCTTGTGGTCACTGATTCTGCAACTTTGGGGTACTTGAGCTCTGGTTCTTCCCTTTGCAGGGATGCTTTCAACTCCTCCACATCCAGGGCTGCATAATGGTTCTTCAATTCAAGGGCTGGAGAAGTTGGATTGGTGATTTTGCAGGCCCTGGTGACTTGTGTCCAACCATCGACATTCTGTTGGCACCCATCTTCTCCTCTGCTTCTGAGCTTGGTTGCTGCAAGAAGCATCTCATCAATGTACTTCTTACTGTCTTTAATGCTCCTCAGCCTCGTCACCTCCTCTCTGAGTTCCTCCACTTGTTTCCTCAGAGCTTCAGCATGCAGGTACCCTGCACATGGAACTGGTCCTTCAACTGGCATTAGGACCTCTGTCTAGACAGAAGAAGAAGCTGTAATGGGGCAACAGCTTTAGTGATATGATTTTTCCCAGCCATTATTTTGTTTGTGGAGCTTAGGTATCGTTGTTTGACCTATAGAGCCCCTGTTAGGAATGTCTTATGGTAATAATACAGATACTCCTTATACACATAAGATTGGCCTGAGACTTTCACCAAAGATGCTCTGCTTGGTGAACTTAAAGTAGCATTTAGAAAGAACATCCAAGTTCAATTTTAGATGTCCAGGGCAGAATGTACACAAAAAACGCTGGTGACATCTATGTTTTCACCCAATTTTAGAAAAAATATCAGCCCCTGATATGGACATCTCTGCTATGAAACTGTAGGGCAGGGACATTCATCTTAAGTATACTTGCATATGGGGAAGTCCAGCAGCATGGCTAAAAAGAAGCATGAGCACCCATTCTTCATCAGTGTTCACTGTCAACTTAAAAGGTAAAGAGGATATGAATGTATCTCCTTCTCTGCATCCTCCAGATGATTGCCTAACAAAACAAGCACTTTTCAGATGCCTATTCATTCCTGAAGCATATATAATCTTTGATGTCACTTATGGTGTACAGGATATTTCTGAACTTGATTGAGGATGTCCAAGTTCTTGGATTGCACTGGCCATACCTACACAATTTCCCCATTCTGACTTGGATGTCCTCACACTAGAGACTTTCACAGACCCGGCTTCTAAAATGGCTCCAGGGATGTCTCGATGCCCATTTCAGATGTCCAAAGCATGAATAGGGCTTCTAAAATAACCCCCTTAGGGCTGATCCAGGAAGGCGAATAGCAGGGGCTGTACATCCTGAATGGACATCCAGCCCCGCTATTCACCCTCAACCTATTCCATCCTATTCCAAAACACAGCCATGTCGGGTTTTGGCTCTTAGCACCTCTGATTGGTGAATCTTTTAATAAAGTGTCTTTTTGCAATTACCATGTTCCTTGGACTGGGTTCTTCTTTCAACATGTGGTAATAGTGTTCTTTTGTTAGACTAATGCTATTGTTAAGTACACCAACTGATATCAACATGATGCATAGCATCTGTGTATGAAAGCTGCTTTTATAGCCTGTACTGCCAGCATCCATCCTGACTAAGCATGCCCATGCATTCCTGAGTAGTGGTATTTCCATTGCATATTGTGAGCCTGCACTGAATGCATGCCCAGTCCTGCCTGGACTAAACAAAACAGCTTACTTTATAGGCAACATATGAATAGACATAAAATATGCTAGAAAATCACAAAAATAGGTGACTGCAAAAAATAGTGCATGATAGGAAATTTCAAGGTAAATTTCATGATCAGCAACCCCAAATCCATAAGATACACCCAATCATGTTCAGGAAGCAAAATCGTTGTTGTCCAATTGGCCTTTTATTGCATTTCCCAGATTTGGCTAGCCAAGTTAGGTATTTAAAACTGAAGATCACTACTGGCAACTTATTTTATCCTCTCAACTAACTTTACCATGTCCTTTCCTAATGTTTAGGCTTCTAAATTTAGAAGCCTTGTCAAAATAGGTTCCTATAAGAACTCAGTCCTAGACAATTTCCAAGAGTGATAATTTAGGCAACTAACTACTATAATTAGGAATCTACTCTTTGAAAACTGATCCCTCTCTTACTCTCCCTGTTAATCAAGTCTAATGCTTCTTGAATGAGACCACAACTTTACCACCTTCTCACACTCCTTCATCTCTGACTGAAATGGAACTACAGAAATGGGATCTTTGTATATATGGAGGCCCAAGAATACTGACTTACATGCCACTCTTAGATTCAAAACTAATAAATGACCCTAGAAAAACGATTTGATAGCTTGTTGGGAACTTCATTCTGCTCCCATCATTAGTCAGCATTACCTAAAGAAGCTGACATGGAAAGACCTACCTATGCAAATATTTGATCTCTGCAGGGAAAGGTCATAGTATTGATTATAGCAAACTAAGTCTTAAAATTGCATGCAATTTGCCCTAAGGTTAAGCCTTTAGCACTTACCAATTACCTTTGCAATTGAAGTATAATGGATTCAGAAGTAACAAAGAAGTATTTCTTGAAAGAAAGCATGGTGGATTCATGGAGGTCAAAACAGTAAGAGAATTCTATAAAACATAATAAACACAGAATTGCCTTGGATGAAAAATAGTGAAGTTAAAGCCTGAGAGCTGGTAAGCTGTATGGTGTTACATCAAGAACAAGCAGAGTAGATGGACCATGCAGTAGTTAATTGCCATCATTTTTTATGTTTCTATTAAAAAGTCAAGAAAATTGAAAAGCATATTGTTGTTCGATCTTTAGATCTGGTCCTTAAGGTGCCCCATTCTAAATAAATATCGCTACACCTCAAGGCTACTGTTTATGGCAAATTCCTAAAACATTATGGTATGATATATATCATATTACATATATTTTCTGAAACAAGACCCAAGATCCCATGAAATCCACTGTTATGGGATTTTAATTGCATAATGGCAATTCCCTTTGGTAATCCGGAGCAAAGTAATAACAAGCCAGGGTTCATTTTTAACTATTTCTGAAGCAGAGTAAAAAAAAAAATGTGTACACGTTCAAAACAGGTCCACAATTTTCCCTAAAGTCAAGCAGCATCATTATGCTCACAGGTCAATCTATCAAGTTTCCTCCACAATCTTGTTTAATTTTTCCAGATTAATGTTGATTCCATATTTATGAATGGTATAATATAAAGTCACCTGTGCTCCATCATAGAAGACATTTTCGAATGAATGTTTTTATATATAAATATATTTTATATTACAGTACCAATTATTTTGTATGACAAATATTTTAGGAGAACAACTGAATGCAAACCAGTGATAATCCCTCTGAAAAAAATCTTCAAATTACCACAGGATGATGTAATCAGCAAAAATTAATTTAACAAGCTTCTTTCCAGTATAAATTGTACATGTGTTCTTTCTGAAGTAATGAGTACACCATCTGCTGATTTAAAATGGCATGCTATTTTCAGCCAATTTAATGGAATAAAGTCATAAGGCCCATGTTGTAAAATACGGTTTGTCATCCAGCTTCACTATAACAGTAGATAGTTACTTTTAGTTAACTTTCTAGTACCCATTGTTCTATAGCATATGCCTGAATATCACATGGTATAGAATGGAGCAAAGAAAAATCATAAAAAACGATATTGTACTTAAATCTTAAGGCAAATTTCCAAGGTTCTTATCTGTAGATGCAAACCTCCAGATGATATGTATTTGTAGAAAACAGATATTTTTGATTCACCAGATGGTAGCTGTCAACAAGGAGTTATTGGGCAGATTTTTGAGGTTAAAAAATACCAACTTATAAAAATATTTAGGGCACACAGGAAATGGAACCACCAATGATGTTCCTTTAATGCACTCTACTCTTCCCCTGAAGTGGCTTACAAAGGACTATTTATCCATACATGGCTTGTAATTACTTTATGAAAATCTCTACTCTCCTTTCCAGTGCATGTAGAAGTCTTGGCTACTTCCCCTTTCTTCCACACAGATCCTAGCATCTTAAGTGGGATAAATTTGTCATTTTTTCTTTTACTCCTTACATTCATAGGTTATGACAGGTCTATGACATCATCCTTGCAGCTGAGGTGCCTGATATATGGTATTACTTCATTCAAAGATGACGAGGTCTTTTTGTCTTTTGAAATGCCTTCTTCTTCTTCTTCTTCTGACCACTCTAGCATGGTGAGACTGAAAGAGAATAAAGATATTTCTGAAAGGATGCCGCGCTGATCATACAGAACTCAGGAAGCTTAATATAAAACAGGAAGAAGGGCATATAATTTCACCTCAAAAAGGCCATCTCTTCCCCTCTGCAGACAGCATGCAATACATATATCCAATGGTGACAGACCTGGATTGGAATGATCAGGCCCTTTAACAAGGCAGCTGCATGGTCTGTGTACTTAATAGGGTAGGGAGAGGAACAGAATAAGATGGAAGCAACACAACTATTAAGCAGAAATTGCAACACAAATGAGAGATATGCATTTGTTACCATGCCTTCAGTTAAATTTTGTGCCTCAAAAATGTTAGTTAGCACACAATTGATTGTATGCATGTAAACCTACAAATAGCTATCTCTATAACATCAGGGCAGCATTTTTGCTGCCCTAACTTTGTGCAGATAGTTATGTGCATAGTGCTTGAATATTATGTCTATCTGGATAATTTATTACTTTACCCATAGACCATCCAGTACTATCCAGATAGTGCTGAGGTGGTCTGTAAGATAATCTACTGAACTACTACTAATTATAATTAGTAGTAGTGCATGCCAACCGGAAAAGTATGAGCCCTTATGCCAAAGCACATCCTTTCATGCTGGCAATTATTTTATAAGAGGTCATTCCTGCACATATGTGGCCACATACGGACAGGAATAACTTTCTAAAAGCACCTCCTATATGTCATAGCAAACTAATTTCATGCTTACAACATTCATTGGAACTACAGTAGCAGCAATCTGTGACAGCCTTTGACCTCACCCACAACAGGGGCACTGGGACAAAGGGATATTTATTGGCTCTGTACTAACACAATATGGAAAACATATTCCATTTGCTAAGTCTTTACTGCATATTTTTTGGGGTGGGTACTAAGATTTGCTACCATTGTACACAGGATAAAATCAGAGAGGTTTTGCATCCATTTTTCATTTCACTTTCTTTGTCAAATATATAATATAATTGATAAAGAGAGGTGAAGTTCTTGTCCTATTTCTTTTATTAGCTGTGCTTCTTTTGGGAGTGCCTTGGGTTTTCTTTCTGATTCTTTGTGCTAAGGTAAAGAGGGGGAGTTTAGACAGATGCCTAATGGGACTTCTGTCTGCTTATTGTTTAGACAAAGTGATTTACATGGAAATTCCATTTTCATAGCCCGCACATACCAGTAGACAGTACAATCATAACTGTGTGTTCAATCTTGCTTCTTCGCTGTTGTCTGAGAACAACATAACCCAAGATTTTGTGGCAGCCACCACATGAGAGAAAAACCTAAATGGTAGACGCTTGGGTAGAAAGCTTTCATAAGACCTATGGACTCAGCATTCAAAGTTTTTATCTAGCTAACGTCTGGGTTAGCTAGAAAAATCTGAGATCTGACTATTTCTTCTTGCTCCCCAGATAAATTTTATGCTGGCAACTTAATACCCTACCAAATATAGTTGTCTAGAAAGAGTCTCTGCTAGAGGCGATCTTAAATGACTCTTTCCAGGCAACTGCCTTGCCAGAGTTATCCGGTAAGTCACACCATACAAAATGGCAAAAAAGAAAAAGAAAAAACCCTTTCCAGATAAATTCCACTGATAAAGTTACCTAGGCAGCCTTATCCAAATCAATGTGCCATTCCCTGGTTTACTGAAAATGAACTTCATAACAGAAAACTCAGAGTCAGATAACCATGGGGGTTTTCTGGATACAGGTTCTGAGACAAATATTTGGTTGAATATCTCCACAGACCACCTCCGCACTATCCAGATAATACTGGGGTGGCCAGGGGTGGAGCAAGGGCTATTATCCAAACAGGGGCAATTTTCAAACCACTATCCCGATAAGTTCTGCAAATAACTCAGGAAAGCAAAAAAACGGTCTCATGGATATCCAGATAACTTGTCCAGACAGGAGCTGAGAGATCGCCACTATCAGGATAATAGCAGTGATTATCCGGATAGTGGCCCCACAATCCAGATATTTAGCAACAGCCAGTACCCAGATTTTGCCACTACATATCTGCAGGATATTGAAAATACCAAGGCTGACCTTCAAGGTGTTTAAATATCTGGAGCTCTGATTATTAGCACTTTAGAGTGTCTTTGAGCATGTGTTGAAAGTATCAGGCATGTTGGGTTCTTAGGATAGAGGAATAAAGGAAGAGATTTGATCAATGGGCCCTGCCTCTTTTGCATATATAACTATAGAGTCATCTGTCCACCTTGAATATACTGGGATATTACATAGGACAGGCTCACTGCACCTTCAGGCTCCTGGATTTTATTGGAAGAAAAAAAACAGGGCCTGGATTCAGGGACTGGGACTTGTGCCAGCTAAGAGATGCTGTCTTAGTAATGATAAAGGTAAGTAGCCTATCCTTAATACTTGCACCAGAATCACCAGAAAGACAAACATGGTAAAACAAAATGAACACGTTTACTAAACTAAACTGGAACACAATTTTTGTAGTATGTATGTGACTATTTACAAAAGCATAAAAATATTACACATTGACAATCTAAATTAAAAGCCAGAAAGGAGTGAATGGCTGAATGTATCCTGAACTCTTGGGTCACATAGTCTGACTGAGCCCTCCATTTTCCAAAATCCAGTAAAGCCTGGGGTCTCCCCCTCTTAAAAGAATGAAATAGAATTTATGAAGCTTACCTTGAAGCCGTAGACAAAATATTTAATCTGAAGTTTCTCTGCAGTGCTTTGGCCTCAGAACGGGCAGGGCTCTATTCTGGTTTTCAGAGGAGCCAGTTTATCTAAATATCTTTTTTTCCTTGCAGTAACTGAACCTATGGACGGTCCTGTTGTTCCTTTATTTTTTCCAGTCAGGTGCATCTGCTCTCTAAAGAGTTCCAGAAAATCAAGGACTCACTCCTCTTCAGTTCTGCATGGTCTGACTGTTACTTTCATCTCCTTCGCCTCCTGTCCTTGCCCCCTTTCTTGAATCAGCAAAATGTTCTCTAATTCAGACATTCTGGCCAAGAGTTAAATCTGTCACTGCTGGCAGAGGCTACTTGAATCAAGCAGGTTCCATCAGTAAATCTAGGCTGGTCTCTCATAATAGCCTCTCCGCAGGTTCCTTAGTCCTCAGGCAATCTAGTAAGTTAAGTTTGATTCAGTCTTTGTCTATAAGTTCAGGAGAAAGGGAGTCTCCCTTTAATGAGTCCCCTCACTCTTATTTATCCAATGCTCATGGGTGAAGGGACAAGTAGAATTCAATTCTTCAACTGGTTTAGTGTAGGAACTATGGAGTTTAGTGTTTCAGAATTGTTGTCACAGGTTTGGAGTTGATAGATTAAGCCAGATATTCAACGGTACAATTATTTGAATCAGTGGTAGCAGTGGGGGGGGGGGGGGGGGCCCAATCGGTAACCCCAGCTCCACCCCAAGCTCTTACTCTGATTTATACTTAGGGGCATGCTTTTTACAGTTATCACAGGTGCGATAGCTGAAAAAGGCTTACGTTAAGTCCAAAATTTCCATGGTATCTGCAGGGGGCTTCCCAGCTTTCCCCCTGCAGATACTATGGAGGTTTTGGACTTATCACAGAGACCCATGATCCCTGCATTGACAAGTAGCGTGGTAAGCCCTGAGGTACCTGCTGATGCAGGGATCAAGAGTCTCTATGGTACGTGCAAGGGAAGGATGGTAGCGATCAGATGGACAGAGCTCTTACTACCCAGCCAGCTTAAGAGGGCACTCAAGCCCCCTAAACCCCCAAAGCCCTTATCTTACTCCTTGGTGGGCACTGGGAGCAGAAGTGGTCCTCCCCAGGAACAAGACTGCTCATGGCCTCTTCAGTAGTACAAACAAAACTGGTGACAATCTCGTGGTGCTACCCCTTAGTGTGAGGATGCTAGGGAATTGCACCACGAGATCGTGGCCATTTTGGGTAACTGCGATGTGGGAGCAGGAGTAGAGAGAACCAATTTTGGCAGCCATCGTGTAGAAATTTTTCCCACAATGGCTGCCAAACACTGGCATACCTACTCTCTGGCCCAATCCCCCCTCCCTCTTCCCCCAATTACAGTGCACAAAATGCAGAGAATGCAGAAAAATGCCTGCAATATCTGCATTTTTCCCACATTAGATTTATTTATTTATTTATTTTTCTTATATACCGCACTATTATAATCAGTGCGGTTTACATTTGAACAGAACATACAAGAATGTAACAAGTTACATCGAGTTTTTACATTGAACAGGGAATGTAAACATGGAGAAAGGAACAAGGGAAAACTATGTACAAATTATATACAAATTATATAAATAGAGATACTCTTACGGATAAATAGAGATAAGAACCTTACCTAGGGCTTGGCTGGTGGGTCAAGGAGGCAGGTAAGGAAGGAATGGTTAGCCATTATCTACAGGAGGATGGTCTAAGGGATGGGCTGGGTAGGGATGTGGGGTGGTGGCTGTGTGAGTGTCAGGAATGGTGTCAGGGTAATATTGTAAGAATAGATGGAATTTGAGGGTTTTTCGGAATGGTGCAAGGTTTGAGATGGCCCGGATTTCAGCCGGGAGGGCATTCCATGCCATAGGTGCAAAAATGGAGAAGGCTCTACTTGCTGTTGTTTTCTTACATTTTATCAACAGTTTTGGGACTTCAAGTTTATTCAACGAGGTAGATCTCCTGGTTCTGTTGTCTGGAGTGCTATGGAGAAGATCACTGATGGGCGTGGGGGGATGGTTCTTGAGGGCCTTAAATGTCATGACAAGGGCCTTGAAATGGATTCTGGCCCGCAACGGGAGCCAGTGTAGGTTCTTTAGAACTGGCGTTATGTGGTCAGATCTTGAGAGCCCTGATAGTACCCTTGCAGCTGAGTTCATGGCAAGACGTAGTGGGTTAAGAGTCGACTGTGGGAGTCCAAGTAGAATAATGTTGGCAAAGTCAAGGTGTGGGATGATTAAAGCTTGAAATATTGATCGGTAGTCGGGGTAGTCAAGAAGTGGGCAGAGATGGCGTAGTGAGCGGATCTTATGATAGATTGCTTTAGTTGTGTTTATGACATGTGCTGACATGTCGAGACGCTGATCGAGGGTGATGCCCAGGTATCGAATTGTAGATTTGGACTTCAGTTCAGTGTTATTGACTAGAAGTGAGGAAGGTGGCGTGAATTTTTGGTTTCGCGAGATGAATAGTACATCTGTTTTGTTATGATTAATACATCGATTTTGAGAGAGGAGCCAATCTGCTACCGCTTCGAAGCATCTTATAATTGGAGAGAAATCAGGTTGATCGATTTTAAACTGTGCGTACATTAGGATGTCATCTGCATATGCAAGGCATTGGAGGTTGAAAGAACGGATTAAAGCGCAAATAGGCTGCATGTATATGTTAAACATTAATGCAGAGAGGGAGGATCCCTGAGGTACACCTTGCTTCAGTGAAAATGGTTCGGAGGTCTTGGAACCTACTCTGACTTGTTGCCATCTGTTGCATAAATAGGATTCACACCAGGCTAGTGCTGAGCCTTGCAGACCTTTCTCTTTGAGGCGAAATAAAAGTGTTTCATGATTCACTGAATCAAAGGCGGCTGCTATGTCTAAGAAGATGAGGACGAATCCATGGTTGATATTGTCGATTCCTGTGATTAGGTTGTTGAAGAGGGTTGTGAGGATGGTGTCGACTCCGTGAGCTTCCCTGAAGCCATGTTGGGATGGGTCCAGTGGTGCGACAGTTTCAACATGGTGTTGTATTTGCCGTAAGACTATTAGATGCTTCTGCTGGGCAATAAATCTGTGTTAGCCCTAAAGTAGCAACTAATGCCCTTTAGTAGACATATCCCATAGTCATTTTTATGTAAATTGTACAGAGTATACTGTAATTATTCGTTTATATGGGACATTCCAAGATTAATCAATAAAACTCTCCAAACAAAGGGCACAGAGCAGAAGAAGAATATTTTACTTTACAACTTAATATACAAAAATATTTCAATAGCAGACACTCTGAGAAGTAACAAAAAATCTTGTAAACACCATACCATACAGGCACAAAGTCCAGTAACTCAAACTGTGCATACTCTACCTGTGAAAAGCCAGCCCTGCAAATATTTGAGAATATCAACACACCTGCAGGTGGAAAAAGAGAACAAAACAAACTTTTACAGATTCCTTCAAAGAACCTACATGTTAAAAGAATCCCGCACTGTAGTTACACAAGGAAAAGCCATCACCTAGCAAAAAATTAGAGACTACAGATTAGAAACAAATGTATACAACAAATGAAATGGAAACTCAAGAAACCAGACTATGAACTGCAGAACACTGAAGAAAGAGAACAGAAATGTTTTTTTGTAAAAAATATACAAAGAAATCCACATTATCAAAACTGCCATATTTCACTGTAAAAATTTAAACTATATATGTATTTTTTGTACCTTTGTTGTCATACCATTTTGTTTTTCCAGTTGGGTTGGTTCTTGTTTCCCTTTACAACTTAATTTTGTTAGGTTTATCCCAAGTCCTTTTCCAATATCTCATTTCCATTTTCTGTTTCTTCACTGTCAATGTCCTTTTCCTTTTCTTTCTTATATCTATCTCTGAAATTGATACTTCAATTTTTTTCTCCATTTCTCTCATCTGCCTTTTAATCGATCTGTAGTTAGATTTCATTCATCCCCCTTCTCTCATCCTCATTCTTCTTCTTTCCAATTATTTTACCAGCTTCTACATCCTACACTTACTGTACCTCCCTAGTTCTCCCATTACCACTTGTGTCTCCTACCTTCCCTGGCCTCCTATTCTTCCTGTCTTTCATCTACTTTGCAGTCCCCCATTTCCACTCTCTGTACTCAATGTCTCCCCAGTCCCATCTGTCTCTACATCTCATCCTTCACCAACTTCAGCTCCGTACCTGTCATTTATCCCCTCTCTATCTATAGGCCCTTTCTTATGTCTTACCCCCTTATTCAGGCTTTCATTCCTTCTTTTACTTCCCTATTTCCACCCTTTCTCATCTCCTACAAAAATCTCTCACCCTCTTTTTCTCCTTTCCCCAGCATCCATTGACCTGTCTCTCATCCATCCCCAATATCTATTTCACAGGTACACTACCAAAAAACTGCCTCCAGTTTTGCAACTGATTCCTATAGATTTTGGGGTGCTGAATCCAGGAAAAATAGCCAAAATGTTCCATCACGTCACGTTTTCTTGCAAAATTAGATTTCTTACCCATATAAGGAATGTTCACATAATTTCTTTTTAGCCGACTGCAGTTTATTTTCTTGGCCCAAAATAGAGGTTGTAATGGTTAACTAACTAGAAACAATCCCTCATGATATTTTAGAGTGTTTTGTATTCATTTTATACATTAACAGGACAATTGGGAGGCGGGGGGCTAAATCCAGTACTCGCGCTGGCGCATGTTCTTTCCTGTTCGCCTCGCCTCGTTCGCTCGCTCAAACACGGTGGTTGCGACATGAACGTTCCTGTCAAATTTCAGTTTCTTGCAAGTTCATTATTACCTTTTGTTTGCTCAGTCGTAATCCAGCTTTATTCCGAAGTGGTTCACTACAGTTGCAGTGCTGTGTATTTGTGTTGGCTCACAGAGCCAGAGGTTGCGTCAACTCTCCGGACAGTTTTTGTTTTATTTGTGGGGAATATACCGTGAAAAAGCGGCAGAGGAACATTTCTGCATTTATTAAAAAAGTATATTTCCCCTATTTCGGTTTGAAGTTAGGCGATCAAGACAAACCGTGGGCTCCTCACAAAGTGTGCAAGACATGTGAGGAAGATCTACGCTTATGGATGAAAGGTAAAAAACAAGCATTTCGTTTCGGAATACCTCTGATGTGGCGTGAACAAAGAGACCACAGCAGTGACTGCTATTTTTGCTCTTGCATTGTGAAGGGATACAACTTAAAAAATAAGAACGTAATAAGTTACCCCAACCTTCCCTCAGCAATTAGGCCTATGCCTCATAGCAATGAAGTACCTGTGCCTGAACCATCAAAATCTTTGGATCATATTTGTGTGGACGGTTCTGATCATGATGAGACTCATCAGATGGCTTTTCCTGATGAGTCCAGTACTTCCGAGTTTGAAACTGAACCAGATCCGAAACCTGAACTTTTCTCTCAAGCTGAATTGAATGATTTAGTCCGGGATTTAGGACTCCCAAAAGATGCTGCCCAACTGCTAGGTTCTCGGCTTAAACAGAAAAATCTATTGTCACCAGGAACAACTTTTTATTGCTACCGCAACCGCGAGACACAATTTTTGAAGTATTTCAGCAAAGAGGAAGATTTGGTATTTTGCAACGATATATACGGAGTGATGGAAAAGTTTAAACTCAAGTATGATCCTGCTGAATGGCGGCTGTTCATTGATTCGTCAAAAGACAGCATAAAAGGTGTTCGTCTTCATAATGGCAACACATTCGCTTCAGTTCCTATTGCTCACTCTGTTATTCTCCAAGAAAAATACGAGAATTTGGCCCTGATTCTTCAGAAGATTCGTTATGATGAGCATAAGTGGATGATTTGTGGAGACTTTAAAATTCTATCCATGCTATTAGGGCAGCAATCCGGTTTCACCAAATATCCCTGCTTCCTTTGCTTGTGGGATAGCCGGGCCCGCGACCTACACTGGGGGAAAAAAGACTGGCCAATTCAGGAGTATTTGAGACCCGGTGAGAAAAATGTTCTTCATTAGAGCTTGGTACCTCGTGATAAAATTCTATTACCACCTCTCCACATTAAGTCCCTTCCAAAAGATGGTGAGTGCTTTTGGTACCTTTGCTCAAAGTTCCCCCGACTTTCTGAAGCAAAGCTAAAGGAAGGAGTGTTTGTTGGCCCTGATATAAGGAAACTCATTTCAGATGGAGCATTCGCTGAAACAATGTCTGAGAAGGAAAAAGAAGCCTGGGATTCCTTCAAGGATGTTGTTCTCAAATTCTTGGGGAACAGGCGGGATGAGAACTATAAGGATATTGTTGCCAGGATGCTCAATGCCTTCAAAGAACAAGGCTGTAACATGAGCCTGAAAGTCCATTTCTTGCACTCCCATGTGAACTACTTTCCCGAAAACTTGGGGGCGTACAGTGAAGAACAAGGTGAAAGGTTTCACCAGGACATCAAGGACGCAGAGAGAAGGTACCAAGGAAGATGGAACACCACTATGATGGCTGATTTCTGCTGGTTGCTGCTGTGGGAAACCCCAGATGAAAAATACGCCAAGCAGCGCAACAAGAGAAGCATTCGGGGGAAGAAGAAACGGGCCCACCAGGAAATTGATTGACCCAAGAATGACTTTAAAATCTAAACTGTGTTGACAAATATCGTGATTTTACTAAACTTTGAAATAAAAATTTGCTAGTTATTACCACAGTGTCGGATCTCATTTATTAGAATTTTATTTTCACACCATCGGGTGTTTGTCTTCATGTATTGCAATGGTGCGGTTTGCGTTTTCTATTCTTACATACATACCTGTACAACATTTTTTGCACATTTCTTTGCTTTGCTTTGTGTCTAACCTCGCTCTTATATGCTCAATGTTTGTGCACATGTATGTGGCTGTTTTAAGTGCAGACAATTTTGCTACCATCACAGTGTGTTTTGTTGACATTACTCTATTCTTATGTGCTGCCTTGTTACAATTTTCTTTATTCTTATTTGAATAACTACTAAACAATTAGTATAAAGAATTCATCCAAGAAACATTTATCTCGATCGCACTCAATCTGAAACGTTCACATCAAACTGCTAACCCAATGTAGCAAAAAATCTGTACGTGATGGAGCAAATTGGTTACCAGATTTGGATTCAGCGCACCAAAAAACGTAAAAATCAATCGAAACATTAGAGGCAGTTTAAAAAAAAATTTTTTTAGTGTACCTGTGTTTCCTGTCTTTTCTCCCATACTGAATTCTCTCCATCCCGAGCATCTGTCCACCTATCTCCTTCTTAATAATTTTTATACTACTTTTTCTCCAATTTAACCCAGCTTCCCTTTGCTCCTCCATCTTCATCTTGCTCTGCAAATGCCCTTCTTTCTCTTGCCCATGGTATCTGCCCTTATCTTTCTTCTTCCACCACAAGCTCCTGCATCAGCACCCAGCCCCTTCCTCCATCCCCCAGCATCAGACTCATTTCAAAGCTCAACCCCCTTCACCCAGGACCAGCATTAGATCCCTTCTCCCACCTCCCCCCCCCCCCAAACCTTAGCATCTTCCCTTTTTACCATCCCTATTCCCATGTTAGTTCTGATTCCCTTCTCCCAGCCCTAGCCCTGTCCACATTAGGAACCACCACCCAGGAAAAAGATTTAGGCATCATTGTGGATAACATGTTAAAACCCTCGGCCTAGTGTGCAGCGGCGGCCAAGAGAGCAAATAGAATGCTAGGTATCATAAGGAAAGGAATGGAAAATAAAACAAAAGATATCATAATGGCTCTATATTGTTCCATGGTGAGACCACACCTTGAATATTGTGTGCAATTCTGGTCGCTGTATCTTAAAAAAGGATATAGCGTTATTAGAAACGGTTCAGAGAAGAGCCACCAAAATGGTTAAGGGGATGGAAGGATACCCCTATAAAGAAAGGCTAAAAAGGTTAGGGCTCTTTAACCTGGAAAAGAGACGGCTGAGGGGAGATATGATAGAAGTCTATAAATTAATGAATGGAGTGGAACGGGTAAACCTAGATCGATTGTTTATGTTATCAGAATATAGAAAGACTAGGGGACATGCAATGAATCTACAGGGTAAACTGTTTAGGACTAATAAAAGAAAATATTTTTTCACTCAACGTGTAATCAAACTCTGGAATTTGTTACCAGAGGATGTAGTAAAGGCTGTTAGTGCAGCTGGGTTTAAAAAAGGTTTGGACAAGTTCCTGGAGGAAAGGTCCATAAACCATTATTAAGAAGGGACCCAGGATATCAATGCTTGACCCAGTACAGGCATTGTGGAACCTGTGTCTTTTGGGAAACTGCTAGGTACGTATGACCTTGATTGGCCACTGTTGGAAACAGGATACTGTGCTTGATGGACCTTGGTCTGACCCAGTATGGCATATCTTGTGTTCTTATGTTCAGTATCAGCTCCCATTATTTTTCTCCTACTCCTACTCCTGCTCCTAGCATCTCCTTTCTCCTATCCCCATCCTCAGTATTAGCTCTGACCTCCCTTCTCCCAGATCTAGAATCAGACCTTTCTCCCACCTGCCCCCAGCATCAGTCCACTTCTCTCATTCCAGCCCTTGTAACAGCTCCCAGCCCCAGAATTATACCATTGTCCCAGTTCTAATATCAGCCCCTTTCTGCCACATGATCCCAGCATCAGACTCCTTGCCACCTCCCCAGTTTCTGCTAGCATCAGCCTCCTTTTGCCTCCTTTTGCTATCTCCAGTCTTGCATCAGCCCCCATCCCTTTTCTCCCAACCCCAGCCTCCACTCCAACCCCCTTCTCCCAAGCCCAGCCACTTCTTCCCAGCCCTAGAATAAGATCCTTCTCCAAATCCCAGCTCCCTTCTCTTACTACCCCCTTTCCTACCCTCACATTATTTCCCAGCCCCAGAATCAGCCCATATCCACCTTCCAGTCTAAGTCTCAGATCTATCTCCAAATCCAAGTCACCTTCTCACACTTGTCTCCTTATCAGCCCACGTTTGCCATCCTGCCTTGCATTAGACCTCAGATTCTGCAACAGCCCCACCTCCTCCTCCAACCTCCAACATCAGACCCATCTCCAAGCTTCAGTTCCATCTTTCAGGCCCAGCATTATATCTCTTCTCCCACCCCCATCCTTTGGCATCTACCATTTCTCCTATTCCCAGCCCTCATGTTAGCTCTGAACCCCCTTTTCCCAGCTCCAGTGCAACCCCACATCAGCTCCCAGTCTCCTTCTCACACCCCATCCCTTATTATCTGACCTGTCTCCAATCACCAGCCTTTATGTCAGCTCTGAGCCCCCTTTTCTTACCTATCTCTAGCATCATTCCCCTTCTCCCACCCCCAACCCTGATATTAGCTCTGAGCCCCCTTCTCCCAGTCCCAGCACCATACTGTTCTCACAGCCTTAACATCAGCTCCCTTTTGCTATGTGTCCCCAGGATCTGCTAGAATCAGCCCCATTTTGCCATCTTCACCCTCACATCAGCTCCCAGCCCCCTTATTCTAATTCCAGCATCAGCCCCCAATCCCTTCCTCTCAACCTCAGCATCAGACGCTTTTCCAAATCCCAGCCGTCTTGTTTATTCATTTATTTAACAGTGTTTATATACCACCTTTCTATAAGGCAAGGCAGTTTACATTTAACAAAGTGAGTAAACAAAAACATTGTAACAGATGTGTTCTTTACATTGAACAATGTAAGGGGGGAAGGGGAAGGGGGTTTGCAGGTTAGCTATGTACAGCATGCAAGTTGGTGGGGAAATAGCATCTGTGTATTGGCAGGAGGGATGTACTAGTGAGAGTCTGCTCCATAGTATTCCAGGAATAGGTGAATCTTTAGATTTTTGCATAATTCTTCCATGGATTCAATTCCTTATAGGTGGGGTGATATAGAATTCCATATGGCCAGAGCATATACAGAGAAGGCTCTGTTGTGTGTCCTTTGGCTTTTGTAACTTTGGTGGCTGGTACTTCTAGTAAGTTGGTTGTGTGGTATCTCCTGGGTCTATTACAGTTGGGGTTATTTATGAGAGTTTGGAGGCAGGTTGCAGATTGCTAATATAAGACCTTGTAGGTATTGATGATAACTTTGTATTTGATTCTTGATTCAATTGGAGCCAGTGTGGCTGTTTGAGGATCAGAGTGATATGGGTGTAATGGGAGATGACATGTATTAGTCTTGCTGCCGTATTTTTTGCTAGTTGTAGTGCGTATGAGGTGTGCTTGGGTAGTCCCTGGTAGACTGAATTACAGTAGTCTAGTGTGGGTGTAATAATGGCTTGGCACACTGTTCTGAAGTCTGGTGGGTTTAATAGAGGGCACATGTATTTTTAGGATGCTTGGCTTGTGGTACATTGATTTTGTTGCTTGTTTCACTTGAGATTGCAGATTCGGCTCTTGATTTAGAATGACTCTTAGGTATTTAACTTCAGGCTTGACTGTTATATCTTTGTTGTTCAGGTTTATCATTGCTGGTGGTTTGAAAGTGGGATCACTAACAACGTTCAGGATTTCAGTCTTGTAGCTGATGGTGAGGCTGTAGTCTTGTAGCCATTTGGTCATTTCTGTGAAGCATGTGTCTATTGCTGTAGTTGTACAAAAGAGGGTGAAATCATGATATCATCTGCATAAATTTGATATTGGACAATGTGATTTTGAACGATGTTCCATAGGGCTTATATAATATGTTGAATATTTTGATGAGATTGCTGATCCTTGTGGTACTCCTTGGTGTAGGATGTATGGAAGCAATTTCTGAGGACCAGTTTTCACTTGTTGCATTCTTTCTGATAGGTTGGAATGGAACTATTTTATGATGTTGCCTTGTATTCCAATGTCATATAGTCTGTTGAGGAGAAGTTGGTGAGAGACAGTGTCAAATACTGCTGATATATCAAGGAAAAGAAGAACATATCCTTGTGACATATTTTCTGTGCCAGTGATCATGGTGTTGAGAAGAGAGATGAATATGGTTTCTGCACCATGTTTCAGATGGAACCCATGTTGGTGTAAGTCAAGTGGTACATGATTGTCAAGGTGATCTTGCAGTTGTGTCTGACCTGACTTTTCTATAGTCTTCACTAAGAAGGTGATGCTGGATATTGGTCTACAGTATATGAGCCTGAGGTGAATGGGTCAAGGTTCTGTTTTTTCAAGATGGGTCAGATCAAAGATTGCTTCAGTGGGGCTGGTAGAAGACCTTGTGTGAGAGATTCATTGACTATTTTTGCAATTATTGGGATAAGGTGCGGTCCTGTTATTTTTAACCATGAAATCAGGCAGGGGTCTAAGGGAGATTTGATGTTGTTAATGGAGTTGATTATGTTATTCATCTGCTCATAGTTAATGTGTTTGAATGTGGTCCATGAGACTATGTTATTTTGAGTTTTGCATGTGGAGAGATTTGTTTTACAGTAGATGAGCCGTTTTTTGCTTGCAGGTAATCTACAATCTGCTGGGGGGTGAGAGTGGATTTGCTTTGGACAGTGGGGCTGATTTTTGTTAGGATTTTTATTAAGTTGAAGAGTTCCTGGGTTTGTTGATTGCTGCTTTTATTAGGCTGGTGTGGTACTCCTGTTTTGCCTTGAGAGTGAGGGTATAGTATTCTTTCTGTGTTTCAGGATAAGCAACTTTTGTATTCTGGTCCACAGTTCTTCACCATTTGCATTTGATTTTTCTTGATTTGTGCTTCAAGTCCCTTAATGTGTTGAGTACCATGGGGTCTTGAGTACCATGAGGTCTTTTTATGTCAGCTGGGCGATCTTGCCTTTGAAGGTGCTTGTGCTAGTTCTGCTATAGTTGTATTCCAAGTGCTTATGCTGGCTTCAATATGATCACTTTCTTCAAGGGACTATAGGCTTGGGAGGATTTTCTTAATGAAGGTTTGAATGTCAATGACTGTCTTGCCTGGCCTGACCCCTTGTCAGCCCCCTTTAGCCATCCCCAGACTCAAATCAAAATAGTCCCTTTTAGCAGGAACTACCTTTTTACAGTAGTCTGTGCAAAGTTCCTCACACCAACAATAATTCTCATCTGACCTTGTTCAATGCCATCTTCATGTGACCCGCCTAACTTGTCTCTAGAGAAGAGAGAGGCCATAATGGTATCAACTATTACAATGCTTCCCTAGAGTAAAACTGCATAGGTGCAAAATAATCAAAAGTTAATTGCTATCAACACTCCAAGGGACTTGTTCATCTAATGACATCTCTTCAAAGTATGGAGAAAAGTGTGACAGCACAGAGCCAAAACTGTCTTGAGAAATATGTACTAAATTCCTACATAGAGTTCAGAAGGGGGAAGAAACCATCACTGAAGAGAGAACTGAAAGGTCAGAAGGAAATGATTCATCTACGAGGATTGCTCAGAAAGTAATGCCCCACATGTTTTTTCTCAATCCAGAATGAAGATAGAGGTGTGAAATTGAAAGTGTAGTAACTTGGAACTTCAAAGGACACATGTGTGTAATCTTACAGTCGTCCGACAAATAGCAAGTGATCCTTCAAATGGCGTCTCTGAGTGACACACAGTACAAACAACGAGCTGTAATTGAATTCTTGGTGGAGGAGAAAGAAAGTGTGAGAAACATTCACAAGTGATTGTGTGCTGTGTATGGAAGTTCTACGGTAGATAAGAGCACTGTTGGTTCATAGTGGTGAGCCCAGGTTTTGTCATCTGTGACGATCTGGGACAAAAAGGCCTCCCCCTCAGCTTCAAAATACTCCAACAAATCAGATGTTTTTCCTTTGGCATTTATTTATTTACATTCTCTTATATAATGTGCTATTCTGCATCAGTGTGGTTTACATTGAACAAACTGAAATTACATTGAACAGGGCATTATAACTTGGAGATAACTATTTTACAGGGAACATGGGCTATGGAGGGTTAAGTGGCTTGCCCAAGACCACAAGGAGCACCTGTGGGACTAGAAACCCCAGTCCTTTGGGCCCAAGGTTGCTGTCCTCTAGTGGGATTTGAACCCTCAACCTTCTGGCCTGAAGTACCTTGCCCCAATGACTAGGCCACTCCTCCACTCCATAGTGCCATTGCACTACCTCTACTGACGGAAAGCTGTATGGACAATTCCCAACTCGTGATGCGCCGATCCGCATGAATAATGTCATCGGCACGCTGCAACTTGTCTGGACTGGTGGCTGAGGCAGGACGCCCAGACTGCGGCTGATCTTCCAATTCCATTTTACCACTTCCTGAAGCCTTTACTCTCTTCACCCATCATCCAACGGTGGTCTTATCTACCGCAGAACTTCCATACACAGCACACAACTGTTTGTGAATGTTTCTCACACTTTCTTTCTCCTCCACCAAGAATTCAATTACAGCTCATTGTTTGTACCATGTGTCACTCACAGATGCCATTTGAAGGATCACTACTGCCTCGCTATTTCTCAGACGACTGTAAAATTACACACATGTGTTCTTTGAAGTTCCAAGTTACTACCCTTTCAATTTCACACCTCCATCTTCATTCTGGACTGAGAAAAAACATGCGGGGCATTACTTTCTGAGCAACCCTCATACAACAGCTGTCATGGCATTTCGGACCTTGATACCCAAACAGAGGAATTAAAAGGAGTAAAAATTAAATCTGAGTGCTCAGTCACATGGGGAAGGATAGTGATATGTTGCATAAAACCTAAAGAAGCAAGATAAGCCAAAATTCCTTATCCTGAGGCCAGACAGAAATCTATGCATATAGGTTAAATTAACCTTCAATAAGCAAGGAAGAGAACCTACTACACATCTTAAGTATAAAATGGAATAGTTCTTCAAAGCCTGCACTATGGGGAAAGGTGGGCAATAAATTAGCCATAATACAATGGGGGGATTCTTAGAGAGTTCCACATTCAACATCTGGCATACTGAAACATAATTGTGCTCTGTGCGACTTGCACATCTGGTGCGCCCACCCCCATCATCATCTCAACGCCCTCATGCCCAGCCAGCTGCCCGACTTTGCCCTGCTACCACCACTTTTTGTCTTCTCGGAGGTGGCAGCAGCGAAACAGACCTGACTTCCAGTTATAAACAAAAGAAAACATGTGGGTATTGTATGAAATTCTGGTCCCTCCCTCCCTTCTCTGATGTAAATCGCATCAGAGGAGGGAGGGACCAGGCCAATCATTCAAAAGCAGATCTTTGCAACTCCGCGTTTGAATGGATGGTCTGGTTCCTCCCTCCTCTGATGCAACCTACATCAGAGAAGAGAGGGAAGGAGAGACCAGAACTGCATACAAGCGTGGAGTTGAAGGACCTGCGCGGGGCTTTTTTGTTTTAAATTGGAAGTCAGGTCTGTTTCACTCAGTGCTGCCGCCGCTGAAAAAACAAAACGTGGCAGTGGCAGGGCAACAGCAAGCAATGTGGGGGGAGCCACAGCTGTCACCTGCAATGCGCCCCTACGTCTTTGTGCTCTGTGTGGCTGCACCGCTCGAACAAGACTGCTTTGGCTCCATCATATCAAAAGCATTACATGCATGCACATCCTACCCTTTGGATGGCCACCTGCAGGACTCAACTCACGTTCTTACGTGCCACATTTGGCCAGTTTCAGCAACACCTGGCCAGTTGTTGTATGCACATTTTTCTGGAGGTGGCTGGTGTATGGTGATTGGGTGGCTGCCAGATGTAGGTGTATGACCTACATCTGTGGTATCAGGCCTTCCATGTTGCACTTGCACATCTGTCTCCCACACACTACACCTGCATCCATGATGGCAACTCAAGGCCACCAAGACTGCCAGCCCATCACAGCCTCTCATCTACCACCATCCTTCCATCAGCCTCTGCCAGCTATGTGCAGTCATCTATTCTCCTGAAAACTGCTACACCATAGCCCACACAAGTCTCATTCCGCATGTCACATTTTCACGCATGTCTGTCCTGTGCCTGATTTGCACATCACCAATCTTGCTCTGTCCACCAGTTGCAGCACACATCGTGTCGCTTTGGGATCTGCAGGGAGACATGTCATCCACATCCTCTGCCATTGCAATATTTTCAATTGCCGCACACCAGTACTTTGGACAGCTGCCTACCACATGCTCATCCCACTTATTGACTGCCACGTAGGGTGCCCACTGATATGTCAGGCCCATCAGCTCCCAGCTGTCCTTCCATCCCTCCCCTTTACATTATTTTCCATAGTGGAGCTCCCTTTTTCAGCATTAAGGTGCACACCTGGTACCTTAACACCCAATGTTCTGTTAGCGCATGTTAAGGGACCCATTGCACCCTTAACGCCAGAACACCTCCTACCTGCCCAGAGCCTTTTTTGCATGGAAAACCCCTGCCATTAATGCTTGATAACACCTGCTCCCTTATCGCCCTTTAGAAAACATACTCCTAAGTCTGGTCAGTGGATGTTGCCACTGTGAAACAGCTAAAACTCTTGAAAGAGGGTCTATGAATATATTATTTCCACAGTATCCTTGGTTCTGGAATCAAACTGACATGTCTGCAGAACGGACCACAGTTACTGAACTGAGAAAAAAATAGTAAGCAATCATTCCTCTTAAGTAGCATATACATTAACTGAAATTTCTACTTCAGCCTCAAATGCAATTGACCTACAGTATTTATCATCCAAAATGAATAAACCCAGTTCTTGTGATCCACATGTTAATAGATAAAATGAACTGCTTTATTACTTTGCTAATAATTTTGTAATGTTTCATGTACTTGCAGTACTTGTGTGCGGTATTATATCAAAGAAACCCAAGGAATGTGACACTTGATAACTTGCATAGTGATTATTCTAATCATGACATAGCAAATTGTTCTTTGCATTTGAGAATGAATAGCAAAAATTCAATTTTATGAAAAGCATTTAAGGCATACATTAGCCATAGATTATATTTTTTATTCAGTCAATGGAAGGAAAATGAAAGAAACACTTATAAATATGGAAGAGAACCTGAAAGAGATATACAAAGAATATGTGAGACACACAGCCACATGTTTTATTCAAATTAGATATGAAATAAATATAATTAGCTCATACGCTAATACAGAATCTTTGTGAAATAATTTTGCATTATTGTATTATTATAGACTTAAGCTGCAGGGATCTCATAGTAAAATACCACCAATATTATTTATTTCATACAATTTCTTTCCTGGCCCTCTAATAAAGTTTGCTTTTGGTTTATAACAAAGTAAAAATACTTTGTTATAAAAATACTAAGTAAGCTATCCATGCAAACCAAACTATGAAAAGCCTGTCATATCAAACCAACACATAAAATCAGAGAAAACAGAGGCAAAGAGACAAAACCAAGTCAGATAGAAAACTTATAAAACAAATAGAATAATACTCAGTCAAGAAATGAAATTAAAAAGAAGACCAAAAAAGGCAGTCTAACCACTATTTAGTACTATTCTCTAAAAGCCTGTCTAAAATGAAAAGCTTAGATTTTTTTTACTAAATATTGATAATAAACTGCTTGATGCAATGATAGAGATGAGTTTCATAGAATGGGGATAATTTCATAAAGAATTTCCTGTAAGTAAAGCCTCTTTTTCATGCAGCAAAATGCAATGCATGCTGTCCAGTCAAGGCTGGCTCTTAGCAATCCAGCCCCTGGGGTTTCTTAGCAAGGTGTGCCCAGAAGTAGAATGTCAGACTTTCTTCCATTCAATGATTTTATAGCCCCTGGTATTTCAAGGTGATCACCCATCCAAATACAGCCAGGTCTAACCCTGCTTAGCTTCAAGTATCTAAATGCACATATAGAGCACTATTTTATAAGGAGATACTTAGCTAACACACATTTTCAGGTACATATTTTAAGTATTTTATAAAAACAAGTTGGCACCTAATTGTAGGTATAAAATTCTAGCTGAAGAGGCAGAAATCACATCTTAAGGTATGGACGTTTACACTAGTTCTAGGGTTGATGTAAATGACCACTTCTAGATGTTTGTAACAACGTACCTATATTATAGTATGTTATAAACTATACATGTATGTGTGCGCTCTGCCCATGCTCAGTCCATACTCTGCCTATGAATATGCCCACTGGCAAATTACATGCCATCAAGCATCATGCAAATGTTTACGCTGGTTGGAATTTTGTAAGATGTCATTAGCACGTGTATATGTGCACTTTCTCCAAATGGGTTAGTTCTGCACATACCATGACTGTCATGAATCTTACTTCTAAGCCAGGGCACAGAAGTATGATCTCAGTCTCTCAAATTTACTGCTAAGGCTCGGCGTAGTGCTTGCATCGTGCTGAAGAGAGCCTCCTTCTGGAGTTCATAAGATGTAACATGTATGGGTATATGGCCATGTGCTTATGTCAATGACTAAGATAACTCCCAGTTCAGGCATGCTTGTTGCCTAAAAATATGCATCCCTTATAAAGTTGCCACCTATGCATCGCATTCTTTGAGGCATTGTTTGGGTGGTACAAAGGCAAAATTGTGATATACACACACATTTTATAAAATCTATAGTTTCACACATGGAGGGTAATCTTATAAAAGGGCCCTTAGGTTTGGAGGTGAAGAAGGCACTTACTTTTAGCCTATTTCATAAAAACAGGTAGAGGAGTAGCCTAGTACCCAAGAGAACAGCGTTCAATTCCCACTGGCACTCCTTGCGACCTTGGGCAAGTCACTTTAAGAACATAAGATATACCAAACTAGGTCAGACTAAGATCCATCAAGCCAAGTATCCTTTTCCCAATATTTTCTCTTATTAGCCTTAAATGGGCTACCCTGTAGCTTCATTGCATGTCCTGTAGTCTTTCTACTTTTTGATGGCGTAAACAACCAATCTACGTATATCCGTTCCACTCCATTTATTAATTTATAGACCTCTATTATATCTTCCCTCAGCCGTCTCTTTTCCAGGTTGAAGATCCCCAACATTTTAAGTCTCTCCTCATATGGGCATCCTTCCATCCGCTTTACCATTTTGGTGGCTCTTCTCTGTACCTTTTCTAATTCTGCTGTATCTGTTTTAAGATACGGCTACCAGAATTGCACACAATATTCAAGGTGTGGTCACACCATGGAATGATATAGAGGCATTATAATATCATTTGTTTATTCTCCATTCCTTTCCTTATGATTCCTAGCATTCTATTGGCCTTCTTGGCCACTACTGCACACTGGGTAGAGGGTTGCAACGTGTTATCCATAATGGTCTAAATCTTTTCCCTGGGTGGTGGTTCCTAGTATGGAACCCTTGCATTGTGTAACCATAGTTGGGGTTGTTCTTTCCTAGGTGCATAACTTTGCACTTGTCCACATTAAACTTCATCTGCCATTTGAACGTCCATTCTTCCAATTCCTCTTGCAATTTTTCACACTCCTCTTCGGTTTTAACAACTTTGAATAATTTTGTGTCATCTGCAAATTTGATTTTGTCACTCATTATTCTCATTTCCAGATCATTTACGAATATGTTAAAAAGGTGCAGACCCAGCACAGATCCCTAAGGTACTCCACTATTCACCATTCTCCATTGGAAAAATTGGCTATTTAGCCCTATCCTCTGCTTTCTATCTTTTAACCAGTTCCTGATCCACTGCCTGCTATCCCATGACTTTTTAATTTTGCCTAGAGTCTCTTATGAGGGACCTTGTCAAAGGCTTTCTGAAAATCCAGATACACTACATCTACTGATCCACCTTTGTCTACCTGTTTATTCACACCTTCAAAAAATATCAAAGATTAGTAAGACAAGACCTTCCTTGGCTAAAGCCATGTTGGCTTTCTCCTACTTTACCCTCCATTGCCTCAGAAGAAAAGGCCTGGAAATCTACTTCCAGTCATACTTTGCCAGCACTGTTCCCTCTAAGCTGTGTGCGTGTGTGCGCGCACACACCTCGCCTAGCGAGCACACATACTTTACAACAGAGCGCACAAAAATTACGGTTCTGATTCTGATAGAAAACACAGACGTCTTAAAATTTTAAAGTTGTGATTGTAATTACTAGAAATTTTCCGCTTCATTTAGTAATCATCTATTTTCATTTAATTTGATTAAAATCAATGTGGTGTACATACTGTATTCTGACATGTGATCAAATTTTAAAGAATATAACTCCGAGTGTCGTTATGTAGCACACAAAAATTTAACCTTCCTTCAAAAGCTGCACAGCTGATATTTTATGCGCACACAGCCTACAGAAAATTAGAGGGGACATTGTTTGTCAGGGGCTGCTGGGTTGCCAGGAGTCAGCACTGATTTGACAACATTAAAAACAAACAAACAAACAAACAGATAGGTCTTCTGCATCTTTATAAAATACTAACACAAATATCCTTCACTTTATAAAATACTAACACAAATACTCTTCACTTGGTTTGCAGCTTGTCGTGCTGTGAGGGCTTGGGCGCATCAGTGATGCTGAGAGCTAAACTATCGATAGTTTAACTACTGGCAGGGTCTCCCAAGATGGCCAGGTCTTAGCTGAGGTGCCAGACCAAGACAAACCACCCATCTGGGTAGCAGCAGAATGGGATAGTGTTGACGGCGTAGGATCACATTTCTGTGACAACGGTAACAACACCAAACTTAAACTGCGCGGAAGAAAGGCCCGGCAATCTACTTCTGTATCTTGCCATGAAAACCCAATGGATAGTTACAACAAAACAAATTGTGCTATAGTGCTGGAAGATGAGACCCCCAGGTTGGAAGGCACCCAACTAGCTACTGGGGAAGAGCTGAAGACTTTTCGGAGTAAAGCCAGCATTTATGATGTGGTTGGATCAAAGCCCTCGGGACATCTGACTGCTGATGTAGCTGCACATGAAATGAGAGTCAGAAGCTGTAAAGATGTCTTACACATTGGAATATGGAATGTACGAAGCATGAACCAAGGGAAGTTGGAGGTGGTCAAGAATGAAATAGAACGTGTACAACTTGATCTGTTGGGTGTCAGCGAACTGAAATGGACTGGCATCGGGCACTTTGCATCAGATGATCACATGGTCTAGTATGCTGGAAATGAAAGACAAAGAAGAAATGGTGTTGCATTTATAATAAAGAAGAAACTTGCAAGAACTGTAATGAAATACAATGCAGTCAGCGAATGCTTAATCTCTATTCGTCTACGAGGAATACCTATCAACACAACTATAATTCAAGTATATGCCCCAACAACAGCTGCAGAAGAGGATGAAATTG
Source organism: Ichthyophis bannanicus (assembly GCA_033557465.1). Classification (NCBI taxonomy): domain Eukaryota; kingdom Metazoa; phylum Chordata; class Amphibia; order Gymnophiona; family Ichthyophiidae; genus Ichthyophis; species Ichthyophis bannanicus. The sequence goes on from CM066031.1 coordinate 1,298,043,054, forward strand.
AAGCATTCTATGAACAAGTACAAGCTGAAATTGACAGAACATGCAAACAGGATATCCTGATAGTCATGGGTGACTGGAACACAAAAGTTGGCAACAAAGAAGAAGACAAGGTAGTTGGAAAATATGGACTTGGCAACAGAAATGAAGCTGGAGAAAGACTGATAGAATTCTGCAAGACTAACGATCTATTCATCTCAAACACCTTCTTCCAGCAACACAAGCGGTGACTGTACACATGGACTTCACCCAATGGATTGTATAAAAATCAAATTGACTACATCTGTGGAAGTCAACGATGGAAAAGCTCTAAAACATCAACAAAGACAAAACCTGGAGCTGACTGTGGTACAGATCATCAACTACTAGTATGCAAACTCAAGCTAAAGTTGAAAAAGAGCAAACCACTCATGAATGCAGCAAAATATGACTTTGAGAATATACCACTGAAATTTAAAGACTGCCTGCAAAATTGATTTGCTGCTTTAGATACAAATGACAGAGCTCCAGAAGAATTATGGAATAACATAAAGAAGGATGTGCTGGAAGAAAGCGAGAAGTCTCTACAAAAGGTGAAAAAGAAAAAACGGCCAAAATGGATGACGGAAGAAACTCTGAAAATTGCCCAGAAACGCAGAGAAGCTAAAGCCAGAGGAGAAAGAAAGACAATCACAGAACTCAACAGAGATTTCCAATGTGCAGCAAGACAGGACAAGGAAAAGTACTACAATGACGCATGCAAGGAAATAGAAGCAGAAACTATTAGAGGAAGAACAAGATCGGCTTTCCTAAAGCTACGAGAGTTAAAGAAAAAGTTCCAGCCTCGAATTGGAATGTTACAAGATGCTCAAGGTTCTATGTTGAATGATGCTGAGAAGATCAAGAAAAAATGGAAGGAATATACACACTTTTTATATGATAAAGATCAAGTGGACCAACAGCTGTTTCAAACTGTACCTTATGATCGGGAACCATTGGTGATGAAAGAAGAAGTTGAAGCATCATTGAAAGTCTTATCAAAGAACAAAGCACCAGGCATTGATAGCATTCCCATAGAAGTATTGCAGCAATCTGATGCAGCTGTTACCATACTTACAAGGCTCTGCCAAGAAATATGGAAGACAACATCATGGCCAACTGACTGGAAAAGATCTGTGTTTATACCAATACTAAAGAAAGGTGATTCGACTGACTGTGGAAATTATCACACAATTGCTCTGATCCCACATGCCAGCAAGATTCTACTGAAGATTATTCAAAAGAGACTACAACCATACCTGGAACAAGAACTACCTGAAGTGCAAGCAGGGTTCAGGAAAGGGCGAGGAACGAGAGACATCATTGCGGATGTGAAATGGATCCTTGAAAAGACTAAAGAATACCAAAAGGATATCTATTTGTGCTTTATCGACTATAGCAAAGCTTTTGACTGTGTAAACCATGAGAAACTCTGGGCCACATTAAAAAGCATGGGTATACCAGAACACCTGATCGTACTCTTGCACAATCTATGCATTGATCAAGAAGCAACAGTTCAAACGGAACAAGGAGAAACAGAATGGTTTAAAATAAGCAAAGTGTAAGACAAGGCTGCATACTTTCCTGTTTAAATTATATGCAGAACAAATCATCAGAGAAGCAGGATTGTACGAAGACAACAGAAGTGTGAAGATTGGTGGAAGACTCATCAACAACCTTCTCTATGCTAATGATACCACATTACTGGCTGAAAGTGAAGATGATCTGAAACATTTGCTTCTCACAAATGGGCCTGCACCTTAAAGTAAAGAAGACAAAGATCATGATAACTAGTATAATCAACAGGTTCATCGTTGAAGGAGAAGAAATTGAAATTGTGAACAACTTTAACCTACTTGGATCAACTATCAATAAAGAAGCAACAAGCAGTCAAGAAATCAGACGACGCATTGCTCTTGGCAGAATGGCTATGAAAGACCTAGATAAGATTCTCAAGAGCAGAGATGTCTCTCTCCATACAAAGATTCGACTTGTTCAAGACATGGTATTTTCAATAACATCATATGGATGTGAAAGCTGGACAGTGAAAAAGATAGACAGGAAGAAAATTGATGTCTTTGAATTATGGTGCTGGCGGCGAATAATGTGTATACCATGGACCTCCCGAAGAACAAACCAGTCGGTACTAGAGGAGATCAAACCTAAGCTTTCTTTAGAAGCTCAGATGACAAGACTTCGACTTTCATACTTTGGACACATCATGCAACGTGAGAAATCATTAGAGATAGACATCATGATTGGCAAGATAGAAGGTCAACGCAAAAGAGGAAGGCCAGCAATGAGATGGATCAATACAATAACAGCAGCTATGGGTACCAGTCTGTCAACAATGAGCTGCCTGACTGAAGACCGATCACAATTTAGGATAGCTATCCAGAGGGTCGTCATGAGTCGACTCCGACTCGACGGCACGTAACAACAACAACAACACAAATACTGCAGAAATAGTGCCTAGATTGTGGGCAATGATATTAATGCTGCTCAGGACCGGGTATAAATATTAGTACGTGTACATGGTTATTTTATAAAACATATATGTAAACTATGATTCCACCCATGCTCTGCTCAAACCTCTCTCCTGATCATGCCTACTTCAAAGGCATGTGTCTACTTGGACCATGCATATTTTTAAGCATGACCTAATTTTATAAAATTAAAGTGGTCATCCATATTGTATAACAAAAAATGCATTTATTTGAAATCCAAGTATATAATGCAATCACACCACCTCACTCTTTCTCAGAATTGGGAGAACCAAGCTCTTTTCAGTGCTATAGGCAAGAAACCCTCCATAAAGGATGCACTAATTATACATACCAAAATTTATCAAGGGTCCCTTAGGGGCCCTTTTTGAAAGATCCTATGATGTTGCACCTAACCACCGATAGCATTCAAAACTATAGCATGTTAGGTATAAGAAGTTAGGAGTGCTCCCTACCCAACACAGCATAAAAATATCACGTGTGCACTTACCTCCACCTATGGTGTTAGCGGTAAGAGGACCCACGCTAAACGCAGGCCTTGGAAGATACTCACCCCGCCCACACTGCCCCTTGCCCGCCCATTTACTATCCCAACACATGAAGCACAGTTAGTGCAGAAATCAGGCCACCGAGTGGGTTAGCATGTTCTGTAACCTATGCTAACTGCTTGGTGCTCTTCAGTAAAAGTTCCATTTAATGTTTTGTATTATGTCCACTGGAGTGTAGGAGTAGCCTAGTGGTTAGAGCAACTGCTTAGTACCCAGAAGATCAAGGGTTTGATTCCCACTGGCTGTCCTTGGGCAAGTCATATTGCCTTGGAAGAAAAGGCTGGCAATCTACTTCCAGTGATACATTGCCAAGAAAACCCAGAGGTAGCTGGGTCACTATGAGTCAACACTGACTTGATGGCACAAAAAAAAAATTATGCCCACTGGATAGAGGTTAAGTGCTCAAGAGGAATTCCTTACTTTTTGTACTTTCTGGCAGCTTGAGCTTCATTCAGAGGAGGGAACTTCTCTCATATCACCTGAGCAGATTGAGGAACTGCCTGAGGAAAAGTTCAAAAGAGAGAGGGGAGCACATAAAAACATAGAAATGTGATGACAGAAAAAGACCACATGGCCTATCTAGTCTGTCCTTCCATATCAACAACAGTCCCCTTTTTACCTTTAGAGATCCTCTGTGTTTGTCCCATGCTTTTTTGAATTCAGTTACTGTCAACATCTCTACCACTTAAGAGCAAACAGTCACGTCAGAAACAGTCCACAGTAGAGGAACGTGATGTGTCCAAGGAAAGAACAACGTAATCATGTAATAGAAAAAGAGGCTTTTATTCACAAACCAATAGATGGTGCCCACCCGACACAGGCCGTGTTTCGTTTAATAAAACTTAATCAGGAGTACAGGGCAACTCATTGGTCAAAAATGTAGATGTCTCCACTTTACCACAATTTTTTTCAAGCCTCACAGGGCTGCACAAATCGCGGCACAATAACCATGAAAATTACGCATTCAACTCGTTATTCCATCGTGTGGCACAAATAATGCCAAAGCATCCTTCTAGCTTTTGCCGTCGCCTTTTCTACCTGTTTAGCTACTTTAAGATCATCAGACACAATCATGCTTAGGACCCGCTCTTCTTTAGTGGACAAAAGTACTTCACCCCCTACACTATATTGCTCCCTTGGATTGCTGCAGCCCAAATGCATGACCTTACATTTTTTAACATTAAATCCCAGTTGCCAAATTCTAGACCATTCTTCAAGCTTAGCTAGATCCCTCCTCATGTTATCTACACCTTCCTGGGTGTCTACTCTATTGCAGATTTTGGTATCATCCGCAAAGAGGCAAACCTTACCCGACAGCCCTTCCGCTATATCACTAACAAAGATGTTAAATACAGTACAGTTACATACAGTATGACGTGGGCTATCATAGCCTCACAATCAATCTAATATCCCTCTCAGAAGCCATCACAGCATAAAAACACATCTGTTTCAAGGATTAATGATATTTTAACAAACAAACATTTTAGCTGAATATAATACCTTACTTGGTTGGAAATAGAAGAGACATATTCAAACTCAAAAATCAATTGTCTTTCAATAGAAAATTGTAAACTGACTCGGCAATATGGGCATTACATTTTATAAAATATACTATAACTGGACACAAAAATATTTTTTTCTTGAAATTCAGGTGGACTATTCTATCCTGGCCTTTCTGCCTCTGTACAGTCAATCAGAATCTGGGCGCACAGTGGTAGCACCCAATTCTGATCCCGTGGGGGCTAGACGTGCCCGCAGGATCAGAATCAGGTTTACTGACCTTGACGTGGAGGCCTGGCCTGATTCTGATCGTCTGCCATGGCCGATTCTGATCAGCTACCTCAGTCTTACCTGGAATAAGTGTTGACTTTCCTAGTGGTGCAATATAGGTGGAGTTATAACTTCTACATGTGTATTATGGGTATGCACTGATTAGCATGCATTTGGTTCATTTGGGGATATGTTTACTAAGGCCGTACTGGTAATGTGTGTGTAGGCCATGTTACTAGCATGGGGGACCCATTCTAAATTCAGTGGGTGTGTGCATCCATTCCCCTGCAGTTAGCATAAGCCTAAGATGTGGGCCCCATAGAGGTGGTGTTAAGTGCAGTTGCACTAAGGGCAACAACCACAGTTAGCTTGGACTATTAATGCCGTGCTATCCACAATGTGCCAGGAACACCAGTGTTCCATCCCTGTCCTGCCCATTCTCCACCCCCTTGCTAGGGCCATGCTACATTTTAATGTTGTGCCCAAACTGTGCACTAAATCCCCTGCTTCCAGGTAATGCATTTTAGTAAATATGCCTGTAGATACTTAAAACGTTTTGTGCATGCCAATTGATTGTGCGTGCATTTGCCTGTGAATTAACATGCACACAATGGATTTACACACACAAAAACATTTAAGTATACAATGCACACATTTAAAATGAATGCGTGAAAATAAATTTTTTAAAACCCCCAAAATTGGAAAAAAATTGTAAAATACAAAATAAAAGTATTGTTTTTTGGTCATGAACATCCTTAGGAAATATTAAAAAATAAGACAGATGCACATAAAACAAATAAGCCTGAGAACAGGTCTATGTGTCTTTTACTAAAATGCACTAGCTGGTAGTACATGTTTGATGCATGACAAAACCATGTTTTAGACCCACATTTGTGAATCCCACGATAGGGACGCGACTGGGCGAATTAGAGTCAGAGAATGAGTGTGGTTTGCTCTGTGCAGTCAATACAGGGAATACACTGTGCACTGGGTCCCATGCAATTAGCACGGATTCACCTAACATCACCTCAATAGGTGGAGTTAAGTTCACTTGCACTAATTTGGCACGGGTTTGGGGACAGGGCTCTGTGTTAACTGCCGGGAAAATGCTGTCCACACCCTCGACAGTTACATGCCAGCGTTGCACCTAACGCCCTTTAGTAAAAGACCCCTGAATGTTGAGTCCTACTTTCCAAGGGGGGGAGCTGTTTTATAAATTCAAATATATGCATAAGCTCCCTTTATAAAATGTTTGTCAGTTTTTTCCATTTCTAAAGCATAAACTAAGCGCCATGTTATAAAATTACCTTCCGCGTGTGCTTCCCCTTTGCAGAACGCAGATGCAGTGATGTCATGAGGGAAAGGTCTGCTCCTCAGAAGGCAGTTTTTCCAGAACTTTTAGTGTCATGATGAGGTAAGAGTGACTGAGTTAAAGCAATGACTTTTTACTACCTTAGTTCTGTATTTCTCAGTTGTATAAACCGCACGTTTAATACTCAGCTTGTGGCATTTTCCTCATGCTGAATAAAGATATTTAATTGACTTGGGTGAAATTTCGATCTTTTCTCTAGAATTTCATTCTTGTCAAGAGTGTTTTTGTGTAGCTCCTAGAATATTATATGAAGTAGTTATTGTGTCTGTCTCCACAGACCCGAGACACTTGTACCAATAGAAACTGAGCAATATCAGATGTCTTGGCATTTTCTAGACTTCTGAGGCAATTTTTTGATACATTTATTTGATCAGGCTCCAACCTGTCTGAGCTCCTGAAATTGAATAGACAATTGAGAGGATTTCAACCTTTCACTGAGGGTAGCAAGGGCAGAAATTAAAAAAAAAAAGGATAAAAAGAACAGGGAGGTGGAATGGATTAGAGAAGAGGATAAAAAGACAAAAAAGATGGGATATAAATAGCAGAACACTAAAAGGTAGATTTTAAAATCAAGTTAATTCTCAAAGTTAGCCAAGTAGCCCCAACATTCGAAGGTTACCTTTAAGCTTGTCCAAATTCAATCCTCCAGGGCCGTGAGCAATATTTTCAGTTTATCTATAATCAATATGCATGAGATGAATCTACATACAATGGACGTGGCGGACATGCAAATTCTCTCATACATCCTCTTTAGGGATATCCTGAAAATCCGGCCTGCTTGCATTCCTCAGTACAAGCATTGCGGAACCTGTGTCTTTTGGGGAAACTGCTAGGTATGTATGACTGAGATTGGCCACTGTTGGAAACAGGATACTGGGCTTGATGGACCTTGGTCTGACCCAGTATGGCATATCTTATGTTCTTATGTAGTCTGATTTAAAAAGTGAGTTGCCCTGGTAATAGGTTTTGGTCAGGGTGAGGAAATGAGCTTTCTAGGGCAATTTTCAGTTATGGACGTTATCTTAGCAGGACAAATATAGGCTCCATTATTGCAGGGTTGCTTCTAGCCAGCTAAATTTTGACCAGCAAAATTTCAGCCTGTTGTCAACTGCAACACAGCCAGGCACTAGCATTATTTAATACTGCACTGGGCTGAATAGTTTAGTGTTTAACTAATGAATCATCTAAAGTAATGGGTCTTCCCACTATTCAACCATAATTGAGCAATAGGTTCAGTGTACTGGGGCTATTAATGGACTAGCATTGACACAGGAACAACAAAAGCATTGACTAGCAACAGTAGGGTATAATTATGCTTTAGTTCATTTCTTTTTATAACTTAGAAGCTATAATCCTAACAATGTAAAAAATGAAGGGTCATACTTAATAAACCATGTCAAGTGTTATACAGAGGTTTTAATGCACAATAGTACTGAGAAGCGTGACCACCTTGAATACCAGGAGCTGTACACTCACTCTACGGAAGGCCTGACAATCCACTTCCAGTCACATCTTGCCCAAAAAAAAATAAGAGCTGGGTCACCAGGGATCAGCATGGACTCGACAGCACATTGCATAACGACAGCACATTGCATTGCAGAGTTAAAAAATAAACAAAATAAGTTAACACACTGAATTGACAGTGCACATAAAAAAGTTCATTTTATTACATGTTGCTTAGATTAACGGAGTGGAGAAGTAGCCTAGCAGTTAAAGCAACAATCTAGTAACTAAGAGATTAGCATTCAATTCCCCCTTGTACTCTGTGTGTCCTAGGGCAAGTCATTTTATTCTCCATTTCCTCAGAAGAAAGGCCTGGCAATCTACTTCCAGTCCCACCTTATCAAGAAAACCCAGGGGCTGCTGGGTCACCAGGAGTCACTTTAAAAAAATAATGGGATAGAAATGTACCAATTTTTGCTTTTTTTATAAAGACACAAAGGAGGATGTTTACTAAGCTGTATTAACTGTTAATGTGCGCTTTTCAGTGTGCTAACCAGCTTGTGTGGGGCTGCGCTAACAGCCAGCATATACCCAAAATGGACAGTGCACGATTAACTCTGCGCTAACTGACCATGGGAAGGGGAATGTACAGGGCAGAGGTTGAGCATGGACGTTGACTGCAAATTGCAGATAGTGTGGGGGTTAGGAAAAAGTGTTCAGTGTCAATGTTGTAGTTAACTCAGGTGCTTGGAAATCCATCTGAATGGGTAGCACTAAGTGCATCTGAGATAAGTGCAACTATCGCTGGTGGATATTAGGATATGAATCAGTACGGTATCTGCTGGGGCCCTGCTGTACACCTCCCCCCCCCCCAACAGGTAGCGCATGACTGTTGAACATACCGCTCGTTGAGTTTTGCACTCAATGCCCAATACCTGCCAAATATTATCACAGTTTAGTAAACATACCCATAGGTACCTATGTGTCTTTACAAAACACTAGAACAAATCCTGAAGAATTTTCACTGATTAGGAGCAGGCATAAATGTTACATAGAAACAAAGATCATGATAGCACTTAAAGACCATATGATCTATCCAGTCTGTCCATCCAAAAGAAATATTAAGCTCTACAATCCCTTCCTCTCCCTCAGAAATCCACTGTACTAGTCCCATGCTTTCTTGAATTCAGATACAGTTCTTCTCTCCACTACCTCCATGGGGAGGTTGTTCCATGCATCCACCATCCTTTCCATAAAGAAATATTTCCTTAGATTTTTCCTAAGTCTATCCCCTTTCATCTACATCCTGTGATTCCTCATTCTAAAGCTTCCTTTCAATTGAAAGAGGGCCAGCTCCAGGGCATTTATACCATTGAGGCATTTAAATGTCTCTATCATACTTCCCCTGTCCTGATTTAACTCCAAAGTATCCATAGTAAGGTCTTTAAATCTATTTACATATGCATACAATGAAGATCACTGCCCGTTTAAGTAGCCATCTTCTGAACCAAGTCCATCCTGTTGATATTTTTTCAAAGATGTGGTTTCCAGAATTGTTCACAATACTCTTATATAAAGTCTCACCAGAGATTTATATAAAAACACTATCACCTCCTTTTTCCTGCTGGCTATTCCTCTCTGTATGTTCCCAAACATCCTGCTGGATTTTGTTGTCACCTTTTCTAGCTATTTGGCAATTTAAGATCATTTGATATGACCACTCCCAGGTCCTGTTCTTAGAACATAAAAACAAGAAATGTCATATTGGATCAGACCAAAGGTCCATCAAGCCCAGTATCCTGTTTCCAGCAGTGATCAATCCAAGTCACAAGTACCTGACAGGATCCCAAAATGTAGATAATTTCTATACTATTTACCCCCAGAGATAAGCAGTGCATTTCTCCAGGTCTACCTTAATAACACTCTTTGGACTTTTCCTTTAGGAACATGTCCAAACTTTTATTTAACCCAGCTATGTAACTACTTTTATCACATTCTTTGGCAATGAGTTCCAGAGCTGAGGTATGAGCTGGGTGAAAAAATATTTTCTCCTGTTTGTTTTAAATATACTATTTTGTAACTTCAAGGTATGTCCCCTAGTGTATGTACTTTTTCAAAGAGCAAGCAATTGATCCGCATTTAGCCCTCTCTGTCATTAGATACTACTTGTGCTAGCCTGTACTGCTATTGCTATTGTTTGTTGCTGTGCTGTTGTCCCCTCTACAACTTTTCCCTCTCAATCTCTGAGTCCCTTCCAGTCTCGGCTTATCTTCATGTTCTCATTTCTTGTAGTACTACTACTGGCACTCATGACCCTCTGAATCCAACTTTGACTAATACACCATTGATTTTGTCATGTACTCTCATGAACTGTTGCTCAATATGATCTAAGTCAGCGCTAATTTATGACCAAATCCTTGATTGGTCTCTGGATCTATTATTTTTGACTAAAACATGGACACAGGACGGAGAAGAGGCTGATTTATATTACTGTGTGCTCCCTAGTTTTGACCTAAATATCTGTCTCTCGTTCATGTAGAACAGGAGGTGGGGTGGCCCTTCTATTTCACAGTCACTTGGGATCGTTGAACTTCCCTCTTCCACTTGGTATTATCCTGAATCCCTTAAAGCACACATCCCCCCACCGTATGATTTACTCTACTTTTGCTTATGTACCTTCCTCTTTGTCATCCTCCTCCCCTCTCTGGGATCTGTTGGTAGCTATGCTAACCGACGTTTCCACAATTTATTCTTCTCTTCTCATTTTGGGTGATTATAACTTTCACATACATGATTCCAATAGGCCATGAGACCATCACTTTCTTTCACTTATCTCAGACCTGTCATTATGACATATTTTGCTCCCAACTCATATAGTGGGGAAAACACTTGATCTCATTATGAGCTCTCCCTCTACTACTACCACAGTGGCACCTTTTTCTCCAATACCGTATCCTTGAACTGACCATTTGCTTGTACCGTTTCAATTGTCATGCCCACCCAAATCCTTATCAGCACCATCTTCAGTTTTAGACTCAGCATGTGTCACTGTTCTTTGGAGATCACTAGACTCACACCAATTCGGCTTCCGCCCATCCCACGGGGTCGAAACTTTGCTTATAACACTCATGGATGACCTCATAAAAGGCACTGACACATGCAACCAAGGCTACATCCTCATATTCATTGATATAGCTGGTGCCTTTGACAATGTCCACCACAACACCCTCATTAACAGACTCCTAAGTCTAGGAATAGGAGGAACAATTCTACAATGGTTTATATCATACATCACAAATCGATCAATACGCGTTAAATTAGGACAAGACACCTCTGAACCATTTGTACAAGGACAAGGTATTCCACAGGGTTCGGCCCTATCGGCCCTTCTTTTCAACCTGTATCTGCAACCCATCACAAATATATTTAAAAAACATAAAGTCAACCACTACATATACGCAGATGATATCATGCTCACTCAACCAATAAGCACAAATAATCCCACCTATCAGAACTTACTGGACTGCATCAACGAAGCAAATACCTGGTTAGAAAATAATAACCTCAGCATCAACCTAAAAAAAACTGAAGCAATGTTCGTAACAAGAAAACCAGATACTACTCTCCCTGAAACAATAACAATTAACAACACAACAATCCCAATCAAAAAGGAAGTAAAATACCTAGGCATCATAATAGACCACACACTTAGTATGCTCCCCCACATAAAGCAAACTGTAAAAACCATATTCTATAAACTTAAGACCATTCAACACCTACGACCAATACTAGACACACATGACTTCAGATCTGTTATCAGCACACTCATCACTCCACACTTTGACTATTGTAACAGTCTACTTATCGGCCTCCCCCTCACAAGCACCAACTTACTCCAAAGAGCTCAAAACATCTGTGCTCGAGTAACAGCAAAAGCACGCCTTACTGACCACATAACTCCCATCCTCGCTGAACTACATTGGCTTCCCATAAATAGCAGAATATCATACAAAATACTATTAACTACATTTAAACTTATCAACGACATATCACCCTCACATCTAACCACTCTACTACATACTCCAAAAGAACATAGAACCCGCAGACAAAACGCAACTCACTCACTAGACATAAAAAAATCAATTCGAAAAACAAAAAAAACCACAAGCTCAAGAGCATTCTCATATGCAGCCCCCACCATATGGAATAAACTCCCTCTAAGCCTCCGCAAAATAAAAGACCTACAGACATTCCGGAAAGAACTAAAAACATATCTGTTTAAAGTATACTTTATAAATCTTAATGAACCCCCTCCAGCACCCTCACCACACCTCCAAAAAAATCCTCCATAACCTCAGATCAAAAAGCCACAAACCACAACACATTTAGAAAAAAATCAACCTAAAATCCTCAGTGTATTAAAATCCCTAGAAATCCCTAGTGTATTAAAAACCACGATTAACAATTGAATAATGTAAATATTTAACTAATGTAAATAGTTACAACATTTGCATAATTATATATTCCATGTTACTTGTTGTTGTTTACGAAAAGTTAATTGTACGTAGTTTGAAAAAACAAGATGTTCCATGTAAAACCATGTTCATTATGTTAATTGTAAACTGTTCATTGTGTTACTTGTAAACCGCCTTTGATCTTGGGAAAAAGCGGTATAGAAGAAAAGCATAAATAAATAAAATAAATAAAATCAATTACTCCTAAGACCTTCTCAATGTTTCTCTCCATAAATTCTCTCTTCCCTGACTCTTTTGCATCTTTGGGACATTACCCTTCGAACCACCTTATATATGCGGGCACCCCTTCATCATTACAATGATCGACCATCCACTCATAGGAACTCATAGTATCATTCAGGATTTTGGCTCTTACATTAGCAGCTTCATGGGCCAATGGTTTTGGCGTCAGAATCCCACCAAATCGACATTATCTGCTTTCCGACACCTTAGCTCCTACTATAAATCAGCGATTACCTCTGCAAAGAAGTTCTACTTTGATAAGCCTATTTCTTCCTCCTCTAATTATCCTAAGAAGTTATTCTCAGCGGTTTCTCATCTTCTTCAACTGGTCACCCATTCTAAGAATAACACAAACCAACTCTCATCACAACAATTAGTGGATTATTTTCATACCAAAGTCTCTCAGATTACTTCTCATTTGCCATATCAGGATGTCTTTATGTTATCCGGAGATACTCCCTCTCCTCCTTCTCCTCTTCCTCCTCCTAATACTTCCCACTATCTCACATGGAAACATTCAAAAACATTGAGTTAGAGAACCTTAAGAGGTTTTTGTCGGTAGTACACCCCCTCCAGAGAAGAGCACCCGGAACCTCAGCCACCACAGCTTAATGATAGAAGGACACCACCCAGCATGGCCACACTCACCTACCTCCCTGCATTTCTCCTCAACACTCAACTCTTCCCCCCACAAACAGGAACACGACCCCCACACCCACAGAACGTATGGACACCAACAACCATACCCACATACCATCCGATCCAATACGCCTCACTGAGCTCACACACAAAAAACAGAAACAGACACACCAAAAACAGGCACCACAACCATACAAACACAAAGACACACCCGAAAGAGCATAACACCCCAAACACCACCTCCATAGAACTCATGAACACCAGATCAGTGCGAAACAAAGTGCACACAATCAGAGACCACATCGAGGACCAACACCCTGACATCCTCTGCATCACAGAATCCTGGCTCACCCCCACCAACATCGTCCTCCTCAACCAACTGGTCCCCCCCACCTACTCCGCCTTTAACAACCCTCGCACACTGAAAAGAGGAGGTGGAGTACTGATCATCGCAAAAGACTTACTACAGCTACAAACTCTCGCCTCGCAAAGCTCAAACCATTGTAATACGATTACAGTGGGAAACAAGCATATAGCCATTTGCCTCATATACAGAGCCCCCCACGCTCCAACAGAAGAACTGACCACCACTCTAGAAAACATCTGCGCAATCAACACAAACCACAAACCTCTATTCCTACTAGGCGACTTCAACCTCAGCTCTTCTACCAACAAGGACAAGGATACCTTTCTGCAAGCAATGGACTCACTACAATACACTCAACTTATAGGCACCCCAATACACAGACACGGATCCATGCCGGACCTCATATTTGCCCCCAACCACGTCATAGACAAGGGCAACATCTCTTCACCCACAGTCACACCGGTACCCTGGTCAGACCACCACAGAATCAAAATCCAAATCTCAGAGCAAACAGGAAAACCCAACAAGACACAAACCGCGACTCTTGGACTAAGAAGATTCAAAGCTTTCAACAAAGAACAATTCCTACAAGACACACTACCCTACCTTAACACAGACAAACTCAATCTGGACAAACAAGTGGACAATTGGAACGTTACCATCAGTGCAGCAGCTAAAGCCAAAGCAGACACAACGACGAAAACCAGGAGACAGCACGCACCATGGTACTCCAAAAGCATACGCAAAGCAAAACGAGAGCTAAGGAAATCAGAACGCCGCTGGAGACACTCCAAATCTCCATCCACACAGGCCTTATACATAGCTCAGCAAAAGAACTACAAAAAACTCATCAACAAACAAAAAGAGAGCACCACACAAACACCATCCAGAAAGCACACAACAAACCCAGGGAACTCTTCGAGATAGTGAAGAATCTAACCAACGAACCAAACCCCGACAAAGACATACAGATCGACCCACAAACCTTTGCAGATCATCTTCAAGGGATACTGGGCCGCTCACCACCACAAATACCCACAGAAACCAACAGCCCAACCACACCCATCACAAGTTGGGACAAGTTCCACATGCCTTCCACACAGCAAATCTCAGATGTCATCTCCGCTCTCAACGCAAGCACCGCATCCACGGATCCATGTCCAGCCCCATGGATCAAAGCAACCAAGCAGAGCTTCATAGGCCACATACACAACATGGTGAGCAACTCCCTAACCCAAGAAACCATGCCAGAACAGCTGAAACTAGCCACAATAAGGCCGATCCCCAAGAAAACCAACCTAGAAAAGAGCAACCCAGCAGCCTACAGGCCAATCTCCAGCATACCGCTTCTGGCTAAAATCATAGAAAAGTCAGTGCAACAACAGCTCCAGGACCACATCGACGAGCATGCCCCGCTGGATATACATCAACATGGCTTCCGCCCAAACCACAGAGTCGAAACACTTCTACTATACCTATTCAATGACATCATCCAAACCATAGACCACTACAATCAAGGAACACTAATGATCTTCATAGACATATCAGCGGCCTTCGACACAGTGGACCACAGAATTCTCCTAACCAGACTACGGAACATCGGAATAACCGGCACCGTCCTAAATTGGTTCAACTCCTACTTAACCGACAGACAGTTCCAAGTCAAAATCGGAACCAAAACATCACAACCCATGAAGATCAAGCAAGGAGTACCACAAGGATCCGCGCTATCCTCACTACTATTCAACTTATACATACAACCAATCTGCGACATCATCTCCACCCACGAAATAAACTATACCATCTACGCAGACGACATCATAATTTACACGCCGATCAACCTCAACAGCCCCGACTACAACAAGATAACAAACTGTCTAGATAACATATCCACATGGCTTAAATGCAACAACCTAGCAATCAACTACAAGACAGAAGCACTCATCATCACACGAAACACCGACTTCAGCCCCCCAACATTCATCACAATCAACAACACGACAATCCCACTAAAGGACGAAGTAAAATACCTCGGAATAACCCTTGACAAAGAGCTGAACCTATAATCATACATAAAAAAAAACGCCAGAAACGCATACTACAAAATGAAAATAATCAGATGCCTCAAGCCTCTACTCTCCTACGAACACTTCCGCACAGTCTGCCAAGCACTCATAACCCCCATACTGGATTTCTGCAACCCGATCT
Organism: Ichthyophis bannanicus; assembly: GCA_033557465.1. Classification (NCBI taxonomy): domain Eukaryota; kingdom Metazoa; phylum Chordata; class Amphibia; order Gymnophiona; family Ichthyophiidae; genus Ichthyophis; species Ichthyophis bannanicus. Next base: position 1,298,058,677 of record CM066031.1, read on the forward strand.
ACAACGGAATACCAAAACAATCACTCAAACCACTTCAAATGGCCCAAAACACAGCAGCCAGGATAATTACCGGTGCAACAACCCAAGCACACATCACCCCCATCCTCAAAGACCTCCACTGGCTCCCAATCAGCCACCGCATCAAATACAAGATGATCTTAAACATATTCAGAATCAGACACAAGAGTTCAGCACTCAGCCTCCAAGCCCTCATTCTCCCTAACACCAGCAACAGACCAAGAAGAAAAGCCACAACAGACACACTCAGCACCCCAAACAACTACACAAAAGCATGCAAAGCCACCACACAAAGGGCACTCTCCTTGGCAGCCCCATCAATATGGAACTCACTCCCTCACGACCTACGATCAACTGAAGATCTGAAGGACTTCCGGAAGCACCTGAAGACTGTACTCTTCACAGAACACTACGGCCCAAATGCTTAACCTGAATCTACAAACCGGATCCAATCTGGACTAATGACAGCTCACGGAAACCACCAAACCTGGACCCAGAAACCCATGTATATACTGTACATAGCGCACACTGTAAATAGCTCACCCAAATCAAAACACTCGCACACATGCACCCACACTGTACATAAAGCTCACCTGACACACAACACTTATACTGATTGCTTGCTGTGCTCACCGCCTTGATTAAAGGATAAGGCGGGATACAAATACCCTTTAAATAAATAAAATTAAATAAATAAATAAAATATCTAAAAAACTTTCAATAGTATTGATACCATCCCCCCACTTGGATTCCTGAACCTTCTCTCACTCTTCTTTGCTCTGCTCCAACTCTTTTCTCAAATAGTCTTTCCTCTGTGATCTCTCCCTCTCTTTGGAAAACAACATTGATACGTCCTTTGTTTAAAAATTCTAAACTTGATCCCACTTCCCCCATGCATTATCATCCAGTTGTCTTATCTTTCTAAGATTCTAGAGAAACTGGTTTTCCACCAGTTACAGAATCACCTTGAACTGACAAACTATTTACATCCGCGTCAATCTGGTTTCAGGGCAGGGTTTAGCACTGAAACCATTATATTGTCTGTGTTAAGTGAAGTTCGTCAATCTCATGACCGAGGTAATGTCTCTCTATCGGTATCTTTAGATCTATCCTGTGCTTTCGATTTAGTAAATCACTTTATTTTACTATCTTGTCTAAATTTGGCAGGTGTGTGTGGTACTGTGTTACAATGGTTACTATCTCTCTGTCATTTTCTCAGGGTTCCACCTCTAATGCATTCTATCTTCCCTGTGGAGTCCCACAATGCTCTGTATCAGCTCCTCTTTTGTTTAATGTCTTTCTTGCCCCACTTGCCAGTCTTATTCAGGAGCAGGGTATCTCTGCATATTATTTATTGATTTATTGATTTATTCTTATATACCGCATTTCCGAGGAACAGTGTAGTTTGCAGGGAACAAAGTTCAACATTAATGAACATGGAACAATTAAATCTTATAAATGGAACAGATAGATAACACTATTTATAACACAGAACTGTAACTATATACAATTACAGAGTAGCTCACATCTTTGAGTGATTATGTACAGATAGAAGGTTGCTTACATCTGAGGGTATATTAGGAGTAGATAGGTAAGAAGGGGTTATGCTATCACATCAAAATGTTCCTTGAATAGGTGGGTTTTAAGCAGTTTGTGGAAGGTTGCAAAGTCGTGGGTGTCTGATTTGTGATGGTAAAGTATTCCATAGGCGTGGGGCATGCAGGGAGAATGCCCTGGAGCAAGTTGAATTGTTACACTTGGTTAGCACCAGAGGCAAGTTTAGTAGGTTTGATGTGTTGTTTCTTCTTAAGTGGTTTTCCGGGGGTTTTGTAATAATTGACTGTAAACATCTAGGGGATAGTTGATGGATTACTTTGAAGGTTGTCATGAGTATTTTATAATTAATGAGATTCTGGAGAAGTAACCAATGCAAATCCTTTAGAATAGGCGTGATGTGGTTGGCATGAGGTGAGCATGTCATCCACATATTACTATGTGAATGACATCCTACTCTTATACTATACAGACCTGCACACTGCCTTTCCTTGGTTGTGACCTGATTATTTAACAACTGCCTAAAGGTAAATTCAACTAAAGCCTCCACACTTTGGCTAACAAGTCATCTAAATTCTTCAAATGTTTCCCCTATCATAAATGGTTATTCTATTCCTCTCTCCCAGTCACTTCATTACCTTGGAGCTATTCTTGATACTCAACTTTCCTTCGGTGATCATATTAATTCAGTTGCAAAAAGGTGCTTCTTTTCTCTTCGGCAAATTCGTTCAGTCCACTCTCACCTATCTGATGCCTCCTTACGCACTTTACTTCTTTCATTGGTGATTTCAAAAATTGACTACTGCAACATTATTTATGCAGGAATTTCTCAAGCTCAACTCACACATCTGCAGATCATTCTAAATGCAGCCATTCATCTGCTCTTTCATGCTACTAGATTTAATCATATAACCCCTCTCTTTATTCACTCTCATTGGTCCCCAGTTTCCTACCATGTCAAGAATAAATTTCTTGTCAACACATATAAAATTCTCCAATCTGGGATTCCGGGTTATCTGTCGTCTCTCCTCATCCTGCGTGCACCTTCCAGAATACTACGTAATTCTCTTAGTCTCAGTCTTTATCTCCCTTCACCATCCCAGGCACGCCTTGAATCCACTAGACACACTGCCTACTACTTCCTGGCCCCTTATCTCTGGAATTTGTTGCCAGCTGATATCCAGCTAAAGCTCTCTCATCCCAGGTTCAAAAATGCCTTGAAGAGATATGTATTTCGATCTGCATTTCAGTGATTGTTTTGAGGCTTAGCTCCCCTCCCTTACCCTGCTGTCATTCCTTTTAGGTTTTTAATGGAATTCTTTTCCGCTTTTCATATTTCATGGATTATTATTGGGAACCGCTCTGGTGTATTGAAGGGCGGTATATGAAATTTTAATAAACCACAAACTACTCAGGATTTTATAGATTTCTAGCATATCTCCCATCAGCCATCTCTTCTCCAAGATGAAGAGCCCTAACCTTTTTAGCCTTTCCTCAGAAGAATATCATTCCATTCCCTTTAACATTTTGGTCAGCCTTCTCTATACCTTTACTGGTATATCCTTTTTGAGAATTAGCAACTAGAAATGAACACAATACTGCAGATGTGATTGCACCATGGAGTGATACAGAGACATTATGATTTTTTTGTTTTATTCTCTATTCTTTCCTAATAATTCCTAGCATTCAATTTGCTTTTTTGGCTGCCACTTATTCTTTCATCTGATTTTTCAAGATTTTTATGGGACCAGTCTGCCATTGCAAAGCTGTTTAGTAGCTCGAGGATTGCAAGCTGACTGATAACTTGGTTCTTATTCCACACTGTTCAAGCTCTTTTCAGCATCAGTTTCAGTCTTCTGTAGTATTGTTTGTTAATATTTTCTTTCAGTAGCTTGTGCTGGATTGTTGTATCTTTTTCTGCTCCTAGATATTTATATATACTTCCTGTTCAAGTTCTTTTATTCTACAGCAGTGGTTCTCAATCCAGTCCTCTGGGACCCCCAGGCCAGTCAGAATTTCAGGATATCCACAATGAATATGCATGAGATAGATCTGCATATAATGGAAACAGTACATGTAGATCTATCTCATGCATATTCATTGTGGATGTCCCGAACACCTGACTGGCCTAGGGGTCCCAGAGGAATGGGTTGAGAACCACTGTTCTACAGTTTTCTTTCAGAGAGATATTTTCAGTTTGCCATAGTTTTCCCTTATGGTAGCTTGCTTTCACACATTTGTCCAGCCCCAATGTCATTATGATGTCATCTTTCATAAACGGAAGTATTTGACCACCAATACTGTACTCCTTGGGTTTCTGCAGCCCAGATGCCAGCCTTGCATTTTTTAGCATTAAATCTTAGCTGCCAAATTCTCAGCCATTCTTCAAGCTTAGCTAGATTCTTCCTACTGTTGTCCACACCTTCGAGGATATCTACTCTGTTGCTGATTTTGGTATTCTCTGCAAAGAAGTAAAACTTTTGCAACAGACCTTCTGTAATATCACCTACAAAAATGTTAAAAAGAACAGCGCCAAGGACTGATCCCTGTGAGACACCAGTGGTAACGCCCCCATCTTCAGAGAGCAATTTCATTTTCTACTACCTTCTGCTCTCTCCCACTCAAACAGTTTCTTACCCAGTTGGTCACTTAAGGGTCCATCCTAAGGGCACTCAGTTTATTTATAAGCCACAGGGTGGAATGGTGTCAGAGACCTTGCTGAAACCTAAATATATCACATCTAGCATTCTCTCCTGATCCAATTCTCTGGTTACCCAGCCAAAGGAAACAATCAGATTCGTAAGACAAGATCTTCCTTTAGTAAAACCATGCCTGTCTCAGATCCTGGAATCCTTTGGATGCCAGAACCCACATTATCCTCTGCTGTAGCAACATTTCCATTAATTTACTTACCACAGAGGTCAGACTAACTGGCTTGGAGTTCCCAATATCTTCCTTACTTCCATTTTGTAGATAGGAACCACATCCACCCATCTCACATCCTAAGGAATCCCTCCTGAGTCTAATGTAGCGTTTGAAAAGATCAGATAGTGGAACCACCAGTACGCCCCAGGGCCAGCTCTTCCACTAGGTATACTAGGCATCTACCTAGGGCAACAGAAATCAGAGGGTGCGACTGAATCTCTCCTCTATCCCCTTTCCTTTCCCTTCTCTTGTTACCGCTTCTGCCCTAACTCAGTTGTTATCTGGATCCACAGCTGCAAGTACATTCAGTGTTTTGGCAGCCTCCTTCCATTCTAGGCTGGCCCTGTCCTGCCCCTCTCCAACAAGAAGTTTGCATCGGAAGCAGTTTGACGGCTTAAGGAGTACTTCAGTAGAAGAAGGCCTGCCGCCATGCTAAATATAATTGAAGCCATGGCTCCAGATGACAACTGAGGTAAGGCAGAAGTGGTGGCAAGGAGAAAGAAAGGGGAGAGAGGAGAAATTCGGGACTACTGGAGGGGGAGTCAGGGAAGGCAAGGGAAGATGCAAGACTATGTGGGGGGGGGGGGGAGTCAGGGAAGGAAAAGGGGGATGCTATACACCTGGAAAAGGGGGGTAGGGAATGGAAGGAGATGTTGGATACTTGGGGAAGGAAAGAGGAAATTCTGGGAAGCATGGGAGAGTTAGCTAGCTAAGTGGTGATACTGTGGCCGGCAGAGAAGAGCCACTGGCCTGGATTGGAGGCAGCATAGCAAGCCACCTGTCTTTAAGGTAAGTTTGCTACGCTGCCTCCGAAGTGTGGGCCTGGCAGGGATATTCTCCCTCCCAACTGGAACCAGGGGCAGGCCACACTCACTGCCCCACACTTGGTACACTTTGGTTCTACTTCCCCCAGATGTTCTATGCAGCTAACAACTCCTTGAAGTATTTCCCCATCTTAACAAAATTAGTTTTCCTCACTTTTGAATGAACCATCTTCATACACATCCTAATACTGAAGCTCACCATATGGTGATCCCTGGATGTCAGATGATCATCCACTACAGAAACACTCTCTCCATTTGTAAGCAGCAAGTCCAGTGTCACCGCCTCTGTCATGGTTTCTCTTACCAGTTGTCAGAACAGTTCTTCTTATAAAGAATCTAGGATCTCCCTACTTCTGGATGACACCGCAGCTGGGATGTCCCAATCAGCATCTGGAAAATTGAAATATCTACCAACAGAACCCTCCCTTCCATTGTAGTATTAGAGTGGATATTCAAAACCCTTATGTGGACGGCTAATGGGAGGCTATCCAGATAAGGGTGCTGAGCGAGATATTCAATGGCACTATCCAGTTAGTGTAGAGATGGTTCATGGGAAGAGCAAAAGTGATATCCAGATAAGTGCTGACACTTATCCGGAGAGAGCAATTTTCAGCTGGCACATATCTGGACAACAGGGCCAGCCCAACCATTAGTCAAACTAGGCGACAGCTTTTGGGTAGGTGGGGGTGACAAAGAGGAGGGCATTCAAAGTTAAAAAATAGATTCTGACAGCTGGGGGAGGGGGCATAAGGCTTAAGGTTTGCCTAGAGTGCCAGCACCTTGAAGCAACTCTGGGACTGACCCTGTCGGACAAACTAATGACACTATTCAGATAAGTGGCGGTTGAAAATTGCACTCTCTAAATAAGTGTGGGCGCTTAACTGGACAGTACTGTTCAACCCAAATATTCAGTGGCATCTCCTATCCAGACACTGTAGCTAAATATCAAGCCAATATTGAAGCACCACTGCTGACCACTGTAGTGTTTGAATATAAGCCTATTTGAAAATCGGACCGATTGTGAAGATCTTCAATGAAATCTTTGTTTTTCTATTTGTGAGGGGGGGGGGGGTCTATATATCACATCAATATAAATGTTCCACTCCCTCTTTCCAAAGTAACCCACAGTGCTTCCTCCTTCCCACATAGGTCCTGCATTTCTGTGGCATTAATATTATTTTTTACATATAATGCTATTCCTCCTCCCTTTCTTCTTAACCTATCTTTCCTGAATAAATTTAAGCCTGGTATTAATACATCCCAGTCATTATTTTCTGTGTATCATGTTTCCAAGACTGCCATTATATTCAAGTTAGCCTCATCCATTAAAGCTTCTACATCTGGAACTTTATTTTGTACACTATTTATTTATTTATTTTATTTATTTATTTATTTTTCTTATATACCGCGCTCTTCGATATCAGTGCGGTTTACATGGAACAAGGAGAGTTTACAGTAGGGGGTTACACCATAATTACATAGAACAGGTAAAATAACTTGGATAACAGTATTAACTATTTACATCTGAATGGCTAACAGAAAAAGTATTTGCACGTATATACAACACATTGAGGGTGGTTACATGTGTCCGTGAAGCATTGTTGTGGGTGGGGGGGTTGTTTTACCATCTTCCGGGTAGCACTTGAGGAAGAGGTAGTGTTTCAGTGCTTTCCTGAATTTGGTTAGGTCCGGGATTGCTCGTATATGTGGTGGGAAAGCATTCCAGCATCTCGGTGCGCAGAGACTGAAGGCCCTGTTTATAGTTGCTTGTGTACAGTGGGTCATTGCTTTGGGGACAACCAGGGTGTTTATTGCAGTGGATCGTCTGATTCTATATGGGGGGGGTGACGTGTGTGAGAGCAGCAAGTGATGAGGGGGCGAGTCCGTTAATGGATTTGAATGTTAGCAGTAGAATCTTGAATGTGATCCTGTAATGAATTGGGAGCCAGTGAAGCCTTATGTGGTCACGCCTTGAGGTCCCTTCCCTTGGACTCTTACCCTGGATTCTCACCATGTTTAACTCTAGCTTGTTCACTGGAATTTTTCCTTCACCATGGAAACACGCTCTCGTTCGCCCCATTCTGAAAAACCCCTCCTTGGATCCTTTACTTCCCATGCACTACCGTCCTGTTTCCAATCTGTCTTTTCTTTCTAAGCTTTTGGAGAAATATGTCTTTGCACAACTCTCTCACCACCTTGCATCCATCAATTTTCTTCACCCACGCCAATCTGGGTTTCGTCAGGGTCACAGCGTCGAAACGGTTCTCTTAGCTTTCACAAATGCTTTACATGTTGCACACGATCGTGGTGACATCTCGGTGGCGGTAGCTCTGGATCTATCCGCAGCCTTTGACTTGGTTGATCACTCTCTCCTCTTACAACGTTTACGGGATGCGGGTCTCTGCAGTACAGTCCACCACTGGTTCCATTCCTTTCTTTCTTCCCGGTCCTGCTCGGTGCTTTCTTCTTCCACTTCTATTTCCCCCTCCGAACCTCAACGTCTTCTTTGTGGGGTCCCTCAAGGTTCCGTCCTCGCTCCCCTTCTTTTTAACCTTTTTTTAGCCCCTCTTGCTTCCTTAATCCAACCGTTCGGTCTTTCCTTTTCTTCTATGCTGATGATATCTTGTTACTCCATCACACATCCCCCTCTAGTCCTGATCTCACTGCACTAGATTCCTGCCTTTCAGCCGTCGCAAACTGGCTAACTCTCAACTGCCTCCATCTCAACCTGACCAAGACCATCGCTATTTGGTTCACTCACGGTGCCTCTTCCCCTTCCACGGCCCCCTCTTTTTCTGGCTCCCCTATACCTCTGGTCTCCACTTTTCGTTACCTTGGTGTACACTTTGATTCTGATCTATCCTTTCACACACACATATCACATATCACCAAATCATCTTTTTTCTTCCTGCGTCAACTTCGCTCTATTCGTCCCTTCTTCTCCTCTTCTGCTCTTACCACTCTAGTGCTTTCCCTTGTCATGTCCCGCGTTGATTTTTCAAACTCACTCTTCATTGGTCTCCCCAAATCCCAATTAAACCGCCTGCAACGTGTTCAAAATACTGCAGCACGCCTCCTTACACACACTTCCCTCCGTGATCATATCACACCCCAGTTATTTCATCTTCACTGGCTTCCTATCCCCTTCCGTTCCACCTTTAAATTATTAACCTTGGTCCATAAAGCTATTCATGACAGCACCCCCCAGTACTTATCTGATCTCCTCTTCTTCCATTCTCCCAGATACACCCCTCGTTCTTTTCACCTCAATCGTCTCACACTCCCGTCCCCCTCCCGTGCTCACTTACAATCCACCCGCTCCTCTGCTTTCTTCTTTGCTGGTCCCGCCCTCTGGAATTCTCTCCCTCCTACCCTCCGTTTAGAGCCCCAACACAAAGTCTTCAAGCAAAACCTCAAGACCCACCTGTTTTCCCTGGCATTTAATCTCCCCTCTCCTTTTGTGTGACTCTACTATTTCCTTAACCCCCTCCCTGATGTTCCCTCATGTTGCCATGTCTCGTCCTGCCTTCTTGGTCCTTCTCTACTATCCCTTTTTTTAATATTGTACATTTCTTTTCCTTTCGTTGGCCTCGGCCTTCTTTTATTACTTAGCTTTTAATTGTACACCGCCTTGGTTATTGAGAAAGGCGGTTTTTATCAAATAAATAAACATAAACATAAACATAATTCTTGCTGCAGCGTTCATGGCCAGTTGGAGCGGACTCAGGGTGGATTGAGGGAGTCCTTGGAGGATTGCATTTGCATAGTCAAGATGAGGGATGGTCAGTGCTTGAAAAATTGTTCTAAAGTCGTTTGGCTGAAGGAGGGGATGTAGATGTCTGAGGGACTTGATTTTATGGTATGTTGATTTTACCATGTTGCTGATGTGTGTCTTCATATCAAGCCTCTGGTCCATTGTAATACCTAGGTATCGAATTGAGGGTTTGGAATGCAGTTCTATCTCTCTGATTTTTAGGCAGGCTGGAGGGGAAAAGTTGGGGTTTCTGGAGATGAACAGCACTTCGGTCTTTTTGTGTTGTATTCTGAGGTTCTGGTTTTGGAGCCATTTTTCCACTGCGCTAAAACAGTCGATTAGTGATGAGAGGTCAATCTTGTCAATCTGAAATGGTTTGTAAAGTAGGACTTCATTGGCATAGATCATGCATTCGACGTTGAATGATCGTATGAGTTCGCAGATAGGCTGCATATAAATGTTGAACAGTAAGGCTGATAGGGAGGAACCTTGCGGGACGCCTTGTTTCTGGTGGAACGGTTTAGAGGTGGAGGTCTCTGTTTGTACATGTTGCCATCTATCTGTAAGGTAGGATTTACACCAGGATAGTGCTAGGTCGCAGATACCCTTTTCCTTGAGTCGCTTCAGAAGGGTTTCGTGACACACAGAGTCAAACGCCGCCGCTATGTCCAGGAATATAAGGGCAACTCCATGATGTATGTTATCTACTGCGCTGAAAATATTGTTGAAGAGGGTGGTAAGTAATGTCTCCACCCCATGGGATTCTCTGAATCTGTGTTGGCAGTGGTCTAGTGGTGAGGTATTGTTGAATCTGGAAAAGGACTTCTTTCTCGATTATCTTTGCCAATAGTGGAATGCTGGCAATTGGTCTATATGATTCTACCTTCTGGGGGTCCAACTTGCTGTTCTTTAGCAGGAGTCTGACTGATGTGTGTTTGAGATTTAGGGGGAAAGTGCCTGAAGTGAAGGACGAGTCCATGAGTTTGGCTATGAATGGACTAAATTCTGACCGGAGTTCCTTTATCCAAAAGGCTGGGCAGGGGTCGGTCTGAGCGGTAGTGGTGTTGATTGTAGAGATGGTGTCAATGATTTGCTTGTTAGATGGGGTGGTGAATATTGTCAGCGTTGTTGTGTTTGATGGATCTGTGATGATGGAGGGTGGGTCGGTCTTGTCGGTTTGGCATAATTTTGATTGGAGGAAGTCGGCATAGTCTTGGGCAGAGATCTGAGGTATTTGCTCAGGGCCTGGTTCTTTCATTAGATTTCTGACAAGGTTAAATAGGTCATGAGGTTTTCGAAGTGATCGCATTAGTGTGTCTGTATGGGCTTGTCTCATTTTCTCAGTTATTGCCTCGCAGTGTCTTGCGAGTTGGAGGTTGTAGGCTTCCAGATTTTCAGTAGATCGTGATCGCCTCCATCTCCTTTCAAGTTTTCTGAGTTGGAGGAGAGAGGACCGTAGTTCGTTAGAGTACCAGGGTGCGAGATCTTTTTTCCTTGGGGCTTTGTTGTGTCCTGTGTGAAGTGCATTGGCACTAAGGTTGTCATTCCAAATGGAGACTAGCTTATCTGGGCAAGTTGTTGTCATACTGTGGAGAGGTTGTGCGTTGTGCAGGATGGTATTCTTGTTGAAAGGTTGGAATCGTCGTGGGGGTAGGTTCGTGGGTTTTGCCTTGTTTCCGTGGTGTTTCCAGAGTGGATCGTCTAAGGGAATTTGAAAAGTAATTAGTTTATGATCGGACCAAGGTACTGCAGTGTAGGTGGGCGGAGTGAAATTGGAGGCGTCGTGGACAGTTAGTGGGGCGAAGATCAGGTCCAGCTTGTTTCCCTTTGTGTGAGTTGGTTCGTCGATTAGTTGTAGGTAACCTAGATCCTTAAGTGCCTCATGGAGCGCTGATGCTTGTGAGTCATGTTGGGAGATTGAAATCTCCTAGTATCCAGTTTGGGGCGCGTAGGTTAGGGGGGTTGCAGGCTAGCTCGATTATAGTGGCCAGGTCATCAGGGGAAGGTGACGGGGCTCTGTATATTAGATTGATGGATTGATATGACTACAATGTCAAGGTTGGTTGTGTTGGTGCTGTTGGAGAGGTGGAATTTGAGGTCAGTTTTTGTGAGTATGAGAACTCCTCCGCCTCTCTTGTTGACTCTGTGGCAACGGTGTAGAGTGAAGTTGTGGGGTAGAAGGTGGTTGATGAGGACAATGTCATCGTTAGATAACCATGTCTCTGTGATAAGAAGGATGTCTAGATCATAGAGAGATAGTAAGTCTATGATGACAGGCCATTTGTTGCGGACTGAACGCACGTTTATGAGGGCAGCTTTTAAATCCTGGGGGGACAAGCTATCCTTCCTTTCCTTTAGGGAGTGCTGGATTGCAATGTGTAGTAGGTGTTGGTAGGTTGGTTGTGTGTCTTTTATAGCCTTATGGGTGGGGTCTCTTGACCATCTCCTCCCATAGTTGTATAGGATAGGTATGTGTTTGTGGCTGCTAGTTAGTGCTAGCGAGCTACTGATTAATTCTAAGAGAAGGTAGCTACAAATTATGGATGTAGCAGAAAGAGCCATTTTGAGTGAGTGTTGGGTTAGGTCAATTCAGAAGGTTGCGCAGTAGGGGTGGATAGAGACCATGCAATAGTTACAGTAGGTTAGTGGCAACAGTAGCAGTAGGTCAAAATTGTAACAGATACAAAAGATTACTGGCAACAGTAGCAGCGGGTCAAAATTGTAACAGATACAAACGATTACTGGCAACAGTAGCAGTGGGTCAAAGTTGTAACAGATACAAAAGATTACTGGCAACAGTAGTAGAGGTTAGGTAGATTACTGGCAACAGTAGCAGGGGTCAAATAGCAACAGATACAGTAGATTACTGGCAATGGTGGGGGCTGGTCGAAATAGCAATGGTTACAGCCGATTACTTGGCAGCAAATTACCTGGTAGTGGAGGGCAGCTTCTGGGGACAGTAATGGGGACAATCGTAATGGTTATGGCAGATTACTGGCAATAGTAGAAGAAGGTCAGGCTAGCAGTCGTTGAGGTCAGTTAATTGGTAACAGTAGAGGCTATGGAGCATGATATTGGTAATAATAGTGTTAATGTCAGGGTACTTGCGAATGGAAGGCAACTCTTCTGGTCAGGCGTGGTGGGAGACAAAAAGGAACGGCTTTGTGTTTTGTCACGGGTGGAGTTTTGGTCAGATGAATCTTCAGATTTCGGGAGCAGTGAGCAGTGAGGCAGATGGCAATCCTGTTGGCAAATTGGGAATGCTGGTTGTTCTGGAGGTGGAAAGATGTGGTTAATGCGGCTGCGGAGGAGAGGGTCTCACATTGGCCTGCCCTGTTGGGCTCGCGCCTAAGGGACTAAGCCACTATGGGATCTATTTGCCCCCTTCTATCCCCAGCAAAATCCTCCCCATACAAACAAGGAGTTTGTATGTGAGGCTTAGACAGGGGTGGGAGGGGGTTATGGAGGCAGAGTGAGGGCGAACAGTGTGTGGTCCATGACCCCTGGTGTGCAGTGCCAATTCTGAAGTTGACCCTGTGCATCTGGGGCCTCGGATCTAGACAGGGGACTTATTCCACCTCGGAGGTAAAATAAGTCCTCCTGGACATCAGGAGATGGCAGGTCCGGGCAGCAGCAGAGAGATGAAGGGGTGCAGGGGGTTCCTTGCAGCCCGACCCTGGCCATGGAAGAACAAATCAGGGGTTGGGCTGCGGAGAAAAAAGATTGTGGATGGCAGCCAAGGATTGCGGCTCCTAAATGGACTGCGCTAGTTGGGCAGGGGTTTGTACCTGCAGGCCGATCTGAATCAGGGCACGGTCTGCAGGTACAGGCCCTAGACCAGATTCTAATCCCACGAGGCACGTCTAGTCCCCGCGGGATTAGAATTGGGTCTGCCTATGTGCGTCCCGATTCCAATTGGATGCACAGGGGCCTGGAAGCACTTATTAAAATGTTCCTCCATGGCCATTACTATATGCAACACTCCAGATGTTGCCCTTTTTATCCTTTTCAATGCTATTTTTTAATATTTGACTTACCCGAGATCTTTTACTTATCTGGGGGCTTTGGGCTCATCCCCAATAATCCTAGTTTAAAGCCCTCCTTAGTAGGTTAGCCAGTTTGTTGCAGAAGACACTTTACCACTTTTTCAATAGGAGGATGCCATTTCTGCTCAGCAGTCCTTGGAAAATTTTGCCACGGTCCAGGAACCCAAAATGCTCTTGATACATATTTTATAAAATGTATCTGTAGGAGCTGCTTTATTTCTGCCATTACCTCTGCTCATCGAGTTGCTCCGTTCCTGCCTGCCTAGCTCTCATTGGTGTGCTAGTTTGGAGGAGGGCCATTTAAGACCGGCTCCTATGCGGGACGTTTGAGCTGCTTTATTTCTGCCATTACCTCTGCTCATCGAGTTGCTCTGTTCCTGCCTGCATAGCTCTCATTGGTGTGCTAGTTTGGAGGAGGGCCATTTAAGACCGGCTCCTACGCGGGACGCGTTTTAGCGGGCGCGTGTCCGCAGTGGTGTGTCCGAAGGGGCGTGTCCAAAGGGGCAAGTACCGCCCCTTTGGTGCCTCTTCGGTGCACTAGGTGCATAGGTGGTTCCCTGTTATGGGGAAGAAGCGTAAACACCATCCATCTCCTGCACAGTTGAAAGCGACCAAAGTGACTGGCCCGATGGACGCCCATGTTCGTGTTGGGGTCCCTGTAGCCTTGTCTGGATCTTTACTATCAGATTCAATGGAAACGTCAACTGTGAGTACTGTTTCCCCATCCACCTCTGCTGACGCTAAGGGTTTAACTCAGCCCAGTCAAGAGTTAACTGTTTCTGGCGGCTTTGCCGCGCCCTCTCCTTCAGATTTGGAACATGTGGACTGCTCCGATGTGGAGTTACTTCCTGATTCATTTTTGAAGATAGATCCTATATCTATGTCTTTACCATCTTCTCTTCCCTCTGTTATTTCTTTTCCTTCTTCGAGTGATAGATTGCTGCCTCCTGAGAATGTTTTTTTAAAAGATGTCTGGCTTATTGTTTCTCGAATGGAATCTGTTTTAACAACCTCATTGCAAAAAGTTTCTGTATTTTCTAAGGAGACTGTTGGGAATTTATCTGATCACGAGGCCCGTGTGTCCGCTTTGGAGAGGGCCAAATCATCTAATGAGGAATTGATTTCTTCTCAGCAGTCTCTTTCTGCTAAATATATGCAGGACGTAGAGTTTTTACATCGTCAAGATGAGTTTAGGGAAAATATTGCACGATCAAAAAATTTGCGATTCTTAAATTTCCCGAGGACACATTATCTTTCTCCTTTGCTGTTGTTGCAAAAATATTTTAAGGAAGTTTTATTATTTAAGGATGCGGCGGATGTTTTAATTTCGCGATTGTATTATCTCCCTAAAGGTAAGGTGATTAAAGGTGATTCCACAGCTGTAGGAGATCAATATGATCAGTTAGCCTCATCCACGCTGGATCTATCTGGTTTTCTTGAGTCTTCCTCTGACGATATAGCCACTAGAGATACATTATTAGTCTCCCTTGTTCGGGAGATGGATAAAGACAGGATATTGCGGGCTTATTTTCAGAAGAAGTCTGAAAAATTTTGTGGTCAGAATATCCAGATATTCCCAGACATGGCTAAGGCTACACAGGAACGCCGTAAAGCTTTCCTGGTGGTTCGTCCACGTGTTCTTGCCATTGGTGCGTTATTCCATCTTAAATTTCCTTGTAAATGTCAGGTTACATACCAGGGTAAACATTATTTGTTTTGTGAAGTGGACCAATTGGTAAATTTTCTGGATCAGAGGGAGCATATTTGAACATTTTAGAATGTTCTTTTTCCTATTTTACTTAATTGTTCTTGACTTTATATAATTGGGTTTTGTTTTGTTTTTTGCTCTAGATTATTTACTGTGTTGTATAGAGTAGCTCCTTGATGTGGACTAGTGATTATGCTTTGGTGTAATGTTGCTTCTGTAACATAGTTTCATTATTATGAAATAAAGTCTTTAAAAATATATATATATATATATATATATATATATCTGTAAATCATGACCTCCCCCTTACTCTGTTCAGACTCCACCCGAATATTCCTACTCTACAAATTGACTTGCACCACACATAGTTTTAGACATGACCTTATTTTATAAGAGGCCTTTTATGCATGTAAATCAGAATTTTAAGAGCGATTGTCCCCTAACCTCTGTGGTTAACACCTAATGAGGAAATTCAAATCAGGACACAGGGAAGAGATAGAGATGGGGAAGGGCTGGATGGTATGCTTTGCAATTAGCATTGGTATCCTTCAGCTGCTTACAGGGCAGATATAATACAGAACTGTTCACCACAGCATTCTACACTTGCAGTTGCGTCATTAAAATGTGGTAGAGAAATTGTCCAGCATTAACGGCATGGCTACCTTTCTCTTCAATACCAGAGAAATTTTGCAGGAAACACAGGTAAATTGTTAAAATCCAAGTGCATTAACTGCAAAATTTTAACACAGCTTAGTGAACAGGAGCCTAAATTACAACGGAAAGATCAAAAGGTTAGATTTTTTTACAATGAGCACTGAAATTGTCACAAAATTAAAACTAGATGCAAAGTTCTGAAGGGAGAAAATCTCTATACAGAAAGGCGCAATAAGGTGGCATGCCTGATCCATTGAAAACTGCAAACATTACACCCCTGCACTGGAAAAGCATTGGGATCATGGCCCTAAGAAAAGTGTGAAAAATGGGGAGATTATGATCATCTGGGACGTTCTCATGCCAACTGATAAAAAGCTGGATGTCAGAAAATCAGACGTTGTGGTGAAGAAAAAGAATACAAGAACAGAATTGATAATAGGTTTCAGTGCCAGGAGAATATGCCACGCATCAAGTAGAGAAAGAGAAGATCTTTAATTACCAAGGAATGCAGTTGACTAAGAAAATGTGGCAGAAGGATACAGATATTTTTCCATTGTACTGTACTGGGTGCCACAGATGACTAAAATAATTTTCAAATGCACCTTGATAAATTGCCTGTACATGTTATATCTTATGAAATCCAGAAGGAGGATCTCTTTGGCACGATGCAAATACTACAGAAAGCATTTGCAGTAAATATGAGAGACCGAGATCGTCTTCCATATACCCTGGCTTAGAAGTGAGGTTCATGACTGTCATGGTATACGCAAAACTAACTCATTTGCAGAAATTGCCCCCTCCCCCCTTAAAGAAATTAAAGTGGACAAAAATACTCATTTTCCTAGTCTGAATATTTTAATTTCTGAAAGCACAAGATAAGCAGCAGTTATAAAGACAATGCTGTCAAGCCCAGACATTAAAGAAATCAGGAACTTGGGCACAAATTGGAAGGCCAGTGTATTAACCTGCACACTGGTCTGGGGCAAGGAACTGAAAGCATGAGGAGGGTAATTCTATAAGAAGCTGCATAAAATTGTATGCCATTTACATGCATAAATTTTATTATTTTAGACACCGAGGGAAAGACTTAAAGCTCTAAATATGCATATTTTGGAAAAAAGTCGGGATAGGGGAAATAAGATGAAGATGTTTAAATACCTCCATGGCATAAATGCACAGGAGGAGAGCCTCTTTCAACTGAAAGGAAGCTTTGCAACAATGGGGCATAGGATGAACATGAAAGGAGACAGACTGATGAATAATTTGCGGAAACATTTCTTTATGGAAAGAGAGGTAGATGCGTGGAATTGTCTCCCAGTGGAGGTAGTAGAGACAAGAATTGTATCTGAATTCAAGAAAGCATGGGACAAACACAGATCTCTAAACAAAGCTTAGTAGTTGGCATGGAAGGGCAGACTGGATAAGTTGTATGGTCTTTATCTGCCATCATGTTTCTCTGTTTCTCTGTTTCACTTACATGCGCAAATTATATTGCAACAATTCTATAAGTATACGCATGGAGCCCATCATGAGCACTGTCATTGTGAGTGTGCACATGGGCAGAAGTTGGGTGAAATGTGGGTGGAGAATGCACTGAGCATATAATTTATAAACTACATGCAAATGTGAGTAAGACACGTATCATCATTTATAGCAGCTCTAGAGCTGGCGTAAGTGACCACAGCCTAAATTTATGTGTGTTAGTGGACATTTACACTAGTATTCTATAATGTCAAATCTGTGCTGATTTCTCTTTATAAGATAAGCACAATGAACCTATGTAAAAGGTGCATTAATTATGTGGCTGCTTAGAAACTACCCTCAAGAAGTTTTTATTGTGATGCTGTTGAGTTACATATTATTCTAATTAAAATTTCAGTATATTTTTAATGTTAGAGACTTTTTCAAAATTGAAGACTTCAATTCAGAAAAGATAAACTTTACCTCCCTGAGGTGCAGTTAATTTTTCACAAAAATGCCTTTTTGTGCATTCTGTTTAACAATGAGGGTCATTTTAAATCACTTACAGCAGATACAGTTTGTACATCTGAAAACGTGAATGTAGTTGTCCAAATCATGAAGACATCCCTGGAGCCAAATAGATTATGAGGTGCGATCAAAAAGTATTGAGACTTGTACAATAATACAAGAAATCGGAGGCCGCGGGCCCACGTGCCTGACGGCCGTATGTAACCGGGGGGGCGGAGTGGCGCGGGTCCCCGCCGGTGGGGTGAGGCGCGTGCCCGTGGGGAGTTTAATGGCGGGGTTGAAGGGGGCGAGAGCCACATCCGCCTTACCTGGTTAATATAATAGTTATTGCACCCAGTCTCCTTCAAAGTAGTCCCCTTCCAATAGAACACACTTCCTCTATTGTTCCTGTCACTGCTGGAAACTATTTTGAAATGCCTCTTTCATTATGCTGTGAAGCTGCTGTGTCGAATTTTGCTAAATGGTCTCCAAGTCATCAAATCTCCTTCCTTTCAGTGGTAATTTCATGTGAGTATGGAGGCTGACAGACTTGCTTAATTTGGTATTGACCAAGAACAGCTTGACAAAATATAATGCGTGATGAAGCAAACATTCACCATTCCTGTGCAACTCTAGCCTCTTAGGATGAGCTGCATCTCTCAAATGCATCAGAACTTGGACATAGTACTCCTTATTGATAGTATGGCCTTTTGGAGCATACTCATGATGAAAAATATCCTGGTAATCAAAGAAAACTGTGAGCATGACCTTAACATTGCTCCTCATCTGATGGGTTTTCTTGTGTCTGGGAGAGTTTGGAGTCTTCTGTTTTGAGAAATGAGCCTTAGTTTCTAGGTCAGGGGTGGGCAAACTTTTTGACTCGAGGGCCGCAATGGGTTCATATATTGGACCCGGGGGCCGGACCAAGAGTAGATGGATGGTGTGTATGTGTGAATTAATATAAATTAAATTTAAATTTGTAACATTAAATGTTTAGATTAATTTAAGGTAGAAAAGCATAAAAAGAGTTATTTTACAAAACTTTTATGCAATGTATTTCTTTCATAAAATAGTACCTTCAATTTTAGTGTGAACAGTGTTGTTGGTCTCCCTTTTTTGTTAAGGCATCAAAGTCAGGAGATAGCTTTGTTGTTGCAATTCTCAATTTCAAACACATTTACACAGTCCTAATCCAGCCCTTCATCAGCCCATTTCCAGTCCAAGTTCCCCCCCATCACAGCCCATTTCGTCCATTCTCCCCCACCATCACAGCCCATTTCGTCCATTCCCCCCACCATCACAGCCCATTTGCAGTCCTATCCCCCCCACCATCACAGCCCATTTGCAGTCCTCCCCCCATCACAGCCCAATTGTAGTCCGTTCCCCCATCACAGCCCATTTCCAGTCTGTTCTCCCCCCCCACCACAGCCCATTTCCAGTCTGTTTCCCCCCATCCCAGCCCAATTTGTCCGTCCCCCCCCATCACAGCCCATTTCCAGTCTGTTCCCCCCCCCCCACATCACAGCCCATTTCCAGTCTGTTTCCCCCATCCCAGCCCATTTTCAGTCCGTCCGTCCCCACCATCACAGCCCATTTCCAGTCCTATCCCCCCCACCATCACAGACCGTTTGCAGTCCTCCCCCCATCACAGCCCATTTCCAGTCCTATCCCCCCTCCCCCACCATCACAGCCCATTTCCAGTCCATTCCCCCCCATCACAGCCCATTTCCAGTCCGTTTCCCCCCCCATCACAGCCCATTTCCAGTCCGTTTCCCCCCCATCACAGCCCATTTCCAGTCCGTTCCCCCCCCCATCACAGCACATCCAGTCCTAGCCGCCCCCCCGAAGAGCCCCGCGCTGTCTAAGGGGCTGCAGAGGGAGCCGGGGAAGCCCGCGCGAGGCCCCAGCTCCCTCTGCACAGCCCGCCAGCATGAAGAACCTTTACCTTCCCGCTGGCGGCTGTTTCAATGAAGCCGCGAATGCCGGGAAAGGTTAAAGGCAATGCCCTTTAACCTCTCGCGGCATTCGTGGCTTCATTGAAACAGCCGCCAGCGTGAAGGTAAAGGCTCTTCACGCTGGCGGGCTGTGCAGAGGGAGCCGGGGCTTCGCGCGGGCTTCCCCGGCTCCCTCTGCAGCAGTCCATTTGTTCACCAGGATAACTGATACAGCGGGCCGTTTCCTGTTCTAGGTCATAACCATAAACCCATGATTCATCAACAGTAATCATCTTTTTGATGAAATTAGGGTCATTTTCAATGCATCCCAACAACTCCCTGGCTGCAGACAGTCAATCTTCTTTTTGGCCAAGGGACAGGAGTTTCAGCACAAATTTTGCAGACTCATGTTTCATCCCCAAATTGAAAGTAAGAATGGACTGTACTGACCTAAAACTGATGTCCATGTCCTCAGAAAGTTCCCTGATAATCAATTGGCAATTTAAGTTTATTGCGGCATGCAGTGCTTCAACTTTGTCTTCATTCCTGCTCGTGGATGGCCTTCTATAACATTCATCACTGTCAACATTTTGAAAATGTTTGTACCAGCCATAAACTCGAGCATGACTCATGCATTCATCGACATACATTTGTCATAACTCTCTGCACGAATCTCCAAGTTTCTGGAAGAATTTAATGCAAATTTGCTGTTCAATTTTTTCACTCTTCATAAATCTGATGAACTGCTTTTACACAATACCAAACATGCTACACTCTGTACATGCAGAGCACATAACTAGGTCCCTGCATGCTTAAAAGCATCATTGTACGACGTATTGTTCTATAGCTACACAACAAGTCTCGATACCTTTTGATCACACCTTGCATTTTGACATCTCCTTTGTAGAGACATCCAAACAAGAAGAGAGTGTGGTGGAGGCATGTCCAGGGTGGAACAGTGGCATTTCCAGCCCCCGCATCATCCAGGATGGACGCCCCTCCCACACAGCCAGTATCCCTCCATGTGGCATTGCACACCAAGATGCATCCCCCACACCCGACCAGGCCCATGGAGGCAGCGTGGCAAACTTGCCATTAAGTTGGCTTGCCTCAATGTCTTGTTCTCTAGAGCCAGCTGTTCTTCTCTCTCGGCCGAAATCTCATGAATCACGAGACTTTAGCCAGGAGAGAAGAGCAGCTGGTCCTAGAGTGCGAGGCACTATGGAAAGCAAGCTTAATAGTAAGTTTGCCACACTGCCTCTGTGAGCCTGGTGGGGGTTCACTGCCCTCCCGGCTGGCACCCAGGGCAGACTGCACCCACCACCCCACCCTTGGTACACCCTTTGGTATGCCACCTACACACCCCCCAAAAAATCTTAGAACCATTGGGGTATGTCTTTGCTAGCATCCAAATTTAGACCTGCTCCAGTCATGAATAGGCATCAGAAAAGTGCTCATGCACTAAAACTGGAGCATGTAGAGAAGCTGCCACTTCACTATCTTCAGTAGTCTCTACAATCACAATGATGTGTGTGTTTGGGAAACGTGTTTTGGGTTTGCACCATTGCTGCACTCAGAGCCATAACAAGAGCTGTGGTAGTGGTAAGGTTATATAGGGCACAAGTACAGAAAAGGCGCTTATATAATCACTGGGCTTCCAGGAAGCTCAAAAAAGAGTAAATCACTGCACATGGCTGAGACAGAGAAGGGTGCTAGATGCTTTAGTTACACAGGATGCATTTCTGGCTTGTTATGGTCCTGTCTGTACATTTCTTAGATGCTTTTAGTATTAAATATTATACCAGGGATGCCTATGCAGACGTTCCTGCAGATGTCCATATGAGATATGTTCATGTTTGTGAAATTGTTCCCAAACTTGGACATTCTCGCCATTCTTAGGGACGTTTTGACCTGGACATCCCAGATTGCACTTGAACCTCTTTGTAAAATGTGCCTTATGTGAACATAGGTTAAAAGCCACTCATTACCTATTTTGCATAGAGAAGGCAATTTATAAGCTCCCATGCAGTTAATGCACATTACCAGGAGCATAAATGGAGCCTATTTTCTTAAATAGGAGCATAATGATGTGTCTGAACCTAGTTGCATCATTTAAACTTGCTCTAGAGCACATAGATCATTCAGAAACACACAAAAAACTATAATACTGTATAATTTACATGTCTAAATTTGAATCTCCACCTATGCTCTGCCCAAGCTGTACCCATTGTGTACACCAAAACCAAAAGTATGCATGATGGGACATACGTGTGTATGTACAGAATAGTGACTGCCTAGCGTGCGTACATAAGTGTTCATTCATGTGCATCCTGTAAGTCCTTTAAAATAGGAACTTTTAGTAACTTTCCTCGTGCACCTCATAAAATTACCTAAATCGCTGAAAGCACAAGTTAATACTTTATAACAGCACGTACTAAAAGTGTCTTTAGCATATAAAATTGCACTTGTGAAACTACTTGTGCTTTTGCACAATGGCATCTGTGTTTGCTCTAGGTGGTGTATGCTCAATGAAAATTAGTTTCCGTGCAAAACACGACACCGGTGCCAAACTGTATACTATACTTTGTCCCCTATTAAACATTCCACGTCTCTACAAATTTCATAAATGTTAAAAGTTTGGTTTTAAAGCTTTATTAATGACGTTGTACTGAATTGTATGCATTGAGGTATGTTGGTATCTTGCATATGATAAGCATTTGGGTACTAGGCTTTTGGACATTCCTTCATTGAGGAAGACTTACTTTATACAATTGTGTGATCAAATGTTTTCAGGATCATACCAAACTTGAAATGCACTCTGTGCGACTAACAAATCTGGTGCCCCCCTCTGCCTCAGCCACATGCAATAACTCATTCTTTTTGAGCTTCTTGAAAGTCCAGGGTTGATAACAGCGACCTTTCTGTTCTTGCACCTGGTGCAGCCACACTGCTCGCACAGGCCTTGGTATGGCCCTGAATGTTTTCAATGTCAGTATTTAAACACTAGGTGGAATTGCGAATGCATCACACATAATTTTCTTTAGGAAACAGCTAAAGGCATATTGGTTTCAACAGCATACCAAGCGCTCATTAGGGGCCGAGCTGATTGAGATTTGTTTATATTAACAGAGCAAGCAGAAGAATGTTATGATATTTATTAGCAGGCGTCTTTTTTTTGTTTTATTTTGTTTTTAGTCAGCTTTATTAGAATATGGTTGCTTGCCTTTACTTATTATTATTATTTTATGATTGTTTTGGGGTTTATTTATTAAGGTTTTGTTGTTGTTGTTAAGTGCCATCGAGTCGGTGTTGACTCATGGCGACTCTCTGGATAGCTATCCTAAACTGTATTCTGTCTTCAGTCAGGCAGCTAATTGTTGATAGAGTGGCACCCATAGCTGCTGTTATTGTATCAATCCATGTCATTGCTGGCCTTCCTGTTTTGTGTTGATCTTCAACCTTGCCAAGCATGATGTCTTTCTCTAATGATCTCTCTCTTTGCATGATGTGTCCAAATATGTAAGTCAAAGTCTTTTCATTTGAGCTTTTAAAGAAAGCTTTGGTTTGATCTTCTCTAGTACTGACTGGTTTGTTCTTCAGGCAGTCCATGGTATACACAGTACTTTTATTTATTTTACTGTATTTATTTATTTGATTTTTATCCTGTCCTCTCAAACTGCTCAGCGAAGGTTACAAATTACAAACATAATAATAACAAATAAAATAGCTCAGACTGACAATACCTCATTATAACACATAGGACCTGATATTCGAAGGGCAGTTACACTGTTTACAGCCCTGAAAATTGTGTAACTGCTGCTAAGAGTAATATTCAATGCCGACTATCCCCAATTATGGCCCTTACTTGCTCCAATGCTAGCTGCTTAGCATCAGGGCATGTTGGGGGTGTTCTGGGGAGGAGCAGAGGCGGAGATGATCGATAACCGGGCAGCAGTGATATTAATGCTTCTCAGTTAGCAACCAGTGCCTAAAGGATAGGCAAGGAAAAACCTTGTCTATCTTTTAGGCACAGGAGCTAACTGGGTAGCATGTATATTGCTGCTGCCCGGTTAGCTACTGTGGCTTCCGGCATGTGCGGCAATCCCTGGATATTCAATGCCAGGGCTGCATATGGCCCCGGCATTGAATATCCGGAGTTAAGGGTTGACAAGCATGTCTATGCACTGTAGTGGTGCATAGCCTGCCCAACTGAATACTGAGCACATAATATCTATTCTTCGCAAAATTAAAAAAGGAAAAAAAGGCAATTGATGTCCAGAATCCTGCAATGCAAACAAAAGAGCGAGCAGGATTAGGGTCACATTAATAAAGTGCAAGTGACCCTAATCCTGCTCGCTCTTTTGTTTGGTTTGGACTTTCTGTGAGTTTGGTGCTCTCCTTTGTGTCCAGAATCCTGCAATGTCCATCATGTCTCAGGAAACAGATATGTTTTTATCTTGTTTAGGTCCTTCATAATCATTCTACCAAGAGCAATGCATCATCACATTTTTTAACTGCTTGTTATTTCTTTATTGATTATTGATCCAAGCAAGTTAAAGTTGTCCACTTTATGAATTTCTTTTCCATCAACAATGAACTTATTGATTTTGCCAGTTGTCAGGATCTTTGTCTTCCTTAAATTAAGGGAAAAGGCCCAATTGAAGACTATATTCCTTGATCTTGAGAAGCAAATATTTCAGATCATCTTCACTTTCATCCAGTATTGTGATATCATCGGCATAGCGAAGGTTGTTGTTGAGTCTTCCACCAATCACCAATTTGTTCTGCATATAAATTAAACAGGTAGGGGGAAAGTATGCAGCCTTGTTATACATCTTTGCTGATTTTAAACCATTCTGTTTCTCCTTGTTCCATTCAAATTGTTGCTTCTTGATCTATGTAAAGGTTGTGCAAGAGAACTATCAGGTGTTCTGGTATACCAATGCTTCTTAATGTGGCCCAGAGATTCTCATGGTTTACACAGTCAAAAACCTTACTGTAGCCAATAAAACATATATAGATATCCTTTTGGTATTCTTTTGTCTTTTCAAGTATCCATCTAAGGGGGTCTTCTACTAATGGGTGCTAAAGTATTGAACCTAGCCCACTAATGGCACAGAAACCATGGCACATTCGGTGCACACCTCCATGTTAACTGTTGGGACATGGGAAGCATTTCCCTGGCAGTTAACATGGAGCCCTATCCCATAGCATGTGCTACATTAGTGTGGGAGCACCTAACGTACCCTATTGAGGTGGCGTTAGGGGTACTCATGCTAAAGCAGTTGGCATGCAGTTTGAACACAGCACTATCTGTGCCACACTCACCATGCCCACTCTCCACCTCTAACCTGCTCACTCGCCCTCTAATATGGCTTGCACAATTAGTGCAGGAATCATCCTGCTGCCATGGCCTTGTGCTAGCTGGCAATGCATGTCCCAGCATACCTTTAGCGTGCATCAGAACATGTGCTGCCAGCTAGTGCCCATTAGTAAAAGGCCCTGCTCCTCCTCTCTCAGCCAGGGGATGCAGTTAGTCGGCCTTGTCTGTCTCAGGGCAGGAGGTGACTGATGCTGATAGGTAAGGATATCCAGCCAACAGAGGCTCTGGTGACTGTGCTGTGAGCCACTCCTCATCCTCTAGGTGGTCTGTGGTGGCTGTTTTATGGATTTATTGAATTTCTATGTTCTTATTGTAATCCACCTGGATTTTATGAATAGTTTTCTAAACTGTGGGAGAATATGGCAATTTGTTCAGAATCTATGGTCTAAAGGTGATGGAAAAGTCAAATGACATAAACTATACGGAATTCCAATTCATCTGTGTCTGAGATAAGACAATAGTGTAATATTTATCTCTATTAGCCTTGAAAGATATCAGTCATTCTGAGTAGCAGATTGCATTTTCAAGTCATAAGCTGAGCAGCACAGAAAGCACCATCTTAATATACACCTGTTGACCTTGAGTTAGTCATTTAGGATCTTTGTGTTTAGTGCCTAAATGGATCTTTTAGCCTGTGGCCTACTTCTGACCAGGTAGCAAAACTTAACCTCGGTCCTTGGACTTAGGTTCTCTAAATTCAACTGCAAATTAAGAAGCACACAGACACACAGAGTTATACAAAACAGTACAACTTAAGTTTAAGATTCCCATGAGTCCCCCCAAGCTAGGCCATCACACCTCCTTTTATTAGGTAATCACTGCTGTATGGTACAATATCAGTTCTACATCAAGCTTTGTTTCTCTGCTTGTTATATATCAGAGTACAGACATTTCTCAGCTCCAGCATTCTAAAAATAAAGTATTCTGTCTTGTTCTCATAATGTCATCCCAAAATACAACCTTGGCTTTTATAACACATCTCTCTCCAGGCTGCTAGGCTTCAGACTGTCAGCAACATTTCAAGCCATTCTCCATATTAAGCCTTTCAGAGGGCCCTGGGACCCTACTTCAAGCTACTTTTGACAGCCCTTCCCCCCCTTTGATTCTGGACAGAATCACTTCAAATGAATGATAGCCCAAAGATATCCAAGTCCAAATAAATCTTCTGCCACACCTTTCTTTTCACTTGCTTCAGAGTCCTAGGCACCACATCTGGTTCACAGGTGAACTTTATCTTGCTGGTTGGAAGAAACCTTTATACATATGCTCCATTTGACAATATAGAGAAAGGATTACAGGCATCCTGCAAATTAACCAAAACTATGTTACACTGTTTGCCCTTCCTAGGTGTCAATAAGAATATGCGCAGAGAGTAAGGCTTTACCAATTATTTTTGCAAGCACAATATGCTGATAACGGCCAACTGCTCTTCATAGATCTTTCAGTAGTTCAGAAGTTTGTGCTCACATTCAAATCACCATATTGGTTACAACTGCAATTTCTCCAGCAGCAATCTCTTTTTCATTCTGTGCTGCGCTATGCACATGTTTGACAGTTTCAGTGACAGTCTACCCAGCTTCATAGCTGCATCTATATCTTGCTGCAGCAGTGCTAGAATCGCTGATCCTTGCTCCCATCCAGCTTTCAGTAGCATTGCAGACTTCCTTTCATTCACAATAGTCATTGTCTTCAACCCATAGGATTCAGTGCATACAATATATAATTCTATGTATTAACCAAAATTGAATTAGCACATTGAATCAACTAAAAAAAATAAAGCTAATCCTTGTAGAGATAGCAGGAGAAAAAACACATATCAAAAGTAGAATCAAATGTCAGAAAAGTCCGTTATACAAGGGGAAAGGTGAAACCCTCCAAACAACGAACCTTTCATTTTTAATATTTTAATCAGTGATGTGTTAAAGTGAAATAATATGTGGTTTCTGTCAAATATCCAAAAAAGCCATAAATGCTAAGATGCAATATAATTTAAATACTTATACTTAGCTGGCAGTTGGAAAACAATAACAGGATCAATCAAATGGAGACTGAAAACAAGCCAACTGGCATGAAAAGCAATCCAGGAGAGCGAGCTATGACACAACGTCGTGTTTCAGTTCCAGCACGACCCTTTTTCAAGTAGTAGAAAAGCAATATATAATTTGCAGAACCATAGCTCACCACTACAACATTCCTCTAATTCCTCACAAAGGCAAACATGCACAACTACTAATGGCAATATAGAATTACTGAACAGAATTATCGTATCTAATCTAATGTTAATTAATTACAGTACATCTACTGCTAACACTAAATTATTACAAATTATTTGAATATATGTATACCAAGTTAGCTTGCAACATACTTCTATTTTGCATCTACAGCCTTAATTTTTCTCTTTATCTATCAAATTACATTTAGCATGTGACCTAATAGGAACACCTCTTTTGTCAGGTGCACAACTCACAAATGCATATCACTAATTATGTTTGTAATTTATTCTCCAACCGTGACAATATGCATAGTATAGTTAATCTTATCACTTAAGGGATAACAAAAAACAAAATATAAGTGGCAGGTTATGGCAAATACACTAAACTCATTTTAATTCTTCACCAGAAGTTCTTAAGAAGGCTCTCTTATCTCAGGTAATGGTTTGACACACATTACCCTGAACAATGTTTGATTGACAGACATCTCAGCTCACAAAGAAAAGACATCAGAACCTAAAACAAAAAGTATCAAATACATATAGGTCGTTACATAGAATTCCAGGAATTATGCTCAACAAAGGTAATGCATTCATAATCACAAAACTTTCAGAAACATAGAATTTAAACCAATCAGAAATTCAATTGTCATTGTTTACAACTTCTCTTTGTTAACACTTTATTCAGCACAAAACAGCATAATAATAAAGGATCAATTAATCTCTTGCATAGGGAAATGTATTTACACCTTGAAGCTACCTCAATCAGTGATGCCAATTTAATACCTATTCCACTAACAACAAAATATCAGTTCTGCAGGGGTCATTCCATAACGGCAGCGGTGATAGCGGCGGCGAGCGGCAACTCTGCACCGGAGAGCGGGACGAAGGCCTGTGGGTCGGTACAGTAGCGAGCGTTGCAGCGGTTGTTTGGCTGGCAGTGTGGGGAAGGAAAAACAGGAAGCGGGGGGTACGGGGAGCCGGACGGGGTGATTACAGAGGAGAGAGGATCCCATAATTTAAGGAGATTGTAGAGTCAAGCCTGGGAGGAGGGGAATATATTTAAAAAAAAAAAGGGACAAGAAACGTTCAAAGAAAGAACGGTACTTTCAAGACATTTAAAAGTGCATAAAGAGGTGTGACCTAGGAAGGAGGATGCCGGGCGGGAAACGGATTATCGGAGAGAGTTTGGAAAGAGGCAAGGGGGTTGCAGGGCAGAAGACTCGAGGCAGGGCAGGAAAAGGGGGAGGCAAGGGGCAGCAACGGGGATCAGGAGGCCGGGAAGGGTGTGTAAGGGCTGGATCAGCTGGGCCTGCAGGAAGGGGGCGTGGAAGGTCACCAGGCACTGCTGGATCAACGGGGCCTGTAGTGAGCGGGCATGGTAGGCCTTCAGGAGCGGGGCAGCGTGATGGCGTGGGGCACGGGAGGCAAGCCAGGGGAACTGCAGGGGTGAGGGGGGGTAGGGGTATTGGGGGCTCTGTAGAGCGGCAGAGCGCAGACGGAGATGCTGGTGTGGGGCAGGATGGGGAAGACGTGTCCAGCGTGTTGACGGAGGGGGCTGAGACAGGACTAGGTGGAAGAGGTGTGTGGAATGTGGCTGATTGGGCGGGGTATGGGGTTCCAGCGAGGGTTGGGGGGATGGTATGTTCTGGGGGAATCCGGGGGGGGACAGGGGCTATGGGACAGCAGGGATGGGAGCATTGGATGGGGGGTGGGCAAGGACCTTCCAGGGCTGATTGGGCAGGGGCCTGGCAGTCAGCATGGCCTGCGGTTGTTCCCCCTGTGGTTATGCCTTTTTTGTCTCCGCAGGTTCCGGCAATGGCTTCCACGGGAGCAATGTACGGTGGAGTGCAGCAATGCAGGACAGCGAGTGGAGAAGCGCAGGCGACGCCTGCACATGGCGGCCCTAGTGATGGATCAGCAGCACTTAGAGAGGGTGAGCCGCGAACGGTCGATGGCAGTTTCAGAGAGGTGCATCCACAGCGGGTGCTTGAGTCTACGGAGGCGGCAGTGATGGGTGAGTTGCCAAAGGAACATGAGGGTGGGGGTGAGAGGGCGGAGCGAGTAGAGAAGGCGGGGAAGGCTACCCGGAAGCGGAGGCATACTTGCCGTCGGAGGCGCAGATCGGAGTCGTCCATGTCGACGTCCTCGAGTTCGTCCACAGGTTCGTCGGCCAAGGGGGGGAAGAGCGGGGAGAAGGGTGCTTCCGGTGGGGGGGGCGGCGGTGGTTACAGTGTTGTCGGAATTGTGGGAATGGGTGCCAAAAAAGCTGAGGCGTCGGATACGGAAGAGGCAGTATATTGACATTTTCCGGCTGTTGGAAGGACGTAAGCATTCTGGGGAAAGTAAAAAAAAGCAGAAAGAGGACGAAAAGGCTGGGAGGGTGCGTAAAGTGGCGCGGACAGTGGTAAATTGGGTTAGGGCCTTTTTGCGATTGCCGAGTGTGTGGGGTAAGTGGTACCCGGAACAGTATGGGATGCTTTTGTCGTATGCGGACTCTATTCTTGAGGCGTCGTAAATGCATGAAGGGTGGTCCTGGCTCAATTACGATGAGAAGTTTTGGGATAAAATGGAGGAGAACAAGTTGTTGTCTTGGGGCAGCCAGGATATCAACTTGTGGTTCACGCAAATGTCTGTAAAGTCTGGTACGGTAGGTGGGGGGGGAGTGGCGGTGAAATCTGTGGGGGGAGCCAATGCTGTGGGAAACCGTTCCTTTCGGGCAGGTGTAGTTGGGGTGTCGAACAAGCAAGGGGTTGGAGGGGGGGATGTGTGTTGGAGGTTCAACAAGTCCTCCTGCCCGTTCCCTGATTGCAAGTTCCGGCACGCATGTACAAGCTGTGGGGGAGGGCACTCTGCGACAAAATGTATTAAAAAGGGACTCTTGGGGAGCATGTTGCCGTCGGCCAAGTGAAAGTCCAGTGTTCGGCGTAGCCCCCTCGCCAGTACGGGTGGGAGTATTGAAAGAGTGGCTGCGTCTTTATCCTAAAAAACAGGATGGTGAGGTATTGCTTAAGGGGTTTCGTGACGGGTTTGTAATTCCAGTACAGGGTGGGGTCGTGACCACGGTTGGGAGGAATGGGCCGTCTGTACGTCATTTTGCAGATGTGGTGAAGGCAAAATTAGATGGAGAGTTGATGTTGGGCAGGATAGCGGGCCCTTTTTTGGAGCCCCCATTTAGGAATTTTGTGGTGTCCCCTTTGGGAATTATTCCAAAGAGACAGCTGGGTAAGTTCCAGTTAATTCATAATTTGTCTTATCCGGAAGGAGCATCGGTGAATGATCACATTCCACGGGAATGCTGCATGGTCCGTTATGCTTCATTTGACAAAGCTGTTGGCCTAGTGAGGAAGGCTGGGCGCGGAGCGTTGATGGCCAAAGTGGACATCGAGGCCGCTTTTCGCTTGATGCCGGTGCACCCGTCTTCCTTTCATCTGCTGGGTTTCCAGATCGCAGGAGAGTATTATTTCGACAAATGCATGCCCATGGGCTGTGCAGTGTCTTGTGCGTGTTTTGAGAAATTCAGCACTTTTTTGCAGTGGGTTGTGGTGCGGCGTGTGGGCTGTGTCAGTGTTGTTCATTACCTGGACGATTTTTTGTTTGTTGGGCCAGCTACGACTGCGCAAAGTAAGGCCTTGTTAGAGGGTTTTGTGGAGGTGGCCGGGGAATTAGGTGTGCTGTTAGCGGAAGGGAAGATGGAAGGGCCAGCGACTAGGATCACCTTTTTGGGCATTGAGTTGGATTCAGTGGACATGGTGGCACGCCTACCCCCAGAGAAGGTGGTGAAGTTAAGGATTTTGGTAGCGAATGCGCTTGTGTCTGCAAAGTACACTTTGAAAGAAATGCAAGCTCTGATTGGGTCATTGAATTTTGTATGTCGGGTCATACCAATGGGTCGAGTATTCATACGGCGTTTGGCGTTGGCCACGGCGGGTGTGTCTAAACCTCATCACCGTATTAGAATTACCAAGAGCTTGCGCGAGGACTTGTTAGTCTGGGATGTCTTCTTGACTGATTTCAATGGGTCAGCTGTCCTGATCGAGGAAGAGCGTTCAAGTGAGGACTTGCAGTTGTACACGGATGCGGCAGAAGGCACGGGCTTAGGTATTTATTTTGGAGGGGAATGGTGTGCTGGGAGTTGGCCAGCATCATGGAGGGATGAGGGACTCTTAAAGAATATCACGTTCTTAGAGCTGTCCCGATTTTGGTTGCTTTGGAGTTGTGGCCAGGTAAGTTGCATAACAAAAAAGTGGTGTGGTGGTGCGACAATGAAGCAGTTGTGAGTATGGTGAATAATTATACGCCTCGTTGCAGTCAAGTGGCAGCATTGATGCGAAAAGTGGTGTTAAACTCTTTGTGTAGGAATGTGACATTTAGAGCGAGGCACATACTGGGTCATAACAACGGCATTGCTGATGCTCTTTCACGTTTGCAGTGGGATCGTTTCCGGAAGCTGGCGCCAGAGGCGGCTGCGGTGGGATTGGAGGTCCCTTGGAGCTTATGGAGCGATGGCCTGCGGAGATGAGAGAGATGCTGCGCAGCTCGGTGGCAGAAAAAACCTGGGAGGCATATTGCAGAGGGTGTGAGAGGGTGGTAGAATTCTTGCAAGAGCAAGGGTGGTGTGGGGGAATGGTTCCGGATCAATTATTGGGGAGATACATAATCCGTGCAAAGAGGCGGGGCTCGTCTCAGGCTTCTGTACAGGGGCATTTGGCAGGATTTCTTTTTTTCGCAAAAGCAGTGGGTTGTGCCCCATTGGGCGAGGGATTTTTAGTTAGGACGTTGATGCAGGGATGGGGGCGGGCAAGGCCGGTTAGGCCGGATAGGCGTCGCCCGGTAACACATGACTTGTTAAGAGGTCTGTGTGCGGCCTTGCCTGAGGTGGCAGCTTCTGGATACGAAGCCAAGCTATTTAAGGCAATATTCTGCGTGGCATTTTTTGGGGCGTTCCGGGTGGGGGAATTGGTAGCAGAGTCCACAAAGAGGGGTGTGGGGAACAGCTTGCTGAGGCAGCATGTGCATGTGGAAGGGGATCGATTGAGGGTCCTGTTGAAAAGATCGAAAACAGACCAACGGAGCAGAGGCAAATGGGTGGTTCTGAGGGCGATTGAAGGGGACACGTGCCCAGTAACGGCAGTGCAGTTGTTCCTCGAAGGGCGCCCGCAGGTTGTGGGAGGGTTGTTTGTGCATGCGAACTCTCGGTTGGTCACAAGATATCAAGTGACGGCGGTTTTGCATTTGGGGCTGCAGCGGCTGGGGGTGGATGCTAGCCAATGTGCGGTGCATTCCTTTCGCATAGGGGCGGCGACTAGCGCAGCAGGTGCTGGAATGTCTGCCACCCAGATACAAGCAATTGGCAGGTGGCAGTCCAGAGGTTTTCAGAATTATGTTCGGTTCTGAAAGGGCAGGGGGGGGTACGGATAATTAACCATTGTTTTCTTTTCCAGATCGGGGCAGAAGTGTGCGGGGCTGTTGGATATTGGGGCATTTGTTTGTGTTCTGGGCTGGCTGGCGTGCAGAGAACAGGCCTATCGGGCGGAACCTGGGGTTGAACCCTGCAGTGGTGGACATTTCAAGGCTGGGAGAGAGGGGGCTGAACTGGCCTCAGCTGATGCCTTTGCTTCATCACCATGCACATGTGAGGACATCGCCTGGGTTCCTGCTGTTGCATGTGGGAGGAAATGATTTGACGTCGTGGACCTGCAAGCAGTTGATCAATGCGGCAAAAAGAGACTTTGCCCAAATATTGGGAATGTTTAAAGGGATGGTGCTGATTTGGTCGGATGTCATCCCGAGGCCGGTGTGCTGGGGGCAGCGTCGCTGCTCCCGTGGATTGATGAAGATCAATAGGCAAATTGTGAGGTGGGTGGTGGAGCATGGGGGATGTCAAGTGCAACACGATTGGGTGGATGTTGCTTATTCCGGTTTGTACAGGAATGATGGTGTGCATTTGGCCCCGGTGGGGGTGGACCTTCTCCTCAACGATTGGCAGGAAGCGCTGGAGCGGGTGGTGAGGGGCAATGCGGACAGGTCACAGCTGGAGCCCAGGTGAAGGGGGGGGCGGCAAAGTCACAGGGTGTGACTATGCCAGTGGTGGGATCCCGGAGGTTTCCGGGGTCCGGACCCGGAGGCTACTTGGGGCGTGGGCAGGGTGCCCGCGACACGGAGAACCACGAGCCGGCTTTTTCTAGTGATGTGGTGAAGTCGGGCAGGGGTGGGAGTAACTGGACTGGTGGTGACTGGGCCAGGGGCGGAAGCGAGGTCACCTTGCTAATAGTATGGCGGGTGAGGTATCGCTCCGCTGCGGGGGGGGGAATAGTTGGCTAAGTTGTGCTTGTTAAATTGTTGTGTTATTGGGCAATAAAGCTGTGACCTGATGTTTTCCAAATGTGGTGTCTGTGAAATTTTTGGCGGGAGAAGCAAGTAAGGGGAAAGAGTAGGGTGGAGGGAGCGCGCCGGGTACAGATCTCCGGTTATAACAAAGCTGAAACACACAACATAAGAATTTAAGATCCAATAGACTCTTGTAGGTGGTTTATAATAGTATGGACATTGCTACTCTAATCTCTTGATACATAGAATGAGATCAGCAGACAAATGTTCTTAACCAGGATACACTCAGATCCCTAAACTAGAAAACAAAACTTACACATCATAGATTAAACTTATTTACTGTACACAAATAAAGAAATGGTTAATTTTCTTTCTTCCTTCCCCCTCTATCACACTTGTCAAATTCAGTAAAATAATCTTAAACATAATAAAATTACGATCATGCAGATTTATTTCTCAATAATTTTACTGCCAATTGGAATCAGAAGTTGTTCTTATTATATATTTCCTCACCTAGCTTTCAGACACAGGGGCTAAGTGGGTAGCATCAAAAATTAGTGCTACCTAGCTAGCTGTTGTGGCTTCTGGGTTGTGCGGCAAGACCCGGATTTTCAATGCCGGGGCTGCATATGACCCTGGCATTGAAAATATGGGATAGGAGGAATGGGGCGGGTTATAGCCGATGCAGCACATAGCACCAGCCAGCTGAAAATTGTGCCCAAGCTTTCTATGAGCCCAATGGATAAACAAATGGCTATATACTGTATCTGTACTTCACAAGGATTATGATGGACACTTAGGGAAGGATAAAGTGAGCACAGCATTAGGGTAAAGGATACAAAGGAGTGCATAGTTTTGGGATAACAAGTATCATGGATTGGAGTAATGTCAGAGCACAGTTATGAATTGAGTTCAGGCCTGATGTACAGTGGTACATATCAGGAAACTATCTGCCTAATGAATGATCTGCTCCCTGAATAATAGAAAAACATGATGGCAGATAAAGACCATATAGCCTATCCAGTCTGCTCCTCCATGCCAACTACTAAACTCTACAATCCATTTTTTCCTTTAAAGATATTCTGTGTTTGTCTCAAGCTTTCTTGAAATTAGATATTGTCCTGGTCTCTGCTACCTCAATTGGGAGACTATTCCATGCATCTACCACTCTATCTATAAAGAAATATTTCCGCGTATTACTCTCGTGTCAAAATGCTTTCACTTTCATCCTGTGTCCCTCGCTGCAGAGCTTTCTTTCAATTGATAGAGACTGTCTTCGTGTGCATTTATGTCACAGAAGTGTTAAAAAATCTCTATCATATCTCCTGCCTTTCCTCCAAAGTATACATATTGAGATCTTTAAATCTGTCCCCACATGCCTTATCACGAAGCCCACTGACCATTTTGGTAGTCACCCTCTGTACCAGCTCCATCCTGATTATATCCTTTCAAAGGTGCAGTCTCCAAAATTGCACATAATATTCCAAATGAGGTCACACCAAAGACTTATATAGAGGCACCATCACCTCCTTCTGGCCATTCTTTTCCCTGTGCACTCAAGCATCTTTCTGGCTTTCACCATTGGCTTTTCTATCTACTTAGCCATCTTAAGATCATCAGAAACAATCATACCCAGTCCTCCTCCTCTTTCATGGACATAAGTACCTCTCCTGCTACACTGTACTGCTCCCTTGGATTTTTGAAGTCTAAATGCATGACCCTGCATTTTTTAGCATTCAATTTCAGCTGCAAAATTCTCAAACATTTGTCAAGCTTCACTAGATCCCCCCTCATCAACTCCTTCCTGGGTATCTGCTCTATTGTAGATTGTGGCGTAATCTGCAAAGAGGCAAGCCTTACCTGCAGGGCCGGCACATTCACTGAGCGATAATGTTGTTCGCACAGGGCCCCAAGCAAACTCCATTATCGCACAATGGACGGCTGCAGAGGGAGCCGGGGAAGCCCGCGTGAGGCCCCAGCTCCCTCTGCACAGCCGCCGGCATAAAGAGCCTTTTCCTTCACACTGGCAGCTGTTTCTGTGAAGCCGCGAATGCCAGGGGAGGTTAAAGGCAATGCCCTTTAACCTTTCCCAGAATCACCATAAGAGATATATCAAAAAAGGAAAAAAAAAATTTGTCGGAACTACTGCCATGAAAACTTACGTCCTCTCGAAGCAGAATGTTCCTTTTAATCAAATTTTTTAAAGAGGGAATAGAAACCCTAGTTTATACCCAAAAGGTACCAGAAACCCATAGGGTAAGAGATAATGTAAAAGGTGAATCTATAAGAAGACTACCAAATCCCACCTCTCAAGGATTCCAGAAATACACATATTCCAAATCGACGAACATAACAGCCGCAGAAGCATAATGAATGTAGTACTTAGCTGGAAAAACAATCCTCCGTTTGTACCAGAATCTCTCAGTCAGGGGAGATGTGTCCTCGCAATCACGACAAACTTCCCACAACAAACATGCAAGTAGAATATTGTTATTGTTGACCCAACGTTGCGTTTCGGGCTTGTAACATTCCTAGCCCTTTCTCAAAACTCCGTTGCTGGTACGGGATATAGTTTATGGTTTATAATTTATACTTTAACCTTTCCCGGCATTCGTGGCTTCACAGAAACAGCCGCCAGCTCCCTCTGCAGCCCGTTAAACGGCCGCGGGGCTTTTCGGAGGGGGGGGGGGACTAGGACTGGAATCAGGCTGTGATGGGGGGAGCTAGGACTGGAATCAGGCTGTGAGGGGGGCTAGGACTGGAATCGGGCTGTGATGGGGGGGAACGGACTGGAATCAGGCTGTGATGGGGGTGCTAGGACTGTAAATAGGCTGTGATGGGGGGCTAGGACTGGAATCAGGCTGTGATGGGGGGGAAACCTGGACTGGAAATGGGTTGTGATGGTGGGGGGGGGGCTAGGACTGGAAATGGTTTGTGATGGTGGGGGGCTCGGGCTGGAATTGAGCTGTGATGGGGGAGAAACTTGGACTGGAAATGGGCTGTGATGGTGGGGGGCAAGGACTGGAAATAGGCTGTGATGGGGGGCTAGGACTGGAATAAGGCTGTGATGGGAGGGTAAGCTGGGACTGGAAATGGGCTGTGATGGGAGGGCTAGGATTGGAAATGGGCTGATGGGGAGAACTTGGACTGCAAATGGGTGATGGGTTGGAATAGGACTGGAAATGGCTGATGGAATAGGACTGGAAATGGGCTTATGGGGGCTAGAACAGGTCTGGAAGCGGGCTGATGGGAGTTGGAATAGGGCTGGAAATTGGCTGATGTGGGACCTTGGAGTGGAAATGGGCTGATGGAGGGCTGGAATGGAACTGGAAAAGAGCATATGGGGGGATAAGACTGGAAATGGGCCGATGTGGGGGCATAGGAGCATGGGACTAGAAGGGAGCAGATGTTGGGTGGGTATAGAACAGGGATGGGCAAACTACGGCCCGGCGGACCTTTTAATCCGGCCCCCTCTGCCCGGCTGAACTCTCCCGGCGCGGCTGAAGCCCTCTGCTCCGGCTTGCAGATACGCGAAGAGAGAGTGTCTCCCTTGCATCTCTGTTAAGCCCGCAGGGGCAGATGGGAAATTTCCCATCAGCCCCTGCTTCCCATCAGCCCCTGCGGGCTTAACAGAGACACGAGGGAGACACTCTCCCTTTGCGTATCTGCAAGCCGGAGCAGAGGGCTTCAGCCGCGCCGGGAGAGTTCCGCCGGGCAGAGGGGGCCCCGCGGGACACTCCATGCTGCCGCGGCGGGAGCGGCCAGCTTTTTTTAAAATTTTAATTTCCATGAGCCGATGGGGGGGGGTTAGGACTGGCAGTGAGCTGTGAGCCGATGGGGGGGTTAGGACTGCAATGGGCTGTGGGCTGATGATGGGGGGGGGGGTTAGGACTGGTAATGGGCTATGGGGGGGTTAAGACTGGCAATGGGCTGTGGGCTGATGGGGGCTGTCTGGAAATGGGGTGATGGGGGGTTAGGACTGGTAATGGGCTATGGGGGGGTTAAGACTGGCAATGGGCTGTGGGCTGATGGGGGCTGTCTGGAAATGGGGTGAGGGGGGGTTAGGACTGGTAATGGGCTATGGGGCGGTTAAGACTGGCAATGGGCTGTGGGCTGATGGGGGCTGTCTGGAAATGGGGTGATGGGGGGTTAGGACTGGTAATGGGCTATGGGGGGGTTAAGACTGGCAATGGGCTGTGGGCTGATGGGGGCTGTCTGGAAATGGGGTGATGGGGGTTAGGACTGATAATGGGCTATGGGGGGGCTAGGACAGGAAATGGGCTGGTCACTTGGGAGGATCTGGATATCCCACTTCCTGACGCTTTGGCATGCAATAACTGCAGATTCATGTGAGGTGATTCAGAATCTTAAATCTTGCTCATATCTTGCCCACCCCATCTTTTCGGATGAAGCGGGTGGGACAGCCCCCACTTTGGCTACCATGCTTCAGAAACCAAAAGACCAACCCACAGAAGGAAGTAGGGAGGCATGGTCTAGTGCAGGGATGGGCAAACTACGGCCACTAAAATTGAAGGTACTATTTTATGAAAGAAATACATTGCATAAAAGTTTTGTAAAATAACTCTTTTTATGCTTTTCTACCTTAAATTAATCTAAACATTTAATGTTACAAATTTAAATTTAATTTATATTAATTCACACATACACACCATCCATCTACTCTTGGTCCGGCCCCCGGGTCCAATATATGAACCCATTGCGGCCCTCGAGTCAAAATGTTTGCCCACCCCTGGTCTAGAACTATAAGGGAGCTGATTTGGGGGGAGGACTAGTAGGGGATGGGGATGGAGAATGAGAATGGAGAGGGGAAAATATATTTTGTTTGGGAGGGAAGAAAAGTCTACGATGGGCTGGGTATTGAGAGAGTAAGTGGGGATTGAGAATGGAAGGGTGAAATTTGAGTGGATGATAAAGGAATAACGAAAGAAATGGGGGAAAGAGCAAAAGGGAAACGATCAGTATGTTAAAGCAGATATAGAGAGAGAATGGAAAAAATCTAAAAGAGAAGAAAGGACAAATGGATAGCTCGCAGAAGACATGAAGAAACCAGAAGAAAGTGACTGGAGCAATTGCAACTGAAAAATAAAATATCCAAACAGAAGGTAGAAAAATACTTTTTATTTTGAATTTATTAACTGGAATATGTCTGGTCTGGGAAGTGTGTATTGCTAACATCTTTGCATTTTTGTTTAGTGCAAGAGGAAATTACTTTATAATTTTACTGTATTTCTCCAGTGTTGTACATTTCATGTTTGGCTTTTGGGGTTCCCAGTTTAATCATTATCTTCCTATCTCTAAATTGTGATCCCTTGTTCTTTGTGTGGTGATGGTCTATGTTCTGCATGTGTAACCGAGCTGAGGTATTATGTTCATGTAGTTTCTATTTGACAGTCCCACTTGTTCTCTTTCCCCCAGTGAGATGTATAGGTTTAATATCTGTAGTGTTGCCTTTTGATAGGTAGGATTTGATGCTTTGTGAGTCCTGGTAGTGCTGTTATGATACAGTGGGTTTGCTATGGGTTCTAAATGGTCAGTGTTTATAGTACTTCCTAATGGGCCTGGCAGTTGTCACTGCAATATAGTAATGTAGAAATCTGTTAGTCTTTCTTTATCCAGACACTTATTAAGATGCATGTTTACTAAAAGTGCATGTTAATATTATGCAAATATTTTTGCAAATGAGGCTTCTTATGCAAATAAGGCCCCACAATTAATCTCCACACATGGCCCCGCACCCCCCTTGGGCCGCCCCT
This sequence comes from Ichthyophis bannanicus, assembly GCA_033557465.1. Taxonomy (NCBI): domain Eukaryota; kingdom Metazoa; phylum Chordata; class Amphibia; order Gymnophiona; family Ichthyophiidae; genus Ichthyophis; species Ichthyophis bannanicus. The sequence goes on from CM066031.1 coordinate 1,298,097,758, forward strand.
GCTTACCTGACAGCCCTTCTGCATTATTACTAACAAATATGTTAAAGAGAATCAGACCAAGGACATATACCTGCGGCACACCACTACTATTATCCTTCTTCTCCGAGTGGGATCCATTTGCCTATACCCTCTATTGCCTCCCACTCAAGCAATTTCTAACCCAGTTACTTTAGGGTACATTCCTAGGGTTATCTATTTATAAGTTGCTTGTGTGAAACGGTGTCAAAGGCTTTACTGAAATCTAAGTACACCACATCAAGGGCCCTCCCTGGGTCCAGCTCTCTGTCCCCCAGTCAAAGAAATTAATTATATTTGTCAGACAAGACCTGCCTCTAGTAAAACCATGCTGCCTCTAGCAAAAACATGCAATCTGTTAGACTCTAGAAACCTCACTATCAGCAGTGTTTCCATTAATTTACTCTCCACAGAGATCAGACCAACCTCATCCTTACTACCGCTTTTGTGTGTAGGGACCACATGTGCCTTTCTTAAGAACTTGGGACCTTTGTAGAATCTAAAGAAGCTTTGAAAAGGTCAGAGAGTGGAGCCACTAGCACTTCTCCCAAGTTCCTTCAATACACTTGAATGTATCCCATCCAGCCCTATTGCTAACTAGTTTAGCTAGTTCCTCATGATCAGTCTTCTGAAAATTGTTCAAGATCCCCTTCACTTCTGTTCCTATGTGTGGGTGTTTTCTGAGGTCCCGTTCCTGGCCCTTCATCTATGAACAGAGAACAAAAATATTTGCTAAGCAATTTGGCTTTATCCTCATCAGCTTCTGCATATTCCTCCCCTTCCCCCTTGAATCTGACAATACCACTTTTGCACTTCCTCCTCTCACTAACATATCTGAAAAATGTATTGTTCCCCCATTTTACCACATTGGCTATTTTTTCTCCCATTTGTATCTTTGTTTTTCTTGCTAACTTCCTAGCTTTTCCAAATATTGATGCTTGTCTTCCTCTCTCTGTGATCTCTTGTATTTTATGAAGGCCACCTTCTTTTTCTTCACCTTTTCAACTACTTCTTTTGAGAACCATAGTGGCCTTCTTTTCTTTTTAAATGTATTCACTTTCCAAACAAAAAGATTTGTTGTCCTTAAAATATCCCCTTTCAGTTTTGTCCATTGCTTTCTACATCCCCCAGCTGTTCCTATCCTGCTAACAATTTCTTGAGGTATGTCCCATCCTGGCAAAGTTAATTTTCTAGGACCCTCACTTTTGAATGGCCTTTATCAGTCCTAGTCCCAGTACTGAACCACACCATCTGATGATCACTGGATATGAGATGATCACCCACTATAACATTAGAAACACTTTCCCCATTGGTACATATCAGTAGCACTTCTCCTTTCATGACAACACTGTTTTCAATTAAATCTCTGTCCACTTCTTCTGCCTAGGAAGAAGATCTGTATATCACATCAGTGCAAATGGATGCCCCATTCCCTCCTTCTAGTTTAACTCACAGTGCCTCCTCCTACCCTCCTGCCCTCGTAAACCCTATATTTTGTAGCTTCAATATTATTTTTTACATATAGTGCCATTCTTCCTACCCTGTCCTTCCTGAATAGCCTGGTACAATTACATCCCAATCATGGTTGTCCATGAACCATATCTCTGTAACTGCCACTAAATCCAAGTCATACTCTTCCATTAAAGCCTCAACTCCTGGAATCTTATTTCCCATCTACGGGTATTAATGCACACTGCTTTCCAGATGTTGCCACTTTTACCCATTTCTGCAGAGGTATTTTATATTTTACTTACCTGAGGGCTTTCTTCACCCATCCCCAACAAATCTAGTTTAAAACCTTCTTCAGTAGGTTAGCCAGTCTGCTGTGGAAGACACTTTCACCCTTTTCAGATACGTGGATGACATCTCTGATCAGCCACTCTCTTCAACTGCCTCAGAGCTACTGTTGCACTCCTTTTGACTTGGTCAGTTTTAGAACAACAGATCTCCAAAGTAATGTGGGCCCCATATAATGTAAAGTCTTCTGTTTCTTACTGAGGGATTATTATCATGTGGATCACTAGCTCACCGACCCTTAGTGCTCCAAAGAATGATAATGAAAAATGCATATTTGAATAAATTAGCTTTGTACCAATTGAAACATACATGCTCCACAACCACAAATAATCATAAGAACATAAGAACATAAGATATGCCATACTGGGTCAGACCAAGGTCCATCAAGCCCAGTATTCTGTTTCCAACAGTGGCCAATCTAGGTCACATGTACCTAGCAGTTTCCCCAAGAGAAACAAGTTCCACAATGCTTGTACTGGGTCAAGCATTGATATCTTCGGTCACTTCTTAATAATGGTTTATGGACCTTTCCTCCAGGAACTTGTCCAAACCTTTTTTAAACCCAGCTACACTAACAGCCTTTACTACATCCTCCGGTAACAAATTCCAGAGTTTGATTACACGTTGAGTGAAAAAATATTTTCTTTTATTAGTCTTAAATAGTTTACCCTGTAGCTTCATTGCATGTCCCCTAGTCTTTCTATATTCTGATAAGGTAAACAATCGATCTACGTTTACCCGTTCCACTCCGTTCATTAATTTATAGACTTCTATCATATCTCCCCTCAGCCGTCTCTTTTCCAAGTTAAAGAGCCCTAACCTTTTTAGCCTTTCTTCATAGGAGTATCCTTCCATCCCCTTTACCATTTTGGTGGCTCTTCTCTGTACCTTTTCTAAAATCGCTATATCCTTTTTAAGATACGGCGACCAGAATTGCACACAATATTCAAGGTGCGGTCTCACCATGGAACGATATAGAGGCATTATAATATCTTTTGTTTTATTTTCCATTCCTTTCCTTATCATACCTAGCATTCTATTTGCTCTCTTGGCTGCCGGTGCACACTGGGCCGAGGGTTTTAACATGCTATCCACAATGACGCCTAAATCTTTTTCCTGGGTGGTGGTTCCTAATGTGGAACCTTGCATCGTGTAACCATAGTTTGGGTTGTTCTTCCCTAGGTGCATAACCTTGCACTTGTCCACATTAAATTTCATCTGCCATTTTGATGCCCAGTCTTCCAATTTATCAAGATCCTCTTGCAATTTTTCACCATCCTCTTGGGTTTTAACAACTTTAAATAGTTTTGTGTCATCTGCAAATTTGATAACCTCACTCGTTATTCCACTTTCCAGGTCATTTATGAATATGTCAAAAAGCAGCGGACCCAGCACAGATCCCTGGGGTACACCACTATTCACCTTTCTCCATTGGGAAAATTGGCCATTTAGCCCTACCCTCTGCTTTCTATCTTTTAACCAGTTCCTGATCCACAATAGTACACTGCCTCCTATCCCATGACTCTTTAGTTTTGCCAAAAGTCTCTCATGAGGGACCTTGTCAAAGGCTTTCTGAAAGTCCAGATACACAATATCAACCGACTCACCTTTGTCCACCTGTTTATTCACTCCTTCAAAAAAACATAACAGATTAGTAAGACAAGATCTTCCTTGTCTAAAGCCATGTTGGCTGTCTCCCATTAGGTTGTGACTATCTACATGCTGAGTAATTTTATTCTTTATGATGGTTTCTATCATTTTTCCCGGTACTGATGTCAGGCTCACCGGTCTGTAGTTTCCCGGATCACCCCTGGAACCCTTTTTAATAATTGGCGTTACATTAGCGATCCTCCAATCTTCAGGTATTAGAGATGATTTTAATGATAATCTTTGAAGGCGGTGGTATATTATCCCATCCCACACTACTGGCCTTTTATCGGCCCAACCTGCAAAAACTCAAAGCCTTCACAAAGAAAACAATAGCTCAGAAGTGTGTTGATACCACAGATTTAGATAAACCATCTTTCTTAGCTTTTATAATGTAGCACACCTACTATGGAGGAAGCAAACATGGCCTAGTGATTGATGCCCTACTTTTTACAGAATTCCCAGAAATCCTGTAGAGAACTAATGTATTTCTTCCTGATGATGTAAACTGAAAGTGAGTTCAAAATCAGATCACAATTTTTGGAGGATCAAAGTTCCATAGCTTAGCAGTGACTGGGGTACCGCTGATATCAGCCTTAGGAGTGAAGATTCTGAAAATTACCATCTTGAAATGAGAGCATCAGCTAGATTATTTGTTCCCATCCTTGAGCTGCTCTGAATGCTAAACAACAGGCATTGCCAAACAATCTCCTTCAATAAGGAAAAGACACTCTGAATTTCTGAAGACAATCTGCTAATGGCCTCAACCATGGACATATTGTCTGATCTAAAGATCATGTTATGCTTGGCTAGCTGCACCCCCCAAATGTGAATTGCAATCATGATAGAAAAGAGCTCCAGAAAATGATATCCCTAGTGACTCCTAATGCGTGCTAGCTCTCAGGTCATTGCCCAGAACATCCAGACCCACTAAACATCCAGATCTCACTAGCGGCCACAGAACTCCCCGGTGGGTGAGGGGAGGAGTGAGGGTGGGTGGGAATGTGACTCCCGACGTACAGGGCCAATTCTGAGGTCGACCCTGTACATCCAGGATTGGCCATGTAGATGGGGTCTTATTCCTCCTCGGAGATCAAATAAGTCTCCCTAGATGTCAGGGAACCATGGAGCCAGGCAAAACCACAGAGGTGAGGGGGCACAGGGGGTTCCCCGCAGCCTGGCCCTGCCATGAAAGGCCAGATCGGGGATCGGGCTGCAGGGAAAGAAGTTAATGTTCTGCAGCTGGGGATCGCTGCTCCTGAATGGAGCTGCAGTGCCATGGCGAAAGGACGCCTTGGAACTATGGCTCCATTAAGGAGCATGGCTGAGTTAACCAGGTAGTTGGCTGGATGTCTGGGGTGCCTGAATCAAAGTGCATCCGAGATGTCTAGCCACTATGCCGTTATTCTGCTATGGTGGGGACGTCTAGCCCCTCGGGAGCAGAATCAGGAACATCCTCGGGCCATCCGAATGTCTGGATGTCTAGATGGCCTGGGGACACACAACTTAGAATTGGCCTCTAAACATCTCTAAAATAAATTCCAAAGCATATTCCATCAGAGGCATCAGTGAATAACTCCAGTTTGTCATTATTCATTGTTCTGTCCTGCCATAATGAATCAAGGAATCTCTTCCATACAAGGAGGTCATCCTTTATTGCCCTGGAGACCCTAAGGTGATGTTGACATTTTTTATTCCTGCTGTAGTTAGGGCCAAACATTGGGAGAATACGCATCCCATTGGGATGACCCTGGAAGCAAAGCATAAAATCCACATCGATTTTTTAAACGGTTTCAGATATCTTTGCCTGACTTTCTCATGGCTCCTATATTCTTCTTCAATCTGAATAAATTTTTTTTTTAGGTAATTTTGACACTCTGGCAGACACATCAGGTCTGAAGCCTATCAATACCAACTACTGCGAAGGACCTCTTGTTTTACCCACTATAAAAGGGATGCCAAAAGCATAGGCTATCTGCATGAAGGCGTTCAAAGTTGCTTGATACCCTTCAGAGCTTCTGCCCATGAAGATGAAATAATTTATCAACCGCTTTTATGCTTTGTCCCTAGTGGTATTTCCAAAAATAAATAAATAAATAAAGACAATGGACCTGGTTGAACATCCATCACTCCTTAGCTGACATCTTACAATATCTAATCTTATGAGACTCAAGCGATCGACCCAGGAGAAACATCAACAAGAATATGATCATCACGACCCACGAATAACAAAAATCCAAACAAGAGAGTGCTTTCACTATATACCCCCATCATTATGGAACTCCCTACTGGATGACATATGAGCCATGACAGGCATCAAAGACTTCTGGAAGAATCTGAAAACTTTCCTATACACAAACCATTTGGGACACATCACTTAGCCCCCCCCCCCCTGGTGACAATTCCAGGCCACAAACTAACAATGACTCCCCAATGCCACAGACCTAAATTGTACATATGCTATGCCTTATATATTGCATTGTACATAAGTTAATTTGTTATCCTCTCCTGTATACCCATTACCCCCCCTCCCCAACTGTTCAGCGTTCATTGTACACAATGAAGTTGTTATGTAAACCGCCTTGATTGAAGGATAAGGCAGTATAGAAAACTGGTTAAATAAATAAATACATTTATCAAAATCGAAATCACCATCAAAAGTGAAGCCCAATGAGTGGAAAGATTCCGGATGTGCAGGGACTAGTTGAAAAGTGGACTCTGTCGACTTCTGCTAAATGGAAGTTTTGACCTAATTTTAGAATCGTCTGAATAGCTTGGTCTAGGGAAGTGTACTGAACAGAACAAAGCATTGGATCAATGTAGTCATTAATAGAACACCTTTTGTAATAAGACAGATTTTGTATGAAGCAGAATTTTCAGGCCATTTCTTTGTTACAATACCCATCGCAGACATAATCAAGTCTGACATAGGAAGGCTGGAAAATTGGCCTGCAAAATTGCCAAGATCAACTTTTCCGACATTTTTTTTCATTTTCCTCTAACCAGTGCTGTTTAATAGAGGGTGAATTATAGGCAGAAAGCAAAGGGCCTCTTGTAGGACCTGTACATGGAATGAGAAAGGCCTTCTGGAAAGCCAGTTTAATAGCTCCTATTTGTGTCACCAGTGGGTACTGCCCCCAGGAATGGAGTATGATTTCAGTTTTCATGGGGGTTGGAGATAGCTCCTTTCATGCTTAGTGTAACTGGGTTTAAAAAAGGTTTGGACAAGTTCCTGGAGGAAAGGTCCATAAACCATTATTAAGAAGGGACCCAGGATATCAATGCTTGAACCAGTACAAGCATTGCGGAACCTGTGTCTTTTGGGGAAACTGCTAGGTACGTACGACCTAGATTGGCCACTGTTGGAAACAGGATACTGGGCTTGATGGACCTTGGTCTGACCCAGTATGGCATATCTTATGTTCTTATGTTCTTATGTGAAAAAGCTGTCACCCTTGTTGGCACTTGTCCCTAGCAGCTCAGCACTGTATGTCCTGCCTACAATTCTCACACACAGAGTAAAATTTGTAGGGTTTCCGGGAACATGAACCATCATTCCATTGTCTACAGATATGCTTTCTGTTAAACTGAGATTAGCCCCTGAACATGTTAGCTGAAAAGGAATTTAAGAGCCTATCAGCACTGTATGGCTGTTGGGTTGCATATGTGGAGGCATAGTTCAACAGCTCTCTGCCTCTACACAATGAAAGGTCCTCAGCCATACTCTTCTTGAATTTAATGTTGCAACTGAGTCAGGTCCACCAACCACAGCACTTGTGCATTTGTATAATGATTTCCAAATATCTAATGAGTTAAGGGCTCATCTCCAGCTCCATCTCTATTACCCCAATCATGAATATATGAAATGCTGATATTCTGTTCTTGAATATTTGGGTGATTGCCATTCTTGTCCTTAGCATCTTCCCCTCCCTAATCATCATTCCTAAACAATAGTTAGAAATTATCAATTAATTCCCTTTTCCATATCTTCTTTATTATCTTTCTGGATACACCCTTTGCTAGTAAATTTGCTTTGCAAAGTACATCATCTACAAGGGTGTTGTTTATTTATTTTATTTAACAGATTTTGATATACCGCTTTTCAACCAGTCAAAGAGGTTTACATAGAACTTAGTTTTTACAAAGAACAGATTTTGAACAACATTGGAACTTGTACAATAAATATGGGGAAGGGAACTCATAACAAAGAACATTGTGGGATTCTTTGGCATTGTTCTGGCCATGCTAGAAGCCAGACTAGTTGCATGATCCACTTCTGAACCCCATACATTTTTTACAGAGTTCTTCTTAGAAACTTCATTTTTTAAAGGTTTTAAGAGCATTTGGAATAATATTAGCCAGGGCAAGTTCCTCACTGTTACTGTCCATGATGGACTTTTATGAGAAAGAAACAGTTCTGACTTGGGTGTTTGTTGAAGTGATTTGGGGTGCAGATGAAGTGCTTCTGTGAGACAACGCTTGACTAGGGGTCACCTACAAGGGTTCAACCACAGGAGTGAGGGCTTGTGTACTGCTATCCTTTGAGCTTCCATGGTTACAGAGCTGGTGCCTGACTGTGCCAATGCTATGGGACCTGGCTTGTCAATGTAGTTCATTAATCAGCTCTTCAAATTTGGATTGTTCAATTTGTACACTGCATTTGGACCTTTCTTTTGAAGTGCTATGTTCTTCCATTGTTCATTTTCTTTTCACCACTGTTGCTTTTGATTGATGAGTTCCTGCCTTTTGAGGTTCACTCATCTTCATATCACTCTTGCTGCCAATGATCTCTCCTTTAGTGGCATGGCACTGTAAACTAGCAGCTGAGCAGGAAACAATAGGTTAGAACATGCACCAATGGCACTGTTATTTAAAACCTCAGGGAGTACCCTGTAAAAGAATTCCTCTCACTAGAATATTCACCCTACCCCAGACTCAATATATAAAGATATATATATATATAGGTGGTTCTGCCCTTTTCTTATATTTTTATGAAATATCCCCCTTATCAAAAATGCCCAAGAAATAATTTGCTGACACTCATTTAAGAATGGTTGCTGTGCCTTAAAGGCTATACCAAGGCTTCTACAAGATGACTGTCAGGATTATTCTACCTTCCCAACATGGCTGCTGCACCTACAATGCCTCATCATGATGGCTGCCACACACAAGACCTTCCTAATATGCCCAATTTGTCTATAGCCATCTCCAACATGACTGCTGCACTATCTATACTTCTCCAAGATGGCTGCTGGATCACCTATACCTCTCCAGGATGGCCACCATGTTCTAGACCTTGCAAATATCAGAATTGTCAAGTTACTCAGTTCGAGGAGTGAGATTTGTTGCTAGTTCTGGTTTTAAATTTGCATTGCAATTGGAATCAGGGCTGCAGGTCCCATAATGCATCAGAATAAGACTATCAGAAATCCATGACTGGCTTAAAATCTCACTCCTGGAACTGGATAACTTGGCAACTCTGTATATGGTCACTGCTCCCTACAGCCATCTCTAAGATGGCCATCACATGACCTTTACCTCCCCAAGATGGCCACAATGAGATTAAATACATGGACATTGTGATAAGGAAGCTTATCATAGCTCAGGTAGGAGCTATAGAAAAGATGATGTGACTCTGAACCAGCAACCTGTCAGTTCTGGTAGAAGCAAGAAAACAGAGTTTTCACATAAAAGACTACCAGTCCCAGAATGCACCAGGTTTCCAGCAGCCATGAGAGGGGCTGAAGTGAGAGAATGTGTGTGCAATCAAGAGAGCTATGAGGTAATCCCTAAGCACTCATCTCAAAGGGCAGGGCCTGATTCAACACAGCTGCGCTGTGTTAGGGAGCAGCACACATTAGAACAGGATAAGAATAGAGCTTATTCTTCAGATAACAGCTTCAGGGAGAGCTTCAGCAAAAGCTACAGAGGGAGGAAGAGATACAGAGACAGCAACGGCTACAAGCTCAAGCACCAGTATCACCTGGAGAAACAGAAGCCAAGCCAAGCAGATAGAGAGAGAAGGAAACTCTCTGGAAGGAAGAGAAGAAAGGCCATTGGAAGGTCTGGGAGATTCCAAGGCAGTACTCATACTGGGAGGTATTCCAAAAGCCAGCAGAGTCCATTGGACTGGATTCAGCCAGAGGAATGGAGTGGCAGAGATAGGAATCACCAGTGGCTACCTGGAAGAGAGAAGACTGCATGTGGAAGGGACTTTCAGACCAAGGCCAGAAGGTATGTGAGAGAAGATCCAGTGTCCAGGGATCAAGATTGGAAGGCTGGACATCAGAATTGGATTACATATTGGCCAGGCTATACAGAGAGGAATAATGATAGCAGGAGAGGCTCAGGTATGAACACTGATCCAGACCCTATCTATAATAGAGAGTGGCAGCAAGGGAATGAGCATTCTCATGATAGTGCCTTAATGAAAGACTCGTCTGTGCCAATGTATGATAGTGACCATATGCTGATTGATACAGCAGATGAAAATACAGTTTATATGGACTGTTCTCTATCTAAATGCTATTACTAGTTTTCTCTGAGCAAACACATCAGCCATCACAAAGAAACCTAACTTTGTTCTTTATTTCCACTGCAAACAGCTCTTAAAGCAGGATTTGGGCTCACACAGTAGCAGCCAGCCAGCTAAAGGCTTTCAGCTGGTCCATTGATAGTAATTAGGGCTGCACCTGATTGTGTGTGTGAGCAAGGGAGAATCCCGGCTGAGATCGGCGTGGAAAATAAGCAGAAGTTAACCTAACCAGCAAAGTTTATTCTTTACTTTGTGCCTTTGTATTTGGTAATTATTTGCTAAGAAAACATTAGCTAATTGCCTGACAAGCTGAAGGTTGTTTTCTGGTTTACTTTGTGACTTTTTGTTATCCATTTTAAACACTGCAAGCAAGTAACCTCATTTATAGTGCTATCAAGCATACATGTGCTGGGTGAATAAAACCCCATCAATAAAAGAAGTATTTTATTGATCTTACCACTTGGTTTCACAACTCAAATTATTGTCATCAGCTGTGTTTGGGAGTGAATGAACTACAATACCCACAATACCTTGCAAGAATCATATGAATATATGCATCGTCAAGATTGTGTAAGTTCTCACCCTAGGCAGCCGTCTGACAACATGCTCTCTGAAATCACCCCATTGTTTTCCAAGATGGTCACAATAATAATTTTAATGCTCTGGGGCACAGCTAAGCACTAGGCTCTGCACCCCATGCAACCAAGTCACACCTGCATAATCACCAGATCACCATAGCCCTAAGATACCCATGGCCTCCAGAACAAGCCCACTTGCAAGAACACTGCAGCACTGTCCTTTGTACTCTCCCTACAAGCAATGAATCAACTAAGGAGACCTGAAGGGAAGTGGTCGACTGAGCTACCACACTGCCACTGCATCTCCATCCTGCAGGTAACACTGACCACCCTATGCCATCAAAAATGCTCACTGAGGGGGTTCAAATATACACAAACCTGCCATGCCTTGCAAACCCCCTTGGCAACTACTACCTGACCAAAGACCAGCCTGCCATGAGAGGTGCATAAATTAATCTAGTAAGTATCCCTTACCTCAGAGGGATTTGAAGGCAGTCTGGGTCCTTGAGGGAGGGGGTAATGCAGGTCTCAAACACACAGTAGGCACAGAATCTGGGGGAGCAGAAAATGACAACTGGTACCACTGAACAAATCTTGGAGACTCTAGCTGAGCTAGCTGGGCCTGTATTGCAAACAACATCCTGAAAGCAATTGAAATTGGAGAAAGACCACAGAACACGTGTCCTAACTAACAGAAGAGGATTGTTTGCACAAAGGAAATATTCACAAAAAGCAAATGAATTAGACTGAACCCTTGTCAGGGCAACTTCCCCTCTCTGTAATGCCTTTCTCTGAGACTCAGAGACCGGGAACTTAACTTGGAAATTCCATGCAGATGAAGTTCACATTTACATGGAATGAGAACCTCTCAATTTATCCCATTTTTGACTCTGTCTTGCAGGGATACTTGTAAATTCACTTGATCCAAGAGTAGCCTTAATGTCAGTTTTCCTTATAAAAACTAAACAAAAGCTTTTGGGTCTGATATTCAATTGGGATGTCTATGCGCCGCTAAGGCACATAGCCATCGCTGCCGACCTCTAATCCCAGATATTCAATGCCGGGGTCATAAGCGACCCCAGCATTGAATATCTGAGGTCACTGCACAGCCAGCCTCCAATGCTACAGAAGCTAACCAAGTAGTGGAGATATTGCACCACTATCCAGTTAGCTCCCACAGGTAAAGCTAGGCCAGTTTTTGCCTCACCTAGTTTTATCTGCATGCCGCTAACCGGGTAGCGGTGCAATATCGCCACTACTCGGATAGCTATTCTCGCTGCTCATGACATGCCCTGGAATGCCAATGACACACCCGCATCCTTCTGGCTTTCGTCATTGCCCTTTCTATCTTTTTAGCCACTTTAGAATCATCAGAAACAATAATGTCCGGGTCCTGTTCCTCTTTTGTAGATAGAAGTACTTCACCCCCTGTACTATACCACTGTATTGGATTTTTGCAGACTAAATGCATGACCCTGCATTTTTTAGCATTAAATCTCAGCTTCCAAATGTTCAACCATTCTTCAAGCTTAACTAGATCCCTCCTCATGTTATCTACTCCTTCCTGGCTGTCTATTCTGTTGCAGATTTTAAAAGACCTAAACACAAGCTTTAAACTAAGATGCAGACAAAAGTCCAGCAGCGAGATGGGGGCTTTCCGGTCTTTTGCATTGAGTGTCACATGTATGATTTTCTCCCAGTTGGTGAGAGGTCTTACGTATGCACTAAGTGCAAGGAGCTCTTTGCTCTCAGATGAACAAGTCCGTTCTCTAGAGGCTAGAGTAGCAGACCTGGAAGACATAAGAAAGACAGAGAAGTACATGGATGAGACCTACAAGGATATAGACCTGAAGTCCCACCTCCAGTCTGGCAGCATCCCTGTTGCCATGGAGGAGAGAGGTCACGTGACAGGAGAGCATCACCCTGGTGTGGCAAGAAATGATCCTGTAACTAGGACCTGTCCTCCAGGTGATGTAAAACCCTCTCGCATCGAGGATGTTTCTCCAGGGCCATGTCCCCATGAGAGGAGATTCAGGACAGCTGTCATAGTTGGTGATTCAATCATTAGGAATGTAGATAGCTGGGTGGCTGGTGGACGTGAGGATCGCCTGGTAACATGCCTGCCTGGTGCGAAGGTAGCGGACCTCACACACCGCCTAGATAGGATCATAGATAGTGCTGGGGAGGAGTCTGCTGTCTTGGTACATGTTGGTAGCAATGACATAGGAAAATGTGGTAGGGAGGTTCTGGAGGCTAAATTTAGGCTTTTAGGTAGGAAGTTGAAATCCAGAACTTCCAGGGTAGCGTTCTCCGAAATGCTTCCTGTTCCACGTGCAGGACCCAAAAGACAGGCAGAGCTCCGGAGTCTCAATGCGTGGATGAGACAATGGTGCAGAGATGAGGGGTTTGGATTTGTTAGGAACTGGGGAACATTCTGGGGAAAGGAGGGGCTCTTCCGAAGGGATGGGCTTCACCTTAACCGGGATGGAACCAGGCTGCTGGCATTAACCTTTTTTTTTTTAACTTTATATTTATTGAGATTATACAAAATTATACATAAGTAATATAATCATCACAAGAAAAACAAGCAATCCAAATTAGTCCACATTACGGGGAGTGATAGGAGGTGTCCGAGCTGACAACCTAAATTGAAAAAACTCTAATTATTACTTACATTGCTAAAAGAAAAAAAAGAAAAGAAACATAATATTACATAAAGACATAATATTACATTACATACTTATACATCTGTTAATTCCTGAGGAACTAATCCCTTTAGGAAAGTTTCTAAAGACCCAACATCAGTAAAGATATACTTAGTACCTCCAGATGTGACCAGGCATTTACACGGAAACTTTAGGAAAAATGTTGCGCCAGCAGCGAGTACCCGAGACTTAAGAGTCAAAAAGGCCCTTCGCCTAGCCTGAGTTTGCCTGGACACATCTGGAAACATAGTAACTTTCCCCCCACAGAAATCAGCATTCTTATTATGAAAATAAAGTTGCATAACAGTATTTTTATCATTTTCTGAGGAAAAGGACACCAGAAGCGTAGATCTAGTCTCAATTAAATCTTGAGAAGATTCTATGAAATTAGTAACATCAAGGGAATCTAAAGCTGCAGTAAAAACTGCAGCTTGGCATTCACCAGAAACTAATGGAACCGTCTGGGGTAAATAATACATTTTCGTAATTAAAGGCTTGGTATCTGCCTGATACCCCAATATTTCAATTAAATACTTATCAAATAATATCTGAGGTGATAATAATCTAGTACAAGGTAAATTTAAACATCTAATATTTACCGCTCGCAGACTATTCTCCAGTAATTCTTGCTGAGTATGCAATATCAAACTATCCTTCATAAAAGACAAATTAGAAGACTGTAACAAAGAATATTGCACATCTAATTTCTGACATTTACTATCTAAAGCATTAATCTGAAGATCATGTTGGGACATTTTAGCTACTGAGTCCTTAGAAAAAATCATTTATCTGAGTTGCAACAGAAGATAAGGAGCGTTCAATCCGAGAGAGAACACACCAGATATCGGACAAAGAAACATTCTGAATGTCCTCTGGAGAAACAGATGCACCATCACATTGAACGCCTCCAGAAACCACTGGAATCTGAAGAACTTGAGGCATAGAAACTGCCGCAATGTCCGACAGACAACTGGGTGAAACTATTGATGTTATTAGTTCCTGACCCCGGGAATGCACTTCCTCCACGGGCGAAAACGTAATTAGATGGGAACTCTTTATATTAGCATGTGGGGCAGAGTTAAAACCCCCTAAAGAACTAGAGGAGCTATCCAAGGAGACTGGAGACTTAAGAACAACAACAGGCATTTTCCTATCCCCAGAAGCAGCTACTACATGCTTATCCATAGGGCCAGAAATCTTAACAGCCTTGTCTGGGTTGATAGTACTCACATTTAACTTTTTCTTACGCTTACCCATTCCCAGCCTCCCAGCTCAATGCTCCTCATGCGCCACGGGCGCCTAAGGGGCACACAAGGGGCCTAAACAAACCCCTTTAAATGCACCCCTTCAAACGCAACCGCGACCGCGGAACCGCAGTACAAGCCGCGGTTTTCAAGTCCCCGAGATGACGTCGGGACCAGGCACTGCGTCACACCGCTGCTCCGGCAGGTCAGACTCCCCCAAACACGCAGGATAGACACAGGGCACGTTCGGGCTCAGCTCGACTCCTCACCTCCACTCCCGAAGTGTACAGCACAGCCACTTCCTTTTCAAGCCCCGGAGATGACGTCGGGACCAGGTACTGCGTCACACCGCTGCTCCGGCAGGTCAGACTCCCCCAAACACGCAGGATAGACACAGGGCACGTTCGGGCTCAGCTCGACTCCTCACCTCCACTCCCCTGGCATTAACCTTTAAAAAGGAGATAGAGCAGCTTTTAAACTAGATGATAGGGGAAAGCCGACAGTCGCCCAAGAGCGCATTGTTCGGAAGAATGTATCCTTGAAGGATACTACAAAAAGCAGAGAGGTTCCAAAAAAGAGTAAAGTAGCCCAAATGCCCTCAAGTATGGAGCAGTCAGAGCTTAAAGATCCCAAATTACCCATGTCTACCAATAGCCAAATTAATATGAATAAAATACAGTCTCTAAAATGCTTGTATGCAAATGCTAGAAGTCTACAAAACAAGATGGGAGAGTTAGAATATATAGCACTAAACGAGAGGTTAGATATGATTGGAATATCAGAGACATGGTGGAAGGAGGACAACCAGTGGGACACTGTGATACCTGGGTACAAACTGTATCGTAATGATAGAGCTGATCAAATTGGTGGAGGGGTTGCGCTCTATGTTAGAGAGGGCATTGACTCAGAAAGGATTAAAGTTTTGCAGGAAACAAAATTTGCTGTAGAATCTATATGGATTGAAATTCCATGTAAAAAGGGGAAGGCGATGGCAGTGGGTGTGTACTATCGTCCGCCTGGCCAGAATAAACAAATGGATGATGAAATGCTCAAAGAAATCAAGGAAGCTAGCAAAAGTTACAGTGCAGTAATAATAATGGGTGATTTCAATTACCCCGGTATCGACTGTGTCAGTGTCATGGCAGGACATGCTAGGGAGATAAAGTTCCTAGATGAAATAAATGACTGCTTCTTGGAGCAGCTGGTTCATGAACCAACCAGAGGGGAAGCAATATTAGACCTAGTCCTTAGTGGAACACCAGATGTAGTGCAAGAGATAAGGGTGTTGGGGCCACTTGGCAATAGTGATCATAGCATGATCACCTTTGATTTAATTAGTGGAGGAGGGATAGTAAGGAAATCCACAGTACTACCTTTTAACTTTCGAAAGGGAGACTATGATAAAATGAGGAAAACAGTTAAGAAAAAACTAAAAGGAGCAGTTGCAAAGGTTAAAGACTTACATCAAGCTTGGGTGTTGTTCAAAAATACTATCTTGGAAGCCCAAGCCAGCTTTATTCCACGCTTTAAGAAAAGTGGAAGGATGGGGAGTAAGCAAGATGGCGGATGTCAGCGCGGAGCGGTGAGCGCCTGCTGCCAGTTGTCCTAGTCTGTGGAGCGGCGACCGTGAGATGGGACGGAGGAAGCGGAAGCAACTCGCCTTACCTCCGGGTGAGAAATCATCGAGCTCTGCGGGCCAACGAACTCTGGGGCAGTGTGGCTTTGAGCTCCGCGTTGGAGCGGCGTCTTTGGCTGGGGCAGAGGGAGGAGTGTCGCCCCAGAGCGTGTCGGGTGTCTGGCTCTCTCCTGAGGAGCGGACACCGCCGCCGCATCCCGGAAGTATATCCTCTGGAGCTGCTTTGACCCCGGAGCTGGTTGCAGCAAGCACGCCGACTCTTGAGGCCATAGGAGGTGCAGCTGCAGCGGTGTCTTTCTCTTCGGTGAATGCAGGCCGGAGCCGGAGCTGTGAGATGGGGGTGTCAGCGGAGCACTCAGTGTCTGCATTCTTGACGAGGATGGAAGAACTTCCTGAGGTTCCAGCTTTGGTGAGACCCGCGGTAATTAATATGGAAACGCTAAGGGAAGGCATGGCATCTCTGAATCATTCCATGAACAGACTTTGTGGGACGTTTCAAAAGGAACTTAATGTGGTTAGAGACTCTTGTGATTCTCTGTCTAAAGCTTATGAAGGGCAAGTTGGTAGGGTTACCACCCTGGAGAAGGAGATGGGGGAGTTGCGGGGTCTGGTCCATACTCATCTAAAGGATAGTAACGTAACTGCTAGGAAGATGGAGTACCTGGAAAACCAGGCCCGGTGTTGTAATCTCCGGTTCCTGGGTTTTCCTAGGTCCCCAATATTATCTGCGGCTGAGATGCTGCGGAAGTATTTTGGGGAGGTGTTAAAAATCCCTTCGGAGCAGTTCCCCCCCTTAACCAGGGTTCAGTATCTATCCTTGGGTGGTAGAGGTGGAGCAGGCAGGGGCCCCCCCCTTCTCATCCGGGGTTGGGGGATCTCACAGGTCTCCTTGAGAGTTCTCTGGAGATTGTTATGGAAAGAACTACCCTCCTTGCTACTTTCGCTTTGGAGACTGATAAAATGTTTATTCTTAAAATGTATTTTAGGAAAGCTAATGAAGCTTTTATGGGCTCGAGAGTAAGAGTATTTCCTGATTTAGCACAAATTTCCCAATTGAGAAGGAAGGAGTTTTTGGCTCTTCGCCCTAGGACTTTGGCCCTGGGCGCTTCCTTCCAACTTAAATTTCCTGTGAAATGTTATGTTAATTTTAAACAAAAAATGTTTTTGTTTTTTGAGCCCAAGCAGTTGTTAGCCTTCTTGGAGTCTAGGGAAGTGAGTGATGTCGAGGATGTTATAACTTCTCATACAGCTGACGTGTGAGTCTCCCATTCGCCTGTTATAATACTTGTGTGATTAATTGATATGTTACTGTATCATTATATCTGTTTGATTATTTCCTAGTACTCCCCTATTTCCTAATTTTTGTGGTCTGACGGAGGGAAAATGAGTGTGGGATGGTTGTAATTATTACCTAATGTATTGGATGTATATTTTGTTTTTCCATTTTTCCATTTTCATTCATGGATATTGTGTGGATGTTAAAATGTATTAAACTTTATAAATACTAAATAAAAAAAAAAAAAAAAAAAAGAAAAGTGGAAGGAAGTCAAAAAAACTGCCAGCATGGTTTAAAGGTGAGGTCAGAGAGGCTGTTGTTGCCAAAAAAGCATCTTTCAGGAAATGGAAAAAAGAGCCAAACGACGAAACCTGGAAACAGCACAAGCACTGGCAAGTCAAATGCAAGGCATTAATAAAGCAGGCAAAGGTAGAATTTGAGAAGAAGCTTTCTGCGGAAGCAAAAACGCTAAATAAAGATTTTTTCAAGTACATTCACAGCAAAAAACCTGTGAGAGAGTCAGTTGGTCCATTAGATGATAGAGGCGTTAAAGGGGCACTAAGAGGTGACAAGGCGATAGCAGAGAGACTGAATGAATTCTTTGCTTCGGTCTTTACTGAGGAAGATATAGGGATGTTACCCATGACTGAAGTGGTATTTAAAGGTGCAGAAGAGTTGAAGGAAATATCGATACATAGGGAAGATGTATTACAACTATTAGATAAACTGAAGAGTAGCAAATCACCTGGGCTGGATGGTATACATCCAAGGGTGTTGAAAGAACTGAAATATGAGATTGCAGACCTGCTATTAGTAATCTCTGAACTATCATTAAAATCATCTCTAATTCCTGAAGATTGGAGGATAGCCAATGTAACACCAATTTTTTAAAAAGGGTTCCAGGGGTGATCCGGGAAACTACAGACCGGTGAGCTTGACGTCAGTACCGGGAAAAATGGTAGAAACCATCATAAAGAATAAAATTATTCAGCATTTAGATAGTCATGGCCTAATGGGAGACAGCCACTTTCAGTCCGAGTACATCTTGGCTGATAATCCCCTCCACCATGAGGTCATCCTCTGACTCATCAGCTACCATGCTAGTTGGAAAGGTCATCCACCTTGCTATTTTATAACTCAGACATGATGAGGAATGCTGCTGATCTTTTTTTGCTTGATTATTTTTGCCTTCCTGCTCATTGCCACTTTTGCTTGGAGTTGGGGCTGATGGAGCTGGATTCTCTAGCAATTGTTAGCAAGGGGTGATGGAGCTAAAAAATTAAGTTGCCATCGTGGCCGATGATGTCACTTCCTCCATACCAGATGTTCTTTTCCCACAACAGTCAGCTGTTAGGGCTTTGGAATATCATTCCCTTTGCATATTGGCCACAGGATTTCAGTTTGGATGAGAGAAATCCAGATCAGTTCAAAATCTGTTCACTTATACGAATCTAAAGTGTTATCAAAATCCAGGCAAAGAACACCATAGATTTTCTTCCCTAGAAGGATCACACTTAAATTTTCCACTTCAGAAGCAGAAAATGCCATTTAACACAGAGAGACTATTGCTGTGAAAGAGAGTAACTGTTTATTAACTGACTTATCATTGCATTTTAGCTGACTTAAAAGTAAGCAAACACATGTGAATGAAATCCATGAAAGAGATTAGTGTAACATTTAACTTGCTACCAGGCAACAGTTACTGATTAATGCTTGTTCCCTAATGGTGTCTGGAACTCTGATTTAAAATCCCCTAGGAAAACACAGGGTGTATTTAATTGTTTGGCACTTTCATGTTCATTGTTAAGTTAAAGAATTAGCAAAGCATAAAGGAACTTTATGGGTAGTTGTTAATGAAACACTTATCAGGAACACTGATCATATCCATGGAAAATGTTAGTCAAGCTTTTGTCAGTACAAAACTGTTGATAGCAGCGCTCACTCTATGTTTCACACAGTTTTTGACATATAAAAGTAACCAAAATGTAATGCTTTGCTGAGCTCTAATGGTGTTTGATTTCATTGTATTTTCATTTTTCTTCACTCCACGGCAATTGTTGCATTTTGAGTTTTTTGTGTAAATAAAAATAAATTCACATCTACTGTATCTTTTATTTGACTTTATTCTCCCATGAGATTATGTAGATGCTGCTATAAAGTGAGTTCTTGTTATATTAGAAAGTAGGAAAAGGCAAATGGAAGGAACAATCCAGGCTATAATGGTTTCTGGGTCCCCTCTTGCACTTATTATTCAGCAGTATGGTGTCTCTGTTTATCTTTATGCCAATGATATACTGCTGCTTCTTCATACTGACCCATTTTTCCCTGATTTCTCTTCTCTGAACTCCTGCTTATTCATGTTGCATCCTGGCTTTTCACGAATCATCTCAAATTCATTTCCTCCAAAACAATGGTCACTTGGTTCTCCAGTCCCTTGATTCCCCCTCAGCTTCATCCATTCTTGATGGAATACCTATTGCATTGACACCTTCCTTCCATTATCTGGGAGTCATTCTCGACTCATCTCTTTCGTTTCATGAACACATCAGTCAGGTTGTACAACCCTCTCTTCTTTCTTCACCGTATCAGGGCTGTCAACTCCTTTCTTTCTACTTCTGCTTTAATTATTCTTCTTGTTTCTCTCTTTTATCACATCTCAAGTACTATAATTCTGTTCTTGCTGTTCTCCCTTAGTATGCACTGACATCTCCAACTCATTCATCATACTGCCACTAGATTGATTTCCCATGCTTCCCAATTCAACCATGTAACCCCCCTGCTTATCCGTCTGCACTGGCTCCTCATCTACTTCCACATACCATTCAAAATACTCACCCAAGTTCATAGGACACATCATTCCAGCACTCCACAGCATTTATCATCTCTCATTATCCCACATGTCTCTCATCGTTCCCTCCGCTCTATCCATATGAATCGTGTGCTTCTGCCACCACCTTTTCAAGTCCACCTAGAATCCACTCACCATTACGCTTTTTTTTTGTTGGCTCTTTCCTTTGGAACAATCTTCCTTCACTCATCCGACTGGAACCCTCATTCCCCAAATTCAAAATACAGCTTAAGACTTAACTTTTTCATGTTGCCTTCAATCTTCCAGCTGACCCTCCATGATTCATGCCCATTTGTGTTCTTCTTCTTATCCTCTTCTCTTCCCTACTGCTGCTCTTAGTTCCTTAGTGTTTTTGTGTCCTGTGTTGCTTTCCTATACACCATTGGCATTCCTTTCTTGCCTTAGTTTATAGACAATTTTATTGTAAACCGCTTTGTTTTTCTCACTAAGTGTGGTATGTCAAAATGAAATGAAATGAATGAAACAAGGTACAGCAAAGTTTAAATTAGGATCTGTTTTCAATGACTATTGATTCATTTTAGTAGAAAACCAAATTGAAAATGGAGTGAAGAAGTAGCCTAATGGTTAGAGCACTGGCTTGGGAACCATGAGACCAGTGTTCAATTCCCAACAGCTGGCCTTGGGCAAGTCACTTAACTCTCCATTGTCTCAGAAAATTCCAAGTTATCAATGCCCCTGTTTAATGTACATTGCCAAGTTTAAGTTACAATACAAACAGCTTTGATTGAAATGATAAAGCAGTATAAAAGACCTGTTAAATACACTTGCAGCATGACACAAGGTTTCACACATTCTCAGAATCAGGCATGTGGGGGGGATATATGTGTGTGTTGGGGGGTTGTGTACATGTCATGAGGGATGTTTGGGTCATGGAGGATGCACATGTGTGTGTGTGTAATGGGGCTGTGTGGGGTGCATACACATGTCTGTCTCATCTTAAAAAAGATCCATTTTTGACACCATTACACCAGCTAATTGCCGACTGGTCTTTCATCTTTCTTCCTTTCTAATATAATTGAAAAAGCCATTTTCCACTAATTAATGAACTATGTTGGCAAGACTAACATCCTCCGTCCATGACAATCCAGTTTTAGAATTGCCATAGTACTGAGACCCAGGGCCGGATTTACCTATACGCCATGTACGCCATGGCATAGGGCCCACAGCTGGCAAGGGCCCACAAAAATCGAACAAATTAGCTTTTTTTTAAAATAAAATTTAAAAAAAAACTGCTGGCTGCCACCGCGGGGGCCCCCTCTGCTGCCGCGGCAGCATGGACTGACCCGCGGGGCCCCCTCTGCAAGCTGAATTAATCGGTCCGTCCGTCCGTCCCTCCCTCCCACCCTCTGTGCAGGCTTTGAGAGGCGCAAAGGGAGAGTGTCTCCCTCGCGTCTCTGTTAAGCCCGCAGGGGCTGATGGGAAACCCATCAGCCCCTGCGGGCTTAACAGGGACGCGAGGGAGACACTCTCCCTTTGTGACTCTCAAAGCCTGCACGAAGGGAGGGAGGGAGGCAGGGACGGACGGACCAACCGATTGATTCAGCTTGCAGAGGGGGCCCCGCGGGTCAGTCCATGCTGCCACGGCAGCAGAGGGGGCCCCCGCAGCGGCAGCCAGCAGTTTTTTTTTAAATTAAATTTTACTTTAAGCCGATGGGGGGGGGGGGGGTAGGACTGGTAATGGGCTATTGGGGGGGGGCTGGGGCTAGGGCTGGGGCTGGGACTGGAAATGGGCTGGGGGGTTAAGGCTGGAGGTGGGCTGATGGGGTTAGGACTGGTAATGGGCTGTGGGCTGTTGGGGGGGTTAGAACTGGTACTGGGCTATGGGGGGGTTAAGACTGGTAATGGGCTATGGGCTGATGGGGGCTGTCTGGTAATGTGCTATGGGGGTCTGGGACTGGAAATGGGCTGGGGGGGTTAAGACTGTAGGTGGGCTGATGGGGTTAGGACTGGTAATGGGCTGTGGGCTGTTGGGGGGGGGGGGTAAGAATGGTAAATGGGATTTGGGGGGGTTAGGACTGGTAATGGGCTGTGGGCTGATGGGGGCTGTCTGGTAATGGGCTATGGGGGGCTAGGACTGGAAATGGGCTGGGGGGGTTAAGACTGGAGGTGGGCTGATGGGGTTAGGACTGGTAATGGGCTGTGGGCTGTTGGGGGGGGGGGTTAGAACTGGTAATGGGCTTTGGGGGGGTTAAGACTGGTAATGGGCTGTGGGCTGATGGGTGGCTAGGACTGGAAATGGGCTGATGCAGGGACTAGAAGGGAATGGATGCTGGGTGAGGCTGGAACTAGAAGGGAGCTGATGTTGGGGGAGGATTAGAATGGGATGGGGCTGGAAGAGTAAAATGGAGAAGGGAAAAATACTTTGTGTGGGAGGGATAAAAAATCTACAATTGGCTGGGTATTGGGAGAGTAAGTGGGGATTGAGGATGGAGGGGTAAAATTTGAGTGGATGAAATAGGAATGAGGAAAGCGCAAAAGGAGAAAGATTAGTATGTTAAAGCAGATGTAGAGAGAGAATGGAAAAAACTAGAAGAGAGAAGAAAGGACAAATGGACAGCAGACGATGGAGAGTTAGCAGAAGACACGAAGAAACCAGAAGAAAGTGGCTGGAGCAATTGCAGCTGAAAAAAATGCACAAAAGGTAGAAAAATATCTCTTTATTTTGAATTTATTAATTGGAATATGTCAGCTCTGGTAAATGTGCATCATTAACTCTGCGCTTTGTTTAGTACAAGAGCAAATTAATGTATAGTTTTATTTCTACAGTGTTGTACATTCCAAGTTTGTCTTTTGGGATTCCCAGTTTAATTATTGTCTTCCTGTTTCTAAATTGTGATTACTTGTTTGGTGATGGTCTATGTTCTGCATGTGTAACTGAGCTGAGGTGTTCTGTTTATATAATTCCTATTTGACATTGCCACTTGTTCTCTTTCCCCAGTAGGTCATGTATTGTTGTTCTCTGAAATGTATTGGTTTAATATTTGCAGTGTTGCCTTTTGATTGGTAGAGTATGGTGCTTTGTGAGTCCTGGTAGTGCTGTTAGGATACGGTGGGTTTGCTATGGGTTCTAAATGGGCAGTGTTTGTAGTAGTTCCTAATGTGTCTGGCAGTTGGCAGTGGGTTATAGTAATGTAGAAATCTTTTAGTCTTTCTTTATCCATACACTCATTAAGAGGCACGTTTACTAAAAGTTAGTATATGGTAACATTATGCAAATTTATGCAAATGAGGCCCCTTATGCAAATGAGGCCCCGCACCCCCCTTGGGCCACCCCTGCTGGGGGCCCACAATTTTTGTTGGCATAGGGCCTCACTCAAGGTAAATCCGGCCCTGCTGAGACCATATGTCGCTGCCCTTCTTAGTGAATTATAGTTACTTAGGGCCCGATATTCGAAAGGTATTTACATGGTTTACAGCTCAGTAAACTGTGTAAGTGCCTTAAATTGGGATAGTCAATGGCCCTTACACAGTGAATATCCCCTTCTAACCCCGCTAAATGCCCTGATGCTATGCAGTTAGCATCGGGG
Source organism: Ichthyophis bannanicus (assembly GCA_033557465.1). Lineage (NCBI taxonomy): Eukaryota > Metazoa > Chordata > Amphibia > Gymnophiona > Ichthyophiidae > Ichthyophis > Ichthyophis bannanicus. Next base: position 1,298,121,587 of record CM066031.1, read on the forward strand.
CATGTTGGGGGCATTCCAGGGCGGAGCAGAGGCGGAGACTGTCACTCACTGGGTAGCGGCCATATTGCATGTTTCCTGGTTAGCGAACTGGCACCCACTCAAAGTGCAACAATGCCATTTAGTGTGCATTAGAGATGCCCGTGCTAGCCCCAAGGTGCATGCTCTGCCCCAAACCTCCCAGTCTCCCTCCCAACCCATGCTCAACAGTTATCAAGGGATTTTGAGCACAGCTGCACTTTTGGCATGAGGTAACAGCTACTGTTTAGCATGTGGTAAACCCTGCACTAACTGTTAATGCACTTTAGTAAACATGGCCCGTTATGCACAGAAAATAATGTGCAGTAAGTGCCCTGCATTTACCTTATAGGACAGACATTGCACTCACTGTGATTTCTGCTGAGGCATGTAACATGGGCACCAGTGCTAAAAGAAATAAACAAAAATACTTCTGTCACAGCAGCAAAACCTGACTTAACACCCCCCCCCCCCACGCTGAGCTGCACCCCATCCTTCTTTCACTCATCTCCAGATTTGCACCCTTGCCACAGACAGCACCCCTGCCTGATCTGTATCCCCACCACAGAGGGTACCTCCACCACCAACAGAATTCCTCCACGCTCGAGTTTTCCTCCTCCCCCACCCAGCAGAAGTCCCCTCAAGGCTCAAGCCCCCCTCAAGAGAAACCTCATCGAGACTCAAGCCCCCAGCAGAAGCTCCTTCAAGGTTCAATCCCCTCCCGACAGAAGCTCCCTCAAGACTCAAGCACTCCATCAGAAAACACACCTAGCAAAAGCCATACCCACCGCTCTGACAGCATTTCCAGCCAGTGTAGGGGACACACAGCCTGGTAAGGGTTATAAAAGCAAGTGCTGAGGTGAGCATTAGCAGTGAATCTGAGAGATTGAGATAATAGCCAATGTAGAGGTTTAGTTACTAAGGTAAGCTAATGTTAATACATTTTAATTCACCATTAACATACACATGGTCTCTTTGTTAAATTCATACTTTAATGGTGAATTAATGCAGATTAATGTTAGCGCATATTAGTACGCAACCTTCTAGTATAGTAAAGGAGTGAGATTTGTGTCTGTCATGGTATGTGCAAACTCATTTGAAGACATTTATTTATTTTAAGAAAAATTATATTCTGTGCCGTAACCTAGGCGGATTACAAAAAAAAAATACATAAAATTACAAGACAAACAAAACAGAACAGTCATTATTGAGCCAACCGCCAAATTAAGTTACCAAGAAATTGCTTTATAGAGCTGCTACAGGAAAAGATTGTTGAAATAAATGTGTTTTTAATTCCCGTCGGAATATCAAAATTTCAGAAATACAGCGCAAGGGGCAATCATAGAGAAAATCCTATTAAGGAGTGTTTGAAAATGTATTTTCCGGAAAAAAGGTACATCTAATAGAAAGACATCTTGGGAACAGAGAGACTACAAAGGACAGTAAATTCTACTACTAATAATCATGTGTATAGTACAACAAGGTGTATGCAGCACTGTACATATAGATGTAAGACAGTCCCTGCTCATCAGAGCTTGCAATCTAATCAAAACAAAAAACATCACAAAATTGGGGACTAAAGTATGGTAACATATATATAAGTAGTGAACAAGAGAGTGAGGAGTAACAGGATCCAAAAGCATCCTCAAAGAGGTGCATTTTTAGCCTGGATTTGAATAGGGCTGGAGAAGAATCTGATGCCCTGACTCGGGTAGTTTGTTCCAGGCATATGGAGCAGCAGGGTGGAATCAACGAAGTCTGGAGTTGGCAGTGGCAGAGAAGGGCACAGAGGAATGGAGTTCCTGAGGAGGGGTGTAGAGTGAGATAAGAGAGGAAAGGTAGTGAGGAACTGCAGAATGAATGCATTTGTAGGTCAGTAAGAGAAATTTGAACTGGATGCGGAAACAGATAGGGATCCAGCGAAGTGACTTGAGAAGAGGGATTACATGAGCCTTGCGACACCGATGGAAGATAACCCATGTAGCTGGGTTTTAAATAGATTGAAGGGGAAAAAGATGATTCAGAGGGAGACCAGAGAGGAGCAGGCTGCAATAGTCGAGAAGTGAGGTGACTAAAAAGTGTCTGAGGGTCTTAGTAGCGTGTGTAGAAAAGAAGGGACGAATTTTGCTGATGTTACAGAGGAAAAAGCAATAGGTCTTAGTTAGTGTTGGGATTCAAAAATCTTAGGAACTGGTTCTGTATCTGTTCAATACGAGCGATTGCAGTACTCCGATCCCCCCACCCTACAGTATTTTGATGGCATTGGGAGCAATCGCAGCATTAGGAAAAGCCCTGATGCCATCAAAATACTGCCGCGGGCCTGTGCCCAAACAGATAGTGAATCCCTGGTGGCCTAGCAGTCTGGAATCCCCCTCCCTTAAAAAGAAAATAGACCTGGTGGCCTAGTGGTCTCCTTAACCCCCCCCCCCCCCCCCCCCCTGCAGACAGCGATTGAGAAGGGACAAGGCTAAAGTTCCTGGAAGCCATTAATCAAATTTGTCATTGAATTTTTTAAAGTATTTATATATTTTTTTTAAGTTATAATGATACACCTTCCTTAAGGTAACCATCATCCTGTGCAAGAAATTTGTCTATCTTGTGATCAATTATGAAATAGTGTCTTGGATACAGTCAGAGTAATATTCCGCCTACTGAGTTTTTAAAATTCTGAGTTTTTACAATTCTGGCTGCTGCAAGAATAAAGATCTGGAGATTTAGTGGTACTGCCTGAATTGCTGAATATCTGAAATGTGTGGCCACTATCCGGATAATTGTTGCTATTATTAGACAGTGGTGATTTTCAGCAGCTATCCAGAAAGCTATCTCATAGCAGACCAGCTTTTTTGTTGTCCTAAGTTATCTGGATAGCAGCACTGAAAATCGCTGCTATTTGGGTAAATTAAATCTCTACCCCGAGCTCTGTCCTTGGACCGCAGAGGCATTCTTTACTGATATTCAACGGCAGCCATTGAAGTAATACCTCCCTCCAGAAGTCTTCATTCTCAAGACTAACATTTACTTGAGATTCCTTCACTAAAACTTGATAAATTGACAAATATCAGAAAAAGAACATTTTTAATAATAAGTGTACTGTAGTTAACATGGAATTTAGCGTGAGTGCACCTAATGGCATCTATATGGGTGCCGTTAAGTGAACTCACATTACTTAGCCATTCAGTTGTGCTTGATTACTCAGTTGCAGTTTAGCTACTGGTCATGGTCCCAACAGCCAACATGGAGGCTTTGCTCTTAACATGCACTTAACATCGGTAATGCATGTTAAGTGCAAAATCTTAGTGGCCTTTAGTAAAAGGGTATCTGTATAAATTGTGTATGCATTATTGTAAAGCACCCAAAATTTTATGATCAGTAAAGAAAAATTATTAAACATTAAACACTGTGGAGGTCATTCCAGAACATGAATAAAGGCGGGGACCATATTCTGAAACACTGCTGTCATGCATGCCCATGACATTAGCACGGGGATCTCAGAACATGCCCAGAAGGGGCAGAACAGAGGCCTACATCCTTACCCAGGCTAGGATCTATGCAAGCTGCTAGAGAGGTGATATATCTGGAGGCTGGTTACTTGGGTATGATGGCACGGGGATCCCCCTCCCATGCCCACATAGGCCTGGCCAGGGGAGCAATGCCTCAAAGCAGACTGTACGAAAGCATATAGGGTTGCTTCACAGATAGCGAATGTATACAGACTGACATATGCCATGATGGGACAGGTGTTGTTGCTGTGAGAAATGCCAGTACCCAGATATGGGGGAATCAGATGCCATAGTCAGTACACCATATTACTACTACTACTACTACTGCTGGTCATTTATATAGCACTACAAGGCATATGTAGTGCTGCACAGACACACATAAAAGATGGTCCATGCTCAGCAGAGCTTACAATCTAGTCAAGACAGACAACACAGCAGCTGTGGACAGGATACATCTAGGGGGAATGGTAAGGAAACCAAGGGGAAATTAGGCAGATCAGATCCTAAAGCAGCAACAAAAAGATGAGCATTCAGCCTGGATTTGAGAAGGGATAGAGAAGAAGCCTGATATACAGACTCAGGTAGTTAGTTCCAGGCATAGGAAACAGCCAGATGAAAGGAGTGAAGTCTAGAGTTGGCAGTAAAAGAACAAGGCACAGATAGAAGCAATCTGCAAGAAGAGCGGAGTTCCCAAGGAGGGGTGTAGAGAGAGATGAAAGATAATGTGGAGCAGCAGAATGAGTGCACTTATAGGGCATACATTTGTTGTTCAGCAATATTTTGCATCCTATGGGGAACTGCAATGTTAGTTTCAGGTTTTGTGCACTTGGTAAGGGTCCATCCTTAGCAGTTTAAAGCGTGTTTGTAGAGATGACCAAGGCAGAGATCACTGGGGCCGTTTTATAATGCCAAGTACCATTTGATGCAAGGTATGCCCTGACATACGTGTTCATATTTGCATTCTCTCATACCATAGTAGGGTGCACTGGGACCTCAGCATCAGAACCTTTCCACCAGAAGCAGGGTGTTCCGCAGGGTTCCTCTCCATCTGCCCTGATGTTCAACCTATACATGCAGCCCATCTGTGACCTCATCAGATCATTTAACGTGAACTGCCTGATATATGCTGACGACGTGCTACGCTACATGCCATTCATAACCGACCAGTTAGACCTCTCCCCACTGACAGACTGCTTCGACACAGTGTCTGACTAGCTCCAGACCCAAAACCTCCGGATACAGCACAAGAAAACAGAAGTGCTTTTTATTACAAGGAACCAAAACTTCATCCCCCCAGCCTATCTAAAAGTCAAGGAAGCCGAGCTGCAAACCAAGTCCACAATCTGATACCTTGGTGTCACTCTTGACCAATGACTGGACATAAAGGCGCACATTAGAAACATGGTAAGAGTGGTCTACCATAAGATTCGGACTCTCAGACACTTACGCCCCCTGCTACAACCGGATGATTTCCGAACAATCTATCAAGCACTGGCCATTCCACATCTCGACTATGCCAATGCGATCCTTTTAGAGGCTCCCACAATCCACTCTGGGTCCGCTCCAGCTCGCCATGAATGCCGTGGCCAGAGTTCTGAATGGCGCCTCCAGGCGCGACCACGTAACACCCATCCTGAAACAGCTTCATTGGCTCTGAATCTGCAGCAGGCTCTCCTTCAAGACCTTACTGCTAACCTTCAAGGCCATTAACGGGCTCTCCTCCTCCTCACTCGCTGACCTTATTCACATTACTCCCCCCAACAGGGCCAGAAGATCTGCAGCAATAAACACACTGATAATCCCCAAAATAGTGACCCAATGCACCCAGGGAGCAGTGAACAGGGCTTTTAGGCTCTGTGCACCTAGATGCTGGAATGCTCTGCCACCCAACATCCAGGCAATCCCTGACATAACACAATTTAGGAAGGCTTTGAAGCACCATCTCTTCCTCAAGTGCTACCCAGAGGAATGGCGCCCCAACCCGCCTCACGCACAATAACGCGCTTTGATTAAACTGTGACATGGACTGATATAGTACCATAAATATGTAAATAGTTACCCTGGTGACATGGACCGATATTGTACCATTGTAAATAGTTACCCTGGTTATCCAAGTTGAATAACCTGTTATTTGTAAATACGGTGTAGATCTCTGCCCGTATAAATGCGTTTGTTGCATGTAAACCGCACTGATATCGAATAGCGCTTTATAAAAGAGACTATAAATAAATAAATAAATAAAATGCAACATTTCAGTATACGGAGCGTGTGGGGATGTCCAAAACATGTACCCATGTTTTGGACATATTTCTCTATTATATCATATGGCCCATGCCTGCAACCTTGTGCAGACCATGTGCTGGATGCTTGCATGGGCCAGCTATATAGTGCTTTGCCCATGCCACACCGGACATGTCTATTTCCCCAATTCCGGACCGATGGGCACGTATAAACCCATAGATGCAGAATTTGGTTCAGACAGGGCCCATTTTCAATTTAGAGGTGTCCGTGGGCCATACATGCATGTTATGATATCTGCCTCCACCTGGATAGTGCTACTGAATATCTGATACAGTGGCATTTATCCAGGTGGCAGGTGCTGTTACCTGTCTCTATGCTTTGGAGTATCAGTCTCAACATATTTATATAGCTCATATCTTTTGAGATTTTAATTAAATTTATTCTGTGTTTTTGACTGTAAGATTCATACTAGGGTGTTGTGTCTGCTGCACTAAAATCTTTATGTTGATGGTGTTGATCTCAATGGCCTGTTTGGGAAGCTACAGTAAAAATAAAAAAAAACTAAAACTATAATGGATAGAAAAAGGGAAACTGAATTTAGCTTATGTCTTTTTTAGAAGTTCAAGGCAAGTTTCATTCAGGTACAGTAGGTATTTTCCTGTCCCTAGAGGACTAACAATGTAAGTCTGCACCTGAGATAATGCAGGGTTAAAGGGCTTGCCCAAGAGCACAAGTGAGATTTGAGCCTGGTTTCTCAGCTCACTGCTTTAACCATCAGGCTACTCCTTCACTCTGAAAACTAAAAAATGACAAACTACAAAATGTCATTAAGATTGCCAAGTACAAGATATGTATTTATTCATGTATATTCCACTGTTCGAATCTTCTAAACCAGGTACAAGGCAACATCAGAAATGACACCAAATACGCAAAAATTCAATCAAAACAAATTCAACAACCTAAACTCTCTGAGTTCAGAAGTTCTTAGTTCAACAGAAATATAATCCCAGCACCAGATCTACCATTTCATATTTTGCAATAATGCCCATATATAGCAGTGTTTTTCTACTATCCAGAGAGCACTCAAGCCTTATGCAATAACCAGCTGCTGATAGAGGCCACCCACTACTGTTGTTCACTAATTTAAGTTCCTGGTTACTCATTAGTTGTTCATAGTTGCTGACCTCCCAAGGTTTGGTATCTCTCTCCCATGCCCTTCTTTCACATAACAAGTAAATGCACGCACTGCCCTCTATCAGTTTCCTATCTTGCTAAGAGCAAGAGTTTCAGGATTACAGGGACCCCCCCCCCCCCCAGGAGAAACCAAAGTAAACAATGCAAAGAGCACTATTTATAGTTGTGCTAAGGCAGAATGAGTCAGCCTGTGACTACCGGCTGGTCCCCCTTGGATGACTCAGAGGCAGGTAAAGTAATGATTCATGTAGTTTTGACTCTGGAGACTTGCTCTAAAGCTTGCAGCCAGGCGCCACAGCTTGAAAAAAAGAGAACTACACAAAATACCTGTGGGAAATGTTTTGATAAGGGATGTCTTGAAAGCCAGTGTAATTGGTTGCACTCTTTTTATGAGGAAATTACAGCCCTTGAAGAGCAGCTGTGAGTGACTTTGTTAAATGTTTGTTGAGAAGTACTACTGGATTTCATCATTTATTTTAAATAAAAATATTTGTTTTGGAATTGACCTAGTATTTATAACTTTTTTCCACTGGCACTATGTCTAGATTTTTGAAATTCATTTGATTCCCTATAAATGCATTTTAGCAATTATACAGCAAGAACACAAATATAAACGTTACCCTCAGTAATACCAAGTAACTATCACAGAGAGAAAACTAGAAGTGGAAGAATAGCCTAGCGGTTAGCCCACTAAGCTAAGAGTGAGGGAAGCCAGCCTTCAAATCTCACTAACACTCCTTATGATCTTAAACAAATCACAACCCAAGGCTGCCTTGGGGGCAAACCTAGGTTGTAAGCCCTATGGGGATAGTGATGCAGTAATTTTTGTTTATTAATTCTCTAGAAGGTTTATTCTGTATGATTTTATGGTTCAAATTATATGTCTTTGAATATCTGCTTATTTTTTGAATATTTTATGTTGATATTTTATTTTCACAGTATTCTGTATTTGATTTTGTGTTCTTATTGATGTATCATTACTGGCTATAGTTTTGTAGTTGTTTTTATATTGTGCTCTGTTTTGAACTCTTGGTTGGCTTAAGCAGATAAGCATTTTAAAATAAATTATCTATTGTACTTGAATGTAACTTGCCTTGAGCTATTACTAAAAGGAATGAGCTTAAGCCCAACTAAATAATAGAATGAATTCACCTACTTAAAGCATCCATTATTGAAAGCATATGTAGCTGGTCACCAAGTAATCCCTGCCTTGGTAGTGTCAGAAAGAACATTCTGCTACAGAGTAGTGCCCAATGAAACTAATACAGGCGAGGTCTAGCCTGGAGCAGGGCCAATGCAAGGATTGGAGGAACCCTAGGCAGGTTCCGCCATCCTGCTGCCCCCCACTGCCCCCATTGCAATCACTGCTGCCCCTCTCCAGAGCCCGCAACAGCGTCAATGGCTCAGAAACTGTGAAGTGCTTACCGCAACTCACTGGCGCTGCCCCATGGTTTCTTCCCTCTACTATGTCTCTTCTGCTTTCCTCTGATGCAGATTTATGGTTTACAGTCTGCATCAGAATAAAGCAGAAGAGATAAATTGTAGAGGGCAGAAAGTGGAAGCACTGCCCTTTGGTTTCTGAGCCATTGCTACATTTGCAGACCACGGAGATGGGTGGCAGCAATGGCAATGGGTGCCCTCAGGAGGCCGTCACTCTAGGTGGTAGCCGAGTTCACCTAATGGTAGCACTGGCCCTAGTCTTGAGAAACCTCAGTATTAGGAATTCTTAACTTTTGAAGGGAAGAGTAATAGTGAAGGTTAGGGAGTGGCAAGGTGCCTTCCTCAACAGGATTAAGAAGCACTAAGGAGAGGTTCTCCTACACAGGAGGAGGAAGGGGGTGCAGAATGCTTTTCCCACAGGAGACCAAGAGATGTAGGGAGTGGAAGCCTGGCCCTTCCTCAATGAAGGAGGAAGAGGAGGCCTGGGAGTAGAGTTTTCCTCGGCACCCTACTGAAGAAAAGGAACGGGGGTACAAGCTCCAACTAGCTTACCCAAATAGGAGCACAGTGTGCTTAGAGAAAAAGGAAGCATGTAATCAGGAGAGATTCCATAAAGAGGAGCTGACAGGTACTAGCTCCCAAGGCGCAGGGGGAGAGGAACTGCACAGAGGAGCTGACAGAGAAACTGCAGAGAGAAGCTGCAAAGAGGACTGTGAGAGTCTAAGTGGAGAATCACAAGGGTATAGAAGGAGCTAGGACCCAACTCCTGGATACATCTACTAGCCAAGAAAGAGAAGGGAGTCTGTGAGAATAAGGGACTAGGAGGAGTATGGCAGTCCCAGTGAGAGAGGATAATGGACTAACATGAGTTGAATCCCAGAGAGAGAGAGAGAGAGAGAGAGAGAGAGAGAGAGAGAGAGAGAGAGAGAGAGAGAGAGAGAGGGGGGGGGGAGACTGTTGTTGGCATGAGACTGAAGATTTGTAACAGATTAGACACATTCGAGGGAACAAGCATGAGAAAAGATCTACAAAAATTAGAAGAATGGTCTAATGCTTAGCAGTTAAGATTTAATGCAAAAAAGTGCAGAGTGATGCACTTGGGATACAGAAATACAAAGGAGCTATATGCGATAGAAGATGAGGGACTGATGTGCATGGATCAGGAGAGGGACCTTAGAATGACAGTGTCTTAGGATCTCAAAGTGGCAAAACAATATGACAAGGCGGTGACCAGAGCCATACGTTTGTTAGGCTGCATATGGAGAGTCATAATCTCCTGTACAAGTCATTGGTGAGGCCTGGCTTGGAGTATTGTATTCAGTTTTGGAGACCGTACTTTGCAAAGGATATAAAAAGACTTGAAACGGTTCAGAGGAAGTTGACCAAATTGATATGAGGCCAAAAGATGTATGAGAAAAGACCTGAAGACGTAAATATGTATATCTTAGAGGAAAAGAGGGAGAGTTATGATACAGGTGTTAAATACTTAGAGCATTAATGAACAAGCAGGGAACAAATGGAGAAGCTGTAGAAGTAGATGACATTAAAAAAGCTACAATGAGGTAAAGTCAAAAGCAGTGCTGGGGAATATTTTTTCACAGAGAGGGTGGTGGATGTTTGGAATGTCCTTCAGATGAAGGTGGTAGAGGAAAAAGCAGTGTTGGAATTCGAAAAGGCATGGGACCGAGGATCACTATACATCAAGAGGATAGAGTAAAAGTAAACTTAAATAACTTCTACACTTCAAAAATAGATGGGGTAACCTGCACAAAGCAGTAGGTAGAACCCTAAACAACGGCATAGAGGGGGAAAACCTGCACAGAGCGGTGGGTACAGCCCTACAATTCTAGCCACTTCACTGGGCCGACTAGCTGGTCTTTACCTTCCACCATAAATATTACTATGATTGCACTAATTACTACTATAGAGGCAAGGAACTGGGGTCCAATCTGCGTCCCAAAGTGTTTCTGCACTGCTACTAAAGTGGAGAGGAGCATGGGTCCTTCCCAGGTCCCTAATACTGGTAATAAAGAGGAGAAAAGAGCTGAGGAGGAGAGAGAGAAAGAGGTGAGACACACAGGCGTCTAACTAAATGCAGAATCCTGGAGAGAGAAGTGAGCAGGGTTCAGCACCTTTCCTGCAAAGGACACTGCTTAAGGGAGCAACTAATAACTGTGAACAAATTTCAGATTTTGTGCTGTCATTTAACATTGTACTGTATGTCTGATTATTTCATTGCCCTGTGTATATTTTTGTTTGTCTGGGGAATGCCCAGTAAATGGGTGTTTTTATGAAGAGTGTGATTGCATAGATATCTGCCATTTTTGATCTGTATCTGGCCTCTGGGGTCACCCTCAGGCCTACCCATGCAGGTCACCTGCTACACATGTCTTTACTAGAATAGCAGTTTGCACATTTCAACAGGATTTTACTCAATGATAATCTGAAAGCAGGAACATTTCATTACTAGTATTGACCAGCCAAGTGGATTGTGAGCAGGGCTGACCAAAGGGTATCTACTGCCTGAGGCAAACTTTCAGCCATAATGTCCTCCCCCTCAGGGCATCTCAGGGTCCTGCACCCCCCTGGGGCAGCCCAGGCCCCCGTAGTCCAGCACCTTTTCCACCTCCATATGACCTTGTAGTCCAGCATATTTTCTTTCCTTCTCCATCACCCAGGTGTCTAATCTATCCTTCCCTTCCTTAAGCCTGCCCCACCCCCATCCAAGGTGTTCAGCATTTCCCTTTACTCCTCACCTGCTGTTGGCATGGCCATAAGCCTTGAAATACCTGCACACATGTGCACGCTCATGGCCTTATGCTCCCACCCCCTCCGACAGTAAGTTTTCATTAGAGGAGATGGGACTGGCAGGATATGTCTGCAGGCATGCACGCTCATGCAGGTGTTGAAAGGCTGCATCTATGCCAACAGCAGCCTGTTCTGGTCCTGTCTTGAAGAATGTGGAGGGGCCGTGATGCTGCCCTCGAAGCCTGATGCCCTAGGCAGATGTCTGTCTGGTGTTTGGTATGACCCTTGTTGAGAACTCTCAAAGGATGAACCCTAAACTTCAACATTAGCAAATAGATAATGTCTGGTATAGATGCTATTGCTCCATTAAGGATTTTATAAACCATAAGACAAGCCACTTAAAACTCCAGGGACTCAGTTTATCTAATCTGAAATTGGAAAGCAGGAAATGGTGAATAGCTATTAGGAAGGGTGACAAATACAAAAAAAAAATAATCACCATTTTATAACTGGAGCAGAGGCCTACTTGTTGATTTTTGGGTTGCTGCTCTTTTACTTCACTGAGTCCTGCAGACCACTGCTGCCTGCTTATTCTCACAACTCCCCCAGCACTTTCATGATTCACCTCTTCTTGCATCACTATCCCAGCTCCCTAACAAGTTTTGCTTCCTCTATAAACTACTCATGCTCATCTTCAAATGCATTCATTCCTTTTTCTCCTCTGCTATTATCATCTTTCATTTTGTCCTGCTCACAAGCTGTGCTCCTTTATTTTTACTGTCTGTTCATCCTATCAGTCATCTTTTGCTTCTTCATTTACCCTGACTTGCCCTTCATCCTTTAGATCACCTCTTTACAAATATTCATCCTCCTTCTATCCCTTTTAAGTGGAAACTAACAACCCCCCCCCCCAAAAAAAAAAACCCACACATCTTCAGCCTTGCTTTTGCTGTACACCACTATTTTCTGAAGTAAACTAAATGTATTCTTAACTTTATAAAATAGGCAGTAGTGACGTGCAAACAAATGTGCATTAATGTGTGAATTTATAAAACTACCTTTCCCAGGTGTAAATAACCAGTTTCTGATTACACTTGCTGCATAGCATTTTAACATTTAACTCATGCCTTTTCGTTGGAAGCTCAAGGCAAGATACATTCAGGGACAGTAGGTATTTCCCTGTTCCAGAGGGTTTGCAATCTAATGGTTCAATATTTAGTCACAGCGCTCACTGATTTTTTTTAAACAATGGCTACTGTGGCTAAATTAAATCCAAATATTCAAGGCTGGTATCCAGATCTGCAGCACAGCTATATGGATAATCTATCGGAACAGCCTTTTGCTGTTATAAATTATGCAAATAGCTGTCGGTATTGTATCACTGAGAATTGCCACTCTGCAGATAGTCTGCTGCTCCTGCCTCGATAGTGCTGAGGTGATCAGACAGAACTTTCAATGGCATTATCCCTACAGTGCCGCTGAATATTTCCTTTAGTGGTACTTTCTCCTATCTCAGCCATTGGCAGCACCCCATCAGATCTACTTCATTCAGAAGGTAACTGTATAGAGTGACACCTCTTTAATGCACAACTTGCCATGTATCTATTGCTCCTATTTTATAAAGTCAAGTGCACATACTTAACTTCATAAAATAGGGGCATATGTGGTGGGATAAGTGCAGCAAATCTAGGCCCAATCAGTTACACCTAGGTTCTTAAGGAATTCATTGAAACTATAGTATTTTATAACTTCCATGCATAAGTTATAACATTTTATAACATATACACATAGATTTGCGCTCCACCAAAGCTCTGGTCCTATTTACGTCCATAGTGAAAGTAGCGCCATTGGTCTGATATATATTCTTCTAGACCACCTAACGTAGAGTATGTGTGTAAGAGCCTATCCATGTATGTGAGTCATTGAAAATATGTCATTTACATGCATTTATGTGGCTTCTTATAAAATGACCTCTTATAGGTGAAGAGGCTCTAAGCACACCATAAGATAAACTTACCTCCAGCCCACCCATGCATCTTAAAGGGAAACGGTGTGTCAGGGTGCTATGGCTCAGAATGAGCTGTTTTTGTGAGAAACTACTGCTGGTACAAATGAAGAGGAGGTACCCCTTCCATACTACTGTATCTTTAGAAGGAAACCTGCTTTCTCCCAACTCCTGCACCTAAAGGTGATGAAATGCTAAATCTGGTCTTAGCTGTGCTCTGTATAGCATCCTGTTAACTGCTGGTGATCAGTTTACTAAATGCCTGAACCAAGAATGAACACTGACATAAGCAGTAACAGAGCTGCAGTCAGCAAGCAAGTGCCTCTTGAGAGTTGATGTCATTTAGGTCTACTGTTGCTGTTTGAATTAGCTATCATCAGAGTCAGGTGAACGACCAAGTCATTTGTTCTATCACTTGCTATCTCTTCAAAGTGTACTGAGTATTCCTGGAGTACATACTCACTTGAGAATAACTGACAAGTTAATAGCATCTAAGATAAATCACAAACTTCCTAAATAATGTGTACTAACATGTGCTTTTAATGCTTTTGTTGTATAACATTTAACATGGTTTTTATTAAAACAGATAACGTATTCAATAAATGCCAGGTAAAGCTACTTTTACCGTAACTGTTAATACACATATGATGGAGAACCAAAAAAGGTATCAAGGAACTTTGTACCCCAATGTCTCCCCTCCTTCCTCTTTTAGGGGAGGTGATTCAATGACTAAAGATTCACCCCTTAAATCTTCTGTAACACTGGAAAACAAATTTGTTCAAAAGTTTTGCTTCCTGAAAAATATTTGCTGATTATGATAGACAGCTTCAAGCTGAACACAAATATAATTTCAGGTTGACTGTATCACGGTAGGAATTTGGAGAAACATGAAATTAAATTTTGACTGAATTTAGCATGTTTAATTGCATAGTGATGCTGACATATTGCACTAGTTCATCTAAGCTAAAAATGTTTTGCTCCTGATTCTCATTTGCACTCGACATCTGATGCATCTCTTCTCGGTGTCTAACAGTAGTTGGCCAGCACTGATAGGTTCCATTTCTCCTGATTCCACTATTCCATTGTCGCAATGTCCTGGTGAAAGCTTTCACCATGTTTGTCGCTAACTGCACCAAGATTAGCAGGGAAGAAATCTATGTGTGAATGCAGAAAATGAATCTTCAGTGATATGTTGCACATCATGGTTTTTAATGCTTGAAGCATTTTGTCAACCAGCTGAATGTAGTTTGGTTCCCTGTAATTGCCCAGAAATCTCTCAGCAACTTCCCTTAATGCCTTCCATGCGATTTACTCAGGCCCCATTTTCAGATCTTCGAAATGCTTGTCATTGATGACGTGTCTGACTTATGGATGCACAAAAATGCTTTCCTTAATCTTCGCATTAGTTATTCTTTGAAACGCCTGTCTCAAATATCAAAATCATTCACCTTCCTTGTTCATCTTTTTCATGAAGTTTTTCATCAGTCTGAGTTTTATATGAAGAGGAAGCAAAAATATCTTACTTATGTCGACAAGTGGTTCATGTGCCACATTTTTCTGTCCTGTAACTAAACATTTACGGAGTAGCCAGTTCTTTTTAATGTAATAATACTCTCTAGCACGGGAGCCCCATTCGCAAATGAAACAACAGTACTTGGCATATCTGAGCTGTATTCCTAATAGCAGTGCTACTACTTTTAGATCACCACAGATGTTCCAGTTGTAGTTGTTGTATTGTATGTGTTTCAACAACAGTTCCATGTTTTCATAGGTTTCTTTCATGTGCGTTGCATAGGCAATAGGTATTGAAGGTGGATATCGCCATTGTGTAACAAGACAGCTTTCAGGCTTAGCAGTGACGAATTCATAAAAAGGTGCCATTGTTGTGTGTCATGCTCACAACCCAAAGCCATGAATAACCCATCAATGTCAGTGCAGAAATTGAGGTTGTCAACCTGCACAAATAAATTTTTCATATCTTATTGAATAGTCCAAAAGACATAAATTTTTGTACCTGGTGACAGCAAACCCCATCCTTGCAATCTTGAACCAAGTAGTTTAGCTTTTGTTTTTGACAAACCTAAGTCCCTCATCAGATTATTCAATTCTGACTGTTATCAGATGAGGCACACCGGACATAAACAGTTCAAAATCTGGATCAATGTCATTTTCCATGTCTGGTCTGTGTATTGTGACATCTTTGTATGCCTCATTTAGGCTCCATGTCTCAGGCGTCTTCAGTACTGGCATACTGTTGTCATGCAGCACTGGACTCGTGGATGAAGGCAGACTGGGGTATTCAATAGATGTCTTATTTTTAGCAGAGAAACCAGATACATTGGTCAGACAGAAGTAACAGTTTGTCATGTGATCCTTCTGTGCTCGCTATATCATTGTGACTGCAAACAGCACTAACTTCTGAGTATCTCTGAGCTCAGGAAGTGGGGGAAGTGAAAGCATTCTTGGAAAGAGAAGAACCAGAGCTTGAGTACCCAAAAGTTGCAGAATCATTGACCACAAGGAAGCGAAGAGTAGTGGTGGTTGGTGACTATTTTCTGAGGGTTACTGAGGCATTCATCTGCTGACCAGACTTGATGTCCAGAGAGGCATGCTGTCTTCCAGGTGCCAAAATCTGAGATGTTACAGAGAGTTTGCCAAGACTCATCAATCCCACTGACTATTACCTGATGTTGCTCATCCATCTCAGCATAAATGATACTGCCAGGTATCCCTATGAGCATATCAAAAGTGACTTCATGGCTCTGGAAGAGAGGGTGAAGCAGTAAGGGACACAAGTGGTATTCTCTTCAATCCTCTCTTTTGAGGATAAAGGCCAAGGCAGAGAAGCTCATATCCTGGAGATAAATGCATGGCTGTGTGTAGGGTGTCATTGAAAGTGTTTTGGTTTCCTGGACCATGGGATGCAGTTCCAAGGGCTGAAGAGCAGGGCTGGCATCCATCTGTCCAAGAAAGGTTGACATGTCTTCAGTAGCAGACTGGGAAATAAGATCCTAGATGTTGAGGATTTAATGAGAGAGGCAGACTTTGATTTAGTGACAGTAACAGAGACATGGTTCACAGACAAACATGATTAGGATGTAACTATACTAGGCTATACTTTATTTAGAAAGGACAGGGGAGGAAGAAGGGGAGGAGGAGTGGCACTATATGAAAAAATAATATTAAAGTTATGGAACTACAGAGCTTAAAGGGAGAGATGAGGCACTGCGGGCTAAACTAGTAAGGGGGAAAGAGAAATCCATTTGTATTGGAGTGATATACAGACCTCCCTCACAGGGAAAAGAGGTGGACAGAGAGTTAATTGAAGAAATACACAGCATTGCCAGGAAAGGGGAAGTGCTACTGATAGTCTTGAAGGACTAGAAAAGGGGACTGCTACTTCTGGAGAGAGATCTGCAATTGTGAGAATATTCTTCTAGGAATTTTTCTGAAGGGAATTATTTGGATTAAAGCTGATTAATCTGTGAACCCAGTGTATTGTTAAATCAGTCAGGGCCTAGTAGCAGCAGTTTAAGTTTAAATTTAAAACACAGCTTTCTGGTTAGATTTAGAACCCAGCAGAGAGCTTGTAGTTTAAATTTAATACTCACTTAGGGCCTAGTAGCAGCAAAGTGCTTTTAGTTTAAATTTAAAACACAGAAGAGAGCTTTCTGGTTAAATTTAGAACCCAGAGAGCTTCTAGTTTAAATTTCATAGTAAGTCAGATCCTAGCAGCAGCAAAGAGCTTTAATTTAAATCAAATCAGAATATAACTTAGCATAAAACGCAAAACAGGGTCAGTATTCTTTGAACAACAAATGAAGTCTTTTAGAGACCTTTACAAAGAGGCCTTCTACCTAGGGGCAAGAGATTTGTGAAACTTTTTAAATAGGTGTTAAAGCCAGGTGGTGGGTCAAAAGGCCATTTTGAAAGACTCCTTCTATCCAAGCAAGGACTGTTAATCACCTAGGAAGTTGGTCACAGCTTACCTTAGAAGCACAGGACAGGGTACTGTGTATCAGCCCTCTTTTAATGTCTTATTTCTCTCCCACCTTCCCCAACACCCTCTCACCCCTCGGATAATTGTAGCTTTATAGGTACTTACACATCTTAAAGGAAAGGAGGTGCTCTCAGGTGAAGCTTATTATCCAAATCAGTCATACACTAAAGACCTGAGATTAATTAAGCTTCAGGCAGGCCCATACCGATAGCAAAATGCACCCTGTGCGACTTGCAAATTGGGCGCCCCCCCCCCTGCACCACCATCTAGCCACTTCATGAGGGCAGGAGAGAAGAGGCACGCACCCGATGTGCAAGCCGCCTGCCGCCAGCACGCTAAGCGGGTCTTGTCACCAGAGAGACCAGACCTGCTTAGTGTGCCGTCAAAGACTTCAGGGGCACAGTTCGGCTCTCTGCCGTTGCCTGCCGCGCAACGGCAGAGAGCCGAAATGTGCCCCTGAAGTCTTTGCGCCATGTGCGGCAGCACCGCTCGCACATGGCTTGGGTCGGTCCTGGCTTCAGGTGAACAAGGTTTAATAAACATATTAGATATACTTTTATTAGTATAAGTATCCACAGCAACCCTTAGTAAGTAAAAAACTTAAAGATCTAAACACAAGCTTAAAAGTAAGATGCAGACAGCAGTCCAGCAGCGGGATGGGGGCTTTTCAGTCTTTTGCATTGAGTGTCACATGTATGATTTTCTCCCAGTTGGTGAGAGGTCTTACATGTGTATTAGCTGCAAGGAGCTCTTTGCTTTCAGAGAACGAGTCCGTTCTCTAGAGATTAGAGTAGCAGACGTGGAAGACATATGAAAGACAGAGAGATACATAGACGAGACCTACAGGGATATAGTCCTGAAGTCCTACCTCCAGTCTGGCAGCATCCCTGTTGCCATAGAGGAGAGAGGTCACGTGACAAGACAGCATCACCATGGTGTGGCAGGAAGTGATCCCGTAATCAAGTCCTGTCCTCCAGGTGAGGTAAAACCCTCTCACACTGAGGAAGTTTCTCCAGGGCCATGTGCCCATGAGGGAAGGGGTAGGACAGCCGTTATAGTTGGTGATTCGATCATTAAGCATGTAGATAGCTGGGTGGCTGATGGACGTGAGGATCGCTTGGTAACATGCCTGCCTGGTGCGAAAGTAGCGGACCTCACGCACCACATACAGCAGATAAGGTCTTAGATAGTGCTGGGGAGGAGTCTGCTGTCTTGGTACATGTCGGTACTAATGACGTAGGAAAATGTGGTAGGGAGGTTCTGGAGGCTAAATTTAGGTTTTTTGATAGGAAGTTGAAATCCAAAACTTCCAGGGTAGTGTTCTCCGAAATGCTTCCCGTTCCACGCGCAGGACCCAAAAGGCAGACAGAGCTCTGGAGTCGCAATGCATGGATGAGATGATGGTGCAAAGATGAGGGTTTTGGATTTTTTAGGAGCTGTGGAAAATTCTGAGGAAAGGAGGGGCTCTTCCGAAGGGATGGGTTTCACCTTAATCGGGATGTAACCAGGCTGCTGGCATTAACCTTTAAAAAGGAGATAGAGCACAAGAGTGCATGGTTCGGAAGAATGTATCCTTGAAGGATACTACCAAAAGTAGAGAGGTTGCAAAACCAAGTAAAGTAGCCCAAATGCCCTTGAGTATGGAGCAGGAAGAGTATAAAGATTGAAAAGTACCCATGCCTAACAATAGCCAAATTAATATGAATAAAATACAGTCTCTAAAATGCTTGCATGCAAATGCTAGAAGTTTAAAAAAGATGGGAGAGTTGGAATATTTAGTACTAAATGAGAGGTTAGATATGACTGGAATCTCAGAGACATGATGGAAGGAGGACACTATGATACCCGGGTACAAACTATATCGTAATGATAGGGCTGATCAAATTGGTGGAGGGATTGCTCTCTATGTTAGAGAGGGCATTGAGTCAGAAAGGATTAAAGTTTTGCAGGAAACAAAATTTGCTGTAGAATCTCTATGGATTGAAATTCCATGTAAAAAGGGGAAGGCAATGGCACTGGGGGTGTACTATCGACTGTCTGGCCAGAATGAACAAATGGATGATGAAATCCTCAAAGAAATCAAGTAAGCTAACAAAAGTTACAGCACAGTAATAACAATGGGTGATTTCAATTACACCGGTATCGACTGGGTCAGTGTCACTGCAGGACATGCTAGGGAGATAAAGTTCCTAGATGAAATAAATGACTGCTTCTTGGAGCAGATGGTTATTGAACCAACCAGAAGGGAAGCCATATTGGACCTAGTCCTTAGTGGAACACCAGATCTGGTGCAAGAGATAAGGGTGTTGTGGCCATCTGGCAATAGTGATCATAGCATGATCACGTTTGATTTAATTAGTGGAGGAGGGATGGTAAGGAAATCCACAGTACTACCTTTTAACTTTCGAAAAGGAGACTATGATAAAATGAGGAAAATAGTTAAGAAAAAACTAAAAGGAGCAGCTGAAAATTTTAAAGACTTACATCAAGCTTGGGTGTTGTTAAAAAATACTATCTTAGAAGCCCAGATCAGCTGTATTCCATGCTTTAAGAAAAATGGAAGGAAGTCCAAAAAACTGCCAGCATGGTTTAAAGGTGAGGTCAGAGATGATGTTGTTGTCAAAACAGCATCTTTCAGGAAATGGAAAAAAGAGAGAAACGACAAACTCGAAACAGCACAAGCACTGGCAAGTTAAAAACAAGGCATTGATAAGGCAGGCAAAGAATTTGAGAAGAAGCTTGCTGCGGAAGCAAAAACATGTAATAAAGACTTTTTCAAGTACTTTCGTAGCAAAAAACCTGTGAGAGAGTCAGTTGGTCCATTAGATGATAGAGGGGTTAAAGGGGCATTAAGAGACAACAAGGCGATAGTGGAGAGACTGAATAAATTCTTTGATTCAGCCTTTACTGAGGAAGATGTAGGGATGTTAGCTATAACTGAAGTGGTATTTAAAAGTGTGGAATAATTGAAGGAAATATCGATACATCGTGAAGATGTATTACAACTATTTGACAAACTGAAGAGTAGCAAATCACCTGGACCAGATGATATACATCCAAGGGTGTTGAAAGAACTGAAATATGAGATTGCAGACCTGCTATTAGTAATCTGTGACCTATCATTAAAATCATCTGTAATACCTGAAGATTGGAGGATGGCGAACGTAACGTCAATTTTTAAAAAGGGTTCCAGGGGTGATACGGGAAACTACATACTGGTGAGCCTGACATCAGTACTGGGAAAAATGGTAGAAACCATCATAAAGAACAAAATTGCTGAACATGTCATGCTTAATGGGAGACAGCCAAAAAGGCTTTAGACAAGGAAGATCTTGTCTTACTAATCTGTTATGTTTTTTTGAAGGTGTGAATAAACAGGAAGACAAAGGTGAGTCAGTTGATAGTGTATTTGGACTTTCAGAAAGCCTTTGACAAGGTCCCTCATCAGAGACTTTTGGCAAAACTAAAGAGTCATAGGATAGGAGGCAGTGTACTATTGTGGATCAGGAACTGGTTAAAAGATAGAAAGCAGAGGGTAGGGCTAAATGGCCAATTTTCCCAATGGAAAAAGGTGAATAGTGGTGTACCCCAGTGATCTGTAGTGGGTCTGCTGCTTTTTGACATATTCATAAGTGACCTGGAAAAGGGAATAACGAGTGAGGTTATCAAATTCGCAGATGACACAAAACTATTTAAAGCTGTTAAAACCCATGAGGATTGTGAAAAAATTGATAAATTGGAAGACTGGGCATCAAAATGGCAGATGAAATTTAACGTGGACAAGTGCAAAGTTATGCACCTAGGGAAGAACAACCCAAACTATGGTTACACGATGCAAGGTTCCACATTAGGAACCACCAATCAGGAAAAAGATTTAGGCATCATTGTGGATAACATGCTAAAACCCTCTGCCCAGTGTGCAGCGGTGGCCAAGAGAGTAAACAGAATGATAGGTATCATAAAGAGAGGAATGGAAAATTAAACAAAGGATATGATAATGCCTCTGTATTGTTCCATAGTGCGACGGCATCTTGAATATTGTGTGCAATTCTGGTCACTGTATCTTAAAAAGGATATAGTGTTATTAGAAAAGGTTCAGAGAAGAGCCATGAAAATGGTAAAGGGGATAGAAGGATACCCCTATGAAGAAAGGCTAAAAAGGTTAGGGCTCTTTAACCTGGAAAAGAGACGACTGAGGGGATATATGACAGAAGTCTAAATTGATAAACGGAGTGGAACGGGTAAACGTAGATTGATTGTTTATGTTATCAGAATATAGAAAGACTAGGGGACATGCAATGAAGCTACATGGTAAACTATTTAAGACTAATAAGAGAAAAAAATTTTCACTCAACGTGTAATCAAACTCTGGAATTTGTTACCGGAGGATGTAGTAAAGGCTGTTAGTGTAGCTGGGTTTAAAAAAGGTTTGCACAAGTTCCTGGAGGAAAGGTCCATACAACATTATTAAAAAGGGACCCAGGATATCAATGCTTGACCCAATACAAGCATTGTGGAACCTGTGTCTTTTGGGTAAACTGCTAGGTACGTATGACCTAGATTGGCCACTGTTGAAAACAGGATACTGGGCTTGATGGACCTTGGTCTGACCCAGTATGGCATATCTTATGTTCAAATGTTCTTATGGGATTTGAATATGCCAGATGTTGATTGGCACATCCCTGCTGCAGTATCATCTAGAAGTAAGGAGATCCTGGATTCTCTACAGGGAGAACTATTCAGGCAACTGGTAACGGAATCCACACATGAAGGGGCCATATTGTACTTGGTGCTTACCAATAGTGAAAGTGTCTCTGATGTTATAGTGGGAGATCATTTTGCTTCTAGTGATCACCAGAAGGTGTGGTTCAATAATAGAACTGGACTAATAAAATCCATTCAAAAGCGAGGGTCTTAGACTTTGGGAAAACTAACTTTGTCAAGATGGGCCAATACCTCAGGGAGTCGTTAGTGGGATGGGAACAGCTGGGGTTGTAGAAAAACAGTAGGCACAACTGAAAGGGGATATTTTAAGGGCAACCAACCTTTTTCTTAAAATGGTAAATAAAGGTAAAAGGAAAAGGAGAGCACTATGGTTTTTGAAAGAAGAAAGTGAAAAGGTGAAGAAAAAGAGGGATGCCTTCATGAAATACAAGAGATCACAGAGAGAGGAAGACAGGTATCTACATTTGGAAAAACTTAGAGAAGCTAGCAAAATAGGAAAGTAAAGACTGAAAAACAGGAGGAAATTGCTAATGCAATAAAAAGGGTGGGGGAAGACATTTTTCAGATATGTTAGTGAGAAGAGGAAGGGCAAAAGTGGTATTGCCAGATTCAAGGGTGAAGGGGAGGAATATGTAGAAGCTGATGAGGATAAAGTGGAATTGCTAAACCAATATTACTGTTCTATGTTCACAGATGAAGAACCAGGAGCAGGACCTCAGAAAACACCCACAAATAGGAACAGAAGCGAGGGACATCTTGAACAATTTTCAGAAGACTGTGTTTGTGAGGAACTAGCTAACTAGACAAAGCGATGGGACTGGATGGGATACACCCGAGAATACTGAGGGTACTTGGGGGCGTTCTAGCATCTCCACTGACTTACCTATTCAATGCCTCTTTGGAGTTGGGAGTGGTGCCAGAGTACTGTAGAGAGGCACATGTGGTCCCTTTACACAAAAGCAACATTACAGGCTAGCTAGTTTAACCTCGGTAGTGAGTAAATTATTGCAAGCGCTTCTGAAAGAGAAAATAGTGAGGTTTCTGGAATCCAATGGATTTCCGGATCCGAGGCAGCATGGATTCACTAAAGGCAGGTCTTGTCAGACAAATCTTATTGATTTCTTTGACTTGAAGACCAGGAAGTTGGACAGAGGGAGAGCCCTAGATGTGGTTCATTTAGATTTCAGTAAAGCTTTTGACACCATTCCTTACAGGTGACTTATAAACAAACTGAACATCCTAGGGATGTTCCCTAAAGTTACTGTTTGGGTTAGAAATTGGTTGAATTGGAGGCATCAAAGGCTACAGTTAAATGGAGCTACTGTAACTCTGAGGAGAAGGATGTTACCAGTGGTGTACCCCAGGGATCTGTTCTTGGTCTGATTCTTTTTAACATTTTTGTTATTGATATTGCGGAAGGGCTGTTGGGTAAGGTTTGCCTCTTTGTGTATAATACCAAAATCTGCAATAGAGTAGACACCCATGAAGGTGTAGATAACATGAGGAGGGATCTAGCTACAGTAAGCTTGAAGAATAGTCTAGAATTGGCAGCTGAGATTTAATGTCAAAAATGCAAAGTCATGCATTTGAGCTGCAGCAACCTAATGGAGCGATATAGTATAAGGGGTGAAGTACTTCTGTTCACAAAAGAAAAGCGAGACCTAGGTATGATTGTGTCTGATGATCTTAAAGTAGTTAAACAGGTGATGGTGAAAGCTAGAAAGATGCTTGAGTGCATAGGGAGAGGAATGGCTAGCAGAAAAAAGGAAATGATAGTGCCGCTGTATGTCTTTGCTGCAACCTCATTTGGAGTATTGTGTGCAATTCTGGAGACCACACCATCAAAGGATATAAATAGGTTGGAGTTGGTATAGAGGGTGGCTACTAAAATGGTAAGTGGTCTTTATTATAAAGCATATGAGGACAGGCTTAAGGATCTTAATATGCTTACTTTAGAGGAAAGGCGGGATAGAGGTGATATGATTGTGATGTTTACAGTAAATACCTCCCTGGCATAAATGCACAGGAAGAGATCCTCTTTTGATTGAAAGCAAGCTCTGCTATGAGGGGACATAGGATGAGGGTGAAAGGGGATAGACTCAGGAGTAATATGTGCAAATATTTCTTTACAGAAAGAGTGGTAGATTGCATGGAATAATCTCCCAGTGGAAGTGGTAGAGATGAGGACAGTATCTGAATTCAAAAAAAGCATGGGACAAACACAGAGGATCTCTAAAGGAAAAAAAGGGACTGTTGTAGTGGTAGATATGGAAGGACAGGCTAGATAGGCTATATGGTCTTTTTCTGCCATCATGTTTCTATGTTTCTAGGCTCTGAGATGGACAGCACATTTTGCACAGCAAATGAGAGGAGCCCAGGATTTGCTTTGATTACCAACTTTATAACTGAAGTAGAGCTCATATGCTTTCTTAATAAGTGCAGTCATGCTGCATCTTTGAGGCTTAAGTGTATCTGCACCACAAATGTAACAGAATGTATTACAGCTGTTGCGACATTGCTGTAATGAATTGTCATTTAGACAAAAAGCTCACATGAACATGCTATTATTAAGTACACAAACTGATATCAATGTCATGCATAGGATCTGTGTATGAAAGCTGCTTTTATAGCTTGTACTGCCAGCATCCATCCTGAATAAGCATGCCCACGCATTCCTGAGCATTAGCATTTCTTTTGAACATTGTGAGCATGCACTGAGTGCATGCCCATGCATGCCTGAACTAAACAAAACAGCTTACTTTCCAGGCAACATATCAGTAGACTTAAAATATGCAAGAAAATCACAAAAATAGATGATTGCAAAAAAATGGTGCATGATAGGAAAATTTCAATGTGATTTTCGTGATCAGCAACCGAAAATCCATAAGATACACCCAAAAGTGTTTAGGAAGCAAAATCGTTGTTGTCCATTGTAATCTCTCCTCACTCCAGCCCTGTTCATTCTAGGGCAACAAATGATACTAGCTGACTTGATACTCTACATGCCAGTAGAGAGCATCAGTTCAGCTGCAGTCATTTGATGCCTCAGAGGAAGTGGGGCAGGAGTGATACAAGATCACTCCTACTACCATCTGATTCTTTCAACACTTAAAATGTAGTAGTACCACTTGTAAGTAATATCTCCTGGATATACTGGGAACCCCAGAGAAAAAGGGTACTTTACAAATGCTCAGTAGTAGTAGTAGTAATAGGTTCTGAAGAACTGCGTATCAAAGCGGAAGGCAAGGAATCCTCAGAATTGGAAATCCTGTCCTGGGGGAGGGCTCTTTAAGACTCTGCAGAACAAAAGAAATTCCAGGAGGGAGGAGTTTGAAAGGGACAGGAAACAGGAAGTACAAAGATTCACAGAGAGGCTAGAGGAGGAAAGGAGAGATGAACAAGCAGATAATCCACTGGAGTCTATGGAGACATAGCTGGAAACTGAGGGCTCTGCAGAACCCATGGAAATATAGGCTATGGAACAGAACCTACCGGATGATAACAGTTTGTCAGACCTATCAGAGGACAATGAGATGCAGAAAAGTTAAAGGAAAAAAAACACACTTGCTTTTTGGGATTCTTTTATAACTCCTATGTGGGAAAGAAAAGACTGACTGTTGGTTATTTGGAGTTTTTGTTTTATTTGTTTTTGGCAGTGTGGGAGGGTCAGTGTGAAATGAAACACTGATAGGGTGGTTGCTCCCACAGCCTATTTATATATGTTTTTATATAGAACAGCCTTGGATACCCAAGCTGGAACTTTTCCTTTTGAGAGTTTAGAGCAGGGGTCCTCAAACTTTTTAAACAGGGGGCCAGTTCACTGTCCCTCAGACCGTTGGAGGGCCGGAATATAGTTTAAAAAAAAACTATGAACAAATTCCTATGCACACTGCACATATCTTATTTTGAAGTAAAACAAAACAAAACGGGAATAAATACAATATTTAAAATGAAGAACAAGTAAAGTTAAATCAACAAACTTACCAGTATTTCAATGGGAACTATGGGCCTGCTTTTGGCTAATGAGAGGGTCAATGTCCGGTTCCATATTTGTCACTGCTAGTCGTAACAAGTGATGCAAGTCCTAACCCCCCCATCAGCCCACTTGTAGTCTTAGTCCCCCACAGCCCATTACCTGTCCTAACCCCCCCATCAGCCCACTTCCAGTCTTAGCGCCCCCCATAGCCCATTACCTGTCCTAACCCCCCATCAGCCCACTTCCAGATCTTAGCCCCCCATAGCCCATTACCAGTCCTAACCCCCCCATCAGCCCACTTCCAGTCTTAGCCCCCCCATAGCCCATTACCAGTCCTAACCCCCCCATCAGCCCACTTGTAGTCTTAGCCCCCCATAGCCCATTGCCTGTCCTAACCCCTCCCATCAGCCCACTTACAGTCTTAGCTCCCCCCCATAGCCCATTACCAGTCCTAACCCCCCATCAGCCCACTTGTAGTCTTAGCCCCCCATAGCCCATTACTTGTCCTAACCCCCTCCCCCCCATCAGCCCACTTCCAGTCTTAGCCCCCCGCCAGTTCTAACCCCCTCCCCCCCCCCATCAGCCCAGCTAGGTTAAAAAAAAACCAAAAACCGTCTGCTGCTGCCGCTGCTGCCGTGGCAGCGGCAGAATCGAGCATCCCGCAGGGCCCCCCTGCTCCATGCGGCCTGTCCTCCATGCGGCTTCAGCGCGGGCTTTTCAGAGCCACGCGAAGGGAGAGTTTCCCTTTCTCACGGCTCTGTTAATCCCGCCGCGGGGCTGATTGGAAATCCCATCAGCCCCGCGGTGGGATTAACAGAGCCGCGAGAGGAGAAGCTCTCTCTCTTTGCGCGGCTCTGACAGCCAACACTGAGGCTGCATGGAGGACACTGCAGAGCAGGGGGGGGGGCCCTGCGGGATGCTCGATTCTGCCGCTGACACGGTGGCAGCGGCAGCGGCAGCAGCCAGTTTGTATTTTTTAAACCTAGCTGGGCTGATGCAAGACGTTTTTTGCGCGGGGCCCCCTGAAACCCGGGGCCCTGTGCAAAAAACATTCTTGCTCAATGGACGGGCCGGCCCTGGGTAGAGCCGCTCCTGAGGACAGGCAGCGGTGACAAAAACACCCGGCGGGCCAGATAAATGTCCTCGGTGGGCCGCATGTGGCCCGCGGGCCATAGTTTGAGGACCCCTGGTTTAGAGTTATAAATCAACAAGAGACTAAGGTTGACATAGGGAGCACCTCTTCCTCTAATTAATCAAGAGGAAAGGGGGAGGGGTCCTGGACAAATTGAATTGATAGACAGCTAAAGTTGCACAGTTTAAAAAACAAAGGTACTGCCCAGCTATCTCAACAGACTAAGTTTAGGCTGTGTTTGTGCTGGTTTTTTTTAATGTTATTTTGTTTGGACTTGGAGAATGGTGTTATGTTGTATCTGGGAGCATCTGACTTTCTTCAGGATTCCACACCCACGGGAGCAGAAGAGATCCCGACGCACTTAAAATGTAGTAGGAAGGCGGCTGGGCCTATGCTCTTGAAAATACTGCAGTTAGCTTCTTCTGTTGAGGTATGTTTGACAATACAAATTGTATTAAACCATTGTAATGAGCTGATTTATATGCATTTATAAACAACACAGCTTACCAACATTTTTCTTGCTTTAAGGGCATTCTTCATCCTCCCTTTTCACCCATCCTCTGTCACAAAAATAAATACCACTTCTCAAAAGCCATAAAAAACCCAAATACGATCTTTTGGAGATCAAAGGCTATAACTTTATGCAAGGTCTTCAATGATATGAAGATAGCTAAGCCCAATTAAATAAAAATCATATTTGCCCTGATTATCTGCAATGTTCCAATGCAATGAGTTATTTTAGGCACCTATAGGCATAAGTTGTCCAGACACTTCCTCCATGAAGGCACCCAACACACAACCCAACAGCAAAAATCCTACACAAGATATGGAGAGTGCTAAGTAAGCCCAGTGCATCCTAATATGTAAATATGAACATGTATGTCAGGACACACTTTGCACCAAATGCATTAAGAACCAGCCCCAATATTCCTGTCCTGGTCATCTCTACAAACATGCCTTAAACTGCTAGGGATGGACCTTCACCAAGTCCACAAAACCCCAAACTAACCTGACAGGTCCCCAAAGGAAGCATAATATTGCTGAGCAACAAATGTATGCCCTTTTCTTGCCTATGGCCTATAAGTGCACTCATTCTGCTGCTCTGCACTACCATTCCCCTCTTAGCTCCCCCTATACCCCTCCCCACCCCGTGAACACCACTCTTCTGTCAGATTGCTTCTATCTGTGTCATTCCCATCTACTGCCAAATGCAGACATTGCTCCCTTCACCTTGCTGCTCCATATGCCTGGAACAAACTACCTGAGTCTGTACATTATGCTTCGTCCCTGGCCCCTCTCAAATCCAGACTGAGCGCTCACCCCATTGGTGCCGCTGTTGGATCACATCTGCCTCAGCTCTCTTGTGTTTCCTGACCGTTCCCCCTGGATGCATCCTGTTCACAGCTGCTGTGTTGTCTGTCCTGACTAGATTGTAAGCTCCACTGAGCAGGGACCATCTGTTGCATGCGTCTGTGCAGCACTGTGTATGCCTTGTAGCATTATACAAATTATCAGTAGTAGTTATAGTAGTAGTAGTAGTAGGGCCTTCTACCTACGGCATCTGAGGCCCACCTTTCTGGTTACTGGCATTTTTCACAGCAGCTACACCTGTCCCATTGTGGTGTATGTTGGTCTGTATACATCTGCTACCTGTGGGGCAACCCTCTCTGCCTTCCCACAACTACCTTTGTGGCACTGCTTCCCTGGTGAGGGCTGTGTGGGCATAGGAGGTCCCTGTGCCATCACACCAAGTAGACATATTCCAGATATATCACCACTCTTGCAGCTGTCATTGATCCTAGCCTTGGTAGGGATGTAGGCCGCATGGATCAATCCAGGGAATGTTGCCACTATATCAGTCATGTCTTCCAGTGCCAGGCACAGCAGATATATGGCTGCCCTATCACACAGCCAACAATATCTGATCTAATTAGAGAACCCTATAATTTACAATCCAGAAGGGATCAGCATAGATTCCCTATGGTTAAATGTCAAAATATTTATATTCTCTTATATACCATGCTATTCTGCATCAGTGTGGTTTACATTGAACAAACTGAAATTACATTGAACAGGGCATTATAACTTGGAGATAACTATTTTACAGGGAACATGGGCTATGGAGGGTTAAGTGGCTTGCCCAAGACCACAAGGAGCACCTGTGGGACTAGAAACCCTAGTCCTTCCGGCCCAAGGTTGCTGTCCTCTAGTGGGATTTGAACCCCCAACCTGAAGTGCCTTGTCCCAACCACTAGGCCACTCCTCCACTCCAATAGTAAATATATCCCTGTCAATAGTAAGGACCCTCAGAATAAGGACATTCAGAAGTGCAAACATCTCTATTACATGATTTTATAACAGGGGCTCTACAGGTCAACCAACAGTAAGGATTTGAGGGTTTATTTTTATTAAATTGCTAGCTCACTGACTGGGAGCTCTTAAAAGGGTTTTTGTATATTTTTAAAGCAAGGCTACTTTCTTTTTGGTGCTTTAGTGGAAATTTCCTTGAGCAGAGTAGGTTGTTGAACTCTAGTAACCTCCTCAGCTTTGGGAACTGACACCTAATCAGGAGTTAGTGGGCCTGATTACCTGAGAGCAGGTGAGGCCTGCATAAAAGGCTCCAATGCCCTGCCCTGTTAAGGCTTTCCTAAAAGGGGCTCTACAGGTCAACCAACAGTAAAGATTTGAGCTTTTGTTTTTATTAAATTGCTAGCTCTCTGACTGGGAGCTCTTAAAAGGGTTTTGGAATATTTTTAAAGCAAGGTTACTTTCTTTTTGGTGCTTAGTAGAAATTTCCTTGAGCAGAGTAGGTTGTTGAACTCTAGTAATTTCCTCAGCTTTGGGAACTGCTAACACCTAATCAGGTGTTAGTTCCCTCCATACCCACCCCGACTCCAACTTACCCCTAGTGAGCAGTCTTGCTTTATAGGGCACCTCCCCATTTAACAAAGCACAGGGACTTGGACCAGCACATTTTGAATATAATTAAAGAGATTTAACTGCTTTTTCTCTGAAAGGACAGCTGGGAAACCGGCTGGTACTTGGTAGATCTCTCTCTTTTGCTTTAACAGATACCTAAGCTCCACGAACAGAGCAATGGCTGGGAAAAATCGTATCGCTAAAGCTGTTGCCCCATTACAGCTTCTGCCTCAGTCCAGACAGAGGTCCTAATACCATTTGAAGGACCAGTTCCATGTGCAGGGTGCCTGCATGCTAAAGCTCTGAGGAAACAAGTGGAGGAACTCAGAGAGGAGGTGGAGAGGCTGAGGAGCATTCAAGACAGTAAGAAGTACATTGATGAGATGCTTCTTGCAGCAACCAAGCTCTCCAGCAGAGGAGAAGATGGGTGCCAACAGAATGTCGATGGTTGGACACAAGTCACCAGGGCCTGCAAAATCACCAATCCAACTTCTCCAGCCCTTGAACTGAAGAACCATTATGCAGCCCTGGAAGTGGAGGAGGTGAAAGCATCCCTGAAAAGGGAAGAACCAGAGCTCAAGTACCCCAAACTTGCAGAATCAGTGACCACAAGGAAACGAAGGGTAGTGGTGGTCGGAGACTCTCTTCTGAGGGGTACTGAGGCGTCCATCTGCCGACCAGACTTGATGTCCAGAGAGGTATGCTGTCTGCCTGGTGCCAAAATCCAAGATGTTACAGAGAGCTTGCTGAGACTTATCAAGCCCACTGACTATTATCCAATGTTGCTAATCCATGTTGGAGCAAATGATACTACCAGGTATACCTTGGAATGTATCAAAAGTGAGTTCATGGCTCTGGGACAGAGGGTAAAGCAGTTAGGTGCACAGGTGGTGTTCTCTTCAATCCTCCCTTTTGAGGGTAAAGGCCATGGCAGAGAGGCTCACATACTGGAGATGAATGCATAGCTGCGTGGATGCTGTCATCAAGAGTGTTTTGGTTTCCTAGACCATGGGATGCTGTTCCAAGGGTTGCAGAGCAAAGATGGCATCCATCTGTCCAAGAAAGGTCAACGCGTCTTCGGTAGTAGACTGGCTAATCTACTGAAGAGGGCTTTAAACTAGATTCGTTGGGGATGAGTGAAGAAAGCCCCAAGGTAGGTGAAAGCCTCCAGGTATGTGATACTTTAAATACCTTTATGGAAATGGGTAACAGGAGTAACATATACAAAGCAGTGTGTATAAATGCCCGTAGCATGGGAAATAAGATCCCTGATGTTGAAGCTTTGGTGGGAGTGGCTGACTTGGATTTGGTGGCAGTTACAGAAACATGGTTCACAGAAAACCATGATTGGGATGTAACTATACCTGGCTATACTTTATTCAGAAAGAACAGGGTAGGAAGAAGGGGAGGAGGAGTGGCACTATATGTAAAAACTACTATTAAAGCTTTGGAATTACAGAGCTTAAAAGGGAAAGAGGAGGCATTGTGGGTTAAACTAGAAAGAGGAAAAGAAACATCTATTTGCATTGGTGTGATATAAAGACCTCCCTCACAAGAGGAAGAGGTGGACAAAGAGTTAATTGAAGAAATACGCAGCATTGCTAGGAAAGGGGAAGTGCTACTGATAGGAGATTTCAGTATGCCATACGTTGATTTGCATATTCCTGCTGCAGTATCATCTAGAAGTAAGGAGATCCTGGATTCTCTACAGGGAGAACTATTCTGGCAATTGGTAACAGACCCCACACGTGAAGGGGCCATACTGGACTGGGTGCTTACCAATGGTGAAAGTGTTTCTGATGTTGTAGTGGGAGATCATTTTGCATCCAGTGATCACCAGATAGTGTGGTTCAGTATTAGGACTAGGGCTGTTAGAATCCATTCAAAGGTGAGGATCTTAGACTTTAGGAAGGCTAACTTTTACCAAGATGGGCCAATACCTCAGGGAGTCATTAGTGGGATGGGAACAGCTGGGGGATGTAGAAAAACAGTGGGCAAAACTGAAAGGGGATATTTTAAGGGCAACCAATCTTTTTGTTAAAATGGTAAATAAAGGTGAAAGGAAAAGGAGACCGCTATGGTTTTCAAAAGAAGTATCTGAAAAAGTGAAGAAAAAGAGGGAGGCCTTCATGAAGTACAAGAGATCACAAAGAGAGGAAGAGAGGCAGCTGTATTTGGAAAAACTTAGAGAAGCTAGCAAAGTAGTCAGGAAGGCAAAGATTCAAAAGGAGGAGGAAATAGCCAATGCAATAAAATGGGGCGATAAGACATTTTTCAGATATATTAGTGAGAAGAGGAAGGGCAAAAGCGGTATTGTCAGATTCAAGGGTGCAGGGGAGGAATATGTAGAAGCTGATAAGGATAAAGCGGAATTGCTTAACAAATATTTCTGTTCTGTGTTCACAAATGAAGAACCAGGAGCAGGACCTCAGAAAACACCCACAAACAGGAACAGAAGCGAGGGACATCTTCAGCAATTTTCAGAAGACTGTGTTCGTGAGAAACTAGCTCAACTTAAAGTAGACAAAGCGATGGGACCGGATGGGATACACCCTAGAATACTGAGGGAACTTGGGGACGTTCTTGCAGCTCCACTGACTGACCTTTTCAATACCTCGTTGGAGTCGGGAGTGGTGCCAAAGGACTGGAGAGAGGCTCATGTGGTGCCTTTACACAAAATCGGAAGTAAGGATGTGGTTGAAAACTACAGGCCGGTTAGTTTAAATTTGGTGGTGAGTAAATTATTAGAAACGCAGCTGAAAGAGAAAATAGTGAGGTTTCTGGAGTCCAGCGGATTACAGGATCTGAGGCAGCATGGATTCACCAGAGGCAGGTCTTGTCAGACAAATCTGATTGATTTCTTTGACTGGGTGACCAGGGAGTTGGACCGAGGGAGAGCCCTAGATGTGGTGTATTTAGATTTCAGTTAAGCCTTTGACACTGTTCCTCACAGGCGACTTATAAACAAACTGAGCACCCTAAGGAGGGACCATAAATTTACTACTTGGGTTAGAAATTGGTTGGGTGGGAGGCGACAAAGAGTATAAGTAAATGGAGCTCACCCTGAGGAGAAGGATGTTACCAGTGGTGTGCCCCAGGGATCTGTCCTTGGTTCGATTCTTTTTAATATCTTTGTTAGTGATATAGCGGAAGCGCTGTCGGGTAAGGTTTGCCTCTTTGCGGATGATACCAAAATCTGCAATAGACACCCAGGAAGGTGTAGATAACATGAGGAGGGATCTAGCTAAGCTTGAAGAATGGTCTAGAATTTGGCAGCTGAGATTTAATGTTAAAAAATGTAAGGTCATGCATTTGGGCTGCAGCAATCCAAGGGAGCAATATAGTATAGGGGGTGAAGTACTTTTGTCCACTAAAGAAGAGCGGGCCCTAGGTGTGGTTGTGTCTGATGATCTTAAAGTAGCTAAACAGGTAGAAAAGGCGACGGCAAGAGCTAGAAGGATGCTTGGATGCATACAGAGAGGAATGGCTAGCAGAAAAAAGGAGGTGATAATGCCTCTGTATAAGTCTTTTTTGCAACCTCATTTGGAGTATAGTGTGCAATTCTGGAGACCGCACCTTCAAAAGGATGTGAACAGGATGGAGTCGGTGCAGAGGGTGGCTACTAAAATGATTAGTGGTCTTCATTATAAAGCATATGAGGACAGACTGAAGGATCTTAATATGTACACCTTAGAGGAAAGGCGGGATAGGGGTGATATGATTGAGATGTTTAAATACCTCCGAAGCATAAATGTTCAGGGAGAGAGCCTCCTTCAATTGAAAGCAAGTTCTGCTATGAGGGGACATGGGATGAGGGTGAAGGGAGATAGATTCAGGAGTGATATGTGGAAATATTTCTTTACGGAAAGAGTAGTGGATCCATGGAATAGTCTCCCAGTGAAGGTGGTAGAGATGTGGACATTAACTGAATTCAAAAAAGCATGGGACAAACACAAAGGATCTCTAAAGGTAAAAAGGGGACTGTTGTAAATATTGATATGGAAGGACATACTAGATAAGCCATGTGGTCTTTTTCTGTAGTCATATTTCTATGTTTCTTTTTTTTTTTTTTTTTTTTAATTTAAGAGTTTTCAAATACAACAAGAAAATAGCTGATAACATTATTAAACAAGAAAAGTAAATTACAATCAAGAAACTATTCCCCCCACATAAAATGAAACACATCAAGGAGAGAATTGTCAAAAATTATTATAAGATCAATCAAGATACAAGAAAAAAAAGGGGAGATTAAACACCCCACAAAAAGGAGCTGAAAAACAATTAAATCATTCCCCCTCAACACTTATACCTCCCTCTGCTTTTAACTCCAAAAAAGATTTCAAGGCATTAACATCATTATACACATAAGTACGCCCAGCCAAGGTAATCACACAGCGACAAGGAAATTTAAGGAAAAAGGTCGCCCCCAATGCCAACACCTGAGATTTCAACAGCAGAAACTGCTTACGCCTTAACTGCGTGTGACGACAGACATCTGGGAAGACTTGAATGGACTGACCACAAAATAAATTAGCTCGATACTTAAAGTATGCTCTCAAAACCCGCAGTTTGGCAGATTCAGAAATAAAATGAACTACCAAAGTGTTACGTTTTGAGATATTGTCCATTGAGTCTTCCAAGAAGGCTGTTAAATTTTGATCCACTGAAGAGGGTGAAGGGGTCGAAGCCCCTACAACCCGAGGAGTGGACGAAGAACCCTGAGGCAAATAATACATATGAACTGTATGGACCGTATGAAAGTCCCCATCCAAATGCAAAATCTCCAAAAAGTATTTACCCAACAATATGTCAGAGGACATTAGGTGTGTCATAGGAAAATTAAGAAAACATAGATTGCTTGCTCTAGCACGATTCTCAAGAGCCTCTAGCCGGAAGGAGATAGCTGAGGAATCACGAATAAAGGCCAAATCAGAAGTACGGCTAGATTGGACCTGAGAATTAGTGCTATCAGCAAGTTTTACTACAGAACCTAACTGGTTATCCATAAACTGTAATTTATCCACAACATCTTGGGAAAATTTACACAAAGAGGACACAGTAGAGGTTAAACGTGTATCTATCTTTTGAATAGCAGACCATATATCATGCAAGGTTATCTCCCCCTTAGGAGAAACTAAACTTTCAGGTTCTACAACAGGTGGAAAAACAGGACATGGAAAAGGGGGAAACCACTCAAGGGGACTACCTGAGAGGGTAGAAGAAAGAGCAGGAAGAGGAAAGGGAGGAGGAGACCGGAGAACAGGACTCAAAGAGGCCTCCTCCGGAGAACGATTACCAGGCAGCAAAACAGTCACGTGTTTGTCCATAGGGCCCGCCGCTTTCCTCTCTGTAGCACCAGCCCCCGATTTTTCATCCAACTTCGCTTTCCTTTTGCCCATGATGCTGTAATCGGCTCCAAGATGGACACACCACACGACACCTCACGTGCGCCGAAGGGGCGCCAAAGGGGCGTAACCTGCCCCTTGAGCCACGCCCCTTTAGGCCACGCCACGCAGGCCGCGACACGCAGCCGCGTGTAAACACCGGAGGGTTTTATGGGGCACAGCAGGGTCCTCCGGGCCAAGGCACGTCCTCCTCCCGCCTGTCCCGATCACACGCCAGCCGCCTCCTGGTCTCGCTGCGCTGAACCGTGCAGGTGGAAAGCACGGCAGCTCCCTCACAGCGACGCTTCTCTCACTACTTTTCCAAAACCGGAGGGCTTTATGGGGCACAGCAGGGTCCTCCGGGCCAAGGCACGTCCTCCTCCCGCCTGTCCCGATCACACGCCAGCCGCCTCCTGGTCTCGCTGCGCTGAACCGTGCAGGTGGAAAGCACGGCAGCTCCCTCACAGCGACGCTTCTCTCACTACTTTTCCAAAACCGGAGGGCTTTATGGGGCACAGCAGGGTCCTCCGGGCCAAGGCACGTCCTCCTCCCGCCTGTCCCGATCACACGCCAGCCGCCTCCTGGTCTCGCTGCGCTGAACCATGCAGGTGGAAAGCACGGCAGCTCCCTCACAGCGACGCTTCTCTCCATATTTCTATGTTTCTATGTTTCTATGCTCAACAGTAACACCATTGGTCCCACAAAAATATGGATTACAGGCATGCATTATTGCTATTTCCGCTGTTGAGTGCTCTTATTTGGAGGGTTTCTTATTATTGACAGGGATATGTTTTGAAATATAGCTATTGTGAACTCTCTGAGTTTGACTGTCCAATCACATTGGCACCTGGTGATGCTGCAGTCATCCTTATGGTACAGGTACTGGCCAGGCTTTTATGTCCCCCAAAGTGCAGATGAGCATACCAGATCCCCCCATGCACCCCTCAAACCATACACACACATACACTCTCACTTTCTGTCACAAAGACATGATTCTGTCAAAAAGATGTCCTGAACCTATACATAACATCTATGACATAACATAATGGCATGGGATACCAGGACTTCAAATATGATCTCCGTTTCTCACCCAAAAAGGAATCCTTTCCCTGATTACGCCCATACTATCCCTACATCAGCAGTCCCATTTTTCAGAACAAGGGAATTGTTAGGGTCCCATGGATTGACTCCTTTAGCACAAACAGCACATACGTGCATAGTTTGAATAAACACTATTACTCTTCTTAATACTTCTGTAAGGGTGTTTATAAATGTTTCTTTACCTTATAACATTCCCTCACCTCTGCACCCTGTACCTTAAGACTGCATCTTGTATTTTTCCAGACTGCAGTCACACCATTTCAATATGAGACGAATTGCCGAGCACAACAGAATAGTTTCTAAGTCCTTGCCTTATACTACGTTTCAGCAGGAATAACATGGACCTTTCTGGGAAACGTTTTATATGTATGCGAACCTTTTCTGAATACGCCTTTTACATTTCCACAGACGACCATACCCCTGTTCCACCCTCTCCCACCCATGTTCTGAGATCCCCATGCTAGCGCCATGGACGTGCATGGCAAAAGTGTTTCGGAATATGTTCAGGGACATTTTTAGCACATCATTGTCCCTGCCGCATGTACAAGCTCTTTATTCTTGTTCTGTAATGATCCCCCTTGGGTACAAATATTTTATCAACAACCTCCAGCCTATCAATCATGCTGGGATCATACTCTAGGAGTAAAGGAAGAGGGCTTTTGCGAGAAAGTTAGGTGGTAGCAAAGTATTCATATCACTAAGTTTAGCAGAGATGCAAATGAAGATTTTAATGAGAATGTATCTTACTCCATACAGAATATCTAAGTGTCTCCCAACTGCTGGCGAGGTTGTGGCTCAATGGGAGCTTTCATTCATCTTTGGTGGGATTGCTCCCTTATAGGACCCTATTGGAGTGGAGGTACAGCTGATCATATCAGAGATAACTGAAGTAGAGCTACCCCTGAGGTATGAGGTTTTAGTTCTAAAAGGAGATGACGGTGGTTTATCATTCATTTCTTATTGTAGGCTGCGAGATGTGTGCTTGTCTGACATTGGAAGGATCCTACTCCACCAATGATGAGGGAATGATTATCCAAAGTGGAAGACATTTATGTTATGGAAAAATTAACACATCTGTTAAGTTTGAAGTTAACCTTCTTTTCTCTTATCTTGGCTCTCTACCTGTCATTTAGGGGGATGAAAGTAATTGATTTAGAGTTTTTAAGGCATGATAGTTGATATATGTTACGATTTTCTCTTTTTTTTTCTCTTGCCTGTCCTTTTCCTTGGTGAAGAAAAAAAGGGTGACCCTTCATAAAATACAAGAGATCGGAGGAAGTGACGTCATCCGGGTGATGGCCGCTTAGTCTGTAAGCTCCCGTCGGGACGCTGATAAAACGGCAAAAATTGCATTTTGTACCCCTTCCCACATGACGGTGCAGGTAATTGTGGAGCCCTGAAATGATGGCGATGTCAGCGAAGAAGAAGCTGGCTAAATATAAGTCCTCGTATGCGGAGGGTGAAGAGTGAAAGGCGCGGGGCCTGCCAGAGCAAATGGCTTCAGGAGAGGAATCGGAAGAAGAGTTTGAGCGGGCTGATGAGAGCTGCATGCGAGGTGATATCTGGGGATGGATGAGGTCCCTGAAACAAGAAATTATTGCCACTCGAGGTGAGATTAAAGAATCACTGGCTGACATTAAAATGGATGTGCGGGAGTTGGGACATAGAGTTGAAATGCTGGAGGAGCAGGTTGAGACGTCATTCTTGTTTTTGAGAGGACACTTTATGAAAGAAACAACGGCTGGGATTTTGAAGATAGCTGTTTTTGTACCATCTGATGCAGGGTTGGAGAACCCGAAACGCAGCGCTGGGTTATGGTTATGAATGTATAAAGCTCTGAAGACGTGTTTTCTCGTTGAAGCTGCCTGTGGAGTTTCTCTGATGAAGGGGGGCCTTCTTGTCAAAAATATTCCGAATGGTGAACATCTGCTGCAGGACCCCATTGCCAGCTAAGTCTTTGACCTTAAATTTCTTTGGTCTTTAAAAAAAAAAATTTTTTTCTTAGCACGGTGGCTCTTTGGGTCTGCTTTGTTCTCTTAAAAGACTGTTGAACTGATTGAATGAATAATAAAAAAGATTAAAGGGAGAAATCCGATTATATGAAGGGGTTCTCCGTCCCCTGATTTAATGGATGTTCCTACATTTAATTGTGATGTTTCATGTTGTAAGTGTTAGTATATGTTTGTCCTATTTATGAGATCTGATTTTTTGAACGGAGGAGCAGGTTGAGCAACAGGCGGTGAAAGACTCTGAGACAGGGGCCCAGTTGCAACGCATGCAAGTAGAGCAAGAACTGCTAAGAGACAAGTTGAAAGACCTTGAGAATCGCTCAAGGAGGAATAATTTATGGATCAGGGGTCTGCCGGAGACGGAGCCGTTTGCGGACGCAGCTGCAGTAGTTCAGAAGGTGTGTCTGTTTCTTCTACAAGGAGAAGGGGGCGCCAATGGGGGAGAGACTTTCTTGGTGGAGAGGGCCCACCAGGCGCTGGATCCACCGAGGGCTGGAAAGCCGAGGGACACTGTGGCCTGCATGACCTCCTACGCCCAGAAAGAGCGGGTGATTCGGGTGGCAGCGAGTAAGAGGACTTTCCTATGGGAAGGGCAGATGGTGGAAGTGTATCACGACCTCTCGGCAGGGACCCTGCAATGGAGGAGGGATATGAGACCGGCCACGCAGTACCTCCGGGCAGAGAAAGCAAAATATCGCTGGTTTTTCCCTTTTGCTCTGTTAATGGACATTAATGGCAAGGGGTTCAGAGTGCATACAGTGGAGGAGGCTTGGAAAATGCTGCGGCGAGAGGGTGCCCCTCATCTATCTGAACAGGCTGAGGCCCTGGACAATTCGGAAAGCAGAGGGGTCCATACTGGATGGGAGAGGATACCAGTGAAGGGCCAGCGTCTTAGGCGGAAGCCCGGAGGATTGGACAGAAGCGAGATTAATGGAGTGATCTCAAAAACCCTGAACACATGATACAGGGACTTTTGTATTATATGGTTTGGTTTCTGTCTTGGGGCAGCCGGGGGGGGGGGGGGGGGTAAGGAGATGTGGGTGGTTGATGTTGGAGATACTGGAGGGTGGAGAGAGTACTGTGGGGCTGATGGGCAGCAGGTCTAGGGTAATGTCTGTTAACTGTTTGTATTATTGATGACTGTGGGATGGGTGGTGATACAAGGGGAGAGGGGTAAAAAGGGGCCTTAAGACTTATGAGTGTGGGAGGGGGCAGATACAGCATCCCGGGGGAGGGGTCGCATCCTCGGATATTAGCGGAGAGGAGCTCTGTGTGAGGGGGGGAAGGGGGAGGGGGAGAGGAGGCATCTCTAATAGGGAGTAAGGGGGGTGGGAGACAGCAAATGGCTTCTGGTTTGAAGGTGGGGTGTATGAATGTGCAGGGGCTTAGCTCCCCACAGAAAAGGAAAATGCTGTGGAGAGAGTTCCGAGAGAAGCAGTGGCAAGTGGCATTTGTGCAGGAAACGCATCTGTGTCAGTGTGATGAGAGATTGTTGAATGCGGGCAACTACAAAGGATTTTTTGCAGCGGAAGGGGGGAACCATAGTTAAGCGGGAGTAGCAATATTCATTAGAAATAATGTCCCATTTACTTTGGGGGAGTGTTTTAGGAGGGTCGATGGGAGGGCAGTGGGGGTAACGAGTGAGATTGGGGGAGAAAGGGTGGTATGGTATATGGTCCAAATGCTGATTTGGGGGGATTTTGGGAGGATATGGGCAAGTGGTTGGAGGGGAAGGTTCAGGGAAAGCTTTTAGTAGGAGGGGACTGTAATATTGCGTTAGATGGTCACTCTGGGAAGGGAGGGATGAGAGACTTGGGTTCGAGGATTCTTCAGAAGTGGCTGCAGGATTATGAGTTAGAGGATTTATGACGCTTGGCCCACCCCCTGACCAGAGACTACCTTCTATTCGGCAGTACCTGCCACATATAGTAGGATTGATTACTTGTTTGGGGATGCTTACTGACAGGAGGCAATGGATAAAATACAGATAGGGGTGGCCACATGGTTGGATCATGCCCCAGTGGAGGCGTGGTTTGGTTCACCCTGGGAACCGGGACGGAGAATATTTTGGAGGTTGAATGATTACCTCCTTCATGGAGATGAGATTGTTCAGCGTTTGAAAACAGTGATTAGTGAGTATATAGCAATAATGATAATGGCGAAGTGACTACGGGGGTTCTATGGGACAGGTTAAAGGCAGTGGTGAGAGGCAACTTGATTCAGGTGGGGGCACAGCGGAAAAGGAAGAGGGAGGAGGAAGTTCAGCGCCTTACAGGTCTGCTGGGACAGTTGGAGAGGACCCATAAACAGAGGGGTGGTCTTAGGCTGAGGGGACAAATGGAGGAGATTCAACGGCAGCTAAATGCCCTTCAGTTGGAACGGATCTCCTTTCAGTTGGAGAGGGTAAGACAAAAGTATTACAAATTTTATAATAAAGCGGGCCGGCTTTTGAGTAATAAGTTATGGGCACAGCGAAGGAGACAGGCAATTGCAAAAATAAAAGGTTCCCGGGATGGAATGTTGTATAAAGCTAGGGACATTCGAGAGCAGTTTAGGGAGTATTACAAGAGCTTATGTGTGGCGGAGCCCTCAGGGGATGCGGCGGCTACTAGAGAGTATTTGCAAAATGTGGGAGAGGGGTGTACACGGTTGGAGAAGTCATTGGGGGAGGGGTTGGAAGCAGCTATTGACCTTGCAGAAGTGCTGAGTGCTATTAAGCGATTGGTGCACTGTTCCCTCTAAGCTGTGCGCGTGTGCACGCACACACACCTCGCCGAGCGAGCGCACATACTTTACAACATAGCGCACAAAAATTACCGCTCTGATTCTGATAGAAAACAACACAGACGTCTTAAAATTTGAAAGTTATGATTGTAATTACTAGAAATTTCCCGCTTCATTTAGTAATCGTCCATTTTCATTTAATTTGATTAAAATCAATGTGGTGTACATACTGTATTCTGACATGTAGTCAAATTTTAAAGTATATAACTCCGAGTGTCATTATGTGGTGCACTAAAATTTAACCTTCCTTCAAAAGCTGCACACAGCTGATATTTTATGCGCACACAGCCTACAGAAAATTAGAGGGAACATTGGATTGGTGCCCGGCAAGGCTCCGGGAATTGATGGTTTTATGGGACTGTTCTACAAAAAGATGTCGGGGGAACTGGAACCTATTTTACAGAGAGTGTTTAATGCTGTTTTGCAGGGGGAGGCCCTTCCGGCGTCAATGAATCAAGCTGCCATAGTGGTGATTCCCAAGCCAAGGAAGGATCCAACAGTTTGCAGATCGTATCGTCCCATATCATTCTTGAATATTGATGTAAAGATTTTGGCCATGGTGTTGGCAATGCGGTTGGGACCCTGTATGCCAGGGATGGTCCATCTGGACCAGTCCGGGTTTATTGAGGGGAGACCACTGGCGGATGGGATAAGGAGAGTTATCCAGTTGGGGTGGTTGGCGTGTAAGGAACAACAGTGGGCCATGTTTCTTTCGATTGATGCGAAAAGGTCTTTGATAGGGTGAATTTTGATTTTCTTATGGCAGTGCTAGATCATGTTGGGTTAGGTCCTAGGTTTTGTTCCTGGATAAAGGCAATGTACGCTTCCCCAGAGGCGGCGGTACAGGTTAATGGTGGGTATACCAAGTTTTTCTCCCTGGGGCGTGGTACGCAGCATGGCTGCCCACTGTCGCCATTGCTTTTTGCGCTGGTTATGGAACCACTGGCAGCCAGGATACGGTCCGTGAAGGATATTAAGGGAATAGAGGTGGGGCCACAACAGCATAAGATAGTTCTCTTTGCTGATGATTTGCTATTTACTCTGATACAACCGACTACTACCCTTCCTATTTTAATGCGGGAATTGCGGGAGTATGGTGGACTCTCGAGGTTTAAACTTAACTGGGATAAGACGGAAGCGATGTCGCTTACACTGCAACCTCAGGTGGTTAATATTCTGCAGGCCTCATTTCCATTTCGGTGGGCTATTAAGTCCATCCATTATCTGGGCGTACAGGTTACGGCGAATCCATTAGACCTCTATGATGCAAATTATCCTCTCCTATTTGGGCAATTAAGGAGGGATATGGCTAGATGGAGGGGGGTGAAGCTATCTTGGTTGGGGAAGATAGCAGCTCTAAAAATGAATTTGCTACCGCGCTTATTGTATTTGTTTCAATCATTGCCGGTGTGGATCAGTCAAAGGGAGTTGCATCAATTGCAGAGCCAAGTGCTTGCCTTTGTGTGGGGACATAGTAAGCCTTGTGTGAGTAGAAGGGTGATGTATGCTGGTCGAGAAGGCGGGGGATTGGGAGTACCTGACATGGGAAGATACTATCTGGCAGCACAGATGCGCCAGGTGTTTGAGTGGAGAGAGAAGGTAGGATCCTCCAAACGATTTAGTGAAGCGGAGCAATATTGGTAGGGGAGACTAGGTTGAAGTACTTACCCTGAATTGTGGGTCCTCCTCCGGGAGGGAGATGGCGGGAGAGCACTTTCATGTGGCACTTGTTTGAGCAATGGCCCAGGGCGAGGAGGAAGTTTGCCCCGGGGTCGGACTTTTCAGTTTTGGCTCCGGTACGGGTGACTCTGGGATTTATACTGGGAAGAGAGGGGGTTTTCAAGCGATGGGAGAGGGAGGAGCTAGATACTTTTGACAAATTTATAGATGAGGGGGAGTTGATGTCCTTTTCGGATCTCTGGGTGAAGTATTGCCTGCATAGTGGGGATTTTTTCCCTCACTTGCAGGTGAAACACTTCTTGCAACAAAAGGAAGTGCGAGAGAGTTGGGAAAGGGCTGCAGATGATAGGGTAGCATTGTGGCGGTGATGGGAGAGAACTAGAGGGTTGATAATCTTACTGTATAGAGGCTTAGGGGAGGGTACAAATGGGAAATATCTGCATCAGGGAGAGTGGGAGAGAGAGCTGGGAAGGGAGAAGGATGCACAGGAATGGAGGAGAGTGCATGTGAATATTGGGCATCAGGCACTGTCGGTGGCGGTGCAGGAGACCTCCTGTAAATTGCTCTATCTGTGGTATTACACACCGGTGCGTTTGCACAGGATGTTCCCCGGAGTGTCGGATCGGTATTGGAGGCAGTGGGGGGGGGGAGGGAACTTTATGCATATATGGTGGGAGTGTCCACTGGTCCAATTGTACTGGAGGGAGGTGGGAAA
The DNA here is from genome assembly GCA_033557465.1 of Ichthyophis bannanicus. Classification (NCBI taxonomy): domain Eukaryota; kingdom Metazoa; phylum Chordata; class Amphibia; order Gymnophiona; family Ichthyophiidae; genus Ichthyophis; species Ichthyophis bannanicus. The sequence goes on from CM066031.1 coordinate 1,298,165,155, forward strand.
GCAGCTTTTAGGGATATTTGGGGTGGATATTGAAATGGATGTGGGGTTTTGCCTGCTTGTAATGTGGCCTGAGGGAGTTATTAGGAAAAGTGGATGCCCAATAAGGGTGGGTATTCAAGCGGCCCGGAGCGAAATAGCTGGGGCTTGGAAGCAGGCTAGATTGCCGGAAATGGAGCAGTGGAAGAGTTGGCTGAGACGTATTGCTTTGATGGAGCAATTAACGGCAGTGCAGTGCCAGAAACAAGAGGGATTTAATCAAACATGGGCCCCTTTGATGGATTATTTAAAGAGATGAGATGTCTCAGGGAGGGGAGGGGAGGGGGAGAAGGGAGAAGGGAGGGGGAGAAGGGGATTGGAGGGTGAGGACCAGGGGACTAAGCATTTTTAAAAGTGGCTTTGGAATTAGTTGGTATGACATTGCTTGCAAATGGCTGTGGGTACCACCTTGTACTAATTTTGTTCTATGATATAATAGGATAAGGGGCTTATCCTTAAGTTCTCAATGTATATTCCTTTTTTTCTTTTTGTACATTGGTGAAAGTGGACCCACGCAAGGTCAAAGGTACTAATATGGAACAGAGTTTGTATTGGTTAAGCTTTAAAGGGTGTTTTATTGATTGTAGAGATGGGAAACTATTTGATATGTCATGGATGTATATGTCTGTTAGAAATAAGGGTCTCGTGTACGGTGCCACATAGTAGAGTGCCATTGGAGATTCTTTGTATTGTAACATTTCCTGTTTGGTGAAACCAATAAAAAAAATTAAATATATATAAAAAAATACAAGAGATCAATGAAAGAGGAAGGATCGATATTTGGAAAAGCTAAGAGAAGATAGGAAACTAGTCAGGAAAGCTAAGATACAAATGGAAGGAAAAAAAAAAGCCAATACAGTAAAGTGGGGGGGGGGGGGACAAAACATTTTTCAGATATGTTAGCAAGAAGAGGAAATGCAGAAGTGGTATTGTCAGACTGAAGGGTGAAGGGGAGAAATAAGTAGAATCTCATGAGGGAAAAGTAAAATTGCTTAACAAATATTTCTGTTCTGTGTTCATAGATAAAGGGCCAGGAGCAGGACCCCAGAAAACTCAAACAAATTAGAATAGAAGTGAGTTAGATCTTGAATGATTTTCAGAAGACTGTTCAGTTGGATCTTAATCCTTTTCCTTCTGTCTCCTTGCCTTCCCTATTGTACCCTTATTCTCATCTTTTATACTGTCTTGATTAGATGGTAAGCTTTGATGAGCAGGGACCATTTTATATATTTGTCTGTATAGCGCTGTGTATGCCTTGTAGCACTATCTAAATTATCAATAGTAGTACTAGTAGCAGTAGGAGTAGGAGTATGTGGTGGACATATTAGTAATCCCTGCCAGTAGTTCCTGTGTAATTTTACATCCTTAAAACGTTGGTGATTTGGCCAAGAAGCAGAAAAAAGAATCAAAATATGGTGGTTCAGTAAAGTACAAAATAGTTTTCTTCAAATAAATATGTTTATTTCAACCTAGTATCAGATCTCCCATTGATGTTCCTTATAAATTGTAATGTAATCTTGAATGCAAATGTCCAGACTCTGTTTTGAAGTAAACTTCTTAGAAATATTTGAGTTACCAGCTATTTTGATTACAGTATTAAGGTGCTGACACTTTGTACACACTGAGAAAGTGATTATTTTAATTTTGCCATCTGTAAGTTTTGACAGGGTTCCTCATGAGGGAAAAGAAAAATGACAGTTTACTACGAAGGTTTGTTTATTTGCAAAAGACTGTATATAACACAATATATCTTAAAATGATAAGAAAATAATGCATTTTCAACATGAGATTTGGGCAGATGATGAGAAGATATGAAAACGCTTAATTATGTCCTTCAGGGAAATAATGTCTAACAATAGATCTCATTCTAAGTCAGATCATATTAGTAACTTTAATGTTCATGAAAATATTATTAATAAAAAAGATCAGAGCCTTAAATATTAACTAGTTTAGATGAGGAACATTTCAGGTACATTTCAAGAATTAATTTAATTGGATGGTCTCAAGCTTCTACTACATGTCATAAAAAATGTAGAATTTTACAGTAATACCTAAGGGTTCTATCTACTAATATGCATGAACCAGGTAACGTGCATAAATGCACATTAATGTGCATTAATTTGAGTTAATGGCATTTGCATTATTTAACGTGCATTACATTTTATGAACGCACACATTAATCGGTTAAAACGCTTTAATAATTAAGGCCTAAAATTGCTAAGATGCAAGGGTTTTGCATTCATTTTATAGGGGTATGCTCAGCCAAAGTTTGGTTCAGGCTTATTTAAAATTCATCCCAGTTTTATGCACTTTTTCATATTTGTTTTACCCATTCATTTTTAGATGTGCATTGTAGGCGTGCAGGATCTTTTTTAAGCACACAGTCAATTGAATGCATGTTAATTCTAAGGTATACATACATGTACGTGATTTGCATGCACTTTCAGTTTTTAGGCACCCAAATGAACTAAAGGCATATTCACACCCCTATTGTTTTGAAACAATATGAAAAATGCAACAAAACGGACTTATTTCATTTCATGTTGGGGCATGTGTTGCAAAACTAGCACAGAAGTCTATGCTACCTTTAGGGGGCATGTGTGCCTATCCCCTTGCCATTAGAACATTGCTAATGCACCATACTGCACTAAGCAGCATTTGGATGCACTTACCACCATCCCTTGAGGTAGCGTTCAATGCACCCCTGCTAATGGCAACATTCACGGTTAGTACACGCCTAAAATGCCAGCGCTAAACAACAATGTGCTTTCCGCAGTGTACCATCAGTGCCCACATTCCATCTCTAACCCGCCCCGTCACATGCTACTCACTTAGCATAGAAATTTTAATGCAGGGCCATCTACTAACAGCATAGAAAACCCTGCATTAATAGTTAGCCAGTTAGCACATTTTAGTAAACAGGCCCCTTTGTTTCAAAATGAACTTCTGGGAAAGCCCTCCCCACAAACACCCACAGCATTTGTTTAACTCTTTTGTTAATGAAAAGGTTCCAAAGCAAAACAAATGAAGCAATATGTCGTCCTCCCGCCCCATAACAAATAAAACGAAATTATAGCTATGCACACCACTATTTATTTATTTAACAGGTTTCTCTATACCACTCTATCCGTCAATCAGAGCGGTTTACATTAAACAAAAACGTATACAGACAACAAGGGAGTGTATCGCAATGTTGACTACTACAATAAAACAGAGTCGATAACATAGTAACATACTTGTAAAACTTATAAACAAAAGAACTATATACAATACAGAGGACGGGTATGGGGAAGTAATAACTCAGCTTAGATAACTAAGACGGCAGTGTGTGTGTTAGCTAGTAGGATGTGGGTTGCATTATTTATGCATTACTTATGTGATGTGACCAATGTGTACATTGTAGAGGTGCGTCTTTAGCTTTTTGTGAAAGTCCTTGATGTCCACAGTGGTCCTGATGTCTTCTGGCAGGGAGTTCCATAGCGCTGGTGCAGAGAGGGAAAGCGCTGTAGCGGAGGTGGTCTGGTTGGATTTCTTGGAATCAGGTGGGGTGACGATCATATTCTTGTTGTTAGTTCTCCTGGGGCAGGTGCTGGTGTCTTGATTGATCAGTTCCTGTAGGATATTTGCAGAGGATTTGTGTAGGATCTTGAGTAATGTTTTGAACTTGGCCCGGGAGTGCATTGGGAGTCATTGTAATTGGTTAAGTGTGGGGGTAATGTGCTCTAGTTTGGAGCTGCTAGTAAGTATATGGGGGGCTGTGTTTTGTGCCAGTTGTAGGGAGTGGGTGGAGCGAGCTGCAGTAATACAAAATCAGTGTGACAATGGCTTGAAATACAGTGTGAAAGTGTTCCTGGCTGAGTTGTGGTTTTATATTATTGAGCAGTTTCATCTTATAATAGGCATTTGCAGTGATTTCCTTTGTGAGGCTGTAGCGTGAGGTTATAGTCTAAGATGACACCATAGTAACATAGTATATGATGGCAGCTAAAGACCAGTATGGTCCATCTAGTCTGCCCAGCAAGGCAGCAAGAGTAGATGCACCTGCCGCTCCGTGCAGGTGTCCCCTCCACATGCCTTTGTTTAGGGGTGTACCCACCGCTCCGTGTAGGTCACCCCTATTTGTTGAGATATAAGAGATAGTTATGCTTATTTTGATTTTATCATGTTGCTATAAAGGGATCCACTGTGTCTGTCCCATGCCATTTTGAATTCTGTCACTGTATTTGCCTCCGCCACTTCCATCAGGAGGGCATTCCAAGCATCCACTACCCTTTCAGTGAAAAAGTATTTTCTGACATTGCCTTTCAGATGCTTGACTTCTTTTTCTACCTTAATGGTATGGTGTAAAAGGCAGATTTCTTATGGGGGTGTGAATGCTGGCTCTCTAGTTAATGAATAATGCCTCTGTTTTGTTGAAGTTTACTGAGAGGTTATTGGTGCCTAGCCAGCCGATCATTTCTTCCATACAATTGGTTATGGGCAGGAGATGTCATATGGGCTATGAGATGTCATAGTGTAGCAGGAGATCTATTATCTCTTCGAAGTCTGTCCCTCCAACCCTCAGATGAAAACACAGAGACAGACTGGTATGCAAACACATGCTGTTTATTGTGCGCACAGTCTCAGGCAGAGCCGGCACCCTGAACAAAATGATCTGAGAGCCCAAGTGGCGTCACACACTGTCTTATATACAGTACATTTTCAAAATCATTCTACCTTCTCATTCGTCTCAGGTATCCCCTGTCCACCAATCAGTAGCCCCTGGGGGGGTGAGTTATCATAGAGCATTCCTGAGTGACCTGTCCAAACTGGTATGCTCTGGTCTGCTGGTTTCTGGGCGGGGGGTTATTGTGCTCAGGTTTGTTTCACTGCAGCTCAGGCCTGGGGGTGGGTGCCTACTGAAACCTCTATGTCTTCTCTTAGCAAGCTGATTATTATGTAAAACCTCATGGCTTTGGGGGAGGGTTACCCACAGCTATCTCCCTGGCTGCCTCACTCCCCCCTTTTTAAGTGAGTCCTCAACTGCTAGGGCGGTAGAGGGCAGCAGTACTAGAGGCAGGCCACAAGGGGGTATTGCAATTGCTGAAGCCCCAATGGCTTGTAGATTTCAGTTACTTTCTAAGAAAACAATAATAAAGGGATAACAATACAATCATTCACAAAAGCCTCCACGAGCCCCCAATCAGTCCAATAGTCCTCTTCCCATTCTCAGACAATTTAGTCCTGCCTCTCAGCAGTTCCTCAGGACCTCTCATTCTCATAGGCGAATATTTTGTCCCTTCTTTCAATGTCAAAAACAAAAATTGATCACCTTCCAGAACGATTTATACTAGCAGGTATCATCTATTAGAATTGTTATCGCCCCACTCTTAACCTATAGAGGTATAGTAATTTCTATTGTGAATGGCAACCAGATCTCAGACTGTACCAGAGCTAAATATCTAGTTTAGGATGAAATCCTAAACTCTTGCTCTCAGATTGCATCAATGATCCGTTATGTTGCCTTGTTGTTGCTATTTTTGTCAATTCTTATCCATTCATTAGCTGAATATTATCTTCTTTAAATGAAGCGAATGTACTGACGCTGTCTAGCCCGAAACAGATTTCATATATCGCCACTATGAATGCATTTTTAAATAGCGGCATAAAAATACTTATCTGGTTCGGTCAGCTTCCCCCAACGCCAACCAATGCGCCGTTGCGTTTCAATGGAATGTTTTATCAAGGGGTTATGTCCGTACCCAGCTTTCACATCAGTCTAGAAATGTAGAACGAATATATTAATAAAACTACCCTCTTCATAATGTCCATTTTTCATAAAATGACAATTCATATGTAAATCCTATTACTCAACTTAATTCACTTACTGTCGATTCAACCAAGGCTGTCGTCTTTGCTATGTTGTTCTTCACAATTTACTATTAAGACGCCGCGCATGCTCCTTGCGTGGCTGTGTCCTCTTATAGACCGAAATCATTGCTAATGATGCCCAGGTTGAGCATGCAAGTGAATCAGACCTAAAAGGTTAGCTCTAATAAGGAGCTTATACGAAAATCCCAAGGTATATTTGGAAGTAGTACGCTGCACTTGTGGCCGCATCCAGTGTTTATTAATTGCGATCCCGTTGATGACTCTCTCTGTCATTCATAAACAGGCTTTCCAATCTATTTGGAGATTCAGTCCTAAAGGCATGACAGATTGTAGGGTGAAAATCCATTTCTGTTCTTTATAGAGTAACAGTTGTTCTCGGGATTTTCTCCCTCTACCCTGCATCACTTGCTCAATGCAAAAACATTTCAACTCTTCAAAAGTATGCCGGAAATCAAGGCAATGAGCCACAATTGGCGCTTCCAAACGTTTGCATTTAAGTCTGCTGCGATGTTCCCGGATCCGTACCTGAAACGAACGTGTAGTTTGTCCTACATAAATCAGATTACACGGACACCGGATACAGTAAACCACATATGTTGAAGTGCAGGATGTCTTGCAGCACAAAGTATATCTTTGATCATGATATTCAAAGTGAATGCACTCTTCTGTAATTAAACAGATATTGCACTCCCCACATTTGTAATGACCTGTTTCATGTGTTTCCGCTATAGGGTCCAATGGTCTTAATACGGCTGGGCTCAGAAACTCTTTCAAGTTCTTCTGTCTGGTCCATACACATCGTATATTTTTATTTTCAAGACCCTTCGTGCTGTGAAGTACATTCTCATGTTTCCGAATGATGCGTTGTATCTGAACGCTATAGGGTGAATAACTGGTAATCAAATTGATCTTCCCTTCATCCTCAATCTGGCGAGGGGCTGAAGTCAATAAAGATTCCCTATTATTACAGAGTGCTCTCTTGTAAGCTCGTTCTATAATCCTTAAAGGATACCCACGTTCTTGAAATCGGGCTTTCAATCGGTCTGCTTGTCTCTTGAAATCTTTAACGTCATAACTACGACTTTTAAAATGACCCCGTTAGTGTACTTTAGTAAACATGCCCCTTGGTGTCGAGAGTGTTACCTTAGTCTATTCCATTATTCACATGCAGATATCCTAGGGTTTCTCCAGGATGGCCTGGATAAGAAATTACAAAATAAATAAAATAATCCCCCCCCCTCAAAAAAAAAGTAAACTCTGCAAGTGCTTCTAATACACATTTAAAAATGTTTCTATCATTGTGATTGGGTTTGTACCCAGGTATCACAATGAGGTCCCATTGGTTGCCCTCCTTCCACCAGATCTCTTTGCGATACCAATTATATCTAACCTCTCATTTAGTGCTAAATATTCTCCCATCTTATTTTTTAGACTTCTAGCAGTTACATAAAGGCATTTTAGAGGTTGCATTTTATTCATATTAATCTGGTTGTCAGTTGATAGGGGTAATTTGGAATCTTTCAGCTCTGTCTGCTCTGTACTTAAGGGCATCTGGATTACTTTTATCTTTATTGGAACCTCTCTGTTGGGATGCCCTAACTTCCCTCTTTTGCTAGTATCCTTATATCCTTCCAAATCATGCACTCTTGGGTGATTGTCGGCTTTCCCCTGTTATCTAGTTTAAAAGCTGGTGTCTGTACAGCAGGCTTCATCTCTGGCCCTTTTCAAATCCAAGCTGAAAACGTACCTCTTCGAGGCCACTTTTGGATTCTTATCCGCCTAGTCCCCTATGTGTTTTTGCTTACCACACCCCTAGATGTATGCTTGTCCTCAGCTGTTGTGCTGTCTTGAATAGATTGTAAGTACAATGAGCAGGAACTGTCTCTTACTAGTGTCAGTACAGCGCTGCATATACCTTGTGGCATTATACAAATGATCAGTGGTAGTAATAGGAGTAGTATAAATGTCATCACATCATTGTATTCCCATTGCTTGTCCAGCCATCTACCCTGCAGCTTCTACCAGCTACTGCACCATCTGGCAGCATCTGTGCACATAAAATGTTCAGAGGAATATACCAGCACATCATGTAGGGAGAATAGTAACATATGCACACATGAATAAGAGAGGCGGGATACAGGATCTCATTGTAGGCGACTCCTCCCTCTCCTCCACACACATCCAATAGATAGCTGAAACCTGCTGTTACTTTCTCTTTACCATCAGCACAATTTGCCCCTTCCTTTCTGAACACACAAAGATCCTTATCCACTCTCTAGTCACCTCCTGTCTAGACTATTGCAACCTCCTTCTTGCTGGTCTCCCTCTGAATCATCTCTCCCCACTTCAATTTGTTCAAAATTCAGCTTCAAGGCTAATCTTCCACCAGTGTCTCTATGCGGATGTCACCCCTCTTCTTAAATTACTTCACTGTCTCTCTATTTGTTTCTGTAGTCAGTTAAGACTTTTCCTACTGACCTATAGGCATTCATTTTGCTGCTCCTCACTACCTTTCCTCTCTTATCTCTTCCTATACACTTCTTCGGGATCTCCGCTCTTCTGGGCAGATCTCTTCTATCTGTGCCCTTCACTTCCACTGCCAAATCCAGATTTCTATCTTTCCATCTTGCTGTTCCTTATGCCTGGGAAATTCTATCACAGTCAGTATGTCAGGCTCCATCTCTGATCCTAATTAAATCTAGTTTAAAAACTCACCTCTTTGAGGCTGCTTTTGGATTCTGATCCCCTTAGTCTCCTGTTCGCCTCCAATGTGTTTCCTTACCATTCCCAAAGATATAGTCTAGTCCCCACTTGTATTGTCTGACTAGACTGCCAGTTCTGGTGAGTAAGGACTGTCTCTTACATGTCTCTGTACAGCGCTGGGTATGCCTCGTAGCGCTATAATATCTAGCACTGCTATGCCTCATAGCACTATGGTTAGTAGTAATAGTACTAACGACATATTTATTGAAGGTTGCACACAGACAAAGAGGTTCACTGATGGTTTTGAACATGTGGCATCATTCTGAAATCATAGATGCACATGAATCATTTTATTGCCACCCTGGACATGCCTTCATCATGCCCTATTGTGATATAGGTGTAATCACACCAGACGTGATAATTCGCTGCTTTATAAAATGGTGCTTGGGGCATGGATCTGCTTAGCATGTCTTATTGACCAGTTTCATATGTGCAAATCATGAATAAAGCTTCTAAAATGACCCCCAAAGTGTGTATCATTTGATGATGATAATTTGGAATCATTATCTCTGTTCCTTATTTAAATGCACTTGGGCTATTGCAGCCTTTATTACAACCTCTCTATTTGGATATAATTTTATTTATTTATTTAAACTTATTTTTATATTATCGTTCTACCATTCAAAGCAGTTTACAGCGAACCAGCATAATAACTAGGGATGTGCATTCATTTGAAACAAAGGGGTATGTTTACTAAACTGCGGTAATCGCAAATAACGCATGTTATGTAACGTTAACGATCGTTAGCGCGTCATAACGCGCGCTATGATGCACTAACAGCGCATCATAGCGCGTGTTATGACGCGCTAACGATCGTAATGCCCCGCGGCGCGTTAAAACACCGCAGAAGGTGGAGAGAGGGCGGAGAGAAGGGGTCAGTGGGCAGAGAGTGGGCGGGGAGAGGCTCCCTTCACACTAACGCGCTGATTTTCAGAGCTGAATTCCAACGCGAATGAAAACCTGCCCTTAAAGGCATATTAAAGGGAGAGAAACCATTTAAATGTCAGCAATGTACAGCCCAGGCAGGGAAACCAAAAAGAAGTGATAAGTGTGATACATGTGCACAGAACAAAAGGGCACAGAAAAACTGAAAATGACCCCAACAAACTGGAAAAAAACAATAACCAAGCTGGCCAATAGTGGTATCAATGAGAAACATCAACCCCTCCCCCCGCCGAGTAAGCACCATAGAACAGATATAAATCGTGGAAGGGTCCATACTCCGTCCCCATACAAAGTGAATGGGCCCACAGTGAAATAGCGCTGCTAAGGGTTTTCTCCACCATCAGACAGGGTTCCTATGGTGTGGACATGTCCCGCAACAGCAGGGCGGGCATGTCAGAATGGAAACTGGACAGATGCCGGAGAAGGGGATACAGAGGGCCGCAGGCGGCACATGCCGTGGTGGAGCTGGGCCACAGTGCGGACTAAGGTGATGCCTAGGTGGCCCATACAAATGCTGAAACAGTGGAGCAGCCAGACAGCAACTGCTGAAGGCCCAACATGGGCACGAGTGGGTTTCCCAAAGTGTCACAGGGGATAGTACCCAACAGCTACCCCCAAGGGCACGGAACATTTGCAGGCGGGGCTGGGGGGGAGCGTGGACGTCTATGCAGGCACCCCTACCCCAGAACCCGCACCATAGGCAGCCGCCTACCTGCACACTGGATGGCCTGAGACTGCGCACCACCAGCTCCACCAGCAGAAGGGCATGTCAGCATGGTGGCTGAGGGATACTGGTGGTGGAGGGGGCAGTGGCAGCTGCCCAGAGCAGACCGTGGCCTAGCCCTGTGTAGGTGGGTGCCATGCACTGCAACAGACAGGCCCTGTCTGACCAACAGTCATGGTATCACCAGGGAATGCACCATCTCTGTGATAACATGGTGGTGCAGTGCACAAAACCAGTGTATTCAGAAGCAGAAGGTCACAGGTTCAAGTCCCAGCTGTGGTTTCTGCCAACCCAGTCCTCATATTTTACCCACTACTATAACGTGCTACTACAGAAAGAACCTTTCTTGCAGATGACGTGAACATGCCTAAAACACCTACATTTTACCCTACAGAGCACAGACACCATAAACATGCACATTACCTAGAGCAGAGCCTCCCAAATGCAGTCCTGGAGGGCCAAACACCATTCAGGTTCCATGCTGCCTCTGATAAAGATGCCTGTGCTGCATTTCTATGCGCCACCCCCATGGTATGCAAATGTATCTCATGCATATTCATGAGGGACAGCATGAAAACCCGAACAGTATTTTGCACCGCAAAACTGGAGTTGGGAACCTCTGCCGTAAAGCAGCAGCCAACAGGGGCAGACACACCCGCACCCACAGGCCCCATTATCCAAAGCCTCCTGGAGAGGCAGGACTTTGGGCTCTGTGTGCATCTCCCAATACTAGCACTTGCATACCTTAGTAGCACTGTTGCCAGTATTGGCCTGCCAATGTGCATAATGAGGAGCAAGGTACCGTGGGAATAGCCTGGATAGGGTGGCCTGGCCTGTCCCCATCTGCACAGGGCATAGGGCAATGGCCGGACATTGTAGTGCCCGGTACCACCTGCATGGACAGGGTGGCCATAGCATGTCCTGCTGGGAGGTCACTCTCACCCTGACTGAGCAGTGACCATGGCATGGCTAGGTTCCCCCATAGTGCTATATAGTATTTCTTTTATGTGATATTTATGGGTTTCCTTTTGGGGCCCAATCACTGACTTATCTGCTTGGTGTGTATGCTGATATCCCCGTTCTGGGTACATGCATCTTCTCCAGGACCATGCACTATGGACTAGCTGGCGGACTGTCTGCAGCTAGTATGTGTCTTGCTGGAACACCGTGCAGGGTGCAGCGGCTGGAGGCTTGCTGCTGGAGAATGTCAGATAATGGTGGGGGGCAGCTGAGCATTTCCAGACCTGCTGTCTGTCTGCTATTGTGTTATGGATGTGTACTGCTCTGCATTGTCTGTCCTGTAGGGTGTTTGATCCCTAGTAGGACTGGGGTGATGGTCCCCTCTACTGCCACCATTGCAGGGGGTTGAAAGTGGATCTGTTGGCGGGAGATCCTGTCCCCCACCCTGAGCCCCAGAGGGTGCGTTGGGTGGTGGTATGTAATCTCCCTGGTAACCACAGCAGAATGTGGGTGTGGTGCCGTGCAGTCCTCCTGTAGCCAGCCAGGTGTTTATTAGCAGCTCTAGCCCACTGGTTACTTCACTGCCCATGGAGCCAGAGGTCATAGGTTCACAACCCACAGTGGGGTTCATCGATAGGGCTGTCTTAGGCATTGTCTATTTTTATTGTATATTAGTGCTGCCAGCAGAACCACCCTCAGGGTACTGTAACCTTAGGGTGGCTCATAAGGCGCCCTATAGGGCGCGCCTTACAAGTCGCCCTATAGGGCGCGCCTTATAAGTCGCCCTATAGGGCGCGCCTTACACTTTGCCCTATAGGGAGCGCCTAAATATTCCTATCAAATGGTATATAATACATGACCATGTCAGAGGGAATGTCACTATTGGAACATATTGCATAAGACGGGTACAATTTTCCTGACATATGCAAACTTTAACCCAGCTGCAGACTGTGGATTAAAATATTATAGTTGGCTTTCAAAGGGTTACACATGACGCCTCAGCCAGCCTTATTCATTAAGCACACTGGGGAATCAAACCCATGACCCTTGTAACATCAGTCTGTGTAGTAACCATTGTGCTACAGCTCTGTTTCTGTATTTGGGTGTCTGCGCGCCATCTTGCGCTTAACGCGCAGTAATGCGCCCTGTAACGCTCATGTACCGCCCATGTCCTTTTTTGGCATTTCTTCCACTAACGTGGCTCCTAACGCGAATCACACTAACGCAGTTTAGTAAACATACCACAAAGTTGGAAAATGAACACAATTTAAAAATTTTGTTTCATATCATTTTAATCCGCAAAATGGCACTGAAAAATCCAAAATTTGGTTTTCCTCCCCAGTTTCAATTAGTGATGATCAACCAGGATCTAGATTAGGCTTGGTAAAAGTCTCTGATAGTATACTTAGACATGGTTTCACAGAATTTCTGGCAGAAGAACATGACAAAAGTAAAATCTTTGGAATCATTCTCTACAGCAAGAGTCAATAGATTCGCAAGGCAAAAAAATCCAGTTAGCATTTTCCAAAGAGTTCTAGACCAAACTTTGGGCCAATTAGGAATCAGGAAGGAAGATCACTAGCAATACAGGAGTTAAGAGTAGATTGGCTAGAAATAGTCACCATAGATATGTGATGGCTCTTTTACAAGATACCTGCCTTCCAACCCAAAGGTTACTAATTGAGGTCAACTGGTGATGGAACTGGTATGATTGGCAAGGACTTGAAACCAGCCAAACTCTAATTGCTTTAAAAACTTAAGATATACACCCAATGCCCAGTTTGTGAGCTTGCAACCCTTCCATTCTTCCCCAAAGTCATTCTGAATCTAGTCACCTCTGCTCTCTTTCAATTTTCATGAGAACTAAGCTGACTAATGTGCATAATATCTAAACTGCTCTCTCCATTCATCCTCTCCTTCTCCTTTGGAAGTGATAAATTATAACCAGCTCATTTCTTCTTATTTTCTAATATAAAATAATTCCCTCTTAGAGGTATCAAAATTGAATGCCTGATCTTGGGCACATTGTAACATGATTAAGCATTGATTTGCCTGAATTACTGTACATTGCTAAGAATATAAACCACTGAATAGAGTCTGCAAAGCACATTCAATTATTTAGCAAAGATAGGAACAGGTGATTAGACCAAGTCTATATTTTATTTGATGTACATGGCATATTTTTCTACTATTAAAAAGACCCAATAAATCTATCTTTATAATGCTATCCAATTTGCAACATCTGCTTTTAATCCTATGCGGTATACATTGTCTAAAATAGTCACCATATTTTACAGTTTTTTAGAATGACAGTCACTTTAGGAGAAGCTGTGTTATCATTGGAAAAATCATATCTACATAGATTATGTACTGTAACAGAAGTTTGAGTTACAAGTACACTGTTCTATTTTCTACCACCTACCATCTGTTCACATGAAATCATCTTCAACTTGGAAGATTTATTTTAAGACACATATTTCTAGTCTCTGTTTATCTGTTACATATGTATGCAATATTTTGAGTTATGTGATTACAGCTTGCATGGAATTGTGATAATACGGAACCCCAAAGGGTTTTGTTTAGGAATACATATAGAAAAACATTTTGGCTTATTTCAGTTCATTTTTTGAATTTTCCTTATTTTAGAAATTAGCATACTGAGTCAGACCAAATGTCCATTAAATCCAGTATCCTTTTTTTCGACAGTGGCCAATCTAGATTACAAGTACCTGGCATAATCCAAAATGTATAAGGAGTGGCTTTCTCCAAGTCTGTCTTAGTAACACATTATTGACTGTTTTTCTAGGAACTTGTCCAAAACATTTTTAAACCCAACTATGCTAATTTCTTTTACCGCATCCTCCCTCCTGCAATGAGTTGCAAACCTTAACTATGTGTTGAGTGAAAACATAGTGTATCCCCTAGTTTTTGAACCTTTGAAAGAGTGTGCCATTTCATATCAACTACTATAGTCCTCTTTTTACCTTTAGAGATCTTCTGTGTTTGTCCCATGTTGTCTTGTATTCAGGTGGAGGCCAATTCCAAGTTGTGCGTCCCTGGGCCATCCAGAATCCAGACGGACTGGGGATGCACCCGATTCTGCTCCCACAGGGGCTAGGCATCCCCATGGGAGCAGAATCGAGGTGTGGCTGGATGTCTGGGATGTGCCCCAATTCAGGCACCCAGACATCCAGCTAACTACTGGCTAGCTCAGCAAGGCTCTTGAATTCAGCCGCAGTGCCAACAATCCCCAGCTGCCAAAAATAAACTTCTTTCCTTGCAGTCCAACCCCAGATCTAGCCTTCCATGGAACCCCCAGTGCCTCCTCACCTATTTGATGTCACCTGGATCTGTGATCCCCTGACATCCAGAGGGACTTATTCTACCCCCGAGGTGGAATAAGTCCCCGTCTATAAGTCCGACCCCAGACATACAGGGCCAACCTCAGAATCGGCCCTGTACGTCCGGAGTCATGTTCCAACCCACCACCTGCTAACGCTCCTCCGTTGGCCCACCCCCTTCCTCCCACAAGGAGAGCTCCCCGCACAAGTCGGCTATACATGCTGGGAGATCTGGGGCTGCCAGTGCGATCCAGATGTTTAGTGGGTCTGGACATCTGGATCAGACGTCCAGACTCACTAAACGAGGATCGGGATGACCCCCATACTGTCCTTGTCTCTATTGCCTCCACTGGGAGACTATTCCATGCATCTACCACTCTTTCTGTAAAGAAATATTTCTGTATATTACTCCTGAGTCTATCAACTTTCGTCCTCATCCTATATCCCCTCATAGCAGAGCTTGCTTTCAATCAAAGGAGGCTCTCCCCTTGTGCGTATATGCAATGGAGGTATTTAAATATCTTTTTCATATCTCCTCTATCCCACTATCCCTCTAATATATACATACTAAGATCTTTAAGTCTATCCCCATATGCTTTATATGAGGGGGGCTGATAAGTCTCTGGTCTTGTAATGAAACGGAAAGCTACAGGCACACTTCAGTTCCAGTGGTCCGAATGACCTCTCTGCAGTTTTGTTTACATTTCTCTCTGCAGTTTTGTTTACATTTCTCACAGTCGAATGATGATTGCTCAACAGGTCATTGATGCGTTAAGGCAGTTTGCTTTGTGAAAATTCAGAGCATTGCCAGTGTTAGTCTGAGACCTGCATTCATCTTTTTATATATATGTGCACAGAAAAATGAGTAAATAAAAAGAAGTGTATGATAGGAAGTAGCTGTGTGGTTTCCAGCTTGCTATCTTTTTCTTCAATACCTTTAGAAGGTACACAGTGTCATATTGGGTCTTTAACCCTCTGGATTTTTGACCTATTAAATCGTTGTTTTATTTTGTGCCAAATAAAACCAAACTACAGAGAAATCATTCAGACCACTGGAACTTATCAGCCCCCCCTCATAACAAAGACCACTAACCATTTTAGTAGCCATCCTCTGCACTGACTCAGTTCTGTTTATAATAAACCATAAATCATATGAATGTTGTTGAAGACTGTATTTTATCAGTTGTGGCTTATATGTTGACTATAGCATTGCATTTCCACTGATGATTTCCAATTTTTAATGCAAGCACTTGTACTGTGTTCGCTTGATTAGTGCAATGTGTTTTATATGGGGTTACCAGTATCTGTCCTACGCACCTTGCAGCTGGAACAAAATGTGGCCACATGATTGGTGACTCACTGAGGTCCTGGGACTAAAACATCACCTTTACTGTGCATTCTTCATTGGCTCCCTTTATCATTTTGAGTTCAATTTATGATTTCTTTTCTTGTGTTCAAAGCCCAAAATGAGGGATTTCTGTGCTATCTTAGTGGGGTTTTATAGTCATATACTCCAAGTCGGGACTGTGGTTTGCTGTCTCGCATCTTCTTGCTGCCTCCTCATTACATGGACTTAGACTTGCCTGAACTCAAACATGTGCATTTTCATTAGCTGGTTCCATTAATTTGCCAAAGTGGTGCCAAAGGACTGGAGAAAGGCTCATGTGATGCCTTTACACAAAAGCGGAAGTGAGGATGTGGTTGAAAACTACAGGCCGGTTAGTTTAACTTCGGTGGTGAGTAAATTATTGGAAACGCTGCTGAAAGAGAAAATAGTGAAGTTTCTGGAGTCCAGCGGATTACAGGATCTGAGGCAGCATGGATTCACCACAGGCAGGTCTTGTCACACAAATCTGATTGATTTCTTTGACTGGGTGACCAGGGAGATGGACCGAGGGAGAGCCCTAGATGTGGTGTATTTAGATTTCGGTAAAGCCTTTGACACTGTATCTCACAGGCGACTTATAAACAAACTGAGCACCCTAGGGATGGACCCTAAAGTTACTGCTTGGGTTAGAAATTGATTGGGTGGGAGGCGACAAAGAGTACAAGTAAATGGAGCTCACTCTGAGGAGAAGGATGTTACCAGTGGTGTGCCCCAGGGATCTGTCCTTGGTCCGATTCTTTTTAACATCTTTGTTAGTGATATAGCGGAAGGGCTGTCGGGTAAGGACAGCGGATTACAGATAAGATAGTTTACAGAGAGCATTGAAAAAACTGGCAAAACAGACATATATCCATTTTGTAAGAAAGATCTAAAAATGGTGACCACCGGTTGTGAAGTTCTGATGGCAGAAAATATTTGTACCGAAAGGCACAAAAAAGTAGCAAACGTTCTATATTGGAAACTCTGTAAACACTACAATATCACTGAAAACACTGGGATAATGACCCTAAGAAAATTACAGAAAATGAAGAGGTTATGATCACTTAGGATATTCCCATTCCCACAGATAAGAAATCGGATGCGAGGAAACCTGACATAGTGCTATTCTGGTGTTTTTCTCCTTTATCATTAATGGGTGTCAGTTCCAAGTGATTATTCTGTGAATCATGTGGAGAGGGAGAAGATCCTAAAGCACCAACAAATGCAGTCAGAGACCAAGGAAATGTGGCAGAAAGATACGGAAATATTTCCCATAGTGTTGGGTGCCACAGACTTGATTAATAAGAATTTCCAAGCACATCTTGACAAATTACCCATATATGTTACATCTTACAAACTCCAGAAGGAATCTCTCTTTCACACAATGAAAGTACTTTGCCGAGCATTAGCAGTAAATTTGAGAGACTGAGATCGTCTTCCACATAATCTGGTTTAGAAGTGAGGTTCATGACTGTCATGGTATGCACAAAACTAACAACTGAACAAATTCAGTGGATGGCTTGTTTAGATGTAGCAGCTCTATATACTTCCATTCCTCAGGATGATGCGTTACAAGTTTTATAAAAAGTATGGGATGCTAGGGTAAAACCACATGAAGTACCAACTACCTTTTTACTTACTTTGGCTGAGTTAGCACTGAAGAAGAATTATTTTGTGTACAAACAGGAATTTTTCCAACAGATTTCAGGGACAGCCATGGGAGCTACTTTTGCTCCTTCATTAGCAAATCTATTTATGCATTTTTTCAAAGATCAGCATGTACATTCTTCTAGATATGCATTAAACATTATTAAATGGTACAGGTATATAGACGATATTCTTTTGCTATGGAATGGATCTAAGGATCTTCTGAATGAATTTTTTCATTATTTGAATAGGTGTAATGCCAATATTAGTTTTGAAATCGATATACAAGCTCAAGAATTGCATTTTCTGGATGTTAAGATCAGTAAACGTCCAGAAGGATTCTTTACTATGGTATATACTAAACCTACAGACAGGAACACTTTATTACACTTTATGAGTTTTCATCCAGAACATTTAAAACGAAGCTTGCCATATTCACAATTTTTGAGATGCCGACGCATCTGTTCTACACTGCAAGAATTTGAATCGAAAGCAAAAAATATGATCTTAAATTTCAAGAACGAGGCTATCCAAGTTCAGTGTTAAAGAAAGCCTACAAAAGAGCCAGGTATAACCATCGTGAATGGCTCCTTAGTTCTAATCATGTAGAATCAGATTCACCGATTCCATCTTAAACATTGTCTATAATGTGTGTTTTACAGCATTCAAGTCTTTCTAACTGTATAGCAGCTTCACTATGGAAAAGATGGGGTTTATTTAAAACACATCCTAAACTTTCGGGTTTTACCTTACGCATGGCATACAGTCGTGGCAGGAATCTAAGAGACTGGCTCTGTTCCGCAGTTCCATGTCAAAGTGATATCATTGTAGTGAAAGGCCATATAGCGTGTGATCATTGCTTCTTTTGTAAAATTATGGAAGGTACGATTTGCACAAATTATCAGAGTAAAATTTGTCGATTGACGCATAATACAACCTGTAATACCTCGTTCGTGATATATGCACTGTGGTGCCCCTGCCTCAAATTATACGTAGGTAAGACTACACGTCCTTTAAAGATGAGATCAGCAGAACATAAATATAGTTTGAATAAAGCACGTATAGATACACCATTGATACAGCATTGCCTAACATTAGGTCATTGTTTTGAGGAATTACATTGTACAGTGCTAGAACATGTTCCGTATAATATAAGAAGAGGTGACAGAGGTTGATTACTATTGCAAAAAGAACAGAAATGAATCTATGTTTTAAATACCTTGCACCCTCATGGATTAAATAATAAGATCGAGTGTGCGCTGTTTCTTTAATGCTCTGCTGGGAGTCACTTTGGAGTCCCAATCGTTTAGTGGTAAGGGATTTGTTTAGGGTTGATGTTTGATTTTTCACGCAATTGTTGGCATCATCTTTAGTAAGGTTTCTTATTGGTTGACGGTCCTTTAAAATGTGGTACGTCAGACGCTGTTCTTAGTAATTGCAAAGAAGGCGAGGGAAGCATTTTGATAGTTTTTTCTGTTCTGTGATACTCTAAGCCCCTGAATAAGCCAGTGGTTGGTGAAACAAAATCTTTTGTAGGGTATGAGTTGATAGAATTGTAGGAATGTCTGAACGAAGATTATGAGAAGATACTCCCGCCTTGTTTTGATATTGAAGATATTCTTGCTTCGTTCGATATTGGATCGTTTCAATGTGGGATGCTGATCACGGATTTCTAAAGCTAAGTAACTGTAAACCTATTCAGGCGCATTTACTACTGTTTATATCAATTAAGCTTTACTTCCGTTGTTTTACAGGAGGTGGAAGACATATCCGTGAATGCTCCGTTGATTTTTTAAGAAGATACTATTTATATTGTATTTATGTTTGGTGTTATAGTATATTATAAGTAATTTGAATCCCCAAAAGTACTTTTGTGGAATTAAAAGATATAGTTAAAAATTTAAAAAAGTTATAAAAAAGATTTTTTGGAGGCTGTAATGACCAGTGATGTGAGCGTCAGCTGTTCCCTATAGTGAAAATTTCACTAAATGTAGGGCATAAGCCATCCTGAGGTCATAGTTGCCTTTTGTAAAAAAGCTTTAAATTGTATAAATTAATTTTTGGAAGAAAAATGTTTGACTATTCAAGTCCTGGATTAAGAGCTATTTAGTTTGTGGTTTAATGCACAAAACTAACCCATTTGGAGAAACTGCCCCAAAACAACATGGTCTCATGTTCTTAAGTCTAATGAGACCAGAGCCAAAGTTCCTACACCATGCATCATCTTTAGATAACAAATGTTATAGCTTCAGATAGCAAGTGTCTGTGTGGGTGTGCTGCAATGGCGGTGTGCTGGTCTGTGGATGGGATGTGGCGGTGGGTGCCTTTGTGTGGTGGGGTGCAGGGCTGTGGTGCATGTGTATTGCAGGTGTTACAGACCTGGGGAGCCTCTCTGTCTGATGTGGGGTGCCCCTGTCTGTGTGAATGGGGTACAGGGCTGTGGTGCATGTGTGTTGCAGGTGTTGCAGACCTGGGGAGCCTCTCTGTTTGATGTGGGGTGCCCCTGTCTGTGTGTGAATGTGAGTGTATATGTGTACGGAGCGGAGTTGAGGTGCTTGTGTGTGTAGTGTGGAGCTAGAGTGCATGTCTGTCATGGGTTGATGGGTTGCCTCTGTGTGTGAGTGTGTGGTATGAAGTGCTTGTGTATGTTCTGAAGGGAGAGGAATGCACATTTTGGAATATAGGCATCATGCCCTTTTGTCCCCATGCATTCACCCCTTTAACTTCCAACACCTTGTACTCTTCCTTCCCCCCCCAACCACTCCCCACTCTCTGTTCCCCTTCCAGAGTCTCTCCCCTTCTCCCTCCCACCTAGCACTCATAAGAACATAAGATAAGCCATACTCGGTCAGACCAAGGTCCATCAAGCCCAGTATCCTGTTTCCAACAGTGGCCAATCTAGGTCATACGTACCTGGCAGTTTCCCCAAAAGACACAGGTTCCACAATGCTTGTACTGGGTCAAGCATTGATATCCTGGGTCCCTTTTTAATAATGGTTTATGGACCTTTCCTCCAGGAACTTGTCCAAACCTTTTTTAAACCCAGCTACACTAACAGCCTTTACTACATCCTCCGGTAACAAATTCCAGAGTTTGATTACACGTTGAGTGAAAAAATATTTTCTTTTATTAGTCTTAAATAGTTTACCCTGTAGCTTCATTGCATGTCCCCTAGTCTTTCTATATTCTGATAACGTAAACAATCAATCTACGTTTACCCCACCCCTTGCCCTCTATTCCCCTATCCTCTTTCCATTTTTTTTAAGTTACTGGCCCTTTATATTTTTGCAGCTTCACTCCCCCCCCCCCCTCCCCACCATCTAACTTTTTAAAAAATTACTGTCCATTTGACTGCCTCTTCTGCTTACCTGAGATGAGATCCCCTTCCCCTCCTGTTCTGCCCATGGGGATCCAATCTCCTGTGGGCAGAAAAGAAAGGGAAGGTTGTGATTGCAGCCCAGATGCAAGCTGTCTATCCATGGTGATCTCATCTCCCACGGGCAGACAGAAGAGATCTTTGCCGTGACTATGGCCATCCACTTCAGTTCTGCCTGCAGGAGATGGGATCCCCACAGGCAACCTGCTGCCTTCCCTTCCTGTTCTGCCTGCTGCAATCCGGGCAGACTGAAGAGCTTTTTGCGCAATCATCGCATCTCATGATGATCTATTAAAGTTACCAGATGTCCTCAATTTTTGGGATTTTCCCTAATTTTAGAGTCGTGTCCTTGATTCCCACTTTTTTTGTCAGTCTCACATCCCTGATTCGAAATGGTAGAACAATATTTACAGTCATTTCTGTCTTTGTCGGGCTATTTTGTGTAAACTGGTTATCATGAATATAATGCTGTGAACCACACAGATCAGTTTCTGCCAGAAGTACAGTCTATACAGTAAGTTTTTGAAATAAATCAGTTAATTAATAAAATAACACCATGACATTGTAAGAAGTCGAAAGCACTTGCCTAAGGGGTACATTTATTAAACAGCGGTAGCGGATGCCGTGCAGCCCATCCAATATCACATGGAGTCCGCTACCACCGTTTAGTAAACATACCCCTAAGATTCATTTACCACTTGGATTCATTTTATGCTCTCAGACTATTGTGCCCCTGCACCATTAGAAAAAGAAATGAAGAATAAAGCAGAATGAAAACATACATAAAACTTGCATTACAAAGATTTAATAGACACAGAAAAAAAATGAACATGAATATTAAAATGCAACAGGTGTTGAAATTAGATGGGAACTTAGACATTATCCATATGTATTATCTTTCTGTGGGATCCTCTCCTTCTGATAAGGAACAGGGTCCTTTGGTCTCTTCAGATTTCTCGGTGGGACAGGAACTTACATCTTTTTTTGCAAGATTCTGCAGATGTCATTCCCAAACGTAATACCCGTGTGGTAACTTTTGGGTCTGAATCTATTAAATTATCTGTTTTGCGTGCTTACTTTAAACATCGAGAAGTTCCTTTTTGTGGCCAAAAACTTCAAGTTTTTCCGGATGTTGGCAGAGTTACCCAGGTTAGGCATAAGCAATTCCTGGCATTAAAATCAAGAGTGCTGGCATTGGGGGCTTCTTTCTTTCTGAAATTTCCCTGTCATTGTATACTTACCTTGGAGGGACAAACTCTTGTATATACTGATGTTACTCAATTGCAATTATTTTTGACTGAGAGAGAGGCTGTCGGAGTTTAGGGTGGTGAGATTACTGTTCCCCATTGTGGAGTTATTAAGCTCCAGTTTTCCTTTTTGTTTTATTTTGGTCTCAATTTGGAAGCACTCTCCCTTAATGTGGGGTGTGATGTGGTTCATTTGTCTTTGGATATTGTTATATATGCCTATTTTGTTACGTTTTCCTTGTAACATGTATTGTTATTCGAGAAAAGTTAAATAAAAAAAGATTTAAAAAATAAATAAATAAATAAATAAAATGCAACAAGTGATGTAATAACATTTAAAGTATAATTTTAAAAGGCTGCATTATTTATATATTTTTTTAACCGCCATAAAGTGAATACTGACTTTGGGCAACCGAGAAGCCCCTGGGTTTTCTTGGCAAGATATGACTGAGAAGTAGATTACCAGGACTTCTCTTCCAAGGAAATGGAGGGTAAAGTGTCTTGCCCAAAGTCACAATGCGTTCCAGTGGGAACTGAACTGAGATCTCTTGGGTGCTAAGCTGTTGCTCTAACCACTAGGATACTTCTTCACTAAGGAATGTATCAGCCCGAAGATTTCATTTGTTGTCATTTTGTTTCTCTTCAATAGTGCATCCTATTGTACAATAGCCTGCATTATTGAACATAAGAACATAAGATATGCCATACTGGGTCAGACCAAGGTCCATCAAGCCCAGTATCCTGTTTCCAACAGTGGCCAATCTAGGTCATACGTACCTAGCAGTATTCCCAAAAGACACAGGTTCCACAATGCTTGTATTGGGTCAAGCATTGATATCCTGGGTCCTTTTAATAATGGTTTATGGACCTTTCCTCCAGGAACTTGTCCAAACCTTATTTAAACCCAGCTACACTAACAGCTCTTATTACATCCTCCGGTAACAAATTCCAGAGTTTGATTACACGTTGAGTGAAAAAATATTTTCTCTTATTTGTCTTAAATAGTTTACCCTGTAGCTTGTGATACAGTGGAGCCAATGGAGGTTAGTGAAAATACAGAACTCACCTCAAAATGGGCTAGGCAGAGAGATCCAGCATGGCTAAAAAGGGCTGAGCACCCGGTGCCATCAGCACAGGTAGGAAAGAAAGGGTTAGAACGGAACTTTCCTGTCTGCAACAGTGACGCAGTTAGAATCCAGGATTCTAATTACCAGCACCTGCCCCCAGGAGCAGACGTTACGTGCAGAGAGGGGAGGTACAAAGGGACCTGGTTAGAACCAGGAAGTCAGAACAGCCCTGAGAACAGCCCTGAGAACAGCGCTGAGAACAACTTCAGGAAGAAGGCTGACAGACAGAACAAATACCTGAGAGCAAGTAAGCAGGACTCTGCAGGGGAAGGTGACACTCCGATGCAGCTAGAGTTTCAGCAGCAATCAGGCAAGTCACGGAAGCAGAGAGGGTTCCAAAGCTCCAGGAGAAGTTTTAATCCCAGGGAAAGCATTGAAGGTCTGGGAGGTCCAAAAGCTCTCAGAGAAAGCTCCAGGCAATTACCAAGGAGCGTTAGAGAAGCGTACCACTGGCAAGACAGCCCCCAGGAGGATTTCCTGGAAGGCAGGAAGTGGAACACTAGCCCCGAGAGTTTTTACAAACCTCGGAGGAACTTGCTACACGAGGCTAGAACTTTGCCACGAGAGAAAAACCCCACAGCTGATGCCTGCAACCTAGATAAGGTAAAGAAGATAAAACCTTACATTGGGGAAGGAAGTGAAACTGGGTGTTTTTATAGTCCTTATTGGCAGCAAGGTTTTAACCTGGGAAAGGGTTCCCACTTCCAAGTGAGAGAGCCAAGAGAGACTGGCTATAAGAGAACTGATTACAGAAGAGGTTTTTACAATCCCGAGTTAGAGCAGTGCCTGGGAGAGGGGAAAGTTTACCCTCCCCGACCAGTGAAGCTGGCACTTGTTATATGAGTGAGCCTGGCTGCGTCAGCTACCAGCCAAGTATAAACCAAGATACAAGCAGTAATAATTACATTGACCAGGAGCCAATGGATTGTACAATTTGTCTGAATGATGAAATAACCTCTTTGTGTTAGACCTCTCTGTGCAAGGAACAAGAGAGAAGAAATATGCTCAAGCTGTGTTTTGTTTAAGTTCTGCATTTTTGTATTCCAAGCATTGATATTCGCCGGGGAACGGGAATAAACCCCACTTTACTTTATCACCTTGACTGTCTGACTCTCTGTCTTAAAAAGAAGTAGCAACAAGGTGACTCAAAACACCCTAGGCGACTGCCTAGGGCACTCACTGAGTCTCTCCCTACGAGGCTTGGTGACAAG
Organism: Ichthyophis bannanicus; assembly: GCA_033557465.1. Classification (NCBI taxonomy): domain Eukaryota; kingdom Metazoa; phylum Chordata; class Amphibia; order Gymnophiona; family Ichthyophiidae; genus Ichthyophis; species Ichthyophis bannanicus. The sequence continues at coordinate 1,298,189,769 of CM066031.1, forward strand.
CTTCATTACATGTCCCCTAGTCTTTCTATATTCTGATAGCGTAAACAATCGATCTACGTTTACCCGTTCCACTCCATTCATTAATTTATAGACCTCTATCATATCTCCCCGCAGCCGTCTCTTTTCCAGGTTGAAGAGCCCTAACCTTTGTAGCCTCTCTTCATAGGAGTAGCCTTCCATCCCCTTTACCATTTTGGTGGCTCTTCTCTGTACCTTTTCTAATAACGCTATATCCTTTTTAAGATATGGCAACCAGAATTGCACACAATATTCAAGGTGCAGTCGTACCATGGAACGATACAGAGGCATTATAATATCCTTTGTTTTATTTTCCATTCCTTTCCTTATGATACCTAGCATTCTATTTGCTTTCTTGGCCACTGCTGCACACTGGGCAGAGGGTTTTAACATGTTATCCACGATGACTCCTAAATCTTTTTCCTTGGTGGTGGCTCCCAATGTGGAACCTTGCATCATGTAACCATAGTGTGGGTTGTTCTTTCCTAGGTGCATAACTTTGCACTTGTCCACATTAAATTTCATCTGCCATATGGATGCCCAGTCCTTCCAATTTATCCAGATCCTCCTGCAGTTTTCCACAGTCCTCTTAGGTTTTAATAACTTTAAACAGTTTTGTGTCGTCTGCAAATTTGATAACCTCACTAGTTATTCCCTTTTCCAGGTCATTTATGAATATGTCAAAAAATAGCAGACCCAGTACAGATCCCCAGGGTACTCCACTATTCACCTTTTTCCATTGGGAAAATTGGCCATTTAGCCCTACCCTCTGCTTTCTATCTTTTAACCAGTTCCCGATGCACAATAGTACACTGCCTCCTATCCCATGACTTTTTAGTTTTGCCAAAAGTCTCTGATGAGGGACCTTGTCAAAGGCTTTCTGAAAGTCCAGATACACTATATCAACTGACTCACCTTTGTCTACCTGTTTATTCACACCTTCAAAAAAACATATCAGATTAGTAAGACAAGATCTTCCTTGTCTAAAGCCATGTTGGCTGTCTCCCATTAGGCAATGACTATCTACATGCTGTGTAATTTTGTTCTTTATGATGGTTTCTACCATTTTCCCCAGTACTGACGTCAGGCTCACCGGTCTGTAATTTCCCGGATCACCCCTGGAACCCTTTTTAAAAATTGGCGTTACATTGGCGACCCTCAAATCTTCAGGTATTACAGATGATTTTAATGAAAGTTAGCAAATTACTAATAGCAGGTCTGCAATCTCATATTTCAGTTCTTTCAACACTCTTGGATGTATACCATCTGGTCCAGGTGATTTGTTACTATTCAGTTTATCAAATAGTTGTAATACATCTTCCCAGTGTAGCAATATGAGCAATTGTGTGCACTATGATACAACAGCATGCACTATTTACATGTGTGAATAGTGCATAGTAATATAGTATATGATGGCAGATAAAGACCAGTATAGTCCATCTAGTCTGCCCAGCAAGCCAATAAGAGTAGGTGCACCTGCCGCTCCATGCAAGTCACCCCTCCCCATGCCTTTGTTTAAGGGTGTACCCACCGTTCCGTGTAGGTCACCCCTATTTGTTGAGATATAAGAGTGTTAAGTTTATTTTGAATTTATCATGTTGCTATAAAGGGATCCACTGTGTCTGTCCCATGCCATTTTGAATTCTGTCACTGTGTTTGCCCCCACCACTTCCATCAGGAGGGCATTCCAAGCATCCACCACCCTTTCAGTGAAAAAGTATTTCCTGATGTTGCCTTTCAGTTTACTCCCTTGCAGCTTCATGTTATGCCCTCTAGTTTTACAGCGTCCTCGTCTTTGGAAGAGGTTTGTTTGTTCGTTAGTACTCTTTAAGTATTTAAAGTTCTGAATCATATATCCCCTGTCCCTCCTCTCCTCCAGAGAGTACATATTTAGGTCTTCAAGTCTCTTCTCATACATCTTCTGACGCAGGTTCCACATCATTTTAGATGCCTTCCTCTGAACCATTTCTAGTCTTTTTATATCCTTTGCGAGATATGGTCTCCAAAACTGAACACAATATTCCAAGTGAGGCCTCACCAGTGATTTGTACAGTGGCATTAGTACCTCTTCCTTTCTGCTGGTAATTCCTCTTTGTATGCCCAGCATCATAGTGTAAGCTGTGTATGCTATTGTATAATACTGCACGCTATTGTGCAATAGTGCACACTGTTGCATAATAGGGCACACTATTGACCAGAATAGGGAAATGATAATTTCTGCATTTCTTTAACAGAGATCACTGCTGTCATTCCAAATAAAAGTGCTTCCTTACTATCTAATACTGTGAAAGGGCATGAGCTAATACAAAATGGAGGGCGGAAGAAATGCTTGCTACTGGTAAACGTTATCAGTTGGGTTCCACCATTCTCTTCTTCCATCACTGATCCAATATATTCACATGTGTTAAGTCCCAAAATAGAGGCCAGCACTCACTATTATTGAAGGCACTCGTTATAAATTTCAACTAAGCAGATGTGACCAATTCTAATTCATAAGGTTATTGGCAAGATTTGAGCCAGTTTGATAAATCTGTGATGCTCCTTCACCCAACAAATTCTAAATCTAATAATATGTGTGGTCATTGTGCAGATAAACTCAAGAGTATAGAAATACTAATGTGTATAGTGTGTAGTTCACAAACGTTCTTAATAAGTTTCCTGAAAAGCTAATTTTTTATATGAAAACATTTTAAATAAAAGATACCACAAATTGAAGCAGCTCAAATTGCTAAGCAATCCTTTCTTTATTGATAAATTCCAGAGCCACTTAAAAGTTTCCCGAAAGGAACCTGAACTGACCTGGTGTAAGTCCCAGGATTATTGTATTCCTGTCTGTTTTAAGTATCAGCCAGAAATGAATTAGATATGCAATCTGACCGTAATGACCTTGCACTCATGCACCTTCTTTGCCCTTTCCAACCTCCCCATTAAAGACTGAGTCCCAGCAGCTGTAGAAATGATTGCCTAAAATGTCCTTGCAAAGAAACATAACTCAGATTAAATGGAACCAAGTGATACCCAGTATTACAGTTTCTAACAATCCTAGGGGACTTTATATAAGCCTTCTGGCATAACTTACACATCAGAAGCTAATATACTGCTTCTATAAAACATGTCAGAATGGTTGGTGTAACTGGCAGAAAGCTTATTAGCATTCCAAGTATCTGTTCATATGGGGTGAGGTCACTAGTAAAGTTCATGAGTTCTGGAAAAGGATCTAAGAGAATTAAAGTAATCCCATTAAGCTGACATCATTTGATAGGAATGAAAGAAGACTCTGAAAACCACAGCAAGAATGAAGTAACATTAGGGACAAGTTTAGATTGCAAGCTGTCATGGATAGGGAACTACCTACTTTAGCTGATGGAAGTTTGCTTTGAGATTGGATTTGGAAAAAGTGAGTAATTAAATCAGAGTTCTGAGGAAATTATAAAATCATGGCATAGGAGGTAATGTCTTATTATGGTCTGAAACTGGTTGAGAGAAAACAAACAGTAGGAATAAGTGGTAAATTTTTTCAGTGGAGGACAGTGAATAATGGAGTACTGCAGGGATCTGTATTGGGACCAATTAAACATATTTATAAATGATCTAGAATTGGGAACAACAATTATTTGCAATTATTTAAATATGTTAAATTGTATGTGTATTCTGAGAAACTGCAAGAGGACATTGTAAGATTGGGCATTCAAATGCAGAAGACATTTAATGTGGTTAAGTGCAAAGTTGTCTACTTAGAGGGCCATTTTGGAATCACCTTTTAATTTTCCTATCACGCACCATTTTTTGCAATCACCTATTTTTGTGATTTCCTTGCATATTTTAAGTCTACTCATATTATGCCTAAAAAGTAAGCTGTCTTGTTTAGTCCAAGCCTGCACTCACTGCAGGCTCACAACCTGCAATGAAAAGGTTACTGCTCATGAATGCATGGGCATGCTTAGTCAGGATGGATGCTGGCAGTACGGGTTATAAATGCAGCTTTCATACACAGATGCAATGCATGACATAGATATCAGTTTGCGCAATAAACAATAGCATTTATATGTGAGCTTCTTGTCTAAACAATGATTTCTTACAGCAGAAATATTTCATCAATGTTGCAACATCCGCGATACATTCTGTTACATTTGTGGTAAGTATGCACTTAAGCCTCAAAGATGCAGCATGACTACACTTAATAAGAAAGCACACGAGCATTACTTTGGTTGTAAAGTTGGCGATCAAGACAAATCCTTGACTCCTCACATTTGCTGTGCAACATGTGCTGTCCATCTCAGAGCTTGGTTCAGAGGTACTCGAAAGTCAATGCCGTATGCAGCCCCGATGATATGGCGAGAACAGAAGGTTCATGTGTTACTTCTCTCTGACTAATATATCTGGCTTCTCTGCTAAAAATAAGAAATCTATTGAATACCCCAGTCTGCCTTCAGCCATGAGACCAGTGCCACATGACAACAGAATGACAGTACCAAAGCCACCAGAGACATGGAACCTAGATGAGGCAGATGAAGATGCCACAATACACGGACCAGATGTGGAAAATGATATGAATCCAGATTTTGAACCATTTATGTCTAGAGTGCCTCATATGATAACAGTCAATCAGAATTTAATGACATGGTGAGAGACTTATATTTGTCAAAAACAAAAGCTGAACTACTTGGTTCAAGATTGCAAGGATGGAGTTTGCTGTTGTCAGGTATGAACATTTCTGTCTTTTAGACCCACCAAGAAGATATGAAAATTTTCTAACATAGTTATGACTGCAGATAAAGACCAGTATGGTCCATCTAGGCTGCCCAGCAAGGTGGCAAGAGTAGGTGCACCTGCCCCTCCCTGCAAGTAACCTCTCCCCATGCCTTTGTTTAGGGGTATACCCACTACTCTGTGTAGGTCACCCCTATTAAGAGATAGTTATGTTTATTTTGATTTTATCCTATTGCTATAAAGAGATCCACTGTGTCTGTCCCATGCAATTTTGAATTCTGTCACTGTATTTGCCTCACCACTTCCATCGGGAGGGCATTCCAAGCATCCACCACCCTTTCAGTAAAAAGGTATTTCCTGACATTGCCTTTCAGTTTACCCCCTTGCAGCTTCAGGTTATGCCCTCTAGTTTTACAGCTTCCCCGTCTTTGTAAAAGGTTTGTTTGTTCATTAGTACTCTTTAAGTATTTAATGGTCTGAATCATATCTCCTCTGTTCCTCCTCTCCTCCAGAGTGTATATATTTAGGTCTTCAAGTCTCTTCTCATATGTCTTCTGATGCAGGCTCCAAATCGTTTTGGTTACCTTCCTCTGAACCATTTCCAATCTTTTTATAACCTTTGTGAGATATGGTCTCCAAAACTGAACACAATATTCCAAGTGAGGTCTCACCAGCGACTTGTACAGTGGCATTAGTACCTCTTCCTTTCCTCTGGTAAGTCCTCTTCGTATGCAACCCAGCATCCTTCTGGCTTTTGACACCTCCTTGTCACACTCTTTTGCCAGCTTGAGAGCCTCAGAAACAATCACTCTGAGATCCTTCTCCTGATCTGTGCACACCAACCTTTTGCCCCCAATTGCATACAGTTCCCTTGGATTTCTGCTTCCCAAGTACATGACACTTCACTTTTTACATGAAATCTTAACTGCCAAGTATTAGACCATTCTTCCAGCTTTTGTAGATCTTTCCTCATGTTCCCCACTCCCTCAGGAGAGTACACTCTGTTGAAAATTCTGGTGTCATCTGCAAAAAGACAGAATTTTCCATTCAGTCCTTTGGCAATATCACTTACGAATATATTGAACAGTACCGGTCCCAAGACTGAACCCTGGGGCACACCGCTAATGACCTTCCTTTCATCTGAGTGAATTCCATTTACCATCATCTTCTATCGTCTGTCAGTTAACCAATTTCTGATCCAGTTCACCATCTTGGGACCCATCCCCAAGCTGTTGAGTTTATTGATAAACCTCCTATGAGGAACAGTATCAAAGGCTTTGCTGAAATTTAGGGAGATCACATCCATTGCATGCCCTGGATCTAGTTCTCTGGTCACCTAGTCAAGAACACAATCAAATTTGTTTGGCAAGATCATCCTTTGGTAAAACCATGATGCCTCAGATCATGGACCTGGAACAGCACATTTTGAACACACTTAAAAAGATTTAACTGATTTTTCTTTGAAAGGACAGCTGGGAAACAGATGTTTTAACAGATACCTAAGCTCCACTGACATAACAATGGCTGGGAAAAATCATTTCACCAAAGCTGTTTCCCCCGTTACAGCTTCTGCATCTGTCCATACAGAGGTCCCAATGCCAAGTGAAGGACCAGTTCCATGTGCAGGATGCCTGCAGGCAGAAGCTATCAAAAACAAGTTGAGGAACTCAGAGAGGAGGTGGCGAGGCTGAGGAGCATTCAAGAGAGTGAGAAGTACATTGATGAAATACTTGCAACATCCAAGATCTCCAGCAGAGGAGAAGATGGGACCTACAGAATGATGAAGTTTGGACACAGGTCACCAGGGCCTGCAGAATCATCAATCCAACTTCTACAGCCCTTGAATTGAAGAACCATTATGTAGCCTTGGAAGTGGAGGAGGTGAAAGCACACCTGGAAAGGGAAGAATCAGAGCTCGAGCATCCCAAAGTTGCAGAATCAGTGACAACAAGGAAGCGAAGGGTAGTGGTGTTTGGTGACTCCCTTCTGAGGGGTACTGAGGCGTCCATCTGCCAACCAGATTTGATTTCCAGAGAGGTATGCTGTCTGCCAGGTGCCAGAAACTGAGATGCTACAGAGAGTTTGCTGAGCCTCATCAAGCCCACTTACTATTACCCAATGTTGCTAATCCATGTTGGCACAAATAATACTGCCGGGTATCCCTCTGAGCATATCAAAAGTGACTTCATGGCTCTGGGACAGAGGGTGAAGCAGATAGGGTGCAGGTGGCGGTCTCTTCAATCTTCTCTGTTGAGGGTAAAGGCCAAGGCAGAGAAGCTCGCATCCTGAAGATGAATGCATGGCTGTGTGGTGTCATTGAGAGCATTTTGGTTTCCTGGAGCATGGGATGCTGTTCCAAGGGTTGCATAGTAGAGATGATGTCCATCTGTCCAAGAAAGGTCAACATGTCTTCAGTAGCAGACTGGCTAATCTATTGAAGAGGGCTTTCAACTAGATTTGTTGGGGATGGGTGAAGAAAGCACCCAGGTAAGTGAAGCTCCAGCCTCCACCACCAGCCCAACGTCCATCAAAACCTCCCCCGATCGGGGTAGAGTGCCTGAGCGGGAAATCCTCCCGCTCAGAAGCTCCTGCCCAATCGGGGAAGTGGGAGCCATGAAAAATGCTTTAAAAGTGGCGCCCCAGCAGGCAGCCCGCCGCTCCAGCCTCCACCACCCACCCAACAGCCAACAAAAGCTCCCTCGATCGGGGTAGAGCGCCTGAGCGGGAAATCCTCCCGCTCAGAAGCTCCTGCCCAATCGGGGCAGTGGGAGCCGCGAAAAATGCTTTAAAAGCAGTGCCCCATCAGGGCGCGCCCACGCCTGTCAGGCCCCGCCTGAGGGCCTCGCCTGAGGGCTCTTTGGCGTGACCCTTAGGCACGGCCACAGAAGCAGCCACAAAGCAACCAGAAGTAAAGCAACAGCAGCCACCATCCACCAGCCCACACAGCCAAAATCAAGCAACTACCCAAGAAAAACCACCACCAACACAGAAACCTCAGCTCACACAAGACAGCGAAAAAAGGAAAGGAACACCCAACGTCCTAAGGAAGCCAATGCAGAAGCCCAACCCAGCCCCAGGGCACACAGGTACACCTATGAACCATGCCACCCTTCCTAGCCCCTATTTACCTCCTAGCACCATTCCTAACCCTATATCCCTCCACTACTGACACGCTCCCCAACCACCCCATACCAAGCATCACAACCATCCAAACCACAAACACCAACAACCCCAACCCCCCCTACATGGAGCAACACCCACACACCACCCACACCAATCCACACCCCCAATCCCCCAAACAACAACCCTCTCTCCATCACACTAATAAATGCTCGTTCAGTCAGAAACAAGCACCACATGCTCCAAGACCTGATCACAACCCAAAAGATAGACATCCTATGCATAACCGAAGCATGGCTAATGGACACCGACACTGTGCTCATGAACCAACTAACACCAAAAGGATACAGTCTTCATCACTGTTCTCAAGCCTACACCAGAGGAGGAGGAGTAGCTATCATTGCAAAACCCAACCTCCACCTCAGAAACCATGCCTCAGAAACAACCAATGAAGCAGACATACTCACTCTCACCAACAAGCACCTCTCCATATGCCTAATCTACCGAGCGCCCACCCCAAGCACCAACCTATCAGGCATATTACAACACATATCAGAGAGTGCCATCTCCACAAAAGAACAACTAATCCTTGGAGACTTCAACCTCCCAACACTCCAGACAAATATGCCGAAGCCTTCATCAATGCCATGGAAGCAATGAACTTAACCCAGATCATACACGAACCAACACATGAAAAAGGGAACACACTTGACCTCATATTCCTGAACTCTCAAAATGCCACCTCATACAAAAACCCGGAGATCACATGTGTACCATGGTCAGACCACTATCTCATCAGCATCTCCCTCATCTACCAGCACACCAGCGTCAAAGAAAACAAACAACATACAAGAAGATTTAAACCATTCATCAAAGAGGATTTCCTGGCGCAAATACTACCTAAACTCCAAACAAGCTCCACCAACATCGATGACCTAATCCACAACTGGAATACTATGATCTCCTCTGCATCTTGTGCAATGGCAAACTGCACCAAAATCAGACATACCTCAACAAAAGCCCGATGGTTCACCCCCAACCTACGGAGACTAAAGACCCAACTGAGAAGAGCAGAGAGAAAATGGAGAAAGACAAAAAAAGAGGAAGATAAAATAAAATACATGAGTGAACTAGACGCTTACCACACAGAAACCGATAAAGCAAAAAGGACCTACCACTCAAAGATCATAAACACCTCAATAAACAAACCATGTGAACTCTTCTAAATTGTCAAGAAGCTAACAAAAGCATCCAATCACTCCAACCAGCTACCAAACATCCCACCAGAACTACTAGCACGCCAATACAAGCAGCTTCAACAACCTCAAATTCCGCAACCGACTGCAGAGACAACAACCTGCCCTACTTCCATAGACACAGACTGGAGCACATTTGAAACAATCACCAAAGAAAAAATAGAATCCACCATATTCTGCCTAAACACTATCACCTCCCCACTAGATCCATGTCCTGCAGAATGGATAAAGAAATCCAAGGAGGACATAAGCACGCCCCTAACCCACATTGTTAATGAATCCCTCAGACAAGGACACATGCCAGACATCCTCAAAACCTCCATCATCCGCCCAACCCTAAAAAAACACAACTTGGACCCCCTTGACCCCGCCTCCTTCAAGCCTATAGCAAGTCTTCCATTCACCGCCAAAATCATCGAGAAGATAGTTCAACAACAACTTCAAGACCACCTGGATACCAACAACATACTGGACCCGCAACAACATGGTTTCCATTCCATGCAGTCGAGACCCTTATGACATCACTAATGAACACCCTCATCAAGGGCACACAGACCAAGAACTCTGGCTACGCTATGATCTTCCTGGACATATCCGCAGCCTTTGACACCATCTCCCACAACATCCTCTTACACAGACTCCAAGAAATTGGCATCAACAATGTCGTACTCCAGTGGTTCCACTCCTACCTGACCAATAGACAACAACTGATCCGCACAAGCATAGCAACCTCCCCCCCCTATCAGCAACACCAAGGAGTACCCCAAGGATCCACACTATCCGCCATGCTCTTCAACATCTACCTGCAACCACTCTGCTCAATCATACGGGCCCATAACATCAACTACCACATCTACGCAGATGACATAATGCTCTATGGACCGATCACAACCACCAACCCAACAAACAATCAGCTAACAGACTGCTTCATAGAAGTCTCCAGCTGGCTACAAAAGAACAACCTATCCATCAACCTAAAAAAACAGAAGCCCTCATAGTAACCAAGGACCCAAACTTCAAACCACCACCACACCTCAACTTAGGAACCACACAGATACAAATACAGCCACACATAAAATACTTAGGAATAATCACAGACCAAGCGCTCACACTCAAGCAACAGATCAAAAAGACTACCAGAATAATATTCCACAAAGCAAAAACAGTACAACGCCTCAGGCCTCTCCTTGATCCACAGGACCTCAGGACAGTCATGCAAGCTATGACGCTCCCCCACCTGGACTACTGCAACATAATCTATCACAGACTACCCGCCACCTACACCAACCCACTATGAACTGCCTTAAATACCACAGCAAGAATTATCCAGAAAGCAAAAAAACAAGATCACATCACCCCAGTCCTTAGAGAACTGCACATACTCCCTCTCGAAGCAAGAATCAAATACAAATCAGCCCTACTTATCCACAAAGCCCTCTATCAATCACAGGCCTCCCAGCTCCAAACTTTACTGCCCCAATCCACCCACAACAGAACAACTAGGCAAACCACCAGCAACACCCTCACTATCCCCCATGAGCGAACTAAATACAATCAATGGACATGCAACAGAGCCATCGAATTAATACGCGCCATCCTTCTGGAACTCCCTACCAAGTCAAATCAGAAACAACGGAGATCCTTTAACATTCAGAAAACAACTAAAAACCATCCTGTTCCAGGAATACCTCAGACCAGAAACAAACATCTATCAATGACTCCCTCTACAGACCCTTCAACATACCCACAGATCTACCTACTAAGAGACTGATGTCCATTGTTTAAGTCCTTAATGTCTGTTCAGATCATTAATGTTGGCCTCCCAAGTGACAGCCCCCCACCCTAAGAGTTGATTACTGTCCCCCCCCTTTTTTTGTTAAACCTCTTTGACCCGGTGAAAAGCGGGATATAAATACAGCTAAATAAATAAAATTAAATACCTTTATGGAAATGAGTAAAAGGAACAACATATGGAATCAGTGTGTATAAATGCCCATAGCATGGGAAATAAGATTCCATATGTTGAGGCTTTAATGGGAGAGGCTGACTTGGATTTAGTGGCAGTTATAGAACAATGCTTCACAGAAAACCATGACTGGGAAATAACTATACTAGGCTATACTTTATTCAGAAAGATCAGGGAAGAAGGGGAGGAGGCGTGGCACTATATGTAAAAAATAATATTAAAGCTTTGGAACTACAGAGCTTAAAAGGGAGAGAGGAAGCACTGTGGGTTAAACTAGAAAGAGGGAAAAAGAAATCCATTTGCATTGGTGTGATATACAGACCTCCCTCACAGGAGGATGAGGTGGATGGAGAGTTAATTGAAGACAAATGCAGCATTGCTAGGAAAGGGGAAATGCTACTGATAGGGGATTTCAATATGCCAGATGTTGATTGTCATATTCCTGCTGCACTATATTCTAGAAGTAAGGAGATCCTGGACTCTCTACAGGGAGAACTGTTCAGGCAATTGGTAACAGAACCCACATGTGAAGGGGCCATACTGGACTTGGTGCTTACCAATGGTGAAAGTGTGTCTGATGTTATAGTGGGAGATTATTTTGCATCCAGTGATCACCAGATGGTGTGGTTCAGTATTAGGACTAGGGCTGTTAAAATCCATTCAAAAGCAAGGGTCTTAGACTTTAGGAAAACTTACTTTGCCAAGATGGACCAATACTTCAGGGAGTCATTAGTGGGATGGGATCAGCTGGGGGATGTAGAAAAAAAGTAGGCAAAACTGAAAGAGGATATTTTAAGGGCAACCAACCTTTTTGTTAAAATGGTAAATAAAGGTAAAATGAGGAGACTGCTATGGTTTTCGAAAGACGTAGCTTAAAAAGTGAAGAAAGAGGGAGGCCTTCATAAAATATAAGAGATCATGGAGAGAGGAAGATAGGCATCTATATTTGGAAAATCTTAGAGAACCTAGCAAAGTAGTCAGGAAAGCAAAGATTCAAAAGGAGAAGGAAAAAGCTAATGCAGTAAAATGGTGGGATAAGACATATTTCAGATATGTTAGTGAGAAGAGGAAGGGCAAAGTGGTATTGTCAGACTCAAGGGTGAAGTGGAGGAATATGTAGAAGCTGATGAGGATAAAGCGGAATTGCTTAACAAAAATTTATGTTCTTTGTTCACAGATGAAGAGCCAGGAGCAAGACCTCAGAAAACACCCACAAAGAGGAACAGAAGTGAGGGGCATCTTGAACAATTTTCAGAAGACGGTGTTTGTGAGAAACTAGCTAAACTTAAAGAAGACATAGCGTTGGGACCGGATGGGATACAGCCTAGAATACTGAGGGAACTGACTGACCTTTTCAATGCCTCGTTGGAGTCAGGAGTGGTACCAAAGGACTGGAGAGAGGCACATGTGGTCCCTTTACACAAAAGCGGAAGTAAGGATGTGGTTGAAAACTACAGGTTGGTTAGTTTAAATTCGGTGGTGAGTAAATTGTTGGAAACTCTGCTGAAAGAGAAAATAGTGAGGTTTCTGGAGTCCAGCAGATTACAGGATCAGAGGCAACATAGATTCACCAGAGGCAGGTCTTGTCAGACAAATGTGATTGATTTCTTTGACTGGGTAACCAGAGAGTTGGACGGAGGGAGAGCCCTAGATGTGGTGTATTTAGATTTCAGTAAAGCCTTTGACACCATTCCTAACAGGTGACTTATAAACAAACTAAGCACCCTAGGTATGGACCCTAAAGTTACTGCTTGTGTTAGAAATTGGTTGAGTGGGAGGCAACAAAGGATATAGGTAAATGGAGCTCACTCTGAGGAGAAGGATGTTACCAGTGGTGTGCCCCAGGGATCTGTCTTTGGTCCGATTCTTTTTAAGATCTTTGTTAATGATATAGCAGAAGGGCTGTCTGGTAATGTTTGCCTCTTTGCAGATGATATCAAAATCTGAAATAGTATAGACACCAAGGAAGGTATAGATAACATGAGGAGGGATCTCGCTAAGCTTGAAGAATGGTCTAGAATTTGGCAGCTGAGATTTAATGTTAAAAAATGCAAGGTCATGCATTTGGGCTGCAGCAATCCATGGGAGCAATATAGTGTAGGGGGTGAAGTACTTTTGTCCACTAAAGAAGAGCGGGTCCTAAGCATGACTGTATCTGATGATCTTAATGTAGCTAAACAGGTAGAAAAGGCGACGGCAAAAGCTAGAAGGATGCTTGGGTACATAGGAAGAGGAATGGCCAGCAGACGAAAGGAGGTGATAGTGCCTCTGTATAAGTCTTTGGTGCAACCTCATTTGGAGTATAGTGTGCAATTCTGGAGAACGCACCTTCAAAATGATATAAACAGGTTGGAGTTGGTACAGAGGGTGGCTAATAAAATGGTTAGTGGTCTTCATTATAAAGTATGAGGACAGATTTAAGGATCTTAATATGTACACCTTAGAGGAAAGGCGAGTTAGAGGTGATGTGATTGAGACGTTTAAATACCTCAGTGGCATAAATGCACAGGAGGAGAGCCTCTTTCGATTGAAAGCAAGCTCTGCTATGAGGGAACATGGGATGAGGGTGAAAGGGGATAGATTCAGGAGTGATATGCGGAAATATTTATTTACGGAAAGAGTGGTGGATCCATGGAATAGTCTTCCAGTGAAGGGGGTAAAGATGAGGACAATATCTGAATTCAAGGAAGCATGGTACAAAGTCAGAGGATCTCTAAAGGGAAAAAGGGGACTGTTGTAGTGGTTAATATGGAAGGACAAACTAGATAGGCCATGTGGTCTTTTTCTGTCATCATATTTCTATGTTTCTATAATCACCAAAAACGTTTCAAGAAGCAAAACTTTTGAACAAATTTGTTGTCTTGTGAAATGGACATAGAAACATCCAAAGCACAGAGATGCATCCAGAGTCATTTTAGAAGCTGACTCGGGGGTTGTCCAAGTCTGAATGGGGGCACGATGGTAGCGTTCCCAGGAATCTGGACATCCCCACCTGATCTCAGAAACATCATGGATGTCCGGCATTACATCTAAGTTTACACCTGCTCCAGGAATGAACAGGCATCTGAAAGGTGCTTGTTTTGGTTGAAAAACATCCAAAAAGTGTAATAGGCACTCTATCATGCCCTGTACTCAGCACAATGTCAGTGATAGCAGCAATGGTATTTGAAGCCTGGCTTCACTGTTCATAGCCCACTACTCTAACCATTAGCCTATCCTAGACATCCAGGTTCTGAAATATGGTTCTGGGCATATTTATGTAGATGCCCCTGCTGATATCCATATCAGGCACATCCACGTTTGTAAAACTGTCTGCACTTGGACGTGCCTGCATTTTTTTCTGGTGTTCTGGCTTAGACTTCCTAGGTTGCTCTGCCATTTGGACACACAGTCTCCCAGTTTCCAAGGGCCTCTTCCAATTCTTCACAATTCTCTTGTGTTTTAAAAATTTTGAATAATATTATGTCATCCACAAAGTTGATCACCTCACTCATTGTTCTCGTTTCCAGGTCATTTATGAATATGTTAAAAAGCAGTCAGCCGAGCACACATCCCTTGGGTATTAGACTATTCGCTTTTCTCCATTGTGAATATATATGTGAATGTAAAAGGAGAAAAAAGGATCTCGGAATTGAGCCAACTACCATTCAGTTAATGTGTAAGACCTATGAACTGAGCCAAATGTAATTCATTTTAATGTGTAAAGCTTATGATGACCATCATTGATCAAACTTCAAAAATTCATTAAATATATCATAATTTCTAATTCATTTTCTTATTCTTCTGCACAGTTCACAAAAAAATTGTGCTTGAAGAGACAAAATCCGAAGAAAACGTCTATCAAAAACTTATCAATATCTTTTAACAATAACATCAACTTATCTCAAAAGACATCCCAAGTTATTTCAAGTCAAAATAATACCTTACCTGAAAAAAGCATTTGTTTTGCAAATATTTCTTGCTGCTTCAGGGGCTTGACAATTCATTTTTTTTGCTTCCTTTAACCCTTTGCTTCAGTCATAGTATCTTGATACTTAAAGAATTTTTAAGCATTATTCAAATGCAGAAGATACTTCTTTCGGCAGCATTTCAATCTAAAAAGATGGTGTATCTGCTTAAGTACAAACATCCGTTCAAATGCACCAATTATATCAGCATCAGCTCAGCTTCCACCAATGAGATATCTCAGAGGCAGAATAAAACTGCAAATAATGCAGAAATTCAGGAATGTAAGAAATTAGACAACTATGTCATAGAAGTGGGCAACTTGTACCCAAGATCTTTTAGGTCATGTTGAGGATTTAAATCTAATTTGAAAGGCTATAGGAAGCAATGGCTTTTTAATAGCAAAGGAATGACGTTTTTATTTTATTTTTTTAACAGGCTTATTATACCACTTTATCATTGCAGTCAGAGTGGTTTGTATATGATGACATGATGAAATACTTAGCAGAATAGACAAGTTTTATCATGTGTTCTGAAAAATCTGTAGTTTTTTGATAGAAATTCCTAGACGGCCATGATACAAAACATTACAGTAATCCTACTACTGTACTACTACTACTACTACTACTACTACTACTACTTATCATTTGTATAGCACTACAAGATGTATGCAGCACTGTATATATAGACAAAAGAGATATTTGTGAATATTGGTAGCTCAGGTTGGCGATCATGAGGTCGGATTGTTCTCCAAGCTTGATAGTTTGATTGCAGATGTTTGATCACAATTTGAGGGGACATCATCAGTGTGGGGTTCCAGATGGTAATAGGCTTGAATGCTTGCGTTTGTACTTACATTGGGGTTGGTGGTGACTCAGTTCTTTGGTTCATGGGGATTGACTGGTTGGTTTCTCTGAGGGTTGCTGGAGTGTGTTTGCTATTTCTGAGCCTTCTTAATGATAACTCAGCTCTTTGGTCCACAGGGATTGATAGATCAGGTATATGTCGCTATGCCTGTTTATCGAATTTGTGGTGGAAAACAAGGCTACCAGAAATTCTCTTTCACTGTTTGGTTGTGCTCGTGCTATGATTTCAGATGTGCTCCAGCTGAATTTGTGTCCTTCCATATCTTCATGTATTGAGACCAGGGAGAATGGGTCGTGTCTTTTGCTGGCTAGTTGGTGTTTGTCTAGTCTGGTGGATAGTTTTCTTCCTGTTTGGCCAACATAGTTCACAGTCACTGCATTGAATTTTGTACATGATGTTTGTTCTTTGATCTTTTTCTGGTTTTTCTTTCGGTTTTGACAGGATTCTTCAAAGGTTCATGATTGTTTTATGGGCTATTGTAATGTTGTGGTCTCTTAGTAGTTTCATCGATGTTTTGGAGGTATTCTGGATGTAAGGGAGGGTGAATTGTCGGGGTGCTCTTTTGGTCTGGAGGTTGGGGCTTTTTGGCTGTAGGCATCTATAGATGAAGTTCTATGGGTATCTGTTCCTTGTCTACTCCTTGTATAGGTGTTTCTCTTCTTCCTTTTTGGCTTCTGTCATGTTGCAGTAGCATTCTACTCTTATGAATAGTGTTTTTATGCAGCTTTGTTTATGGTACTTCATGTGGTTGCTGTAGTTCAGGATTTGATCCGTATGTGTTGCTGTTCTGTAGATTGATGTGTGGAATTCACTGGTTTTGGTACTCATGACAAGAACATCCAGGAAAGGGAGTTTGTTGTCCTTGGCCATTTCCATTGTGCACCAGATGACCTCAAGGACATTACTGAGTAGTTGGAATGTTTCTTCGATTTGGTTGCATTTTATTATGACGAAGGAGTCATCGACGTACTGTACCCACAGTTTTAGATTATCCATAGAAATAGAGAAGAGAGGAATGGGGGGGGGGGGTGTTAGGGGGAAAGATATGGAGCTTAGTTTCAGTCATGTTCAATTTCAGATTGCAGTGAGACATTCAGGCAGCAATGTCGGATAATCAGGCAGAGATCTGGATTCCTGGAGAGATTTCAGGTGCAGAGAGGTAGATCTGAGAGTCATCAGCTTAATGCTGGTACTGAAAACCATGGGAGAAGATATGTGCACCAAAGGACTAAGTGTAGAGAGAGAAAAGAAGAAATTCTAAGACACAGCCCTGAGGTACATCAACTGAAAGTGGGATGGCACTAGAGGATGATCCATCAGAACATACAATAAAATTATGGTGGGAGAGAAAAGAAGAAAACCAGGACAGAAAAGAGCCCTTAAATCTAAGCGAGGACAGAGTATTGAGGAGAAGGTGGTGATCAACAGTGTCAAAAGCAGCAGAAAGGTAAAGAAGGATGATGACTGAGTAAAAGCCCTTGGATCTGGTGAGGAACAAGTCACTGGAGATAGTGATAACAGCTATTTCTGTAGAATATAGAGAATGAAAGTCAGATTGTAGTGGATCTAGAAGTTCTTGAGAGGAAAGAAAGTCAAGACAGCAGTGTGGAACCACTAGTTCAAGTAGTTTTGAAGCAAAGAGGAGGACAGTGATAGGCTGATAACTAAAAGGACAGGTAGGGTCTCGTAAAGGTTTTTTGAGGAGAGGTGTAACCACATAAGAAATAAGAAATGACATACAGAGTCAGACCAACATCCATCAATCCCAGTATCCTGTTTCCAACAGTGGCCAATCCAGGTCACAGGTTCCCAAAAAGACACACAGGTTCCACAATGCTCATCCCGGGACAAGCAGTGGATTTCCTGGGTCCTTCTTAATAACAGCATATTTGAAGGCTGCAGGACAAGTTGCAGGACCAAAGCATGGATTAAAGTAAAAATAACATTTTTATACAGGAAAGCCTGAATCAGCCTTATACAGCCATTGCAGAAATTTGGTTGTTAAAGATTAGTGCCAAGCAACCAGCCCAAGATTTTTACTGAATGAAGTAAAGGAAACCTATGTCCTGCTAAACTGGAAGAGAGGTGTGGTGGTGATTGTCAGTCACCCAGTCATATAGCTGAACACTTCATGAGGTTAAGCTCAAGTTTATTTTCAAGCAGCCAATGAGATATTGCCACCAGGCATACATTTATCTCTATCAGATCAGGCTTTTTGGGGTCAGTATAGTGAACAAGTTGCACATTGTCTGCAAAATCCACTGACACCCAAAGGATTGAATGAAGGAAGCCAAAAGACTGAGAAAGAGGTTAAATAATATGGAGAGAGAATAGATCCCTGTGGTACACTGCAGTATAACTGCTGGTGGTTAGAATTATCCATGCCAAAGTAAGCCTGGAAGGCCCTAGCAGATAAGAAGGAATTTAGCCATCTAAGTCTTTATAGGTCTTCTGTATACACCTCTCTAGCTGTCTCAACTTCTCTAAGTCTTCTACTGTAGCCTTCAGATATCAAACTTGTTCTCTGAGAACTAGGAGCTCTTTACATCGATTACACACATATGACCTCTTGCCAGCCAGAGATAATTATACTGTACATGTGGCACTCAGTGCAAAAGACTGAATAGTACCCATTTTGCTGCTGAACTGTTGCTTGCAACTTTGTATTAGTAAGTTTAGTTGTTCAGAGTTCCTAAAAAAGTATGGATACCTGCAATAATATAAAGGGTTTTAAGATTAGTTGGTATATTTTATGCTGTTATTTTGTGTTTGCTTCACAATTAACTGCCAATAATCTGTTAAGGGTTAATCACTCACTGATAAGAATAAACTGTGGTGGCAAATTTCACTCTTTTTCTTAATTCGGATCATTAACTATAAATTAAGGGGTGGGATCTGGAGAAGGTGGATGGAAAAAAGACTAAATACTTTCTGTTTTCTTTTAAGACTACTAGGGCCTGTTAAATCTATCAGAAATGAATTTTAACCTTCAAAGCAAGCTAAGAACCATTTTTGCTTTTTTAATGAAATAAAAAACAGACTTTTACAAATAAAGCCACAAACTTCCTTCTCCCTCAAGTTTTAAGTCATCAAATTTGCCCACAGAGGCTTTGTCTGCTCTGTTTTCCTTTAGGAAAAAGAACACCTGAGGACAGTATCAGAATTCATGGATCTCTGAGAGAACAGAAGGTGTTATAGATATTAAGGATATGCAAAGCCAAAATAAACTTTGGTTTGTGTTAGTTTAAACAGTTTTAGGGGTATGTTTACTAAATAGCAGTAGCGGGAGCAGCTTCCCCATTGAATTCAATGGGCCCGTGGCTCCGATTATCGCACGGAAGCCACTACCATTGTTTAGTAAATATACCTCTTAGTGACTTTGTGGGGGGGGGGTGTTTTTGCATGTATTTTTAACCAATTTGGTAATGGTATTACTTGATTTTCTATGGGTATAGCCCTGATTTAAAGGCCACAGTTTGTAAAAATTCTCTGTACATGATTTTTGTAGTAAATTAAAATCTGGTGTTTTTCTCTGCAGTAGATATCCTAAGAAAGCCTCATGAGGAAGCGATCAGCGAAACATCAACATTTTGATCAAATGGGGAGATAAGTGCAAGTTTGTGCATAAGCTTTTTCTATGAGCAACATTAATCAATTAAAAGTATTGAACAGAACCTGATGGAGAGGTAGACCTGTGATGTGATTACAGCAAGGGGCAAGTCTATGCCCTCATATTATATGGGTCATGTTTGTATTGCACTGTTATATACTACGCTGAAGTCCCTTCTCTGTTTTTTAGTATGAATGAAATTGCTACATGAATTGAGTATACAGTTTCTATAGCAGTTTTTTCATTTATTATTTGGTCATCTGCAGTTTTGGAGGATAACTTTTGTGGTTGGCATGCGTTAACTGTGGTGAACCACTACTTCATGTAGTTTTGAAGGACAGTGATAGGCTGATAACTGAAAGGATAGATAGGGTCTATTGAAGGTTTTTTGAGGAGAGGTGTAACCACAGAAAAAGATAAGAAATGCCATACTGGGTCAGACCAAGATCCTCAAGCCCAGTATCCTGTTTTCAACAGTGGCCTATCCAGGTCACAGGTTCCCAAAAAGGCACACAGATTCCACAATGCTTGTCACAGAGCAAGCAGTGGATTTCCTTGGTTCTCTTTAATAACAGCACATTTGAAGGTTGCAGGAAGAGTTGCAGGACCAAGGCATGCATTAAAGTAAAAAGAGCTTTTTTTATCCAGGAAAGCCTGAATCAGCCTTATACAACCATTGCAGAAATTGGTTGTTAAAGTTAAGGTTAATGCCAAGCAACATGCTGGCCATGCCCCCAACGGTTAGCACACGCCTTTTTCACTTATCACATGTTGATTTACTATGTAAAACATGCAATAAGTGCAAAAACTTACCACACCTTAGTAAAGAAAATAGCCCCTCATCCACAAGTAAATAAAATATATCAAGTCAATCACATTTTTTGTGAAGTGGAAATTTCTCCATAACTCTGCTTAACTCGTACTTCCTAACCTATTTTCTAATTTTTTTTATAACATTACTTTGGGAATGAATGCAAACAGCTTTTTCTCTATTTTAAGAGCAATTTTAGTGCAAAGTTTTTTTGTCCTCTTTCAGAGTAATAAATTTTGATACTGGAAATTCAGTTGCTCCTCTGTGGCTTCATTATACGGTACCATAACCACCTTGTTAAGAAGACATGCTGCCTGACCTGGTTTTTCCACATCCTTACATACAAGCAATAGCCAAGATGAAAAATGTCATTCTTGTACACAGAGGCATCGAATACTAGTGGATGACATGCTGTTGCCCTCAGTCTGGGCTTCAGGGCAGACAATTTGAATGATCACAAAATTTTAGTGAAAGATTTTGTCAGGATTTGATTGTTTTGCATCAGCTTTTGAGTGGGGCTTTGAAAATGTATTATTTTGGTCATGCATCTGCCATCTCCTTGCTTTTTTTTTGTCTAAGGATCTTCTGTATTTATCCCATGCCTTCTTAGACCTAATTTTATAACAGGGTACCTAAGTTATGGTGGCCAGAATGCACTTATTTTAAGTCTATGTTATAAAGACAAGTGTAGGAGTCTACTTATCTTTATAAAATACTAGAGTAAGTAGCAGAGATCACTCTTCAAATTCAGGCATAGACATTTATATCCGCTCTTTATAGGTATAAATGAATGAGCCTAATGTTTACAAGTATGAATGTAAATTAAGATATTTTATAATCAAGGCATGTACTTGCAAACTCTACCCATGTTTCATCCAGACCATGCCCTTGTCTACACCTACGGGCAAGGTGCACACCTTCATGTAATTGGGGTCTGTTTACTAAGCAGCGCTAGCGGCTTCCATGCGAAAATGGAGCCACAGCCCCATTTCAAATGGAAGCCGCTAGTGCCGCTTAGAAAACAGGCCCCTGTATGTATTTTTACGCTGATCAATATTTCATAAGAGGCCATTTACATGTGTACGTGGCTACATATGCATGAAACTTACTATTACCATTTTAGTTTCCACTGCTCCCTCTGGGAAGACAAGCTATCCATCTCCTCCATTTCTGTGGAAAAAAAAATTACTGGAGTTGTTCTAGAGACTATCCCAGGGGAATCTCATTTTTTTTATTTAATTTTCTTTACCTATATCCATATATATAATAGTGGATGGAGGTGCAGACTGTCTGAAACTGCTGGTTGGTGTGTACATATGTGCATTAGTCCACATTTGAATACCATCCCCATCATTGCCCCTCCTCACCTCAGCACACAGACCAATGCAGGGAGTCCCGGAAAATGAAGAGAGCAGTCTGGCTCATCCACAGCTCTCCCCTCACAGACTTGCAAGGTGGAGTCAAGAGTAGCACCAGGTATGCAAGGGGCTGGGGAGTTATGCCAAGCCAAGCCAAGCCAAACTGAGCAGGGTTAAAAACAGAGAGTGAACGTTTGGAGAGTGATAGGGAAGGTAGAAAAAGCCAAGGGGTGGAAAAAAGTAAAATAGATAAAGGGAGTTCTCTGGGTTAAGGGAGAGAGAGTATGTGCCTTGGTAGGGGAAAGGAAGGGAGGAAGAGAGATTGAGAATGAGAGAGAGTGCCCTGAACAGGAAGAAAGATCTTTTGAGTTTCAGGGATTGAAAGTGATAGACAAAGCATGACATGCAGAGAATGACAAGAGAGTGAAAGAGATCGACTTGGGGGCAGACGGGAATGAGGTAGAGAGAGAGAGAAAGAGAGAGAGAATGCCTTGGGAAAGGGGGGAAAGGGAAAGGAGACAGAGGGGGAAGAATAAAAAAAACTGTCTGGATAGGGTTAGGAGGTAGGGTGAATATTGAGACCAACAGGCATGTGTATTAGTTTTCCTATGCATGGACAAATCAATTAAAATCACAATTTTCAATTTGTTCTGGTGCCAACAAACTGACTGTGCATGCCCAGGAAAAAATCCCAAATCACCATTAGTTAACTTCATTTTCATTAATCACGCAGGGGAAGAAGGTCAAGGAGGGGCTCACCAACAGCCAGCACTAGACACTTGAGCTAATCATGCTGCAGATCCTCGAAAAGCAGCCAGACAAAAATATCTGTGCCTGAGTTCTGTAAATCCTATGGACCATGATGTCACAGCAGGGCTGGAATACACGAACCCCAGAGGACTATTTTGTCTCTGACATTCAGAGAGTGAGGAAGGGGTGCTGGCACTTAGGACTGGAAAGAGGAAAAAAAAGGAGTAAATAAAACCCAGAAAGCTTCAAGTCTGTCTTTAAGGGTGCGGGGAAGGGATCCTTGGGGATTAGGATTTCACAGCAACAAAAGCACAGAGAGCCTGAAGTCCAATTTGGAACCACTGAGAAAAGATTGTTGGGGCTTGCTAGTGCAAAGAACACACAAAACAAAACAAAAAATTGAAAAAAATACCAGTTTCTAGGGAGCAGAGTGTTCTTGCCTCCCTTAGTATTGCTGTTTCTGTCTGGTCTTAGAATTTGAAATTTCTGGTGGGCTTCCTCCTATTGTCTCTTGCAGGGATGTTTCTTTGAGATGGAGGGATGAAATCAGCATAAATATAGTTAAATACCTCTGTAGCATAAATGCACAGGAGGCAAAGCCCTGGAATGAAAGGGTAAAAGATGAAGGTGAGGGGAGATAGACTCAGGGGTAATCTAAGGAAATAGTTTTTTACAGAAAGGGTGGTGAATGCATGGAGACTAGAACTTATCTGAATTAAAAAATGTAAGGGAAAAGCACAGAGGGCCTCTCATGAAAGGAGGGGGGGAGGATGGATTGAGCTCACTCTTCTTTCAGAAGTTGTATTATATGTATTTTCCTGTCACTGGAGGGTATATAATCTAAGCTTGTACCTAAGGTAAAGAAGGATTAAGTGACTTGTTCAAAATCACAAGTATCAGCAGTGGGATTCAAACCTGGCTTCCTTGATTTTCAACTCACTGCTCTAACCCAAGTGCAAGTTACACAATGAAAAATTCCAAATTAGGTACCACCACCCAAGAAAAAGATCTAGGCATCATTCTGGATAATACATTGAAACCCTCTGCCCAGTGTGCATGGTGGCCAAGAAAGCAAATAGAATTCTAAGAATAATAAGGAAAGGAATGGAGAATAAAACCAAGGATATTGTAGTATAATGCCTCTGTATCATTGCATGGTGAGTCTGCACCTTGG
The DNA here is from genome assembly GCA_033557465.1 of Ichthyophis bannanicus. Lineage (NCBI taxonomy): Eukaryota > Metazoa > Chordata > Amphibia > Gymnophiona > Ichthyophiidae > Ichthyophis > Ichthyophis bannanicus. The sequence continues at coordinate 1,298,213,354 of CM066031.1, forward strand.
CTATTGTTTGCAATTCTGGTCATCATATCTTAAAAAGGATATAATGGAATTGGAAAAAGTACAGAGAAGAGTCACCAAAATGGTAAAGGGGATGGAAGGTTTAAAATGTTAGGGCTCTTCAACTTGGAAAAAAGATGGCTGAGGGGAAATATGATAGAGGTCTATAAATTAATGAATGGAGTAGAATGGGTAAAGATAGATTGGTTGTTTACTCCTTCAAAAAGTAGGAAAGACTAGGGGACATGCAATGAAGTTACAGTGTAACTCATTTAAGACTAATAAGAGAATTATTTTTTCACTCAATGCATAATCAAACTTTGGAATTTGTTATCAGAGGATGTGGTAAAAGCTGTTAGTGTGGGTTTAAAAAGGGTTTGGACAAATTCCTGGAGGAAAATCCATAAACCATTATTAAGCAGGTCCAAGGAAATCCACTGCTTACATCAGGATAAGCATTGTGGAAGTTGTGTACCTTTTTGGGAACCTGATAGGTGCTTGTGAGCTGGATTGTTGGAAACAGGATGCTGGGTTTGATAGACCTTGGTCTGATCCAATATGGCATTTCTTATGTTCTTATGTTAACTATTAGGCTAGAATTGTAGAGCGTATTAGATGGTATGGATGGGCAGACTAGAATGGTTGTATGGTCTTTATCTGCCATAATTTTCTGTTTCTGTTTCCTAGTATAGCAGGTCCTCGAACTCTAGGGCTGAGTTCACATCAGGAGTGGTTCAATACAACAAGATTGCAGGTGTCTGTGACAAACTCTTAAATCCTTCTCTACCACTGTCCATTCCAATTCACGGCATGCAAGTGAAGAGTCCCCAGTGAAGGCATGAAAATCCCTTTTCTGACCACCTGGCATGGATAAAAGTCACCTATACCAGAAAAAACAACATAGGAGTCCAATAACAACAGTTTATACAGCTTTGAAAGAAACTATAAGAGTAGATGTTTAGAAGAGGCACTTTGCCTTAAACACTGGAGACCAAAGATGTATAAGCTAGAGGTTAGAGTCTTCCACATGGAAAGTGGATCCCAAGAGAGAGGTGGCTTTCTCCAGTTAGCCACTGGAAAGAGATGTCAAGGGTATAAGCTCTGTAAGATTACACCAGAGCTCCTCAGATGGAGAGGAGAATGGATCAAGGGAAGAGAATCTCATAAAGGAATCCCATAAAGAAAAAAGAGGAGTCTATTGTGAACTAACAAGTTGCAGCCCTAGGGAATAGGGAAATGGAACTGAAGAGAAGAAACTGAGGAGTATAGGAGTCCATGAGGAGGATCCCAAGGGCGGCGAAGGAGATAAGACCCAAGTTCTGGATGCATCCTGCTGTCTTAGAGCCAAAACTGAGTCATTTACCTACTGTTCTTGAACATAACTTGCCTTGAACTACTACTGAAAAGGTATGAGAGCAAGGGAGCTTATCCCTTGACTCCTCTCCAGGGAATCACTAGGGGTCAAACATACCATTTGGATACCAGCAGCCTATCGGAGAGGAATGACTATAAATCACTCCTGACACTCCCCCCCCCCCCCCACACACACACACACACTCTTGCAGACCCCAGGGAAGGGATAGCCAGGTAAATCCCAGAGATCTCTTTGAGTAAGTGAGGTATCAGTTACAGAAGTCCAGCGAGTCTCCTTGGGAGTAGAGTGCCTGTTTCAGAGGGTCTGAAAGTTCACTTTGGGGGGGTGAGGAGTCTGTTAGTGGGGCTCTGATTGGGGTATGTCTTTTCTGGTTTGAGGCGGGTGAGCACAGGAATTAGAATACCACCAACCCCTGATTTGGAACTCACTATTTGTGTACAGCAAGCTAGTGACTCTTATGGTAAATATTAGGCATGTGCACTAGTTTTCATACGAATGGAAAAATAGACAAAAAGCATTATTTTTGATTCATCCTATGTCAAATAACCAACAGCACATGCTTGGTAAATTTTCCTGAACTGCTTTTCATAAACTTCATTTTTGTCATGCTTGCAGGTATGGCCACACAATGGACCCAATCTGTGAGGGGGGAAAGCTTAAGGAGAGGTGACCAGCAGTCAGCATAAGGCACTTGAGCCAATCATGTTGCAAATCCTTGGCATAAGTACATAGTAGAAGAAAACGTTTTTGGATAAATCTCTATTGCAGGAGTCAATAGATTCACAAAGCAAAAAGTTGCACAAAGTTGCACAAGTTGCACAAAGCTCCAGACCAGACAAACGTTGGGCTAATCAGGAAAAAGAACAAAGAGCATCAAAAATACAAGACACAGTTAAGAAGAAGGTGGCTAGAGCCAATTCCCCTAGAGACATAATAGCTCTTCCTGCAATTCTTGTCTTCTAAACCAATGAGTCACTGGTTCAGTGCTAGCTTGTGACACAGTGGAGAAAAAACACAAAAGAACTGTTAACCAAAGTGGGTAAAAAAAGACAATTGGGCTTTTTTGTTTGCTTGAAACTTCTAGTGACCTTGCAGCTGTTTTTTGTTTGGGTAGCAGCCACACTCTCTTCTATAATTAACAAAATTGCCCTGAAAGGAACATTTATAGAAACAAAACAACACAAAATGATAATTTATTAAAACAAACTTGCAAAAGACAGAGGCAACTAAACAAAATCAATTGGTTTTTTCCTGCACACCTCTAGAGTCTAATCAATAGCCAGAACACAGCTGGGGCTGGCAAACAAAAGAGGAGGGGGATTGGAGTATACTGCAGCATGAAACTTTCAAGGTTTCTCCTTGGGAATAAGTTGATCACCTCTGCCTGTAGAAGGTCTGTAGCTGTGCTGCTTTGAGATACAAAGGGAGGAGGCAAAATAACAGTTTTTGTTTGAGAAAGACGTTGCAGACATACTGTTCAGAGAACTGACATAAAACAGCAGGAATTATTTAGAAAATTGCTGCAGACTTGCTGCTGTGGGAACCAATATAAAGCAGTGGGGTTTATTTAGTACCTGCTATAGACTTGCTGCTGTGGGAACTGTTATAATACAGCAGGTTTATTTAGAAACTGCTGCAGACATGCTGCTAGAGGATCTCAAAATGCTGCAGGTTTTTTTTTTTTTTTCAGGAGACCACTGTAAAAGTATCACTGTGGAACTGAAACAAAACAGTAAAACGTATTTAGAAAGTGCTGTAGACGATCCCCAGAGCTGATATAAAATAGTAGAATTATGTTTGTGATGAACTTTATGTTGCAGCTGAATTGACAAGAGGAACTTAGGGGCATGTTTACTAAAGAGCATTAAGGGCGTCTCGGTTACTGGGTGCAAACATCAGCATTAAGGATGGCAACATGCATTAACGACCAGGGAGGGGAGTAGGCATGCTGGCAGTAAGGAATCCTGGCTGCACATATCGGGTACTAAGAGGACACCGGGCGATAAGATGCCAAGCGTATACCCTAATGCCCGAAAAAGACATTCACCTTAACGCAGGATAAGGGAGCCTTTCTGAAAGTCAAATATCAGGTGCTGGATGGAAGGAAACGTAAGAGCTGATGCAGATGACATACCCAAATGTTTCATATGTGTCATACAGTAAGTGGGAGGATAATGTTGCAGGCAGTTAACTGTAAAAGTGATGGGTACACATATAATGTGCTCTGAAGTCATTGTGGAGCCTAGGATCATGTGTAAGTATTCCTGCGAGGAGGCAGCATGGCCATGAGGTGGCCATAAAAGGCCTGATAGTGCAGGAGTGCTGATGTGCACAGGAGGCACGTGATAGATGTGAGTGAGGTGCAGTAATGAGAAGAAGCTAACTGGGTTGTGCATGGCGTAGCATCTGACTGAAGTAAACATGACTGAAGCAGATGACCATATGGCGATGGATATGAGCAAGGATGTATGTAGCGACATGACAGGGGCATGTGTCTGTTATGTGCCAATATACATCATCTCCAAAACAACTCCTCCAATATTGTGGCAATAGTTGTTTTCCCTGTCAGGATACAATATGTATATGCATGTGAGTATGAGCATCACACAGAAACCATATGCCTTGTAAATGTCAATAAAGGTTCTTTTTTCATCATTCTGATGTCATCACTCTCACATTGAGCCCTGACCTTGGGTCTCTAAATTGCATTGCTATGAGGAAAGGCTGAGTGTCTGTGAAGGTGATGCAGTGCTTATGTGCTACCAAAAGGTACACGTTGATGGATGGGTCGCAGATGTAGGAGGTTGTGATAGAACCTTCCTTGTAATCCAGTCCCACTATGCATGATTGTCCAGAACCTATCTGAAAACAGCTTCCATCCACTGCTCTGATCTGCAACACCCCAACGCCTCTCAAATGGTGCCCATTAAGCATTTTGCCAACGTTGTTTCTTCAGGTGTATCAAAGTTATCACACTATCAGACACTGATCACCAAACATACGGCCACAGCCGAGCTTCAACAAGATCAGACCTCCTCTGCTTATGGCTCTTGATCTGCTGCGGTGTGTTTGAATCTGTGTGATAAATGATGAGAGAAGGGAGTTTAAAACCCCATTGATGTGGGGGGACAGCGGCTTAGAGGGGTTTCCCCATTGCCGATGTGCAGTTCTATATTACCCTGAGAACTATTCTCCCTCTCTTTTTCTTTTTTTTTTCTGTTGCTCCAGTATTTTATACCATATGCATGTTGATATTCAGGTGGAATTATTTTTTCTTACTTTAGAGTCTGTTGTTCACTCTGAAAGTGACCAGTTTTTGTATTTGTATGCAAAGAGCCTTAAGGCAAGTTACAGCAAGTGAAGGCGATGAATACTTGAGTTGTGCCCGTGTTTCTGACTAGTACAAATGTTTTCGAGATGGCTGCAAACAATTCACAGTGACCAAGGTTCTAGAAGGCCAGACATGAGCAAGAGTGAAGACAAAGTAGAAGCAGTGTGTACTGCATTACACACTTGCTCAGGACATGCACATCAGTTCTGGGTGCATAAAGTCCATTCTTACTGTCATTTTGTGGATGAGGTGTTTGTTGGAAGAGTCTGTGCAGAAACTCATGTGCCCCTGAAAAAAATTAAGATTGCCTGCCAGCAGGCAGGGAGTTGTTTGAATTTGTACAAAATTCAATTTTGACTCTGTGTTCATCCAAACAATTATCACTGGTAAATGATTCATGGTCTTATGGTTATGACCCAGAAAATAATATTCAATCCTCACAATGGAAGACTCCAGACTCTCTCAGACCCTATAACGCAGGTTAGGGGGGACCTATGTTAAGGTCATACTCACAGTGTTCTTTGATTATCAGGTCTTGTTAATCAAGAGTATACTCCAAAAGGCACAACCATCAGTAAGAAGTATTATGTTCACATTTTGACGCATTGCAGAAATGCATATTGGAGGTGAGAGGACAGACTGGCAGAGGAATGGTGAATGGTTGCTCCATCCTGATAACGCTGCAGCACAGGCATAGAAACATAGAAATATGACGACAGAAAAAGACCACATGGCCTATCTAGTCTGTCCTTCCATAACAACTACAACAGTCCCCTTTTTATCTTTAGAGATCCTCTGTGTTTGTCCCATGCTTTTTTGAATTCAGTTACTGTCCTCATCTCTACCACCTCCACTGGGAGACTATTCCACGGATCCACTACTCTTTCCATAAAGAAATATTTCCGCATATCACTCCTGAATCTATCTCCCTTCACCCTCATCCCATGTCCTCTCGTAGCAGAACTTGCTTTCAATTGAAAGAGGCTCTCTCCCTGAACATTTATGCCACGGAGGTATTTAAACATCTCAATCATATCACCTCTATCCCACCTTTCCTCTAAGGTGTACATATTAAGATCCTTCAGTCTGTCCTCATATGCTTTATAATGAAGACCACTAATCATTTTAGTAGCCACCCTCTGCACTGACTCCATCCTGTTCACATCCTTTTGAAGGTGCGGTCTCCAGAATTGCACACTATACTCCAAATGAGTTCGCACCAAAGACTTATACAGAGGCATTATCACCTCCTTTTTTCTGCTAGCCATTCCTCTCCGTATGCACCCAAGCATCCTTCAAGCTTTTGCCGTCGCCTTTTCTACCTGTTTAGCTACTTTAAGATCATCAGACACAACCACGCCTAGGTCCCGCTCTTCTTTAGTGGACAAAAGTACTTCACCCCCTATACTATACTGCTCCCTTGGATTGCTGCAGCCCAAATGCAAGACCTTACATTTTTTAACATTAAATCCCAGCTGCCAAATTCTAGGCCATTCTTCAAGCTTAGCTAGATCCCTCCTCATGTTATCTACCCCTTCCTGGGTGTCTACTCTATTGCAGATTTTGGTATCATCCACAAAGAGGCAAACCTTACCTGAAAGCCTTTCCGCTATATCATAACAAAGATGTTAAAAAGAATCGGACCAAGGAAGATCCCCGGGGCACACCACTGTTAACATCCTTCTCCTCAGAGTGAGCTCCATTTACTTGTACTCTTTGTCGCCTCCCACCCAACCAATTTTTAACCCAAGCAGTAACTTTAGGGTCCATCCCTAGGGTGTTCAGTTTGTTTATAAGTCGCCTGTTAGGAACAGTGTCAAAGGCTTTACTGAAATCTAATTATACCACATCTAGGGCTCTACCTCGGTCCAACTCCCTGGTCACCCAGTTGTCTTGGACAGCAGTTCTTGCCGACATCAGTGCCATACTTCATGGCCTAGCTCACAAGAACATAAGATATGTCATACTGGGTCAGACCAAGGTCCATCAAGCTCAGTATCCTGTTTCCAACAGGGGCCAATCTCGGTCACAAGTACCTAGCAGTATCCCCAAAAGACACAGGTTCCTCAATGCTTGTACTGGGTCAAGCAGTGACATCCTGGGTCCCTTTTAATTATGGTTTATGGACCTTTGCTCCAGGAAATTGTCCGAACCTTTTTTAAACCGAGCTACACTAACAGCTTTTACTACAGCCTCTGGTAACAAATTCCAGAGCTTCATTACACATTGAGTGAAAAATATTTTATTTTATTAGTCTTAAATAGGTTTCCCTGTAGCTTCATTGTATACCCCCTAGTCTTTTTATATTCTGATGATGTAAACAATCGATCTACATTTACCTCTTCCACTCCATTCATTAATTTATAGACCTCTATCATATCTCCCCTCAGCCGTCTCTTTTCAAGGTTGAAGAGCCCTAACCTTTTTAGCCTCCCTTGATAGGAGTATCCTTCCATCCCCTTTACCATTTTGGTGGTTCTTCTCTGTACCTTTTCTAATAGCGCTATATCCTTTTTAAGATATGGCGACCAGAATTGCACACAATATTCAAGGTGCGGTCACACCATGGAACGATACAGAGGCATTATCATATCCTTTGTTTTATTTTGCATTCCTGTCCTTATGATACCTAGCATTCTACTTGCTCTCTTGGCCGCCGCTGCACACTGGGTGGAGGGTTTTAACATGTTATCCACGATGACGCCTAAATCTTTTTCGTGGGTGTTGGTTCCCAATGTGAAACCTTGCATCGTGTCACCATACATTGGGTTGTTCTTTCCTAGGTGCATAACTTTGCACTTGTCCACATTAAATTTCATCTGCCATTTGGATGCCCAGTCTTCCAGTTTATCAAGAATCCTATTGCAATTTTCCACAATCCTCTTGGGTTTTAACAACTTTAAATAGTTTTGTGTCATCTGCAAATTTCATAACCTCACTTTTTATTCTCTTTTCCAGGTCATTTATGAATATGTCAAAAAGCCACGGACCCAGCGCATATCCCTGGGGTACACCACTATTCACCTTTTTCCATTTGGAAAATTGGCCATTTAGCCCTACCCTCTGCTTTCTATCTTTTAACCAGTTCCTGATCCACAGTAGTAGATGCCTCCTATCCCATGACTTTTTAGTTTTGCCAAAAGTCTCTGATGGGGGACCTTGTCAAAGGCTTTCTGAAAGTCCAGATACACTACATCAATTGACTCACCTTTGTCTGCCTGTTTATTCACACTTTCAAAAAACATAACAGATTAGTAAGACTAGATCTTCCTTGTCTAAACCATGTTGGCTGTCTCACATTAAGCCATGATGGTTTCTACCATTTTCACGGTACTGACGTCAGGCTCACCGTTCTGTACTTTCCCGGATCACCCCTGGAACCCTTTTTAAAAATTGGCGTTACATTGGTGATCCTCCAATCTTCAGGTATTACAGATGATTTTAATTATATTTCACAGATTACTAATAGCAGGTCTGCAATCTCATATTTCAGTTCTTTCGGCACCCTTGGATGTATACCATCAGGTCCAGGTGATTTGCTGCTCTTCAGTTTATCAAATAGTTGTAATAACTTTTCCTGATGTATCGATATTTCTTTCAATTCTTCTGCACTATCACCCTTAAATACCACTTCAGTCATGGGTAACATCTCTACATCTTCTTCAGTAAAGACTGAAGCAAAGAATTCATTCAGTCTCTCCGCTATAGCCTTGTCCCCTCTTAGTGCCCCTTTTAACCCTCTATCATCCAATGGTCCAACTGACTCTCTCACAACGTTTTTGCTACAAATGTACTTGAAAAAATCTTTGACGCATTTTTGCTTCCACGGCAAGTTTCTTCTCAAATTCTCTCTTTGTCTGCCTTATCAATGACTTGCCTTTAACTTTCCAGTGCTTATGCTGTTTCCAGTTTTCGTCATTTGCCTCTTTTTTCCATTTCCTGAAAAACGCTTTTATGGCAACAATAGCCTCTCTGACCTCACCTTTAAACCATGCTGGCAGTTTTTTGGACTTCCTTCCACTTTTCTTAAAGGGTGGAATACAGCTGGTCGGGGTTTCCAAGATAATATTTTTAAACACCACCCAAGCTTAATGTAAGTCTTTATCTTTTTCTACTGCTACTTTTAGTTTTTTCTTAACTATTTTCCTCATTTTATCATAGTCTCCCTTTCAAAAGTTAAAAGGTGTTGTTGTTGTTAAGTGCTGTAGAGTCGGAGTCGACTCATGGTGACCCTCTCGATAGCTATCCTAAATTGTGTTTGGTCTTCACTCAGGCGGCTCATTGTTGACAGACTGGTACCCGTAACTGCTGTTATTGTATCGATCCATCTCATTGTTGGCCTTCCTCTTTTGCGTTGACCTTCTATCTTGCCAAGCATGATGTCTTTCTCTAATGATCTTTCTCTTCGCATGATGTGTCCAAAGTATGAAAGTGGAAGTCTTTTCATCTGAGCTTCTAAAGAAAGCTTAGGTTTGATCTCCTCTAGTAGCAACTGGTTTGTTCTTTGGGCAGTCCATGGTATACACAGTATTCGCCGCCAGCACCATAATTCAAAGGCATCAATTTTCTTCCTGTCTATCTTTTTCACTGTCCAACTTTCACATCCATATGATGTTATTTAAAATACCATGGCTTGAACAAGTCGAATCTTTGTATGGAGAGAGATATCTCTGCTCTTGAGAATCTATCTGGGTCTTTCATAGCCATTCTGCCAAGAGCAATACGTCCTCTGATTTCTTGACTGCTTGTTGCTTCTTTATTGATAGTTGATCCAAGTAGGTTAAAGTTGTTCACGATTTCAATTTCTTCTCCTTCAACGATGAACCTGTTGATTATGTCTTCTTTACATTAAGGTGCAGGCCCATTTTGAGACTATGTTCTTTGATTGTGAGAAGCAAATGTTTCAAATCATCTTCACTTTCAGCCAGTAATCTGGTATCATCAGCATAGCGAAGGTTGTTGATGAGTCTTCCACCAATCTTCACACCTCTGTTGTCTTCATACAATGCTGCTTCTCTGATGATTTGTTCTACATATAAATTAAACAGGTAGGGGGAAAGTATGCAGCCTTGTCTTACACCTTTGCTTATATTTAACCATTCTGTTTCTCCTTTTTCCGTTTGAACTGTTGCTTTTTGATCAATGTACAGATTGTGCAAGAGTACGATCAGGTGTTCTGGTATACCCATGCTTCTTAATGTGGCCAAGAGTTTCTCATGGTTTACACAGTCAAAAGCTTGGCTATAGTCAATAAAGCACAAATAGATATCCTTTTGATATTCTTTAATCTTTTCAAGGATCCATCTTACTTCCGCAATGATGTCTCTCATTCCTCACCCTTTCCTGAACCCTGCTTGCACTTCAGGTAGTTCTTGTTCCAGGTATGGTTGTAGTCTCTTTTGAATAATCTTCAGTAGAATCTTGCTGGCATGTGGGATCAGAGCGATTGTGCGATAATTTCCACAGTCAGTTGGATCACCTTTCTTTAGTATTGGTATAAACACAGATCTTTTCCAGTCAGTTGGCCATGATGTTGTCTTCCATATTTTTTGGCAGAGCCTTGTAAGTACGGTAACAGCTGCATCAGATTGCTGTAATACTTCTATGGGAATGCTATCAATGCCTGGTGCTTTGTTCTTTGATAAGGCTTCCAACGCTGCTTCAACTTCTTCTTTCATCACCAATGGTTCCCAATCATAAGGTGCAGGTTGAAACGGCTGTTGGTCCACTTGATCTTTATCATGTAAAAACTCTGTATATTCCTTCCACTTTTTCTTGATCTTCTCAGCATCATTCAACATAGAACCTTGAGCATCTTGTAACATTCCAATTCAAAGTTGGAACTTTTTCTTTAACTCTCATAGCTTTAGGAAAGCCAATCTTGCTCTTCCTCTAATAGTTTTTGCTTCTATTTCTTTGCATGCGTCGTTGTAGTACTTTTCATTGTCCTATCTTGCTGCACATTGGAAATCTCTGTTGAGTTCTGTGATTGTCTTTCTTTCTCCTCTGGCTTTAGCTTCTCTGCGTTTCTGGGCAATTTTCAGAGTTTCTTCCGTCATCCATTTTGGCCGTTTTTTCTTTTTCATCTTTTGTAGAGACTTCTCGCTTTCTTCCAACACAACCTTCTGTGATAAGGAAGCTTATCATAGCTCAGGAAGGAGCTATAGAAAAGGTGAAGTGACTCTGAACAAGCAACCTGTCAGTTCTGGTAGAAATAAGAAAACAGAATTTTGCCATAAAAGACTACCAGTCCCAGAATGCACCAGGTTTCCAACAGCCATTAAAGGAGCTGAAGTGGGGAAACGTGTGTTCAATCAAGAGGGCTATGAGGTAATCCCCAAGCACTCATCTCAAAGGGCAGGGCCTGATTCAGCACAGCTGTGCTGTGCTAGGGTGGAGCACTCATCAAAGCAGAATAAAGGTAGGGTTTATTCTACAGAGAATCATCCTCATCCTTATCCTCAGGATCAGCTTGGATATCCTCATCTTGGACATCTTCATCATCTGGAGGATCATCAGAAGCAGAAGCCAGAGCGAACGGACAGAAAGGGCAAGAAACCCTTTGGAAGAAAGAAGAGAAAAGCATTTGGGAGGTCTAAAGGAGTCCAGAGCAGTACGTATACTGGGAGACATTCAAAAGGCCAGCATACACCATTGGACTGGGGAAAGCTAGAGGAATGGTGCTGCAGAGCTAGGAATCTCCAGACGGTACCTGTGAGGGAGACGGCTGCACGTGGAAGGGACCCTAGGACCCGTGCCAGAAGGTATGTGAAGAGAGATCCAGTGTCCAGGGATCTGGATTGGAAGGCTGGACATAAAAACTGGACTACATACTGGCCAGGCTATTTAGAGAGGAACTCTAACAGCAATGGAAGCTCAGGTATGGACACTGATCTATGCCCTAGCTATAACCTTGAAAGACAGCAGGGAAACAAGTATTCTCCTGAAAGTGCTCCATTGAGAAATTCCTCTGTGCCAATCCATGATATTGAACCGATGATTGTTGAGGAAGGGGGAGAAGTCTTAGATACAGGCTGTGAATACATGGATTGCTCTCTGTCTAAACTCCTTTGGTAATTTTCTGTTACAAAGTACAACCACCATCACAAAGAAATACAAACTTGTTCTTTAATATACTCAGAAAAGGTCTTATTCTTTTGCTTTGATTGCCTGACAAGTTCAAATGTTGTTTTCCTGATTTTGTTTTTCTAAGTTTAACACTGAAAGCAAGTATCCTGTTTTATGTGCTACCAAGCATATCTGTGTTGGGAGAAATAACCCCATAAATAAATATCTTATTGGCTTTACACTCAAGCACAACTAATTATTGTGAGTGGCTGTGTCTGGTGTGAATGGACTGCATTTCCCACAATCCCTTGCAAATCATATTGATATATGCATTTGCCAAGACTGTGAACATTCTCACCCAGGCAGCCGTCTGACACTTCTTGATGTCATTCCATAACTCTTCTGGAGCTCTGTCATTTGTATCTAAAGCAGCAAATCAATTTTGTAGGCAGTCTTTAAATTCAAGTGGTATATTCTCAAGGTCATATTTTGCTGCATTCATGAGTGGTTTGCTCTTTTTTAACTTTAGCTTGAGTTTGCATACTAGTAGTTGATGATCTGTACCACAGTCAGTTCCAGGTTTTGTCTTTGTTGATGTTATAGAGCTTTTCCATCGTTGACTTCCACAGATGTAGTCAATTTGATTTTTATACAATCCATTGGGTGAAGTCCATGTGTACAGTCGCCGCTTGTGTTGCTGGAAGAAGGTGTTTGAGATGACTAGATCATTGGTCTTGCAGAATTCTATGAGTCTTTCTCCAGCTTCATTTCTGTTGCCGAGTCCATATTTTCCAACTACTTTGCCTTCTTTCTTTGTTGCCAACTTTTGCGTTCCAGTCATCCATGACTATCAGGATATCCTGTTTGCATGTTCTGTCAATTTCAGCTTGTACTTGTTCATAGAACTCTTCAATTTCATTCTCTTCTGCAGCTGTTGTTGGGGCATATACTTGAATTATAGTTGTGTTGATAAGCATTCCTTGTAGACGAATAGAGATTAAGCATTCGCTGACTGCGTTGTATTTCATTAAAGCTCTTGCAAGTTTCTTCTTTATTATAAATGCAACACCATTTCTTTTTTGTCTTTCATTTTCAGCATAGTAGACTATGTGATCATCTGATGCAAAGTCCATTTCAGTTCGCTGACCCCCAACAGATCAAGTTGTACACGTTCCATTTCATTCTTGACCACCTCCAACTTCCCTTGGTTCATGCTTCATATGTTCCATGTTCCAATGTGTAAGACATCTTTACAGCTTCTGACTCTCATTTCATGCACAGCTACATCAGCAGTCAGACGTCCTGAGGACTTTGATCTGAAACGTTTTCAGCTCTTCCCCAGTAGCTAGTTGAGTGCCTTCCAACCTGGGGGTCTCATCTTCCAGCACTATAGCACAATTGTTTTTGTTGTAACTATCCATTGGGTTTTCATAGCAAGATTAAGAAGTAGATTCCTGGGCCTTTCTTCTGCGCAGTTTAAGTTTGGTGTTGTTGACTTTGTCACAGAAATGTGATCCTCCGCCGTCTACACTATCCCATTCTGCTGCTGCCCAGATGGGTGGTTTGTCTTGGTCTGGCACCTCAGCTGAGACTTGTCCATCTTGGGAGACCCTGCCAGTAGTTAAACTACCGATAGTTTAGCTCTCAGCATCACTGATGCACACAAGCCCTCACAGCACGACAAGCTGCAAACCAAGTGAGGAAATTAAAAGGTAGTACTGTGGATTCCCTTACCATCCGTCCTCCATTAATTAAATCAAATGCTATGATCACTATTGCCAAGTTGCTCCAACACCCTTATCTCTTGCACCAGATCTGGTGTTCCACTCAGAACTAGATCCAAAATGGCTTCCCCTCTGGTCGGTTCATGAACCAGCTGCTCCAAGAAGCAGTCATTTATTTCATCTAGAAATCTCCCTAGCATGTCCTGCCGTGACACTGACCCCAGTCAATGCCGGGGTAATTGAAATCACCCACTATTATTACTGTTCTATAACTTTTGCTAGCTTCCCTAATTTCTTTGAGTGTTTCATCATCCATTTCTTCATTCAGGCCAGGTGGTCGATAGTACAACACCACTGCCATTGCCTTCCCCTGTTTACATGGAATTTCAATCCATAGAGATTCTACAGTGAATTTTGTTTTCTGCAAAACTTGAATCCTTTGTGACTCAATGCCCTCTCTAACATAGAGCACAACCCCTCCACCAATTTGATCAGCTCTATCATTACAATATAGTTTGTACCCAGGTATCACAGTGTCCCACTGGTTATCCTTCTTCCACCATGTCTCTGAGATACCAATCGTATCTAACTTCTCATTTAGTGCTATATATTCTAACTCTCCCATCTTATTTTTTAGACTTCTTACATTTGTATACAAGCATTTTGGAGACTGTATTTTATTCATATTGATCTGGTTATCAGTAGGCATGGGTAATTTGGAATCTTTAAGCTCTGTCTGCTCTGTACTCAAGGGCATTTGGACTACCTTTGTCTTTATTGGAACCTCTCTGCTGATGTGCCCTAACTTCATTTTTTTGGTAGTATCCTTCAAGGATACATTGTTCCGAACCATGTGCTGTTGGAAACTGTCGGCTCTCCCCTATTATCTAGTTTAAAAGCTGTTCTATCTCCTTTTTAAAGGTTAATGCCAGAAGCCTGGTTCCATCCCCGTTAGGGTGAAGCCCATCCCTTCGGAAGAGCCCCTCTTTTCCCCAGAATGTTCCCCAGTTCCTAACAAATCCAAAACCCTCATCTCTGCACCATTGTCTCATCCACGCATTGAGACTCCGGAACTCTGCCTGCCTTTTGGGTCCTGCGCGTGGAACGGGAAGCATTTCAGAGAATGCTACCCTAGAAATTCTTGATTTCAACTTCCAACCTAAAAGTCTACATTTAGCCTCCAGAATGTCTCTACCACATTTTCCTATGTCATTGGTACTGACATGTACCAAGACAGCAGACTCCTCCCCAGCAATATCTAAGACCTTGTCTAGGTGGCGCGTGAGGTCTGCTACCTTCGCACCAGACAGGCATGTTATCAGGCGATCCTCATGTCCACCAGCCACCCAGCTATCTACATGCCTAATAATCGAATCACTAACTATAACGACTGTCCTAACCCTTCCCTCATGGGCACATGGCCCTGGAGAAACTTCCTCTGTGTGAGAGGGTTTTACATCACCTGGAGGACAGGTCCTAGCTATAGGATCACTTCCTGCCACACCATGGTGATGCTCTCCTATTACGTGACCTCTCTCCTCCATGGCAACGGGGATGCTGCCAGACTGGGGGTGGGACTTCAGGACTATATCCCTGTAGGTCTAATCTATGAGGGTTGCTCAGAAAGTAATGCCCCACATGTTTTTTCTCAGTCCAGAATGAAGATAGAGGTGTGAAATTGTAAGGGTAGTAACTTGGAACTTCAAAGGACATGTGTGTGTAATTTTACAGTCGTCCAATAAACAGCGAGGAGGTAGTGATCCTTCAAATGGCGTCTGTGAGTGACACATGGTACAAACAATGAGCTGTAATTGAATTCTTGGTGGAGGAGAAAGAAAGTGTGAGAAACATTCACAAATGGTTGTGTGCTGTGTATGGAAGTTCTGCGGTAGATAGGAGCACCGTTGGACAATGGATGAAGAGAGTAAAGGCTTCAGGAAGTGGTAAAACAGAACTGGAAGATCGGCGATGGTCTGGGCGTCCTGCCTCAGCCACCAGTCCAGACAAGTTGCAGCACCCTGCGATAGCTGCCAGCGGGCATTAAAATACTGTAAGCTGTTGCGGTGTGCCTTGCACACACCTTTGAATATCCCAAAGAGTCAATAATAGCCATTGCACTACCTCTACTGATGGAAAGCTGTACAGACAATTCCAGAATCGTGATGCACTGATCCGCATGAGTAATGTCAATGCGCTGCAACTTGTCTGGACTGGTGGCTGAGGCAGGACGCCCAGACCGCGGCAGAT
The DNA here is from genome assembly GCA_033557465.1 of Ichthyophis bannanicus. Taxonomy (NCBI): domain Eukaryota; kingdom Metazoa; phylum Chordata; class Amphibia; order Gymnophiona; family Ichthyophiidae; genus Ichthyophis; species Ichthyophis bannanicus. The sequence continues at coordinate 1,298,229,096 of CM066031.1, forward strand.
CTTCCAGTTCCGTTTTGACTATTGTAACCTACTCTTTGCTGGGCTCCCACTAAATCATCTCTCTCCCCTTCAGTCTGTTCAACACACTGCTGCGCGGCTAGTTTTCCACCAGCCTCGTCATGCTCATATTACCCCTCTTCTCAAGTCTCTTAATTGGCTTCTTATCCATTTCAGCATCCAGTTCAAACTTCTCCTGATGACCTATAAGTGCATTCACTCTGCAGCAACTCACTACCTTTCATCTCTCCCTACACCCCTCCTCAGGAACTCCGCTCTTCTAGCAAATCACTTTTATCTGTGTCCTTCTCTTCTACTGCTAATTCCAGATTTTGCTCCTTTCACCTTCCTTCTCCTTATGCCTGTAACAAACTACCTGAGTCTGTACATCAGGTGCCTTCTCTGGCCCTTTTTAAATCTAGGCTAAAAACTCACCACTTCACTGCTGCTCTCGTCCATCTTATTCAACATCTACATGCAACCAATCTGCGACATTATCAAGCGCCACATGCTACAATATCACATCTATGCCGTCGACATTATGGTGTATGCCCCAATAGACACACTAAACCCAGAAATGGCCCCCATGACTCACTGCCTTGAAGACATGAACAACTGGCTCACTGAAAACAACCTGAGAGTCAACTTTGACAAAACGGAAGCAATAATCATAACCAGGAATCCCAATTTTGATCCACCTACATCCATCCGCATCCTCAACCAATCAATACCAATAAAGGATGAGGTGAAATACTTAGGTGTCACCCTGTACAGTAATTTAAATCTACAGTCACATATAAGCAAAACCGCAACAAAGGCATACCAGCGAATGAAGCTCATACGGGGACTCAAACTAATCCTCAGCCAGGACCATTTCTGCACTGTATGCCAGGCAGTCATCACCCCAATACTGGACTATGGAAACTCCTTACTCCAAGGACTTCCTAAGCAGGCCACTCATCCACTCCAGCTAGTACAGAACACTGCAGCCAGAATCATAATTGGCACAGCCAAACACGAGCACATTACACCTGTACTTCAGCAACTACACTGGCTACAAATATCTGCACGGGCAAAATACAAAACAATAGTAAACATATTCAAGATCATACACCTATGCACGGCAGACGTCCTTCACACTTTAATAACCAAGGACACAATCAACAGACCCAGGAGAACCAACAGCAACAATAGACTCCGCGTACACGCTGGATATCACAAAACAAGACAAGTGACCTCCAACAGAGCCATATCCCTCTCAGCACCAGCCCTCTGGAACTCCCTCCCAGACGGACTGCGGTCAATAAAGGACCTCAAAGACTTCCATAAATCCCTGAAAACCTACCTATTTACGGAATGCTATGACCAAACATCCTTCAGACCCCACCACTAGCCGGAAGGTACAATGACACCAACCACTAAATACGAAAATCACAACCACTATCTACAATAACCCAACCATTATCTACGATAGCCCAACACTAAACTATATGTATGTCCTGTCGCCCCTGTTAATGTTATCCCAATCTGTGTAAACAACTGCTTTGATTGAAGGAGAAAGTGGTATAAAAATCTGGATAAATAAATAAATAAATCTTGACTTCTCCTGAAATCCTTGTGTTTTCTCACCATTCCCTCTAGATGTATCCCATGTCTACACCTACTGTGTTGTCTGTCTTGACTAGATTGTAAGCTCTGATTTATTTATTTTATTTATTTATTTATTTATTTAACACTCATTTTTATACCGCATCTTCCAGAGATCAGGTGCGGTGTACAAACAACAACAATTAACAAAGCTAAGTTTGTTTTACATAGAACATCTTAATTTTTACATAGAACATCTTAACATATCATAAATAAACAAAGTGGGTTTTTGAACTGGGACCGTGTAAAAACAGTTAACTAACAAAGTGTAGTATCTATATACGTAAGACAGTACATAACTGATACAACTATATACATGCGTTGGTATTAGGTCATAGGAGATAGGATCGTCATTTCATTAGCGCTGAGTGTTGTCCATTTAGGTGTGAGGTTTGTGCTTTAAGTGGTCATTTACCTGATTATCCTTTATCTATGTTGATTGCAAGGTTTTCTATGGAATTGTAGTGTTTAGTGAATAGATAAGTTTTTAGTTTTTTGCGGAATTCCAAGATCTCTGTTAGTGAACTGGGCATTGCCTTTAACCTTTCCCGGCATTCGCAGCTTCATTGAAACAGCTGCCAGCGGGAAGGTAAAGGTTCTTCACGCTGGCGGGCTGTGCAGAGGGAGCCGGGTCTCGCGCGGGCTTCCCCGGCTCCCTCTGCAGCCCCTTAGACGGCGCGGGGCTCTTCGGGGGGGGGGCGGCTAGGACTGGATGGGCTGTGATGGGGGGGAAACAGACTGGAAATGGGCTGTGATGGGGGGAGAAACGGACTGGAAATGGGCTGTGATGGGGGGAGACTGAAAATGGGCTGGGATGGGGAAACAGACTGGAAATGGGCTGTGATGAGGGGACGGACGGACTGGAAATGGGCTGTGATGGGGGGGGGACAGACTGGAAATGGGCTGTGATGGGGGGGGAGAACGGACTGGAAATGGGCTGTGATGGGAGGGGAACGGACAAAATGGGCTGGGATGGGGGAAACAGACTGGAAATGGGCTGTGGTGGGGGGGGGGAGAACAGACTGGAAATGGGCTGTGATGGGGGGAACTGACTACAATTGGGCTGTTATGGGGGAGGACTGCAAATGGGCCGTGATGGTGGGGGCATGGACGAACTGGGCTGTGAGGGGGGGAACTTGGACTGGAAATGGGCTGATGAAGAGTTGGATTAGGACTGGAAATGGGCTGTGATGGTGGGGACGGACGGACGGACTGAAAATGGGCTGGGATGGGGGAAACAGACTAGAAATGGGCTGTGATGTGGGGGGGGGACAGACTGGAAATGGGCTGTGATGGGGGGGAACGGACAAATTGGGCTGGGATGGGGGAAACAGACTAGAAATGGGCTGTGATGTGGGGGGGGACAGACTGGAAATGGGCTGTGGTGGGGGGGAGAACAGACTGGAAATGGGCTGTGATGGGGGAATGGACTACAATTGGGCTGTGATGGGGGAGGACTGCAAATGGGCTGTGATGGTGGGGGGAATGGACAAAATGGGCTGTGGTTGGGGGGGAACTTGGACTGGAAATGGGCTGATGAAGAGCTGGATTAGGACTGGAAATGGGCTTATGGGGGCTGGAATAGGGCGAAGTGGGCTGACGAGGGGGCTAGGATTGGAAATTAGCTGATGGGGGACCATGGAGGAAATGGGCTGATGAGGGACTGGAATGGAACTGGAAAAGAGCATATGGGGGCTAGGACTGGAAATGGGCTGATGAGGAGCTAGGATAGGAATAGAAATGGGCTGATGGGGGGAACGTAGACTGCAAATGGGTGATGGGCTGGAATAGGACACTGGAAATGGGCTGATGGGGGCTGGAATAGGACTGGAAGTGGGCTGATGGGAGTTGGAAAAGGGCTGAAAATGGGCTGATGGGGAGCTTGGAGTGGAAATGGGCTGATGGGGGGGGGGGCTGGAATGGAACTGGAAAACAGCATATGGGAGGCTAGGACTGGAAATGGGCTGATGTGGAAGCTTGGGAGACTGGGACTAGAAGGGGGCAGATGCTGGGTGGGTGTAGAACTATAAAGGAGCTGATTTTGGGGGAGGACTAGAAAGGGATGGGAAATGAGAATGGAGAGGGGAAAAGATATTTTGTGTGGGAGGGAAGAAAAGTCTACGAAGGGCCGGGTATTGGAAGAGTAAGTGTAGATTGAGAATGGAAGGGTGAAATTTGAGTGGATGATAAAGCAATAAGGAAAGAAATGGAGGAAAGAGCAAAAGGGGAAAGATCAGTATGTTAAAGCAGATATAGAGAAAAAATTTGGAAAATAATCTAAAAGAGAAGAAAGGAAAATGGATAGCTTGCAGAAGACACAAAAAAAACCAGAAGAAAGTGACTGGAGCAATTGCAACTGAAAAGAAAATGCACAAGCAACTAAAGGTAGAAAATACTTTTTTATTTTGAATTTATTAACTGGAATATATCAGCTCTGGGAAATGTGCATTGTTAACATCTTTTGTGTTTTGTTTAGTACAAGAAGAAATTAATTTATAGTTTTATTTCTCCAGTGTTGTTGTACATCCCAAGTTTGGCTTTTGGGGTTCCCAGTTTAATTATTGTCTTCCTATTTCTAAATTGTGATCCCTTGTTCTTTGGTGACGGTCTATATTCTGCATTTTAACCAAGCTGAGGTATTCTGTTCATGTAGTTTCTATTTGACCATGTCACTTGTTCTCTTTCCCCAGTAGGAGATGCATTGGTATTCTCTGAGATGTATTGGTTTAATATTTGCAGTGTTGCCTTTTGATAGGTAGGGTTTGGTGCTTTGTAAGTCCTGGCAGAGCTGTTATGATATGGTGGATTTGCTATGAGTTCTAAAAGGTCAGTGTTTATAGTACTTCCTAATGGGCCTGGCGGTTGGCACTGGAATATAGTAACGTAGAAATCTATTAGTCTTTCTTTATCCAGACACTCATTAAGAAGCATGTTTACTAAAAATGCATGTTAACATTATGCAAATATTTATGCAAATGAGGCTCCCTATGCAAATGAGGCCCCGCAATTAATCTCCGCACATGGCCCCGCACCCCCCTTGGGCCGCCCCTGTGTGCAGCGCTGCATATGTCTTGTAGTGCTATACAAATGCTCAATAGTAGTAATAGTAGTGGTTGTGCAGGGGGAGTGGGGAGGGGCTCATTTACTAATCACTGCCACTACCACTGACTGAAGCTCCCTTGCCAGTGGTCTGATCATACCAGAAGGTGTTTCTTTTTGAATTACTGGGAGGCTGCTGGTTGGCTGTGCAGGGAAAGTGGGGAGGAGCTCACCTCCCACTCACTGCCACTGCCGCTGGCTGACATGAAAAGGTCATTGCAGTCACGGCTCAGTGCTGAATGGGCACATACCCCTGGCACTGGTGATGGGGGTTCCCTTCAGATCCAATTCATCCCCATGGAGGAGAAGCTGGGCATCATTTACATTGCTGGAATGCCACCTGAGCTGGACACAAGCCTTCAGGAATCAGGTATGTAGACAACAACAAACGGCTGTATAATAGTCTGTGTGTGGACATCTGTACTGTTTCCATGTACATTCTGAGAGATGTTGTGATTTGCAAAAGCTCCCCATTTGTGTCTGTGGCTTGAGTTGCAAGGTTATCCAGTCCCAGGAGGCCTAACTGATGCCACCACTATTGCACTGGGGCATGGAATGTACTCTCCATGATATTCCCTATGGGAATCAGTGCTCCACATCCCACACTGAACCCCGCTGAGCTGCACAGAGGCCCCTGACAAGCTGTCCATCCCATACATCAACATAGCTAATAGTGTAACCCTGCAATTACTACACACTGTCCATCACTTAAATGTGTTCTCCAGCATTCTCCTATTCCTGCTATCTTGCAGCCTCAAACCCAGAGTTATACCCGATGGAAATATTCCACCTCATAGCTCAAAAGCTAGCTTGGATCCTGTATCCCCCCTCCCCCCAGTCATTTCTCATTGCATGTGTCCTTGGAAATGTAGTTCCTTTTCCCACTATTCCAGCCAGTCATATACCCAAACCGCATTCCCCCACTATCCCTGTAATGGCCCTGTAGAATACCACTGTCCCTGCATTAACCTGTACTCTGACACCTCCCCCATGGTGATAAGGTTTGCCCCGTGTAGAGCTAATGTCTCCATGTGTCAGGATGCAGCCACGAAACTATGCAGGGGGGAACATAGCCTTACACAGTTGCAGTGTGGACAGATGTTGTGGCTGACAGCTATGATCCTGACATTCTCAACACTGCAAATACAGTACTGTTTGTGGAATCCTGGGATATCACAATGTTATTGGAGTCTCAGGTTTCTATTGGACAGCCATAACATCTGTAGAGTCTGTGCATAAGAGATGCTGGATAGCCTGCAGTGTCTCAGCTAATGAACAACACTGTGACTCAAAGGTAGATATCATACACACCTCACCATATGGGGTTCTGGGTATCATGAGACCTGTCTATGGGCTGCTATGCTGTTCCCTCCAGAGTTTAGAAAGGTAAATGAGGTAAGCAGAACCCCTCCTCCTGATATGTAGGAGGTATATCTTGTCATAAAGGGGACACTGTACCCTCTCCCAACCTGGCATAGATATGGGCACATATCCCACATTGCAACCCCTGAGCTGTCTGTCACTCTGTGACTGGCTACCCTCTCTTCAATTAAATCCTCACTGCATGCATCTATGCCTCTCCAACCTCTCCAATTCACAACTATGGTCCTTATTCTCTCTCCACTACTCCTCAATGTAACCCCCCATCCTTCACCCAGATCTAGCCATGAACCCACATTATACAGACTCTGCATGCATCTGTTATGCATCCTGAGTTCTCTTACCCCTGCAGTGTTTGCAGAGGAGATCATCTCTAGGGGCTCTGAGATCTGTCCACAGCAAACTAGTTGTACATAGTTGTCCTGTCCTTAGCTTCACCACCTCCTTGCTGGTAATGTCCTGGAACATCCTCTGTGCATTCGACTTTGCACATATAACCTGTACCTAGGCAGCTTCTGAGAATCAAGTGGTCGGTTAGGAAAGAACTCTGTGCACATGGCCAATGTCCTGTGGTTTCATCTTGAAAGCAGCCACTTCAGTATAGCCAGTGGCAGTAGGTGAGGGGTGGTAGTCTGAACACTGATACTGCCTAGCTGAGAGGTGTATGTGAATCTGATTTGCACAGGCGATACCTGCTTGTTCCAAAAAAGAGGTTCCAACAAGGCTGCCTATGTAACATCACACAACAGTGAATGCCTATCCCCATGTTTGTATGTGATTTAGCTGAGGTCCCCATTGACCTGGTGTTGTAGCTGCAGCTAACACTGCTGTGCAAGACAGTAGCTATCTGTCATATATTTATTTATTTTACTGTGTTTATATATCATTGATCTACGAGTCTAAGTGGTTACATAAGAACATAACATAAGAACATAAGATATGCCATACTGGGTCAGACCAAGATCCATCAAGCCCAGTATCCTGTTTCCAACAGTGGCCAATCTAGGTCATACGTACCTAGCAGTTTCCCCAAAAGACACAGGTTCCACAATGCTTGTACTGGGTCAAGCACTGATATCCTGGGTCCCTTCTTAATAATGGCTTATGGATCTTTCTCCAGGAACTTGTCCAAACCTTTTTTAAACCCAGCTACACTAACAGCCTTTACTACAACCTCCGCTAACAAATTCCAGAGTTGAGTGAAAAAATATTTTCTTTTATTAGTCTTAAATAATTTACCCTGTAGCTTCATTGCATGTCCCCTATTCTTTCTATATTCTGATAACGTAAACAATCAATCTACGTTTACCCGTTCCACTCCGTTCATTAATTTATAGACTTCTATCATATCTCCCCTCAGCCGTCTCTTTTCCAGGTTAAAGAACCCTAACCTTTTTAGCCTTTCTTCATAGGAGTATCCTTCCATCCCCTTTACCAATTTGGTGGCTCTTCTCTGAACCTTTTCTAATAATGCTATATCCTTTTTAAGATATGGTGACCAGCATTGCACACAATATTCAAGGTGCGGTCTCACCATGGAACGATATAGAGGCATTATAATATCTTTTGTTTTATTTTCCATTCCTTTCCTTATGATACCTAGCATTCTATTTGTTCTCTTGGCCGCCGCTGCACATTGGGCCGATGGTTTTAACATGTTATCCACAATGACGCCTAAATCTTTTTCCTGGGTGGTGGTTCATAATGTGGAACCTTGCATCGTGTAACCATAGTTTGGGTTGCTCTTCCCTAGGTGCATAACTTTGCACTTGTCCACATTAAATTTCATCTGCCATTTTGATGCCCAGTCTTCCAATTTATCAAGATCCTCTTGCAATTTTCCACAATCCTCTTGGGTTTTTACAACTTTAAATAGTTTTGTGTCATCTGCAAGTTTGATAACCTCACTCGTTATTCCCCTTTCCAAGTCATTTATGAATATGTCAAAAAGCAGCGGACCCAGCACAGATCCCTGGGGTACACCACTATTCACCTTTCTCCATTGGGAAAATGGGCCATTTAGCCCTACCCTCTGCTTTCTATCTTTTAACCAGTTCCTGATCCACAATAGTACACTGCCTCCTATCCCATAACTCTTTAGTTTTGCCAAAAGTCTCTGATGAGGGACCTTGTCAAAGGCTTTCTGAAAATCCAGATACACTATATCAACTGACCACCTTTGTCCACCTGTTTATTCACACCTTCAAAAAAACATAACAGATTAGTAAGACAAGATCTTCCTTGTCTAAAGCCATGTTGGCTGTCTCCCATTAGGCCATGACTATCTACATGCTGAGTAATTTTGTTCTATATGATGGTTTCTACAACTTTTCCCCGTACTGACGTCAGGCTCACCGGTCTTTAGTTTCCCGGATAACCCCTGGAACCCTTTTTAAAAATTGGCGTTACATTGGCGATCCTCCAATCTTCATGTATTACAGATGATTTTAATAAAAATTCACAGATTACTAATAGCAGGTCTGCAATCTCATATTTCAATTCTTTCAACACCCTGGGATGTATACCATCTGGCCCAGGTGATTTGCTACTCTTCAGTTTATCTAATAGTTGTAATACATCTTCCCGATGTTTTGATATTTACTTCAATTCTTCCGCACCTTTAAATACCACTTCAGTCATGGGTAACATCCCTACATCTTCCTCAGTAAAGACCGAAGCAAAGAATTCATTTAGTCTCTCCGCTATCGCCTTGTCGCCTCTTAGTGCCCCTTTAACACCTCTATCATCTAATGGGCCAACTGACTCTCTCACAGGTTTTTTGCTAAGAATGTACTTGAAAAAGTATTTATTTTGCGTTTTTGCTTCCGCAGCAAGCTTCTTCTCAAATTCTCTCTTTGCCTGCCTTATTAATGCCTTGCATTTGACTTGCCAGTGCTTGTGCTGTTTCCATATTTCATCGTTTGGCTCTTTTTTCCATTTCCTGAAAGATGTTCTTTTGGCAACAACAGCCTCTCTGACCTCATCTTCAAACCATGCTGGCAGTTTTTTGGACTTCCTTCCACTTTTCTTAAAGTGTGGCATATAGCTGGTCTGGGCTTCCAAGATAGTGTTTTTCAACAACATCCAAGCTTGATGTAAGTCTTTAACCTTTGCAACTGCCCCTTTTAGTTGTTTCTTAACTATTTTCCTCATTTTATCATAGTCTCCCTTTCGAAAGTTAAAAGGTAGTACTGTGGATTTCCTTACTATCCCTCCTCCACTTATTAAATCAAAAGCAATCATGCTATGATCATTATTGCCAAGTGGCCCCAACACCCTTCTTGCACTAGATCTGGTGTTCCACTAAGGACTAGGTCCAATATGTCTTCCCCTCTGGTCGGTTCATGAACCAGCTGCTCCAAGAAGCAGTCATTTATTTCATCTAGGAGCTTCATCTCCCTAGCATGTCCTGCCGTGACACTGACACAGTCGATACCAGGGTAATTGAAATCACCCATTATTATTACTGCGCTGTAACTTTTGTTAGCTTCCTTGATTTCTTTGAGCATTTCATCATCCATTTGTTCATTCTGGCCAGGCAGTCGATAGTACACCACCACTGCCATCGCCTTCCCCTTTTTACATGGAATTTCAATCCATAGAGATTCTACAGCAAATTTTGTTTCCTGCACAACTTTAATCCTTTCTGACTCAATGCTCTCTCTAATATAGAGCGCAACCCCTCCACCAATTTGATCAGCTCTATCATTACAATATATTTTGTACCCAGGTATCACAGTGTCCCACTGGTTGTCCTCCTTCCACCATGTCTCTGATATTCCAATCATATCTAACCTCTCATTTTGTGCTATATATTCTAACTCTCCCATCTTATTTTTTAGACATCTAGCATTTGCATACAAGCATTTTAGAGACTGTATTTTATTCATATTAATCTAGCTATTGGTAGACAATGGGTAATTTGGGATCTTTAAGCTCTGTCTACTCCATACTCGAGGGCATTTGAGCTACTTTACCCTTTTTTGGAACCTCTCTGCTTTTGGTAGTATCCTTCAAGGATACAGTCTTCCAAACCATGCGCTCTTGGGCGACTGTCGGCTTTCCCGTATTATCTAGTTTAAAAGCTTCTGTATCTCCTTTTTAAAGTTTAATGCCAGCAGCCTGGTTCCATCCCGGTTAAGGTGAAGCCCATCCCTTTGGAAGAGCACCTCCTTTCCCAGAATGTTCCCCAGTTCCTAACAAATCCAAAACCCTCATCTCTGCACCATTGTCTCATCCATGCATTGAGACTCTGGAGCTCTGCCTGCCTTTTGGGTCCTGCACGTGGAATGGGAAGCATTTCAGAGAACGCTACCCTGGAAGTTCTGAATTTCAACTTCCTACCTAAAAGCCTAAATTTAGCCTCCAGAACCTCCCTATCACATTTTCCTATGTCATTGGTACCGACATGTACCAAGACAGCAGACTCCTCCCCAGCACTATCTAAGACATTATCTAGGTGGCGCGTGAGGTCCACTACCTTTGCACCAGACAGGCATGTTACCAGGCGATCCTCAAATCCACCAGCCACCCAGCTATCTACATGCCTAATTATCGAATCACCAACTATAACGGCTGTCCTAACCCTTCCCTCATGGGCACATGGCCCTGGAGAAACGTACTCAGTATGAGTGGGTTTTACCTCACATGGAAGACAGGTCCTAGTTACAGGATCACTTCCTGCCACACCTGGGTGATGCTGTCCTGTCACGTGACCTCTCTCCTCCATGGCAACAGGGATGCTGCCAGACTGGAAGTGGGACTTTAGGACTATATCCCCGTAGGTCTCATCTATGTACCTCTCTGTCTTTCTTATGTTTTCCAAGTCTGCTACTCTAGCCTCTAGAGAACGTACTCGTTCCCTGAGAGCAAAGAGCTCCTTGCACCTAGTGCACATGTAAGACCTCTCACCAACTGGGAGAAAATCATACATGTGAAACTCAATGCAAAAGACTGGAAAGCCCTCATCTTGCTGCTGGACTGCTGTCTGCATCTTAGTTTTAAAATTGTGTTTAGATCTTTGAGTTCTTTACTTACTAAGGTTTGCTATGGATATTTATACTAATAAAACTGCACCTAATACGTTTAATATACCTTGTTCACCTGAAGCTTAATTAATCTCAGGTCCTTAGTGTATGACTGATTTGGATAACGAGCTTCACCTGAGAGCACCTCCTTTCCTTTAAGATGTATAAGTACCTATAAAGCTACGATTATCCCGGGGTGGGTGGGTGTTGGGGAGGGAGGGAGGGAGGGAGGGAAATAACACTTATTAAAAGAGGGCTGTTACACAGTACCCTGTCCTGTGCTTCTGAGGTAAGCTGTGACCAACTTCCTGGGTGATTAACAGTCCTTGCTTGGATATAAGGAGTCTTTCAAAATGACCTTTTGACCTGCCACCTGGTGTTAACACCTATTGAAAAAGTTTCACAGGTCTCTTGCCCCTTAGGTAGAAGGCCTCTTTGTAAAGGTCTCTAGAAGACTTAATTTTTTGCTCACAGAGTACTGACCCTGTTTTGCCTTTTATGCTAAGTTATATTGTGATTTGATTTAAATTACAGCTCCTTGCTGCTGCTTGGCTCTGACCTATTATGAAACTTAAACTACAAGCTCTCTGCTGGGTTCTCAATTTACACACCGAAATATAAGATACCTGAGCCCAGTGTAACAGAAATCCTTACAACAAAAACTAGGCCCCAAAATTAACGAAAACCAAAGCTATATATATTTTTTATTTGTCGGAATTGCCAGCCCAGTAGAGAGGAGAAAACCCTCACACCGCTGTGGCGTTTCCTTTTACTCATTCAAAAAAACTTTAAATAAAATCAGTATTCACTTAACTGAAGTCAGTTAGTGAATTGACTGACTTCAGTTAAGTGAATACTGATTTTATTTAAAGTTTTTTTGAATGAGTAAAAGGAAACACCACAGCGGTGTGAGGGTTCTCAATTTAACCAGAAAGCTCTATTCTGTGTTTTAAATTTAAACTAAAAGTACTTTGCTGATACTAGGCCCCGAGTGACTATTAAATTTAAACTACAAGCTCTCTGCTGGGTATGGAATGTAACCAGAAAGTTCTCTTCTGTGTTTTAAATTTAAACTTAAACTGTTGCTACTAGGCCCTGACTGATTTAACAAAAAACACTGGGTTCACAGATTAATTAGCTTTAATACAAAGATGTCCTTTCAGAAAATTCCCAGAAGCATATACTCACAATTGCAGATCTCTCTCCAGAAGTAGCAGTTCCTTTTTCTAGTCCTTCAAGACATAAAACAACTTGGCCTGGAGTGGCTTACATGGAACAGTAAGAACTTAGTAAACTAAAAGTTCACATGGGCTGTCTGTGTTTCCATGCTCCCCCCTCACTTATCATGCATATATGATTTGGTTGCTATAACTGCACACTGGCGTGTTGCACAAGATATAATAATGGCATACAATTTGAATATTTCCAAATATTTCTACAGATATTGAATACAACATGCTTAAAAAGCAAGGGTGTTGGCCACAAAGATGATACTGAATGCTCAAACACGAGCAGTGTCTACCCTTAACAATGAGGTGAAACAGCCAATGATAGATAAACCAAGCTGGGCACTGTGGCACTAATACTGTATTGTCACATTCACAATAAGATGCTGTGTTGTGCAGGTAAATGCTGAAGCTATTCTCAACAGACAATCTGAGGTTGCAAAAGGGTCAGGCAGCACATATGGAAATAGTTGGGGGAATGAATCAATGTTGCATGTGTTATGCAAGGGTATGTCCCAGAGGTCATATCACTCCCTGTGCAGCTGCATGACACTGAGTGCTCTGTACTGCTCACATCTACCCAAACACATGTACAAAAGTAGGGCATCATGTAGCAAATGATCTCATCCATAGCACATCTGCAGATTATGCAGTGTGCATACCTGTCTAGTGATAAAGGATGATAGAAACATAGAAACATGACAACAGAAAAAGACCACATGGCCTATCTAGCTTGTCCTTCCATATCAACCACTACAACAGTCCCCTTTTTTCCTTTAGAGATCCTCTGTGTTTATCCCATGTTTCTTTGAATTCAGATACTGTCCTCATCTCTACCCCCTCTACTGGGAGACTATTCCACAGATCCACTATTCTTTCCGTAAAGAAATATTTCAGTATATCACTCCTGATTCTATCCTCTTTCACCCTCATCCCATGTCCCCTCATAGGAGAGCTTGCTTTCAATCGAAAGAGGCTCTTCTCCTGTGCATTTATGCCACTGAGGTATTTAAACGTCTCAATCATATCACCTTTAACTCACCTTTCCTCTAAGGTGTACATATTAAGATCCTTAGATCTGTCCTCATGCTTTATAATGAAGACCACTAACCATTTTAGTAGCCACCCTCTGTACCAACTCCAACCTGTTTATATCATTTTGAAGGTGCATTCTCCAGAATTGTACACTATACTCCAAATGACTTATACAGAGGCACTATCACCTCATTTCTTCTGCTGGCCATTCCGCTCCCTATGCACCCAAGCATCCTTCTAGCTTTTGCTGTCACCTTTTCTACCTGTTTAGCTACTTTAAGATCATCAGACACAATCACGCCTAGGTCCTGTTCTTTTTTAGTGGACAAAAGTACTTCACCCCCTATACTAGACTGCTCCCTTGGATTGCTGCAGCCCAAATGCATGACCTTGCATTTTATAACATTAAATCTCAGCTACCAAATTCTAGACCATTCTTCAAGCTTAGCTAGATCCATCCTCATGTTATCTACACCTTCCTGAGTGTCTACTCTGTTGCAGATTTTGGTATCATCCGCAAAGAGGCAAATCTAACCCAATAGTCCTTCTGCTATATTACTAAGAAAGATGTTAAAAAGAATCGGATCAAGGACAGATCCCTGGGGCACATCACTAGTAGCCTCTTCTCCTCAGAGTGAGCTCCATTTAACTGTACCCTTTGTCGCCTCTCACTCAACCAGTTTCTAACCCAAGCAGTAACTTTAGGGTCCATCCCTAGGGTGCTCAGTTTGTTCATAAGTCGCCTGTGAGGAACGGTGTCAAAGGCTTTACTGAAATCTAAATACACGACATGTAGGGCTCTCCCTCGGTTCGACTCCCTGGTCACCCAGTCAAAGAAATCAATCAGATTTGTCTGACAAGACCTGCCTCTGGTGAATACATGCTGCCTCTGATCCTGTAATCCGCTGGATTCCAGAAACCTCACTATTTTCTCTTTCAGCAGTGCTTCCAATAATTTACTGACTGCCAAAGTTAAACTAACAGGCCTGTAGTTTTCAACCACATCCTCACTTCTGCTTTTGTGTAAAGGGACCACATTTGCCTCTCTCCAGTCCTTTGGTACCACTCCCGAGCTTCAGTGGAGCTGATAGAACATCCCCAAGTTCAGTATTCTAGGTTGTATCCCATCCAGTCCCATCATTTTGTCTACTTTAAGTTTAGCTAGTTTCTCACGAACACAGTTCTGAAAATTGTTCAAGATGCCCATCTCTTCTGTTCCTGTTTGTGTGTGTTTTCTGAGATCCTGCTCCTGGTTCTTCATGTCTGAACAGAGAACAGAAATATTTGTTAAGCAATTCCGCTTTATCCTCATCAGCTTCTACATATTCCTCCCCTTCATCCTTAAGTCTGACAATACCACTTTTGCCCTTCCTCTTCTCAATAACATATCTGAAAAATGTTTTATCCCCCTTCCCCCCATTTTACTGCATTGGCTATTTCCTCCTCTTGGCTATTTCCTCCTCAGCAATGTTGTGCAGCAAAGCAACATGAAGACCCTCCCTTGCCTCACAGTAAATCGTGTTGACATCACAATTTGCATATGACAGTGGTTAGGTCTTTGGCTGTAATCTTCCCATTTTTTATGGCACAACAGAGATCAACAGATTCTGAATGCCCTCTTCAAGATTACGAGCTAAATGTATCTGAGCACATCTTCAACACTGGGAACTGTTTGTATGGTCTCTGTCAGGCCTGCCCTCCAAGCCAATGTAAATTGTGTTTATTTATTTTTATATACTACATTATCATTTCAATCAAAGTGGTTTACATTGAAACTTAAACTTGGTAATGTACATTAAACAGGGACATTGATAACTTGGATTTTTCTGAGGCAATGGAGGGTTGGGTAATTTGCCCAAGGCCACAAGGAGTGCTAGTGGGAATCAACCCCTGGTCTATGGGTTCCTAAACCAGTGCTCTAACCATTAGGCTACACTCCTGGACATGTATCAACTGCATCAATGTGGAATGATGGTGTCAGGGTTGTACAATGATTGTGCAATTGTACAGGTGTCAGACCTCAGGTACCATGCTGATGTCTTGCCTGGGAGGGTATGAGACCAGAAGCCATCTGATCTCACTATGTAGCACTGGTTCTGAGTGGTCATGCCACCTGTGGTGGTAAATGATGATGTGAATCATAGTGTGACCCTGCATTACAGACCTTAGTGTAAACCCATGCTTTCCCAGATATTGTCTGTGAATATGACAATGTGTTTGGATAATAAATAATGACACTGCTTATGACTGGACTGTGGTGGTTTTGTTGCCTGTTAGGGAAAGTCAGATAGAAACATATTCTGGTGAACATCATCAGACATAATAGGTGGTGGAATCAGCTCCTATTATGGTGAACATATCATATTATGGTGAACATCATCAGACATAATGTGGTGGAATCAGCTCCTATGGTTATGCATTGTCAAAGAGCCAACCATCAGTTTAGTGATCTCCGCTGGAGAATTTTGGATCACGTCCCTTTAAAATCCCATGGTGGTGATAGAGATTTTCTATTGAGCTATCGTGAACAATTTTGGATATACACTTTAAATACAGTTGCACCGGTTGGATTGAATCAGTCTTTGGATTGGTGGAGTATTGTATGAAGCCTAGTACTACATTTCCCATAAGCCTTCAGGCCCTCTTTTTTAGGTCTCGTGATCGGTTTCGAGGGTTTAAATACACTGTTTTTCCGGAAGTTTAATGAGCGACATGATTTGAGAAAGGGCCAGGAATTCCTATGGCCAGAAACACAACGTTGGGTTACAAATTGAGATAGATATTCTCGATACTGTTGCCATATTCGGATGGAAGAAAGACGCTGTGTGAAGACCTCCTCACGTTATTCTAAGGCTTGTTGCCTGATGATTGATTTTTATCGGTGAATGGAGGAGCTTGGACACATTTACTGGCTATCTCAGCTAAGTAGTTTCTTTATTTTAAAGCTGGATATTTTCTAAGGTGTTGGGAGGTTATTCTCTCAGGACCTAATTTGTGGAAATTCCACTTCCTGACGTCCATTGTCACCATAAGCCAGTTCTTCTTATCATCTTGCAGATCATGAAGCTTCTGCAGGAAATGAAAAGAATCCCTCACATAAGAAGGGATAGTGGGTAATAAAGGACGAAAAAATAAGTCACAAAATTTTGATAAAGGTTCCATTAATGAATCCCGACAGGATACTATTGGGCGGCCAGGTGGCTTACGGAGATCCTTATGAATTTTCGGGACCATATATAATACAGGTACTTTTGGAAATTTTTTATTCAAAAATTGATGTTCCTTAAAGGTAATATAACCAGAATGTAAGGCCGTATCCGTCAGGGTTTTTATATCCTGTTTAAGAGTTTCAGTAGGATCATTGCTTAAGGGCTCATAATATTTTGTATCTGAAAGATGGGTATAAACTACCTCCCGATATTGACCCCGTTCCTGGATCACAATAGCCCCTCCCTTATTCGCATGTCGAACAACAATGTCCTGTCGCTGACTTAAAGATCGTAATGTCATCAATTGATTTTTTGACAAATTAGAAAAGGGAACAAAAGAAACTTGTTCCTCCAATCTCTGGACATCACGCATTACTAAACTCTGATATGTTTCAATAGTAGCGTCCAGAGGTCCCAGTGGGATCCACTTAGAAGGATTCGAAATAAGTGAAGCTTCTCTCGAAGAAATTTCAGTATCCGGACCCTGGAAAAACAAAGTAACTCGAAGTTTTCTAAAAAAATGGTGTAAAGCCACACGAAGGCGAAAAGGGTCATAAGGGATAGTAGGCACAAAAGATAAGCCAAGTTGTAACAATTGCAGCTGATCCAATGGTAAGTCCAAACCAGAAATATTTATGACTGGTACTTTGCATGAGATCTGGTGGTCGGTCCCCTCCGACTCTCCCCCGAATGATAAGGCCGGTAAGATTGAGGGCGGCCTCTGGAAAAAGGGCGCCTGGAAGCCACCCCACGTGAACGATTATCAGATGAACCGGTATCTGTAGAATCAGTTGTATCATCCATAGACTCTTCAAAAGTAACTTGTTTTCTATCAATTTTTTGCCTACCCGTCGGTAAATGTTTACGCCAGGTATAAACCTGGTTCAATTCATAATCCCCTGTATCCCGTTTGAATTTGACAACTTTCTTTTGTTTCACCGTTTCATGGAACTGATTTAATTGCAATTCAAATTCTTTCCATTGTCGCTGAAATTGCTCCACAGTTTGTGCTTTTTTAAGTTCCAATTCGATCTGATGTAATTGTTCTTTCAAGATTTTTTCTTCCTCTGTTAACCACTCCACTAGTAAGGCAATTAAATCAAGTCCACATTTATTCAATATGCTATCCCAAGTACTATCAAATTTTTTATCTTGCTGAAACATATGCGGAGGCTTCAAAACTCGAAGACCACGGGGAATCATACGTTGCTTCAAATATTGAGCCATAGTAGCTGCATGTAATTTGACCCGCACTTGTTTCTTCTGAATATTCTTAAAATCCAACCAAGAAGAAGAAATAGGAGAAGCTACTTCCTCCGATTCAGATGGATCAAGTAAGTCAAACAGTAAAGGACGATTGGTCAGTTGAGTAAACCTATCCTCCGTAAAGGCAAAGGTAGCAGTATTTGAGGACAATTCCGAATTTTCAGAAGCCACATGTAATTTGACCCGCACTTGTTTCTTCTGAATATTCTTAAAATCCAACCAAGAAGAAGAAATAGGAGAAGCTACTTCCTCCGATTCAGATGGATCAAGTAAGTCAAACAGTAAAGGACGATTGGTCAGTTGAGTAAACCTATCCTCCGTAAAGGCAAAGGTAGCAGTATTTGAGGACAATTCCGAATTTTCAGAAGCCATGTTGTAAAGCACTAAGTTTTGTTAAAACTCTCAAAAACCATATTAGAAGGTACCAAATACTATAACTTATTTAAACAACCTAAAACTATCTCCCACTATAACATTATCAACAAACAGGGAAACAGACAAACATATATTTTTGTCGGAACGAACACCTTGAGGAATTTATCCTCTCGAAGTGCTATGTTCCTTTTTATCTTTTTAAGAAGTGGAATTTCCACAAATTAGGTCCTGAGAGAATAACCTCCCAACACCCTAGAAAATATCCATCTTTAAAGTAAAGAAACTACTTAGCTGAGATAGCCAGTAAATGTGTCCAAGCTCCTCCATTCATGAGCTCTGAGCTAGTGTTGAGGTTCCTGCTGGCTGTGCCTCTAACACATGGTAACAACTGGAGGTAATGGAGCACACCCTATCCCCACCCATTCACCACCTCATTAACGCCCATGCTTCATCCCTTTTCACCTTAACCAGCTCACACATGTTATTACAGCATTATCGGCACTTTTCACAGTGTTAACGGCACCTTTGCTTCCTTAATGCTTCTTAGTAAATATACCCCTTATTCTTGGTTTAAGAAAAGAGTTACAAGCATGTGGTTGTGGAACAGGTTTAACAACAGCAAGGTATTGGTCAGAGATTACTCTACCAATGACTAGTGCCTGAATGAAAAGCTAGTATTCAGATCTAATTATAATCTTGATTAGGTCTCAACCAGACAAACTTCAAGAGGACCAAAGAAAGTGGACCTTATACTGGATTATAATTTCTGCATAAAGAAAAACTTATAACAAAGAGAAGTCTTTACCATCACATTATCCAAAAATTCTGTAAGTTATTTCACTTAGTGTAAATTTTAAAAAATGAGCTGTGTTGCATGCAAATGCATGCAAAGTAGCTCATTATTATGAGCAAAGAGCAGTGGGGTTCATGAAAGAAAATCACAAGCTGTACTGTTCCTGAAAGTTAACTACATTGCAAGCAGTGTAATTAATCTTTCCCTGGGAGCATTTGCAAGTTAGCATACCTGACAATCCCTTCAATGTATCCCTAGCCTCACAGCTGGACCCTGGCCATGGGAGGCTGGATCAAAGGTCTGGCTGCAGGGAAAGAAGAAAACCTGACATGCCTATGTGCTGTCTGTGTTGATGGTGTGCAGTCCCAGCCCATCCAACATGTGGGTTGGTGGGTGCCTAGGGCACAAGGTCCAGATGGGGGGAGCAGAGGCATACATGGATGGCCACAAAGCCCCCCCCTCCCAATCATCTGCCTCTTCAGGGCCCCCATCACTGCCTGCCAATGATACGTCTCAGGGCGAGGATGACATCCACTGTTGTGGTACTCCCCTGGGTACCTGCATGTTGCAGCTACCTGGAGCGCTACAGCTGCTGGCACTATCGACCTCTTTCCCCACAGCTGGGTTCAGCAGCAATGGAGGGGGGCAGCCGGTATCTCTGCCTGGGATGCCAGGACCCTTGGACCGCTCCATATAGCACATCTCCTTTCCGCAGCAGTAGCATAACTGTGTGCCACCACTGTCACTGTGGGATCATGATGGACATCACATATGGTAATGTGAATGGCAAAATACCCCTTTATGGAAAGGCTACAAAGGTTAGGGTTCATAAACCTAGGAAAGAGAAGGCTGAGAGGAGATATGATAGAGGTCTATAAATTATTGACCGGAGTGGAACGAGTAAACATAGGTTGCTTGTTTATGCCATCAGAATGTGGACAGACTAGGGGACATGTGATACGGCTACAGTGTAACCCATTTAGGACTACTAGGTGAAAATATTATTTCAGTCAATTTGTAATCAAACCCTGCAATCCATTGCAGGAGGATGTAGTAAAAGCTGTTAGTGTAGCTGGGTTTTAAAAGGTTTGGACAGGTTCCTGGGGAAAGGTCCATAAACCATTGCTGAAGAGGACCCAGGATATGTACTGCTTGCCCCATTACAGTTATTGGAGGTTCTGAGTGTCTTTTGGGGAAACTGCTAGGTACTTGTGACCTAGATTGGCCACGGTTGGACCAGGGTACTGGGTATGATGGACCTTGGTCTGACACAGTCTGGCATATTTTCTAAACTTATTTTCTTATGTGCCACCTAGGCAGCTGCCTGGTCTCCCCTGTGCACCAGTAGCCCCCACTGCATGACCTATGTGCCACCTCCTTTTCCCCCATTTGTACCATCAACTACTATCACTAACTTGGGCTCCCCTGTCTGCCACATTGCACACATTAAACAGTCTCACTTACCTCTGAAAGGTGCTTTTTCCACAAGGTTGTGATATGCATTAAGGTTCCTGACAATAAGGCGCCTTTTGGCAGGTTGCACAATCTGCATTAAGAGAGCGCACCTTGTTACCACCCACTCCCTGCCCATTGACCCCCACTCTCTGTCCCCATGCACACCTTATCTTTATGCTGCTGGTATCATTAGCGTGCGCTAAAGCAGCATTTTGGATGCACTAAGGGCACAGGTGTGCCATAGCGCATGCTAACAGCACATTTGCTCCTTTACCGCAATTTAGTAAACATACCCCTTAGTTTATAAAGGCAACATATAAATTATAAACATATAAATATTCTGGGGCATATTCAAGGGCCAATTAAAAGTGCCTAGCCACTGCTGCTTTATCTAAAACCATATATTCAGTAGTTGAAAATACCCAGTTTCCACCGTTGAATATCTGGACACGCCAGATGGTAACACTGCTATTCGGTTAGTGACAGAATTCAACCATTAACCCAATAGTAAAAACCGACTACAGTTAGGAGAGCTATTCAGATGTCCTAACTTTAACCAGTTAGCAGCTGAACTTCACCGCTAACTGGATAGCAGTTGTCCCTGTCACCACACCACACACATACCACCCCAGTTTTAACTGGGGGGGGGAAGGGGTTGGTGGTCTGTGGGGATGTTCAGTGACACTAAGCAGTTAGTGCCGCTGAATATCAGCTAACCGTGTTTTAACCAGTTACCAGGTCTGCTAACCAGCTAAAATGCTTTGAAAATGTCTCCCATTATTTTTAGGCTATAGAGCAGTATATCAAATTTTCAAAAAAACTAAACTAAACCATCATTATTGCATGAACAATTTGAGAGGCAGAGCAAGACTCTCCGGTTTCTGAGTTTCTCTGAGACTATGCTGCTTTCCCCTGTTTTATTACTGAGAAAATATTTTAAAGAAGTTCTGTTGCTCCTTGAGGCAGACAGCAGATGGCCTGTTCATTTCCAATTGTTAGTATTTACCCTCTAGGAATTTGCTTCAGGATGGCGGAGATCAGGCTCAAGTGGTTTCAGAACCCTCTGAATTGGATTTAACACATTTTTTAGAGTCAAATAATATTGCTACCTTGGTAGATAAGTTTCAGTTGGAATCAGACGAAGTAGATATTATTTTGGGAAAAAAATATGTGCTTTTTGTTGGCAAAAGATTATGATTTTCCCTGATGTTGCAAGGTCAACTCATGTTTGCAGGAAGAGTTTTCTCCGGTTTGAACCTTAGGTTTTGTCTGTAGGGGGAACATTCTTTCTGCGTTTTCTGTGTAAGCACCTTGCAGAGTATTAAGGTGTTAGGAATGTATATCTCGATCAATTACAACTGGAAAACCTTTTGGCTGATAAATAACCTACAGTATTGTGCTGGCAGCTTCTTGATAATGGAATTTGTTTCTATCTCTTTGCATTTTTATTAATTATGTTCCAGGAGGATGGAATTATATTTAGTATAACATTTTATTTTTTTCAGTCTAGCCAAATGGGACTGCTCACTCACTCCCTGTGAAGTGGGCTAAGAAGAAACTGGAGGGGGGGTTGGGGGATATTCAACGGCGACAGCAAGATGTTCTAATGCAGCTGCCACCGCAGCTGAAACTTAAACCCAAATATTCAATGCAGGGATCATATCCAGCCCCAGCACTGAATATCTGGGTTGCCCGGATTGACAGGAAGCTAACTGGGCAGTGGCGTAATTGAAATTTGCATATAGTGGAAGCAGTGCATACAAATTTTTCTCATATATATTTATTGTGGTTATCCTGAAAACCCGACTGGCTAGGCGTGTCCCAAGGAATGGATTGAGAACCCCTGGATGAGAGGAAAGCTATAAAGCACAGATAAATTTAAAAGGCCATCTTTGATCTTCCCAAGAAATGGTTCTCGTAACAATTTAAAGTATCAAGAGAGCCTCCCTCACTACTACGTGAAACTCAGGATTAGTAGACAAAAGTGTGTATGTGTGTGCGAGTGGGAGGGGATCCGTTCTATTGTCTAGCAGCCTAGTATGTTAAATAAGAACACAGAAATAGGAGCTAAATGTAGTAGTTATTTATTGTTTTGACATCAGTCCATTGAGTTATGGTTTGCTCACAACAGCGTATGGAATTTCATTTTTAAGTTTCTGCAAGGTTACTATTTCTCCTATTCATGGATCATATACTTGAAGGACACCTATTTTAGACTTAAATCAGGATGTTTTGTCAGGTAATCAAAGTGGTCCTTTCAGTCTGAATGATAGAGATCAGTGAAGCTTTAAAAATGACAGGTTCAAATCTATACAAAATGTTCCTTTTCTCAGAACCTCCTCCAAACTGATTTCAATAGGAAAGAAAATGCATTTTAACTTTAGAACACCACTAGCTTTTATGTGACATGGCGACAAATGCACGAGCTTTAAAATGAATAGGAAACTGTGGTGTGAAGCCACATTTTAGAAAGGCCACCCAGGAGGTGGCGGAGACCTGCAAATCAGAATGTGAAAAATGCAGATTCCGTTTCAGAAATGGTGCTGTGCACATGCATGGCTCTTTCAAATCACCGATCTCCCATCTGCTGATATACATTTGCCCCACACACAAGATCTAAATGTGCATGCAATGGAAGATAGAGTGCCTCATACATGTTGGAGCTCCATAGGGAACCGTGGAGGTGGAGATGTGACATAAAATGTGGCTACACATGTATGTTGACAAACTACATGTGCAGGGGGGGCCCATATATGGGCACATCCCCTCACACAGAACCTCTGCACATGCCCATGGCCAATGCATAAACAATAGCAGCATGGACATCAGGCAGTCCACCTTTAGCAGAGCTGAGACCCTCATGCTACATCAACTAGTTCTGGAGAAGGAGAAGTTGTTATATCTCCCCACGATGGTGCAGGCCTCCCCATGCCACAGCCAAAAGAGTCTGGGAGAGGAACCGCATGGCTCTTGCAAGTTAAGTCACCCAAAGAGACAGCACATAGGGGAGCATGTAGCTGCTGGAAGACATCTAGTGTGCAGGAATGGAATTAAGGAAGCCAGGGCTGAGTGAAAAGGTAGCCTAGAAAGGCCAGTCCCCAACAGTGATATCACATGAGGAGCCTGAAAGAGCATATCTACCTAGAAATGGTCTTGGGCAACTAGAACTAGAATCTGGTGCCCCTCTCCACCCAGCCGCATTCAGTAACTCACTCTTTTTGAGCTTCCTGGAAGCCCAGTAATGATATCAGTGCCCCCTTCTGTGTTTGTGCTCTGTGTGGCCACACTTCTAGCACAGCCCTTGGTATGGCCCTGAGTGGTAGATGGTGATGTGATGAGAAGGTAGCGCACAGAACCAGTGTTCAGGTGCCACTGCCAGCACCCAGGCACATGTGTAGGGCAAAACTGTGTGTGGGATAGTGTGCTAGTTAGTGAAGTTCACACATGGTTGTGGTGAGCAATAGCCCCTCTGACACACAAGTACTAGATGCTGGGAGGGCTGCAGGTACAGTTTCCCCTCCATGACCCCGAGCATGCAGTGACCTGTGTCCTGAAAGTGTACATCACCCAGTGAAGGTTCACTGGTCCAGCAGGGATTGCCATTGTGGCAGGATGTGCATGAGCCTAACATGTTAGGAAAGCACAGCAGAAACCAGGTAGTGATGTGACATGCATGGGGACAACAGATCAATATGTGGTTGTAGGACTCAGCAGGATCCTATAATGACTGACCTTGTGGTACCTCTGACACCCCCTCCCCATTATGTCAAGTAAAGACAAACAGCACCCCCTCCCCCCAACCTTCCACATCTGCAAGGGTAACCACCTGCAAAGTTCAGGCAGAGAAGGCACATATAGCAGGTAGTGCAGGGGAATAATGAGGACAGAGTTGTAATGAGTTAATTTCTCTGAAATACCTGCATACAGCATTGCACCTAAGCAGGAAATCTGTCTTGCAAGTGCAATGGTAGCTGTAGATGTTGTACTGCCACCACCATTGCTTGCCCCAGGACCCAAGCTGCTGCCACCACCACTATCGCCTGGACCCCTTCTGTCAGCACCACCACTGCCATCCATAACCATATCCATGGTGGGTGGGGGGCAAAACTACCACCACCACGACCACTGAAATGGAAGATAGCAACAAAAGCAGTAGCAGCAGTGGCTGTATCAGCCCCCCAGCATAGGTGGTGGCCAAATCTGAAGAGGAGAGGGGGAAAGGAGGAGGACTCAATAGACATGGTCATCACCTTTGTTCCCTTGTTGAGAAGCAGGGGAAGGAGGGCCATCAGAAACTCCAAGGCGGAGGGAGGGGGCAGATTAATGAACTCTGACTGAGGGGCCATAAGAGGTCATAGACCTCAAGCTTCAGAGCATGGAGGAGGAGGAGGAGATGGAAGAAGGTA
Source organism: Ichthyophis bannanicus (assembly GCA_033557465.1). NCBI lineage: Eukaryota > Metazoa > Chordata > Amphibia > Gymnophiona > Ichthyophiidae > Ichthyophis > Ichthyophis bannanicus. The sequence goes on from CM066031.1 coordinate 1,298,254,011, forward strand.
GGAAGTGGGTGGGAGAGGAAAGGTTTGGGGCTGGTGAGGTTAAAGCAGGAGAGGGAGTTGTGGGTCAGGGGATTTTAGGGTGTGTAGGTGTCAGATGAGGATGAGGTGTGGGAAGTGGAGGGTCATCAGGTGGAGAAGGATGGGGTGGGGGAGGTGTGACTGAAGTGGCAGGTAGACAGACTGGTGGCCCATTGCAGCTACTTGTCAATCAGCTGATCCAGCCTTCCTCTTTTACTGGACTAGGTGCACTACCATGAGGTCTCCCAGGCCTTGGTGGTCCCCAATATAGTAACATAGTAACATAATAAATGACAGCAGATAAAGACCAGTATGGTCCATCTAGTCTGCCCAGTTTATTTTGCTTTTATCCTGTTGTTGTAAAGGGATCCACTGTATCTGTCCCATGCCATTTTGAATTCCATCACTGTGTTTGCCCCCACCACTTCCATCGGGAGGGCATTGCAAGCATCCACCACCCTTTCAGTGAAGAAGTATTTCCTGACATTTCCTTTCAGTTTACCCCCTTGCAGCTTCATGTTATGCCCTCTAATTTTGCAGCGTTCCTGTCTTTGGAATAGGTTTGTTTGTTCATTATTTCTCTTTAAATATTTAAAGGTCTGAATCATATCTCCCCTATCCCTCCTCTCCTCCAAAGTATACATATTTAGGTCTTCGAGTCTCTTCTCATAAGGCTTCTGACGCAGGCTCCAAATCATTTTGGTCACCTTCCTTTGAACAGTTTCCATTCTTTTTACATCCTTTTCAAGATACGGTCTCCAAAACTGAACACAGTATTCCAAGTGGGGCCTCACCATGACTTATACAGTGGCATTAGTACCTCTTCCTTTCTGCTGGTAATTCCTCATATCCATATCCATCAGCTCTTACGTGTCTTTCATTCCATTACCTAAACTGTGACTTTCACAAGGTCTCCCTTATCCTGTGATAAGAGACTGCCATCTTCAGGCGTTAAGGTGCATGCTTGGCACCTTAATGCCCTGTGTCCTGTTAGTACCTGATAAGTGGCGCCAAGTACCCTTACTGCTGGCACGCTTACTCTCTGCATGGCCTTCACTGCACAATATCACTCTTACTGCTGACGTTAATGCTTCCTAAGCGGCGCACCCTTAACACTCTTTAGTGTATGTTTTCATGAACAATATGCAATATTTTCCATGTATGTGCACAAAATAGGTCTTGCTAAATGGTTTGATTGTTAGTATATCGGCCTCCTTATCTTCTATTTCTTTTGGGACCTTATTGGTCTCTGTGAGATGAAGTCACTTCTACCGTAAGTAAACCAATAGGAGGTACATTTTTTTGATATGAGAAGCTACATAAGAACATAAGATATGCCATACTGGGTCAGACCAAGGTCCATCAAGCCCAGTATCCTGTTTCCAACAGTGGCCAATCTAGGTCATACATATCTAGCAGTTTCCCCAAAAGACACAGGTTCCACAATGCTTGTATTGGGTCAAGCATTGATATCCTGGGTCCCTTCTTAATAATGGTTTATGGACCTTTCCTCCAGGAATTTGTCCAAACCTTTTTTAAACCCAGCTACACTAACAGCCTTTACTACATCCTCCGGTAACAAATTCCAGAGTTTGATTACACGTTGAATGAAAAAATATTTTCTTTTATTAGTCTTAAATAGTTTACCCTGTAGTTTCATTACATGTCCCCTAGTCTTTCTATATTCTGATAACGTAAACAATCGATCTACGTTTACCCGTTCCACTCCGTTCATTAATTTATAGACTTCTATAATATCTCCCCTCAGCCATCTCTTTTCCAGGTTAAAGAGCCCTAGCCTTTTAAGCCTTTCTTCATAGGAGTATCCTTCCATCCCCTTTACCATTTTGGTGGCTATTCTCTGAACCTTTTCTAATAACTCTATATCCTTTTTAAGATACGGCGACCAGAATTGCACACAATATTCAAGGTGCGGTCTCACCATGGAACGATATAGAGGCATTATAATATATTTTGTTTTATTTTCCATTCCTTTCCTTATGATACCTAGCATTCTATTTCCTCTCTTGGCCGCCGCTGCACACTGGGCCGAGGGTTTTAACATGTTATCCACAATGACGCCTAAATCATTTTCCTGGGTGGTGGTTCATAATGTGGAAACTTGCATTATGTAACCATAGTTTGGGTTGTTCTTCCCTAGGTCCATAACTTTGCACTTGTCCACATTAAATTTCATCTGCCATTTTGATGCCCAGTCTTCTAATTTATCAAGATCCTCTTGCAATTTTCCACAATCCTCTTGGGTTTTAACAACTTTAAATAGTTTTGTGTCATCTGCAAATTTGATAACCTCACTTGTTATTCCACTTTCCAGGTCATTTATGAATATGTCAAAAAGCAGCGGACCCAGCACAGATCGCTGGGGTACACCACTATTCACTTTCTCCATTGGGAAAATTGGCCATTTAGCCCAACCCTCTGCTTTCTATCTTTTAACCAGTTCTTGATCCACAGTAGTACACTGCCTCCTATCCCATGACTCTTTAGTTTTGCCAAATGTCTCTGATGAGGGACCTTGTCAAAGGCTTTCTGAAAGTCCAGATACACTATATCAACGACTCACCTTTGTCCACCTGTTTATTCACACTTTCAAAAAAACATAACAGATTAGTAAGACAAGACTTTCCTTGTCTAAAGCCATGTTGGCTGTCTCCCATTAGGCCATGACTATCCACATGCTGAGTAATTTTATTCTTTATGATGGTTTCTACCATTTTTCCCGGTACTGACGTGAGGCTCACCAGTCTGTAGTTTCCCGGATCACCCCTGAAACCCTTTTTAAAAATTGGTGTTACATTGGCGATCCTCCAATCTTCAGGTATTTGAGATGATTTTAATGATAGTTCACAGATTACTAATAGCAGGTCTGCAATCTCATATTTCAGTTCTTTCAACATACCTGGATGTATACCATCCGGCCCAGGTGATTTGCTACTCTTCAGTTTATCTAATAGTTGTAATACATCTTCCCGATGTATCGATATTTCCTTCAATTCTTCTGCACCTTTAAATACCACTTCAGTCATGGGGAACATCCCTACATCTTCCTCAGTAAAGACCGAAGCAAAGAATTCATTCAGTCTCTCCGCTATCGCCTTGTCGCCTCTTAGTGCCCCTTTAACTCCTCTATCATCTAATGGACCAACTGACTCTCTCACAGGTTTTTGCTACGAATGTACTTGAAAAAATCTTTATTTCACGTTTTTGCTTCCACAGCAAGCTTCTTCTCAAATTCTCCCTTTGCCTGCTTTATCAATGCCTTGCATTTGATTTGCCAGTGCTTGTGCTGTTTCCAGGTTTCGTCGTTTGGCTCTTTTTTCCATTTCCTGAAAGATGTTCTTTTGGCAACAACAGCCTCTCTGACCTCACCTTTAAACCATGCTGGCAGTTTTTTGGACTTCCTTCCACTTTTCTTAAAGCGTGGAATATAGCTGCTCTGGGCTGCCAAGATAGTATTTTTCAACAACACCCAAGCTTGATGTAAGTCTTTAACCTTTGCAACTGCTCCTTTTAGTTTTTTCTTAACTATTTTCCTCATTTTATCATAGTCTCCCTTTCGAAAGTTAAAAGGTAGTACTGTGGATTTCCGTACTATCCCTCCTCCAGTAATTAAATCAAAGGCGATCATGCTATGATCACTATTTCCAAGTGGCCCCAACACCCTTATCTCTTGCACTAGATCTGGTGTTCCACTAAGGACTAGGTCTAATATGGCTTCCCCACTGGTCGGTTCATGAACCAGCTGCTCCAAGAAGCAGTCATTTATGTCATCTAGGTGTTAGGGAAATCAGAATCCTATATATGTGCCCTTTGTAATAATAATGCTTAGTTTAAGTGCATATACAGGAAGCCTGCACAAGAGAAATTAGAATCCTATAGAAATCAGAATTCTATGTGTGTGCCCTTTGTACATTCTGGTGGGTATGGAAAAAGGAATGTGCTGTGTAAGCTAAACTGATTGTTCTACTCAAGGATGACTTGTATTTGCATTAGTTACTGATAAACTATAGTGGGCCCCCAGAAGATGGGTGAATGACGTATGACTATGTTTCTAAGAATGTATAAAATACGGACAATCCCTCCACCCTTTGGAATAAACTTGCATACTTTCCTTCTGTGTGGTCTGTGAGTTTTATTCCCCTGGATTCCAGCCAGCCGGAGCAGCACACCGCAGATGAGGGTTCGGGATTTCCTGGCCTGGAGTGACCAACAAGAAACAGACCCTTTACACTAGGAACTTTATCTCCCTAGCATGTCCTGCCGTGACACTGACCCAGTCGATACCGGGGTAATTGAAATCACCCATTATTAGTACTGCGCTGTAACTTTTGTTAGCTTCCTTGATTTCTTTGAGCATTTCATCATCCATTTGTTCATTCTGGCCCGGTAGTCGATAGTACACCCCCACTGCCATCGACTTCCCTTTTTTACATGGAATTTCAATCCATAGAGATTCTACAGTGAATTTTGTTTCCTGCAAAACTTTAATTCTTTCTGACTCAATGCCCTCTCTAACATAGAGCGCAACCCCTCCACCAATTTGATCAGCTCTATCATTACGATATAGTTTGTACCCAGGTATCACAGTGTCCCACTGGTTGTCCTCCTTTTTTATTTTATTCATATTAATTTGGATATTGGTAGACATGGGTAATTTGGGATCTTTAAGCTCTGTCTGCTCCATACTCGAGGGCATTTGAGCTACTTTACTCTTTTTTGGAACCTCTCTGCTTTTGGTAGTATCCTTCAAGGATACATTCTTCTGAACCATCCACTCTTGGGTGACTGTCAGCTTTCCCCTATTATCTAGTTTAAAAGCTGCTCTATCTCCTTTTTAAAGGTTAATGCCAGCAGCCTGGTTCCATCCTGGTTAAGGTGAAGCCCATCCCTTCGGAAGAGCCCCTCCTTTCCCCAGAATGTTCCCCAGTTCCTAACAAATCCAAAACCCTCATCTCTGCACCATTGTATCATCCACGCATTGAGACTCCGGAGCTCTGCCTGCCTTTTGGGTCCTGCACGTGGAACGGGAAGCATTTCGGAGAATGCTACCCTGGAAGTTCTGGATTTCAACTTCCTACCTAAAAGCCTAAATTTAGCCTCCAGAACCTCCCTACCATGTTTTCCTATGTCATTGGTACCGACATGCACCAAGACAGCAGACTCCTCTTCAGCACTATCTAAGACCTTATCTAGGTGGCGTGTGAGGTCCGCTACCTTCGCACCAGGCAGGCATGTTACCAGGCAATCCTCATGTCCACCAGCCACCCAGCTATCTACATGTCTAATTATCGAATCACCAACTATAACGGCTGTCCTAACCCTTCCCTCATGGGCACATGGCCCTGGAGAAACTTCCTCTGTGCGAGAGGGTTTTACATCACCTGGAGGACAGGTCCTAGTTACAGGATCACTTCCTGCCACACCAGGGTGATGCTCTCCTGTCACGTGACCTCTCTCCTCCATGGCAACAGGGATGCTGCCAAATGGGAGGTGGGACTTCAGGACTATATCCCTGTAGGTCTCGTCTATGTACCTCTCTGTCTGTCTTATGTTTTCCAAGTCTGCTACTCTAGCCTCTAGAGAACGGACTCGTTCCCTGAGAGCAAAGAGCTCCTTGCACCTAGTGCACACGTAAGACCTTTCACCAACTGGGAGAAAATCATACATTTGACACTCAATGCAAAAGACTGGAAAGCCCCCATCTCGCTGCTGGACTGCTGTCTGCATCTTAGTTTTAAGTTTTTGTTTAGATCTTTAAGTTCTTTACTTACTAAGGGTTGCCAATAAAACTGTACCTAATACGTTTAATATACCTTGTTCACCTGAAGCTTAATTAATCTCAGGTCCTTAGTGTATGACTGATTTGGGTAACGAGCTTCACCTGAGAGCACCTCCTGCCTATTAAAATATGTAAGTACCTATAAAGCTACGATTAACCCAGGGGTGGGTGGATATAGGGAGGGAGGGAGGGAAATAACACTTATTAAAAGAGGGCTGCTACACAGTCCCCTGTCCTGTGCTGCTGAGGTAAGCTATATTCTTATTTGATTTAAATTATAGCTCTTTGCTGCTGCTAGGCTCTAACTTATTATGAAATTTAAACTACAAGCTCTCTGCTGGGTTCTAAATTTAACCAGAAAGCTCTCTTTTGTGTTTTAAATTTAAACTAAAAGTACTTTGCTGATGCTAGGCCATGAATGACTATTAAATTTAAACTACAAGCTCTCTGCTGCTGGGTATGAAATTTAACAAGAAAGCTCTCTTCTGTGTTTTAAATGTAAACTTAAACTGCTGCTACTAGGCCCTGACTGATTTAACAAAAAATAGTGGGTTCACACATTAATTAGCTTTAATAAAAATAGTGGGTTCACAGATTAATTACTTTAATAAAAAGCTAAATGCCCATTTGATTTCCAGATGGATTAAATTGGCTTTTTAAAATGTATATTTGACTTACACCTTTCCAGTTCAAGGTGAGTTACATTCAGGTGCAGTAGGTATTTCCCAGTTTGCAGTGGACTTACAATCTAAGTTTTGTGCCTGAGGCAATGTAGGGCTAAGTGACTTGCCCCTAGGTCACAAGGAGTGACGGTGGGATTTGAATTCAGACTTCCTAGCCCACTGTTCTAACCACTAGATTACTCCTGCACTTGGAAGTATCCCAGTCCTTCATTTGTGAACGAAAATATTATTTCAACAATTGGTGTTTATATTGCACACACAAGGATTGTGAACACAACCTGCTGGATGAAATTCTAATAGATTGCCACAAGAATCCATTTTCATCTATTTTGGCAATGGAGGGCTTGATATTCAGCAGCAGCATCTAGCAGCACTAAAGCGGCTGGCGGCCGCAGCTGAACTTTAGACCTGAATATTCAATGCCAGGGCCATATCCAGACCCCAGCACTGAATATCCAAATTGCCTAGATTGCCATGAAGCTAACTGAGCAGCAGCAATATTCACAGTGCCAGTTAGCTTCAGCGGCCAAAGTTAGGCCAGCCTTTACTGTGTCTGACTTCCGCTGCATTACAATGACTGGGCAGCGGCCCAGTATCACCACTGTCCTGTTATCACCAGTTTCACACCTGGAATGATGCGATGCTTACTTATTAGTGGCACCTGCCAAGGGGATCGTCGTAGTTACTGTAGCAGGTCTGCCAATTGCATAAATCCCTTTAAATATCTGGCCCATAGTGCTTATTCCTGGCATTGCTTTGCAATCTACATAAAAATGGATATTCATGGCACTTACAGTCTCAGGGTAAAGTCTGTGAGAGTCTGTGAAATGGCAAACATCCCTGGGATGTTAAGATTAGAGATTTTGCTTCTATTTTTGTAGCTTGTTATTTAGTAGCCTGATGAAAGGAATGTTTTGGCTCACGCTGTCACCATCAACACTCGCTTCCTGAGCACTCTGGGCAAAGGGTTATAGAAGTTTGCACAGGTAGGCATCAGACTTCTGCACAACATGAGAGGAAGAAGAGAGCTTTCTGATATTTCAAAGTGCAGTATTTGTAGTAGTTTTACACTCTTTGGTTTTAACAAAAATAGGAAAAGATACAAGATTTTGCTTTCTCAACAGTCTGTGGATTAGTCTTTTTCAGAGTCAGCTCTATAGGGCTTAGGTTGTTTGGATATGTAAATAGTCTTGAAAAAGAAGTGTAGAAACTTTGTAAAATACTATTATATTATCTATGATCAAGATGCCAACTTTTGTTCTTATTGCTCTGTTTATGCAATGTGATTATGAATTACAAATATACAGTTTTCACAAAACAAATTCCTTTTTTCTTCTTTCATCTACACATCTCCCAAGACCCCAATATTTATCAGAGGAGATTAATAGAATTAGAAATTCAAATCTCTTCATCTGAAACCTTTAATGTATTTACTATTTTATGGTATTATATGTAATCATCTATGTCTGATTTTGCCTTCACATTTGCATTGGTGAAGAGACTAATTCTTAACCTCTGATACTTAGGTCAGCAACTTCTGGCCTTTTCAAATGCCAGCTAAGAAAGAATGGGGAATACTGATTTCATATGAATATTATATTTTAAAGGTACCTCCAGCATTTGTCATGCCTGAGCCCATTTGACGATAGAAAGGAAACTTCAATCAGGCTAACTAGATGTGAAAAATCCTAGAGTTTTATTGTTATCAATTATATGACTGAAACAATACAAAAATGTATAGCATTTTTCAAGTGAAAAAATAATTGTTAGCCTTCTTTGAATGCATCACATTTTCTCTTGGTATTTAATGTAGGCCTTACATGTGCAAAGGTCACCATTTATGGCCTTGAGTCACATTTATCAAAAGAATAAGATAAGCCCTTCTTTTCTAAGAAAAGGGCAGTTTTGGAGGCTGAATCAGAATCTGAGCATCCTCTATTCTCTGGTGACTTTATTATGTTTGGCACATTCTTTATAGCCTGTCTTATGACCCACCTGTCTGCCGGCATTCCTATATCTGACAATAACTTCCATGATGCTATTGCTAGAGCTCTAATTAGGACTAAACCTCATCCACTGAGACCAACTATCTTATTAACGTGCTGCAGATCTGTAAGTCAGGTAGATAGAAACGGCATGTTTGTAGGCTATTTGTTGCATATAGCTGTATATTCAGAAAAGATAATAGAATCAGGCAACCATTAATTTTTGTAATCGAGGACCACGGGCCAGATGGGTTTTCAGGATATCCTTGCAAGAGAGAGATTTTGCATATAGTGGATATGCAAATCTGTTTCATTATAGGTATTTTGACAATAAGGTCTGCAGCCCTTGAGTTTGAGACTCATGACATTAATGTTAAGTAAAAACACAAAAACATACAATGTAACATCAGATAAAATCTGTGAGGTATCTCTTCTTTGCTCAATATTCTGTACATGCCTATACAACAAACCCTACATGACCTCAATCTTTCCCCACGCTCTCCCTGTTAGCTTACTTTTACTGTTCTTGCTGCTTCCCACCATCACGGGAAGGCTTAGCTATTGCATGCATCCAATAAATGCCATAACTCTGTGACTAAGCAGTTTATAAGTGTTGTAAATAAATACATAAATAAAATAACACCTCATAGCATTCTACAACTAGCCGACCTTTAACTGCCTTTAAGGGAGGTATTCCCAGGAGCATGTCTGCAGGAGATCAGAAAATAATGAATATTGATTGTATTTTCAAATATACATGCATTAATTTCCTTAAAAATTGCATTCGAGCAAAAAGCAGGCGCGAGTCAGCCAAGTTACAAAAAAAATGCTAAATGGACTTTCTCTTCGAAACTTTGTGCAGAGTCCAAAGTAAGAAGTAGTCATGGACTCTGCCTAATACTCATATTCTGAAAATTGCTTTCTTTAAGTCCTTTTGTATAAATGAATTGAATTTAATCAGACTTTTTCTATCCCAGCCATGCCATTAGCTCAGGGGGGCTTACAGTAAGTAAAAATAAAAGATACAGTAACTGAGGCAGTCCGTACCTGGAGCTGGCGGAGGGCGACCCCCCTCCCAAATTCCCTTATACACATTAGCCACACAGAATTATGGCAAACCATTAGTCGCAGCTTTATTGATACAACATAACCATAAACAGACCATACCCAACCCAACTCAAGAGGGACCGAACGCAATCATGCCCTGCTCCCCTTCCAACCCCTGCATCCTTTCCGAACACTGCATTCCTGCCAGCCATATTACTAGCAAGGAAGTGTCAAATCCCTTGGAACCAGTCACAGCCCCACACTGTAGCTACCATGAGCCCCCATCACCAGCCTTGCCATGTTACTACCTGGGATTCACCTACCCAAGCCAACCCCCGTAAAACCGAGCCATGATCACCTGATCTAAGCTACAGACCCTTCTGCCAAACAGTCCTGGTATCCGAGTACCTCAGGCACCCGCTCTCACCCCCCCCCCCACCTGCAACAAACCAACCTTCCTCCTCCAACGTCTGCCAAGGGAAGGAGAGTGGGCAGCAAAATTCATCCACCTGCTGATACTGCCAAGTGAGAAGGGAGGGAGACAAAGTCTGTGCATGGCCCTAAGTACCCAGTACAGGTATCCCCCTCCACTCTCTGCACCTCTACAACACTGGGCCAGTGAAATCCTGCCCTTGTGCCAGAGACAGGATTTCAAACCCCGCACTCACCCATGTGCCACCAATGGCCTGACCAATGAATCTTCACCTCTCCCCTGCCGTTAACACAGGCCACAAAGACTCAGCCCCCAGCACCTCCCAGCCGGGTGCCCAGTTACAGGTGGCCCCTGGGGACTGAGGCCCCATGGCCTATCACCCTTATAATGATAATACATATATAGAGCCAATACCCACAAAATTCACTGTTCAATCCCAGCACAGTCATCACATCCTTATCAATCATTTGAAATGTTTTAAATAACCAAGGGCGCAATATACAGTGGCAGTGGCTAGCTACCACTGCTGAACTTTAAACCTAGATATTCAATGTTGGGGCCATATAAGGGCCCCAACATTGAAAATCCAGGTTGCCTAGATTGCCGGGAAGCTAACCAGGTAGCAGCAATATTCAGCCACTGGTGAAAGTTAGGCCAGCCTTTACTGCACCTTTTCTCACTTAACAATAACTGGGTAGTGGCTCAATATCACCACTTCCTAATTATTGCCAGATGCCACCCCTGCTCCACCCTCTGAATGCCCCAATGATAACCAATTAGCATCAAGGCATGCATCGGCAGCACCCACTGTGTTAGTGCCGCTGAATATCCCGGATAAAGGGAGTTAATCCCTTTGAATATCAGGCTCCTTCTCATCTCTCCATCGCCCTTTTTTCCCTTATATGTAGTTTTTATGTATTTGAATGGTGTTACATCAATTCTACTTTGCATATTTGGAGTTTTTTATATGATTTTAATGTAGGTTTTTTTCATATGCTTTTTACATAGCTTTGTTATGGATTTAATTCATTATTTACTTATATTTTTATCTATTATTATTTTTTATTGTATTGTTATTGTTTTTTGAGGATGTGTACCCCCTGAGGAAGGTGACAGCCGAAACACGTAGGAGTTCTTCAGATAATAAAGTACCTGTGACCTCCATACAACACTCATTTTTTGTGTGTGCTTTTTCTTGCTGCAAGGGTGTTTGCTCTCCATGTGTTTCTTCTAGTATCAGAAATTTATGCATATGTGGGTTCGTTATTTAGATGACATATTTATGGTGTGGGGAGGGTCGGAGAGTGAGTTATTGGAATTCTATAACTAGCTCAATCAACAGGACACTTGTGTACAGTTCATGATGGCATACAATAGAGCCTCTATTTCCTTTTTAGATGTCCAAATTAGTTGGGCTCGGGAAAGGTTTGAGACATCTGTATATAAAAAAGCAACACATAGGAATGCCCTTCTTCATTATACCAGTGCACATCCAGTTAGTTTGAAGAATGGGCTCCCATTTTCTCAGTTTTTAAGATATCGTCGGAATTGTAGTACAATGGAAGGTTATAGACAACAGTCTCAGAGTTTAGTTAAGGCATTTCAAGGTAAGGGTTATCCATCTGCTGTTATCAGACTGTCACGGGTTAAGGCTTTGAATAATGATCGGGAGTGGTTATTACAGCCAAGACTACGACAAGATCAGGGGGAGGAGGCAAAATTTTTACATTTGGGGGAATGTTTAATAAAGTGTGTTAAGGGAACCATTCTGCTGTTAACACATGTCATTGGCACACTTGTACCCTTAACATGACAAAAACGCTGTTTTAACATACGTTAAAGGCTCCAGCAGCATAAAACGCCTTGTGGGTGGAGAGTGGGCATTAATGGGGCAGACAGAGGGCATTAACAATGTACCCTTAATGTGTCTTGTGCAAGCGTATCCTAAAGCGCCTTAACGCTGGGAACCCTAACACAAAGTAAAACCACAAGAAAAGGGTGTATTTTGAGGAGAGAGAGACTATTTTAATGTCTGCAATGTGATGCATAGACAGGAGAGCCCAAGTAGGTGATGGTTGTGTTCCTTTAGCAGCATCAGTATAGTGCCCAAGTATGAAAGGACACTATAGGATATTTTTACTAAACTGTCTTAACGTAGCAGCGGCGATGTTATCACACGATACATAACGTCGCATATCGCGCAATAATGTTGGCAGTGGCGTTAAGGCACACTAACGCTGTGAAATCTGGATCTGAAGGGTGGAGTAAGGCCTCCCAGAGGGCGTAGATAGAGGTCAATGGGCGGAGAGTGGGCGGGGAGAGGCTCCAGGCACACTAATGCTGTGAAATCCAGGTCTGAATACTAATGCCAGTGAAACCCTTGCATTAGAGGCACATTTGCAGGAGAGAGAAACCATTTCAGTCAGCAATGTACAGCAAAGGCAGGGAAACCCAGAAAAGTGATAGTAGTGATACATGTGCAGGAACCAAAAATGCAAATAAACATATAAATTGACCAAAACCGGGGGCGGAGCCTGATGTCCAGCGGGTAAGACGCTTCGCGCTGAAGCTCCCGAGAGGCCTACTTAGAATCCTGACATAATACCTATACAAACTTACTATTTCGCTCCGGGCTGACCGGGGTACCTCGGGGGGGATGGCGGCCCATAAACCAGCGCGCTTGGACTTCGGGTCTCCTTCTTCTTCTCACGGAAAACGCTCCAAAACAGAGGTGTCCTCCCCACAGAAGATGGTTCCATTTCGGGAGAACCCCGAAATGCACCTGGAGATTTTAGAGGAAATACGCGGCGTGAAGGAATTGGTGCAGTCCAATGGAGAAGCGCTTAGAGCCATGCGAGAAGACTTTGGAGTGCTCCAGGACCGACTTGAAAGTCTCTCATTACGGCAGGACAATATGGCGGGGGTCCTCGACTCGCACGCGGTGCGCTTGGGCACACTGGACAAGGCTGAGCGCCAGATACAGAATCTTCAAAAGGAGTTAGAAGATAGCAATAATCGAGCCCGTCGCAACAATGTGAGGCTCATTGGAATACCGGAGGGGGTGGAAGCGGGAGATATGAGAGAATTCCTGCTCAAAACTCTTCCCTCCTTGCTGAAGATCACCTTTCATAAAGAACTGGAAATCGATCGAGCACACCGTGTTCCTACCCACATGGCGCTCAACCGAACGACCCCCCGGCCTATTATCTTTCGCTTGCTACGATATCAACAAGTGGAACAAATTTTAAATGCTGCCCGGGCGAACCATCATTTGGAATTTGAAGGTCACAAAGTCTCCTTCTTCCCTGATTTGGCAAAGCCTACAGTCGACCGACGGAAGAAACTCCTTGCTTTTCGCCCTCGACTTCAACAGCTACAGGCTCGCTTTGGCCTGTTGTATCCCGCGAAGCTCCGAGTGACTCTCCACAACCAAACCAGGACATTCGAAGATCCTGATCTACTATCAACATTTTTAGACTCCAAAGAAGCAGAGCAGATGCGCTAATCCAACGACTTGGACTTTTATTTGCCGGCTCTGTCCGCCATTTTGAAGGGCCCGATGCGGCGGTCATAGTTCAGCACAGAGACTACCTGGACTTTCTTTCTTTCTTTCTATGACTTTTATTTTGTGGTCTCCTATCCCTCCATGATGTGTGCCTCGGTCGGATTCGGAGCACGCACAGTCCTACAGGTTATGTGTTTTTTCAATTTCGGCCTTCTCTGGGGCTTCTCCCCGCAGACACATGGTCGCCAGTAATTTTTGGGGTTCTGCTTCTTCTCTACCGCGCTGCGGTTTTCTTTTTTAATGTGGGGCGCTTCATTGTATTATCTAAGCTTATTTTCTTTTATGCCATATGTACAGCCAGATACAGTCAATATGAGGGACATTGTGAAATTATGTGCGCTATCATGCTCAGAATTTTTAACTTGTCTGAATGGCTTTATGTAAAATCTTATCACTCAACGTAAAGGGCATTAATAGTCCAATCAAGAGAAAGAAAATCCTTAGCTATCTTAGCCATGAGCATGCTGATTTAGCGTTTCTTCAGGAAACGCACTTAAACTCTGCTGAAACACTGAAACTCAATGTTAAGCCTTACATGGTGGCTGCCTATTCTCCCGCCGTTTCCAAACGGTGCGGGGTAGCCATTCTGGTTAAGAAATCTTTGCAAGCTACTGTAATTGATACTAGCGCTGACAAGGAGGGTAGATGGGCCCGCGTACATCTTAAGGTTGGAGATAGTGAATTTACATGTATTTGCATTTATGCCCCGAATGTGGACAACCCTGCTTACTATGCAAGTATTGCGCAGTTGGCACAGGCCTCTGCCAATACTCCATTAATACTTGGTGGTGATTTTAATCAAGTGTTAGACCCTCTGATAGATAGACAGCCGCCTAGAACGAGTAGTCCACCCAAGAGTCTTGCTACCCTTACAGCTCTGATGCAAGATCTTGCGCTGGTAGATATATGGAGGCTGCTTCACCCCTCCGACTTAGAGTTCACTTTCTTTTCTGCCCCCCATCACTCCCAATCTAGAATAGATTTCTTTCTCATTTCCAAAGCACTGATTTCTCAAGTAGACACGACTAGGACTCATCCTCTCCATATTTCAGATCATGCTGCCATATCTTTATCATTACGTGTCACTGCGCGGGACGATTCTCCCCGAGCTTGGTTTTTTGATAGATCCCTACTGGGTCAAAAAGATTTTCAGGTTGATATAAAGACCGCTATCCAAGATTATTTTCATTTTAACTCACCCCATGACACAGCGAGCTGGGCTTGGTGGGAGGGTTTTAAAGCATCTATCCGCGCCACTATAACTAGCTATCAAATTCGGCAGGGGAAACAAAGAAAGCAGCATTTACTGATTCTAGAGCAGCAGATACAAGCTGGGGAGCGTCTCCTTACGTCCCGTACTGACCCATGTATTTTACTCCGTTTACAACGCTTGCGTTTTCAATACAATCAGCTTTTGTACACTGCTGCTGTTAAAAATATCGAATCACAACAAGGGCTATATTATCGGGAAAATAATCGTGCTGGCAAATTATTAGCAAATGCCCTAAAAGGTCAAAAAGAAGCCAAGCGTGTTACCGCCCTCCGAAATCCGTCGGGGGGGGGCTTGGTCACTAAAGATACCGAAATCTTAGAACTCTTTCGTGATTTTTATACCCGGCTTTATCAATCTGAATGTGATTTTGAGCCAGATGTATTTGAACGCTTACTTTCAGGGGTACAAAGACCGACCCTATCTGACGAAGATAGAGTGGCCTTGGACACACCATTTACTGTCTCAGAAATTCATTCTGCTATCAAGAAATGTGCCTCAGGTCGAGCCGCAGGCCCAGACGGTCTCCCTGCTGAATTCTACAAAACTTTTCACGCTGACTTAGCTCCAGTTTTGAAAATTTATTTTTCTGCTCTGGCCGAGGAGGGTTCTCCTTCTGGGTCCTTTTCAATGGCAAATGTAGTAGTTTTTGAGAAAGAGGGGAGAGACCCGCAACTAACAGCTAATTATCGTCCAATTTCCCTCCTAAACGCGGACTATAAAATATTTGCCACCATTCTCTCTACCCGGCTCTCGGATAGGATGCCTACCTTAATACACCCAGATCAATGCGGTTTCATTCCTGGTAGATCAACTGCTGACAATGCTCGGACTCTATGCCATGTACTGACTACCGCAGTTAATCTTGATCGCCCATTTGTTGGCCTCTCACTTGATGCTGAGAAGGCCTTTGATCGCTTAGAGTGGCCCTTCCTGTTTGCAGTCCTCCGCTGGTATGGATTCGGGGAAGGTTTTCTCCGTTGTCTTCGCACCATGTACGCACAGCCTACAGCCAGTATATGTGCCAATGCTTTAAAGTCTCAGCCTTTTCCCCTTCAACGCGGCACTCGCCAGGGATGCCCACTGTCTCCACTTCTCTTCGATCTTGCACTTGAACCCTTGGCTTTACTAATCCGGCAATCGGAGGAGATTCATGGAGTCCCCTTCACCCATAGGGAAATCAAAATTTCAGCGTATGCTGATGACCTTATGCTTTTTGTCTCTATAGACTCAGTACCGGCTGTCCTAGAGCAAATTGGTAAATACTCACAACTGTCCGGTTATAAGATAAATTGGACCAAGTCGGTAGCCTTTCCATTAAATCCTTTGCTTCATCAGGCAGATATGCAACCCTTCCCCTTTTTATGGCAACCTCGCATGGTCAAATACCTTGGGGTTCACTATTGTTCTCCTTTGGAAGACACTATCTCCTTCAATGCCAAAGAATTAACCTCTAAAGTCCGGGCGCTAACTCACCGCTGGACTCCTTTAACACTTACCTGGTGGGGTCGATTAGAAACCATAAAAATGATGATTGTTCCGAAAGTGAATTATATCTTAGAAATGTTGCCCTGTCTCTTCCCTCGACGTATATATAAAGATATAGAGGGCCTTCTGACTAGATACTTGTGGCAAAACAAGACACCTAGGATAGCGAAACATAAGCTGCAAGCAGATAAGGAAAATGGGGGTGTCAGATTCCCTGATTTCCTGAAGTATCATCAATCTTTTCTTCTCAAACAAGGCGCTCGCTGGCTGGAAGATCCAGTACCGAGTAGACCTGTGTGGCTAGACATAGAAGAGGACCTTTGCAAACCGATTGCTCTTACTTTTCTCCCTGGTATGACTCTCCCATCAGACTCCCACTTTCCACCAATGCTTTTAGACACCTTAGGTGCCTTTAATAATCTTATGCACTCTTTAGACTCCCGACTCTGTCCGTTAGACAAGCTCCCACTTTGGTATAACACTCGATTTCGAATACAAAATAAGCCGATGGCGTGGAGCCCCTGGTACACTAGGGGCATTTGGATTCCTAGTCAGTTGTTCCATGAAGGTCGCTGGAAAACTTTTAGTGAATTGCAAATTGAATTTGGTCTCCCAGCGAAACACTACTTTCAGTTGGTGCAACTTCAGCATTGCCTTCGGAGTGCTAAGGTGCTCCCGCCATCGGCCTCCCCTACACAAGGTTGGTTGGAGACTATCCGATCTATCGGTAGTTCACCGGGTGTAGCATCCAATTTTTACAAAACCTTATGTAATGCTATAACTAGAGATACCCCTATAGCGCAGAAAGCATGGGAGAGAGAATTGCATGTGACTTTGACCCCGGAGCAATGGAGCCTTGTCTGGAGTAGAGTGACACGGGTCTCCCGATCCGCCTCACTCACTCAGACACTCTTCTTTCTAGCCCACCGGTGTTTTTACACTCCTGACAGATTAGCCAAATGGAACACTACTCAGGGCAATAGTTGTTGGACATGCCATGCGGCCAATGGTTCACTACCTCATGTTATGTATGAATGCCCCGCACTACAGTATTACTGGCGTCGGGTCTGGGGTCGTATCCAGTCTATTTTGCACTTTCAAGAGCCCCTTTCTTGGAGGATAGTGGGACTTCGCTCAGCTGCGGGGATCCCCTCTCTTCCAAAAACGGCTTACTTCCTTTTGGACTTTATGCTTGGCATTGCTATTTCCCTAATTACGAAATACTGGAAAAATAGCTCCCAGCTGAGCCCCAATGAATGGTGGAATCATGTCTGTCTCTACAGTAAATATGAACAAATACCTCGTATGTTTGCTTCCCCCATTCAGACTCCTCATCATCGGTCTAAATGGAAGATGCTCAATGACTATGTACATTCTGCTCAATGCTCTCATCTGACTGTCTAAATTTGTATATATCTTTGTCCCATGATTATTCTGTATCGCAGATACTCTTTTGATTGTTTTGATGTATAATCACTGTTGTTTGGAAGCGCTCACATGCTGACATAATCAACAAGAGAAGAAGCGTGGGGGTGGGGGGTAATTGGGTTTACTTTTCTTTATTGTATACTTGTTTTGTCTCCTTTGGTGTGTTGTTTCTTTTGTTTGTTGCAAAATGAAAATAAAAGTTTAAAAAAAAAAAATAAATTGACCAAAACCACATTTGAAATCCCAATAACCAAGCTGGCCAATAGTGATATTAATGATAAACATAAAGCAACACTACTGACAAAGCGTAAAAAGGAAGATATCAAGTTTGGAAGGGTCTATGCTCTGTCCCCCTACAAAGTGAATGATCCCACATTGAAATAGCGGTGATCAGGGTTTTTGTCATTTACATTGGGCGTGTTTGTTATGGCGTGCGCATGTGCAGCAACAGCAGAGTGGGCACGTAGGAAAGGGCAACTATACTGATGCTGTAAATGGGATACAGGGGGCTGCAGGCGGCACATGCTGTGGTCCAGTTGGGGCACAGTGTGGACTAGGCAGATGCCTAGGTGGCACATAGGAATGCCAAAACTGTAAAGCAGCAAGACAGCAACTGAGGAGGGTCCAACATGGGCATGAGTGTGTGTCCCACAGTGTCACAGGGGATATTACTCAGCAGGTACCCCCAAGGGCACATAACATTGGCAGGCGGTGCCGGGGGAAACGCGCATGTCCATGTAGGCACCACTACCCGAGAACCAACACCATAGGCAGCAGCCTAACGGCACACTGGATGGCCTGGGACTGTGCACCACCAGCACCACCGGCATAAGGGCATGTCAGCATGGTGGCGGAGGGGTGCTGGTGGTGGAGGGGGCAGTGGCATCTGCCCACAGCAGACCACGGCCAAGCCCCATTTAGGTGGGTGCCATGCAATGCAACAGACAAGGTCTGTCTGATGAACAGTCATGGTATCCCCAGGGAATGCTCTGCCCCTGTGGCAATAGTTTGGTGCAGTACACACAGCCAGTGTGTTCAGGGGCAGAAGGTCACAAGTTCAAGTCCCAGCTGTGGCTCCTGCCAACCTTGTCCCCATATTTTACCCAGTACTAAACCATGGTAATAAAGATGGAACCTTTATTGCAGATAAAATAAACATGCCTGAAACGCCTGTATTTTACCCTACAAAGCACAGACACCATAAACACGTGCAATCCCTAGAGTAGAGTTTCCCAACAGCAGTCCTGGAGGGCCAAACACCATTCAGGTTTCATGCTGTCCCTAATAAATATGCCTGTGCTGCTTTTGTATGCATCGCCCCCATTGTATGCAAATGTATCTCATTCATATTCATTAGGGACAGCATGAAAACCTGAACAGTGTTGGCCCACAAGGACCGGAGTTAGGAACCTCTGCCCTAGAGCAGCGGCCAACTGGGGCACAAACACCCACAACCACAGGCTCCACTATCCAAAGCCTCATGGAGAGTCAGGCTGTTGGGCCCTGGGCGAAGCAGCATCTCCCAATACTGGCACCTGCATACCTTAGCAATGCCGTCCTAAACTTGGGAACACGTTCCACATATATCAAAAGGTTGCTATGAGTAATGTCAGCTAACAAATCCTAAGTTAAACACGATTTGTTGATAGAGATTCATCATAGCAACCTTTCTGATATCTATGGAGTGTGCTTCAGTTATTGCTTCTGACAGTGTTTACCACCCCAGGGAGTGACCCCAACAGTATTGCATGCCATAGCAATGCCTGCACTGTGCCCAGGACTGGTGTGGCGGCCAGGATTGCCCCAAACCTCCATATTTGCACAATGCTGGCATAGGCGTGGGAGTGTGTATATGTCTATCCAGTGTGTTGTGGCTGCCTACACCTTACTGAGCCCACACTTCTTGCACTGTTTCCAGTGTTAGCCTGCCAATGTGCATAATGAGGAGCAAGGTACTGTGGGTATGGCCCGGACAGGGTGGCCTGGGCAGGATGCATCTGCACAGGGTATAGGGCAATGGCTGGGACATTGTACTGCCCGACCACCACCTGCACGGACAGGGTGGCCACAGCATGTCATGCTGGGAGGTCACTCACACCCTGACTGAGCAGTGACCATGGCATGGCTAGGTTCCCCCATAGTGCTGTGCAGTATTTCTCTCAAGTGATATTTATGGGTTCTTTTTTCTGGGGCCCAATCACTGACATACCTGCTTGGTGTGTGTGCATACAGTTTCTCCCAGGAGCATGCACTATGTACTAGCTAGCAGACTGTCTTCAGTTAGCATGTGTATGGCTGGAACATCTTGCAGAGTGCAGTGGGTGGAGACTGACTCTGCCCTCTGCTGGTGAATGTCAGATAGCAGTGGGGAGCAGCTGATCTTCTCCAGCATTATGGCTGTCTGCCTTTGCCTTATGTGATGTGTACAGATCTACATCGACTGCCCTGTAGGGTGCCTGTTCCCGAGCAGGACTGGGGCTAATGGTCCTTTCTACTGCCACCATTGCAGAGATGTACAATGTGGATCTGTTGGTGGGAGATCCAGTCCCCCACCCTGAGCCACAGTGGGTGGGTTGGGTGGTGCTACATAATCTGCTTTTCGGTCCAAACACCCCCCTTCACTTATGACACGTGCCCATGGCACCCACACAGGATATGCACTATTCTGGGTGCATCATAGTCCACAAGGGCTAGACGTGACTGGGAAATACAGACGGACACAGGTGTATCCTAGGTGTGTCTGCAAGGACTAACTAATCACACACTGGCACTGATGGGGACCTGCAGCATAGCCTATCTCAGCCAAGCCAGGTGCTGCGGACCTGGTGCTGGGTGTCCCACTTACCCTCAGGGTGAGCACAGGACCCGCACAATGTCACGGTCTGTAGCTTCTCTATGCCAGTAACACACACAGTCAGTTCCCCCTACCAGGCCTAGGTGCAGTGGGGGTGCATACCCCATTATGTGATCAGCTGTAGACTGCTGATCTGCATGTGCAGTGCATCATGGGTACGGGTGGGTTTACCCTATCCTGGTAACCACAGCAGACAGTTTGTGTGGTGACCTGCAGTCTTTCTGTAGCCAGCCAGCAGTGCATTAGCAGTTATAGAGAAGTAGCCCACTGGTTACTTCAATGACTGTGGAGACAGAGGTCATGGGTTTGATCCCACGGTGGTGTTATTTAATAAGGCTGTCTGAGGCTTTTCCTTTTAATTTAAATCAGTGCTGCCAGCAAAATGCACCCTCACAGTACTGTAACCTTAAGGTGACTCTTAAAGTGCCCTATCGGGCACCCTATAAGGCACCCTATAGGGCACATTAGAAGGCGCCTTGGCAGACAGGGCACTTTATAATGTGCCCTATGGAGTTTCTTATAGGGCGCCTTATGCGACACCTTATGTTACGGCACAGTGAGGGTGTTTTTGCTGGCATCACTGATTTAACTTAAAAAAGGAAATGCCTCAGACAGCACTGATTTAAATGAAATATGGGAATTGCCTCAGACAGCACTGATTTAAATTAGAAGGGGGAAATGCCTCAGACAGCTTTCTTACATAACACCACTGTGGGATCAAACCCATGACCTCTGCCTTCACAGTCTTTGCATTAACCAGTGGGCTACATCTTTATAGCTTCTAACACTGCGCTGGCATGAACTTAGGGTTAACGCACATTAACGTGCCACGGCGTCCACTATCTCACGATTCTTGCTACCTTGACACCGGAACGCCCACTCCTTATATGGCATTCTTCACATTATCACTGCAACTAGCGCCGGTAACATAAAAACGGTTTAGTAAACATACCCCTATGTTTATACTGCAAATGAACCAAAGGAGGTGGCACATGGGTCATGCAGTGGGGGCTGCTGGTGCACAGGGTGGACCAGGCAGCTGCCTAGGTGGCACATAAGAACATAAGATTAGAAAATATGCCAGACTGTGTCAGACCAATGTCCATCATGCCCAGTATCCTGAGTCCAACAGAGGCCAATCTAGGTCACAAGTACCTAGCAGTTTCTGCAAAAGATACACAGGATCCACAATGCTTGTAATGGGGCAAGCAGTGGATATCCCAGGTCCTCTTTAGCAATGTTTATGGACCTTTCCCCAGGAACCTGTCCAAACGTTTTTTAAACCCAGCTACACTAACAGCTTTTACTACATCCTCCATAATGAATTTAAGGATTCGATTATGCGTTGACTGAAAAAATATTTTAACCTCGTAGTCTTAAATGGGTTACACTGTAGCTGCATTGCAGCTCCCCTATTCTTTCTACATTCTGATGGCATAAACAATCGACTTACATTTATCTGTTCCACTCCAGTCAATTATTTATAGATCTCTATCATATCTCCCCTCAGCTGTCTCTTCCCCAGGTGAAGAGCCCCAACCTTTTTAGCCTATCCACAAAGGGGTATCCACAAAGGGGTATCTTGCACAGTGACAGTGGCAGCACACAGACATGCTATTGCTGCGGAAAGGAGATGTGCCACATGGGGCAGTCCAAGGGTCCTGGCACCCCAGGCAGAGATCCCAGCTGCCCCACTCTGCTGCTGCTGAACGCAGCTGTGGGGAAGAGGCAGATAGTGCCAGCCATTGTAGCCCTCCGGGTAACTGCATCATGCAGGTGCCCAGGGGACTACCATAGCAGTGGCCATCATCCTCCCCCCGAGACGTATCATTTGCAGACGGTGATGGGGTCCCTGCAGAGGCAGCTGGTTGGGGGGGGGCTCTGTGGCCCTCCATGTATGCTTCTGCCCCCCCATCCAGACCTTGCATCCTAGGCACCCACCAACCCACATGTTGGATGGGCTGGGACTGTGCACCACCAACACTGACAGCACACGGGCATGTCAGCACACGGGGAGATGGCGGGGGGGGGGGGGGTGTTGCACCCAACCACAGCAGACCAAAGCCATGGCCTGGTCCTGTGTGCCGTGCATATTGCAACATGTGCCAAGTTTTGTCTGATGGGTGGCATGTCAGCCCCAGGGACTGTTGCAGCCATATGGCAGCATTGTGGCTCAATGCACACATTTGGTGTGTATATGAGCAGAGAGTCACATGTTCAGATTCCAGTTGTGGGTCATGCATTGCATGTCCCTGTGGCTAAACTTTAGTTTACTGTGCAGGTACAACACCAGCATGTGCAACCCCCAATGAATCGGCCAGCAAGGGTACAAACACCCATCAGCCATGCAGACAGGCTCCACTATCCAAAGCTGGATGGAGGTTCAGGTAGTTAGCACCGGCACACTGAGTGGGCATTAACATCAGAGCATACTACTAGCTCCTGCCAATGAGCACACATTAACAATGCTTGAGCTGATATAGAGACCACAGTGGCAGGCAGGAATGCCAACCATCCCCATTTTTGCACAGCGCTCAGTGTCCCTCCATTGCTTTGTGGCCTTCTACACTTCACTGAACCTTGCTTTGCCTAAGCTGTTTCCAGTGTTAGTCTGAAAATGTGCATAATGAGGAGCAAAGTATTGCAGGTATGCCCTTAAACAGGACGGATTGACCAGGTTGTGTCTGCATCGGAGGTAGGGTCAATGGCTGAGATGTCGCATTGCCCGTCTGCCATGTGCATGGATGGGGTGGCCACAGCATGTCATGCTGGGAGGGCACTCTCACTCTGACTGAAGAGTGCCCATGGCACAGCTATGTATCCCCAGAATGCTTATATAGTGTCTAGTTTCAGTGATATGTACTGGGGTCTGTCAGACGGCTGCCTAGGGTGAGAACTTACACAATCTTGACGATGCATATATTCATATGATTCTTGCAAGGTATTGTGGGTAATGTAGTTCTTTCACTCCCAAACACAGCTGAAGACAATAATTGAGTTGTGATACCAGTGGTAAGGCCAATAAAATACTTCTTTTATTGATGGGGTTTAATTCACCCAGCACAAATATGCTTGGTAGCAATATAAATGAGGTTACTTGCTTGCAGTGTTTAAATGGATAACATAAAGTCACAAAGCAAATCAGAAAACAACCTTCAGCTTGTCAGGCAATTAGCTAATGTTTTCTTAGCAAATAATTACCAAATAAAAAGGCACAAAGAAATGAATAAACTTTGCTTGTTAGGTTAACTTCTGCTTATTTTCCACGCAGATCCCAGCAGTGATTCTCCCTTGCTCACACACACAATCAGGTGCAGCTTTAATTACTATCAATTGACCAGCTGAAACCCTTTAGCTGGCTGGC
This sequence comes from Ichthyophis bannanicus, assembly GCA_033557465.1. Taxonomy (NCBI): domain Eukaryota; kingdom Metazoa; phylum Chordata; class Amphibia; order Gymnophiona; family Ichthyophiidae; genus Ichthyophis; species Ichthyophis bannanicus. The sequence continues at coordinate 1,298,277,946 of CM066031.1, forward strand.
TGCTACTGTGTGAACCCAAATCCTGCTTTAAGAGCTGTTTGCAGTGGAAATAAAGAACAAAGTTAGGTTTCTTTGTGATGGCTGATGTGTTTGCTCACAGAAAGCTAGCAATAGCATTTAGATAGAGAACAGTCCATGTAATTAATAGTTTCATCTGCTGTATCTCCCCCTTCATCAATCAGCATAGGGTCACTATCATACATTGGCACAGACGAGTCTTTCCATAAGGCACTATCATGAGAATGCTTACTCCCTTGCTGCCATTCTCTATTATAGATAGGGTCTGGATCAGTGTTCATACCTGAGCCTCTCCTGCTATCATAATTCCTCTCTGTATAGCTTGGCCAGTATGTAATCCAATTCTGATGTCCAGCCTTCCAATCTTGATCCCTGGACACTGGATCTCCTCTCACATACCTTCTGGCCTTGGTCTGAAAGTCCTTTCCACGTGCAGTCTTCTCTCTTCCAGGTAGCCACTGGTGATTCCTATCTCTGCCAATCCATTCCTCTGGCTGACTCCAGTCCAATGGACTCTGCTGGCACTTGGAATACCTCCCAGTATAGGTACTGCCTTGGAATCTCCCAGACCTTCCAATGGCCTTTCTTCTCTTCCTTCCAGAGAGTTTCCTTCTCTCTCTATCCGCTTGGCTTGGCTTCTGCTTCTCGAGATGATGTTGGTGCTTGAGCTTGAAGCTGTTGCTGTATCTGTGTCTAAAGCTCTTTCTGTCGCTCTTATCTGTAGAATAAGCTCTATTCTTATTCTGTTCTAATGTGTGCTCCTCCCTAACACAGTGCAGCTGTGTTGAATCAGGCCCTGCCCTTTGAGATGAGTGCTTAGGGATTACCTCATAGCTCTCTTGATTGCACACACGTTTTCTCACTTCAGCCCCTCTCATGGCTGCTGGAAACCTGGTGCATTCTGGGACTGGTAGTATTTTATGTGAAAACTCTGTTTTCTTACTTCTACCAGAACTGACAGGTTGCTTGTTCAGAGTCACATCATCTTTTCTATAGCTCCTACCTGAGCTATGATAAGCTTCCTTATCACAGGTCCCAATCACTGAACCAAATGCTGGGTGCACATGCAAAGCCAGCAGACTGTCTGCAGTTGGTATGTTCATGGCTGGAAACCCAGAGGTGGGCAGCAGATGCAGTTTAACTGTGCTTGCTGTGGGTGACTGTTAGATCTAGATGGTTGGGACAGGTAGTGTTCCACACCTACTCCCTGTGGTAATGGTAGGGCCAAGAGGACACTAGTAACAGTCCCTTGCAAGCTTAGTCATCCCCCTGCTAGTTGTCTTCCTTAGTATCAGCAGTTTAACACCAGGTATTGACATACACTGTTCTAGGTGGATCCCTGTCCAACAGGGGCAGGACACAGTGCCAGATGTGACTGGCACATACAGAATGCTGCAATTGTGCAGGAAACAAGGTGACTAGCATAACATACTGGAGTGATGTGGATCTGCAGCACAGATAACGGAGACCATCCCTAACAGTGCAGGTTTAGTACCCATACTCACCCTCAGGATGACCGCAGAAACTACTCAGTAGCACAGTTTGTAACTGTGCTGTGCTTGTATCACACACTGTCAGTGCACTTATGGAACTGAGGTGATGGATCAGTGCATTCTCAATTTGGTGGTCAGTTGCAGATTGCGGTTCTGCATGTGGATTGCATAGAAACATAGAAATGTGATGACTGAAAAAGACCACATGGCCTATCTAGTCTGTCCTTCCATATCAACCACTACAACATTCCTCTTTTTTCCTTTAGAGCTCCTCTGTTTCTCCCATGCTTCTTTGAATTCAGATACTGTCCTCATCTCTATCACCTCCACTGGGAGTCTCTTCCAAGGATCCACCACTCTTTCCGTAAAGAACTATTTCCTGAATCTATCCCCTTTTACCCTCATCCCATGTCCCCTCATAGCAGAGCTTGCTTTCAATTGAAAGAGGCTCTCTACCTGTGCATTTATGCCATGGAGGTATTTAAACGTCTCAATCATATCACCTTTATCCTGCCTTTCCTCTAAGGTGTACATATTAAGATCTTTACGTCTGTCCTCATATGCTTTATAATGAAGACCACTAACCATTTTAGTAGCCACCCTCTGTACTGACTCCAGCCTGTTTATATCATTTTGAAGGTGCGGTCTCCAGAATTGCACACAATACTCCAAATGAGGTCGCACCAAAGACTTTAACAGAGGCACTATCACCTCCTTTCTTCTGCTGGCCATTCCTCTCCCTATGCATCCAAGCATCCTTCTAGCTTTTGCTGTCACCTTTTCTGTTTAGCTACTTTAAGATCATCAGACACAATCACACCTAAGTCTCGCTCTTCTTTAGTGGACAAAAGTACTTCACCCCCTATACTATATCACTCACTTGGATTGCTGCAGCCCAAATGAATGACCTTGCATTTTTTAACATTAAAACTCAGCTGCCAAATTCTAGACCATTCTTCAAGAATAGCTAGATCCCTCCTCATGTTATTTACACCTTCCTGGGTGTTTACTCTATTGCAGATTTTGGTATCATCTGCAAAGAGGCAAACCTTACCCGACAGCCCTTCCGCTTTATCACTAACAAATATGTTAAAAAGAATCAGACCAAGGACAGATCCCGGGGTACACCACAGGTAACCTCCTTCTCCTCAGAGTGAACTCCCTTTACCTGTACCCTTTGTCGCCTCCCACGTAACCAATTTCCAACGCAAGTAGTAACTTTAGGGTACATCCCTAGGGGTACTCAGTTTGTTTATAAGTCGCCTCTGAGGAACGGTGTCAAAGGCTTTACTGAAATCTAAATACACCACATCTAGGGCTCTCCCTCGATCCAACTCCCTGGTAATATCAATCCGATTTCTCTGACAAGACCTGCCTCTGGTGAATCCATGCTGCCTCTGATCTTTTAATCCACTGTACTCCAGAAACCTCACTATTTTCTCTTTCAGCAGAGTTACCAATAACTTACCAAAGAAGTTAAAATTACCGGCCTGTAGTTTTCAACGACATCCTTACTTCCGCTTTTGTGTAAAGGGACTACATGAGCCTCTCTGCAGTCCTTTGGCACCACTCCTGACTCCAACAAGGCATTGAAAAGGTCAATCAGTGGAGCGGCTAGAAGGTCCCCAAGTTCCCTCAGTATTCTAGGGTGTATCCCATCTGGTCCCATTGCTTTGTTTACTTTAAGTTTAGCTGGTTTCTCATGAACACAGTCTTCTGAAAATCGTTCAAGATGCCCCTTGCCTCTGTTCCTGTTTGTGGGTGTTTTCTGAGGTCCTGCTCCTGGTTCTTCATCTGTGAACACAGAATAGAAATATTTGTTAAGCAATTCTGCTTTACCCTCATCAGCTTCTACATATTCCTCCCCTTCACCCTTGAGTCTGACAATACCATTTTTGCCCTTCCTCTTCTCACTAACATGTCTGAAAAATGTCTTATCCCACCATGTCATTGCATTGGCTATTTCCTCCTCTTTTTGTAACTTTGCTTTCCTGACTACTTTGCTAGCTTCTCTAAGTTTTTCCAAATATAGATGCCTGTCTTCCTCTCTTTGTGATCTCTTGTATTTCATGAAGACCTCCCTATTTTTCTTCACCTTTTCAGCTACTTCTTTTGAAAACCATAGCGGTCTCCTTTTCCTTTTACCTTTATTTACCATTTTAACAAAAAGGTTGGTTGCCCTGAAAATATCCCTTTGCAGTTTTGCCCACTGTTTCTCTACATCCCCAGCTGTTCCCATCCCACTAATGACTCCCTGAGGTATTGGCCCATCTTGGCAAAGCTAGTTTTCCTAAAGTCTAAAACCCTTGCTTTTGAATGGATTCTAACAGCTCTAGTCCTAATACTGAATCACACCATCTGGTAGTCACTGAATACAAAATGATCTCCCACTATAACATCAGAAACACTTTCACCATTGGTAAACACCAAGTCCAGTATGGACCTTTCATGTGTGAGTTCTGTTACCAGCTGTTTGAATAGTTCTCCCTGTAGAGAATCCAGGATCTCCTTACTTCTAGATGATACTGCAGCCGGAATGTGCCATTCAACATCTGGCTTATTGAAATCCCCTATCAGTATCACTTCCCCTTTCCTAGCAATGCTGCATATGTCTTCAATTAACTCTCTGTCCACCTCTTCCTCCAGTGAGGGATTTCTGTATATCATGCCAATGCAAATAGATTTCTCTTTTCTTCTTTCTAGTTTAACCCACAGTGCCTCCTCTCTCCCTTTTAGGCTCTGTAGTTACAAAGATTTAATATTATTTTTTTTGTACATACAGTGCTACTCCTCCTCCCCTTCCTCCTACCCTTTCCTTTCTGAATTTATTTATTTATTATTTATTACAATCTTTTATATACCGCGCTATTTGATATCAGCGCGGTTCACATACAACAACATCAACAGAATAACAGGCTATTCCGTGTTTACAGCAAACAGGTATATAAACTTGGGTAACATAAGGTTAACTTATTACAAACATGATTATATAAAAGATATCATGACAACACAAAAGCCCTAGTAATCTTACTGAGAAAGTGGGAGAGGCTATTTGAAGATAAGGTGTGTCTCTTATTTGGGGGGGGGGGCTTTTGCTGGGGGTAATGTTTGGTGGGTAGTATATGAGGAAAAGGTGATATTTAAGTGCTTTCCTAAATTGGGTTAAGTCGGTAATGGCACGAACGCTTGGTGGTAAGGCGTTCCAGCATCTTGGGGCGTAGAATATAAAAGATCTGCTTGCCATTATCTGGGTGCATTTTGTTAAAGCCTTAGGAAGTGTTAGTGTGTTTATAGCCGTCGGTCTTCTGGATCTAGTAGATGGAGTTACATGGATGAGATTTGAGAGTGAAGAGGATGAAAGTCCGTGGATGGCCTTAAAGGTCAGCAGTATGGTCTTGTAAGTGAGCCTACCATGTATGGGGAACCAGTGGAGTTGTTTTAGTATAGGAGTCACGTGCTCGAATCTGGCGACTCCCTGAAGGACCCTAGCTGCGGTGTTCATAGCAAGTTGTAGAGGGTTAATAGTGGATTGAGGAAGGCCTTGTAGGATAGCGTTAGCAAAGTCGAAATGTGGTTGAATTAACGCTTGGTATATTGTCCTGTAGTCTTCTGGATCAAGTAAGGAGCGAAGATGCCTGAGAGAACAAATCTTGAAATAAACTGCTCTTACTACATTCTCTATGTGTACTTTCATATCTAGATGTTGATCCAGTGTGACCCCCAGATAACGAATTGTGGATTTTGTTTGCAGTTCTGCTTCTTTAACTCTTACATATGATGGTGGGGTGAAGTTGTGGTCCCTTGTAATGAATAGAACCTCTGTCTTCTTGTGTTGGATGCAGAGATTTTGGGATAGGAGCCATTTAGAAACTGCTTCAAAACATTCTATCAGAGGGGAGAGATTCAGAAGTTCTGTAGAGAACGGGGTGTAGAGCAGGATATCATCAGCGTATATCAGGCAGCTCACATTAAAAGATCTGATGAGATTACAGATAGGTTGTATGTATATGTTGAAAAAGAGTGATGATAGTGAGGAGCCTTGAGGGACTCCTTGAGTTTGGTGGAAAGGTTCGGACGTAGCTGATCCAGATTTCACACATTGCCATCTTTCGGCAAATTAATTTACACCATTTTAGCGCATTACCACAGATGCCCTTTTCTTCAAGCCGCCCCAGGAGAAGTTTGTGATTCACTGAGTCGAAAGCTGCGGCAATGTCAAGAAAGATGAGCGCGAACCCTTGCCGAAGGTTATCAATACCTGAGATTATGTTGCTGAAAAGGGTAGTAAGGAGAGTTTCTACCCCATGATACTCCCTGAACCCATGTTGGCATTGGTCGAGTGGGGCTGCGGTGTCTATGTGATCTTGAACTTGTCTTTGTACCTCTTTCTCGATGATCTTGGCTAATAGAGGTATGCTTGCTATGGGTCTATATGAATCGACTTTCTGGGGGTTTAGTTTGGGATTTTTTAACAGGGGTCTGATGGAGGTATATTTGAGGTCTATGGGGAAAGTTCCAGTTGTGAAGGAGAGGTTCATAAGTCTTGTGATGAAAGGACTGACTTCTTTACATAGCTCTTTTATCCAATAGGCTGGGCAGGGGTCGGATTGTGCAGTAGTGGTATTGATGGATGTAATAGAGTCTTCAATGCATTTTCTTGTTGGTGTGGAGAACACCGAAAGGGGAAGTGTATAGGTGGACAGTTGTGGTGTAATTAATGAGATTGAATAAAGTATAGCCTGGTATATTACATCCCAATCATGGTTTTCTGTGAACAATGTTTCTGTAACTGCCATGAAATCCAAGTCAGCCTCTCCCATTTAAGCTTCAACATCTGGGATCTTATTTTGCATGCTATGGGCATTTATACACACCGCTTTCCATATGTTGCCCCTTTTACCCATTTCCATAAAGGTATTTAATATTTCACATATCTGGAGGTTTATTTCACCCATCTCCAACAAATCTAGTTTAAAGCCCTCTTCAGTAGATTAGCCAGTCTGCTACCGAAGACACTTCAACCTTTCTTGGACAAATGAACGCCATCTCTGCTCTGTAACCCTTGGAACAGCATCCCAACGTCCAGGAAACCAAAACGCTCTCAATGACACCATTCACGCAGCCATGCATTCATCTCCAGGATGCGAGCTTCTCTGCCTTGGCCTTTACCCTCAACAGGGAGGATTGAAGAGAACACCACCTGCACCCCTATCTGCTTCACCCTCTTTCCCAGAGCCATGAAGTCACTTTTGATTCACTCAGAGGGATACCTGGCAGTATCATTTGTGCCGACATGGATTAGTAACATTGGGTAATAGTCAGTGGGCTTGATGAGTCTCGACAAACTCTCCGTAACATCTTGGATTTCGGCATCTGACAGACAGCATAGCTCTCTGGACATCAAGTCTGGTTGGCGATGGACACCTCAGTATCCCTCAGAAGAGAGTCACCAATTACCACTACCCTTCGCTTCCTTGTGGTCACTGATTCTGCAACTTTGGGGCACTTGAGTTCTGGTTCTTCCCTTTCCATGGATGCTTTCACCTCCACTTCCAGGGCTGCATAACGGTTCTTCATTTCAAGGGCTGGAGAATTTGGATTGGTGGTTCTGCAGGCCCTGGTAACTTGTGTCCAACCTTCATCATTCTGTAGGCACCCATCTTCTCCTCTGCTGGAGAGCTTGGATGCAAGAAGCATCTCATCAATGTACTTCTCACTGTCTTGAATGCTCCTCAGCCTCGCCACCTCTTTGCTGAGTTCCTCCATTTGTTTCCTGAGAGCTTCAGCATGCAGGCATCCTGCACATGGAACCAGTCCTTCAACTGGCATTGGGACCTCTGTCTGGACAGAGGCAGAAGCTCTAAGGGGGACAACAGCTTTAGCGATATGATTTTTCCTAGCCATTGTTCAGTACGTGGAGCTTAGGTATCTGTTAAAGTAAAATAGAGAGAGATCTTCCAGCCAGTTTCCCAGCTGTCCTTTCAGAGAAAAAGCAGTTAAATCTCTTTAAGTGTGTTCAAAATGTGCTGTTCCAAATCCCTGTGTGTAGTTAATTGGAGAGGTGTCCTATAAAGCAAGACTGCTCACTGGGCAGGGAACTAACACTTGATGAGGTGTCAGTGGCTTCAAAGAGCTGAAGAAAGATACTAAAGCACAGTTTTAAACCTACCCCACTAAACAAAATATTTCCCTTTTTAAACTCAAGCACCAAAAAGAATGTAACTTTGTTTTTAAAATGTACACATGTTCCAAAACCCTTTTAAGAGCTTCCAGACAGAGAGCCATAAACTCTTACCTTTGCTAGAAATGTATAGCCCCTGTTAGGAATACCTCAAAAGGGGCTATGCATCATGGGTACTGGAGGGCCTATCCTATAGCGGCACACACAGAAGATGTTTTTTTAGGAAGTGACCTGCAGTCTCTTTCTATCCAGCATTGCTATACAGAGCAGTGTGGAGATGTAGCATACTGGTTAGTGTAATGTTTAAAGCAAGGGACAGGGGTTTTATTTCTACTTGTTCTTTTTGTGACTGTGTGCTACTCAGAGCATTTCCATGCCTGTAACAGTCAGGGCTCTGCACATCAGTGCTGCCAGCCCATGCCTTAAGGTGCGTGTTTTCCACCTTAAAGCATGTTTGTCCATACAAAACACTCCACAAATATCAAGTACTGCACCCCCCCCCCCCAGCAAAGCACAACCTCAGATATCACTCAAACCAATCTCACTAACACCAATGCACCATAATACTCCTATACACACAAGAACAATAAATACCGGGCTCATAAACGCAAGATCAGTGAGGAACAAGATCCCCAAACTCCTGGATCTTATTACAGCTCAGAAAATTGATATACTCTGTATCACAGAATCATGGCTCTCTGACCCAGACACTGTAATCATGAACCACATCACATCCCAAGGATACAAGCTATGCAACTGCTCCCACACCCACTCCAAGGGAGGAGGAGTAACCATAATAGCATGATCTAAACTCCACCTTCGGAACCTTATGACTGAAAGTTTGGAAGAAGCCGACATTCTAACAATCACCAATAAAAACCTTCTGATCTGCCTAATCTACAGAATACCAACAACAAACTCCAACCTCTCAAACATCCTCAAACAAGTTTCAGAAGTCTACAAAGGCATGAAAGAACACATAGTACTCGGAGACTTCAATCTCCCATCTGTGCTCAAGTGTTCCTGGAAATTATGGAAGCAATGGAGATGACCCAAATTGTCAGCACCTCAACCCATGAAAAAAGCAACACACATATTCCTCAATTCCAGCTCAACTAATGCAAGCAGAAAGCCCAGGATTACAGTTGTTCCATGGTCTGATCCTCATTACCTTCATCACCTCCTACCAACAAACCACCAGTAAAGATGAAACATGCCCAGTACACAAGTTCAAACCATTTAATAAAGAAGACTTCCTTGATCAAATCCTACCAAATATACAAACAAGACAGAAGGACCTTGAATCATCAATAAAAAATTGGAATGACTCCCTTGCTGCAGCAGCACACATAAAAGCAACACATAGAGGAAATACTGTAAAACCATCTAAGGCACATTGGTACACTCTGATCCAACGGAAACTCAAAACCCGAGAAAATTTGAAAGAAAATGGAGAAAGACAAAAAACAAAGATGACCGAACAACATACATAGATGCTCTATACAGCTACCGAACCAAAATTGATGACACACGGAAAGACTACCACTCCAAGATCATCAATGCATCCCTGAACCGACCACGGGAGCTATTCAACATTGTCAAGCAACTGACAGAAACACTTAACCGCTTGAACCAAATTCTTAACATATCACCACATCAACTCGTAGCACAATACAAGCAGCTCCAACAGATGACCATAGCTCCATCCACACCAACCACAATTGTCCACAATACAGATCCCATATCTACATGGGACACCTTTGAACCCGTCTCCAAGGAAAAGAGAGAAACCACAATATCAGGGCTAAATACTACCACCTCCCCATTGGACCCATGCCCGGTTGAATGGATAAAAAAAAAAGACAAGAACTAAACCCAACACTTTCTACTATTGTGAATGAATCACTCAAACGGAGTCAGATGCCCGCTAGCCTCAAAATATCTATTATACGCCCAACCCTCAAGAAGCCAGACCTTGACCTGCTGAACCCTACCTCATTTAGGCCAGTAGCAAGCCTTCTATTCACAGCAAAAATCATCGAGAAGGTAGTACAGCAGCAGCTCCAAGACCATCTGGATGAAAAAAATACACTTGATCCACAACAACATGGCTTTTGCCCATAGCATTGAGACCCTCATGATATCATTAATGAACACACTAACGAAAGGAACTCAATTTAAGCACTCTGGTTATGCATTAATCTTCCTGGATATATCTGCTGCCTTTAGGAAGGGAAAGCTTAAAATGTTTTATTTTATACTTAAATGAGATCATGTGCCAAAGACCTGACACAGGCCGTATTTCATCACACCTTCATCAGGACTATTGGCATACTCTCAAAATTTGATCGGCTAGGTGTGCCTTCAAGAGAGGCACATAAGAATTGTGCATAATCGGCACAATTATCTAAAAGATAATTGCGAATATTGAACATACTGACAAGAGAGTATGCCAATAACCCTGATGAAGATGTGACAAAACACGGCCTGTGTCGGGTCTTTGGCACGCGATCTCATTTAAGTATAAAATAAAAATGTTTAAGCTTTCCCTTCCTTGTGCTATGTTTTTGGACTTGGTTTCCTGGTTTTTCATGGCACAGTGCTTTTTTTGGTGGTGGGTTTTATATCTGCTGCCTTTGACACAGTCTCCCACAGTATCCTCCTGCAGAGACTTAAGGAAATTGGCATACACGGTAAGGTCCTACAATGGTTTCAGTCCTAACAAGCAGATATCAACAAATCTGAACCCACACTACCACTTCCGTACCTTACTAATAGACCCAGGAATACCGCAAGGTTCTGCACTCTCAGCCATGCTATTCAACATCTACCTGCAACCACTTTGCTTCATAATAAGGTCACACAATGTCAATTTTCACATATATGCAGATAACATTATGCTTTATGGACCCATAACCACTGCAAACCCAACAAACCCTCTATTAATAAACTGCTTTGATGATGTTTCCAGATGGCTTCAAGCAAACAACCTCACAATAAACCTCAAGAAAACAGAAGCCTTATTTTTCACAAAAGATCAAACATTTACCCCACCAACACACCTAACCCTTGGGTCAATCCAAATAAAAGTTCAACCGCAAATAAAGTATCTGGGAATCATCCTAGATCAGGCATTGTCATTCAAACAACAAATCGCAAGAACCACAAAAACAATATTTTCAAAATCAGAATGATGCAACGTCTTAGACCACACCTAGACATCAAGGATTTCAGATCTATAATGCAGGCAATGACACTATCACATCTGGATTATTGCAATTCCATATACCATGGACCACCAATTGTCACACTCAACCCACTGTGAACTGCACTCAACACTACTGACAGGACCATCCAGAGAGCTAGAAAATTGGATCACATCACTCCAGTTTTGAAGGACTTAGACATTTGTCCAGTGGACACCCGAATCAAGTACAAAACCCTTGTACTGATCCACCAGGCACTTCATCTCCAACAACCAGCACATCTCCACACCCTTCTTGAAAAACCGAATTCAGGAAAACCAACACGGCAGGCTACAACCAACATGCTTATTGTGCCATATAGTCGAACCAAATTCAACCAACAAACTTGCAATTGTACCTTTGAACTTTATGCACCTACATTATGGAATTCCCTCCCAGCTAAACTCCGGTGCAACAAAAACTATCTACAATCAGAAAACAACTAAATACATACCTATTCAGAGAACACCTCGGTGTTGAACAGAACAACACCCACTGATACTCCTCTCAAGATGAATACCAAAAATCAAAACAGAGTAATCAAAAATATGTGAACTACTAAGACAACTAGGTTGTAAATATGTAAATATTCCTCCCTCTGGTGACGGCCCCCCTTAAAAATTGTTATTCCCCCCCCCCCCCCCCACACATACACACCTTTTTCTGTGACTGTAAATTCCCCTGTTTGATATTATTTTATTGTAAACCACTTTGACCCGGTGAAAGGCGGTATATAAGTTCAGCTAAATAAATAAATAAACGTGCCTTAAGGTGCATGCTTGTCACCTTAATGTGCAATGTCCTGTTAACATGCGTTACTCACCCAATGCCTTTTAAGGATTAAAGTCCCTTATCACTGCCGTTAACGCCTGTTACCTTAACGCGGTTTAGTAAACAGGGAGGGAGGAGTGGCCTGGTGGTTGGGGCAAGTTACCTCAGGCCAGAAGGTCAGGGATTAAAATCCCACTAGAGGACAGCAACCTTGGGCCAGAAGGACTGGGGTTTTTAGTCCCACAGGTGCTCCTTGTGGTCTTGGGCAAGCCACTTAACCTTCCATTGCCCACATTCCCTGTAAGTATTAGTGTATGTGTCTCATAACCCCTCATGTTAAATGTATCCCTCAATTGTGTTGTGACCACTTTGATTGAAGGATAAGGTGGTATACAAAACTGTCTAAATAAATAAATACCCCTTGGTAACCTAATATTCAACCTTTAGTAGGCAGTTAGAAAAGATTATTTTGACTCATTTTCCCATTCTCTCTATATTACCAGGTTTTGTGGGCTTGTGCCCTAGACTGGTATATACAAGAGAGCATAATTTACGGCTATGCCAGGGGGACAAGATAGACTGAGTAGATAACCAGGCCATGGAGGGTTTGAGTCTTGTTCCTTATGTTCATTGATGTTGGTGACCACACACTTCAAGTATCATGAGATAAGCTGGCATTTGATTTGGCAAATGATATGCCAGTCTGAATATGTGGTGTATGAGTTGGTATATCCATGTGGGCTTGTATATATTGCTAAGATCACACAGCAGCTGTGCATTTGCCTGATTGGACATCAAAGTAAGCTTAACTGTAAGGTTGAGGGAGCCCCGCTGGTATCACACAGCCTTGAAGCTAATCATGGGTTTCAGGATTATAAGTGTGTTATCATTGACTATATAACCAGGCTGGATACCAGAGAAGGTGATCGGGCTTTGCGATTATTGCATAAAGAACAGTTTTGTATTTTCCATTTTGATCTGGTAAGCCCTAGGGGATTGAATGAATCAATTGACTTTAAAGTTTGTTATTAATATAAATAATAAAAAAAGAGAAAAAAGGGAATGGTGGGTGGGTGTTTGTTTTTGATTCTTAGGATGTGTTGTGACTGTTACATTTTAGGTCTTTTCTATTTTGGGGTTGAGAACCGAATAAATAATAAAAACTGAAAAAGAAAATAAATAGTGTATGTTTATAGGGTTGGTTGGTTTGTGTAGGTATCTTTGAGGTACATATAAAAAGTTTATATGGGGATTGGATAGATGTGGTAGTGTGCTTTGATGGAGGAAGTGCCATAATGCTTTTTGTTGGGGGAGGCTCAGGAGTTTTTGTATAGAGGGATTTAGGATTTTGAGTTTCGGATTTTTTATAGTGATTAGTGTTTTAGTAGGTCGTCTATATGAGAACTATCTGATTGGTTGACATGAGACCCACCTTTTCTCGTCCGCTTTTGATCTCCCCTCCCCTTTTGTGTGATACCGCCTTATTGCCCTCCTCTCTCACTCCCCTCTCTTCTCTGTCCTGTTGTGTGATTGTGCTGTGTGCTGCTCTATCATATATTGTAACTTCCTTTCTGTTTCCGCCAATTTGACTCTCTCTGTATTTTCTTTTATTGTAAGCCGCTCTGATCTTTTTGGATAAGCGGTATATCAAATAAAATAAACATAAATATAAATATTTAATGCGCAGATGCGGCATCTTTCTGACAGTCGACTGTGAAGAAAAAGAGTATGCCGGAATATGTTTTTGATTTGGATGCTCTGGTACGCATTTTGTAAGTACTGTTTGAGTTCTGTTTGAGGACAGCATGCTGGTTTAATTGTTGTGGGTATTTTTAGGTGCCTGGATAGATAACTGAATAGATTTGCATGTAGGCTTGCTTGCATGAAGACTTGAAAACTTTGACAGTGTGATATTATACGATGCGGGTTTGGTTCCCTGAAGCAGCATCAGCGAAACGCCTAGTGTCAGAGTTCGACCAAGAGCTGTTTGAAGTTGATCTACAGCTAAGTACAATAGTTCTATTTGGACTTGGACCAAGGGTTGTTTGAAGTGCACTCACAGCTAAGTACAAGTGTTTTATTTTAAGAAAATGTGTAAGGGGTATTATTACCTATGAGTTAAGCCTTTTTCAGTAGTCCATCTTTGATGTGTGGAGCATTTTGATTACTAGAATGCTGGAGTATTTTTATGATCAATGATGCTAAGGGGTTAACTTATTACTGCGGTATGCCAAAGTTGGCTGTTGCAAAGATATTGCGAGTTTTCACAGTTGCTGCCATTGCATTGGCGAGAGAACCCCGAGGTCTTTTTCCTCCAGTATTTTTTGTTTTGATTGATGTTTGATGTTTCTATCCCAAGACAGATATATGTTTGAAGTTCTGAGTTTGTGATCTAGGTAGGTACTGAGACATCTTGATTAGGATGTATTTCAGAAAAGGCTCATTGAACATGGACCCTTTTGTAGAATACACGTAAGGATGCTGGGAAACACATGTGCAAGTACTAATAAGCTAGTGGGAAGGACCATGTTATTTAGAAACACATTCAAAAAAAGAGCTGCATCATTCAGAGTTTTTACATGCAGTGCTGATTTTATTCCCTATGCATGTAAGTTTTGCACATTATATGCAAAGGTTCCGCATTTTACAAAGCTGAGCATCCAGGAAGAGAAAATTAATGACCCAAGCAAAAAAGGTCTCTCTTTTTTTTTATTTTGTGAGGTGGTTTTAAACACCATAGAGGTAAACCCAGTTGCCCACTCAATCATTCATGCAAGCCACATGTCCAAACAAACACTTTGCTGGCACACCTCCCTCAGATGTCCAGTTTTTTTGGCATGGGCATACACGAGCTATTTCATTTGGGGGGCATAGGTGGAGTACTCAGATTAGGGGCAAGGATTGAAATATTTGTATATATACAAATATTTATATATACAAATATTTGTGTATATATGGAGTGAAGGAGTGGCCTAGTGGTTGGGGCAAGGTATTTCAGGCCAGAAGGTCAGGGGTTCAAATCCCACTAGAGGACAGCAACCTTGGGCCGGAAGGACTGGGGTTTCTAGTCCCACAGGTGCTTCTTGTGGTCTTGGGCAAGCCACTTAACCCTCCATAGCCCATGTTCCCTGTAAAATAGTTATCTCCAAGTTATAATGCCCTGTTTAATGTAATTTCAGTTTGTTCAATGTAAACCGCACTGATGCAGAATAGCACAGTATATAAGAGAATATAAATAAAATAAAATAAATATACATTTAGATATATACATATTTGTTATGGTTACCTACTAACCTCCCCCCCCCCCCGCCCAGAATAGATAGGAAGCCAATATATCAAACAAAGATTTTTACTGAAATTTGCCAGCACTGTAAGAACATTTCTTTCATGATGCTCTCGCTCATATTCACATAAATTAGCAAAGGGAGAGTGCAGTTCCCCTCTCCCCTTCCTGAGGCGTGAAGCCAGCACTCTTGCCTTCTCCCAATCACCCTATTCCTTTCTCCCTCCCCAAAGCCCAGCTCTCTCCCTGCCTCCCCTCCCATTATTCTAGCACTCCCTCTACCTGCACTACTCCAGTATTTTCCCTCTTCCCCATACCTTGTCATTGCTGACCTTATAAAGACACTGGTCCTTTCCTGCATGCATTGTTAAAAGCAGGATTTCAAAAATGATTCTTATTTATATACGTTGATTATTGCCTCAAAAGAAAAAGTTCCATCCCTTCCAATGTGTTGGTGCCAGTCACTGCTTTCCTCTGTTTTCACTTAATTCTTTCTAGGGCCTGCTGTAGGGATGTGCATTCATTTGAAATGATTTGGGTAATAACAGTTTCATATTGTTTTAATCCAAGACAAGGCACAGAAAAATCCAAAATTTGGATTTTTCTCCCATTTTGTCACAGGCTAGGCTGGCCTAAAAAACCGCTAACCTTTGGGATGGGGTGTGTGCAGGTATTTTACATAAGAACCACCAAGACTTCATGGAGAGAGTGGCTCTAGCGAGCATTGCTATATTGCTGGTGATTTTCCTTCCTGTTTCCTGACTGGCCCAAAGTTTGGTCTGCAGTTCTATGTAAAAAGCTAACTTGATTTTGACTCCTACTGTAGAGATTAACTTACACAGTAACATAATAAATGACGGCAAATAAAGACCAGTATGGTCCATCTAGTCTGCCCAGTAAGATGGCAAGGGTAGGTGCACCTGCCACTCCGTGCAGGCCACCCCCCCCCCATGTCTTTGTTTAGGGGTGAACCCACTGCTCCATGTAGGACACCCCTATTTGTTGGAAAATTAGATAGTTCAGTTTATTTTGAGTTTATCCTGTTGCTGTAAAGGCATCCACTGTGTCTGTCCCATGCCATTGTGAATTCCGTCACTGCATTTGCCCCCCCCCCCCCCATTTCCATCAGGAGGAAATTCCAAGCATCCACCATCCTTTCAGAGAAAAAGTATTTCCTGACATTGCCTTTCAATTTAATCCCTTGCAGCTTCAAGTTATGCCCTCTAGTTTTACAGCTTTCCCGTCTTTGGAAGAGATTTGTTTGTTCATTATTTCTCTTTAAGTATTTAAAGGTCTGAATCATATCTCCCCTATCCCTCCTCTCTTCCAAAGTGTACATATTTAGGTCTACAAGTCTCTTCTCATAAGGCTTCTGATGCAGGCTCCAAATCATTTTGGTCACCTTCCTCTGAACAGTTTCCAGTCTTTTTATATCCTTTGCGAGATATGGTCTCCAAAACTGAACACAGTATTCCAAGTGAGGCCTCACCAGTGACTTATACAGTGGCATTAGTACCTCTTCCTTTCTACTGGTAATTCCTCTTTGTATGCAGCCCAACATCCTCCTGGCTTTTGCCACTGCCTTGTCGCACTGTTTTGCCACCTTGAGATCTTCAGAAATAATCACATCAAGGTCCTTCTCCTGATCTGTGCACACCAACCTCTCACCCCCTATCTCATACATTTCCCTTGGATTTCTGCTTCCCAAGAGCATGGCACTGCACTTCTTCGCATCAAATCTTAATTGCCAAGCATTAGACCATTCTTCCAGCTTTTGTAGATCTTTCCTCATGTTAACCACTCCCTCAGGGAAGTCCACTCTGTTGCAAATTTTTGTGTCATCTGCAAAAAGATTATTCTTTTGCTATGTCTTGTACCAGAAATTCTGTCTCTAAAATTATACTTAGACATGGTTCACAAACCTTTTGGCATAAGAACATGGCAAAATAAATATTTTGAGTATTTTAATTTCTACAGCAGAAGTTAATAAATTCATAAGGCAAAAAAAAAATCAATTTAGCCTTTTTACATAGAGTTGCAGACCAGACAAACTTTCAACCAATCAGGAAACAAGAAGGAAAATCATCAGCAATACAGAAATGCTTGCTAGAGCTCATCTACAAGATGCTTGTCTTGAAACCAGAAGATTACTGTTTTGAGACCAGCCTCTCACTATGAGAAAATAACTGGGGTTTTTGTATTTGCCTAAAACTTCTAGTAACCTTACAGCTATATTTTTATTTGAGCAGCAACCACAGCTATCTCTTTTAATTAACAAAATTGTTCTGCAATGTGAAGCAAAATGAAACAAAATGAACATTTATTAAATGAACAAAATACCTGCAAATAGAACAAAAAGAATCTGCAAACAAAACTGTTTTTTTTTGCCTGCGCACCAGAGAAGACACATTTTACAAATGACTTCTAAATACACTCTGAAATTTCCAAGCCAGAACATCTGAAAAAAAGCAGGCATGCCCAGTTTCAGGCAAGTTCAGGCATAGACATCTCTGGAATAGTATTTCAGAGGAGGGATAAATAGGAATAGCCTAATGGTTAGTGACCAGGGAAGCCAATGCTGAAATCCCACTATTGCCATCATTGTGACTATGGAAAGTGCTGGGGATAGTGGAGTGCCATTTTTTCTGCACCCTCTGGATGTTTTAAGTTCAAAATAAGTGCTTTTCTGATGCCTGTACCTGCACTGGGGATGTCTTCATGACTTGGATGTCTGCATGCACAATTTCAGACATCCAAATCACAACTAAGGCTTTTAAAATGATCCCCTTAGTCTGCTGTCCATTTACCATTCTCCTTTCTACTCCATCCATTCCTTACATCTGTCTTTGACACTGATCTTTTCCTTTAGCTCTTTCCTCCACTTTGCTTTCATGCCTTTCTATCCAGCCAGACTGCACCCTCCCATTCTTAATTTTCTTCTTTTTACTTGTCACCTATTTTTATTTCTTTTATTTTAAAGAACTTTATTGAAACAACAGCAATACCGCCTTATAAGTAGCATACATTTCAACGTGACACACAAAAAAAACCCCAATAGGCAGTGCCTTGGCATGTTACAGCTGCCAATGATATAGCACCATTTTTTGCAATTTTCCATTTTAAAAGGATATTGAACAATTCCAAACTAACATACTAACCCCAAACCTCCCCCAACATCCTCCTCCCTTCCCCCACCACCCTCTGCCTCCCTATGGGATCCTGATATGGCACCAGTCTCAGTTGGAGGCATGGCTCACGCGCCATATATTTTAACAAAGGGTGCCCATATCTGTTCAAAGCAGGGGATCCTTGCACGCCTAACTGCCACACCATATTCCATGGTGTATAGGTCCCACATGTGTATTAACCATCTAGCTAGCGACGGGGGCGTTGTCTATTTCCGGCCGCTGCCAAGTTTGACCTGGCAGCATTCAGGCAATAGCGAGCCAACTTCAGCTGTGGGAGGCGTGCCCCCAGGATAGATTGCCCAAAATAAAATCCCTAGGTCCCTTGGGACCTCCAGCCCCAGCAACCTCTGCACCTGGTATTGAATACCCTTCCAATAGCCCTGTACCCGAGGACAGGTCCACCATACATTTATCTCATGCCTTTCCAATAGAAGTTCAAGGTGAGTTACATCCAGGTACATAGGTATTTCCCTGTCCCCAAAGGCTTACAATCTAGCTTGTACTTGAGACAAGCAAGAGGTGAGTGACTTGTACAAGGCCATGAGGAGTGTCAATAGAATCCAATCCCCAGTCTTTCTGAATCTTAGACCACTGCTCTAACCATCGAGACTACTCTTCCATTCTACTGATCAAGGTCCATTTCCTTCTCAGCCCAACTTTCCAATCTTATAGTCTCTCTAGTCCTCCCATTCCACTTCACACTCGCTCCTTCCCCAACTTCTAATTCTTTTCTCTCATTCACCCCCTCTACTCTTCCCATTTCCATTCTTTGTACTCTCTCCATTCCCAGCCTCATTACTTTTCTATCTCTCATCATCTCACAAATCTCAGCTCCATTCCAATTAACTTGTGACCTGATTGGCCACTATTGGAAACAGGATACTGGACTTGATGGATCTTCGTCTGACCCAGTATGACATTTCTTATGTTCTTATGTTCTCATTCTCTCCAATACCTTTCTTCTGCCTCTCATGCCCACCCAGTTCTGACTGCTCCCTTTTACCAGTTTCCCAGCTTTGTTTCCATCCTCCTCCTTTCATCTCCTTGCCAAGCTATCCCCCAACCCCCCACTTCTCTCATATGGTCCAATTATCCCCAGCATCCCCCTGTCTTAATTTCCCCCGCCACCCAAACCCTGCATTGTAGCATCTCATCCTCCCTTCCCCCTTGACTCCAATATCCAGCATCTCCCCTCATCCTTAATAGCATACAAATTATGGGGTTGATATTCAAAACGGTTTATGCGTTTTACAGGATCTGCAAAATACCTAAACCCAGTCAATCCCAATAATCAGCATCATTAATCAGTTAGTGCCAGTGAATATCCCCGCAGACCACCCTGAAAATATCCAAATAGTTTCAGGATGGCCTGAGCTAGGATAGTCATGGCAACTATCCGGTTAGCGACAATATTCAGCCCTCACTGGATAGTCAAACCATGCATTGTTAGAACAGGTTAATAGGTGTCCTGAGTCTATACAGTTTTTGCTATTTGTTATCAGCTGAATATCGCCACTAAACAGACAGCAAACTCTCTGAGTACCAACAATGGATATTCAGTGCTAGATGCTGGATATCTTTCAGTGCTGAATATCTGGTCTTAACTTTAAATGCCATGACAGGCACTTAAAAAAATGCCGTCCACAGAGTTTGGATATTATCCCCTATGACTAATAGTCAATCTCTTTTCCTATTGGCAGCAGTTTCCGAATAAAATGAAGTATACCAAGCAAATAAACTTTAAAATTAACATTTTGGGGAGGTAGACATGCTTCCCTCCACGTGGTCCAGCAGCTGCCCCTCTTGTCTGCTGTCTGCCTTCCTCTCCCCTTGTCCATTCCTTCTCTTCTAGTCCATCCCTCATCCCCTTTCCAGCCCTTCTTTCTCACCTCAAACCATACAGGCACTGACAGCACTGAAACAGAAGGAAACCATGGTGGCTCTTCCCGCTCAAACATGCTGCAAGAGTCTCTGCCACTCCTACCCCTATGGCAATAGGAAATGTATGTTACAGGGGGAAGAACCAGAAAAGACTCTTGCAGCTGTTTTGAGCATCCTTGCTTTTGTTTTAGGGCTTGCCATGGCTAGCTTTTGTTTTAGTGCTGACATTGCCTGAAAGGTTTTGGGGATAGGGTGGCATGGACCAGGAAGAAAGAGGCAGATCAGCGGACAGACGAAGGCCAGAAGGGATGGAACATGGGAGGGAATAAGTGGCAAGAGAGGCAGGTACTGAAACATCTGAGAGAAGGAGAAGGGGCATAGGCACTCCATCCCACCTAAACTGCATCCATATTTTTAGTAGGGTTGCCAACCAACTGGTTTTAGGCCTGCCCAGACAGTTTTAGGGTCTGGAGGCAGGACTGTAAAACTGGCCAATAAAGGGCTGGTTTTCTGCCAATCGCCGGCTTTGGCTTGGCTCCCCCTACCCCAGGCTGCCTGACTTTGCTCCGCTGCCACTTATCCTGTTCCATTGGTGGTGGGAGCTAGTGGAGTTCTTTGAGGATGGGTGTGATATGGTAATATTTTGATGCTCCTTGCAGAATATGTAATGTTGTCTTTAGAGCTGTGGATAATGGAAGTAGGGTGGTTTATGGCTGTTAGATAAGTCCCAAACTATGTTTGGAAGAGGCTACAATATGTCACTGATGAGCTGAGTGTCATAGCTGATGGAGAACTCAGGATCCATCTGTCAAAGAAAAGAGGCCATTAAAGAGTTAAGTGCTACAGAGTGCTGGTTTTCAGATAGCTGTACACAACTGCAAACTTAGCAATGCACAGAAATAGGAAGTGGGTGAATGCTCAACTGTCACTGGGCAGGAATCTGAACTTCTTTAGTGGGAGTATGAGAGTATGTTAAATAAATTAATTAAGAACATAAGAACATAAGATATGCCATACTGGGTCAGACCAAGGTCCATCAAGCCCAGTATTCTGTTTCCAACAGTGACCAATCTAGGTCATATGTACCTAGCAGTTTCCCCAAAAGACAGAAGTTCCACAATGCTTGTCCTGGGTCAAGCATTGATATCTTTGGTCACTTCTTAATAATGGTTTATGGACCTTTCCTCCAGGAACTTGTCCAAACTTTTTTTAAACCCAGCTACACTAACAGCCTTTACTACATCCTCCGGTAACAAATTCCAGAGTTTGATTACACTTTGAGTGAAAAAATATTTTCTTTTATTAGTCTTAAATAGTTTACCCTGTAGCTTCATTGCATGTCCCCTAGTCTTTCTATATTCTGATAAGGTAAACAATCGATCTACGTTTACCCGTTCCACTCCGTTCATTAATTTATAGACTTCTATCATATCTCCCCTCAGCCGTCTCTTTTCCAGGTTAAAGAGCCCTAACCTTTTTAGCCTTTCTTCATAGGAGTATCCTTCCATCCCCTTTACCATTTTGGTGGCTCTTCTCTGTACCTTTTCTAAAATCGCTATATCCTTTTTAAGATACGGTGACCAGAATTGCACACAATATTCAAGGTGCGGTCTCACCATGGAACGATATAGAGGCATTATATCTTTTGTTTTATTTTCCATTCCTTTCCTTATCATACCTAGCATTCTATTTGCTCTCTTGGCCGCCGCTGCACACTGGGCCGAGGGTTTTAACATGGTATCCACAATGACGCCTAAATCTTTTTCCTGGGTGGTGGTTCCTAATGTGGAACCTTGCATCGTGTAACCATAGTTTGGGTTGTTCTTCCCTAGGTGCATAACCTTGCACTTGTCCACATTAAATTTCATCTGCCATTTTGATGCCCAGTCTTCCAATTTATCAAGATCCTAATGCAATTTTTCACAATCCTCTTGGGTTTTAACAACTTTAAATAGTTTTGTGTCATCTGCAAATTTGATAACCTCACTCGTTATTCCACTTTCCAGGTCATTTATGAATATGTCAAAAAGCAGCGGACCCAGCACAGATCCCTGGGGTACACCACTATTCACCTTTCTCCATTGGGAAAATTGGCCATTTAGCCCTACCCTCTGCTTTCTATCTTTTAACCAGTTCCTGATCCACAATAGTACATTGCCTCCTATCCCATGACTCTTTAGTTTTGCCAAAAGTCTCTGATGAGGGACCTTGTCAAAGGCTTTCTGAAAGTCCAGATACACAATATCAACCGACTCACCTTTGTCCACCTGTTTATTCACTCCTTCAAAAAAACATAACAGATTAGTAAGACAAGATCTTCCTTGTCTAAAGCCATGTTGGCTGTCTCCCATTAGGTCGTGACTATCTACATGCTGAGTAATTTTATTCTTAATGATGGTTTCTACCATTTTTCCCGGTACTGACATCAGGCTCACCGGTCTGTAGTTTCCTGGATCACCCCTGGAACCCTTTTTAAAAATTGGTGTTACATTGGCGATCTTCCAATCTTCAGGTATTAGCGATGATTTTAATGATAGTTCACAGATTACTGATAGCAGTTCTGCAATCTCATATTTCAGTTCTTTCAACACCCTTGGATGTATACCATCCAGCCCAGGTGATTTGCTACTCTTACGTTTATCTAATAGTTGTAAGACATCTTCCCGATGTAGCGATATTTCCTCCAATTCTTCCGCACCTTTAAATACCACTTCAGTCATGGGTAACATCCCTACATCTTCCTCAGTAAAGACCGAAGCAAAGAATTCATTCAGTCTCTCCGCTATCGCCTTGTCACCTCTTAGTGCTCCTTTAACCCCTTTATCATCTAATGGACCAACTGACTCTCTCACAGTTTTTTTGCTACGAATGTACTTGAAAAGGTCTTTATTTCGCGTTTTTGCTTCCGCAGCAAGTTTCTTCTCAAATTCTCTCTTTGCCTGCCTTATCAATGTCTTGCATTTGACTTGCCAGTGCATGTGCTGTTTCCAGGTTTCGTCATTTGGCTCTTTTTTCCATTTCCTGAAATTAATCAGTCACAATATGCAGAAGCCTGAATTCTTTCTCTGGAGATATCAAAATGAAAATTCATGAGGTAACTCCTTTCAGCTTCTCAGAAAATGTTTGAAGTCCATCTGCCCCAGTAACTCTGTAGTATTCTTCTTTTTGCAATAACTTCTGCATCAAGCAAAAGTTCATAGCAAACACATACACTTATCATCTGACAAATCATATTCTAAACGTTTTTTTCCTTACAGAGCAATTTCTCCAAATGGGTTAGTTTTGCACATACCATGATATTCATGAATCTCACTCCTAAGCCAGGTTATGTGGAGTACGTTCTCAATCTCTTAAATTTACTTCTAGTGCTTGGTGTAATACTTGCAAAATGCAGAAGATGAGCCTCCTGGAGAACATAAAATACAACATGTGTGCAAGTGGAGGAGTGGCCTAGTGGTTGGGGCAAGGTACTTCAGGCCAGAAGGTCAGGGGTTCAAATCCCACTAGAGGACAGCAACCTTGGACCAGAAGGACTGGGGTTTCTAGTCCCACAGGTGCTCCATGTGGTCTTGGGCAAGCCACTTAACCCTCCATAGCCCATGTTCCCTGTAAAATAGTTATCTCCAAGTTATAATGCCCTGTTCAATGTAATTTCAGTTTGTTCAATGTAAACCGCACTGATGCAGAATAGCACAGTATATAAGAGAATTAAAATAAATAAATATTTATCAGGGTGTGCTTAGAAATGTCTCTTAATCAAGTCTATGGCACTCAACATGATGGGAAATAGCTTGGTATGTTTCAGCTACATTTTCTTGGTCTATGACAGCATTTCTTGGTACTTGAAGATCTTCTCCCTCTCAATATATTTAAAGAATAGTCGCTTGGGTCTGACACCTCTATAATCAATGCTATTCTGGTATTCTTTTCCTTTACCACCATTTCTGGCCAACTTGCATCTAGCTTTTATTGATCAGAATGGGAGTATTCCAATCCTTTTCCAGCACTGTGATATTGTAGTGTTTACAGAGTTTCCAATGGATGAGACATACTACTTTATTGTGCTTTTCTGTATAGAAATGTTCTGCCATCAGAACGTCATTGCCAACTATGAGGTGAGTCACTATTTCCAACTTTTTATTACAGAATATGTCTGTTTTTCCAGGTTTTTCTATGCTTGCTGTAAACCAACTCGTGTAATCCACTATCTTGGGCTGCAACTATTAATCTATCATCCCTTAGTTTCAGTTCATCTCTCCTTAACCATTCATCCATTCATGCGTCTGTTCTTGATTGACAAAGGGTTCTTGGAGTAGCACTTTGTATTTCCCACTGTTTTTGTGTATTTTGCCACTTGCTTTTTCCTTACTTGTCCATCTAATTTGTTTTGAAGAGTTTTTTCTCTTGTTTATCAAATTCTGTTGCTTCCTTCCCTATGTGGGCCTGTTGATTCTCACTCATTCCTTCTAATCATTAGAATGGTTGTCCACATTTTATGATGGAAACAGATTCTGGATGTTTACTTTCATAGTTCAGCATTTTTTGTATATTTGGATCTCATAATGCTGTTAGATAGGCCTGGAAGCCTATGATAATACCTCTGTTTATGTAATCAATTTCTATGATGCCTAGCACACCTTCAGCTCTAGGGATATGCAGTCTTGACATCAGAGATTCTTGTAAGTTGCCTTATGGGCATGGAGACATTGTCTTGTTCATACATCCAGTTTTACAAGATCTTTAAGCGGTCAGTATCAAAGCTTCATGAGAGTACAGGAATTGCCAACTGATTGATGGCTTGTATCTTATTTTATGATGTTAAAAGCACTTATCAATAATGATTTTTATCTCCTCTAACATTTTTTTTACTGACCTTAGGGGTGGATGAGTAAATAAATTTGTGTTTAGATCAGACTTTGCTATGGACTGGTGGTGTGTTTTCCCAGTTATATGTTATACTGTTTTTTGGTTGGATGCTGGATATTTACTGATCTTTTCTCTCAGTAATTTTGGTTTGATTATCTTACCTTCCTCTACTCTTAGGGGCTTGTTTACAAATTTCAACGGGGCTGCGGCTCTGATAACGATCAGAAACCACCCCTTAGACTCTTAGCTATTTATATACACCTTACTGTTCAAATTATTTGATGTCACAGCCCTCAGTCAGGAGATTTTTTTACATTTTGCTCATCTTTCCTCTAAGGAAGATTGCCTTAGCACATTTGTCAAGGCCAAATGTCATCCTGATGTCATCCGAAAAGCTTTTCACTACACAAAGTTGTTCTGTTAATTGCTCATCACTAGAACTGTAGAGCTTCAGATCATCTGAAAATAGTCTAAGTCTGATGTTATCTCTGGGTTGTTACCTTCTTTAGGATTAAAGCTAAATCCATATCCCAAAGAGCCGATGGATTAGGCATGATACCAAATAGAAGTGGCACAGGGAATCTCCCTGAAACATTCTTCACTGGATCTTTTTGTTAGGAATAATGTACTGACGATCTTCATATTTCAAAAAAAGTGTGGCTTGACACATTCTTATGGTGAACTTAATATACTCTATCAATCCAATATTTATTTTTAACACATTTCAAGGCAATTTACTATCCAAAAGTATGGAAGACTGTCAAAGACTTTCTTATAGTCAATCCATGCTATACTGAGAATTCTGCTTTTCTAGACGCTGGCCATGATAGCCTTGTTGAACATTAACTGGCCTTTTATTCCATATGCTCCCCACTTATTGCCCTTCTGCTCTATTGCCATGATATTATTGGGATCAATATTATCATATACTATATTCTGTCTGCATCTATTGCTGTGAACAGTTTATAGATTGTAAGTAGACAAGTGGAGTGGAGGAGTGGCCTAGTGGTTGGGGCAAAGTACTTAAGGTCGGGGGTTCAAATCCCACTAGAGGACAGCAACCTTGGGCCGGAAGGACTGGGGTTTCTAGTCCCACAGGTGCTCCTTGTGGTCTTGGGCAAGCCACTTAACCCTCCATAGCCCATGTTCCCTGTAAAATAGTTATCTCCAAGTTATAATGCCCTGTTCAATGTAATTTCGGTTTGTTCAATGTAAATCACACTGATGCAGAATAGCGCGGTATATAAGAGAATGTAAATAAATAAACAAATAATTGGTCTATAAGTTTTGGAAATGCTACTTGGGTCCCCCTTTGGAAGGAGAAATGTTCTTCCTATTATAAGCTATTGTGGTGTTAAGTCTGGCAGCTTGATTAATTTGTTTTTGCAGTTTGCCAGGTCTTGGTGAAGTGATGCTGTTTGAGACAAAATGTTGTTCACTCCATCTGGGCCAGGACTCTTCCATTTTGGGGTTCTTTTTAAGATGCTTTCTATTCCATAGGTTTGATGTTGCCTTTCCATATGCAAAGAACCCCCTCCCCCTCCCAAAAAAATCTTATTTTTGTAATCGGCTTTGATTTTTAGCCTTCCACTTCTGATTATCCTCTTTAAAAGCAACATTCGCTGCTTCCACTTCATCAATTTGCTGCTTCCTATTTTTCATTCACTTAAGTATAGTTTTCTCTTCTTTTAATTCCAAAATCTGTTAACTTATTTGCAAGGTTTTCTTTACTATCCTTTAATGAAGTACAATATTGTAGTCTTCTACTTAAGCAAAAAGACATGCCAACACCAGTGCAGAAAGAACACAGCAAAAGATGGCTGATAATGGCTATATGGCCTATCTATGTTGCCCATTTATACCAACTGTTCAGTTCTGCAATCCCTTCCTTTTCTTCAAAGATCCTCTGTGTTTGTTTTGGGATTTCTTGAATTCAGATTTGTCCTCCTCTCTAGCACCTCCACTAGAAGGCTGTACCATGAATCTTTCACACTTTCTGAAAAAAAAAATGTTTCCTTAGGTTACTTCTGAGGGCATCCACCTTCACCCTCATTATGACCCATCATGTCAGTGCTTCTTTCTCTGAAAAGATCCATGAAGGAGAACGTATTCTCACTCCCAGCAGATCTCTTACCAAATTCCAGTAGCTTTGTTATTAAAGCCCACTACAGAGCTAGATATGAAAAACAACAGTAACAACGTATATCATTTATTAAATTATCTGGATCAATTGGCCAGGTTCAGTGCCTTTACCATCTTTCTTTCCAGTGTGCTTGTTATCAATTATTCTTCCTTGTGACAGTTCAAATTTATGATGTTTGCTGCAAGATAAAATGTGTGCCACTGTTCAGACTAACCTCATCACTTAGATAGCAAAAAATCTAACTTTGCTCCATTGTTCCAGCCTCTAGATTATCTGCACAGCTCTGGACACTAATTCTGCATTCTTTTTGGCATGAGGCCATACTGGCCTCATAATATGCACAAAACCTATACCACACAGGGAGCATAATACCTGAGTCAGAAATCATGCCCACAGAAACCTACGAGCAAATAGACAACTAATAGTCTACACCCAAATGGTTTCCAACTACCTCCATTAAATCAACACTCGTCCGCCCAACTTGTTGCTTAAGTTCAACGAATATTGTTGTTAACTACCTCTTGTTAAATGTAACCTTCCAATTGTAATGTGACCACTTTGATTGTAGGATAAAGTGGGATACAAATCTGTCTAAATAAATAAATAAATACCACTCTGAATGGCAGTAAACAGCCCTGCCCAGAACCACCAGCCAGTTTACTTTGAGATCTTTATGAAAAAAATCCAAAAGCTTTGTATTAAGCAAATATGTTAAAGGTTAAAGTTTATGTCTGTGTCATAAACAATAGAAGTGTCTTCCTTTGCCAATTTAAGGTGTATATTTACTAATTTATGAGGAGTCTTTAAGAACGTGAGAGATCCTTGTACTAAATCGCAGTAAGATCGTGCACTTAGCATGCGTTTGTAATGCAAAGCCTCTGCATTAACTGTCATGAGTGTAACCAGGGCCGGCCCAAGGGTTTCTGCCACCCTAGGCAGAAAATCCTATCCTCTCCACCCCCACCAAGCTGCTTACGCCCCCCCCCCCCTCCAGCTGCCGCCGATTCCATCTCAGGAAGGGGAGGCGGACAGCAGCAGCAACAGTATTTCAAAAAGCGGCAGCAACAAGCCGCCAATTTTGGAAATACTGCTGTTGCTACTGCCCACCTTCCCCCCAAATGGAATCGGCTGCAGCTGGGAGGGGAGCGGCACAGTCGGTCATGTGTGCCGCTGCCATTCCTACCCAGGCCGGCCACCGTTATTAAGATACAGCTACCAGAATTGCACACAATATTCAAGGTGTGGTTGCACCATGGAATGATACAGAGGCATTATAATATCCTTTGTTTTATTCTCCATTCCTTTCCTTATGATTCCTAGCATTCTATTTGCTTTTATGGCTGCCGTTGTATGATGAGCAGAACAGGACCTGATACCTGGACTTTGAATAGTTTTATGTCATCTGCAAATTTGAAACTGAAACTGCTGTTGTATCAGGAATCCCTTTCCAAATAGTAATGAGATGTGAATGTATGGACAGAAGTCCAGGTCACAGCATTGCAAATCTCTTCCATGGAGGCCAACTTCAAGTGGGCCATCAACACAGCCATGGCTCAGACATTGTGAGCTATAGCATGACCCTCAAGTGGTGGACCTGCCTAGGCGTAAGTGAAAGAAATGCAGTCTACTACCCAAATGAAAGTGTGTGTTTGCTTACAGCAGCCCTGCTCTGCTGCAGTCAAAAGAAACAAAAAGTTGAGTAGACTTTCTAAGGGCTTTCATCAGCTCCAAATGGAAGGCCGATGCTCTCTTGCAGCCTAACGTGTGTAGTTTTTTTTCCGCTTTGTGGATATGAGGTTTTGGGAAAACGTTTGGTAGAACTATGGACTGGTTAAGGTAGAATTCAAACATCACTTTCTGAAGAATGTTAGGATGAGTATGCAGTGCCGCCCTATTGTTAGCCTCACTAACTCTGCTTACTGAAGTCACGGCCACCAAAACCAAGATTTTCCAGGCAAGGAACTTCAATTCTCCGGTATTTCAGAAATGTTTCAAAAAATGCCCTGTAGCTCACCACATGCAAGTGGGTGGAAACCAATTAAAGAAACAATGTTAATAAGGAAATATAAATCTTGTATTCACCGATACAAATTAAATCCGCCTAACCCCATCCAAGCTTAATTGCCACCAAGAAAACTTTAACTAACTGACTCTTTATCAAGAAGAAAAGCTTCAAGCTGATATCTCATCAGGCATTTGCAATGGAATTATAAAAAGTTTTTAAAAAACACCGCAATTGCATATATCCTAGATTTTAACTAGATGAAATTTGTCCTCCTTGCTTGCATGATCTTGCCCACACTAGGCAACATCTGAACCTTTGCCCACAAAAGGAAATATCTTGAAACCGGAAATAGCATTTTAACAATTTATCTTTAGCAGAATCTGAGCCCAACATCAAAAATGTGGCCTTAGTTCTTATATTGTCCATTGAGGACTCTAGAAATGCAGAAAGGTGCGGACTATCTGCTGATACCAGAGAATCCATACCACTCTCTTCTTCAGACTCTTGTTTCTTCCCAAAGAGCACATATAACATCTGAACCACTTGTATTTCATTCAGAGCATCAATTTTCAACACATCTTTAAGGTATATGGGCCACAGTTCTCTAGAGGATTATAATCTTATCCTTTGGTTCAAAAAACATACTAATCAATCTCTTTATTTAAACCATAAGATGTCACTGCAGCATGAAAATCCATTTCTGCTCACATTTTAAAAGTTGTAATTTTAAATCGCCACCCCCAGGATTGCTGTCTGATCACATGTAATATTGCCTCATCCCAATGATCCCATCATCCAGACATTTGCCCAACTAGTGAAGGAAGAGTCCAGACATGTTGTTATAATTTGTCTAGACAAGATTGCCTGCAGGCTAACTCTGACATTGTAGTCAAAGCTGCAGATAAAGGTGGGGTGGCAGTGGTAATGCATAGACATAAGTATGATGTATGTCATCTGTCTAATGCTTCTTTCCATATTAAATTAGACATGAAGCGAGATGTGCTAATGAATTTATTTGAAAGAAGATCATTTCTGTGCCAAAATGCCATTGCTTCAAATGCCTCAAAAGCCCGACCTGACACCAGGTTTCGCAATGTTGTGTCAGGGGCTGGTGTTCCTAAAATAAAAGGATTTCTATGTGCAGATTGCTACATAAGAACATAAGAACTTAAGATATGCCATAATGGGTCAGACATGGGCCAGTTTAAATTTTGCATTACTACAAAAACACAATAATGGTGCGCTGTGTGCTGCATGGGGGGGATATTCAAAGGCATTTAGGTAGTTCACTGGGATATCTGCTGGCACAAACTTGGTCAGAGCTGGTGAATATGCCCGGTTTGAGCCACTGAACAGCCCAACACTAGCAGGCTAGCATCAGAGCCTTCCAGGGGTGAGTTAGGAAGGCACTTGAGGATGACCGGTTAACGGTGATATTCAGTCAATAACCAGTTATCCTAAACTGGCTGAAGTTAAGCACTTTGATGGATGGCCTAACTTTAACCAGTTTAGCCAGCCAGCGGCTGAATATTTCCACTGACTGATCAGCTAATTTACTATCCAGCCAACCTGGATATTCAATGCCAGTGGCGGGATATGATCCCAGCATTGAATATCTGGTTTTAATTTAAAGCGGTGATAGCCGGCCACTTTGTGCTGAATGCCACTGCTGAATATCACTCCCTCCCCCCCCCCCACACACACACATACACATGTTTTGCTGCAATGATAGAGTAATTTAGGACAGTGACGGTTACACTGATGTTTAAGTGTGCTGTGTACTATGTTTACTGCTCTAATAATTCACTAAAAGTGGTGTTTCACATGCACATTGAAGTTTAATGGTTTGTTTGTGATATTGGTTCTCCTTGCTAATACTGAGGAGAACAAATAAGCACTTGCTGATATCTGTTGGTCCTTTTCACCAATTTAATGCAGTGCATTCAGTTTCTTTGGTGTATTTTTTGGAACGGCCCCTTCTGCATCTGTGGTTATGATTATTTTGGCTTGGCACTACTTGTTTGGCATTATCAGTCGTGTCACTTTCTGTTGTGCTAGATATTCAAATGTTTGAACACCTCTGTCTATTTTTAGAATCATTCTGAAATAATCTAAGTAAATTCCAGAATGATTACACAGGTACACTACCAAAAAACTGCCTCCAGTTTTGCAACTGATTCCTATAGATTTTGGGGTGCTGAATCCAGGAAAAATAGCCAAAATGTTCCATCACATCACGTTTTCTTACAAAATTAGATTTTTTACCCATATAAGGAATGTTCACATAATTTCTTTTTAGCCGACTGCAGTTTATTTTCTTGGCCCAAAATAGAGGTTGTAATGGTTAACTAACTAGAAACACTCCCTCATGATATTTTAGAGTGTTTTGTATTCATTTTATACATTAACAGGACAATTGGGAGGCTGGGGGCTAAATCCAGTACTCGCGCTGGCGCATGTTCTTTCCTGTTCGCCTCGCCTCGTTCGCTCGCTCAAACACAGTGGTTACGACATGAACGTTCCT
Organism: Ichthyophis bannanicus; assembly: GCA_033557465.1. Lineage (NCBI taxonomy): Eukaryota > Metazoa > Chordata > Amphibia > Gymnophiona > Ichthyophiidae > Ichthyophis > Ichthyophis bannanicus. The sequence goes on from CM066031.1 coordinate 1,298,309,544, forward strand.
GTCAAATTTCAGTTTCTTGCAAGTTCATTATTACCTTTTGTTTGCTCAGTCGTAATCCAGCTTTATTCCGAAGTGGTTCACTACAGTTGTAGTTTGCAGTGCTGTGTATTTGTGATGGCTCACAGAGCCAGAGGTTGCGTCAACTCTCCGGACAGTTTTTGTTTTATTTGTGGGGAATATACCGTGAAAAAGCGGCAGAGGAACATTTCTGCATTTATTAAAAAAGTATATTTCGCGGGGGGCGGAGCCCGATGTCCAGCGGGATGGTCGCATAACGCTGAGGCTCCCGAGAGGCCTACTCAGAATCCTGAATTAACACCGTACATACTTGAACTTCTGCTCTGATCTTGCCGGGGCACGTTGGTGAGATGGCGGGGACCAAACCCACGCGCCTGGAATTTGGATCTCCAGCGGCTTCTCACGGCAAACGCTCCAAAACTGAACCCCCGTCCCCGCAGAAGGGGCTGGCTTTGCGCGAGGGCCCCGAAATGCAGCAGGAAATCCTTGCAGAGATTAGAGGGGTAAAGGACCTCGTGCAGTCAAACGGTGAAGCACTCCGAGCGCTGCGGGAAGATCTAGGTGTACTGCAGGGCAAGTTAGAGGGGCTCTCTTCGCGTCAGGACAAAATGGAGAGCATATTAGACTCCCATGCGGCCCGGTTGTCCAAACTCGACAAAGTTGAACGTCAGGTACGGGCCTTGCAGAAAGAAGTGGAAGATGGCAATAATAGAGCGCGCCGCAACAACCTACGACTCGTGGGCATACCGGAGGGAGCGGAATCGGGAGACATGAAAGAGTTTTTATGTAAAATCCTCCCTTCCCTGCTCCAAATCACCTTTACCAAAGACTTGGAGATCGATCGCGCTCATCATGTACCCACAAACATAACGCTCAACAGGAAGACCCCGCGGCCCATCATCTTTCGACTTTTGAGATATCAACATGTGGAGCAAATTCTCAGTGCCTCTCGGGCAAAGGGCCATATGGAGTTTGAGAGCCACAAGATCTCCTTCTATCCTGACTTGGCTAAACCCACGGTCGACCGCCGAAAGCGCTTTTTGGAATTTCGGCCGAGGCTTCAACAACTACAAGCACGCTATGGCCTGATGTATCCGGCCAAGCTCCGAGTCACGCTTCACAATCAGACAAGAACATTTGAGGACCCTGATCTACTAGCGGAGTTTTTGGATTCTAAAGAAGCCGACTTGATGCGCTGACTTCCAGAATATTCCTGCAAGTATTCTCATCTCCGCTGTACCTGCCATATTGGATTTGCCGCGGCTCAGCAAAGAGTCTGGCGAGGGCGGTTTGTTGCCTTATTTTGATGATATCTGTGACCCGACTCCATCTACCCACAGTAGCCTCGATGAGTATCAGAGACAGTGTTAATTATGGACTCTGGTGTTTCTTTTCTTTTTTCACGTCTCTATCTTCCTCTCTAGGGCCTCCTCCCGCAGACATATGGTCGCCATATTCATTGGGGGTTTTGCTTCTTCTCTAAGATACTTTGGTACATACTTTTCAATATGGGGTGTATTAGCCTGTATACTCGGTGATTATGTCATTGTTGCACAGATTCTGATTATGTTGTATGTTTTCAAGCGCCCTTACCTAAAATGTCTATTACCGATTGATGGCACCATGTAAGATTTTCTCATTGAACGTAAAAGGAATCAATAATCCGATAAAACGGAAGAAAATCCTAAGCTATCTAAGTCATGAAGCTGCGGACCTGATTTTCCTCCAAGAAACGCATTTAAATTCGAAGGAAACTCTCAAACTCAATATTAAACCTTACATGGTGGCCGCCTATTCCCCAGCCGTTTCTAAGAAATGTGGGGTTGCCATACTGGTTAGGAAATCTTTGCATGCTACTATTATTGCGACTAGCTCAGATACAGCAGGTAGATGGTCCAGAGTTCACCTCAAGATAGGTAGCCTTGAAGTTACATGTATATGCCTTTATGCTCCTAATGTGGATGACCCTGCCTTTTTTGCTACCATTGCTCAGGTTGCGCAGGCCTCTGCTAATACTTCATTGATAATAGGGGGGGATTTCAATTTAGTTCTTGATCCCCTGATTGACAAACAGCCGCCTAGGACAAGTGGTCCCCCCAAGAGTCACATCACGCTTACCTCTTTGATCAAAGATCTTGCTTTAGTTGATCTATGGAGGTTACTACACCCCAATGAGCTTGACTTTACCTTTTTCTCTTCCCCTCACAAATCCCAGTCTCGCATAGATTTTTTTCTAATATCAAAACTGTTAGTTCCTCAGGTGGACACTGCAAAGATTCACTCCCAACATATTTCAGATCATGCTGCTATTTCCTTTCAATTACACACTACTGCACCCCAGGGGAATTCGGGGGCCTGGTTCTTTGATAGAGCCCTGTTAACTCAGCCAGAGTTCCAGTTAGAAATTCGAGCAGCCATACAGGATTACTTCCATTTTAATTTACCCCAGGATACTGCGAATTGGGCTTGGTGGGAGGGTTTCAAAGCGGCCATTCGAGCAACGATCACTAGCTATCAAATCCGCCTGCGGAAACAACGCAAACAGCAGCTACTCATACTAGACCAACAAATCAAAGCAGGCGAGCGAGTTCTAACTTCACGTACTGATCCATGTGTCTTAATTCGCTTACAGCGTCTCCGTTTTCAATATAATGCAATCCTCTCAACTGCAGCTTCTAAGAGTATTGAGCTTCAACGAGGGACATACTATCGTGAAAATAATCGAGCCGGTCAACTTTTAGCCAACGCCTTGAAAGGTCAAAAAGAAGCCAAACGCGTAGCGGCCCTTCGAGCCCCACAGGGAGGGGGCATATTGACCACAGACTCCGATATAGTAGAACTCTTTCGAGATTTCTATACCCGCCTATATCAATCTGAATGTGAGTTCTCATCAGAGACCTTCGAGCGATTGCTTTCTGGTATTCAGCGGCCGACCCTCTCTGAAGCTGATAGGGATGCGATGGATGAACCCTTCTCTACTTCAGAGATCCAATCTGCCCTAAAACGAACAGCCTCGGGCCGAGCCGCAGGGCCTGATGGTCTCCCGACCGAATTCTACAGAACGTTCAGTGCAGATTTAGTTCCCTACTTAAAACTCTATTTTACTGCCCTTGCGGTAGATACATCTTCTTTGGGATCCTTTTCTGCAGCTAATGTGGTAGTATTTGAGAAAGAAGGCAGAGACCCGCTGCTCACCGCCAACTACCGTCCAATCTCCCTACTTAATGCCGATTATAAGATCTTCGCAACGATCTTGGCCACCCGGCTATCTGACAGGATGGCCACCCTAATCCATCCCGACCAATGCGGTTTTATACCCGGCAGATCCACCGCTGACAATGCTCGGACCTTGTGCCATGTGTTATCCAGTGCTGCCAATCTAGATCATCCATGGGTGGGTCTTTCCCTAGATGCTGAAAAAGCCTTTGATCGCCTAGAATGGCCCTTCTTATTTGCAGTTCTCCGATGGTATGGCTTTGGGGAGGGCTTCCTCCGATACCTCCAAGTCATGTATACTCAACCCGTCGCCAGTATTTGTGTAAATGCCATTAAGTCTCAGCCTTTTAGTCTCCAAAGAGGCACGCGTCAAGGTTGCCCCCTATCACCAATGCTCTTTGATCTAGCTCTAGAACCCCTCGCCCTCCTTATTAGACAGTCCGCACGTATTCGAGGTGTCCCCTTCAGTCACAGAGAGATCAAACTCTCTGCATATGCAGATGACCTTATGCTTTTCGTATCCCTTGATTCGGTTCCAGCTGTCTTGGATCTGATTGATGGATACTCGCAACTATCGGGCTATAAAATTAACTGGACCAAATCTGTAGCATTCCCACTGAATCGCTGGGTACATGAGGCTGACATGCAGGCCTTTCCTTTCCTTTGGCAATCCCGCATGGTGAAATATCTTGGGGTCCATTACTGTTCTCCTTTAGAAGACACTATCAGTTTTAATGCCAAAGAGGTAGTCTCCAAAGTCCGTGAGCTCACAAATCGTTGGTCTCCCTTATCCCTTACATGGTGGGGCCGCCTAGAAACTGTGAAAATGATGATAGTCCCCAAAGTGAACTACATTTTAGAAATGCTGCCATGCTTACTCCCGCTACACACTTATAAAGATATTGAGGGCCTTCTCGTCCGCTATCTCTGGCAGGGCAAGCCACCAAGGATAGCTAAACAAAAACTACAGTCTGCAAAGGAGCTAGGGGGTACCAGATTTCCTGATTTTCTCAGATATCATCAAGCCTTCCTACTTAAACAAGGTGCCCGATGGCTAGATGCCTCAACAGACAGCAGACCAGTTTGGCTTGATATAGAAGAGGAGCTTAGTAACCCAATTCCGTTGACCCATCTCCCCGGTATGTCCCATCAAGTAGACACCCGCCATCCCCCAATGATTGTCGATACTCTTGCGGCCTTTAACACTCTCATTCTATTACTGGGCCCAAACGTATGTCCTCAGGACGGACTCCCGCTGTGGAATAACCCCAGAATTCAAGTCCTAAATAGAACGATAGCATGGAAACCCTGGTACTCTAGGGGGATCTGGACACCCCAACTGCTCTTTTCTGCAGCTCGTTGGAAAACCTTTTCTGATTTACAAAAGGAATTTGCGTTACCAGCGAAACATTACTTTCAACTGCTGCAGCTCCAACACTGCCTCAAAAGTGCTCAAATCATGCCGCCCTCTGTTCCTACTGAGGACGGGCTATTAGAACTAGTTCACTCTATTAGTAGTACACATGGGGTAGCCTCTAACTTTTATAAAATATTATGTCAGGGTACAGATACTGCCACTTTTAGAGCCCAACAAGCCTGGGAGCGCGCGAACTGCAAACCACTTTAACCCCTGTGCAATGGAGCGTTTTCTGGAGCAAAGTAGTGCGGGTTTCCCGGTCTGCCTCAGTTACCCAAACTCTCTTCTTTTTTGCACACAGATGCTTTTATACTCCAGAAAAAATAGCCAAATGGAACACAACTGCTAGGGACCAGTGTTGGTCTTGCCATACTGCTGTGGGAACCCTCGCTCATGTTATTTATGAATGTCCTCAACTACAGGTCTACTGGGGGCGGGTCTGGGGTCGTATTCAATTGATCTTACACATTCACGAGCCTCTCTCTTGGAAGATTGTGGGACTCCGCTCAGTGGCGGAGGTCCCCTCTCTTCCTAAGAAGGGTCGCTTTCTCCTTGATTTCATGCTGGGTATAGCCATATGTTTAATCACGAGGAATTGGAAGGATAGCTCTCGACTTACTGTCAATGAATGGTGGAACCTCGTCTGCTTATATAGTAAATATGAGCAGATATCTCGGAGAGCTATTCCCCATACCCAAACTCACTCTTGCTTGTCTAAATGGCAGATGCTCAATGATTATGTACAATCTGCTCATTGTTCCGACATGTCGGTTTAATGTACACTCATCATGTTTCAGATCACCGTTAGGTTTTGTAACACAATAATGTGAGTACACGCCCGTTTCGGGAATGATTAGTTTTCTAGAGAAGAAGCAGGGGGGAGGGGGGTGGCAGGGGTTTACTTTGATGTATGTATTACACTCTATGTATCTGTCTTTTAGCTGTATGTCTTCCTTTCCTTTGTTGTTATAAAACGAAAATAAAGAATTTAAAAAAAAAAAAAAGTATATTTCGCCTATTTCGGTTTGAAGTTAGGCGATCAAGACAAACCGTGGGCTCCTCACAAAGTGTGCAAGACATGTGAGGAAGATCTACGCTTATGGATGAAAGGTAAAAAACAAGCATTTCGTTTCGGAATTCCTATGATGTGGCGTGAACAAAGAGACCACAGCAGTGACTGCTATTTTTGCTCTTGCATTGTGAAGGGATACAACTTAAAAAATAAGAACGTAATAAGTTACCCCAACCTTCCCTCAGCAATTAGGCCTATGCCTCATAGCAACGAAGTACCTGTGCCTGAACCACCAAAATCTTTGGATCATATTTGTGTGGACGGTTCTGATCATGATGAGACTCATCAGATGGCTTTTTTCCCGATGAGTCCAGTACTTCTGAGTTTGAAACTGAACCAGATCCGAAACCTGAACTTTTCTCTCAAGCTGAATTGAATGATTTAGTCCGGGATTTAGGACTCCCAAAAGATGCTGCCCAACTGCTAGGTTCTCGGCTTAAACAGAAAAATCTATTGTCACCAGGAACAACTTTTTATTGGTACCGCAACCGCGAGACACAATTTTTGAAGTATTTCAGCAAAGAGGAAGATTTGGTATTTTGCAACGATATATACGGAGTGATGGAAAAGTTTAAACTCAAGTATGATCCTGCTGAATGGCGGCTGTTCATTGATTCGTCAAAAGACAGCATAAAAGGTGTTCTTCTTCATAATGGCAACACATTCGCTTCAGTTCCTATTGCTCACTCTGTTATTCTCCAAGAAAAATACGAGAATTTGGCCCTGATTCTTCAGAAGATTCGTTATGATGAGCATAAGTTGATGATTTGTGGAGACTTTAAAAGTCTATCCATGCTATTAGGGCAGCAATCCGGTTTCACCAAATATCCCTGCTTCCTTTGCTTGTGGGATAGCCGGGCCCGCGACCTACACTGGGGGGAAAAAAGACTGGCCAATTCGGGAGTATTTGAGACCCGGTGAGAAAAATGTTCTTCATGAGAGCTTGGTACCTCGTGATAAAATTCTATTACCACCTCTCCACATTAAGTTGGGTCTCATTAAGCAATTCATCAAGTCCCTTCCAAAAGATGGTGAGTGCTTTCGGTACCTTTGCTCAAAGTTCCCCCGACTTTCTGAAGCAAAGCTAAAGGAAGGAGTGTTTGTTGGCCCTGATATAAGGAAACTCATTCAGATGGAGCATTCGCTGAAACGATGTCTGAGAAGGAAAAAGAAGCCTGGGATTCCTTCAAGGATGTTGTTCTCAAATTCTTGGGGAACAGGCGGGATGAGAACTATAAGGATATTGTTGCCAGGATGCTCAATGCCTTCAAAGAACAAGGCTGTAACATGAGCCTGAAAGTCCATTTCTTGCACTCCCATGTGAACTACTTTCCCCGAAAACCTGGGGCGTACAGTGAAGAACAAGGTGAAAGGTTTCACCAGGACATCAAGGACGCAGAGAGAAGGTACCAAGGAAGATGGACCACCACTATGATGGCTGATTTCTGCTGGTTGCTGCTGCGGGAAACCCCAGATGAAAGATGCGCCAAGCAGCGCACCAAGAGAAGCATTCGGGGGAAGAAGAAACGGGCCCACCAGGAGATTGATTGACCCAAGAATGACTTTAAAATCTAAACTGTGTTGACAAATATCGTGTTTTTACTAAACTTTGAAATAAAAATTTGCTAGTTATTACCACAGTGTCGGATCTCATTTATTAGAATTTTATTTTCACACCATCGGGTGTTTGTCTTCATGTATTGCAATGGTGCGGTTTGCGTTTTCTATTCTTACATACATACCTGTACAACATTTTTTGCACATTTCTTTGCTTTGCTTTGTGTCTAACCTCGCTCTTATATGCTCAAAGTTTGTGCACATGTATGTGGCTGTTTTAAGTGCAGACAATTTTGCTACCATCACAGTGTGTTTTGTTGACATTACTCTATTCTTATGTGCTGCCTTGTTACAATTTTCTTTATTCTTATTTGAATAACTACTAAACAATTAGTATAAAGAATTCATCCAAGAAACTTTTATCTCGATCGCACTCAATCTGAAACGTTCACCTCAAACTGCTAACCCAATGTAGCAAAAAATATGTACGTGATGGAGCAAATTGGTTACCAGATTTGGATTCAGCGCACCAAAAAACGTAAAAATCAATCGAAACATTAGAGGCAGTTTAAAAAAATTTTTTTTTAGTGTACCTGTGTTATTAGAGACCTTCTTCAGGGTATGGACTTAGACAGGTGATTTGAGGTGAGATTTTAGATTTAGCTCACACCTTTTTCATCAATAGCCAGTGAGTTATGTTCAGATACAGGAGATATTTTACTGTCCCCCAAGGGCTTACAATAATTTTGTACCTGAGTTGATGGAGAGTTAAAAGACATGCCTAAGATCGCAAGGAGAAGCAATGGGGCTTGAATTCAGCTTGAATTCATACCACTGTTCTAACCAGTAAACTACTCCTCTAATCCATTAGAGATAGGTACTAATTGCTCTTCTATAGTAATTTCATTCTGAGATACATGGTCTGAAATTATTTTTATTCTTATTTTTGCTAAATATTTTTAGAATATATCCAAGAAAAATACATTCTTGTACAAAAATTCAAAGAAGTATGTCGATGCCATCATGGCCTTGCGGTAGATGTCAGATGTGCCATACCAGGTTGGATGTGAGTGAATGGACTGATCCTCTTGCTAATAGAACTTATGCTCATAAACGTACCACCAACTGCCTGATGGCATGGACTCTGTATGTGATTATTTGCCTGTGCAATAAAGTTGATGGAACATAAGTTTCAACTTAACACTCATACTGTTACTGCACTCATAGGCAGAATGTTTGTTTTGGACTTGTTTTCTGACTTGATGGTTCTCCCCCTGCTGATCTTAGACAGATATGTAGGACCAGATATGCCCAGTAATGCTTATGTGGTTTTGTTATCCATAGTTTAGACCATTAGGGAGTTAGCTGGCCTATGTCCAAGCAACAAATTAATTCTGTAACAGCAAAGGTCTGCAGAGAAATTCCAGTGTGTTTTTCGGTTACAGTGTAACTGATACACTCATATGGCTTATTTTCATAGAAGAGCATTTGGAGGTAACTTTCTCATGATTTTCCTAAGCATCCCAGGGGTTCAATAGAAATAAGTCTGAGACCAATGTCAGAGTCAGGCTTTACCTATGCAAACATTTATAGACACGTCCCTCGGTGAAGCTCCTTGGTAGGCGACTCTTCCATTCTAGTTCCAGATAATAGTAAGGTCTCTGCTTGCATAGCGTTCACTGATTATACTACATGTAGAACTTCTTTATAGAGCTTCAGATATAAGTGTGATATTTAGAAGCACGTCTTGGAGGTTATTTTATAAAGTCATCAAGACATAAGTGCATAAATTACCTCTTATCAAATAACTACTGATGTAAAAGTATGTGCTATGGCATAAAAGTGCGTACTTTGCTATTAAGCATAGCTGGGTGTGGTCTGGGCAGATTGTGGGTATTCACATAAACTTGTGTAGATTATGTGCATATGTTTGTAAAGTAGGAATGTTCATGTACCCTGCTTGTGAGCAGGTGGAAGTGATCTAAGAACATAACATATGCCATGCTGGATCAGACCAAGGTCCATCAAGCCCATTATCCTATTTCCAACAGTGGCCAATCTAGGTCACAAGTACCTAGCAGTTTCCCCAAAAGACACAGGTTCCACAATGCTTGTATTGGTGCAAGCAGTGGATTTCCCAGGTCCCCTTTAATAATGGCTTATGGACCTTTCCTCCAGGAACTTGTCCAAACCTTTTTTAAACCCAACTACACTAAAAGCTTTTACTACATCCTCCGGTAAAGAACTACAGAGTTTGATTACACATTGAGTGAAAAAATATTTTCTCTTACTAGTCTTAAATAGGTTACACTGTAGCTTCATTGCATGTCCCCTAGTCTTTCTATATTTTGATGGCATAAACAATCGATCTACATTTACCTGTTCCACTCCATTCATTGATTTGTAGACCTCTATCATATCTCCCCTCAGCCGTCTCTTTTCCAGGTTGAAGAGCCCTAACCTTTTTAGCCTCTCCTCATAGGGGAACCATAAGAACATAAGATATGCCATACTGGGTCAGACCAAGGTCCATCAAGCCCAGTATCCTGTTTCCAACAGTGGCCAATCTAGGTCATATGTACCTAGCAGTATCCCCAAAAGACAAAGGTTCCACAATGATTGTACTGGGTCAAGCATTGATATCCTGGGTCCCTTTTTAATAATGGTTTATGGACCTTTCCTCCAGGAACTTGTCCAAATCTTTTTTAAACCCATTTACACTAACAGCCTTTACTACATCCCCCGGTAACAAATTCCAGAGTTTGATTACACGTTGAGTGAAAAAATATTTTCTCTTATTTGTCTTAAATAATTTACCCTGTAGCTTCATTGCATGTCCCCTAGTCTTTCTATATTCTGATAGCGTAAACAATTGATCTACTTTTACCCCTTCCACTCCATTCATTAATTTATAGACCTCTATCATATCTCCCCTCAGCCGTCTCTTTTCCAGGTTGAAGAGCCCCAACCTTTGTAGCCTCTCTTCATAGGAGTAGCCTTCCATCCCCTTTACCATTTTGGTGGCTCTTTTCTGTACCTTTTCTAATAACGCTATATCCTTTTTAAGATACGGTGACCAGAATTGCACACAATATTCAAGGTGCGGTCGTACCATGGAACGATACAGAGGCATTATAATATCCTTTGTTTTATTTTCCATTCCTTTCCTTATGATACCTAGCATTCTATTCGCTTTCTTGGCCACCGCTGCACACTGGGCGGAGGGTTTTAACATGTTATCCACGATGACTCCTAAATCTTTTTCCTGGGTGGTGGTTCCCAATGTGGAACCTTGCATCGTGTAACCATAGTGTGGGTTGTTCTTTCCTAGGTGCATAACTTTGCACTTGTCCACATTAAATTTCATCTGCCATTTGGATGCCCAGTCTTCCAATTTATCCAGATCCTCCTGCAGTTTTCCACAGTCCTCTTGGGTTTTAACAACTTTAAACAGTTTTGTGTCGTCTGCAAATTTGATAACCTCACTCGTTATTCCCTTTTCCAGGTCATTTATGAATATATCAAAAAGTAGCGGACCCAGTACAGATCCCTGGGGTACTCCACTAGTCATCTTTTTCCATTAGGAAAAATGGCCATTTAGCCCTACCCTCTGCTTTCTATCTTTTAACCAGTTCCCGAGCCACAATAGTACACTGCCTCCTATCCCATGACTTTGTAGTTTTGCCAAAAGTCCCTGATGAGGGACCTTGTCAAAGGCTTTCTGAAAGTCCAGATACACTATATCAACGGACTCACCTTTGTCTACCTGTTTATTCACACCTTCAAAAAAACATATCAGATTAGTGAGACAAGATCTTCCTTGTCTAAAGCCATGTTGGCTGTCTCCCATTAGGCCATGACTATCCACATGCTATGTAATTTTGTTCTTTATGATAGTTTCTACCATTTTCCATGGTACTGATGTCAGGCTCACCGGTCTGTAATTTCCTGGATCACCCCTGGAACCCTTTTTAAAAATTGGTGTTACATTAGCGATCTTCCAATCTTCAGGTATTACAGATGATTTTAATGAAAGTTCACAGATTACTAATAGCAGGTCTGCAATCTCATATTTCAGTTATTTCAACAGTCTTGCATGTATGCCATCCGGTCCAGGTGATTTGCTACTATTCAGTTTATCAAATAGTTGTAATACATCTTCCCTGTGTAGCGATATTTCTCTCAATTCCTCTGCAGTATTACCTTTAAATACCACTTCGTTCTTGGGTAACATCCCTATATCTTCCTCAGTAAAGACCGAAGCAAAGAATTCATTCAGTCTCTCTGCTATTGCCTTGTCTCCTTTTACTGCCCCTTTTATCCCTCTGTCATCTAATGGTCCAATTGACTCTCTCACAGGCCTCTTGCTACGAATGTACTTGAAAAAGTCTTTGTTTCATGTTTTTGCTTCTGTAGCAAGTTCCTTCTCAAATTCTCGCTTTGCCTGCCTTATCAATGCTTATCAACCCTTCTGTCCTCTTTACCATTTTGGTGGCTCTTCTCTGTACCTTTTCTACTAACACTTTGTAAGATACAGCAACCAGAATTGCACACATTATTCAAGGTGCAGTCGCATCATGGAATGATACAGAGGCATAATATCCTTTGTTTTATTCTCCATTCCTTTCCTTATGATTGCTAGCACTCTATTTGCTTTCTTGGCCGCCACTGCACACTGGTCGGGCAGTTTCAACATGTCATCCATAATGACACAAATCTTTTTCCTGGGTGGTGGTTCCTAATGTGGAACCTTGCATCGTGTAACCATAGTTTGGGTTGTTCTTTCCTAGGTGCATAACTTTGCACTTGTCCACATTAAATTGCATCTGTCATTTGAATGCCCAGTCTTCCAGTTTATCAAGATCCTCTTGCAAATTTCACAATCCTCTTGGGATTTAACAACTTTGAATAATTTTGTTTCATCTGCAATTTGATTTCCTCACTCGAATTCCTATTTCCAGTTCATTTATGAATATGTTAAAAAGCAGCGGACCCAGCACAGATCTCTGGGGTACTCCACTAATCACCTTTCTCCATTGGGAAAATTGAACATTTAGCCCTACCCTCTGCTTTCTATCTTATAAGCAGTTCTTGATCCACAATAGTACACTGCCTCCTATCCCATGACTTTTTAATTTTGCCAATGGTCTCTCATGAGGGATCTTGTCAAAGGCTTTCTGAAAATCCAGATACGCTATATCAACCGACTTGCCTTCATCCATCTGATTAATCAAAGCTTCAAAAAAACATAACAGATTAGTAAGACAAGACCTTCCTTGGCTAAAGCTATGTTGGCTGTCTCCAATTAAGCCATGACTATCTACATGTTTAATAATTTTGTTCTTTATAATGGTTTCTACCATTTTTTCTGGTACTGACATCAGGCTCACCCATCTGTAGTTTCCCGGATCACCCCTGTAACCCTTTTTAAAAAATGGTGTTACATTGGCTATCCTCCATTCTTCAGGTATTACATATGATTTTAATGATAGTTCACAAATTACTAATAGTAGGTCTGCAATCTTATATTTAAGTTCCTTCAACACACTTGGATATATACCATCTTATCCAGGTGATTTGCTACTCTTCAGTTTATCAAATAGTTGCAATACTTCTTCCTGGTTTATCGACATTCGTCATTTGGCTCCTTTTTCCGTTTCCTGAAAGATGCTTTTTTGGCAAAAATAGCCTCTGATCTCTCCTTTAAACCATGCTGGCAGTTTTTTGGACTTCCTTCCACTTTTTTTAAAGTGTGGAATACAGCTGGTCTACATTTCAAATTCATGCTAACTTCCTTCCAGTAAGTCATAGCACTCATCAAGCAAGAGTACTATGTCCATGCGACTAACTCTCTTGCAACTGACCCTCTCTGTCTCTTTTCTGCACTCAATTCTCTCCTTAAAGTGACTCCTCTCCCAACACCTCCTTCACTTTCTGCCGACTTTGGATGATTATTTCCATGACAAAGTCCATAAGATTAGTCTTAAATTCTCCAGAGTCATACACCTTCCCCCTCTTTAATCCCAAATCCTTCCCTCGACTTCTGTCATCCTTTCTTCCTTTTCTAAAATCACTGAGGAGAAAAACTGCAAATCCCGTCTCCACCTCCAAACTTACTACCTGCTCCTCTGATCTCATTCAGACCCATCTACTAAGCTTTATCTCTTCTGCTGTCATCTTTTCCATTTATCATATCCCGAACCTATCGCTTTCCACTGCAACTGTTACTTCATCCTTCAAACATGCAATGGTTACACCTCTCCTCCAAAAGTCTTCACTAGACCCTACCAGTCATTCCAGTTATCGGCCTATCTCCCTCCTCCCCTTTGCTTCAGAACTATTCAAACTTACAGTTCACCACCTCTGCCCTTACTTTCTTTCATCTTAAGCCCTTCTGGATCAGGCTTTCTTCCTCTACAGTCTAAAGAAATGTCTCTTGCTAAAGTCTTCAATAATTTGTTTCTCACCAAATGTAAGGATCTTTACTCGCTCCTCATCCTTCCTGATCTTTCTGCTGCTTTTGACTCTCTTGATCGCCATCTTCCTCTTGATATCTTGTACTCACTTGGATTTAGGGGCTCTGTTCTGTCCTGATTTTCTTCTTATGTCTCCCATTGCACTTTTAGTGTATGTTCTGGTGGATTCTCCTCTACTGCCATCTTGCTTTTAGTTGGTATACCTCAGAGCTCTGTCTTAGGACCTCTCTTTTTCTCTCTCTATACTCAGTTCCTTGGTGCATTTATCTCCTCCTATGGTTTTCAGTATATGCTGATGACTCTCATATCTACCTCTCTGTCCCTGAAATCCCTCCAGGAATCCAGGCTTGTATCTCTGCCTGCTTCTCTGACATTACTGCCTGGATGTCTCACCACCATCTGAAATTAAACAAGGCCAAAAGTGCGCTCTTTATCTTTCTCCCTAAACCCACCTCCCTCTTCTTCCCTTCTCTATTTCTGTGGATAACACTATATTACTCCCTGTTTTCTAAGCTCTCAACCTTGGGGTCATCTTTGACACTCTCTTTCTCTGCACACATCCAACAGATAGCTAAATCCTGTCACTTCTTTCTCTATAATATCAGCAAAATTTGTGCCTTTCTTTCTGAACAGACTACTAATACCTTTATCAACTCCTTAGTCACCTCTCATCTTGACTATTGCAACCTGCTCCTTGCTGGTCTCCCTCTAAGTTATCCTTTCAATCTGTTCAAAACTCAGCTGCAGAGCTCATCTACTGCCAGTGTCACTATACTCACATAGCACCTCTTCTCAAGTCACTTCACTGGATCCCTATCCATTTTCCCATCCGGTTCAAACTTCTCTTACTGACCTATAAGTGTATTCATTTTATGGCCTCTCACTACCTTTCCTCTCTCAGTTCACCCTTCATTGGGAACTCCAATCTCTGGCAGATCCCTTTTATCGGTGCCCTTCTCTGCTACTGCCAACTCCAGACTTCGTTCATTCTATCTTGCTGTCTCATATGCCTGGAACAAGCTACCTGAGTCTGTGCAACAGACCCCTTTTCTAGCCCTATTCAAATCCAGGCTAAAAAAACACCTCTTTAAGGCTGCTTTTGGATCCTGATGCCCCTCACTCTCTTGTTCTTTACTTATGTGTATTCTACCATACTCAAAATCCCAGTTTTGTGGTGTTGTTTGTCTTGATTAGATTGTAAGCTCACATAAGCAGAGGCTGCCTCTTACATCTATATGTACAGCACTGCATAGGCCTTGTAATGCTATACAAATGATACGTTGTAGTAATACTGAAGTACATTATTTATTTACATTCTCTTATATACTGTGCTATTCTGCATCAGTGCAGTTTACATTGAACAAACTGAAACTACATTGAACAGGGCATTATAACTTGGAGATAACTACTTTACAGGGAATATGGGCTATGGAGGGTTAAGTGGCTTGCCCAAGACCACAAGGAGCACCTGTGGCACTAGAAACCCCAGTCCTTCCGGCCCAAGGTTGCTGTCCTCTAGTGGGATTTGAACCCCCGACCTTCCAGCCTGAAGTACCTTGCCCCAACCACTAGGCCACTCCTCCACATTAAGCAGTCAGTTGTGTTTTAGTGCAAAGGAAGAGGTAACTTTTAGCAAGCGGGTAGGATAATTACTGTGTGGTGATTTGCACACTAACTATGACTCACACATTGGGGTGGTGAATGGGGAGATTAAGATGAAAAATAGGCATGGTGAGCACATCGTAGTCAGTGTGGGGGTAAACACATGCACTGTAACTGTTGCAATTAGCATGGGTGCAATTACCTTCAGCTCAATAGGTGAAGTGCATCCGTGCTGATAGCACTCCACATTAGTGGCACATGTTAACTGCTGGGAACATACTATGCATGTCCCTGACAGCACAATGGCTTGACAATTAATGGATGCAATGTTTTGTGTTATTCATGTGTTAAATGCAAAACCATATCACACTTTGGTAACACTGCCCCTTGCTCTTCATACATAGGTGGCCTGTTATAAAATTACCCTCTTAGAGGTCGATTCTATATTGTGCACATTTGGGCTGTCCAAATTTCCAGAAGATGAACGGGGCCAAGTTGCATCCGATTCTGCAACCATGGGAGCTATATGTTTCCGCAGTTGTGGAATCAGGGCACTTGTACAGCCTGTCGTGAACAGCATTCTGAACGGGAAGACATACAATAGGCTGCCTGTCTGCACCGCTCAATGATCCTGCTGGTGTGTTGGTGCTGTGGTGTCCCGTCACCATGGCACCAGCATGTCCAGCAGGAGCACCCAATGCCCAACAGCACAGTAAACCCCTTTCCCCACTGCCTGACCCTCAGTGGGGTCAGCCATGACCTACATCAGGTGATAGGACATCTTCCACAGGGGTGCACTGTTGGGGGGAGGGGCAGCAGGATCCGATCTCCCCCATGCCCAGTACTTATTCCACCTTCGGGGTGTCCAGCGCAGCTCTGAGGGACATACAGAGGCCTGCCCGGAATGGCCTCTGTACATCTGGGTGATTGGCCACAACCCTGTCCCACCTTCGCTCCGCCCCACTGCCACCAACTTCTGCCCCCGTCCAGTACTCCCCACACAATAGCCCTGTATGTGCAGGAAGCAAGAAATGCTGCATATGGTCCCTGGCCTAAACAGGGGTTGGACATCCAACCCCGCTATTCAGGGGTCAGAATCGGCCCCTTAGGGAGTAATGTTATCAAGTCATTTTAGCACATATGTGGCAATACAGGCATGTTAAATGGTGCTTTATAAAATAGGGTCAAAAAGGCATCTTCTTGCTATCTAAACCTAGGTCACCTGCTATAAAATTACTCTCTATGTGTGAACTAATTTCAATTTCTATTCATATTTAATCTTGAGGTTGGTTTTAAATTTCTACTCACATATATTTCATTCAGCACTGGCTTCTCCTGGAATAATTAAACCAAGGTGAAAGTACTTCATTGGATGGGATCAGTTATTCCAGGACTGAAGAAACACAAACAGCAATGAGCCTGGGGAGAATCCACACATAAAACTGGAATAAAATTCTTTAAAAATGATATGAATCTGAACCTCATGAATCAGTTTGGATTATTTTCCCAGTGGCCAAGCTGCGACACATTCAACTTGATTTTATGTTTAGACCTACAGTAGAAGCATCTAGACTAATACACTTTACTGAAAGATCAAGCCTTCCTAATATCCAGAGGTTACAGAGCATCATAACTACTCTAATTTTCATCTGCATGAGTCTTGGCATCATTACAGCAATATTGTTGTCTAAAGGTGCCCTCTGGTGTCTAAATGAAGGTGTAAGTCCCCTTTTTATAGTAATCTGATCAAGTAGCTTTATTCTGACATAATTGTCTGCTAGATGAACCATGGGAGATTGGCTTTAAAATAATTTGCATCAGGGCTATAAGTTAGTAAAGCATTGCAGTAGAATCAAAAATATTCTTAGCTCTGTAAGATCATTTCTTAAATTAAAATAAATTTAGCATTTATTTGTCAGCTTTTTCTTCTATTATAGACAGTAAGAGGCTTTTTTGTTTTTTACTTAAGTGTGGTAAGCTTTTGCACTTCCTGTACATTGTATGCAAACACGGTAAGTGCAAAGCCTGTACACCAATGGTCAAGGGCATGGGCAGCATCTGCTCTGCACTTAGTGCACAAGCCAGTCACTTACCACACGAGTCCACATTCCTTGCCTTGGCAGGTAATGCGGGTGCACATTCACTACCTGCCACGGCATGGAATGCAAGCCCTGGTGCAAAAGAAGATTGAAAACATTCTGTGCCACCATGGCAGTGCATGCCAACCACCCACTCCAGCACAGACTTCCTCCATGATCATACCCCCGGCCCTGTTCAGCACAAATCCCTCCTGACAGAAGCACCCCTCCCCTGGATCAGCATTCCCCTGACTGAAGTCTTCCGATTAGGATCTCCCCTAGTCAGATGCCCCTTCTGGATTAGAACCCCCCTCTCCCCCCATAGAAGCTGCTTCCATCGGCATGCCTCCCCTCCAGACTGAACCATAAAACCAGAAGCACCCCCCCCCCCCCCCAGACAGTAGCCTCCAACAATCTAACCTGATCCTTCCCTCACCTTCTTTCCTCCCGGAATTTATCTAGTAGGCTGGGACAGGAGACAACCATTAGCCACTGTTTTGAATCCCGGTGGCTCTAGTCCAGGAGAAGAGGGAGAACACTCCTGCCCCAGCTCAGTAGACATCAGAGGAACTCCCATATGAATACCAGGATGGGGGGGAGGTTTGACGGGTGGGAGTAGAGTCAGGGAAGGTTGTTATGGGAGATATTTTCCATAGGGATGATTCTGTTGTGGGGGGGGGGGGGGATTCCAGTTCTGAGGGAAGCTTAGGTAGGGGAATGCTGATTGTAGGGGGTTTCCATCAGGGGAGAATGCTATTGGGGGTGACTTCTGTCAGAGAGTTCAGTCTCAGGAAGTAGGTAATTATTGTGGTCTTATTGGGGCAGAGTTCTGTGCTGGGGCAGGGGTCTGTGTCTGGGGGGGAGCTCTGGGTGCACCATCATGGCCAGTGGTAGCTGCCACGCTACCAGACTATTCCTGAGGTGGCAATAAGTGCAGCCGTGCTATCAGCAGTCCTGACAACAAGAGTGCAGTAATGTCCTGCGTGCTAGTAGTCATTGGCATCCAGGCCCGATTTCCACTAGAACTCACACCCATCACACCCCACAATGCAGCATGCAGTTAGCCTATGCTGTCATGCAAGTGCAATAGCAGTTACTACAGTCATGCACTTAGCGCACTTTAGTAAAAGGGCCCTTGTGTGCTTCTTCAGTTAAAAGTCCATGCTTTGCAAACACTGGTATTCAGATTGTGTAAGTTTCTTCTTATTGTTGACATTTCCCCCCCAAAAAAAATTAGGGCATGCACACATTAGAAATTGTCAGAACGGTATGCACACGCCATGCAAGTAGAACTTGAAATAATAAAGAGTAGGCATACTTAAATGGTGAATTGAAAAAAAATGCATTCTTTGTACTCAACTGTTATTACAAATAAGCCTTGATGTTTTCCTTCATTCATCTTCTTACACTATAGAAATATTCTACGCAGACCTGTCTCAAAAATGATATTGAAGTGATGGAAGTTTGCATTACTGTATTTAAAGGCTAGTACTTTATGGCTATTGCCATAAAGCTATAACCAACCTGAATAAGATGCTGGGAAAGGTTAAAGGGCATTGCCTTTAACCTTTCCCACCAATTGCGGCTTCACAGGAACAGCCGCCAGCGTGAAGGAAAAGGCTCTTCACGCTGGCAGCTGTTCAGAGGGAGCCGGGGCCTCGCGTGGGCTTCCCCGGCTCCCTCTGAAGCCCTCCGGGTTGGGAGAAAAGTCGTTTTTTTTGCTCTGGCCGCTCCCGATATTGCGGCAAGAGCAAAAAAAACGGCTTTTCAAGGGCCGGTTTTGCCTCTGCGCCGGCAGCCGGCCTGGTCATGGAAAAACCGGCCAGGCCGGCTGAAAACCGGCCAGTTGGCAACCCTAGTTGGCAGCACAGGAGAAGATTTATCCAGTGTAAAACCTGTAACATAAATACTGTTGAGCTTTCGCACCAGTCAGCACATACACAAAGGAGTAGGACTGTGAAAGTGCAAACTTCTCTTGCTGTAGCTCACTCATATGAAGGTTAGTCAGCACGATCAGTTGAATAAGCACAATTAATGTTTTTTTTTAAGTTCTGTAGTGACAGACAAGTGGAGGCAGGTCAGGAATACTGCCAAGAGTGTCTAGCCAAAAACATGCACATTAGCAGCCCACATGTGATGTTTGTTTGACCCAGATCAGAATGCATTTAACAAGTACAGTATCCTACATGAGAGAGGAAACTGTCCTGTTCAAAGATAAAGATGCCCACCACAAATAGGATCAGTTAAAGGGACCTTAACATGTGCCATTTTCTTTATCATGAATTTGTAATCGCTGATCAAAAATGACTCAAAACTGGAGAGATCCTACTAGGTTTTACTAGGCAAAATTCTGTTGAAATACAAAATCGTACAGATATGTACAGGATTAAAATAATAAGTTTATTTTTGATTAATCTTGTTTTTTTTTGTTTTTTGCAATTTTAGGAGTTTTTCAGTTCTTTTCACACATGTGTTTTAATTAACAAAAGTTTTAAGGAACATTAGAACTTTTTAAGGCAAACTATTTGACTTCCATGTGCATTAATTTAATTTAGTGTGCACAAAATTTTTAAGGAGCACTAACAAACCAAATATCTGCTAATGGTTGTATGTCCCTACAATATTCACAGGGCATCACTGATTTAAACGCAACCCTCAACCTCAAGGTAGTGAAGTGACTGATGCATTAGAAGTGTGTTAAATTTAACGTTCCTGATCATATAAATTCAGAGGCACAGCACATACAGCTTATGTCTTAAATCAGAGAAACCTTCTCCTAGATAGGCTCTACCTAGGAGCCTACCTAGGACCCTACCTTGACCATTATGAATTATAATACATTTTTCTGGTTTCTTATAAAGCCACTCTAGTTCTACTTATATAATAAATTAAGATGAATCTGCCACTTTTAAATAGCACATTTTTATAGCACAAGCCTCAAGGTAAGCAGAAAGATGTACAGTAAAAGCGAAATATTCACATTACAGAAGTTAACTTTAAAGTATAGAAGACAGAGTTTGAGGTTTGCATAACAAGAGGGTCTAAGAAAAAAATTATCACTCACCTAAAACATAGTAGCTAAACTTTTAGATGACCAAGCAGAGAGGAATGCATCAGTTTATTGAGCTATTATGTTATGAGCAAATTACTGTATGATGAATTCTGATTGAAAGAACATAATCACTTCAATCTGTCATCACATGCATATTCGTCTTTAAATGTTTCAAGATAGGCAACATTTCTCTTGAACACTTGTTAATCATGAAGTAAACTTCATCGATTTTCATCCTTTGCAACAAACACTTTCAAATTGTTATTTGACCGTGTTCTCATCAATATAACATACAACTCATGTTTCTAAAAAAAAAAAAAAAAAAGTACCCCTATATAATCCAGCCTGTCCTGATGAATGAGAAAGGGTTGGTACATACAAATGAACATACAGTACATAGGACTACATCTCAATGTATGCAATGAGATAAAGCCAGGTCAGACCCAACCTATCCCTCTTGACATATAGCTATATGGTCACCTTCTCTATGTGATGGGTCTGAATTAATTCTTGTGGTGAGATCTTTTACTGTCCCCCTTTGCAGGCAATATATGTGATCCTTTTGAGCATTATAGAGAGAAAAATAACAAAGAGATAGAAGCTATTTTTTATTGTAAGTAGAATGTAAAGAAATATTAAAAAGTGGTTGAAAAAGGAAAGTGAGAACAGAGCAACATATTATGCTTCTGGTAATATATTGAGAATATTTTTAAGCCATCACTTTAGTCCTTATTTTACCATTGGAATATATTGTCATTTGATTGTTGTCTGTCCTGGTGACTGAACATAGTCTTAGGGTGGAGTTGTGGGGTAGCAGGCCTAAGAAGATCCTGTTAAATTTCTTAATTTCATGTTTAGCTCTAAAGAGACTGACATAGTAGTGTGCGCCAAATTTCATCAACTATTTCCAATGTTTGGCAAGCTATTTCTTTCTATTGGGAGCTATAGTTAAGCGAGTTCAGGAGAAAAATAGTGCAAAGCTTAGTTGCAAAATTTTTGACAAATTCAATTACATGTCATTGAGATGTAGTCAATTTTTATGAAAAAGACAAAGAACCCAGGAAGAGGCGAAGGGGAGGTCTAAGGAGGTGGATGGATTTTTATGGGGAGTTGCATGCTCTTCATTTGCCGAAGCTTCCCCTCCATGATAGTCACTTGCTCCTCCTAATGCTCCTCTGCGGCAGCCACTGTGCCATCTTGGTTGGACCTCAGTGAAGAAGCAGTGGGTGATGAAGTGGCAGCAGAGGGCAGCTAGTTGCCATTAGGAGAATGGGACTACCAAATGTACATCTACTTCCTGAACTCCGTTTTTCTCTCCTGGCGGCAAACTAGATGGAGGCCCTAGAGAAACTGGGGAAGAAAAGGCAACTAAACTGGATCTGAAGGAGAGGAGACCTGCTGACTTCTGCCTCTGCAAGAGATCTGCAATTTCTGCTGCTGCTGCTGCTGCTTCTTTTCCACTTACAAAGGGGAAGGTACTGGACCCTGCTCTGCTGCTGCCTTTCCTTGGCCTGTGAAAGGTGTAGAGAAAAAAAAGGTCATTGAATGCAGATGCCAGAAACTTTGTTGTATAAGGCTTCTGCTTTAGGGATGAGTGTATTCTTAAGGACAGGAGTCAGGTTGTCCACAGAAGTAGATTAAAGTAAAACAGATGGCAAGTTAAGGAGTGGGTTGTTATATAGAGAGAACTGAAAAGACATGGCTGTGGGTGAGAAGGCAAAGGTACAAAGGTGTATAAAAGAAAGGGATGGTCATGAAAGGCCACTATGATGTGAAAGGGCATGTTTTGGAAGCTAATCCTGATCTCTTCATGACAGTAGAAAATGTGAAATATTGTGGAAATGTGGCTTTGAAGCATGGCATATGTAGTCCATTGAGAGATAAGGAAGAGTGGAATTGTGGTCATTAGCCTTGGTGGTGGGTAGAGGAGTTAGAATATATATAAGGTAAGCTTTAATTGTGTTGGAAACCTTATGCTTAGTGTCTTGAGATTAACTACCAAGGAAGCATGATCCTTATAAACTGAGTTGCTGCTTTAGAATAGACATTCCAAAGAATGTGAGTTATTCATGTTGGTGCCCTGTGGATAAGAACGTAAGAGATGCCATCCAGGTCAGACCAAGGGTCCATCAATCCCAGTATCCTGTTTCCAACAATGGCCATCCAGGTCCCAAGTACCTGTCAGGTTCCCAAAAGTATACACATTCCAAGATGCTTGTCCCAGGGGTAAGCAGTGGATTTCTCTAGTCCTCTTTAATAATGGTTTATGGACTTTTCCTCCAGAAACTCATCCAAACCTGTTTTCAAACCAGCTACACTAAAAGCTTTTACTACATCCTCCCATAATGAATTCTTCTGCCACCTCCAGCTGACAAATTTAGCAATGCAACCCCAGGTAATAGGCCTGCTTCTTTAGACCTTCAATTTATAGGGTGAGTGAGAGAAAGAGATAATTTTGAGTGAAACAAGATTCCTTAGGCCAATATCCCATCTAGCATGCACATCCTAGACTTCTGTGAGTATAGCATGATAAGGCTTCCCTTTTTAATATGTGGCTGTTGTGTATTTTTACCTATTTTTCAGTGATTTGCTTGGACATGTCAAGCAAAATGATCTACCTGGGGAACCCTATCTAGCCCCTTATTACTATTTTCCTGCAATTAGTAACATTTTCAGATACTTCAGAACACTGCTAGCTGCACCTCTAGCCTCTCCAGGCACCGATGTTCTCATACTGACCATTGCCAAGGCACTACCAAAGTGGCAATGGCAAAGTGTGTCCATCTGTCATCTGTCAGCCTATACAAGAAATAGGTTTCAGCTAGTTCTTACAAGATCTGCATCCAAGCCCACATTGCATAACTGTTTCCTTCTTTTTACATTCCATGTCCCCACAGCTCTATGGTCATGCTGTGCCTCTAGTATACCTTTTCATCAGCTCATAGTTAAGAACACAAGATTTGCCATACTGGGTCAGAACAATAGTCCATCAAACCTAGTATCCTGTTTCAAACAGTGGCCAATACAGGTCATAAGTACCTGGCAGAATCCTAAAAAGAAGATAAATTCCATGCTGCTTATCTCGGGAATA
Organism: Ichthyophis bannanicus; assembly: GCA_033557465.1. Classification (NCBI taxonomy): domain Eukaryota; kingdom Metazoa; phylum Chordata; class Amphibia; order Gymnophiona; family Ichthyophiidae; genus Ichthyophis; species Ichthyophis bannanicus. The sequence goes on from CM066031.1 coordinate 1,298,333,123, forward strand.
AACAGTGGATTTCCCCTAGTCCACTTTAATCATGGATTATGGATTCTTCCTCTAGGAACATGCCCAAACCTTTTTTAAATCCAGCTACACTAATAGTTTTGTAAAGGGTCTACTTCTCGTTGGTCACTCCAGGCCAGGGAAATCCCGAACCCTCATCTGCGGTGTGCTTCTCCGGCTGGCTGGAATCCAGGGGAATAAAACTCACAGACCACACAGTAGGAAAGTATGCAAGTTTATTCCAAAGGGTGGAGGGATTGTCCGTATTTTATACATCATCAGAAACATATTCATACGTCATCCACCCATCTTCTGGGGGCCCACTATAGTTTATCAGTAACTATGCAAATACAAGTCATCCTTGAGTAGAACAATCAGTTTAGCTTACACAGCACATTCCTTTTTCCATACCCACACCAGAATGTACAAAGGGCACACACATAGGATTCTGATTTCTATAGGATTCTAATTTCTCTTGTGCAGGCCTCCTGTATATGCACTTAAACTAAGCATTATTATTACAAAGGGCACATATATAGGATTCTGATTTCCCTAACAAGTTTTTATTACATCCTCTGGCTTCCTTCTTCTGAAGGATACTCTCAGCTACAGTGCTTCTGAAGGCAGACTCATGCATGGGCCATTGCCTTCTGGTCCCTCTTCATTCCATGCAGGGGGGGAGAGCTACTCCTACTGGCGCACCATCAGTTCAGCCTGCAAGAGGGTACCCTCCTCCCCAAAATTAAGCTTGTGAACCCTAGGAGGGCTCACAATAATGTAAGTGTCCCTCTGCCTTCATTATCAGAATGCATGTATGTGCACACTGGACATGCATTGCACTTGGCAGTAATTGTATATTTCGGGCGGCACGGAAAAGTAGATTTTATAAACTATGGAGCCCTTTTCTCACAGTGTATAAAATACAGGGTCACATTTACAGTAGGAAGGCCTTTTTTCAGATGCACATAGTTACCTACCCAACATGTATTTATTTATTTTTATTTATTTACATTTCTTTTATACCGCTCTATTCGACATCAGTGCGGTTTACATAAAACATAATGTATACAGTTATTCTCCACATGCCAACCCTTGTTACTAAACAATAACTTAATGAAAAAGAGATCAATTTATGCTGTTGGTAATGAAAAACATTATCCTTTATAGAAAAAGCATCCTATTTTCTATCTGTAATGGTGTATTTCACACTGTTGTCTCAAAACAGATTGCCAACCTTTCCAACTCATTAACAAATCTGTCAATAAAATGATGTTACAACTACGCCTGCAATACAGAATCTGTGCCTACAGTGACATAGACAACGGCATGGAGAGGGCAACTATTTACCTGTTGTGGTTATTAATATTGCTCAGAAAACCAGAAATGTTCTGGGTACACTCTAAAGCCCAACCTTGTTCTGTTTCAGATTTGTAGGCAGTCTTTACTTAAGAAGGCTTAACAGACAGTAGAGGACCAAAGCAGCACTGACAACACTGCAGGTCGCTGCTGGGTGAAGTGTCATGCTGAGTTCAGAGCCCACAGCTGTCACTCAAGCCATCATTAGTGGTAAAATGAAGGTGATAAAGCTTGTTGTGTTGTCATCAGAGATAGTATAAGAAGGCTGGCTGCAAACCAAATTATCTAGCTGAAGCAGTGTGAATCAAAATGACATGTAATCTGAATGTTAATGAAATTTCTCTTTTGCTGTAGGTTCAGATTAGATAGAGACTTGTCATCTGGGAGACATTCTTTTACTTTTGGGTTTTTTTTCAGTCAGATATTTCTAAAATTCATATAAAATATGACAGCAAATGCAAGTGAGACAGGCATCTGCAAATTCCCTTAGCTGTGTCTGGCAACCATGAATCTGTACAAAATCAACCAATGAGCTGAAATTTAAGATGTGTACAATGTCTTCCAATAATTGTCACTAATAGTCAAAAAGAGAGAATGATTTGATGTAATTGTAGGCCATTGAAGCATTACTCTGGTTTTTATGCATATCAGTAAGTTATAATTGAAATTTTATTATGCAATCTCTTTATTGAAATGCTGCACATTTTCAAAATGAGGCAATGATGAAAATTGTAACATTCTTATCGGGATAAAATAACTACAACACTCATGGATAAAGTAGTATGACTGTCTCTTGAACTGTATGAGACAAAAGTTCAGTCAATAAAATAACAAGTTAAATGCAATTGAAGGGTGATTTCATAAGAGGAAGCCAAAAAGAAAATTCTAATAGTGCCTCTTTTATGCCTATTTGATGAAGGCTCAACTAACACATAAAAAAAAACCAGGCTAATACTTTGTTTTTAAACAAAATAAATCTTCAAAGGAGAGACAACAACATGGCATGAGTTACTTTTAAAGATAATCTTCAAACCGTAATTATGTTTATGTTTATTAACTTGATATACCGCTAAACGAAAAACATCAGAGCGGTTTACATAATACAAAATAAAGAAAACCATAAGGTAAGGGAAGAAGAAAGGAAATTACAATAGTGGATAGGAAAGCATACCTAACAGATTCATACAACAGGACAATGAGGAGGAGAGAGAGAGAGGGGACAAGGGAAGGTAAGGTCACATAGAGGGATCAGGAAGGTCAAAGGCAAGGGCAAAGAGATAGGTTTTGAGGCTGTTCTTGAAGGTAGAGTGTTCCTGCTCAAGCTGGATAGAAAAGGGCAGGGAGTTCCACAGAGCGGGGTCGAGGAAGAAGAATGCAGAGGAGCGAGTAGATTGGAGGTGAGCACAAGCGGGTGAGGGGAGACGTAAGCGGTTGAGATGGAGGGATCGCAGAGAGCGAGCTGGGGTATGCAAGTGAACGAGGTCAGCCAGATACTGGGGGGAGTGGGTGTGAAGGACACGGTGGAGGAGTACCAAGATTTTGAAATGAATGCGGAATTTGATGGGAAGCCAGTGAAGATGGATGAGAAGAAGTGTAATATGATCACGTGTGGAGGAGTGAAAAATAAGTCGAGCAGCGGTATTTTGGATACGTTGGAGATGGTGAAGTTGCACGATAGGGAGACCAGCTAGAACCGAGTTACAGAAGTCGATTGCCACACCTCTAGCTTTATCATCTGTCTTCTTGAAACCTTTTTAATATAATCATGTGTACGAGGTGTGATAAAAAAGTATCGAGACTTGTACAATAACACAAGAAGTATAACACTGACCATTGTTGCCCAGTCTCCTTCAAAGTAGTCCCTTTCCGATAAAACACACTTCCTCCAGCATTCCTGCCACTGCTGGAAACAATTTTGAAATGCCTCTTTCGTTATGCTGTGAAGCTGCTGTGTCGAATTTTGCTTAATGGTCTCCACGTCATTGAATCTCCTTCCTTTCAATGGTAATTTCAGTTTTGGAAACAAGAAAGAGTGACAGGGTGAGAGGTCAGGTGAGTACAAAGGCTGATGGACTTGTTTGATTTTGTATTTGGCCAAGAACTGCTGGACAAGATGTGATGTGTGTGTTGGGACGTCATCGTGATGAAGCAACCATTCACCATTCCTGCGCAACTCTGACCTATTAAGATGAACTGCATCACTCAGCTGAGTCAGAACTTGGACGTAGTATTCCTTATTGATGGTTTGGCCTTTTAGAGCATACTCATAATGAACAATACCCCGGTAATCAAAGAAAATGGTGAGTATGACCTTGACATGGCTCCTCACCCCATGGGCTTTCTTGAGTCTGGAGAGTGGAGTCTTTCATTGTGAGGACTGAGCCTTATTTTCTAGGTCATAACTGTAAACTCATGATTCAACACCAGTAATAATCTTTTTGATGAAATCTGAGTCATTTTCAACTCATTCCAATGACTCCCTGACTGCAGTCAATCTTCTTTTTGGTCAGTGGACAAGAGCTCCGGCACAAATTTTGCAGACACACATCTCATCCCCAAATCAACCGTAAAAATGGACTATACTGATCCAAAACTGATGTCCATGTCCCCAGCAAGCTCCCTGATAGTCAATCGATGATTTGAGCATATTGAGGCATGCACTGTTTCTGCTTGTGGATGGCTTTCCAGAACATCCGTCACTGTCAATACTTTGGTGGACCTCTTGGAAACATTTGTACCAGTCATAAACTTGAGCATGACTCATATATTCATTGTCATACACTTGCTCTAACTTGTCATAAGTCTCTGCACGAATCTCCAAGTTTCTGACAGAATTTAATGCAAATTCACTGTTCAATTTTTTCATTCATCGTAAATCTGCTGAACTGCTTTTACACGATACCAAACATCATGTGATTAAAAATAGTACAGGTATGCTGCAGCCACTCTACACTCTGCACATGCAGAGCACATAAATAGGTCACTGCATGCTTAACAGCATCATGGTGAGAAATATTGCTATATAGCTACACAAGTCTTGATACTTTCTGATCACACCTCATATTTATAGTGTTCTAGGCTCCTATGATCAGGACCAGTGTAAGGACTCCAGGTACCTAGATGGACCCACCATCCTGCCACCCCCATTGCTACCACTGCCACCCCTCTCCAGGGCCTTCAAAGGCAGCAATGGACTCCAAACCATGATGCAGCGCTCAACTGCACATGCTGGTGGCTACATCACGGTTTCCTTTCTTTTGAATCTTCCACTTCTGCCATCCTCTGGGGCAGACTTCTAGTTTGCATAATGGGGACACCGGTGACTCTAGTCAACATCTATGCTCCTGTGTAAGAATTAAGTAGCTTTTTGTCAAAAAAATGTTTTCTAGTTCAAAACAAAAGCACAGGGCATAACAATGATGAGAGGAGTTTTTAATACTGTGATGTCTATCCAGGATAAATCTTTTAAGATTATTTCCTTACCTAAAACCAGGGCCAATGCAACCATCAGGCAAGACTAGATGGCTACTTAAGGCAGCAGCTTCTGGGAGGCAGCAAAGAGCAGCAATGTTCAAAGTAAAACAATAGATTCTGATAGTCACACAAACTCTACAGAGCCATCAGGACATTCTTTCACCTGCAGGAAGAGCATGCACGCACATACAAAGTAATGCTTAACATTTAAAAGTATGATGTCCAGTTATGCATTTTTAAAGGATTGTTGCTGGAAAGGTGGTGTGCAGATGATCGTGATAGTCGAGTTTAATTATCAAAATCTCAGGGTGAGGGAGGCATAAGGCTTAAGATTTGTCTAGGGTGTCCACTTTCTTGCCCTGGACCTGGGCAAACAAACAAGCTGTTAAGGAGCCATTTAAAAGGTATCAGATTATTTGTTGTACGGCACTTGTATATGAGTGAAAAACCGGGATTAACTTCAAAATGAACCTCTTCCAGAACAGACTCCATTGGGCTATGACAGTCATCATCATAAACACTAACCAGATGTTGTCTTGACAACTATCTGGTATGCTGATGTTCTATCTGGTTCAGCTTTACAGGAATGTTAAACTATATTTATTTATTTATGTATTTATTTTATTTTATTTAACACTTTTCTGAATAGTCAAAGCGGTTCACATAGAACAATAGTGAACTCAAAAAAATTTGATTTTACAATGACCTAGAAGATGTATAATCAACTTGGATAACATAAATTGAGGTATAACAAAAAGAATTAGTATTAGTGTACAGTGGGGGTACAACAGACAAGAATTACTAGCAGAGGATTGAACGAGGCATTGATTATAAATGCCATTGTGCAGTTTATAAACTAGTCATTGGTGTTGGATGCAAATAGGTTCATTACATCCGGGACGTACATCCCCTCTGTATGGTTTGACTGCACATACAGAGGAGGTCACGATTCTGATCCTGCGGGGCTATCAGAATCGCGATCACCCATGTACGTGCAGGCTGGGACTGCAATTCAGCCCAACCTCCACATACACAAGCCCGACTAACTCAGTCAGGGCTTTTAAATTGAGCCCCGGTGCCATGGCATCTTGTTGCCATAGCACCGTGGCTCCATTTAAAAGCTGTGATGCCAGCCGCCGTAAAAAACAGCATATTCCCTGTAGCCTGACCCCTGATCTGGCCTCCTAAGAAAAGGGTCAGGCTGCAGGGAATGTCCTCTGGCCCCCCCTGTCCCATCCGTGCCCTAGGCAAAAAAAAAAAATAAAATGTCCAGAGAAGTTATTCCACCTCGGAGGTGGAATAACTGCCCCACACAACCAAGGGGGTGGATGTCCCATTGGGACGTCCATCCCTGCTATTTGTGGCACAGAATAACCCCCAAAGTGTTTGAGGAATAAGTGTGCTTGAATCTTTTTCTAAAGTCCTGTAGCATTTCTGCGGTTCGTAGGGGTTCAGGTAGGGAGTTCCGGATGGAGGGAGCGAAAAGGGTGAAAGCTCTGTTGCATGTCTGTTGGTTACATCTTGTTTTGAGTGAATGGAACAATGTAGGTTTAGATTGCAGGATCTTCTTGGATCTCAATTCAGGGACTCTTTATTAAAGATTTAAGACAGTTGGCTGATAGAATTTGCAATATTTTGAAGATTGTTATGATGACTGTATTTTATTCTCAAAGTTATTTGTAGCCAGTGTAAGTTCTTGAGTATGGGAGTAAAGTGCTCGTATCTTGATGCTCCTGTTATAATTCTGATGGCCATGTTTTGAGCCATTTGCAGAGGTTATAGAAGGGGTTTTGGGAGGCCTTGGTAGAGAATATTGCAGAAGTCTAGGTGGGGTGTTATGATGGCTTGGAATACGGATCTGAAGTCACTGGAGTCAAGGAGTGGGTGGAGATTTTGGAGGAGTCTCATCTTATGGTAAGCTGTATTTGCTGTTTTTTTTATGTGTGATAGCATGTTTGGATTCTGGTCTATTTATTTATTTATTTTTCTTATATACCGCGCTATTAAGATCAGTGTGGTTTATATTATAACTGAACAATGCAACAATTCTATCATGATGCCCAAGTATTTGACCTCCGATTTAATGGTTAGTGTGAATGGGCACGATTTGCGGGTGCTGATTTTGACTTGCTGTTGGCAGTCTGTAAGATAAGATTTAAATCACTCATGTTATGGAGGCTGATTTCCTGTAATCCTGCGATCTGTGTATGGTGGTGTATGAAGCTGAAAGTGGGGGAGATGTCTAAGAATATCATTATGAATCCTTTTCTTGGTTTTGCAGTCCCTCTAATTATGATGTCAACTAATGTTGTGAGTAACATCTGAATGCCATGGAAACTGTATTGTTGGTGATCTAGGGATGCATGAGAATTTATATGCTCATGAATTTGATGTTGCACCATTTTTTTTACTATCTTGGCTATGAATGGGATGCTTCTGATAGGTCTGTATGAGCTGGGTGTTGTTGGGTCAAGTGACAGGTTTTTTAGTATTAGTCAAATCGATGTATTCTTGAGAGCAAAGGGCATGTAGCTTTGAGGGAGTGAGGCATAGAAAATGTTTTGTATTATTGGGGATAATTCAGCTCTAGAGTTTTTTTTTTTATTCTTTTAAAATTACATAACAAAGGAACAAAACCATACGTCGCAACACTCTACAATGCATGACCACATTAAACAAGTCCACATCAAGAAGGTGCTAAATAATAACAAAGGAATACATCTGAACTGACTATTGGTAATTACCAAATTATAAGCTCCTTTAACAAAGCCATGAGAACAGGCAATGACTTAAACAAACAATATTAAGCCTTGCTTTTCAAAAATTCTAACAATTGATCCACCTCAAAAAAATATACCGTTTTCCCTGAAACACAATATGACATTTACATGGAAATTTTAAATAAAACAAAACCCCAAGAGCTAAAACACGAGGGCAGACCTCCAAAAAGGCCTTACGACGCCCTTGTGTAACCTTTGAGACATCTGGAAACACCTGAATAGGTTGACCACAAACTTTCTCAGCTTTTTTTTTAAAATATGCACGTAAAATTCTTTCTTTGTCTGCTTCTGATATAAAGGTAACCAATAAAGTAGCTCTTGTTGATATTTCATCACTAGTAGATTCCAAAAATCCCAAAATATCTAAAGTAGAGGAAACTAAATGATCAAATTGGACACCCGACTCCCCCTCCCTCTCTACGTTAACTAATTTCCCCACAGGAACATAATAAATTTTTGATAGACCGAGAGTTAACATCATTAAACAATGATACTTCTTTAAGGTACTTATGAAAAAGTATTACAGGAGAAAGATAATGAGTTCGTGGGAAATTTAAAAACTGCAAATTTTTAGACTGCAAAGAGTTCTCCAGCATCTCGTCTTGTCGATGAAGAGCAAAGGAATCTAAAGACTGTTTTGCCAATAGCCCCTGAATAGAGGAACTCTGAGACTCCTGCACAACAAATGATCTTTCCAAAGATAAAAGTATAGATTCATGATTTGACAATTTAACCAGAGTTTCCTTGGAGAAATCGGAAATCTTCTGTAGAGAGACATTAAGGGCCGCCTCCATACGTGTTACAACAGCCCAGATATCCCGGAGAGAAATATCAGGCGGTGGGGCCCGAGAATCTCCAACAGCAGAAAATGTAATCACTGATGGCAGAGGCGGAGGGAGAGTCGGGGTAGGTGAGTCAATCTTCAAAAAAGAAACAGGGAGCAGGGCTCCTTCAGTCCCGGACCACTCCCCAAAATCCAATGGAACGACCTCACCAAGACTAAATTCAGACTCATGGCTGGGCGGAGCTAAACCCCGATTATTAGGAGAACATATGGAAGAAGAGGTACTCACAGTAGATAGATCTTCAGCTCCAGGGTTAGGCATCTGAGCAGAGGCAAGAGACTCACCCACACGTACATGGGCGTCCATTGGACCAACTACTTTTACTGCCTTCATCTGAGCCACCGGCGGATATCTCTTCTTACGTTTCCCCATCACAAGCTCACAATGCTTGCACCAACGTGCACCAAAGGGGCACCCAAGGGGCGGAGCCTTCCCCTTTGGTCACGCCCCTTCGGTGCACGCACCCACGGGCACGTGCACATGACCGCGTCCCGCGGTGGGGCAGCTGTTTAAATAGCCCTCCAAACCATGCACCAATTAGCACAGATGCAGGGACCAGGAGCCAATCCAAATGAGTTCAGGCACAGAAGAGAGGAAAATCAAGCACCTCGGCGTCCCGCGGTGGGGCAGCAGTTTAAATAGCCCTCCAAACCATGCACCAATTAGCGCAGACGCAGGGACCAGGAGCCAATCCAAATGAGTTCAGGCACAGAAGAAAGGAAAATCAAGCACCTCCAGCTCTAGAGATTTTGATCCATGACCCTAGACATGGGTCCAGTCGAGAGGTAGTAGTGTTGATGCTTGAAATGATGCTGTCAAGTTCCTCTGTTGTAATCATTTTGAATGAACTCCATCTGAGAGTATGATTTAAGGTAATAGATGGGTTGGGTTAGTAGTGTTGTTTGTGTGGAATGTATTGAATTTGACCTTAAGATGATTTGTCATAACTTGAGGGTTAAGGCAAGAATTGTTTCCGAGGTTGATTTCTTGCGTGGGATCTTTAGTTACTGAGTTAGCTATATGGAAAAGTTCTCTAGGGCAGTTAAGGGAGTTTCAATAGAATGTTTGTCTGGTATTCCCTTCGTCATTTGTTTAAAAGTAAACTTTATTTATTTATTTTTTTTTAACAGGTTTTATATACCGCTTTATCATTTCAATCATATATACTCCTTTTGTTTCCTTGAGGGTGGTGCCCTTTGTTTGTATCAGCCCAAGGCACCCACATGTTGACCCAAACATCAATGATTGCTATTTTTATTTATTTATCTATTTATTTATTAGTATTTAGCTTGGTTTGATTCTTTTTAACATTTTTATAAGTGGTATTGCAGAACAGCTGTCAGATAAAGTTTGCATCTTTGCAGATGATATCAAAATCTGCAGTAGGGTAGACACCCAGGAAGGTGTAGATAACACGAGGAGGGTTTTAGCAAAGCTTGAAGAATGGTTGAGAATTTGGCAGCTGAAATTTAATGCTAAAAAATGCAGGTACATGCTGCTACAGTATAGGGGGTGAATTAATTTTGTCCATGAAAGAAGTGTGGGACCTGGAAGTGATTGTTTCTGATGATCTTAAGATGGCTAAACAGGTAGAAAATGTGATGCTTGATTGAACAGGAAGAGGAATGGCTGGCAGGAAGAAGAAGATAGTGGTGTTATATAAGTCTTTGGTAAGACCTCATTTGGAGTACTGTGTGAATTTTGAAGACCAAACCTTCCAAAGAATATAAGCAGAATGGAGTTGGTGCAGAGGTTGGCAATCAAAATTCTACTACTACTACTACTAATACTACTAATACTACAACTACTACTACAAGGTATCATTTGTATAGCATTACAAGGCCTATGCAGTGCTGTACATATAGATGTACAAGTAAGAAGCAGTCCTTGCTTAATTGAACTTACAATCTAATCAAGATGAACAACATCACAAAACTGGGAACTAGAGTATGGTAAGATACACATAAGTAGTGAATGAGAGAGTGAGGGGCATCAGGATCCAAAAACAGCCTCAAAGAAGTTGGGTTTCAGCCTGCATTTGAAAAGGGCTAGAGAAGGAGCCCGACGCCCTGACTCCTGAGGTTTGTTCCAGGCATATGGAGCAGCAAGGTGGAATGGATGAAGTCTGGAGTTGGCAATGGCAGAGAAAGACACAGATAAAAGGTATCTGCCAGAGGAGCGGAGTTCCCGAGGAGGGGTGTAGAACGAGATAAGAGATGAAAGGTAGTGAGGAGCCAGTAGGAAAAGTTTGAACTAGATGTGGAGATGAATAGGGTGCCAGTGAAGTAACTTGAGAGGTTACATGAGAATAGCAGCACTGGCAGAAGATAAATCGTGTAGCTGACTTTTGAACAGATTGAAGGGGAGAAAGATGACTCAGAGGGAAACCAGCAAGGAGCAGGTTACAATAGTTAAGATGGGAGGTGACTAGTGAATGAATGAAGGAAAAGGAAAGGACAGGAAGAATTTTGGCGATGTGATAGAGAAAGAAGCAACAGGTTTTAGCTATCTGTAGGATGTGGTCAAAGAAAAAGAGAGTAGAGTCAAAGCTGACCCCAAAGTTGTGAGCTGAGGAAATAGGGAGGAGTGCAGTGTTATCCACAGAAATAGAGAAGGGAGGAAGGAGGGAGGTGGATTTAGGGGGAAAGATAAGTAGTTCAGTTTTGACCATATTCAGTTTCAGACGGCAGTGAGATATCCAGGCAACAATGTCGGATAAGCAGGCAGAGATCCAGGCCTGGCTTACTGGAGAGATTTCAGGCACAGAAAGGTAGATCTGAGAGTCATCAGCATAAAGATGGTACTGAAAACCATGTGAGGAAATAAGTGCAGCAAGGGATTGAGTGTAGAGAAAGAAAAGGAGATGTCCCGAGAGAGCCCTGAGGTACACCAACTGAAAGTGGAATGGCAGTAGAGGATCCACCAGAACATACACTAAAAGTGTGATGGGAGAGATGAGAAAACCAGGACAGAACAGAGCCCCTAAATCCAGGTGAGGACAGGATATTGAGGGGAAGCTGGCGATGAAGTGTCAAAGGCAGAAGAAAGGTCAAGAAGGATGAGAATCAAGTAGAGGCCTTTAGATTGGGTGAGGAATAAGTCACTGGAGACTTTGGCAAGAGCCATTTCTGTGGAATGTAGAGAACAAAAGCCAGATTGCAGTGTGTCCAGAAGGGTTTTAGAGGAAAGAAAGTGAGCAGCGGTGAACCACTCATTCAAGTAGTTTTGAAGCAAAGGGGAGGAGAGAGTTAGGCTGATAACTGGAAGGACAGGTAGGATCTAGTGAAGACTGATTGAGGAGAGGTGTAACCACAGCATGCTTGAAGGCTACAGGAAAGGTTGCAGTGGAAAGCGATAGGTTAAGGATATGACAGATGGAAGAGATGACCATGGAAGAGACAGAGCTTAGTAGATGGGTGGGATTAGGATCAGAGGAGCAGGTAGTCAGTTTGGAGGAGGAGAGAAGATTTGCAGTTTCCTTCACTTTGAGGAGAAAGTATGGCAACAAGACAGCATGGATTGGAGGCAAGAGAGTTTGTCAGATGAACATAGTGTAACCAAGTGTAGAAAGGTAAATCAAAGTTTACCAGGTACAGGATCAGACTATCTGTGCCTGTTCCTGCAGTGACTTTGAGCACAGGGTGGCAGCAGCTTTGGGGCCTGTCAGTAGCTTTTACAGCTGCAGCTAGAAAGTTCCAAGGGGGGGTCATGGTTCCCATGGCTCTTTTGATTCTGGGTCAGTTTTGTTGCCGGCAGGGGCTGGGTCTCTGGCTACAGGGAGAATCCTGCAGACTGCAGCCAGTTTTGGCCTTGGTGGCGGGTTTTTTTGTTGTTTTTTTTTTTTTAGAGGAGGGTTGCTCTGCTGAGACAATATGAGATCTTGCCAGGTCTTGTTTTGTTGGCTCCTATTATGAGGGGAAGGAGGCTGAGCTGGGTGCAGGTGTGCTATGCTGGTCACGGTTGTGTTTTGGAGTTGACTTTGGAAGGGATCAGACCTTGTGAGGACAGGATCGGGGCAAGTGGCCAGAAGGAGGCTGCACTGGTGCTGTAAGTGCCAAAGTATGCTCTAAAATGATGCCATCTGTGGGATCACGGCCTGAATAAGGCACCAGAGATTACAAGTGCTACCAGAAAGGCTGAAGCAGCAGTGGAGCATCAAGTGAGGTGCTGGGGGAAGCACAGAGGCAAATTTGCTCTTTAGTATAATAATGTGATGAACAGCCATGAGAGCAGGGTTGGTGTAGTGCACTTGGAAAGCTGTGGGATGCTCTGGATGCCTCAATCAGGTGGTGGACAGTGGAAAAAAATATTTTAAGCACTGAGGCATCATCTTTAATAAAATAAATACATATAAATTAATTGTTCTGAACCTGGAAGTAAAGTTCTGTGAGCATGCTCAATTCTGTGAGCATGAGCAGTGCCGGCTTCTGCATGAGATGGCTCGTGCTGTCAGAGGTATCACAAAGCTGTATTGTGAGGTGAACAGTGTGGGAAGCATGACATAAAGGTTTTAACAGTGATGCCATCTGTAAAATAATTCGTGTTTCAAAAAAACTCAGGTCACTAGTAGAGTGTATAATATCCAAGAACTCCAATAGCACACACTCAAATATAACAAAAAATATGTAAATTTATAAAATTTTGTGGATCGGCTTCTATATCCATATGCTGCTGTGTTTCACACTGGTTATTCTTAGTATAGGAAGGTCTCAGTATTAACGGGCCGGTGTTAACCGTGACACAAGATCACAAACACCAGTTCTCAATGCCCTTTTCACATCAACGACCTCCTACACAGAATCCCCAAAACAATCAAAAGAAAAGCCGCAAGAAACCAACTTAGCTTGCAAACAGTTCAGCTTTGCGCGGTCTTTTCAGCCCCAACGCCTCAGTTCAAGCGCTTATGAGCATTTCGCCAGTGATGACGCTTCTTTAGGGGGACAACTAAAAACATAAACATACAGCAGTCGTTATCAAGTACATCCATCCAAAACACCTATAATTAATACAACGAATTAAAAACTAACTCACTCACCCCAACACATCAGGGTGTTGCACGCTAATAACCAGCTGTATATCTAACAGCACTACTTCAACCGGCCCACCAGCTTCACACCAACGCGCATGCACCCATTCCACTACTACTCCCTTTTTAACATGTCCTCTCCTATTATCCTCTCCTATCAAGTGGAGGAGTGGCCTAGTGGTTGGGGCAAGGTACCTCAGGCTGGAAGGTTGGGGGTTCAAATCCTACTAGAGGACAGCCACCTTGGGCTGGAAGGACTGGGGTTTCTAGTCCCACAGGTGGTCTTGGGCAGGCCACTTAACCCTCCATTGCCCATGTTCCCTGTAAAAATAGTTATCTCCAAGTTATAATTTATTTACAGTTTCTTTTATACCGCGCTATTCGTCATCAGTGCGGTTTACAATGAACATAAAAACTACACGTCTCAAATAATTGATCTGTGCTTACAATGAACAGGACAATAAACTTGGTATACATTAAACAGGTTTCATGAACAGTGAAACAGAGAACGTGAGAACTATGTACAAAGCAACTAAATGCAGCTATATGTAGAGCTACATGAATCTAGGTAAAATTTTCATAGTGAGAGGAGGTGCAAAGTGAGATTGCAGTTCTACGGATTAAGACTGTGGAGTGCATGGGTTTAATGTGTGGAGTGTGGAGGTGGGTTGGTATGGGAGGGTGTCCGAAACATCATAGTGCTGCAGGAACAGGTGATGCTTCAGTGCCTTCCTGAACTGGGAGAGGTCACTGATGGTTCTGATGCCTGATGGTAGGGCGTTCCAACATGATGGTGCAAAGTAAGAGAAGGCTCTGGATCTAGTGACTTGAGAGCATTTCGTGATTGCCTTGGGTAGTACAAGAGAGTTGGAGGCAGTCGATCTCCTTGCTCGATTAGGGGGTGTAATTGATATCAGGTCAGTGATAGTAGATGCGGAGTAGTTATTGATCGCCTTGTGAGTCATAGTTAGGATCTTGAAAGAGATCCTAGATTGTATAGGCAGCCAATGTAACTGTTTCAGTATTGGAGTGATGTGGGTTCTCTTGGAGGCTCCATAAAGGATTCTTGCAGCTGAGTTCATTGCCAATTGTAAGAGGTTAATCGTGCTCTTTGGTAGGCCATGTAGGATCGCATTGGCATAGTCCAGGTGAGGCATTATTAAGGCCTGAAAGACTGATCGAAAGTCGTCTGGTTCTAGCAGCTGACGCAGATAACGAAGGGTCCGGATTTTATGATAGACAGATTTCGCTACGTTGCTGATATGAGCCTTCATATTGAGTTGTTGATCGAGCGTAACCCCTAGGTATCTCACTGTAGTCTTGCAAAGGAGTTCTGCGTCACGCACCTTGATGGACGTTGGTGAGGTAAATGCAGGGTTTCTGGTCACGAAGAGGACTTCTGTCTTTTTGAAGTTTATCTTAAGCATTTGTGCATTTAGCCAGTCTGTGACCGCATCAAAGCACTTGATTAGTGGGGAGAGGTCCAGGAGTTCTGTCGAGAATGGCATATACATCAGGACATCATCAGCATAGACAGGCAGTTGATGTTAAAAGAGTGGATGAGGTCACAGATAGGCTGCATATAAACGTTGAACAGTAAGGCGGAAAGGGAGGAGCCTTGTGGCACACCTTTAGTTTGAGGGAAGGGGTCAGAGGTTGAAGATCCAGAACGGACATGTTGCCAACGGTCTCTGAGGTATGAAGAGCACCAAGACAGAGCTGATCCATGAACTCCCTTCTCTCTAAGACGTGACAGGAGTACTTAATGATCGACAGTGTCAAACTCAGCGGCAATGTCCATGAAGATTAAAGCAAAACCTTGTCTGATGTTGTCTAGGCCTATGGCTAGAGCATTAAACAGGGATGTCAGTAGTGTTTCAACACCATGTGATTCACGAAATCCGTGCTGACATGGATGCAAGGGTGCATTGGTATCTAAATAATCTTGTAATTAACGTTGGGTAATCTTTTCGATGATTTTCGAAAGGAGAGGAATGCTGGAGATGGGTCTGTAGGATTCCATCAAGGAGGGGTCCAACCTGCTGTTTTTTAGGAGAGGTCTGATGGAGGTCTGCTTCAGAGTGTGAGGGAAGGTCCCAGTAGAGAACGATACATCTATCATTTTAGCTAGAAATGGTCTGAGATCCGCCCATAGTGACTTTATCCAGGAAGCTGGACAGGGGTCGGAAGGTGATGTTGTGGTGTTTATTTTTAAGATGGTGTCTTGAATGACTCTGTCAGTTGGGGTGGAGAAGGATGAAAGAGTGTGTTGAGTCTCACATGAGAATTGGCTAGGTGAGGGTAGAGGGACAGTGTAGGGAGTGTTAGCTGGAGTAAGGGGCTTAGAGGTTAGAGCGAGCTGGTTACTTTTGCTTCGTAAGTAGTTGGCATATTCCTGAGGGTCTAGGTGGGGCAGGGCACCCTGAGAAGGTTCCTTTGCTAAGGTTTTCACAATGTGGAAGAGCTCGTGAGGTTTGTTGAGGGAGCGCTGTAGTCTGCTTGCATAATATTGTTTCATACTGGAAGATACAGATGAGCGATGTCTTGTTAATTGTGCTTTGAATGCATCATGATTTTCGGCTGTTCTTGATCGTCGCCACCGTCTTTCTAGTTATCTGAGGAGGAGGAGTGATTTCCGTAGCTCTGGGGAGTACCATGGTGCATTCTTTTTCTTATGAAGTGCCTTGATTGAGGTAGGAGAGTGGATCACAGCATCTAGGCAGGAGTTCCAAGAATCGACCATGTCGTCAAGGCTTTTTTCAAGAGGGCAAAGTAGGTTCTGAGTCCTCTTTAGGATGTCCTCTCTGTTAAAAGGGTGAAAGCGTCTAAAGTGTTCTGGGGAGGGTGCATCTACTGGTAATGTCTTGGAAGAGCTAGAACATATTGGCATCTGGAATAGGATCAGGAGATGATCAGACCATGGTACTGAGATTGAATTTAGGTAAGAGTTGTGCCAATGAATAAGAGCTGATTGTGGTGCAAAGATAAGATCCAGTGTGTTACCTTTTGTATGAGTAGGGGTGTCGACCAACTGAACATAGCCTAGTTCACTGAGAGCATCAATAAAGGCATTGGTGTGGCTGTCTTGAATGGTAGGGAGGTTAAGGTCGCCTAACACCCAGTTTGAGGTGTGCGGGCTCGTAGATTTGCAGGCAAGATCAATGATTGTGGCTAAATCGTCTGGTAAAGAGGATGGTGCTCTATAAAGTAAATTGATAGTGACCTGTTTATTTGTGATAGTCACAGAGTCGAGGGTTGAAGTGCTGCTTGAGGCTACAAGCTGGAACCTAAGGTCAGATTTAGATAAGATGAGTACCCCTCCACCGCGGCGGTCGGTTCTGTGACATGAGTGAACTATGAAGTTGGGAGGAACAATCTGGTGAAGGAGTCAGAGGCGGATAACCAGGTCTCAGTGACACATAAGATATCGAGGTTATGGGCTGAGAGAATATCTGTTAATGCTGGCCATTTTTTCCATATTGATTGAGCATTTATTAGTGCGCATTTGAGGTTAGAGGGATGGAGAGGCTGTGCCCTCTGAGGAGGATTGTGCTGCTGTAGGGCAACATAAATAACATGTGGACCAGGTGGGCGCCGTGGTGATTCAGTTTGATGGTTGGGGAGGTCAAAGGGTCTTTTCCATGGTCTATGAAGGATTGGAATAGCGTTGTGGGGTGAAGTAAAGGCTAGGGTGTCATAAGTTAAAGCTATTAACATATAACAGAGAGAGAGGGTAAAGGGGTATGAGGTTGCACAATATGGTAGCATGGTGAAGGTATAGAAAGTGAACCAGTGTAATGGTACTAGGTAGTATCTGTGCGCACTAGGAAGTGTTCGAAATATGTAGCTAAACAAAAAGGCAAGATAAGTGATCAATTAATCTAAATAGCTAGAGCAAGACTGGAATAGTATCTTAGTATTTTATTGTGAAGGGCGGTCAATCAAATTTTATTAAACATAAACATAAACATCTATTCAGTATACACTATTAAACAGGATGCTTAGCATTAGGAGACAAAGTATCTAGAGATAACAACAATAATGCCCTGTTCAATGTAATTTCAGTTTGTTCAATGTAAACTCCCTTGATATCATGAAAGGCAGTATATAAGAAATGATAAATAAATTACATCATCACTCCTCAAAATCAGCAAACTCCACCCCTAATCTTAAACTGACAAACATTAATAACTCAAATGCAGCTTCCCCACTCAATCTGAACATTCAGACCTTCGGGAGTCACAGTACCAACTGTAAAAATCCACCTCTGCCCACATAATACTAGAGATTATTCCCCAGTGCAAGCTAAGTTGGTTACTTGTGGCTTTTCTTTTGATTGTTTTGGGGATTCTGTGTAGGAAGTCGTTGATGTGAAAAGGGCATTGAGAATTGGTGTTTGTGATCTTGTGTCACGGTGAACACCGGCCCGTTAATACTGAGACCTTCCTATACTAAAAATAACCAGTGTGAAACACAGCAGCATTTGGATATAGAAGTTGATCCACAAAATTTTATAAATTTACATATTTTTTGTTATATTTGAGTGTGTGCTATTGGATTTCTTGGATTTGTAAAATAATGACAGCGAATCCGTGTTCTTAAATGGACAGTATTAAAAAAATGTTGAAGTGTCTTTAAGGCTATTATTGAGAGAAAGATTACTAAAATGGAAAATGTTACTATAACTGAATATCTCTAGAGCTATTTTGTTATCAGAGATGTGGAGGAGCACTAATTTCTTTCTAATTTCCTTCTTCGGAATCCTGGTGGCTGCATTTGCCTCACTGGCAGTTGGTACGGGAACCTGTAAGAGTGCAGATGTGCTTTGTGAGTGGGAGCTGTGGAAAAGAAGAATTTGTACGGAAATTGAAGAAAATGATTATTCTTTCCTCTATAACAGTTTAAAGAGGAACCTTAAACGAGGTGTGTGTGTGCGTGAGAGCAAATTTAGCTCTGATTTAAAATATTTGCTGTCAACAAAAATTCAGAGAGAGAGAAAAAAGGCCTGTCAAGATTTTAAAATTATTATGGCAGAAGCAGCTTTTTGATTTCTGACTCTGAGGGAGTTTTTACTTTTCTGCCTATTTGTATGGTAGACTGGTTGGTTTTATTTGGAGAAACCAGTTTTAAAATTTCCTGCATCAGCACGAGTTTGTTCTAAAGCTGAATTTTTAAAAGAGCATAAGAGACTCTTGTGGTGCTGATCCTGATAAAATCTGTCAGAGAAAAAGGACACATTTAACTGGCTGTAGGTGGAATTGCTGTCTAGAAAGTTGAACTGGAGCTATTGCTCCTTATAGCAGAACTTCTGTATTCTGAAAAAAGGTCATTCTGAGGAAACTTTGCTTATAGAATAAGAGAAAAGTCTCTGGAATTCAGCTTACACCTGATTAAAAACAAGAAAAAACATTTTGGATGAATTTTTCACAGACAAAAACAAACTGCTGCTGAAGTTGTATGACTGGTCTATATATGGTGAGGGGAAAAGAGGGATTTAGTCAGGCAATTTTGTTTATTTATTTTTAATTAGTTAGGAATTAGAGTTAAGTAAACTTTCTGACATCAGACAGTGATCTGGCTCCTGTTTTCCTGCTAAATCAAGGCAAAGTTCTCTGGAGTCTCAATAAAATTAAAGAGACAGGGTTTCTCTTATTAATTTCAATAAAGTTAGGTAGTAGGGCAGACAGAGCATTGCTGGACTTGACTGTTCCTGGGTCCAGATCATGAAGAGAGCCTGGACTGGGGGAAGCTGCATGGGCCCCAATGCAAGACAGCCCTGATGATAAGTGACTACTATTTTTTGGAAGGGGGTGCACTTACTATTATTTTAGATTATATGAATTTAAATATTAAATTCTGAGAGAAGAAAAATGTTTATTAGGGGAAGTAAAACCTTTTATGATTCTCCTCTACAGAGACTTTAAATTACCTGTAAGGAAAACAAAATAATGGTCATTTAACTACAGTTTAAGGTTTAAAAACCTGTCCTTTAAAGGAAACTTAATAATACTTACCTGTGCTGGTATGATTAACCTTCTGTAAAAGACTAAGAAAAGGAGTAACCGGGTATGGCGCACTAGCCGCCTCGCGACCCCCCCAACCCCTCCCCCCCCCTCCCTTATATACAACTATTATGCAATGACAACACCACACCTGTTCTGGAATTAAACTGGTCGCAGCTTTATTTGCCTTTAACAATAACTAAACAAAGTTCACAATCAACAAACTTACCCCTCCCCCTCCCCCCGCAGATCAAGCCTTCACCAGCCATCTTAGTAGCAAGGTGACGCTGTCTCTGCTTCCGCCGGGCCCAAGCCCCGGCTATTTCCGTATCCCTCCCTCATCCGGCTTCGCCATATTATTAGCAAAAGCCCGAGGGATTGTCCAGGTCGGGGGTACCCCACCCCCGTCCTAAGGATTGCCTCCGGCTCCGGACCCCGGAAACCTCCGTGATCCCGCCACCCCCCTCCAGCTGCAACACCCCAACCCCCCCGGTCAATCAGACCATTATGAGGGTGGGTGGGCGGGAGCAACCGTCTCCCTCGGCCACCGCTCGCAGAACGGCTGTGCTCCGCGCCGCCCCCCCCCCCCACTCAAGCCCTGGCCCAACTCCGTGATTGGCTCCCGCATTGCCAAAACAACTGCGGGAGCCAATCACTTTGAAGCCACACACGCCGCCGCCGCCAGCGCGGCCAACCAACCGGGTGCGAGCGCAGTGGCGCCCCCCCCGGTTAATTCCAGCCGCGGGCACGAGGCGCCGCGGCCTTCCTGTAACCGGGTACGGTGCACTAGCCGCCTCGCGACCCCCCCCAACCCCTCCCCCCCTCTCCCTTATATACAACTATTATGCAATGACAACACCACACCTGTTCTGGAATTAAACTGGTCGCAGCTTTATTTGCCTTTAACAATAACTAAACAAAGTTCACAATCAACAAACTTACCCCTCCCCCTCCCCCCGCAGATCAAGCCTTCAACAGCCATCTTAGTAGCAAGGTGACGCTGTCTCCGCTTCCGCCGGGCCCAAGCCCCGGCTATTTCCGTATCCCTCCCTCATCCGGCTTCGCCATATTATTAGCAAAAGCCCGAGGGATTGTCCAGGTCCTAAGGATTGCCTCCGGCTCCGGACCAGCCCTACGTCCTCGCAGAATATCCTCCAAGGCCTCCTGCCAATCGTTGAGGAGTAAATCCATCCCTACAGGGGATAGATGTACGCCATCCTGCCGGTACAACCCCGCACAGGCCACCTCCGCCCAAGAATGGAAGATCTGATACCCCCCATGCTCCCTCACCCATCGACCAATTTGCCCATTAATTTTCGTTAACCCCCTAGACCACCACCTCTCGCCCCAGGAAGCAGGCCTTGGAATGATATCCGACCAGGCGAGAACCACACCCGGAAACATAATTAACAACTCTCTAAAATCATGCTGCGCTGCACGAATCAACTGGCGACAAGTCCAAGCCCCCAAATCGTTGCCCCCAAGATGAATCACGGTGATGTCAGGCAGTCCTCGCTGACACACATGGTGCCGCAGCAAAGGCAAGAGCTGTATCCACTGAAGACCGCGCTCGCCCAGCCATGAAACGGTTACCAAGGAAGTTGCCAGGCCGAGGTTCCTGCCAATGGGCCGTGTCTCTGCTCGTCGACCAGCCCAGTAAACAAAAGAGTGGCCAATCACCCAACAGCTACACGGTCCCTTTCCAAGATCTGCAAAACAAAATTAACAGTTAGCCACATCCCCCCACCCCTAGAGCCGCACATAGCTGCGGAAAGCCTGGGACTTCCATCTACCAATCTTCTTAATTTCCGCCGCAGGCAAACCCTCCCCCGCCGCCGTAGTCGCTGCCCCTATCCAAAACGAGTGGGGCGCAAACTGACTCGAGTCCTCACCCAACCCGCGCAGCGCTAACCGCAAAACCGCCGTAAACTGGAAGCGCGTCAGCACCCGCCCATCCGCGTGCCGAAAAAGACTTCCCGCTCCGCCAGGCCGCAGTTGCAAATACGCCGGTAGCGAGGCAAGCGGACAAGTAAGAGCTCCAGGCATCGCCCGCAAAATTACCCAAATCCCCTTCCCCGACGGATCCGTCTTGGAACGCTCTAACAAAATGCGAACCGCACCACGTATGAAAACCACATGTCGTAGTAGCAAACCCTGAGGTCGCAACAAACGTCCAGACTCCACCACCAATTCTCCAACTCGAAACGCCCCAAAAAAGGCAACTACGAAGACTGCCCGAAATAGCGCAGCCTCAAAAGGGGAGGTAACTACCCCAGGCAAAGCGCCACAAAGCCGGACAAGTAAGTCATGGGTGATAGGGCGCCTGCAATCACCCGGGGAAGGGCAGGAGCGTTTCCAACCCTGCAACAACCGCCGCATCAAAAAACCTCCCCCAACAGCCCCCCACCCCACCGCCTTTGAGAAAAAGGAAAACCCTGCCAAATGCATACGTACAGCTATCCGCGAAAACACCGCCGCCTTCGCCGATATAACATACTGACTCGTTAGGTGATCTGATACAGGTCCCTGTCGCCATCCGCGAACTGCCAGAAAGCTCTCGACCCTGCTGCAGCCACGCCGATATGCCGTCCAAGTAGCAGCCAACACCGAGCTTCGCAGCAAGTGGATCATCTCGTAAGCCCAATCCGCCATAAGTGCTCCGGGACCGATGCTCCCTCCTTGTCCGCAGATGGCGCCAACGTCCGAAACAGCTCCCACTTAAAACGGGAAAGAGCATCAGCAATTTTGTTAGAAATTCCTGGTATATGCCTAGCCCCAACCACAACATTGAGTCTCAAGCAAGCTAACACCACCTGACGCATCAAGTCTGCCACTGGCACAGACCGCGGGGCGTAAGTATTAATAACACTAACAACAGCAGCATTATCGCACCACCATAGAACCGTCCGATTGCGAAGCCTGTCGGGCCATAATGTGAGAACCACGAGTATCGGAAACAATTCCAAAAAGGTAATATTACGGGTTAAGCCAGCAAGACCCCACGCCGGCGGCCATGGCTCTGCACACCACGAACCACCGAAGTACACGCCTAAACCCACACCTCCTGTGGCATCCGTATACAAATCTAACGCATCACTGGTGGTTTCTACGTCTCTAAAGACCGTGGAACCATTGAATTCCTGCAAAAAGGTGTCCCACACAGACAAATCCGCTCGCATACCTCGCGATATTCGATGATGAGGTCTCGCCACCCCTATCGTGGCCACAGCGAAGCGTCGCAAAAACACCCTACCCATCGGGATCACCCGACAAGTGAAATTCAGGGAGCCAATCAGTGCTTGCATCTCCTTCAACGTCAGCTTATTGGCGGCAAGAGCATTCGCCACTAACACGCGCAACCTAACCACTTTGTCAAGAGGCAAGCGCGCGACCATAGCCACAGTGTCTAATTCAATACCCAAAAAGGTAAGTTTCGTCGTCGGACCGGCTGTTTTGTCTTGAGCCAAGGGAACTCCCCACTCATGCGCTAAATGTAGAAATTCATCTAATAAGGCCTGACACCGACCAGAACGTGCTTCGCCCACAAACAAAAATTGTAGGCTAATCTGGGACACATCGGGGGGGGGGGGGGCGGAGAAGGGACGACTTATTTTCAGGTTTGAGCAACAAGATGTGGAAGAGAAAAGAGAAGTCATTACCCTGCCTCCCCCCATCCTTTCTATGACAGCAACGATATCACTTCCAAGCAAACAAATTGACAGAAAAATATAAATAGTGATGTATTCCCCTGGTACAATATAAAGATAATGAATGTAGATTTTAAAAACTGTCTTATTCAAATCACTAAATTAAAACTACATTTTTCCAAACCCCTCTTCCATCCCCGTTGCTGGAATCAGGGACAAGAGGCAAACAAACAGGTGGGAATCAGGGACACAGCTCTAAAATCAGGGACAATCCCCCAAAATAGGAGACATTTGATAACCTTATTACTACATACACCATAGGTTTTCAACCCAGTCCTCGGGAAACCCTAGGCCAGTCAGGTTTTCAGGATTCCCACAATGAATAGGCATAAGATAGATTTGCATACAATGAAGGCAGAACATGCAAATCTTTCTCATGCATATTCATTCTGGGAATCCTGAAAACCTGACTGGCCTAGGGTTCCCCGAGGACTGGGTTGAAAACCCCTGATATACACAATAGAATTTAAGACAGAATTACATTTTGCTGATATGTTAAAAGAAAATTGCTTGATGTGTTTTAAATGGTTGTGTTGGGAATTCCTACAAGAAGAGAGAGTTTTATTTTTAAATTGTTTATTTAGATTTTCTCAAATGCAGAAATAAATTACAAGAGAAGAATACCAGTCAATAAATAATACATTCAAGAGCAAAATGCCATACCCATTATACAAGACACATCAAGGGAGAGAAAGAACCACTTTACTCCCCGAAAGGAAGACAAGAAAACTAATAGAAGAAAAATGGAGTTAATAAACTCCAAATCAGGGAGCTAAACAAATAAGCCTACCCACCTAAACACCCTCCTGCCCACCAACACCCTCCTTATCCACAAGAAACTGAAGTAAAGAAACCACATCAATGTAAGCATAATCATGACCTTCATAAGTTACTAAACAGCAACAAGGAAACTTCAAGAAAAAAGAAGCCCCCAGAGCCACCACTCTAGCTCTGAGCTCGAGGAACTGCTTCCGACGAGCCTGGGTGACCCTACCCACATCTGGGAAAACCTGCAATTTATATCCACAAAACAACATATCTTTGCACTTGAAATAAGCACAAAAAATTTTCAATTTAAGTGATTCAGACCCAAAGGTCACCACCAAAGTACACCGCTTTGGGATGATATCGAGCGAATCCTGCAAAAACTCTGTGAGATTAGGACCCACTGAGTCAACCAAAGGAGAATCACCCTTGGCCTGACCCGAGGTCCCAACCTTAAGAAAAAAAGAATACATTTGCACAATATCTACAGAGTCATCAAAATGCAAAATTTCAGACAAATACTTTTTCAATAGAATCTCAGGCGAAAGCAAGTGAGTAGATGGAAAATTTAGAAAACGAAGGTTCCTAGCACGCTGGTGATTTTCAAGCAACTCCAATCGATAAGAGACAGAGGAAATATCTTTAAGATAACCAAGATGAGAATCTTTATACAATTGGAGTTGAGAATCCACCAGGGTCAGGGAGCCCACAAAATCGGTCATTTGATCATCAATTACTTTAACCTTTGTGACAACATCATGTGAAAAATTACATAAAGAAGTAACAGTAGTAGTCAGACGTGTTTCAATTTTCTGAAGCATTGACCAAATATCTGAAAGAGTCACCTCACTTTTAAGTGGTAAAGAATCATTATCAGATGTAGCAGGGTCCACAGGGACTAATACCAGAGATATAACTAATGAAGGTGACTTCAATGGAGTGGACGAATGAGCAGGCTGAGGGAAAGGAGGTGGTGTCCGGATGTCCGGGCTCAAAGAAGCCCCATCCAGAGACTGGCTGGCAAGTGGAAGGGCAGTAACATGTTTGTCCATGGGACGAGACACCTTACCTCCCTCTCCTAACGGTGCCTTGGCTGATGACTTTGCCTTCTGTTTCCCCATGGACAAACAGACAACTGCTGGCACTCCTAAACCACCAAAGAAGCACCAAAGGAACACACAAGGAGCAAGACTTGCCACTTGTAACACGCCCCTTAGAACCCGACCACGCAGGCCGCGGGCATGCAGCCACGTGTAGGCCCGCTGTATTTTGTAGGGCTCGTGGGGGGTCCTCCACTCCAGGGGCGGCCACTCTCTGCCTGCAGCTGACTCGGCAGGCACCCGGCTCCAACCAACCACTTGCTCCGCGGCAGAGAAAAATACCGTGGCTGCTCTCGCACCAGGCTGTTCTCTCACCAGCAACACTCAACACTGGCTGCATTTTGTAGGGCTCGTGGGGGGGTCCTCCACTCCAGGGGCAGCCACTCTCTGCCTGCAGCTGACTCGGCAGGCACCCGGCTCCAACCAACCACTTGCTCCGTGGCAGAGAAAAATACCACGGCTGCTCTCGCACCAGGCTGTTCTCTCACCAGCAACACTCAACACCGGCTGCATTTTGTAGGGCTCGTGGGAGGGTCCTCCACTCCAGGGGCAGCCACTCTCTGCCTGCAGCTGACTCGGCAGGCACCCGGCTCCAACCAACCACTTGCTTCGCGGCAGAGAAAAATACCGCGGCTGCTCCTGCACCAGGCTGTTCTCTCACCAGCAACACTCAACACCGGCTGCGTTTTGTAGGGCTCGTGGGGGGTCCTCCACTCCAGGGGCAGCCACTCTCTGCCTGCAGCTGACTCGGCAGGCACCCGGCTCCAACCAACCACTTGCTCCGCGGCAGAGAAAAATACCGCGGCTGCTCCCGCACCAGGCTGTTCTCTCACCCACAAGAAGAGAGAGTTAAAGTTAGAAAGAATGTATTACTGTCTTTTAAAAAAGTGTCTATTTGTTTCAAAGAAAAGTGACATCTGAATTTGAGTCATCAAACAAGATAAACTGAGGTTCTCTGTTACCAAGAGAAAAAGAAGATTTGTAAAATATTTGTAGCACTTTAAATGTAATTTAATTTTAATTAGTAGAATTCAACTTATGCTCAAGATTGAGATTTTAAATATTTCTTAGTAATAAAAATGTGAAAGTAAAATTTATACCTGAAGTTGGTATATTTCATCTTTAAACTTATGTTATACTATAGCATCAGAATCCAAATTTAAGTTGTAAAATCTCATTGGACTTTAATATCTGGTCAATATCATTAGTTTACATTTCTCTTACCATTGGTTGATTAGTCTTCTCTGATAACACATGCTTAGTTGAATACTATAAAAACAAAAATCCCTCTTGGAGCAGGTCTTCATAACTCAGCCACTGCTATGACTAATACCGTGATATCTTACTAAATTAAAGTTAATTCAGTCTCAATTTCCTGCCCTGACACAATAGGTTACAATAAACAAAAAGCAAAAATTCAAAACCACACTCAATTAAAATAAAAAGTAGGTAACTTATAAATTATTTTCAACAGAATACACTGTCATACCTGACACTAGGAAAAGGTCTCAGTATTCAGTGGGCTCGGTGCATACCGTGACAAATAATCACAAGCACCTTATTACAATTTTGCCCAATTAACATCAATGACCTTAACCTAGGTACCCTAACATAACACTTAGGGAAAAACCGTACAGAAAACAAACTCCACACCAGGTTTATCTTGCGGTTTCTCCAAGCCTCAAAGGGAAACCATAAAGGAGACATGCTTAGCTCACAACAAGTTGTTCTAATGGTTTCTCCAAGCCTCTACGCCACATATCAAGCGCTCACACGCGTTTCGCAAATAAACTTGCTTCATCAGGAGGATCAGTGCTAAAAGACAAAAACATACAAAAACCCACATATTAAAAACTAACCTAATTTCCAAACCTTCATAATTAAATTAAAAATCCCTATTCACCTTCTTACCTCAAAGCATATGCTCCACACAGAAAAAAACAGCTGCACCAACCATCAGGCAGCCTCAAACAAATGCGCATGTCTACCGGTCTCACATCAATTTCCTTTTAACCCCTTCCAAATCAATTAAA
Organism: Ichthyophis bannanicus; assembly: GCA_033557465.1. Taxonomy (NCBI): domain Eukaryota; kingdom Metazoa; phylum Chordata; class Amphibia; order Gymnophiona; family Ichthyophiidae; genus Ichthyophis; species Ichthyophis bannanicus. The sequence goes on from CM066031.1 coordinate 1,298,360,208, forward strand.
ACCACCAACACCTACTACCATTAACCCTACAGATTCTGCTATACAACCAATTAAATACAACTACTCCAATCAATCTGGGCATTAAGTCCATCAGGTATGACCGTCCCAACAGTGAAAATCCACTTTTGTTCACACATCACTAAAGCCTGTTCACGGGTTCGACCCTCGCGACCTGTCAGTACTTGGTCAAGACAGAAACACCACAAGTTCACAAACTGATGACGCTTTTCAAAACAATGAGCAACAATAGGGGCCTCAAAAACCTTACATGCAATCCTACTTTTGTGCTCCAAAATACGTTTCTTAAGGGGTCTATTAGTTTTACCAATATAAAGTAATCCACAGGGACAAAAGATCCCGTATACCACAAAACTGGAATCACACGACGTACATTTCCTCAAATAATACAATTTTCCTTTTATATTCAAAATTAGAAGTTTCAAATGTAATATCACATATCAAGCACTTACCACAAGGGCTATGGCCAATTATGGAACTCTTTACACTTAAGGAACGCAACACCGAAGGACATAACAAGTCCTGCAGGTTACGTTGCCGCTTCCAAACACATCTGATGGTTTTCTTTTCAAGACCCGGAATAGTATTAATTACCTTTACATGTTTTTTAATAATACGCTGGACTTGAAAACTAAATGGAGAATATTTTGAGATCAGATTAATCTGATCATCTTCATCCACATCAGTTCTATTCTCAGCATTCAGAAGGAAAGATCTATTACTAAACAGCGCTCGTTTATAAGCCCTGTAGACAATCTTATCTGGATAGCCCCTAGACAGAAAACCTTTAGCTAACACTCTCGACTGCTGTTTTTTTTTTTTTAATTCTTTATTTTCGTTTTATAACAACAAAGGAAAAGGAAGACATACAGCTAAAAGACAAATACAAAAATGTAATACATACACCAAAGTAAACCCCTACCACCCCCCTCCCCCCTGCTTCTTCTCTAGAAAACTAATCATTCCCGAAGCGGGCGTGTACTTACATTATTGTGTTACAAAACCTAACGGTGATCGGAAACATGATGAGTGCACATTATACAGGCATGTTGGAGCAATGAGCAGATTGTACATAATCATTAAGCATCTGCCATTTAGACAAGCGAGAGTGAGGTTGGGCATGGGGAATAGCTCTCCGAGGTATCTGCTCATATTTACTATATAAGCAGACAAGGTTCCACCATTCATTGACAGTAAGTCGAGAGCTATCCTTCCAATTCCTCGTGATTAAGCATATGGCTATACCCAGCATGAAATCAAGGAGAAAGCGACCCTTCTTAGGAAGAGAGGGGATCTCCGCCACAGAGCGGAGTCCCACGATCTTCCAAGAGAGAGGTTCGTGAAGGTGTAAGATAAACTGAATACGACCCCAGACCCGCCCCCAATAAACCCGTAGTTGAGGACATTCATAAATAACATGAGCGAGGGTTCCCACAGCCGTATGACAAGACCAACACTGGTCCCTAGCATTTGTGTTCCATTTGGCCATTTTTTCTGGGGTATAAAAGCATCTGTGTGCAAAGAAGAAGAGAGTTTGGGTAACAGAGGCAGACCGGGAGACCCGCACTACTTTGCTCCAGAAAACGCTCCATTGCACAGGGGTTAAAGTGGTTTGCAGTTCGCGCTCCCAGGCTTGTTGGGCTCTAAAAGTGGCCGTGTCTGTACCCTGACATAATATTTTATAAAAGTTAGAGGCTACCCCATGCGTACTACCAATAGAGTGAACTATCTCTAATAGCCCGTCCTCAGTAGGGACAGAGGGCGGCGTGATTCGAGCACTTTTGAGGCAGTGTTGAAGCTGCATCAATTGAAAGTAGTGTTTCGCTGGTAACGCAAATTCCTTTTGTAAATCAGAAAAGGGTTTCCAGCAAGCTGCAGAGAAAAGCTGTTGGGGTGTCCAGATCCCCCTTAAGTACCAGGGTTTCCATGCTATCGTTCTATTTAGGACTTGAATTCTGGGGTTATTCCATAGCGGGAGTCCGTCCGGAGGACATACGTTCGGGCCCAGTGATAGAATGAGAGTGTTAAAGGCCGCAAAAGTATCGACAATCATTGGTGGACGGCGGGTGTCTACTTGATAGGACATACCGGGGAGATGGGTCAACGGAATTGGGCTACTAAGCTCCTCTTCTATGTCAAGCCAAACAGGTCTGCTGTCTGTTGAGGTATCTAGCCATCAGGCACCTTGCTTAAGTAGGAAGGCTTGATGATATCTAAGAAAATCAGGAAATCTGGTACCCCCTCTTTCCTTTGCAGACTGTAAGTTTTGTTTAGCTATCCTTGGTGGCTTGCCCTGCCAGAGATAACGGACGAGAAGGCCCTCAATATCTTTATAAGTATGTAGCGGGAGTAAGCATGGCAGCATTTCTAAAATGTAATTCACTTTGGGGACTATCATCATTTTCACAGTTTCTAAGCGACCCCACCATGTAAGAGATAAGGGAGACCAACGATTCGTGAGCTCACGGACCTTGGAGACTACCTCCTTGGCATTAAAACTAATAGTGTCTTCTAAAGGGGAACAGTAATGGACCCCGAGATACTTCACCATGCGGGATTGCCAAAGGAAGGGAAAGGCCTGCATGTCAGCCTCATGTACCCAGCGGTTCAGTGGGAATGCTACAGATTTGGTCCAGTTAATTTTATAGCCCGATAATTGTGAGTATCCGTCAATCAGATCCAAGACAGCTGGAACCGAATCGAGGGATACGAAAAGCATAAGGTCATCTGCATATGCAGAGAGTTTAATCTCCCTACGACTGAAGGGGACACCTCGAATACGTGCGGATTGTCTAATAAGGAGGGCTAGGGGTTCAAGAGCTAGATCAAAGAGCATTGGTGATAGGGGGCAACCTTGACGCGTGCCTCTTTGGAGATTAAATGGCTGAGACTTGATGGCATTAACACAAATACTGGCGACGGGTTGAGTATACATGACTTGGAGATATCGGAGGAAACCCTCCCCAAAGCCATACCATCGGAGAACTGCAAATAAGAAAGGCCATTCTAGACGATCAAAGGCTTTTTCGGCATCCAGGGAAAGACCCACCCATGGAAGATCTAGATTGGCAGCACTGGATAGCACATGGCACAAGGTCCGAGCATTGTCAGCAGTTGATCTGCCGGGTATAAAAACGCATTGGTCGGGGTGAATTAGGGTGGCCATCCTGTCAGATAGCCGGGTGGCCAAGATCGTTGCGAAGATCTTATAATCGGCATTAAGTAGGGAGATTGGACGGTAGTTGGCGGTTAGTAGCGGGTCTCTGCCTTCTTTCTCAAAGACTACCACATTAGCTGCAGAAAAGGATCCCAAAGAGGATGTATCTACCGCAAGGGCAGTAAAATAGAGTTTTAAATAGGGAACTAGATCTGCACTGAACGTTCTGTAGAATTCGGTCGGGAGACCATCGGGCCCTGCGGCACGGCCCGAGGCTGTTCGTGTTAGGGCAGATTGGATCTCTGAAGTAGAGAAGGGTTCATCCATCGCATCCCTATCATCGTCAGAGAGGGTCGGCCGCTGAATGCCAGAAAGCAATCGCTCGAATGTCTCTGACGAGAACTCACATTCAGATTGATATAGGCGGGTATAGAAATCCCGAAAGAGCTCTACAATGTCGGAGTCTGTGGTTACTATGCCCCCTCCCTGTGGAGCTCGAAGGGCCGCTACGCGTTTGGCTTCTTTTTGACCTTTCAAGGCGTTGGCTAAGAGTCGACCGGCTCGGTTATTTTCACGATAATATGTCCCTCGCTGAAGCTCAATACTCTTAGAAGCTGCAGTTGAGAGGATTGAGTTATATTGAAAACGGAGACGCTGTAATCGAATTAATACACATGGATCAGTACGTGAAGTTAGAACTCGTTCGCCTGCTTTTATTTGTTGGTCTAGTGTGAGTAGCTGCTGTTTGCGTTGTTTCCGCAGGCGGATTTGATAGCTAGTGATCGTTGCTCGAATGGCCGCTTTGAAGCCCTCCCACCAAGCCCAATTCGCAGTATCCTGGGGTAGATTAAAATGGAAGTAATCCTGTATGGCTGCTCGAATTTCTACCTGGAACTCTGGCTGAGTTAACAGGGCTCTATCAAAGAACCAGGCCCCCGTATTCCCTTGGGGTGCAGTAGTGTGTAATTGAAAGGAAATGGCGGCATGATCTGAAATATGTTGGGAGTGAATCTTTGCAGTGTCCACCTGAGGAACTAACAGTTTTGATATTAGAAAGAAATCTATGCGAGACTGGGATTTATGAGGGGAAGAGAAGAAGGTGAAGTCAAGCTCATTGGGGTGTAGTAACCTCCATAGATCAACTAAAGCAAGATCTTTGATCAGGGAGGTAAGCGTGGTGTGACTCTTGGGGGGACCACTTGTCCTAGGCGGCTGTTTGTCAATCAGGGGATCAAGGACTAGATTGAAATCCCCCCCAATTATCAATGAAGTATTAGCAGAGGCCTGTGCAACCTGAGCAATGGTAGCAAAAAAGGCAGGGTCATCCACATTAGGAGCGTAAAGGCATATACATGTAACTTCAAGGCTACCTATCTTGAGGTGAACTCTGGACCATCTACCTTCTGTATCTGAGCTAGTCGCAATAATAGTAGCATGCAAAGATTTCCTAACCAGTATGGCAACCCCACATTTCTTAGAAACGGCTGGGGAATAGGCGGCCACCATGTAAGGTTTAATATTGAGTTTGAGAGTTTCCTTCGAATTTAAATGCGTTTCTTGGAGGAAAATCAGGTCCGCAGCTTCATGACTTAGATAGCTTAGGATTTTCTTCCGTTTTATCGGATTATTGATTCCTTTTACGTTCAATGAGAAAATCTTACATGGTGCCATCAATCGGTAATAGACATTTGAGGTAAGGGCGCTTGAAAACATACAACATAATCAGAATCTGTGCAACAATGACATAATCACCAAGTATTCTGGCTAATACACCCCATATTGAAAAGTATGTACCAAAGTATCTTAGAGAAGAAGCAAAACCCCCAAAGAATATGGCGACCATATGTCTGCGGGAGGAGGCCCTAGAGAGGGAATAGAAAGACATGAAAAAAAAGAAAAGAAACACCAGAGTCCATAATTAACACTGTCTCTGATACTCATCGAGGCTACTGTGGGTAGATGGAGTCGGGTCACAGATATCATCAAAAGTAAGGCAACAAACTGCCCTCGCCAGACTCTTTGCTGGGCTGCGGCAGATCCAATATGGCGGGTGTAGCAGATATGAGAATACTTGCAGGAATATTCTGGAAGTCAGCGCATCAAGTCGGCTTCTTTGGAATCCAAAAACTCCGCTAGTAGATCAGGGTCCTCAAATGTTCTTGTCTGATTGTGAAGCGTGACTCGGAACTTGGCCGGGTACATCAGGCCATAGCGTGCTTGTAGTTGTTGAAGCCTCGGCCGGAATTCCAGAAAGCGCTTTCGGCGGTCGACCATGGGTTTAGCTAAGTCGGGATAGAAGGAGATCTTGTGGCTCTCAAACTCCATATGGCCCTTTGCCCGAGAGGCACTTAGAATTTGCTCAACGTGTTGATATCTCAGAAGTCGAAAAATGATAGGCCGCGGGGTCTTCCTGTTGAGCGTTATGCTTGTGGGCACACGATGAGCGCGATCGATCTCCAAATCTTTGGTAAAAGTGGTTTGGAGCAGGGAAGGGAGGATTTTGCATAAAACTCTTTCATGTCTCCCGATTCCGCTCCCTCCGGTATGCCCACGAGTCGAATGTTGTTGCGGCGCGCTCTATTATTGCCATCTTCCACTTCTTTCTGCAAGGCCCGCACCTGGCGTTCAACTTTGTCGAGTTTGGACAACCGGGCCGCATGGGAGTCCAATATGCTCTCCATTTTGTTCTGACGCGAAGAAAGCCCTTCTAGCTTGCTTTGCAGCACACCAAAATCTTCCCGCAGCGCTCGGAGTGCCTCACCGTTTAACTGCACGAGGTCTTTGACCCCTCTAATCTCTGCGAGGATTTCCTGCTGCATTTCGAGGCCCTCGCGCAAGGCCAGCCCCTTCTGCGGGGACGGAGGTTCAGTTTTGGATCGTTTGCCGTGTGAAGCCGCTGGAGATCCAAATTCCAGGCGCGTGGGTTTGGTCCCCGCCATCTCACCAATGTGCCCCGGCAGGATCAGAGTAGAAGTTCCAAGTATTTACGGTGTTAATTCAGGATTCTGAGTAGGCCTCTCGGGAGCCTCAGCGTTATGCGACCATCCCACTGGACATCAGGCTCCGCCCCTCGACTGCTGTTTAAAATCTAGATCCTCAGAGCAATTACGCCGATACCTAACAAACTGTGAAAAAGGCAGGCCGTCCCGCAAACGCGGGGGATGAGCACTTTCATAGTGCAGAAACATATTCTTATCAGTGGGTTTACGATGAATTGTAGATAGTTAACCCTGTTTACCTCCTAGTTTTTGCACCCTGTTAAATGTAAAAAACCAATGCTGATTGTACCATTGTGTTTAACTTGTTCATTTGTAAACCGCACTGATTAAAAGAGCGCGGTATATAAGAAATAAAAATAAAAATAAAATAATAAAAAATAAATAATAATACTATGGTTTTTACAAACCAACACATCCAGAAATACAATTTCATGTGCCTCTACAGTACTAGTAAACTTTATATTTATATCACACTGATTCAGCCATACCATAAACTGTTGAAAATCTGACACAGAGCCTTTCCATACAACAAAAACATCATCTATGTACTGACGCCACAGTTGTATACAAGCAGCATAAGGAGGATTCAGCAACCATTGAGACTCAAAACTCCCCATATACAAATTGGCTATAGACGGGGCCATCGTGGCCCCTATTGCAACTCCTGCAATCTGATGATATATTCTTTCTTCAAAGACAAAATAATTATGAAAAATTGCCAGCTCAGCTATTTTTAACAAAAAAATCAATCATTTCATCCGACAAATCTCCACGCCCCCGGAGACCTCTTTCAACTACCTGAGAAGCACCTACTTGGGGAATAGAAGTATACAAAGAGGTGACATCTAGGGTAGCTAACAAAACATCAGGAACACTAGCTAAAGCAGAATGTTCATCCAAAATCATCAAAAAAATGGGTAGTATCTTTCAGATATGCGGGAATCTCCAGTGTATTCTGTTGAAAATAATTTATAAGTTACCTACTTTTTGTTTTAATTGAGTGTGTTTTTGAATTTTTTGCTTTTTGCACTCTGTTACTGACCATTTTTTGATTTTTGAAGCACAATAGGTTACAATAGCACTCTTACTTTTCTATTGGAATAGCAGACTGGAAGGAGGATAGCAAGAAATTTGAAATGTATGAAGCCAGCATGAGCACAAGTGTTTAGCCAAAGATGCTTAGAAGATAGCCAATTCTGGAGATCAACCAAGGATAAGGTATGTTACAACTTACAGAACATAGAATGAGAAGAGCCAGAATGTCCAAAGCAGAGTAGAATATGATGTTATAGGAAGAGACAGACTCATCGACAGACTAAGATAACATTGTGGATAAGAGAAAAGATGAGACAACGGTGGAAAAAGTGGGAGGATCAATAGTCTGAAGATTCCCAAATGTGTTGGTGGAAATTGGATGAGACTGTGGAGAGGGTTAGTTAAAAGTGAAAGTTAAGAGATGACGGTCAGACAGGGGATGAACTGAGATAGAAAAGTCTGAGAGTGAGCAGATGGAGAAGGCTGAGGCAGTGGCCACACTGGTGATTAAGAGTGGTAGAGCACAGTTGGAGGTTGAATAAGGGGGCTAAAACAAGGAGATTTGAGGCATAAGAGTTAGAGGGTCATCAACATGAATGTTTAAATCCACAACAATAAGGGGAAGGAAGGATATCTCAAAAAAGAAGGAAAGCTAATAGTGAAAGGCAGTAAGAAAGGAAGAGGTGGACTTGGCAGGTGGTTGATAAATGACAGCTACCCAGAGAGATAGTCGAATAGATAGGCAGATGGAGTAGACTTCAAATGAAGAAAAGATGTGGGACATAGGTGAAAGAACAGATTGATATCTACAAGGAGAGAGCAGCAGGCCAACACTACTGCCACTTCCAGCTGGGTGAGGTATATGGGAGAAAAAACAGCATTCATGGCAAAGAGCAACAACTGAAGCAGAGCCCTTAGGGAGAAGCCAATTCTCATTTAGGGCAAGAAAATTCAGAGTATGAGAGAGAATATGATCCTTAATGTAAGCATATTGGTTGAAGACAGACCAAGAATTTCACTGGGCATATGAGAAACGCAGAGAATAGAGAGGAAAGAGGAGTGAAAATAATGTTGGAAGGGTTGTGGTTAGATCTGCTTAGGTAGAATGAGAAATGTCTTGGAAGGCTAGGATTGGGACGATATTCCCAGCTGACAGAAAGACAAAGAGCAGAAAAGTATGGGGAAGAGAAGAGGAGGCATGACAGTGACATGGGTGAGATGCTCTCAGAGAAAATGGAGATGCTGAATGAGAGGAAGAAAATGTTGAAGCTTAAGAGTAGATGACAGGGTAGAAAACAAAATGCTTTGTGAGGTGAAAAAAGTCGAGAATGAATAATGTGAACTTGAGGGTTGAAGTTGTTTGAATGAAGAGAAAAGATTGAGGGGAGTTAGCATCAAGAGGAGAAAATGTATTGGAGCCATAACAAAAGATGGAGAAGAGAAACTACAAATGTGAGGAGATATAATAAGGTATGACACACATCTTCTGAAAAGCAGATAGATGGAGCTCAGAGTGGCAGGAATAATTCAGCAGAATAAAATCAGCTTTAGAGTCAAAAAGGTTTAAGAATGAGAGGAAAAAGGGGTTTATTTAGGGAGGGATTTGTAGCTATTATGATAGAAAGATTTAATAAGCCCAGCAACCCAGCAAACCAGAATGAAATACAAGTGAGTAACAGCTTATTATCCAAATTCTTAGGAAGCACAACAAATATGCAGTTGTGGTCAACAATATTGGCACCCTTGCATTTTACGTATGTTATGTACAATATCTTGAGAAATAATTGGAAATATTCCAACTGTATGTCATCATAATATAGTATGTTCAAAGGTATACAACATAAAAAAAAAAGATGTTCATGCAACTTAGGTATAGTAATTTTTGGATGATTAATAGCATCCTTCACCAAATACTGCTTAATCAACTCTGTGAGTTTGGAGTGCAGGCAAGCCGCTCCAATGGCTCCACTCATACGTCTGGCAATGCTGTCAACAAGTCAAAATAGGACAAACCTCATCCACCTACAACATACTGCCAGAAGGAGTGCCCCAGGGATCCACGCTTTCATCTCTGCTATTCAACATATATATCTGCCCACTCTGTGCAACCATCCAGAAGCACAACATCAAATATCTTGTCTATGCCAATGACATAATGGTGTTCATGCTATTCTTTACAGCTGCCCCAGACTACTCCAAGCTATCAGCCTGCTTCAATGAAATGATCAAATGGCTCAAGCATCGTAACCTGGCCATCAACCTCACCAAGACAGATGTTCTACACTTTACCAGGGACCCCAACTTCACACCTCCAACATCCATTAAGCTTGGAGACTGCCTTATCCTTCATTCAAAGTGGTTTACATTATGAATCACTACAAACAGGTACTGGATACATTCCCATGTCCCCTAAGGGCTCACAATCTATGTGTACATGAGGCAACAGAGGGTTAAGTGGCTTGCCAAAGGCCACAAGGAATGCCTATATGACTAGAAACTTCAGTCCCTCTGGTTTGAGATTGCTGTCTCCAGGTGGGATTTGAACCCCTGGCCCTGAGGTACTGTGTCCTAACCACTAGGCCACTCCTCCCTCAAGTACCTTGGAGTCACCTTAGACCAGCACCTAGACTTTCAAGCCCACATCCAAAATATCATGAAAGCAGTCTACTTCAAGATCAGAATACTATGAGTTACATCCCATACTCACCTACAAGGATTTCCACACAGTCTGCCAGGAAACAATCACCCCCTTGTTCGATTACTGCAATTCCATGTACTATGGATCACCCATGTGCACCGTACACCCTCTTGAACTTGCTCAAAACACAGCAGCACAAACAATATACAGAGCACCTAAGCACCACCACATCACACCTATTCTAATATCCCTCCACTGTCTGCCCATCGCCTCCAGGATCAAGTTCAAGGCCCTCACCACCATACATAAAGCTCAGAATGGACTAATTGCCTAACACCTTCAAAGCTCAATCAGCACCCTCAACTCCAACAGGCCCTGCAGGCAGGCCACCAGCAACCTACTCAGCCTCCCAAAGCGAATCTGAAACAGCACCCAATATGCCAGCAACAGGTCCTTCCCTCTCTACGCCCCCACATTCTGGAATGCACTGCCACCTAACTTATAAAATATCCAGGAGACCAAAACATTCTGCAAGCAACTGAAGACATTTCCATTCCAAGAACACTATGGCTCATGCTGACCCCTCTCTCCCAGGTGACATTGAATCATCCCCTGCTTACTAACCCACTCATCAACCACCTCCACCATGCTTACCCCCCTACTTACCACTGCTAACCCCGACTTATGATTCCCTTTTCTCCTTCTGCGATCCTCGAGAGGATGAAACTCACAACCCCCTGCTAATAAAATGTGCACCGTTTAGATTGGTAGAAAAACGGTATACCAAAATCAGTTAAATAAATAAATAAATAAATACTATTTTGTTGCGCAACCCTTGGCAGTGATAACAGCTTCCAAACATTTCTTGCAGTCATCTATAAGTTTCATACATTTGTCTGCTGGTAGTTTCTCCCACTCTTCAACTGTGATTTGTTCCAGCTCATGAATGTTTCCAGGATTCCATTTACCAATGGCAGATTCCAGCTCTTTCCAAAGGCTCTCAATTGGACTTAGATCAGAATTCATTGCTGGCCAGTTTAAAATAATCCATTTTTGCCTTTTTAACCATTTCTTTGTACTTTTCGATGCATGTTTTGGGTCATTGTCCTTGACCTTCAACCCATACCTAGCTTTCTGACGCTAGGTAGCATATTTCACTCCAAAATGGTAGTCCTCTGACTTTATGATTCCTTTGGTAGTCCTCTGATTTTATGATTCCTTTAATACATTCCAGACTTCCAGTTCCTGAGGCAGCAAAACAGCCCCACAACATTATAGAACTTCCACTACATTTAACTGTAGGAAGGGTGATTTTTTTTCTTTATAGGCTTCATTTCTTGGCCTCTAAATGTATCGCTGCTCTGTATTGTCAAAGAGCTCAAGTTTGGTTTCATCTGTCCACAAACATTTTCCCAGGATTGTGGTTTCCCAAGGTGTGTTTGGACAAATATCAGGCATGCCTTTTTATGTCTGTCTTTGAGCAGGGGCATTCTCCTTGGCCTTCATCCAAGAAGTCATTTTTTGTTTTGTGTTTGGCAGATGGTGTGGGTTGAAAGCACCATTTCAGATTGCTCTAATTTTACTGCAATGGGAATGTCATTCTCCTGTTCAAACTGATTTGAATTATCATGGCCTGGTCTGTCCCAGTTTTTATACTATGTCCTACTATTTCCTTTTTTAATTGGTTTTGTTGTATTTGATTCTTTTATGTCTCAAATATGTGTGCATATTTAGTCCAAAGCCAATTCACTGGGCACTTTTTTTTAGATGATATTGGACATTAAGGAGTTGAACTGCTAAAATGCTGCCTATAACTGTTGCCTATAACTGTATTACTGTATCAGTTAAAGATAACCAAATATATAAATCTAAGTAAATCATACACAAAAAAAAGAATATAAATGTTTAAGTACAGCCAGTACTACTATCCAAATGGAGCAAGATAAGAAGTGTGGAGGCATTTTAAAGTGTTTGAGGATTAGCATTATATAGAATGCATGAAATTTCAAATGGCTATCAGTAGAAGAAATGTAATGGGTCATCTTTCAAGCAGTGACATGCTACATTATTTGTAGAAAAAACACTCTTTTGGGATAGATTCAAAGGAAGATGGTTAACTAGCCTGGAGACTCCATCCTACACTACAAAAGCAATGATAAGAAAGGTACAGAAAAAAAGAAAAGTACCAAAATAATAAAATTTTACTGCTGTACTTTAAGGAGGTCTATTTGCTATAGTGTGCTAAGCAGTTAGTGCATATTTAACCCTGGAATTACCGAGATTTTTTGCACACACTGAATACCGTTGGGGTCATAAATGACCCCACAATGAATTGTAATTGTTAACCATGAAAAATGTAAACTAAACAGACAAAATATTATTCCAAATTAATTATTTATTATATGAAGGTTAAATGTTTTGAAATGTAATGCTTTATCATAAAATTACATGAAGAAGAGTTGCCATGAAAGCAGTTTTTGCATGCACTTGATGAACACAGTAAAGTACTACAGTCATTTGCATGAGACAGACAATTTCTGAATGTTCTTTGCAAACATTGCACTTGAAGGAGTTGCAAACTATGTTGCTTTTCTTGTCTTTTCTCTGGAACAGCAGTGACACCTTGCCCTTTTCTTTGAGATCCCGACATTGCAAATAGCATCAGTGGCTTCTTCAATGCTGGAAGAAGTCTCGCTGCAATTGCTCTGAAGCAGCTGCTTTCCTAATTCCAAGAGGAATAGATGACATCTGTGCTTTGACTTGGACTGCCATTCTGGATTTAGTGACATCCAAACAATGAAAGCGTTCAAAGTACTGATGTCCAACATGTTGTAGAAGATTGTCACTGGCCAGCGTCTTGTCATTCGTTTTGTGGTATACGTGCGCAACATTTGATCTGCCGTATCTACTCTACCTTTACTAGAATTATAGTCCAAGATCATGCGTGGCTTTTTGTCTGGACGTGTGTTATCTACTTCTTCTTGATCATGCAAACTGCTCAGAAGAACAACCACTTTTCCTTTCTTCGGGCAATAGGAAACCAGAGTGGCGTCATCGCGAAAGGCAAACAGTGAAGTGAATACCTCTCGGCCCTTTTCTGTTACAAATTCTGGAGGTAATTCTTTTCTGTTCTTTCGAATTGTCCCCAAAAGTGTCATTTGTTTTTCTAGCAATTTCTGTGACAGGGATAAACTGCAGAAGAAATTGTCAACAGTAACATTTCTGCCAGATCGCGTCAATCCTTCAGTGAGTTGCAGCACAACCCTTTCACCCTGATTCTGTTCCCTGTTTTGTCCGAGTTCCCTTCCTGTATATACTTGAAGACGCAGAACACATGACATTGCACTGTCACACAACATCCATAGCTTTATACCATATTTCCCAGGTTTGCTGGGAATATATTGTCTGAACGGAACACAGCCACGAAAGGTAAGCAGTTGCTCATCCATGGTAACATTTTCACCAGGAACAAAGGCATCACTTAGAGTTGCTTCCCAGGTATCAAAAACGTGTCTGTTGGTTGCATCATCAAATCTGAGAGCACAAGCAATTTGCTGAAAACGGTTACGGCCATAATTTTGCCAAAAACAGAACGACCATCTTCAAGGTTCCACAACTGAACTATGGATTCATTTCATGACTTGTACACGCCTGAGAGGACCAGAAGTCCAAGAAAATGTTGAAATTCTCCATCTGTCAAATCTTTCCAGGTGACATCATAAATGTGTCTTTCTTGTTTGCTCGTCCAGATCATGATTTCATTCAATAAGTTCTTCCCCATGAACAAGTGGAATGCTGTGAGAGGGCCATCAACATTTCGTACAGCATACCTTGTAGGACCTTGCTGTACGGGCATGACATTAGCTCTGGCGTATCTTCCAGCAGTTTGCTTTATAGGTTTCCTGTTCCATGATGTGGCATCCTTAGATACATAGGCTTCAATGGCAACATTTGTGCTTATAGTTGATGACCTCTTAGCTCCTCTACGACCACAACTAAGATTCCTCACAGATGATACTGACACCGAGGACTCCTGCCTTCTTCCCCATCCAGCACAGCCTTGACCTTTGCCTCGACCTGTAACTTGACTCTTTGCTGCAGGCGATGTTACCGGCTCAACATCAGTCTCACATTCACTTGGCGACCAACTGTTGTCGCCATCTGAATCATGACTGTCATCATCAGATTAACGCCCCAACTTGGATGATATGCTTCTTCACTTGCTGAATATGCTGCATCATCAGATGACTCAGAGCCGTCACTGTCAGCATCTTGTTGCAATATTTCTGAATATTTTTGTTTTGACATCATAAACAATAACTTAAAATAAATAAACAAAGATAAAGTTGAATAAAACGCAAAGCAGTTTTACTATAGGTGTACAATAATCGTGATGAACGAGCTGAAAGCCTTTAGATTTCATCGGAAATAATGAGAGAACGTATGATATCAATTACAGAAAATGTGTAATTTTCATAAAATAAGAGTACAAAAAATAAATTATACATAATTAATGATAAATACCTTTGTCAGATCAAAAAATTCACAAAACTGCAAATTGTATCACAATCCAAACCGGATGTAAGCAACTGGGGTCAAAAATGACCCCACTGGTACTCTGTGCTGCAATTCATCACTAGCGTCACCTAGCGGATGAAAATTATTCCTCTCATGGTGCAATATAAAGAGAATATTGATATGTGAAAAGTCATAAAAAGATTGCATTCTTGAACAACTAGTTTCCGATATACGCGTTGTGAAACTTGCAATGGGGTCACTTTTGACCCCATCGGTATCACAGGGTTAAACATGTGCTAACTGTTAGCACAGGTCCATGCTAATGGCTACTATGCACTAAAATAGTCTGTGTGCTAAAAAGCCCACAATAACTGCTTTAGCGCATGGTGGGGTGGGATCTGGGTATGGGCGGAGAATGGGCATGGACTGCACTGACAGAGCACAATGCATTATTGCATGCTAATTGTCATGACTGCTGATAGCTCAGGGGCACTAAGTGCCACCTGGATTGGCCACTGTTGGAAACAGGGCACTGGACTTGATGAACATTTAATCTAACTCTTTATGGTTATTCTTATATTCTTATGTTCTTTTTTTTTAATTTAAACTTTATCATTTTAATAAACACAGTTTCCAACAAAGAAAACCAAGAATCTACAAAGTATGTAGAAATATAAAAAGGTGCTAACAAAACAAAGAAAATATACACATAGCTCTGTTCCAATTAGACCACACCATTACAGCATCACTGAGAGAACAAGAAATAGATAACAATGATAACTTACCCTAAGATACAAGAAATATTTGTCCCTTCAGACCCACAGCTAACATTAAATAGAGAAGCATTAAGCCACAACCAAACCTTCCCGTCCCAGCAAAAAGGATAACAATTGCTTTGGGTCAAAGAAAAGAAATTGTCTCCCATCCAGGAAAACCAAGCAATGACAAGGAAATTTTAACAAAAAAGACCCACCCAGTGCAAGAACCCTTGGTTTCAAATCCAAGAAGTCCTTGCGTCTCTTTTGGGTTGTCCTCGAGAAATCAGGAAAAATTTGAATTCTAGATCCCAAAAACAATACATGCATATGCTGAAAAAATAAATGCAACACGCATTTCGGTCCATCTCTAGGGCACAGGTGACCACCATTGTGGTACGTCCCATCACCACATCTAAAGAGCTCTCAAGAAATCCAGTCAAATTTGACAGTGCATGCTGTACGTGTACGTGTCCATGCATATGATCTTCCTCACCAACTTCCAATGCTGATCTTACGGGATCTGGTGGGAGATTTTCCCCAGACATTCCAAGAACCTCTTGAAGGTATTTCTTGACCATCTCCACTGGTGCAATTAAAGGAGATTTAGGGAAGTTAACAAAATGTAAATTATTCTGTCTGGCCCTGAAGAGGGCTTTAAACTAGATCCGTTGGGGCTGGGTGAAGAAAACCCCCAGGTAAGTGAAAGCCCCCAGGTAAGTGAAACGTTAAATACCTTTATGGAAATGGGCAAAAGGGGTAACATATGGAAAGCAGTGCATATAAATGCCCGTAGCATGGGAAATAAGATCCCTGATGTTGAAGCTTTGGTGGGAGTATGTGACTTGGATTTAGTGGTAGTTACAGAAACATGGTTCACAGAAAACCATGACTGAGATGTAATTATGCTGAACCTGCACGTACAACAAAAAAAGCACTGTGCTACGCACACCAGGAGACACAAGTCCAAAACGTAGCACCAAGAAGGAATAGCTTAAAATGGTATTTTATTTCTGACCGTAATTGCGTGCCAAAGACCCTACACAGGCCGTGTTTTGTCAATACTTCATCAGGGGTATTGGCATACTATAATCATAAAACAAAAAAAATTAAAACACATATAGTTACCCATAAAACATGTGTATAACAAACCATAGACATGTTAAATATATTAAAAATATTATATTAAAAAAGGGGGAAGGAGCTTACTTTAATATTGTTCTATATTCATATGAAAAAATTATAAATACATTCATATTAAAAAAAATAAATATCATTGAAAACTAAATGAACAAATGAGACAAACAATGAGATAACAATAATGCTAAGAATCATATATTTACCTATTTTGGCTGTCTTGTACAGAATTGACGCACTTTGGGGCTTCTAGGTATAAATTCATTTTCCCGCTAGATGGTGCATCTGTCATTAATTTTCGATGCACATATTTGAACATCTTGACCTTGCTAACAAAGTCATGGAACATGACTGACATGGTTCTAGCAGTGGCGCTGGTATACAGCTTCAAAGATGCACTTGCGTCAATTGACGCACTTTGGGGCTTCTAGTGTTAACTGTGAAGTTAAGTGCTGTGCTGTGTGTCCAAAGCCTAACTTGTGACCCAATCTTTTAGTTTGTTTGTGTCCTGTGTGGAATCAGCCCTTAATTCTTGAAGTGTCTACTCATGAAGATTGGAGAGCCTGTCAAATGTTTTACTCATTCCTCTGCCTGAATATAGAGAGAAACTGAAGGAGCTGGCTTGCCACCCAAACCTAACAAAGGAGTCAGATTTTAGGAGCTAGCTTGCTTCCGGATCCTAACAGAGATGTCTTCTGTACAAGAGACGATGTTACCTATTGGAAGAGGTTCAGTGGGGTGACTGCTTATCAGGTACACAGAAAGGATTTGAGGTATAGGATCCAAATGAGGAAGGAGAAAGGACACTTTAATCTCCTAAGTGTTTAGGAGCCCTAAACCAGCCTAATCCTTCTCCCAGCAGTACAGCCGATAAATATTTAAACTAGGATCACAGGCAAAAATACTCAAGGGCACACAATCCATGTTACCAAAGACTGTATTTTGTGATTCTAGAAATATAGAAACACAGAAACACGAAGGCAGAAAAAGACCACATGGCCTATCTAGTCTGCCCTTCCATAACAACTACAATAGTCCCCTTTTTACCTTTAGAGATCCTCTGTGTTTGTCCGGTGTTTTTTTGAATTCAGATACTGTCCTCGTGTCTACCACCTCCACTGGGAGACAATTCCATGCATCTACCTCTTTCTGTAAAGAAATATTTCCACAAATTACACCTGAGTCTATCTCCTTTCACTTTCATCCTATGTCCCCTCGTACCAGAGCTTGCCTTCAATTGAAAGAGACCATCCTGTGCATTTATGCCACGGAGGTATTTAAATGTCTCCATCACATCGTCCCTATCCCACCTTTCCTCTAAAGTATACATATTAAGATCTTTAAGTCTGTCCTCATTTGAACATATAAGAACATAAGAACATAAGATATGCCATACTGGGTCAGACCAAGGTCCATCAAGCCCAGTATCCTGTTTCCAACAGTGGCCAATCTAGGTCATACGTACCTAGCAGTTTCCCCGAAAGACACAGGTTCTGCAATGCTTGTACTGGGTCAAGCATTGATATCCTGGGTCCCTTCTTAATAATGGTTTATGGACCTTTCCTCCAGGAACCTGTCCAAACCTTTTTTAAACCCAGCTACACTAACAGCCTTTACTACATCCTCCGGTAACAAATTCCAGAGTTTGATTACACGTTGAGTGAAGAAATATTTTCTTTTATTAGTTTTAAATAGTTTACCCTGTAGCTTCATTGCATGTCCCCTAGTCTTTCTATATTCTGATAACGTAAACAATCGATCTACATTTACCCGTTCCACTCCGTTCATTAATTTATAGACTTCTATCATATCTCCCCTCAGCCGTCTCTTTTCCAGGTTAAAGAGCCCTAACCTTTTCAGCCTTTCTTCATAGGAGTATCCTTCCATCCCCTTTACCATTTTGGTGGCTCTTCTTTGAACCTTTTCTAATAATGCTATATCCTTTTAAGATACAGCGACCAGAAATGCACACAATATTCAAGGTGCGGACTCACCATTGAATGATATAGAGACATTATAATATCCTTTCTTTTATTTTCCATTCCTTTCCTTATGATACCAAGCATTCTATTTGCTCTCTTGGCTGCCACTGCACACTGGGACGAGGGTTTTAACATGTTATCCACAATGACGCCTAAATCTTTTAACTGGATGGTGGTTCCTAATGTGGAACCTTACATCGTGTAACCATAGTTTGGGTTGTTCTTCCCTAGGTGCATAACTTTGCACTTGTCCACATTAAATTTCATCTGCCATTTTGATGCCCAGTCTTACAATTTATCAAGATCCTCTTGCAATTTTCCACAATCCTCTTGGGTTTTAACAACTTTAAATACTGTTAAATAAATAAACAGTTTTGTGTCATCTGCAAATTTGATAACCTTACTCGTTATTCCACTTTCCAGGTCATTTATGAATATGTCAAAAAGCAGCGGACCCAGCACAGATCCCTGGGGTGCACCACTATTCACTTTTCTCCATTGGGAAAATTGGCCATTTAGCCCAACCCTCTGCTTTCTATCTTTTAACCAGTTCTTGATCCACAGTAGTACACTGCCTCCTATCCCATGACTCTTTAGTTTTGCCAAAAGTCTCTGATGAGGGACCTTGTCAAAGGCTTTCTGAAAGTCCAGATACACTATATCAACTGACTCACCTTTGTCCACCTGTTTATTCACACTTTCAAAAAAACATAATAGATTAGTAAGACAAGATCTTCCTTGTCTAAAGCCATGTTGGCTGTCTCCCATTAGGTCATGACTATCTACATGCTGAGTAATTTTATTCTTTTTGATGGTTTCTACCATTTTTCCCGGTACTGATGTGAGGCTCACCGGTCTGTAGTTTCCCGGATCACCCCTGGAACCCTTTTTAAAAATTGGCGTTACATTGGCGATCCTCCAATCTTCAGGTATTACAGATGATTTTAATGAAAATTCACAGATTACTAATAGCAGGTCTGCAATCTCATATTTCAGTTCTTTCAACACCTTTGGATGTATACCATCCGGCCCAGTTTATCTAATATTTTTAATACATCTTCCCGATGTATCAATATTTCCTTCAATTCTTCCGCACCTTTAAATACCACTTCATTCATAGGAAACATCCCTACATCTTTCTCAGTAAAGACTGAAGCAAAGAATTCATCAGTCTCTCCGCTATCGCCTTGTCGCCTCTTAGTGCCCCTTTAACTCCTCTATCATCTAATGGACCAACTGATTCCCTCACAGGTATTTTGCTACGAATGTACTTGAAAAAAATCTTTGTTTTGCGTTTTTGCTTCCGCAGCAAGCTTCTTCTCAAATTCTCCCTTTGCCTTGCATTTGACTTGCCAGTGCTTGTGCTGTTTCCAGGTTTCGTCGTTTGGCTCTTTTTTCCATTTCCTGAAAGATGCTTTTTTGGCAACAACAGCCTCTCTGACCTCCCCTTTAAAACATGCTGGCAGTTTTTTGGACTTCCTTCCACTTTTCTTAAAGTGTGGAATACAGCTGGTCTGGGCTTCCAAGATAGTATTTTTCAACAACACCCAAGCTTGATGTAAGTCTTTAACCTTTGCAACTGCTCCTTTTAGTTTTTTCTTAACTGTTTTCCTCATTTTATCATAGTCTCCCTTTCGAAAGTTAAAAGGTAGTACTGTGGATTTCCTTACTATCCCTACACCACTAATTAAATCAAAGTCGATCATGCTATGATCACTATTGCCAAGTGGCCCCAATACCCTTATCTCTTGCACTAGATCTGGTGTTCAACTAAGGACTATGTCTAATATGGCTTCCCCTCTGGTCGGTTCATGAACCAGCTGCTCCAAGAAGCAGTCATTTATGTCATCTAGGAACTTTATCTCCCTAGCATGTCCTGCCATGACACTGCCCCAGTCGATACCGGGGTAATTGAAATCACCCATTATTATTACTGCTCTATAACCTTTGTTAGCTTCCTTGATTTCTTTGAGCATTTCATCATCCATTTGTTCATTCTGGCCAGGCGGTCGATAGTACACCCACACTGCCATCACCTTTCCCTTTTTACATGGAATTTCAATCCATAGAGATTCTACAGCAAATTTTGTTTCCTGCAAAACTTTAATCCTTTCTGACTCAATGCCCTCTCTAACATAGAGCGCAACCCCTCCACCAATTTTATCAGCTCTATCATTATGATATAGTTTGTATCCAGGTATCACAGTGTCCCACTGGTTGTCCTCCTTCCACCATGTCTCTGATATTCCAATCATATCATAATCATAATCCGTTCAATCTGGTACCACCTCCTCCGCCGCTCTCCCCTTACAATGCGGTGTCCCTCAGGGCTCCATTCTCGCACCCCTCTTCTTCAATGTTTTTCTCGCCCCCCTTGCCTTACTAATCCAACAATCCAGCCTATCCACCTATTTTTTTGCTGACCATATCCTCCTGGTTCACCATACATCACCTCTAGCTCCTGATCTCTCACTCCTCAACAATTGTCTCACTTCCATTGCCACCTGGTTCCGTGAAAATGTTCTTATCGTTAACCCCTCTAAATCAGCAGCTATCTGGTTCACCTTCGGAGCTCCTCCACCCACCCTGTCACCGCTTATGTCCAATTCACCCATCCCCCTGGTCTCAACCCTTCGCTATATTGGTGTTACTCTGGACTCTTCACTCTCGTTTCATCAGCACATCTCGGGAGTGGTGCGTAGTTCCTTCTTCCATCTCCGCAGGATCAGATCTGTTCGCTCTCTTCTCCCACCCACGTCCCTTACCACTCTTGTTCTTTCTTTGGTGATTACACGGCTCGATTATTGTAATTCCTTATTCTCAGGTCTCCCCCAATACCAAATTCAAAGACTGCAACTAATTCAAAACACAGCCGCACGTCTCCTTACTTTCTCCTCCCACCGGGACCCCATCACCCCACGCCTTCTCTCCCTTCACTGGCTTCCTGTTAAGGTACGATTTGTGTATAAGTTACTCACTATCACCCATAAGGTTCTCTATACTAACACCCCCCAGTATTTAGCTGATCTCATCTTTCTTCAACCCACTCCTCGCATGCTCCGCTCGGCGTACGGCAACCGCCTCTTCCTGCCTTCACCCACCCAGGCCCACCTCGAATCCACCCGACACGCTGCCTTTTTCTTTATAAGTCCCGCCCTTTGGAATTCCCTTCCGTTTTCTATTCGTACTGAAGCATCCTTTCCCCAGTTTAAAGCTCTTCTCAAAACACACCTTTTCTGTCAAGCCTTTGATCTTCCCACTCTCTCTAGCCATTCATAACTTCCTCATTTTCTATCATTCAACATCATGGGTTCTCCCGCTCACCCACTCCCTTCCTTGTGTCTCTTCCCGTAGTGTTTGTCTGATTCTTTTCCTCTGTCCTTCACTATTTTTCTCCCTCCCTTTCCTATCACTTTCCTATTAATTTAATGGCATTCCTTTTCTCCCTGTATTTTCCTGCAGCCCGTACTTTTTTATTGTACACCGCTTTAATACCTCAGGTCTAGGCGGTATATCAAATGTTGTAAATAAAGATAAAGATAAAGATATCTAACCTCTCATTTAGTGCTATATATTCTAACTCTCCCATCTTATTTTTTAGACTTCTAGCATTTGCATACAAGCATTTTAGAAACTGTATTTTATTCATATTAGTTTGGCTGTTGGTAGACATGGGTAATTTGGGATCTTTAAGCTCTGTCTGCTCCATACTCGAGGGCATTTGGGCTACTTTACTCTTTTTTGGAACCTCTCTGCTTTTGGTAGTATCCTTCAAGGATACATTCTTACGAACCATCCGCTCTAGGGCGACTGTCAGCTTTCCCCTATTATCTAGTTTAAAAGCTGCCCTATCTCCTTTTTAAAGGTTAATGCCAGCAGCCTGGTTCCATCCCGGTTAAGGTGAAGCCCATCCCTTCAGAAGAGCCCCTCCTTTCCCCAGAATGTTCCCCAGTTCCTAACAAATCCAAAACCCTCATCTCTGCACCATTGTCTCATCCACGCATTGAGACTCCGGAGCTCTGCCTGCCTTTTGGGTCCTGCATGTGGAAAGGGAAGCATTTCGGAGAACGCTACCCTGGAAGTTCTGGATTTCACTTCCTACCTAAAAGCCTAAATTTAGCCTCCAGAACCTCCCTACCACATTTTCCTATGTCATTGGTACCGACATGCACCAAGACAGCAGACTCCTCCCCAGCACTATCTAAGACCTTATCTAGGTGGAGCGTGAGGTCCGCTACCTTCACACCAGGCAGGCATGTTAAGAGGCGATCCTCACGTCCACCAGCCTCCCAGCTATCTACATGCCTAATGATCGAATCACCAACTATAACGGCTGTCCTAACCCTTCCCTCATGGGCACATGGCCCTGGAGAAACTTCCTTGGTGCGAGAGGGTTTTACATCACCTGGAGGACAGGTCCTAGTTACAGGATCTCTTCCTGCCACACCAGGGTGATGCTCTCCTGTCACGTGACCTCTCTCCTCCATGGCAACAGGGATGCTACCAGACTGGAGGTGGGACTTCAGGACTATATCCCTGTAGGTCTCGTCTATGTACCTCTCTGTCTTTCTTATGTTTTCCAAGTCTGCTACTCTAGTCTCTAGAGAATGGACTCGTTCCCTGAGAGCAAAGAGCTCCTTGCACCTAGTGCACACGTAAGACCTCTCACCAACTGGGAGAAAATCATACATGTGACACTCAATGCAAATACTGGAAAGCCCCCACCTCGCTGCTGGACTGCTGTCTGCATCTTAGTTTTAAGTTTTTGTTTAGATCTTTAAGTTCTTTACTTCCTAAGGGTTGCTATGGATATTTATACTAATAAAACTGTACCTGTTGTTGTTGTTGTTGTTGTTAAGTGCCGTCGAGTCGGAGTCGACTCATGGCGACCCTCTGGATAGCTATACTAAATTGTGTTCGGTCTTCAGTCAGGCGGCTCATTGTTGACAGACTGGTACCCGTAGCTGCTGTTATTGTATCGATCCATCTCATTGCTGGCCTTCCTCTTTTGCGTTGACCTTCTATCTTGCCAAGCATAATGTCTTTCTCTAATGATTTCTCTCTTCGCATGATGTGTCCAAAGTATGAAAGTCAAAGTCTTGTCATCTGAACTTCTAAAGAAAGCTTAGGTTTGATCTCCTCTAGCACCGACTGGTTTGTTCTTCGGGCAGTCCATGGTATACACAGTATTCGCCGCCAACACCATAATTCAAAGGCATCAATTTTCTTCCTATCTGTCTCTTTCACTGTCCAGCTTTCACATCCATATGATGTTATTGAAAATACCATGGCTTGAACAAGTCAAATCTTTGTATGGAGAGAGACATCTCTGCTCTTGAGAATCTTATCTAGGTCTTTCATAGCCATTCTGCCAAGAGCAATGCGTCGTCTGATTTCTTGACTGCTTGTTGCTTCTTTATTGATAGTTGATCCAAGTAGGTTAAAGTTGTTCACAATTTCAATTTCTTCTCCTTCAACGATGAACCTGTTGATTATGCCAGTTCTCATGATATTTGTCTTCTTTACATTAAGGTGCAGGCCCATTTTGAGACTATGTTCTTTGATTGTGAGAAGCAAATGTTTCAGATCATCTTCACTTTCAGCTAGTAATGTGGTATCATCAGCATAGCGAAGGTTGTTGATGAGTCTTCCACCAATCTTCACACCTCTGTTGTCTTCATACAATCCTGCTTCTCTGATGATTTGTTCTGCATATAAATTAAACAGGTAGGGGGAAAGTATGCAGCCTTGTCTTACACCTTTGCTTATTTTAAACCATTCTGTTTCTCCTTGTTCCATTCAAACTGCTGCTTCTTGATCAATGTACAGATTGCACAAGAGAACGATTAGGTGTTCTGGTATACCCATGCTTCTTAATGTGGTCCAGAGTTTCTCATGGTTTGCACAGTCAAAAGCCTTGCTATAGTCGATAAAGCACAAATAGATATCCTTTTGGTATTCTTTAGTCTTTTCAAGGATCCATCTCACATCTGCAATGATGTCTCTCGTTCCTCGCCCTTTCCTGAACCCTGCTTGCACTTCAGGTAGTTCTTGTTCCAGGTATGGTTGTAGTCTCTTTTGAATAATCTTCAGTAGAATCTTGCTGGCATGTGGGATCAAAGCGATTGTGCGATAATTTCCACAGTCAGTTGGAACACCTTTCTTTAGTATTGGTATAAAAACAGATCTATTCCAGTCAGTTGGCCATGATGTTGTCTTCCATATTTCTTGGCAAAGCCTTGTGAGTACGGTAACAGCTGCATCAGATTGCTGCAATACTTCTATGGGAATGCTATCAATGCCTGGTGCTTTGTTCTTTGATAAGGCTTTCAATGCTGCTTCAACTTCTTCTTTCATCACCAATGGTTCCCGATCATAAGGTACAGGTTGAAACGGCTGTTGGACCACTTGATCTTTATCATATAAAAACTCTGCATATTCCTTCCACCTTTTCTTGATCTTCTCAGCATCATTCAACATAGAACCTTGAGCATCTTGTAACATTCCAATTCGAGGCTGGAACTTTTTCTTTAACTCTCTTAGCTTTAGGAAAGCCGATTTTGTTCTCCCTCTAATAGTTTCTGCTTCTATTTCCTTGCAAGTGTCATTGTAGTACTTTTCCTTGTCCTGTCTTGCTGCACGTTGGAAATCTCTGTTGAGTTCTGCGATTGTCTTTCTTTCTCCTCTGGCTTTAGCTTCTCTGCGTTTCTGGGCAATTTTCAGAGTTTCTTCCGTCATCCATTTTGGCCGTTTTTGCTTTTTCCCCTTTTGTAGAGACTTCTCGCTTTCTTCCAACACAACCTTCTTGATGTCATTCCATAACTCTTCCGGAGCTCCTTCATTTGTATCTAAAGCAGCAAATCGATTTTGCAGGCAGTCTTTAAATTCCAGTGGTATATTCTCAAGGTCATATTTTGCTGCATTCATGAGTGGTTTGCTCTTTTTCAACTTTAGCTTGAGTTTTCATACTAGTAGTTGATGATCTGTACCACAGTCAGCTCCAGGTTTTGTCTTTGTTGACGTTACAGAGCTTTTCCATCGTTGACTTCCACAGATGTAGTCAATTTGATTTTTATACAATCCATTGGGAGAAGTCCATGTGTACAGTCGCCGCTTGTGTTGCTGGAAGAAGGTGTTTGAGATGAATAGATCATTGGTCTTGCTGAATTCTATCAGTCTTCCTCCAGCTTCATTTCTGTTGCCAAGTCCATATTTTCCAACTACTTTGCCTTCTTCTTTGTTGCCAACTTTTGCGTTCCAGTCACCCATGACTATCAGGATATCCTGTTTGCATGTTCTGTCAATTTCAGCTTGTACTTGTTCATAGAACTCTTCAATTTCATTCTCTCTTCTGCAGCTGTTGTTGGAGCATATACTTGAATTATAGTTGTGTTGATAGGCAATCCTCGTAGACGAATAGAGATTAAGCATTCGCTGACTGCATTGTATTTCATTACAGTTCTTGCAAGTTTCTTCTTTATTATAAATGCAACACCATTTCTTCTTTGTCTTTCATTTCCAGCATAGTAGACCATGTGATCATCTGATGCAAAGTGCCCCATGCCAGTCCATTTCAGTTCGCTGACACCCAACAGATCAAGTTGTTCACGTTCCATTTCATTCTTGACCACCTCCAACTTCCCTTGGTTCATGTTTCGTACGTTCCATGTTCCAATGCGTAAGACATCTTTACAGCTTCTGACTCTCATTTCATGCGCAGCTACATCAGCAGTCAGACTTCCCGTGGGCTTTGATCCAACCACATCATAAATGCTGTCTTCAGCTCTTCCCCAGTAGCTAGTAGAGTGCCTTCTGACCTGGGGGTCTCATCTTCCAGCACCATAGCACAATTTGTTTTGTTGTAACTATCCATTGGGTTTTCATGGTAAGATACAGAAGTAGATTGCCGGGCCTTTCTTCCACGCAGTTTAAGTTTGGTGTTGTTGCCGTTGTCACAAAAATGTGATCCTCCGCCGTCATCACTGTCCCATTCTGCTGCTGCCCAGATGGTTGATTTGTCTTGGTCTGGCACCTCAGCTGAGACCTGTCCTTCTTGGGAGACCCTGCCAGTAGTTAAACTACCGATAGTTTAGCTCTCAGCATCACTGATGCACGCAACCCCTCACAGCACGACAAGCTGCAAACCAAGTGAGAGAAACGTTTAATATACCTTGTTCACCTGAAGCTTAATTAAGCTCAGGTCCTTAGTGTATGACTGATTTGGGTAATGAGCTTCACCTGAGAGCACACCCTGTCTTTTAAGATGTGTAAGTACCTATAAAGCTACGAATATCCCAGGGGTGGGTGGGTGTAGGGAGGGAAGGAGGGAAATAACACTTATTAAAAGAGAGCTGCTACACAGTACCCTGTCCTGTGCTGCTTAGGTAAGCTATATTCTTATTTGATTTTAAATTTTAAATTATAGCTCTTTGCTGCTGCTAGGCTCTAACTTATTATGAAATTTAAACTACAAGCTCTCTGCTGGGTTCTAAATTTAACCAGAAAGCTCTCTTCTGTGTTTTAAATTTAAACTAATTGTACTTTGCTGATGCTAGGCCCTGAGTGACTATTAAATTTAAACTACAAACTCTCTGCTGGGTATGATATGGAACCAGAAAATTATCTTCGGTGTTTATTTATTTATTTATCCATTCTTATATACCGTGCTATTCAGAGTCAGTGCGGTTTACATAAAACATAATATTTGCATTACATCAGAACAGTGATATCAATGCTTACATTGTAACAGGAAAATAAACTTGGATTGAACGGGGAAGAGAAAACTAATAAGCTATTAACAGGGTTAAATAGCAGAATTAAAATATGAACTATTTACATATTTAAAGGATGGAATTAATAGTGTTGGAATGTGGAAACAGTGAGATGTACCTGGCATGATAGTCAGGTATATTCTTGGTTATGAGGCAGGTTGTGAGAGTAAAGGAATGGATGAAAGGATGTTAGTGTGGAGGGGAGTTAATGAGGTGAGAGAAATGAAGGAGGAATAAATGATGCTTTAAAGCTTTTCTGAATTGGGGAAGGTTCCTAATTGCTCGGAGGTGTGGGGGGAGGCTGTTCCAGATTCTCGGGGCGTAGAATGCAAAGGCTCTGTTCCTGGTTAGTTGATTACACTTTATGGATTCGCGGGGGATAGTAAGGGAGTTGGCGGTTGCTGATCTTCTCAGCCTGATGTTAGGATTGATTGTAAGGAGTGCTGAGATGGATGACGGAGACAGTTGGTTAATGGCCTTGAAGGTTATGAGTAGAGCTTTATAAGTGAGTCTACTGTGCAGCGGTAACCAGTGGAGTTCCATCAATATGGGCGTAATGTGATCATTTCTGGCTGTGCCGCTTAGAATGCGTGCTGCTGCATTCATGGCCATTTGGAGCGGGTTAAGGGTGCTCTTAGGGAGACCATGATATTCGCGTAATCAAAATGAGGGATTACCAGTGCTTGGAAGATAGTTCTGAAGTCTTGTGGTGCTAATAGGGGCTTAAGGTGCCTTAAAGTTGAAATTTTGTTGTAGATGGATTTGGTCATGTTCTTTATATGCTCTTTAAAGTTAAATTGGTTGTCTAGTGTGACTCCCAAATACCGTATGGCTGATCTGCATGGGAGTTCTGCATCACGTACTTTCAAGGTGGTGGGGGGGGAGAAGTTCTTTTTCCTGGAGATAAATAAGACCTCCGTCTTCTTGAAGTTTATCCTCAAATTCTGGGATAGGAGCCAGTCAGTAATTGCATTGATGTGTCTTTGGATGTAGTCGCGTTGTATACCAACATCCATCAAGAAGAGGTTTTGTCGTTATTGGAAACGGCTTTCATCACGGCACCTCCCCGGATTCCTAAATCTTTTCTTTTGGATTTAACCCACTTGGTGTTGACTAGAAACTACTTTGTTTTTGAAGGCCAATTTTATCAACAGTGCCATGGAGTGGCGATGGGAGCTACTGTAGCGCCCTCCATTGCTACATTATATCTGGCCGATATGGAGGAACGCTTTATTTATTTGGCCCCTGCTTTTCAACATGTTCGTCTTTGGCTTCGCTTCTTGGATGATATCTTTTAACTTTGGTCTTCTACTGCTGATCAATTAGTTCTTCTTGTGGATCGGTTAAATAGCATTAAGCCCAACATTCGATTTACTTTTCAAATGGACAACCAGAGCATGGAATTTTTGGATGTTTTGGTCCAGAAACAAGGGGATATGTTGACTACCTCATTATTCTGGAAATCTAGCCAGCGGAATAACTTATTGTGTTATCATAGTCATCACCCCTCTTCCCTACGGAAAGGTCTCCCTGTGGGGCAATTTTTGAGACTTCGTCGAATTTGTTCATCATTGCAGGATTTCAAGGACCAAGCCCGGGATTTACGAAAACGTCTTTTAGATCGAGGTTATCCTGCAACAGTGGTTTGCCGAGCCTATACCCGAGCTCGGTTTTCTCATAGGGAATGGCTTTTGGGTGAACAAACCTTTCCAATTGGCTCTCATTCTGACACCTCTCGGCAGGATGATATTGATATAGTGACTGGAGTCCTCCCTTTCACGCAATATACTGCCCCTGTGACGGCCTTGTTGAAGAAACATTGGGGGGTTTTACGCATGCATACTTGCTTTCAAAAGCCCCTTCGCTTAGCCTATTCTAGGGGCAAGAATATTCGTGATCGGCTGGTACATACGGTCCTTCCTTCTCCCTCTACACCGGTCATCAACAATCGGGAGGGTCATTGGTCTTGTCAATGCTGCAAGTTTTGTGCCATTACCGAGGAGGGAGTTCGTTGGTCACATGCATTTTCGGGTAAATCTTTTTCCTTTACTGGTTATTCGACCTGTTTAACATCTTATGTGGTGTATATCATTACCTGCCCGTGTAAATTGTCATATATTGGTAGGACTATTCGCCCAGTTCGAATTCGTCTGGGCAAACATGCCTCTCGATTAGCTAACAAGACCCTTTCTGCTCCCATAGTTGACCACTGTCTCCAGCATCAACATGTTTTTATGGATCTTCGTTGGAGGGTGATTGATTTTATTCCTTTGGATCCTCGTGGTGGTGATCGAGAGCAGTTGCTGCAACGCTGCGAACAGCGGTGGATCTTTCAACTTAAAACAGTAATGCCTACAGGCTTGAATTTAGAATGCGACTGGTGGAGTCTGCTTTAATTACACCTTTTTTCTGCAGTTTTTTTGAAGATTTGGATTCATTGAATAGGGTTTTGGACTTTTTCTTGGGAGACTCTTTTCATGACGTTTTTATGACGTTTTTACGACGTCTTGGTGACGGTTTTTTCAGCAGCCATTCAGGGATGTTTTGGTGCTTTAAATGGCCTGAGGAATTGGGCATTTTTAGGGCGCGTACATTTTGGAAACAGCTTGATACAGAGCCTTCCTTGGCTCGAAACATGCATGTCGCTGTCAGGATTTTCTGCTGCCCTATTGATACAATCTCAGATAAGTAAATTGTATTATTTAAGTTACGGTTTTTGAAAATACAAACAAAAGGCCTCTGCTGACAACGAGTGGGGAGCTTTTTCCTCTCTCCATCTCAAGTCAGCGGATCCCGACAAAAAAAGAGTGCTTGTTAAAATGGTGATTTTTGGTTTACAGGTATACTTATGTAGTTTCATGCTACTAATTCCCAGGTCTTTTCATATGTTTTGACTTTTGGCAATGATAGTGATTGCGTTGAAGCAGTCGACTAGTTTGGATGCATAATTTTAACCGGGGTGAACAGTAGGACATCGTATGCGTAGATTAGGCTGAGGATGCCAAATGAATGGATAATGTTGCAAATCGGCTGCATATAGATGTTAAAAAGTAGGGCAGATAGGGAGGAAATTTAAACTTAAACTGCTGCTACTAGGCCCTGACTGATTTAACAAAAAATAGTAGGTTCACAGATTAATTAGCTTTAAAACAAAGAATTCCTTACAAAAAATTCCCTGAAGTATATACTCACAATTGCAGATCTCTCTCCAGAAGTAACAGTCCCCTTTTGAAGACCACTAACCATTTTAGTAGCCACCCTTTGCACCGACTCCAACCTGCCTATATCCTTCTGAAGGTGCAGTCTCCAGAATTGCACACAATGCTCCAAATGAAGTCGCACTAGAGACTTACACAGAGACATTATCACCTCCTTTTTACTGCTGGCCATTCCTCTCCCTATATAACCAAGCACCCATCTGGCTTTTGCAGTTGCCTTTTCTACCTGTTTAGCTACTGAACATTGCAGACTGCTATTGTTTGAATTGGACATTTTGTTGCAATAAAGAGAATTGGAGCAACCAATTAATTTTCCGGAGCATCTTTATATCTAGCGGCAGCACCTGTGGATTTTCAATGGCACTAACTATGTTAGTGCTGCTGAATATCCTTCTTAGTGCCATTTACTGTACATGGTTTGCAGCTCTGCAAACCGTAAAAATGCCTTTGAATATTGGGCAATAATCCTTTCCCATGGCATTCTCTACTCACCAGGGATCTACTGTTCATATATTATGAATTTCACCCCAAGTTTTAATACGTATGGGCTTACAAGTAGATTGCCTGTCTAAGTACAGATCTAAAGACTAGTTAAAATCACCTGCAATGATCTTATAGACACCCTCATGTGCCCATAAAATGTCTCCATTTTCTTGAATGAACTCAGGAAAGTCATCAGTAATGGCATAATTTGATATGAATGAAGTGTCTCCAATCTCAGTCACAGCAATGGCCCAGCAACTTTGCATATCAATGGCTTGAAAAGTTATTTGGGCCTGCAGAGTTTTCATGAAGAGGATAGAGACTTCCTCCCCATAGCGAGAGATAGCACATGCCTCTCTTTTGGCATGCAATAGGAGTAAGATGGATCTTCTGTAATATAATCACACCCCCTTGTTCTCTTCTAAGATAACGTCTTCCGCCTAATTGGGTGATTTAGGCCACTGTTGTTTGATGATATTATTTTAAAGGTAGCCATAGTTGAGAGTGATCAGGAAGAACATCAGCATAGACTCTGCAACAGTGAAGACTTCACCAGTACATCAGCAAATACAATTGCAGCAGGCAGTGGAACATAATCTCATATATCTCGTACCTTTACAAAAAATTAACATCCATGCAGCAACACACATACCCATAGCATGCCAGCATAAACCCGCCGATCATAGAACACTCAACATCTACCTACATAAAAATGCCACTTCACCACAGAAAACAGTTAACATATATTAGCACAATACATCCTCCCTGGCTCTCAACATACTACCACCAACATCCACACACACAAGTCACTCATCCATCTCAAATGCATCCCATTTCCCCAAATAAATTCACTGACACCCAAACCTGCCCCCCAACCCACCATACCCCACCAGCTCATTACCATTACCCTTGCATTAATATATCAAACAGGTCATAATGCCCATTGTAAAGCAGATGTAAGCATAGAGGTAAAGCCATCAATAGCTACAAAAAAAATTCAGAGTCTCAAAATATATGGTAGCTATGAGCTACTCCTATCTTCTGCAGATCTTGCAGTGGTATCCACAAGATTTTTCTTATTTGATCAATAAGTGCACACCTGATAGCTTTATGACAGTGGATCAAAAAGTACCTTTTTGTAAAAAATCTATCATGATGATGTATGAAGTTGACGCATGGTGTCCAACTAAAGACTATAATAATCCAATGTAGATTCTATCCTGTTAGCAAGGCACAGAAGACAATCAATGGCCTCCACTTAACAATTTCTTGGAAGACATGGAGTTGAAAGATTTTCCAGTTTTCCCTAGATTGATATGATTATAACATTTTTATGGGAGGGGACATGCAAACTTAGAGCATACCCTGGGAGTGGAGACGATAATAGTAGAAGCCAGCAACACATATTATTGTATTCAGGAAAAGCTGAAATCATGTGTGCATCCATAAGGTCCTGCAGCTATTGTTATAAGTGACTCATCCTAGCTGGGTATAACAGCCCAAATCGGGCACCCAAGCCCTTAAATTGTTGTTACAGCAACAAGAATTATTTTCATTTCAGTGCTGCAGTTTTAGCCAGATCGGGGAAAATAGTATTTTACACAGCTGGTATAAAATGAAAGGTTTCAGCTTCGCAGGCATTAATATTTGTAGTGCTTGTGGTTATCGCAGCATCCTGGCCACTGGTGTTTGGCTCCGGGGATGGACCTTGAGGGAACCCTGTGAATCCTTTTCAAATTCCAGTGGTGTTGAGAACTCAATGTCTAAAAACTTTAGCATCAGGTCTTCTAAAAATTTGATTATCTTGGCTCCCTCTGTCCCCTCTGGGACTCCAAAACCACAAAAGTTATTTCTCCTTCTGCAATTAGACAAGTCTTCTAGGTTTGATCTGAGTTGAGTTATGGGTGCAGCATTATCCTTGATATGCCTCATGCAGGATTTGAGCCACACCACCTTTTCTTTCATATTCTCCATATGGCTTTGTGAAGCTAGACTTGAGTATTCAATGATTCAAGCTCATCCTGTATTCTTTTAGAAACATTGAGCTGTTGCATCATAAGTTCCTTAAGCACCTGTATCTCTTTCATTACAGGATTGGTGGCCATTTTCTCCATGGTTGGTGGATCAGTCTTGTGTCATTTTAGACCTGATGCAGCTGAATATGGTTATTTCCACCTTGCCACCCTTTCCAGATGACTGTGGGGCACTCTGAGGAAAGAAGGCATGATTTTGCTGGTGTCCAGAGGTTCAATAATCTTAGCTGAAAATTCTTAAACATTGGAACACTCAGCACATGCTCAGCTTGGGCTCCACAGCACCCTCCCCCCTCCCCCCCCCTCCCCCCAGGATGAAATTATTGATTATGCCAGTAGTCAGTAGTTTTGTCATCTTCACATTAAAGTAAAGGTCAATTTTCAGACTATATTCTTTGAGCTTGATAAACAGATGTTTCAGATCGTCGTCAGTTTCAGTCTGTAGCATGGTATCATCAGCATAACCAAGGTTGTTGATGAGTCTTCTACCAATCTTCACACCTTGGTTGTCTTCAAACAGTCTTGCTTCTCTGATAATTTGTTCTGCATATAAATTGAACAAGTATGGGGAAAGTATGGATCCTTGCAATACACATTTGCTGATTTTAAGCCATTGTGCATGAGAACTATCAGGTATTCTGGTATATCCATACTTCTTAATCTAGCCAGAGGTTTTCATGATTTACACAGAGGCCTTGCTGTATTTTCTTATAATCTTTTGTTTTTTCAAGTATATATCCATCTCACATCTGAGATGATGTCTCTCATTCCTTGCCATTTCCTGAATCCTGCTTCCACTTTGGGCAATTCTTATTCCAGGTATGATTGTTGTCTTCACTGAATGATCTTGAGTAGAATCTTTCTAGTATGTGGGATCAGATCAATTGTGCAATAATTTCCACAGTCAGTCAAATCAACTTTCTTTGATTTTGGTAGGAACGTAGATCTTTTCCAGTCAGCCATAATGTTGTCTTCCGAATTTCCTATCAGAGCCTTGTATGTATTATAACAGCTGCATCTTATTTCTGTGATTCTTCAGTGAGAATGGCATCAATGCCCAGTGCTTTATTTTTTGATAATGCTTTCAATGCTACTTCAGCTTTTTTTCATCACCAACTGTTCCTGATCGTAAGGTACAGATTGAAATGGCACTGATCCACTTGATCATTAAGGTATAATGACTTGAAGTATTCTTTCTATCTTTTTTAATCTTCTCAGAATCATTCTACATGAATCCTTTGAAGAGTCCACCAAGGATGAGATTTTCTTGTTAATTCTCATAGCTTTAGAAAAGCCAATCTTGTTCTTCCTCTAATAGTTTCTGATTGTATTTTCTTGCATATGTCATCGTAGTACTTCTCTTTGTCTCGTCTTGCTACACATAAGAAATTTCTAATAAGTTCCATAATTACCTCTCTTTCTCCACTGACTTTAGATTTTCCGAGAAATGTTCCGTTTCTTCAGTCATCCATTTTGGCCATTTTTGCTTTTTTACCTTTTGCAGAGATTTTTTACTTTCTTTTCATCTCCTAACACTTTGTCATTTGTATCCAAAGTGGTGAATTGATTGTTCAGGCAGTCTTTAAATTCCAGTGCTATATTTTCAGATCACGCATTACTACATTCATGAGTGGCTTGCTCTTTTTCAGCTTTATCTTGAGTTGCATACTAGTAGCCAGCAACCTTAACCACAGTCAACTCCAGGTTTTGTCTTTCTTGATGTTATTGAATTTTTCCATTGTTGACTTCCACAGATATAAACTCTTCATCTGATTTTTGAATGCTCTACTGGGCAAAGTCCATGTGTACAGTTGCTTTATGTGTTGCTAGAAGCAGGTGTTTGAGATGAATAGATTGTTGGTTATCCAGAATTCTTTTTCCAGCTTCATTTTAGTTGCCAAACTCAAATTTTCCAACCACTACCTTTTTCTTTGTTCCAAACTTTTGCATTCCAGTTCCCCATCACTATCGTATACCTTATTTGCATATTCTGTCCATTTCATCTTGTACTTGTTCAAAGGGAAATGATCAACTTCTTCCTCTTCTGCACCTGTTGTTGGTGCATTCCTCCTAGACAAATAGAAATTAAATGTTCACTGATTGCACTGCAGTTTATTATAATTCGCGCAAGTTTATTCTTAATTATATATAGTACTGTATGCAACCACACTTCTTCTTTGTCTTCCATATACCATGTGATCATCAGGTTCAAAGTGCGCAATGCCAGTCCATTTCAGTTTGCTGACACTCAACAGTCATTGTCACATGACATTTTTTCTTCCTGTGGTTCATGCTCCTTATGTTCCATGTCCCAATATGTAAGACATCTTTGCAGCTTATGACTTTCACTTCATGTGCAGCTACATCAGCGGTCAGACGTTCCAAGGGCTTTGTTTAAACCATATCCTGAATGCTGGCTTTACTCTGAAGAGTCTGCTGCTCTTTTCCAGGGAGCAACTAAGTGCCTTTCGACCTGGCAGTCTCATCTTTCAGCACCATCTCTCAATTTGTTTTCTTGTGACTATCTATTGTGTTTTTATGGCAAAATAAAGATTGTCAGGCCTGTTTCATCTTTCTCCCCTTCAATCTGTTCAAAACTCTGCTGTGTGGCTAATCTTCCGCCAGCCCTAATATACTCATACAAAACCTCTTCGCAAATCTCTTCATTGATTTCTCTTCCTTTTCCATATCCAATACAAACTTTTCCTTCTGACCTATAAGTGCATTCATTCTATTGCTCCTCATATCTTTCCTCTCTCCTCTCTCCCTACGCCCCTCCTCGTGAACTCCGCTCTTTCTCTGGCTTGCTTCTCTCTATGCCCTTGTCTTCAACAACCATTTCAAGACTTCAAACCTTTCACCTTGCTGCTCCTTATGCTTGGAACAAACTACCTGTATCTTTACATCAGGTTTCATCTCTCCCCCTTTTCAAATACATGCTAAAAGCTCACCTCTTTCATGACGTTTTTGGATCTTAATCTTTTTTTCTCCTTCTGTCACATTGCCATTCACTACTGCACCCTTGTTGTTATGTATTGTACTGTCTGTCTTGATTAGATTGCAAGCTCTGATGAGCAGGGACTATCTTTTATATGTGTACGTACAGCACTGTGTATGCTTGTAGCACTATATAAATGATTAATAGTAGTAGTAGTAGTACGAGTTCCAGTGCTGTTGCCATTTGTCACAGAAATGTGATCCTCTACTGCCAATACTGTTCTTTACTGCTGCTTTCCCAGATGGGCGGTTTGTCTGTCACCTCAACTGGGGCCTGTCCCTCTTGGGAGATCTTTCCACTAGTTAGTACTGGTAACATAGCTCTCAGCATCACAAATGCATGTGAGCCCCTGCAGTATGACAAGCTGCAAACTAAGCAAGGTAAACAGCAGCACTAAGATCTTAAAACTAGCGCCTGCAACTACAGGCAACCAATGGAGAGTGATTAGCATTGATGCTTTCTATAAGGCATTCCCAAAATCAGCTGCATAACTGAATTATGTTTTCACTGCAAGACTTGAGTTACAGAAGCAGACAACCACAAAACAAAGCGCTATAATAGTCCATAGATGAAAGCACCAACTGATACAAAACGGTTCAAAAATCCTCTAAAGAAATAAATGGATGTAATCTTCAGAAGAGTCTTAACTGTTTCATGGGGGTCTTAAATGCTAACTTACTACCTGATATTTAGAGGAGCTGATAATTAAACACTGTGGCGGTCAGCCACGGCATATAAATATGAACTGAATATTCAGCGGCAGTATCTGGATAGTGGCTGCCACTGAATATCTGATTTATTCAGTCACTTTTTGAATAAGTAACAAACTTATCTGGATAGCAATGATTTCAGCCAGCATTCATTGAGACTGAATTTTAGGCCTAAGCTACCTGGATAAGGTCAGCACATATCTGGATACTGGCTGTAGTGCCCTTAAATCTGTCCATGGACCACCCCTGCACTAACCAGATGGTGCTGTGGCAGTCTATAGAGATAATCTGTGGCACTATCAGATAGCGCCACTGAATATTTCTCTCAGTGCCCTTATACAGATAACCCCCTTGGATATCTGGATATGGGCTTTAAATATCAATTCCTGAGATTTTAAATCATGTCTCAGTAAGTTCAAGCTGCAACGCTTCTATTGCAACATTGGATTCCAAAGTTACCAACCAATGGTCAGTTGTAGGCACTAAGGGGCATGTTTACTAAACACCGTTGCTGTGCAGGTTCCCGTTAGTGTGCTGGTGCCATATAAGGAGTGGGCGGGCCAGGCAGAAAAAAGGAAAAAACCGGACCGTACGTGTGTGCGTCGCGCTAATGTGTGGGGCCCACATTATCGCGTGGAAAGGCTAAGTGGGGCGCTGCTGCACAACCAAACAACAGAGCTGTAGTACAACGGTGAAGACACTGACCTATGGTGCAGGGGCCAGGGGTTCAAACCCCTATTGCACTCAACAAAAAAGACCAGCTGAGACATCAACTTTAATGGGCAAAAGTGGTGTAGGAGGCATACTCCTTATGGGCAGCAGAAGGCGGTGCACTCTTTTTTTATACGGCATGAGGCGGCGCACTGTTCATTGTGGGCGGCAGATGGCGGCACGCTGTTAAGGTTGGGCGGCAGAGGGCGGCACGCTGATAAAATCGGGCAACAGAAGGCGGCGAGCCGGTGGGCAGAAGGCGGCGCGCTGATGTGTGAGGGGGCAACCCAATAGTGGGAGGGATAAGTGGCGCGCTGATGTGCAAATAACAGCAATGGAGCCATAGCACAATGGTTAAGACACTGACTACTCGTGCAGGCATCATGGGTTCAATTCCCCACAGTGCCCATTGAAGACAGCTGGCAGAGGCATTATTTTAGGAGGCATGCCCATGTTGGGCGGCATAAGGCGGCATGCTGTTAATGTTACGCGGCAGAAGGCGGCGCGCTGTTACTTTTGTGCGCCACAAGATGGTGCGCCGATGGCTACAAGGCTGCGCGCTGCTGCTCAAACACAGGAACAGAGTCACAGCACAATGGTGAAGACACTGACCAATGGTGCAGGTGTCAGGGGTTCAACCCCTCACAGTGCCCAGTGAACAAGGCTGGCTGGGGCAGTATGTATTATGGTGAGGAGTGCTGTAGGAGGCCTTCAAGGTTTATTTTATTTCCCACTACTAGTAAACCCGCTCTCACAGTGTGTTAACATACGGATGCCCGTAAGGCACATGTTACAGTGCACTGTCCGCCAAGGCACCCTAGAATGACCCCTATAGGGCACCATGTATGTTGCGACACAGGACAATGTATAGTGCACCCAATAAGGTGGCCTATAGGGCGCCCTAAAGAGCACCCTCAGAGGCACCTTATGGGTACAGTATGTCAAGGGTGTGTTTGCTGTCATAAAAATATGTACAGTAAACAAAGATAATGCTCTGGACAACCCTATCATAGAACCCCACAGTGGGCTTGAACCCATGACCTCTGGCTGCAAAGGTAGTGGTGTAACCATTGGGCTACAGCCCTACAGCTGTCAGCAAGCCCCTGGCTGGCTGCAGAGAGCCTGCACGTCACCTCACAGACAGTCTGCTGTTGTAAACAAGATAGGGTTAGGCCACCCGTATCCGGCCTGGTAGGGGGAATTGTCCGTGTGCACCAACACAGCACCTCGGCCTGGTAGGGGGTCCTGAGCGGGTGGACTACCAGCGAAGAGTAGCTACACACCGTCACATTGTGCGGGTACTGTGCTCACCCTGAGGGTGTGATGTGGCGCCCAGGACCAGGTCCACAACACCAGCCATGGCTGAATGAGGCCATGACAGAGCTCCAAAACAGTACTAACCTGTGAGATAGGAAGGGGCTGCAGAAACATCTTGGATATCTCTGTCTGTCTCAGTTAGTGGAAACCCCCATGGACCCCTAGGTGGTCAAGGTTCCTCCCTCCCCCCCCCCCCCCCGAGGGTGGCAAACAGGGCCTCCCACCAACAGATCCCCATCCTACCCCCACAATGGCAGTAGAGTGGACCATCAAACCCCAGTCCTGCTGGGGAACAGACACCCTACAGGGCAGTCCAAGCAGCTCCACACACATCCATAACACAATATCAGACAGACTTTAGGCCTGAATATCCAAAGATGCACCCCAGCACTATCTGATATTCTCCTGCAGCAAGCCAGCAGCCACTGCACCCTGCAAGGCACTCCATCAAGACACATACAAGCTGTGAACAGTCTGCTGGCTAGCCCTGATGGAAATGCATGCACCCAAAACTGGGGTGGCAGCATACACAAGCAGAGAGTTCTGTGAGGAGGCCCCAACAGGAAACCCATATATATCACAAGAGAGAAACACAATACAGCACTATGGGGGTGCCTAGCCATGCTGTCATCACTGCACACTCAGGGTGAGAGTGCTCCCCCAGCAGCACATACGGAGGTCACCCTGTCTGTGTAGGTGGTGGCCGGGCACTACAATGTCACAGCCAGTGCCCTATGCCCTGTGCAGATGCATCCTGGCCAGCCCACCATGTCTGACCTATACCCTTGGTACCTTGCTGCTCATTATGCACATTGGCAGGCCAATACTGGCAGTAGTGCTGGCAGTGTGGGTTGGGGAAGGTGTTTGCAGCCAACACACACTGTATAGACAGACACACACTCCCACACCTATGCCAGCATTGTGCTACTATTGAGGGGGTGATTAGCCTTGCCCACCACACCGGTCCTGGGCACGGCACAGGCATGGATATGGTACGCAGTACTGCTGGGGGTCACTCCCCAGGGTGGTGAACACCGTCAGAGGCTAGGCCTGGAGCACGCACCGCAGACACCAAACAGATTGTTCGGATGGGGTCAACTAGCAGTATGTGCGTAATGTAGGGATATCTATCAGCCTGTACTCTTAGCAAACGTTTCAGAGCTGTGAACCTCAGGTGTAGGGTGACATTGCTAAGGTATGCAGATGCTAGTATTGGGAGATGCACGCAGGGTCCAATGTTCTGCCTCTACAGGAGACATTGGCCAATGGGGCCTGTGGGTGTGGGTGTGTCTGCCCCTGTTGGCTGCTGCTTTACGGCAGCGCTTCCCAAATCCGGTCCAGTTTTGCATCACACTGTTCTGGTCTTCCTGCTGTCCCTTATGAATATGCATGAGCTACATCTACATGCCGTGGGGGTGTTGCATAGATATACAGCACAGGCATTTGTATGAGTGGCAGCATGGAACCTGACTGGTGTGTGGCCCACCAGGACTGCATTTGGGGGATTCTGCTGTAGGTTCTGCCCCTGTTCATGGTGTCTGTGCTCAGTGGGGTAAAAGATAGATGTATTAACATTGCATATGTCCTCATCACGAAAGGTGTGTCCTTACTGTCACTGTTTATTTGTGGGGAAAATACGTGGGCAGGATTGGCAGTAGCCCCAGCTGGTCTCTGAACCTGTGACCTTCTGTTCCTGCATGCACTGTCTGTGTGCACTGCACCACCGTGTAGCCACAGATTGGCTGAATTCCCTGGATAGTCCATGACTGTGGATACGGCAGGGCCTGTCTGTTGCTGTGGACTGTGCCAGCCTGCACATGGCTAGGCCTCTGTCTTCCGTGGCTAGCGGCCACTGCCCCCTGCACCACATGTACTCGTCCGCCAACATGCTGGCATGAGCTTCTCTCAGAGAAAGCAGATGACCTGATTGCAATGTGTCAGTACGGGACTGCATTTGGGCGACTTGGCTGTAGGTATTGCCCATTGTTGTGGGGTGTGTGGTGTTGGGTAAAATATGGGTGATCTCCCCATGCCTATGTTTCCTGCAAGACAGGGGTGTGTGTGCTATCGTTGTTCAGTGGTGGGTAAAATATATGGCCAAGGCTGGAAGGTGCCCCAGCTGGGATTTGAACCTCTGGTCTTAGAGGTACTGGCTCTGTCCGCTGCACCACACTGTGGCCACAGGGACAGTGCAGTCCCTGGAGATAGTAACATGGCAGGATGGAGTCGCAAAGCCTGCTGTGTGCATTTCTACTGTGGGCTCCTTCACCCTGTCTGGTGACAAACGTGCAAGTAAAGCCCACAGATGACCACGGGAAAAGGGGGATAAAATATAACCAAGCTGGGCTACAGTTATATTAATGGGCAAACATGGAAAACACTCCCAGGACAGCTCCAGAAAAAGGGAAATGTTTTTTGGACGAGTCTCCACTCCGTACACCTTTCCATAAATCTTTTTTTTTTGGAGCTTTCTTGGGTGTGTTTTCTAGTTTTTCCCATCACTATAACTGTTCCCCAACTGAATTACTATTTTTAATATTTTTGTGGTGGTCATTTTCTATTTTTAATTGCACTTTTGTGCTGTGCACATGTATCACACTGCTCACGTTTTCAGGTTTCCCCGGTTTTGCTGTACATTGCTGACGGAAATGGTTTCTCTTCCCTTTAAATCCCCTCTACCGCGAGTGGTTCACTCGCGCTATTTTTGCAATGGAAATTCGGCCCTGCAACTGTGCGAGGGGCCTCTCCCCTCCCCTTCCCCGCCCATTAACCCCGTCTCTCCACCAATGTTCCCTCTAATTTTCTGTAGGCTGTGTGCGCATAAAATATCAGCTGTGCAGCTTTTGAAGTAAGGTTAAATTTTTGTGCGCCACATAACGACACTCGGAGTTATATACTTTAAAATTTGACTACACGTCAGAATACAGTATGTACACCACATTGATTGCACTAGAAAATATTGTAGAACTTGTGAAAACCGTAAATACACAACAACTTTTAAATTTTAAGACGTCTGTGTTGTTTTCTATCAGAATCAGAGCCGTACTTTTTGTGCGCTCTGTTGTAAAGTATGTGCGCTCACTCGGCGAGGTGTGTGCGCGCGCACACGCGCACGGCTTAGAGGGAACAGTGCTCTCCACCCCTCCGGGGCCTTCCTCCGCCCTCCGTAGGCCTTTCCACGCCTCTATCGGACATTTACGGGCCCGTACTTGTGCGGGGCTCGTTAGTGTGACGCGCACGTGTGCGGGGGTTCGACACACGTTTGCGGGGCGCTTAAGAGCACTTAAGTGCTGCTTTTAGTGCGCTATTTTGCGCCGTG
Organism: Ichthyophis bannanicus; assembly: GCA_033557465.1. Taxonomy (NCBI): domain Eukaryota; kingdom Metazoa; phylum Chordata; class Amphibia; order Gymnophiona; family Ichthyophiidae; genus Ichthyophis; species Ichthyophis bannanicus. The sequence continues at coordinate 1,298,402,007 of CM066031.1, forward strand.
CAAAATAGCGGTTTTTAGTAAACATGCCCCTAAGAATCTTAATGTACTAAAGTTGGCTCAAAATCCATGCTGTTGTTCAAGCAAAATCTCGTATTGATCAAAATGCTCCAATTGCTGATGTACCGCATACTCGATTACTTTTACCAAAAATGGCAAACATGAAATTAGGTAGTAGCTATTCACATCCACTTTGTTTCTTCCTGGCTTCAAAAGGTAGCTGAGTTATGACCTGTTTTAAGCATGCTGACAAAGTACTATGCTGTAAAGATTGAATAGCTTTGGGGCCTAATGGTTCATGAAACAATTCGCTCACACACTTTCATTATCCAAACTGGGCAACAATCATTGGAAATCATATTTTGGATAGAATATCCAATATTCTAGAGAACTGTTCTGTACTCACAGACGGAAAAGCTAACCACTGGTTATCATCTCAAACAAGTCTTCTGACCTTGTTACCATCACTTCCTTATCAAGACTTGATTTTCTCTTTGACTTCAGACAGTCAGCATACCTTATTTATTATCTGTCCATTCTGTGAACCGTCACGTTTATCAATAATTACATATTGAACCACCATCCGTTCAAAGCCCAAAGATTTTTTCCTGATAGAATGCTCACTTAATCTCTTTTACCTGCTTTTTATAACATTTCATAGCAATCATATTTCTCTTGCATCTCATCAGTTTTATGATACTGTACTTTTATATTTTCTTACTATTTGTTTCTCCTCTACAATATTTTAATCATACCAGGGCACTCTATACTGTCATTGTTTTCCCAGTGAAACTTTGCTGGTTTTTCTAGTGCAACAACAGCACATAGTGATATATTTTATGAAACTCTGTTCATTTAGGCCATGACTAAATTATTACAGAACTCAAAGCCAACCATTCTTGTCAAAATGTAGTTAAATCTATAAGCAGCCGCATTTGTTTGTATTGCCATTCTATTTGCAGTTTTTCAGGTCATGCTGCATCTTAATAAGTGGAACTGATGTTTCAGTGGTCATATTACATCGGTTCCACTAATCAAGATGCGCCATGACCCAGAAAACTGCAAAGATCATGATACTATCTGCAGAAGCCTAAGAGAACATCCATTTCTATTCCTCATATCCTGTAAACAACATGTTATTGTTTGTCAGAACTATAATGATAGCAAATGATCATCTGACCAGAGGAGTGAGTCATACTAATTATTGGTTCAATTGATCTATCATCTACCTGTCTAATGAAAATAGCAAGGGACTGATATGGAGGCAGTCAATGCTTTTAAAGCACCTGGCAGCGTTGCTGTAGAATTTCTTCTGCTGCTTCCAGGGGTTTTGCAGCTGGGAGGGCTTTTTTTCCTTAAACATCTTTGTAAATGTCTTGTGTAATGCCAAGCAGTCTCTTATGTTTTTGACAAACCCTCCCAGCTGTTAGTCTTTGTGAATGCGAGACAACTTGAAGCCTCTATTCAATCTACGCCTAATGTGCCATGATTTAATGTATGCCAGAAGCTTCACCTAACTTTTACTTGTAACTTTTTGATTTTTTTTCTTATGACTAAACCCACCCCGCTCCTCCTTTTGGTTGTGGGCTAGAGCGAGCGGAGAGTTACTGTTGCTTGTGGTGCTTAAAATAGCTTTCTTATTTGTATTGTTTATTCCGCTCTTTGGCTCCATTCTGTGCATGGTAGTTTTTGTTAACTTTCTTGGATATAAGTGAAAATTATATAAAGATAAAATAAAAATTTTAAAAAAGCACCCAACTGCCATGCTGCCACCATTTTAATTATAACTAGATATTCAGCACCAGAATTTATTTGGCATCTGACACTGAATAGCCATTAACTACTGTCATGATGTGGGTATTGATAAAGTTGAAAACTTGAAAAGAAATCCTGTTTCTCTTAAGAATCTAGATGTGCAATTACCTCCAGGCACAGCTAGAGGGAGCAGGAAGGAACATTCAGGGGCTAATGAGCTTGAGAAGCCTAATGACTTGCACCTGGAAATGAACCCGAAAGTCAGGCAGGAAAGATTTCCTTATAAGCCAGAGCTGAATGCTTGCAAAAGAGGTCCAGATGCAGTAAGGAAGAGGTGCACGGCTACACAGAGGTGTCCAGCTGCAGTAAGGAAGGAGTGTCCAGCTGTATTAAGGAAGAGGTGCACGGCTGCATCAGAGAAGAGAAGCACGGCTACACAGGGGAGCACGGCTTCACCAAAGAAAGAAAAGGACCTGAAAAGGAACAGAGACAGAGGGACGTCTTCCCAAGGGGGAACAGCTCTATCAAGAGGTTCATCTCCAAAAGAAGGAGTAACTGAAGAAATCCTAGAGGAGCAAGCCCACAGGTACAGGGTTCACAGGGGTGAAATCCAGAAGGGCCAGGCTGACTGGGCAGCTGTCCCAAGAAAGTTTGTTAGAGCCAGCTCTGAAGTTAGAGGCTGTGCCACGCCCTGTTCTCACAGCGTTCCTGACTCCGGAACAGAGAGACCTAAGCAAGGAGCCAAAGGGAATGGTTTGGAGAGAAGCTTAGAGTCTCTGAGAAATAATTATTCAGTTTTACCAAGCAAGAAAGGAAAGGCAATTTATAATAAACCTGACTTCTTACCAAGGGAGAGAAGAGAATTCATACCAGGTTTCACCAAACTGCCAAGAAGCACAGCCCTGCCTAATGCTGACAGGCAGAGAAATTGCTACAGCAGGAAAATTGCTAAAAGGGAAAACACTGTGGATTCAAGCCAGCAAAGCTCCAGGTATGGAACCTTTATTGATGATATTGAATGTTTGAATCCTAAAGTCCCTGTTAAAATAAGTCCTCACTCTACAAGGAAGGAGAAACCATACTGGTTTAATAAAATCCCAAAAGCCCTGAGAACAGACTGTTATTGGAGACAAGGCCCTAGAGGCATAGCACACCGACCCGAGTCAGACAGGGACAGTGTTTATTCACCTGTTGATTCTAGTGAAGAAGAATGCATGGAAACAGAATGCATATATACAGTTTCCCTATCTCCACCAGAACAGATGGAGTGTGACCTGTGCACAGCCTCATGTCAAGAGTCTGTAGTCTCTGAGTAACATAGAAGAGTTTATAGAATGTTTATGCTTTTGGAATGAACTGAATTCCTGTTACCCAAGCTCTGCATTAATTGTGAAGTGTAACAATTAAGCACATGTTTATGAATACTGGTACCTTTTGCAACAAAGAACTTTCTGTTTCATTATCCATCTCTTATTTTTGAACCCTTGCATTGACGGGGAATAAAAGCCTTAATTCCCTCCACTTGGTCTTGTTACTGAGTTCTTTTAGGCAGCCGGAATTGGTAAGGACATTTTACTATGCAGATGAACCTTACGTTCCCTGGGGCTCTCTAAAAATAATCTTTGCCGTGGATTGCCCATAGGCGTAGGGGGCGCTCCCCACGACACTACATAGTGAAAACCAGATAAAGTTAGGACAGCCATTGACCTGTTCTAATTTTATATGGTTTAGCTATCCGGTTATTGGCTGAATATCACCACTAACTAGATAGCTGGTGGATACTAGAAAAAGATTGAAGTTAGAGCATATTGAGAGAGAGGTTCCAATAAAGACAAAAGTAACCCAAATGCCTGTAAGTACAGAGCAGACAGAACTTAAAGATTCCAAATTACTCTGCCTACCAGTAAACATATTAATATGAATAAAATACATCCTCTAAAATGCTTATATGCATATTCTAGAAATAAGATGGAAGAGTTAGAATATATAGCACTAAATGAGAATTTAGATATGATTGGTATCTCAGAGACATGGTGGAAGGAGGACAACCAGTGGGACACTGTGATACCTGGGTATAAATTATATTACAATGATAGAGTAGATCAAATTGGTGGAGGGGTTGCACTTTATGTTAGAGAAGGCATTGAGTCATGATTAAAGTTTTGCAGTAAACAAAATACACTGTAAAATCTCTAGGGATTGAAATTCCATGTAGAAAGGGGAAGGTGATGGCAGTGGGGGTGTACTATCGACCACCTGGCCAGAATGAACAAATGGATGATGAAATTATCAAAGAAATCAGGGATGCTAACAATATTTACAGCACAGTAATAATAATGGGTGATTTCAATTACCCCAGTATCGACTGGGTCAGTGTCATGGCAGGACACGCTAGGGAGATAAAGTTTCTAAATGAAATAAATGACTGCTTCTTGGAGCAGTTGGTTCATGAACTGACAAGAAGGGAAGCCATCTTGGATCTAGTCCTTAATGGAACACAAGATCTGGTGTAAGAGATAAAGGTGTTGGGGCCATTTGGCAACAGTGATCAAAGCACGATCACATTTGATTTAATAAATGGAGGAAGGATGGCGAAGAAATCCACAGTACTACATTTTAACTTTCAAAAGGGAGACTATGATAAAATGAGGAAAACAGTTAAGAAAAAACTAAAAGGAGCAGTTGCAAAGGTTAAAGATTTACATCAAGCATGGGTATTGTTTAAAAACACTATCTTGGAAGCCAAGACCAGCTGTATACCATGCTTTAAGAAAAGTGAAAAGAAGCGGTTCAAAGGTAAGGTTAGAAAGGCTGTTGTAGGCAAAAAACATCTTTCAGGAAAGGGAAAAATGAGCCAAATGATGAAAACTGGAAACAACATAAGCACAGGAAAGTTAGATGCAAGGCATTGTAAGAAAACATTTTGATACCTTTATATCTCCTCCTGACAATTCCCAAACACAACCAACACCTTAAAAGAATAAATCCTCTCCCTTCTCCCCCTCCACCCAACTTATACACTCCTATTGTGCTAACTCCAGTACATAATCTTTTCCTATGGCCTATATTGTATTGTATATTGTAATATAGTTATGTATATGACTCTCTCTATATAGTTAATCAATTTTTATCTGTACATAGTTGATCTGTTATATGTAACTGATTCTGTTCTATGTAAACCACCTTTGATCTATTGGAAAAAATGTTATAAAAATAACAAATATAAATGAATAAAAAAATAAGACAGGCAAAGAGAATATGAAAAAAAGCTTACTGTGTAAGCAAAAATGCATAATAAAAACATTTTCAAATACATTCATAGCAAAAACCTGTGAGAGAGTCAGTTGGACCATTGGATGATAGAGGGGTTGAAGGGGCACTAAGAGGGGACAAGGGCATAGTGGAGAGACTGAATGGATTCTTTGCTTCGGTTTTTACAGAAGAAGATATAGGGATGTTGCCTGTGACTGAAATGGTATTTAAAGCTGATGCAGCAGAAGAATTGTAAGAAATATCGATAAACCAGGAAGATGTATTACAACTATTTGATAAAGTGAAGAGTAGCAAATCACCTGGACAAGCTGGTATACATCCAAGGATGTTGAAAGAACTGAAATACGATATTGCAGACCTACTATTACTAATCTGTGAACTATCATTAAAATCATCTGTAATACCTGAAGATTGGACGATGGCCAATGTAATGCCAATTCTTAAAAAGGTTCCATGGGTGATCCAGGAAACTACAGACTGGTGAGCCTGATGTCAGTATTGGGAAAATGGTAGAAACCATTATTAAGAACAAAATTTCTGAACATGTAGATAGTTATGGTTTAATGGGAGACAGCCAACATGGCTTTAGCCAAGGAAGGTCTTATCTTACTAATCTGTCATATTTTTTGAAGGTGTCAATAGACAGACAAAGGTTAACCGGTCGATATAGTGCATCTGGATTTTCAAAAAGAATTTTTCAAGGTCCCTCATGAGAGACTCTTGGCAAAATTAAAAAGTCACGGTATAGGAGGCAGTGTACTATTGTGGATTAGGAACTGGTTAAAGGTAGAAACAAGAGGGTAGGGCTAAATGGCCAATTTTCCCAATGGAGAAAGGTGAATAGTGGAGTACCCCAGGGATCTGTGCTGGGTCCACTGCTTTTTAACATATTCATAAATGACCTGGAAATGGGAATAACGAGTGAAGTTATCAAATTTGCAGATGACACAAAACTATTTAAAGTTGTTAAAACCCATGAGGATTGTGGAAAATTGCAAGAGGATCTTGATAAATTGGAAGGCTGGGCATCAAGATGGCAGTTGAAATTTAATGTGGACAAGTGCAAAGTTATGCACCTAGGAAAGAACAACCCAAACTATGGTTTCACGATGCAAGGATCCACATTTGGAACCACCACCCAGAAAAAAGATTTTGACTTCATTGTGATTAACACGTTGAAACCATCTACCCAGTGTACATTAGTGGCCAAGAAAGAAAATAGAATGCTAGGAATCATAAGAAAGGAATGGAGAATAAAACAAAGAATATTATAATGACTTTCTATTGTTACTTGGTGTGACCGCACCTTGAATATCGTGTGCCATTCTGGTTGCTGTATCTTAAAAAGGATGTAGCAGAATTAGAAAAGATACAGAGAATATCCACCAAAACGGTAAAGGGGATGGAAGTATAACCCTATGAGGAGAGGCTAAATAGGTTAGGGCTCTTCAACCTGGAAAAGAGATGGCTGAGGGGAGATATGATAGAAGTCTATAAATTAATAAATGGAGTGGAACGAGTAAATGTAGATCGATTGTTTACATCATTAGAATATAGAAAGACTAGGGGACATGCAATGAAGCTACAGGGTAACCTATTTAAGACTAATAAGAGAAAATATTTTTTCACTCAACGCATAATCGAACTCTGGAATTTATTACAGAAGGATATAGTAAAAGCTGTTAGTGTAGCTGGGTTTAAAATAGGTTTGGACAAGTTCCTGGAGGAAAGGTCCATAAACTATTATTAAAGGGGACCCGGGTAATCCACTGCTTATCCCAATACAAGCATTGTGGAACCTGTGTCTTCTGGGGAACCTGCTAGGTAATTGTGACCTAGATTGGCCTCTGTTGGAAACAGGATACTGGGCTTGATGGACCTTGGTCTGACCCATTATGACATATCTTATGTTTTTATGTTCTTATTTCTGCCCTTACTTTGCCCACAGACCAACCTAGTATTAATTGGGCATCTTTTCTGGAATCTGTGGGAATATTCAGCAGCACTATCCAGATAGTGCCAATGAATAGTGGGATCTCCATGGTTTAGCGTTAGAATGTCCTACTAACCAGCTAAATCCTTTTGAATGTGTACCCCTGGACTAAAATATAGCCCTTTAAGATAGTAATGTTATGCTGCAACATGTGTATGTGGGATCTATTTTATAAAGTATGACTGTACCTTATAAAATAGAGGTGTAAAGATACACTACACTCTGGTCATGGTAGTTACGACTGCTCTAGAGCAGGTGCAAATGACCGCCTCAGATACTTCAGAAACACACACGAATTATAATATTTTATAATTTATGTATGAAATTTAGGCTCCACCTATGCATCACCCAAGCTCTGTCCCATGCACACCCAAACTGACAGTACATGCAATAGAAACTGCACGTGCTTACTGAATGGTGACCGCCTAAAATGAGCACGAGTTCCTGAGTTCCTATTCATGCATGTTAGTTCTTTAAAATAGAGACTTCTGCGTGTAAGTTGCATGCAATTTAGTTGCATCCCTTATAAATGCAGCTCTAAATGTGTTGCAGAGGATGCAACTTGACGCAAACTCAAATACTTTATCAACTCTAAAATGTATCTCCTGCTTCAGAAAGACACAACTTTAAATCTAGGAGGAAGTTAAACTCTCTTAAAAGCATATGTTTCTTCACACCATTCCAGGAAGCTAAAGAACTAAATGATTGCAGTTACATCTAAGTATCATACGTTAGGGGGATGACATAATGGGTGAAATTTTAGAAGCCCTATTTATGCTTTGGATGTCTGAAAATGGGCATAGAGATGTCCAAAACATAGAGACATCTGTAGATCCATTTTAGAGGTCGATCTAGGGACGCCCAATACCATTTGCATTGGTGTGATATATAGATCTCCTTCACAGAGAAAGGTGGATGGAGATTTAATGGAAGACATGCCATAAAAGGAGAAGTGCTACTGATAGATTATTTCAATATGCTGGATATTGATTCCCATAACCCTGCTGCAATGTCATCTAGAAGTCAGGAGATCCTAGATTCTCTACAGGGAGACCTATTCCAGCAACTGGTAACAGAACCGAAACATGAAGGGGCCATACTGGATGTGGTACTTACCAATGGGGTAAGTGTTTCTTGTGTTATAGTGGGAGATCATATTGCATGCAGTGATCACCAGATGGTGTGGTACAGTATTAGGACTAGGGCTGATAAAATCCATTCAAAAGCAAGAGTCTTAGACTTTAGGAAAACTAACTTTGCCAAGATGGGACAATACCTCAAGGAGTAATTAGCAAAATGGGAATAACTGGGAGATGTTGAAAAGCAATGGGCAAAACAGAAAGGGGATATTTTAAGGGCAACAAACCTTTTTGTTAGAAAGGTAAATAAATGTAAAAGGAAAAGGAGACCATTATGGTTCTTAAAATAAATAGCTGAAAAGGTGAAGAAAAAGAGGGTGGCTTTAATAAAATGCAAGAGATCACAGAGAGAAGAAGACAAGCATCAATATTTGGAAAAACTTAGAGAAGCTAGGAAAATAGTCAGGAAAGCAAAGATACAAAAAGAAGAAGAAATAGCCAATGCAATAAAATGGACAAGACATTTTTCAGATATGTGGGATATATGGGAGTGGAGGAGTGGCCTAGTGGTTGGGGCAAGGTACTTCAGGCCGGCAAAGTCAGGGGTTCAAATCCCACTAGAGGACAGCAACCTTGGGCCGGAAGGACTGGGGTTTCTAGTCCCACAGGTGCTCCTTGTGGTCTTGGGCAAGCCACTTAACCCTCCATAGCCCATGTTCCCTGTAAAATAGTTATCTCCAAGTTATAATGCCTTGTTCAATGTAAACTGCACTGATGCAGAATAGCACGGTATATAAGAGAAAATGTTAGTGAGAATAGGAAGGGGAAAAGTGGTATTGTTAGACTCAAGGGGGAAGGGGAGGAATATGTAGAAGCTGATGAGGATAAAGCGGAATTGCTTAACAAATATTTTTGTTCTGTGTTCACAGATGAAGGTCCAGGACCAGGACCCACAAATAGGAACAGAAGTGAAGGGGATCTTGAATGATATTCAGAAGACTGTGTACGTGAGGAACTAATTAAACTAAAAGTAGACAAAGCGATGGGCCCAGATAGAATATATCCAAGAATATTGAAGGAACTTGCGGATGTTCTAGTGGTTCCACTGACTGACCTTTTCAATGCTTCTTTAGAGTCAGGAGTGACCACGGAGGACTAGAGAAAGGCACATGTGGTCCCTTTACACAAAAGCAGAAGTAAAGATGTGGTTGAGAACTACAGACCGGTTAGTCTGACCTCTGTGGTGAGTAAATTAATGGAAACACTGCTAAAACAGAGGATAGTGAGGTTTCTGGATTGCAGGATCCAAGGCAGTATTTACCAGAGGCAGGTCTTGTCAGACAAATTTGATTGATTTCATTAATGGATGACCAGGGAGTTGGACCGAGGGAGAACCCTAGATATGTTGTACTTAGATTTCAGTAAAGCCTTTGACACTGTTCTGCACAGGTGACGTATAAATAAATTGAGCACCCTAGGGATGGATCCCAAAGTGACTGACTGGGTTAGAAATTAGTTGAGTGGGAGGTGATAAGATGTACAGGTAAATGGAGCTCACTCTGAGAAGGATGTTACCGGTGGTGTGCCACTGGGACCTTTCCTTAGTCTGATTTATTTTAACATCTTTGTTAGTGATATCTTAGAAGGGCTGTTGAGTAAGATTTACCTCTTTGCAGATGATACCAAAATCTGCATTATAGTAGACACCCAGGAAGGAGTATTTAACATGAGGAGAGATCTAGCTAAGCTTGAAGAATGGTCAAGAATTTGACAGCTGAAGTTTAATGCTACAAAATACACGGCCATGAATTTGGGCTGCAAAAATCCAAGGAAGCGGTAGAGTGTAACGGGCAAAGTGCTTCTGTCTACAAAAGAAGACCTGTGTGTGATTGTTTCTGATGATCTTAAAGTAGCTAAATGGGTAGAAAAGGCGACAGCAAAAGCCAGACAGATGTTTAGGTACATAGGGAGAGGAATAGCCAACAGAAAAAAAGAGGTAATAGTGCCTCTGTATAAGTCTCTGCTGTGACCTAATTTGGAGTATTGTATGCAATTCTGGAGAGCACACCTTCAAAAGGATATAAACAAGATAAAGTCAGTGCAGAGAGCAGCTACTAAAATGGTTAATGGTCTTCATTATAAAGCATATGGGGACAGACTTAAAGATCTTAATATATATACTTTATAGAAAAGATGGGATAGAGGAGATATGATAGAGATATTGAAGTACCTCTGTAGTATAAATGCATACGACGAGAGCCTCTTTCGACTGAAAGCAAGCTCAGCAATGAGGGGACATAGGATGAAGGAGAAAGGGATAGGTTCAGGAGTAATAGGTGGAAATATTTCTTTATGGAAAAAGTGGTAGATGCGTAGAATAGCCCTTCCGGTTAAGATGGCAGTGTGAACAGGTGCGTTGAACTGCTCTCCCTGCTAACCCCACACAGCAAGAGATAGTCTGCCGAGACTCCAACTTCCACAAGATGCCCACAACTTGATAAACAATGCCAAAGTCAGTAAAGATGAAATCAATGAAGACCATTCAGGACTTATATGCGCCTAAAGCCACAGCCATGGGGAAAGCCTCCAACTCGGTGATTAAATCACCCTCCCCCGGTCCTCCATTGCTACAGAGCCGGAGTCCTACAGGAGATTCGAGCCTCAAAATTGGAGATTGTGGGGAGGCGGAGCCAGCAGGGGCTAAGATGGCTGCTTGATCCTCGTGCTCCTCAACCCAGATCGGAATCCTGTCCCCCAGCAGCGGGAATAAAAAGTTCTGAACCCTTTGCTGTGCAGAGTAAAGAGGACGTAATGGCGGGGAGCAAACCCACAAGACTGGATTACAATGTGATGACAGGTGCGGGAGCTAAAAGAGCCAAGGCCGATCCTCCCTCCCCGCAAAAGATGGCGCATGCTGGAGAGGAAACAGCAAGCATAAGGGAGGTGTTGGCTGAAATTCGCGCTGTAAAGGATATGGTAGCAATGAATGTAGAAACCCTATGTGTGGTTCAGGCGGACATTGCTGAATTAAAGGAGATGCGAGAGCAGATAAATTCAATGACGGAGCAGCTGCAGAGGTTGGAGTGCATGGTCGTGGCGCACGAGGAGCGTTTCAAGCAAGTTGGAACAAATGCCAAAAGAATATCCATCTTGGAACGCAGACTGGAAGATCTAAATAACAGAACGCGCAGGAACAATGTGCGTATTATCGGCATCCCGGAGGGAGCCGAGGGAACAGACGTGAAGGCTTTCCTCGGTGCGATGATCCAGAAGATCCTCAAAACAGAGTTTGAATACCCACTGGAGATAGAGAGAGCTCACCATATTCTGACGCATCCGGGGCCCAATGTTAAGAGGCCGAGACCATTAATTATGTATGTGCTGAGGCACTCACACACAATTCAAATTTTGTCGGCGGCAAGAGCGCTTTCAAGCATCAAATACAAAGGGCAGAATATAGCATTCTATCCGGATTTCCACAAGGTGACAGTCAAGCGCAGGAAACAGTTGCTGTCCTTCGGACCACAGTTGCAGGCTTTGCAGGCAAGATATGGTCTTCTGGCGCCGGCGAGGTTAAGAGTGACCCTGCACAATCAAACGAGGATGTTTGAGGATCCGGCAGCACTGCGGGCCTTCCTGGACAATCATGAGGCCTCGGTGATGCGATGAGAAGCTGTGGATGACTGCGGGCTGGTGTTTACTTGAAGATCAGGAATGATAGTACAACACAATATAATGTAAAAGTGATAGAGCATGTTGCGTAATGTGTGTGGAGGGTGGCTGTGAGGGTCAAAGCGGGAGGGAGAGCTGTAAGGATGGAGTGAATGATTTGGGGGTTTGACATGGAATTCATAAAGGGGGTTTAATTTATATAAGGGGGAGAAACAAGCAATTAATTTTGCGTATTAATGTTAAGAGGGGTTGAGGGTGAGGTTCTGGGGGGGTGTCCGGCAATGCTGGCTCACCCGTTAGGCTTCCGCTAGCGGAGTGTTGTTATGTCTCCTCATGGGTTCGTGAGTATGATCATTGCTGTCTGTTTTTTTCTTATTTGGGATAAGCGAAGAGAAAGGGCTGATGCTGGTCAGGTAAACAATACGATGCTTGGTTATCATATTTGGTTAGTTGGGCACTGCATCTTGTCCCATGGCGACGCTTAAAGTGTTAACTCTGAATGTGAAGGGCATAAACAACCCCATCAAAAGAAAAAAAATACTGTTATATTGTAAGAGGGTGCACGCCGATTTGGTGATGCTGCAAGAAACGCGTATGTCAGACACTGAAACTAAGAAGCTAGGCCTGGGAAATTACTCAGTTGTAGCACACTCAGAAGCTCATCAAGGGAAGAATGGGGTGGTAATCCTGGCCAGAAGAGGTCTAGCCTTGGGCGTTGAAATGAAGCATGCAGACCTAGAGGGTAGATGGGCAGCGGGGCTAGTGCAAGTGCAGGGAAAAAAATTGGCTGTCATCAATGTCTATGCCCCCAATGTTGACGATGCTTCCTTCTTCCAGAGGCTGGCTTTTGAAATACAGGAGCTCTCCGGTCATGAATTAATAGTGGGGGGAGACTTTAATTTGGTATTGGATCCATTGCTGGATTGTGCACCCTTTCGACGGCATAGGTATCAGCGGGCTTCCTCTGTTCTCCTTGCGATTATGAAAGAGGCAGGCCTGGTTGATATCTGGAGGTTGAAGCACCCAAAGGAGAGAGAGTATTCCTTTTTCTCCCTACCCCACAAGTCCCACTCTCATATTGATTATTATTTGATATCTCAGACGTTATCAGTAGCGGTGGAAAGGGTTGATATAACTACCACACACATCTCGGATCATGGAATTATACCAGGCTTTTATGCTAGATATAGCCCCGAACATGTTAGAGTTTTTTGCGTGCTTGGAGGCTCAAATGCCAGACACAGGCTCCTTTAGCAAGGCGGTGATAGTTGTTTAAGTAAACCCGGGAGAGATGCAACAAAGGTAGGGAACTACAGACCTATATCGCTGTCAGAGCCAGCCCGCCCCCAGCAACACTCCTGCCCAATCGGGGCAGTGGGAGACCCGACAGGGGCAGCTCTAGCCGGCACAAAAGCGGCGTCCCTGCACCGATGGAGCCGCTCAGAGCCAGCCCGCCCCCAGCAACACTCCTGCCCAATCGGGGCAGTGGGAGACCCGACCGGGGCAGCTCTAGCCGGCACAAAAGCGGCGTCCCTGCACCGAGGGAGCCGCTCAGAGCCAGCCCGCCCACAGCAACATTCCTGCCCAATCGGGGCAGTGGGAGACCCGATCGGGGCAGCTCTAGCCGGCACAAAAGCGGGGTCCCTGCACCGAGGGATCCGCTCAGAGCCAGTCCGCCCCCAGCAACACTCCTGCCCAATCGGGGCAGTGGGAGACCCGACCGGGGCAGCTCTTGCCGGCACAAAAGCGGTGTCCCTGCACCGAGGGAGCCGCTCAGAGCCAGCCCTCCCCCAGCAACACTCCTGCCCAATCAGGGCAGTGGGAGACCCGACCGGGGCAGCTCTAGCCAGCACAAAAGTGGCGTCCCTGCACCGAGGGAGCCGCTCAGAGCCAGCCCGCCCCCAGCAACACTCCTGCCCAATCGGGGCAGTGGGAGATCTGACCGGGGCAGCTCTAGCCGGCACAAAAGCGGCGTCCCTGCACCGAGGGAGCCGCTCAGAGCCAGCCCGCCCCCAGCAACAATCCTGCCCAATCGGGGCAGTGGGAGACCCGACCGGGGCAGCTCTAGCCAGCACAAAAGCGGCGTCCCTGCACCGAGGGAGCCGCTCAGAACCAGCCCGCCCCCAGCAACACTCCTGCCCAATCGGGGCAGTGGGAGACCCAACCGGGGCAACTCTAGCCGGCATAAAAGTGGCGTCCCTGCACCGAGGGAGCCGCTCAGAGCCAGCCCGCCCCCAGCAACACTCCTGCCCAATCGGGTCAGTGGGAGACCCGACCGGGGCAGCTCTAGCCAGCACAAAAGCGGCGTCCCTGCTCCAAGGGAGCCGCTCAGAGCCAGCCTGCCCCCAGCAACACTCCTGCCCAATCGGGGCAGTGGGAGACCCGACCGGGCCAGCTCTAGCCGGCACAAAAGCGGCATCCCTGCACCGAGGGAGCCGCTCAGAGCCAGCCCGCCCCCAGCAACACTCCTGCCCAATCGGGGCAGTGGGAGACCCAACCGGGGCAGCTCTAGCCGGCACAAAAGTGGCGTCCCTGCACCGAGGGAGCCGCTCAGAGCCAGCCCGCCCCCAGCAACACTCCTGCCCAATCGGGGCAGTGGAAGACCCGACCGGGGCAGCTCTAGCCGGCACAAAAGCGGCATCCCTGCACCGAGGGAGCCGCTCAGAGCCAGCCCGCCCCCAGCAACACTCCTGCCCAATCGGGGCAGTGGGAGACCCGACCGGGGCAGCTCTAGCCGGCACAAAAGCAGCGTCCCTGCACCGAGGGAGCCGCTCAGAGCCAGCTCGCCCCCAGCAACACTCCTGCCCAATCGGGGCAGTGGGAGACCCGATCGGGGCAGCTCTAGCCGGCACAAAAGCGGGGTCCCTGCACCGAGGGATCCGCTCAGAGCCAGTCCGCCCCCAGCAACACTCCTGCCCAATCGGGGCAGTGGGAGACCCGACCGGGGCAGCTCTTGCCGGCACAAAAGCGGTGTCCCTGCACCGAGGGAGCCGCTCAGAGCCAGCCCTCCCCCAGCAACACTCCTGCCCAATCAGGGCAGTGGGAGACCCGACCGGGGCAGCTCTAGCCAGCACAAAAGTGGCGTCCCTGCACCGAGGGAGCCGCTCAGAGCCAGCCCGCCCCCAGCAACACTCCTGCCCAATCGGGGCAGTGGGAGATCTGACCGGGGCAGCTCTAGCCGGCACAAAAGCGGCGTCCCTGCACCGAGGGAGCCGCTCAGAGCCAGCCCGCCCCCAGCAACTATCCTGCCCAATCGGGGCAGTGGGAGACCCGACCGGGGCAGCTCTAGCCAGCACAAAAGCGGCGTCCCTGCACCGAGGGAGCCGCTCAGAACCAGCCCGCCCCCAGCAACACTCCTGCCCAATCGGGGCAGTGGGAGACCCAACCGGGGCAACTCTAGCCGGCATAAAAGTGGCGTCCCTGCACCGAGGGAGCCGCTCAGAGCCAGCCCGCCCCCAGCAACACTCCTGCCCAATCGGGTCAGTGGGAGACCCGACCGGGGCAGCTCTAGCCAGCACAAAAGCGGCGTCCCTGCTCCAAGGGAGCCGCTCAGAGCCAGCCTGCCCCCAGCAACACTCCTGCCCAATCGGGGCAGTGGGAGACCCGACCGGGGCAGCTCTAGCCGGCACAAAAGCGGCATCCCTGCACCGAGGGAGCCGCTCAGAGCCAGCCCGCCCCCAGCAACACTCCTGCCCAATCGGGGCAGTGGGAGACCCAACCGGGGCAGCTCTAGCCGGCACAAAAGTGGCGTCCCTGCACCGAGGGAGCCGCTCAGAGCCAGCCCGCCCCCAGCAACACTCCTGCCCAATCGGGGCAGTGGAAGACCCGACCGGGGCAGCTCTAGCCGGCACAAAAGCGGCATCCCTGCACCGAGGGAGCCGCTCAGAGCCAGCCCGCCCCCAGCAACACTCCTGCCCAATCGGGGCAGTGGGAGACCCGACCGGGGCAGCTCTAGCCGGCACAAAAGCAGCGTCCCTGCACTGAGGGAGCCGCTCAGAGCCAGCTCGCCCCCAGCAACACTCCTGCCCAATCGGGGCAGTGGGAGACCCAACCGGGGCAGCTCTAGCCGGCACAAAAGCGGCATCCCTGCACCGAGGGAGCCGCTTAGAGCCAGCCCGCCCCCAGCAACACTCCTGCCCAATCGGGGCAGTGGGAGACCCGACCGGGGCAGCTCTAGCCGGCACAAAAGCAGCGTCCCTGCACCAAGGGAGCCGCTCAGAGCCAGCCCGCCCCCAGCAACACTCCTGCCCAATCGGGGCAGTGGGAGACCCGACCGGGGCAGCTCTAGCCGGCACAAAAGTGGTGTCCCTGCACCGAGGGAGCCGCTCAGAGCCAGCCCGCCCCCAGCAACACTCCTGCCCAATCGGGGCAGTGGGAGACCCGACTGGGGCAGCTCTAGCCGGCACAAAAGCGGCGTCCCTGCGGGGCGCGCCCGCGCCTGAGGGCCTCGCCAGAGGGCCCTTTGGCGCGGCACAGAGGCGCAAACGGCTCTGCTAAATCAACAGGAATGCCGGAGCAAAACAGCGAAAAGAAAAACAGGAAACCCACTACAGCAGCGACTCACTACAGCACCGAAGACACAGCAACAGCAAGCAACGACCTCACTGCTCCGTGCAACCAACACCAAAGCCCAGCCTGGTCCCCAAACACCAGGTACCCTCACCGATTATGCCACCTTTCTTAACCCCCATCTACCTTCTCACCCCCCTCTTGACCCTCTACCCCCCCCCCCCATGCACTCAACAACCTACCCTGGCCCACTCAAGCCACTCTACCCACACTCACACACAAACCAAAAGAAACTCACGCACAGGCTCAGCACACATCCACTCACACCACCAACCCCCCACCCCATCTCCACATCACCATCTCTCTAATCAACGCATGCTCTGTTAGAAATAAATACCACATGCTCCATGACCTAATCACAACTGAGCACGTAGACATCCTATGCATAACAGAAACCTGGCTGACCGACACCGACACAGTACTAATGAACCAACTAGCCCCAGAAGGATACACCCTCATCACTGCTCCCGGGAGCACGCCAAAGGAGGGGGTGTCGCCATCATAGCAAGAACCGACCTTCACTTCAGGACCCATTCCTCGGAAACCACCACTGAAGCTGATCTCCTCACCCTCACCAACAAACACCTCTCAATATGTCTAATCTACGTTGCACCTACCGCAACCACTGACCTACCAAGATTACTACAACACATATCAGAAAGCACCAGCTCGACTAAGGAACAAATCATCCTAGGAGACTTCAACCTCCCATCACTCCAAGAAGAACATGCAACAGCCTTCCACACCGCTATGATTGCAATGGATCTGGTACAGATCATACAGGAACCCACCCACGAAAAAGGCAACACACTAGACCTCATCTTTCTCAACTCCACCACCACCGCCTCAGCGAAGAACCCACGGATCTCGCCAGTACCTTGGTCTGACCACCACCTCATCACAATATCCCACACATACCAACATAAAACCAATAAGGATGATAGACACCACATAAGACGATTTAAACCATTCAACAAAGAGGACTTCTTAGAACAAATTCTACCCAAACTACAACCGAACTCCAACAACATCAATGACCTTATAGACAACTGGAATACTACGATCTCCACAGCATCTGAAGCTTCAACAAACATAACCATCACCAGACCACCTTCCACAAGAGCTAGATGGTATACTCTCAGTCTCCAAAAGCTAAAAACAAAACTCAGGAGAACTGAAAGAAAATGGAGAAAAACCAACAACGAAAATGACAAAATAAAATACCTTTACGAACTCAATGCCTATCACTATGAGACTGACAAAGCAAAGAAAATCTACCACATGAAAATCATCAATACCTCCATAAACAAACCTCGGGAGCTCTTTCAAATAATCAAAAAGCTGACAAAAACTCCACACAGCTCTGACCAATTACCGCAGATCCCACCAGAACTACTGGCCCGTCAATACAAACAGCTACAACAACCACAAAACCCGCAGCTAACCGCACACTCAACTACAGAGAACCTCCACCCCAACTTGCACAGTGACTGGACCACCTTCAAAGAAACATCAACAGAAGAAATTTCAACCACTATCTCCTGCCTCCACACCACCACCTCACCACTGGACCCATGCCCCACTGACTGGATAAAGAAATTGAAAAACGAACTGAGCACACCATTAACCCATATCGTCAACGAATCCTTCTCCAGAGGACACATGCCAGACTCACTCAAAACCACGATCATCCGACCTTCCTTGAAAAAGCAAAACCTGGATCCTCTTGACCCTACATCTTACAGACCCATAGCAAGTCTACCTTTCACAGCCAAAATAATCGAGAAGATCGTCCAGCAGCAGCTTCAGGAACACCTGGATGTTAACAACATACTGGACCCTCAACAACATGGCTTCCGCTCGCTTCATGGAGTCGAGACCCTCATGACCACGCTGATGAACACCCTCCTCACAGGAACTCAAGGAAAACACTCCGGATACGCCATGATCTTCCTCGATATATCTGCAGCCTTTGATACCATCTCCCACAACATCCTCATACACCGACTACAGACTATTGGGATCAAGGACACTGTGCTGAAATGGTTCCAATCCTACCTAACAAACAGACAACAACTCATCCGCACCAGCACCTCAACTTCCCCCCCATTCCAACAACACCAGGGAGTACCCCAAGGATCCACACTATCAGCCATGCTCTTCAATATTTACCTCCAACCACTCTGCACAGTCATACGCACCCACAACGTCAGCTTCCACATCTATGCTGACGATATCATGCTCTACGCCCCCATTACAACCACAAACCCTACAAACACCCATCTATCAGCATGCTTCACTGCAGTCTCTACCTGGTTTCAAACAAACAACCTATCCATCAACATAAAGAAAACTGAAGCCCTCATAGTGACAAAGGACCCAGACTTCATACCACCCACACACCTCATCACTGGAACTACAAGCATTCAAATACAACCACATATAAGATACCTGGGCATTATTATTGACCAAGCCTTCACCTTAAAGCAACAGATTACTAAAACCTCCGGAACTATATTTCACAAAGCAAGAACAGTGCAACGTCTCAGACCCCTCCTTGAACATCAAGACTTCCGAACAGTGATGCAAGCCATGACACTCCCACATCTGGACTACTGCAACATAATCTGCCATGGCCTTCCAGCCACACACACCAACCCCCTCCGAACTGCATTAAACACAACTGCGAGAATCATTCAGAGGGTGAAGAAAACCGACCATATCACCCCAATTCTGAAAGAACTTCACATTCTCCCCCTTGAAGCACGGACAAAATACAAAGCCATCCTACTCACCCACAAAGCTATCCATCAAACAC
This sequence comes from Ichthyophis bannanicus, assembly GCA_033557465.1. Lineage (NCBI taxonomy): Eukaryota > Metazoa > Chordata > Amphibia > Gymnophiona > Ichthyophiidae > Ichthyophis > Ichthyophis bannanicus. The sequence continues at coordinate 1,298,421,163 of CM066031.1, forward strand.
AGGACTCCCAACTTCGCACCCTACTGGCTCGTCCAGCCCACAGCAGATCTACTAGACAAACCTCCAGCATTTTCCTCACCGTCCCTCACAAAAGAACCAAATGCTTGCAAGGGACCTGCAATCGAGCCTTTGAACTTTATGCTCCATCCTTATGGAACTCTCTACCGAGCTATCTCAGAAACAATGCCGACCTACTATCTTTCAGAAAACAGCTAAAAACCAACCTTTTCCAGGAATACTTCAACTTGAACCCCACCGAAAAACCCACAAACCTCTGATCTCACCCACAATGAACCTCTAACTTAAAGCTACACTAACCTGTCTATGTCCAACGTCTGTCCTATGTCCAAAAGTCTTTCCTATGTCAAAATCATCAATGTTGCCTCCCCGGTGATGGCCCTACCCTTGTACTTAATTCCCCCACCCCTATGTAACACCGCTTTGACCCAGTGAAAAGCGGTATATAAATACAGCTAAATAAATAAATTAATTAAATAAATAAATAAATTAAATGCTGATTATAAGGTTTTTTCGACTATTCTGACTCGCAGAATGGCGAAAGTTGTGCCCGAGTTGATTCACGTGGACCAATGTGGATTCGTCACCGGACGAGCAACCTCAGATAATGCACGCTTGCTGTTAAATCTATTCTCGGTGATGGAATCTAGGGAGAAGCCGGTAGTGGGCCTTTCGCTCGATGCAGAAAAGGCTTTCGACCGGCTGGAGTGGAGTTTCCTGGCATTAACGTTACAATGGTACGGATTTGGAGAGAAATTTATCCGGTATATTCGGATACTTTACTCCAACCCCACTGCACGAATTTTGGTTAATGGGGTGTCCTCAGCTCCCCTCTCTTTACATCGGGGGTCAAGGCAGGGGTGCTCACTTTCCCCACTGCTTTTTAACATAGCTTTAGAGCTCTTGCTCTTGCTGATCCGGCAGTCACAGGAAACCAGGGGGGTTCAGATAAGGGACTTGGAAGTCAAAGTGCCCGCTTTCGCGGATGATCTCCTCCTCTTCGCTCAGCCTCAGTCAATAGGGGGAATATTGGACATAATTGAAAGATATTCTAGTCTGTCAGGGTACAAAATCAATTGGACGAAGTTGGTGGCTTTTCCCATGAATAGGAGAACATGTAAAGCGTTAATTGAACCCTACTCTTTTGTCTGGGTGCCAAAGGATGTCAAATACTTGGGGGTGAGGTTTAGCAGCGAGCTGGAGGAGACTATCCATCTTAATATCAAGGTTATAGAGGATTTGGTAAAAACATTTACGGAGCGATGGTGCCCCCTACACCTGTCTTGGTGGGGTAGATTATTTGCTTGAAATGCTTCCGATGCAATTCCCGGTGAAATTTTATCACTCGATTGAGTGCCAGTTAATAAGGTTTCTGTGGCAGAATAAGACGCCTAGGATAGCTACTGGGAAAGTGAAAGCAAAAAAATGTAGGGGTGGGGTTCAGTTCCCTGACTTCCAAAAATATCACCACGCTTTTCGAATCAAGCAAGGGGTGTTGTGGGTATTGCCGGATTGTAAAGGGGAGAAGCCGATTTGGCTGGCAGTTGAGGAATGACTATTTGCCAATATTCCAATAGAAAGGTTGATAGGTATGAAGCTTTCAGAATTCTATCCGGCCGGTAGGATAGTGCATGACACGCAGGAGTCCTTTTACGAGTTAGCCCGGGCGACTATGGAGGCGGGTTCTTTGCCGGGTAAGTTGCCTATTTGGCACAACCCGCGATTTAAAATCGGATACAAAGTAGTAAGCTGGAAGGAATGGCAGGAGAAAGGCATCTGGTCAATCGGACAACTGGTGATGCCTCAGAGATGGAAGAGCTTTGCTGAGCTGCAGCTAGAATATGCATTGCACGCAAGCCAGTACTATCGCTGGATACAGCTAAAGCACTGTTTAACCCGGGCCGGGATAGTGGTGGGGAAAATTGAGTCAGACTGGAAGCTTCAAGGATTGGTGGAGCAGCATGCGGGAATGAGGGGTGCATCTTCCAGTTTGTATGCAGCACTGAGGGATGGGACCTTCCCAGGGCTAGAGGGCCTAGAAAAAACATGGGAGCATGACTTGGAGGCTTCTGTATCCCAAAAGGCTTGGGAGGAAATTTGGGGATCTGTAAATAGGGTAGCACAAGGAGCATCAGTATTGCAGACGCTCTTTTTCTTAATGCATAGAGCTTTTATAACACCGGCAAGGCTCAGCAAATGGGACAAAAGTCAAGGCAACAAGTGTTGATCCTGTGGTCTTTCCCCAGGGAATATAAAGCACATGCTGTTTGATTGCCCCCATGTTCAGATGTTTTGGCAGGAAGTATGGGACAGGATGCAGAAAGTTCTCGATATCCAGACATGGATGTCCTGGAAGACAATAATATTGCAATCCCAGGACGATAGCATGATGATAACCAAAGATAAAGTTTTTCTGTTTGATTTCATGATGGCCATTGCTATTAAATTGATATTGAACTGTTGGAAGGACTCAACAAAACTGTGTGTGAATCAGTGGTGGAATTTAGTATGCTTATATGCGGGGTATGAGAAAGAACAGGAGAAAAGAAATAGGCAAAGGTTGCCAGAAGAGCTACGAAGAGTTATAGGTGGGAGTATCGGTGGTAGTAAGGGGAAGGATAAAAAATGGAAGAGTCTAGATGAGTTTGCTGCAAGGGCAAAGGTATGTTAAAGAGATATGTTGTTAAATGGACAGAATGGTACTGTGTATTAGATGTGGTTAGGTGGAACCCCTGAGTAGACGGGGGAGGGTGGGAGAGGGTTGGGGAGGGGGTGGCTGGGGCTGTTGTTGTTGATGTGGAGGGGGTGAGGGTGGCAGTTTTGCTTGCTGTTATATGATATTAATGTTGGAGTGTGGACTGTTGTGGTTGGAAAATATTAAATAAACTTAAAAAAAAAATTGGAGATTGTGGAGACAGTGCTAAATAAAATTGATGAGAAATTTATATCTATTGGTGAGCACTTGGAGCAGGCAGCAAGCCACATTGGGGAAATTAAGGACCTTCGAAAAGGGCTGGTAGAAGATGTGAGCCAGTTAAAAAAGCAAGTGGTCTGGCTTCATGATACGCTTGAAGATCAAGAGAATCGAGGCCAGCGTTCAATCATCTTTGGAGTGCTGGAGGGGGCAGAAGGAATGAATCCAGATACATTTGTGAGAGACTTGTTGCACTCATGCTTCTCTGGCTCTTCTTCCCTAGAGTAATATGAGCTGGAACGGGCCTATAATGAACTTAGGCTGTGTCCTGAGGCCAATGCCCGACCACATGCTTTTATTCTGAAACTGTTGTGCTATCAGGATCAGGAATTCAGTATTAAGGAAGCAAGGAAAATGGGCCATGTCCAATATAAGGATTGGAAAATAATGCTTTTCTCCGACTTGGTGAGAGAAATGGTCTGCCACCAAAAAGAACTACTTAAATTCAGAGACCTGTTGGCAGCTAAAGGAATACAGTAAAAACCTCTATTTGGTACCTGGCCAGACTGGCAGTACTTTTGTACACAATGGTACTCGGCAATTTTTCCACATGCAGGAGGCAGTACATAACTTTCTTAATGCCTTTACACTGCAACCCAAATCTGGGCCCACAGGAGGCAGAAAATCACTGAGACATGGCACACATTCCAATGGTAGGCAAGCCCAATATTCAGACATGGGAGAAGCTGCTCTACTTTCTCCACAGGCGGCAGAGATGGCGTCTGCAGGGACATTGGTCACATTGACTGGGGTGCCTGCAACGGAAGACGCCAGACTGACAAATGGGTAACTGAATGAGGAAACATTGGCAACACTGGAGGGAAGCTGAGCAGAGCATCTCAGTGTAAAGATGATGCTATTTGCAGTGGAACTTGCTAGTGTCTAAGAGGGGCAGGAATCGAGCGAGACCTTTTCTGACCACTAGGGTCAGGGAACTATTACTTGGGTTGCAAAAGAGGGTAACTGTTTTCTAGACATATGGTTTTGAGATGCTTGAGTGAAAGGGAGTGCTTGGATGTTGGGGGGTTCTTGAGAGGAGGGAGGGAGGAACAATGAGTGTGAATGCGGGATTGCTGTGTGGGGGGGAATTGGTGCTGGAGGAGTGGTATTATTTTGCTGGGGGAAATCTATGGTACTCTGTAATATACAAAAGGAAGAGGTGACCGGAGTGGAGGGAGAATGCATATATGGTATATGTTTTTTTATGGTTTCGTTTGTATGGTTTGGATATAATGAGTTTGATGGAGGGACACAGGAGATGGATATGGGATGGAGAGCTGGGATGGAGTTGGGCAGGGCAAGTGGGGGTGCCTGGAAAGTTCTATGGCTGAGGTTGGGAAGACTCAAGATAGCATACCCCAATATTAGGGGGATAAATTATCCCTGTAAGCGATGATGGGTGCTAGACCTCTTGGTTCGGTACAAGGTCGATATCGCATTGCTGCAAGAGAACCATTTAACTGACACAGAACATAAGAAACTGAAAGCTCGGGGATGTGATCAGCTGCATTACTCAGTGTATAACTAAAAAAAGAGAGGAGTGGGATTTTATTACATAATAGAGTCCCCTTTGTGCAGTATGATTTGGGGGGGGGGGGGAGGGGACACACAGAGGAGAGTGGTATGGGTCATTGGAGGGGTAGAACAGAATGAGATTTAATTTCTTAACCTGTATGCTCCAAATGGATCCAAAGGTTCTTTTTTTCAGCAATTGGTGGGAGAGTTTGTGTAGGTGGCCAAGGAGATGTTGTTTGTTGTAGGAGATATGAACCGTGCTTCAGGTGCACTCGACAGATCCATTTATGCAGGGAAATTACACAAACAGGAAGGGAGAGAACTATGGGAATGTATGAAACTTTGGAAGTTAGTGGATATTTGGAGCACTGTTCCCTCTAAGCTGTGCGTGTGTGCGTGCGCACACTCCTCGCCGAGCGAGCGCACATACTTTACAACAGAGCACACAAAAATTACAGCTCTGATTCTGATAGAAAACAACACAAACGTCTTAAAATTTAAAAGTTATGATTGTAATTACTAGAAATTTCCTGCTTCATTTAGTAATCGTCTATTTCCATTTAATTTGATTAAAATCAATGTGGTGTACATACTGTATTCTGACGTGTAGTCAAATTTTAAAGTATATAACTCCGAGTGTCATTATGTGGCGCACAAAAATTTAACCTTCCTTCAAAAGCTGCACACAGCTGATATTTTATGCGCACACAGCCTACAGAAAATTAGAGGGAACATTGATTTGGAGGGAAAGAAACCCTGGGTGTAGGGAATTTACATGTTACTCCCTCAAAACAGACACATATTCCACAATGGACTACATCTTGGTGTCCAAGGACAGCAGGGAGCGGATTGTAGGGGTAGACATTCAGCCATAGGAACTTTCAGATCATGGAATAGTGGTATGCTCCTGGATGCCATGGGGCCCCAGGGCAAGGGCTGACTGGTTGGGGTGGCATGCCAACACTTCCATGTTTCAGAAAGAGGAGGTACTTAATAAATTGTAATAAGTATTTTTCCTATTGTATGTATTTGTATCATATTTACTATGCAAGTAGTTGTTTTCTGTACAAGCGGTTGCTTGATTCTATTGTAAATTCTATAAATAGAAAAAAAATCATCTCTAATACCTGAAGATTGGCGGATCGCCAATGTAACACCAATTTTTAAAAAGGGTTCGAGGGGTGATCCGGGAAACTACAGACCGGTGAGCCTCACGTCAGTACCGGGAAAAATGGTAGAAACCATCATAAAGAATAAAATTACTCAGCATGTAGATAGTCATGACCTAATGGGAGACAGTCAACATGGCTTTAGACAAGGAAGATCTTGTCTTACTAATCTGTTATGTTTTTTTGAAAGTGTGAATAAACAGGTGGACAAAGGTGAGTCGGTTGATATAGTGTATCTGGACTTTCAGAAAGCCTTTGACAAGGTCCTTCATCAGAGACTTTTGGCAAAACTAAAGAGTCATGGGATAGGAGGCAGTGTACTACTGTGGATCAAGAACTGGTTAAAAGATAGAAAGCAGAGGGTTGGGCTAAATGGCCAATTTTCCAAATGGAGAAAGGTGAATAGTGGTGTACCCCAGGGATCTGTGCTGGGTCCGCTGCTTTTTGACATATTCATAAATGACCTGGAAAGTGGAATAACGAGTGAGGTTATCAAATTTGCAGATGACACAAAACTATTTAAAGTTGTTAAAACCCAAGAGGATTGTGGAAAATTGCAAGAGGATCTTGATAAATTGGAAGACTGGGCATCAAAATGGCAGATGAAATTTAATGTGGACAAGTGCAAAGTTATGCACCTAAGGAAGAACAACCCAAACTATGGTTACACGATGCAAGGTTCCACATTAGGAACCACCACCCAGGAAAAAGATTTAGACATCATTGTGGATAACATGTTAAAACCCTCGGCCCAGTGTGCAGCGGCAGCCAAGAGAGGAAATAGAATGCTAGGTATCATAATGAAAGGAATGGAAAATAAAACAAAAGATATTATAATGCGTCTATACCGTTCCATGGTGAGACCGCACCTTGAATATTGTGTGCAATTCTGGTCACCATATCTTAAAAAGGATATAGCGTTATTAGAAAAGGTTCAGAGAAGAGCCACCAAAATGATAAAGGGGATGGAAGGATACTCTTATGAAGAAAGGCTAAAAAGGTTAGGGCTCTTTAACCTGGAAAAGAGACGGCTGAGGGGAGATATGATAGAAGTCTATAAATCAATGAACGGAGTGGAACGGGTAAACGTAGATCGACTGTTTACGTTATCAGAATATAGGAAGACTAGGAGACATGCAATGAAGCTACAGGGTAAACTATTTAAGACTAATAAAATATTTAACTCAACATGTAATCAAACTCTGGAATTTGTTACCGGAGGATGTAGTAAAGGCTGTTAGTGTAGCTGGGTTTAAAAAAGATTTGGACAAGTTCCTGGAGGAAAGGTCCATAAACCATTATAAAGAAGGGACCCAGGATATCAATGCTTGACCTAGTACAAGCATTGCAGAACCTGTGTCTTTTGGGGAAACTGCTAGGTACGTATGACCTAGATTGGCCACTGTTGGAAACAGGATACTGGGCTTGATGGACCTTGGTCTGACCCAGTATGGCATATCTTATGTTCTTATGTAAGAAAATCTGCTATCTATTATATTTATTGGGAGGGATCTAAAGGATCTTTTTAGACTCAACTACCTCCCTTTGACAACATAACTGAAGGGTGATCTTCAGCAATGGGCCGACTTGCATCTCAATTGGCTAAGTAGAATAGCAGCCCTGAAGATGAGCATTATTCTGAAATTTAAATTTCTCTTAATGCAACTGCCCAAAGCTCTCTCTGGCAAACTCCTTTGAAAGTGGGAGCGGAAACTTTTAAAGTTTGTGTTTGTGAGGGGGGAGGGAGAGCTTATATTGGGGCAAATAGATTTTCCTGGGTGAAAGAACAAGGAGTGGTGAAGTTCCCAAGACTAAGCTTCTACTATCGGGCGATGGAATTGAGAGCCCTTAAGGATCACCATAATTGTCCAGCTGAGGCCGTGTGGGTGGAATTGGATCAATATGTCCTACACTCCCACTAACCTTTTGAGCGGTAGGGTCAGGTGCTTTGGGATTGGACTAGTGAAGGACAAGAGTGGTAGACCATCCCTTCCTGGGACCCTTGCAGAGGGTCTGGAACAGGTGTATTAGGGAAGGCTTGTTCCCAGCCCCACTGTCTAAGTGGTCCCAGATTTGCAATTTTCAGTCCTTTTCTGGGCTAGAATTTTCTCAGTTGCTGCAGGACTTAACGGGAAAGGGGCTTACTCAGTTCTCAGAATTGTGAGTGGATGGGAAGTGTTTGGCACAGAAAGAAATGGAGAAGAAACTGGACAAGTGAATGCCATTCTATCAATATTTTCAGCTTAGATTCTTTTTGGTGCAGCAAGGGGTAGGGAGCAATATAGTATAGGGGGTGCAGCAATCCAAGGGAGCAATATAGTATAGGGGGTGAAGTACTTTTATCCACTAAAGAAAGCGGGACCTATGCGTGGTTGTGTCTGATGATCTTAAAGTAGCTAAACAGGTAGAAAAGGCGAGGGCAAAAGCTAGAAGGATGCTTGGGTGCATACGCAGAGGAATGGCTAGCAGAAAAAAGGAGGTGATAATGCCTCTGTATAAGTCTTTGGTGTGACCTCATTTGGAGTATAGTGTGCAATTCTGGAGACCACACCTTCAAAAGGATGTGAACAGGATGGAGTCGGTGCAGAGGGTGGCTACTAAAATGATTAGTGGTCTTCATTATAAAGCATATGAGGACAGACTGAAGGATCTTAATATGTACACCTTAGAGGAAAGGTGGGATAGAGGTGATATGATTGAGATGTTTAAATACCTCCGTGGCATAAATGTTCATGGAGAGAGCCTCTTTCAATTGAAAGCAAGTTCTGCTACGAGGGGACATGGGATGAGGGTGAAGGGAAATAGATTCAGGAGTGATATGCGGAAATATTTCTTTATGGAAAGAGTAGTGGATCCGTGGAATAGTCTCCCAGTGGAGGTGGTAGAGATGAGGACAGTAACTGAATTCAAAAAAGCATGGGACAAACACAGAGGATCTCTAAAGGTAAAAAGGGGACTGTTGTAGTTGTTATGGAAGGACAGACTAGATAGGCCATGTGGTCTTTTTCTGTCATCATATTTCTATGTTTCTATGTTTCTATGACATGGAAAGTGACTTGGTTAGAATCAATCCTTTTTGGGGGTCTAAGAAGGGCTCACCTCCAAGTTGTATATGAGCTTATTGGAAGACAAAAGTGTGAAGCAATCTCTACATGTGCAGCATTGGGAAACATGGATGGGAAAGGGTTTGACTAATGCCCAATGGGATAAAGTTCATGTAAGGTTTCCAAGTAGACCCTGGTGACCTCCTGGTGTCAGACTCAGCTACAGCTGCTACATCACACCTATATGAATCCTCATGGCTTGCACAGGGCTGGTAGAAGGGAATAGGGGACCTATTGGTGAGGTTGTGGGGGCACAGATTCTTTTGACTATGTGTTTAGAGTGCCCAATAATCCATCACTACTGGGAACAAATAACCCACTACTGGGAATGAAGTGAGTGGAGTGTTGGAGGTCACCCTCTCTTTGGACTCTATGGAATTTCTATTGGTTCTGAACCCTGAACCCGGGGGGGGGGGGGCACAGGGGAATGAACAGGTATTTATTTTGTGAGCTAAGCTACTCTTGATGGCTTGAGTAATGCTGGCCTGGAAATGGAAGATTCCATCAGGCCCTAGTCTGGAGGATTGGTGGAATAAAGTGGGGGAGGCTCTGAAATTTGACAGGGCAACTTTCAATCTCCAAGGAAGGAGAGAATGGTGGGAAGAAATGCGGGGCCCCTAGATTCAGAAAGGTACGGTGGGAGTGAGACCGGATGAGGGAACAGACCTCAACTCCATCTGCATGTAAACCATCCTTTATGGCAGAAGGATGTCCACAAATCCACAATGAGTAAACATATTGGTTATATGTTTGATACTGATGTTTATCTGGATTTTTCTTGTTGATTTTAATGTTTTTACACCCTTAAAAGAGTGAGGAAATATAACACCTTGGCTGCAGTATAGTTGAAAAGGGATGATAGCAGGAGAGGCAGATGAGCTTGGATAATGTTTGTAAGGCAGAGGAGAAAATAAAAGGGGTGGGGGTTGTGAGGGTGGCAATGTAGATCTACTCTGTCTTCTTATGTAAGTGGGATGAATCTCCTTGTACGCCATGCTTGGTTTTTGTTTGTACTTGGAGTGAGTATACCTCTTCGTTGGTATAAAAAATTATAAAAATAAAAAAAAAAGATGCATGGAATAATCTCCCAGTGGAGGTAGTAGAGACTAGGACAGTACCTGAATTCAAGTTTCTAAGTTTCTATGAATGGAAAAGTGGCTGGGGTATTCCAAGGACTATGGAGGCATGGTTAGGGTGTTCCTGTGGACCAGGACATCTCTACCTGATTGTAGAAACATCATGAACATCTGTCATCACATCTGACTTTTAACCAGCTCCGAGGAAAAACATAGTGATGAACAAGCATTTGAAAAGTGCTCATTTAGGCTGAAAAACATCTAGACTATCTAGAGAGGAAAACAGTCTATCATCCGCAGCACTCATTCAACTTTAGCAGCAGTAGAATTTGAACCCTGAGTTGCCCTGTTCCTACCCCACTACTCTAACCATTATGCTATCTTAGATATCCAAACTCTGGCATATGATTCTGGGTATGTCTTAGTAGATGCCCCTGCAGACGTCCCTATCAGTTATATCCAGGTTTGTGAAATCATGTGGCACCTGGACGTATCTGCATTTTTTTCAGACGTTCTGGCTTAGACGTCCCAGATTGCAGTTGGACAGATCTTCTAAAATCCACACCCCCTCCCAGTAAACACAGATTCCAATCTTTAAATAAAAGTATAAGGTTTAATCATGATTTGGATGTCTACAGATGTGCACGTGGACATCAAAATTACAGACACGTCTCCATAGCCATTCCAGAAATGACATTTTCAGATGTTTCTGGTGCAGGGACATCCAATCAGGCATAGCAGTGTGGCAGAGCTGTGTCTGGGGAGGAGCAATAGACTTACACATCTCCGTTCAGTCTCAGAAATTGTAGAGATGTCTGCAAGCACATCCATGTTTATACCTGCTCCAGGCACAAATTCTTTTTAAGTGCCATCAAGTCAATGCTGATTCATGGCAACCCAGTAGCCCCTGGGTTTTCTTGTCAAGATATGACCAGAAGTAGATGGCTAGACCTTTTCTTTCAAGGCAATGGAGGGTAAGGTCACAAGAAGTGCCAGTGGAAGCCAAACACTGATCTCCTGGGTGCTAGGCTGTTGATCTAACCACTAGGCTATTCCTCTAGCAGGCATGAATAAGCATCAGGGAAGTGCTTGTTTTCACCTTAAAACATCCAGAGAGTGTAGAGAAGATGGAGAATTAAGTAACTAGGCCTTAAATCACAAAGGCCCACACTGGGATTTCAATCCTGACCATGCTGTTCTTAAGCTACTACTCTAGCCATTATGCTATGAGACATCTTGATTCTGAACTGCTATCCTGGGGACATATATATAGACGTTTGATATACGTGCATTTCAGGCACATCCATGTTTCCAAAATTGTGCCTGAACTTGTACGTGCCTGCTTTTTTTTCAGACGTTCTGGCTTTGATGTCCCAGATTGCACTCAGACATCACATTGTGAAATGTGCCTCCAAGGACATAATTCATTAAAAGTTAACATGCAATAATCATTAATGTGTGGTAACGGTAATTCTATAATGGTGTGTCTCAGACACGGATAGAATAAAGCAGTAAGTGGCCCCCACATATGCACAGTAGGCATGAACACTTATGCCTGCTCCATGGCAGCTATAAATGCCCACATCTAGATTTGGAAAGCATAGATTCTATAACCTATGCATGCATCCCCCTATTCTACCTCTGCTCCGCACCAGTGCCCTCCCTCTGCACACCCACCTTTCAAGTACGCATGATTAGAAATATTCTATGTTAAATTCAAATCATAACTCAAAACTCATCTCTTCCAGAAAGCTTTTGACCTACCTATCACTTGACACTTGAATCTTCCACTCCCTCGACTTTGGTTTCTATCTTTCTCCTAAGTTCTTTCCTTCACTTATGGCATTCCTTTCTCCTCCCTCCTTCTTCACCCGATTTTATTGTAAACCATCCTGCTGTGAATGTGAAGGGCGGTATTATATCAACCTTAATAAACATAAACATAATGGCACATACATACCTCGTACATACTTACAGAATGGCCACTGACCCATGTACAGTACGTGCTTATGATGTGACTATCTGCGTGCGTAAGTCACTAAAATACCATGACTTACGCGTGCAAATGGCACATACCTTGGGCACCCTCTTTAAGGAATTGCCCCTAAATGGCACTGTGCCCCTGGAAATGAAAGGGCTACAGTGAAATTTAACCTTTAGTAAAAATTCCCTGAACTTGCCTATATTTCAAGTAACACTCTAAAATAACCAGTACCTCTCCCCCTCCTCCTTTCATATGAGGTTGATATTCACAAACATAGCCCAGAGGGCAAAAAAGATTAGCCATCACCTGATCACTATCAAGTAACCAACTCTGTGTAATACATAAAACATCCAATTTCATATCCATATTTAAATAAAATTATAATTCAGTTTTATTTCACAGTATTTACCAAAGATATAACAGCAGATAACTGTAAGTTGATGCCTCCTTAAAGTTACTGGAGGCAATATTCAAAGCATTCAGCCAGCTGGCCAACAGGGGTTGGTCAACTAACCTCACCATTGAATATCCCCAGAGACTGCCCTGGCACTGTCCAGTTAGTGTAGGGGCATTCTGTGGGTGAGGCAAGCGTAGTGTCGGCACTAAATGGATAAATGGTGACTTCATCTGGTTAGTCCAATATTCAGCCACCACTAATCTGCCAAATTTAGGCTGCTTGAAAAGTGCACCAACGTTGCAAGGTAGATAGATACTGGCTGAATATCGAAACTAATCTTAGGAAGCCACCATTTATCCGGTTAACGCCACTCAACCCGGATTTTTATCAGCAGTTCCTATCTGGATACTGCCACTAAAAATCCTGCTGTCTTATATTCAAGCACCATGGCTGACTGCCGTGGCATTTGCATAACATCCATTTTGAATATTGGCCCCAGGTAGTTTGTTCATATGTGTGTACATATGTGTACCATGAGGCAATTTTTAGAAGCCCTATTCATTCTTTGGACGTCCGATGGACATCCAAAGCAGAGACTGTTTCCAGAGCCATTTTAGAATCAGACTCTGGGGATGTCGAAATCTGAATGGGTTCACTAAAATGCAAGTCGTTCACTACTAACTTAAATGGGCATTTAGAAGATCATTAAACTTCTACTTAAGTTTCAGAAAATTAATTGACTCAATTATGAAACAAGGTCTCAGACTTATCCGGCACTACTTTCTGACTCACGTCCTGGAAAGAAAAGTGCCTTATCGCATCAATGACCTTATAAAAATTCACAATGAATAAGTCAGTCCCATGGTTCAACTCTACCATACCATACTTCAGTCTGTTCTACCAACTGGTATTGTATAACATTGGGCTGAACTCTGAAGAGTTCAGCCCAATGTTATACAATACCAGTTGGTAGAACAGTCTGAAGAGTTCAGCCCCATGGTTCAACTCTACCATACCATACTTCAGTCTGTTCTACCAACTGGTATTGTATAACATTGGGCTGAACTCTGAAGAGTTCAGCCCAATGTTATACAATACCAGTTGGTAGAACAGACTGAAGAGTTCAGCCCAATGTTATACAATACCAGTTGGTAGAACAGACTGAAGTATGGTATGGTAGAGTTGAACCATGGGACTGACTCATTCATTGTGAATTTTTATAAGGTCATTGATGCGATAAGGCACTTTTCTTTCCAGGACGTGAGTCGGAAAGTAGTGCCGGATAAGTCTGAGACCTTGTTTCATAATTGAGTCAATTAATTTTCTGAAACTTAAGTAGAAGTTTAATGATCTTCTAAATGCCCATTTAAGTTAGTAGTGAACGACTTGCATTTTAGTGAACATAGTTTATCGTTCCTAAGAAGACCGAGTAGTAGCGTGTTTGTACGAAATCTGAATGGTGGCATGGAGGAGACATGGCCAGGGTGGTCCTGGTAACCCAGAGGTATGGTTAAGGCATTACCAGGGAGTCCCCACCTGATTACAGAAATGTCCTAGACATCAGGCAAAACATCTAACTTTAGACCTACTTCAAGGCATGCATAGCAACAAACAAGCATCTGAAAAGTGCTTGTTATAGCTGGAAAACAATCTCTTGTCCCCAGCATTCAGCACAATTTCAACTATAGCAGCAGCTAGATTGGAACCATGGCTTTTCTTTTCCTAACCCACTGCTCAACCCATTATGGCATCCTAGACACCTGGGTTTTGAAAGATGGTTCTGTGGATGTCTAAGTAGATGCCCCCTGCAGATGTCCCTATCAGGCATGTCCAGATTTATGAAATCATTTTTGCACCCGGACGTGCCCGCATTTTTTCAGATATTCTGGCTTAAACGTCCCAGATGGCTCTTGCACAGATATTCCAAAATTCCCCTCAGTATGTCCAATTTGTTCTAATTTCATGAAACACTTTTATGGAACAATTAATTGCAAAATTGGAAAAACAAATGAGGTCATATGCAGTACCAGAAATAAAAAAAAAAAAACCCAACAACACAAGATGACTGAAATGTTTATGAGAACATGTAAGCGTGGGCAAAGCACAAAAAAAATGTAGTTCTCATTAACTTCTGTTAACAAATAAGTTTGAAACTGCTTTCAAAATGAAAATGAGGTGATACTCTAATGATTTAAGTAAGTGAGGTAGGCAAAATTATTCTCTAGTAAGCTCCTCTCTAAGAATGAGAAACAGAGGTCTAGTCATGAGTCACATCCTGAGCATTTAGTTTTTGCAAGAAGATTTAATTGCATTAAATAATGTGGATGTGAAACTATAAATCTGGGGTTTAATAAGACATCAAAAATATATTGTACTCAGATTTTAGACCAGACCATGTCTGTTGCAACTCTAATGTGATCAATATGTAAAGGTTTTATCAGATTCCCATCTTGAATACAACTTTTCTCCTGCCTAGGCTGCATCACGTTTTAGAGCTAAGCAGAAAGGCACATGCAATCAATTTAGAAATGCACATAAAGCACATTTCCGACATTATCTTTTGTGGTAGAACCGAGAAAGAGAGAGACAAAGAGACTTTATGTGGTCATAGTCAGTCTGTGTACTTACGATGTTTCCAGTAACACTGAGGCCAGTCCTAAATCATATTAAAATTGGGCTCTAAATTGGATGTTTTACATTTTAAAACAGAAGCATATAATGCAGTAGTGCTCTCTTGTATCTTTGCCCCTTATTGCTTGCACTTACAGTATGTCAACAAAATATTCTCTGAAAGCTACAGATTTTGTAAATCAGCAATACTGGATCCAATAACACACTTCCTTCACATCCTCTATGCATTGTGCATTAGCAAAAAGAAATTACCAAGTCTTATAAATAAAAGTTAAATCTAAGCCTGAAGCACACAGCCATGGTGTGGGAATTGATACCAGATTTTATTCTAATGAAAAGCAATTTGAGTTCCTTTATAAAGTGGATCAGCTAGTCTGAGTTAATAAGCCAACTTGATTTTAAAGCGTTGTTCCAGCTATTGTTCCAGCTTCTTCCAGTTCTTTAACGTACTTTTTATTGAGATTTTCGGGACCTACTTGAAATCATATTTTTACTTCAGATTGTTTTTTATTTGTGTAAATCAGCCCTCTTGCCTCCTGGGTCCACAATTCTTTATTGTTAAAAGTCACCCTAATGAACAAATGACCCTGCCACCTGGAGCACTTACAGCCTGGTGCTAAACTCTGGCTATAAAATCTCTTCTTGGGCTATTGATTCACTGTCAATGTTTGATTGTACCCTGGGGGTAGGTGACAGCCAGGCAACTGAGTTCTTGCTGTTTTATAGTCCCTACTACACAAAACAAATAAATCTTCCCTCACATTAATTCAGGGGTGCTGGATTTCTTTTCACCATCTCATCAAAAAGAGCACTCGTTATAGGATAGGTCAGAACCTTACAATGTATGTATCGTCTCTCTTCTAATTAGGCTTACAATAATGTTAAGCAGAGTTTACATATCTTGCTATTAGAATGGCATAACGATAGCTAAAGTTAAACTTATTCATAAATGTTATTGCTTTCATACAGTACCAGAAAGCATAACAGAGAACGTTCAGTTCTGGCCTTTGTGGAGAGCTTCAGTGGGGTTTCCAGGTTTTTCAGCATTTGAATTAACAAATGATAGATAAATACTTACTAGGATTTATTAACCACCTTTTTGAAGAAATTTACCCAGGGTGGTATACAGCCTAGACATAGGCAATATGCAATTACAACAATAAAATATTCATACAAAAGTGCATATTACAGCAGAATAAAACACCGGCACGTAATTAGAGGCATGCTACTTACAATGGCAGCCCAAGACACATTTCTGTTTATTTAACTCACACCTTTCCAAAAGTAGCTCAAGGTGAGCTACAATCAAGTACAATAGCTATTTCCCTATCCCACAGAGGTTCCCAATGTCAGTCCTCGGGGAACCCTTGGCCAGTCAGGTTTTCAGAGTACCCACAATGAATATGCATGATATTCATTGTGGGTACTCTGAAAACCTGACTGGCCTGGGGTTCCCCAAGGACTGGGTTGGGAACCACTGCGACCTGAAGACATACAATCGAACAGGCCGATGCAGAAAGCAGATGCTTAAGTTGCATGCTATCAGCTTTTTATGCCTGTCTGCAGTGCACCGATAACGCATGATTTCAGCGCGGCTATGCAGAAAGAGGCTCATAAGCAAATGAGCCATGCATTAAACTGTGGGCAAAATGGCAGCGTTAAACTGGGAGAGCAAGCCAAACATATGCACACAAGAAATCAGTGTCTGTTTGGCATGCTCTCTGCATGGCTCATTTGCATATCAGCTCCAAAAGGATTTTGATGGCATTAGGGGCAAGCCTGGCATCAGAAAAAGCCCATGATGCCATCAAAAGACTGTCGGGGCCTGTACCCCAAGTGAAAGTCACTCCCTGGTGGTCTAGCAGCCCTATCCCACTACCTCCACCACGCTTAAAAAAACCTAATCTGGCATGCACCGGGTGAGGTCAGACTGCCAGGATACACCACTTGCGGCTAGGTACCACCATTTTGCAAGATGGTGGACCCAAGAGCAGGATAGGGTGTGGGGGGTTCTGGGGCCACTAGACCATCAGGTTAGGGTTTTTTTAAGGGGCATAGGGGATTATGGGGCTGCTAATCACCAGATTAGCTTTTTTAAGGGGGATGGAGGTGGGGGGTTCTCGGACTACCAGGTTAGTTTTTATAAAGCGGGGTGGGGGTACTGGATAGGGCCGCTAGACTACCAGTGAGTGACTTTCCATTGGGGCACATGCCACCGACAGTATTTTGATGGCATTGGGGCTTTTCTCAATGCTGAGATCACTCCCAATACCATGAAAAACTTGGCTGGGGCATGCGCTAGCGGTTTAAGACATCTCAGACCCAAGCATAGAGGGATTGACGCTAAAGCTGATTGCAACATCCTCTATGTCTCTCTCTGCATTGGGCGCAGTAATTATTTGCATGCCAGATTACTATGTTCAGCTCATATGCCTGTAATTTAAATAATCATGGCATTAATTGGGCACTAGTTTTTCGATCGCCATTTACACGCGTTCATCTCTTTTCTGCATTGGACGTTAGCTAAAATGTACTAAAATAAGCTGTTTTCAGTGCTTAAAGGCCGTGCTAGTTTTCTGCATTGGCCTGTTTCCTAGACCATGGGATGCTGTTCCAAGGGTTGCAGAGCAGAGATGGCATCCATCTGTCCAAGAAAGGTCAACACATCTTTGGTAGTAGACTGGCTAATCTACTGAAGAGGGCTTTAAACTAGATTCGTTGGGGATGGGTGAAGAAAGCCCCCAGGTAAGTGAAAGCCCCCAGGTAAGTGATACATCAAATACCTTTATGGAAATGGGTAACAGGGGTAACATATGGAAAGCAGTGTGTATTAATGCCCGTAGCATGGGAAATAAGATCTCTGAAGTTGAAGCTTTGGTGGGAGTGGCTGACTTAGATTTAGTGGCAGTTACAGAAACATGGTTCACAGAAAACCATGACTGGGATGTAACTATACCTGGCTATACTTTATTCAGAAAGGACAGGGTAGGAAGAAGGGGAGGAGGAGTAGCACTATATGTAAAAACTACTATTAAAGCTTTGGAATTACAGAGCTTAAAAGGGAGAGAGGAGGCATTGTGGGTTAAACTAGAAAGAGGGAAAGAGAAATCTATTTGCATTGGTGTGATATACAGACCTCCCTCACAAGAGGAAGAGGTGGACAGAGAGTTAATTGAAGACATACGCAGCATTGCTAGGAAAGGGGAAGTGCTACTGCTAGGAGATTTCAATATGCCAGATGTTGATTGGCACATTCCTGCTGCAGTATCATCTAGGAGTAAGGAGATCCTGGATTCTCTACAGGGAGAACTATTCAGGCAATTGGTAACAGACCCCACACGTGAAGGGGCCATACTGGACTTGGTGCTTACCAATGGTGAAAGTGTTTCTGATGTTGAAGTGGGAGATCATTTTGCATCCAGTGATCACCAGATGGTGTGGTTCAGTATTAGGACTAGGGCTGTTAGAATCCATTCCAAGGTGAAGATCTTAGACTTTAGGAAGACTAACTTTGCGAAGATGGGCCAATGCCTCAGGGAGTCGTTAGTGGGATGGGAACAGCTGGGGGATGTAGAACAACAGTGGTCAAAACTGAAAGGGGGTATTTTAAAGGCAACCAACCTTTTTGTTAAAATGGTAAACAAAGGCAAAAGGAACAGGAGATCGCTATGGTTTTCGAAGGAAGTAGCTGAAAAAGTGAAGAAAAAGAGGGAGGCCTTCATGAAATACAAGAGATCACAGAGAGAGGAAGACAGGCATCTGTATTTGGAAAAACTTAGAGAAGCTAGCAAAGTAGTCAAGAAGGCAAAGATTCAAAAGGAGGAGGAAATAGCCAATGCAATAAAATGGGGGGATAAGACATTTTTCAGATATATTAGTGAGAAGAGTAAGGGCAAAAGTGGTATTGTCAGACTCATGGGTACAGGGGGGGAATATGTAGAAGCTGATAAGGATAAAGCGGAATTGCTTAACAAATATTTTTGTTCTGTGTTCACAGATGAAGAACCAGGAGCAGGACCTCAGAAAACACCCACAAATAAGAACAGAAGCGAGGGACATCTTGAACAATTTTCAGAAGACTGTGTTCGTGAGAAACTAGCTCAACTCAAAGTAGACAAAGCGATGGGACCGGATGGGATACACCCTAGAATACTGAGGGAACTTGGGGACGTTCTAGCAACTCCACTGACTGACCTTTTCAATGCCTCGTTGGAGTCGGGAGTGGTGCCAAAGGACTGGAGAGAGGCTCATGTGGTGCCTTTACACAAAAGCGGAAGTAAGGATGTGGTTGAAAACTACAGGCCTGTTAGTTTAACTTCAGTGGTGAGTAAATTAATGGAAACGCTGTTGAAAGAGAAAATAGTGAGGTTTCTGGAGTCCAGCGGATTACATGATCCGAGGCAGCATGGATTCACCAGAGGCAGGTCTTGTCAGACAAATCTGATTGATTTCTTTGACTGGGTGACCAGGGAGTTGGACCGAGGGAGAGCTCTAGATGTGGTGTATTTAGATTTCAGTAAAGCCTTTGACACTGTTCCTCACAGGCGACTTATAAACAAACTGGGCACCCTAGGGATGGACCCTAAAGTTACTGCTTGGGTTAGAAATTGGTTGGGTGGGAGGCAACAAAGAGTACAAGTAAATGGAGCTCACTCTGAGGAGAAGGATGTTACCAGTGGTGTGCCCCAGGGATCTGTCCTTGGTCCGATTCTTTTTAACATCTTTGTTAGTGATATAGCGGAAGGGCTGTCGGGTAAGGTTTGCCTCTTTGCAGATGATACCAAAATCTGCAATAAAGTAGACACCCAGGAAGATGTAGATAACATGAGGAGGGATCTAGCTAAGCTTGAAGAATGGTCTAGAATTTGGCAGCTGGGATTTAATGTTAAAAAATGTAAGGTCATGCATTTGGGCTGCAGCAATCCAAGGGAGCAATACAGCATAGGAGGTGAAGTACTTTTGTCCACTAAAGAAGAGCGGGACCTAGGCGTATGTGTGTCCGATGATCTTAAAGTAGCTAAACAGGTAGAAAAGGCGACGCAAAAGCTAGAAGGATGCTTGGGTGCATACGGAGAGGAATGGCTAGCAGAAAAAAGGAGGTGATAATGCCTCTGTATAAGTCTTTGGTGCGACCTCATTTGGAGTATGGTGTGCAATTCTGGAGACCGCACCTTCAAAAGGATGTGAACAGGATGGAGTCGGTGCAGAGGGTTGCTACTAAGATGATTAGTGGTCTTCATTATAAAGCATATGAGGACAGACTTAAGGATCTTAATATGTACACCTTAGAGGAAAGGCGGGATAGAGGTGATATGATTGAGATGTTTAAATACCTCCGTGGCATAAATGTTCAGGGAGAGAGCCTCTTTCAATTGAAAGCAAGTTCTGCGACGAGGGGACATGGGATGAGGGTGAAGGGAGATAGATTCAGGAGTGATATGCGGAAATATTTCTTTACGGAAAGAGTAGTGGATCCGTGGAATAGTCTCCCAGTGGAGGTGGTAGAGATGAGGACAGTAACTGAATTCAAAAAAGCATGGGACCAACACAGAGGATCTCTAAAGGTAAAAAGTGGACTGTTGTAGTTGTTGTTATGGAAGGACAGACTAGATGGGCCTTGTGGTCTTTTTCTGTCATCATGTTTCTATGTTTCTATGTTTCTATGTCAGTTTCTACTTGAGGCAACAGGTCAAGTAACTTGTTTAAGGTCACAAAGAGTACCAGTAGTCTTCAAACCCTGGACACATTGTTTGTCAGGTGACGCTCTAACAACTAAACTACTCCTCCATGCCATCAGAACATCATAATAAACAAAAAAGGAGACAAGCAGAGGGTGACAATATAGACAGCTGAACAGGGTAAAAGGAGCTAAGACAGATGAAAGGGGTGGTCAACTTGAGGAAAAATTGCACCTGCATGTGGTAAGTAAGTCATTCAGAAGTATGTGCAGCTGATGTTACTCCTTATGTATGTGACTAGCTAGTTATTTGCCTCTTCCATTAAAGGCTTGGGAGAAGATCCAGACTGTCATGCACTTAGAAACATAGAAATATGATGGCAGAAAAAGACCACATGGCCTATATAGTCTGCCCTTCCATATCAACCACTACAACAGTCCCCTTTTTTCCTTTAGAGATCCTCTGTGTATGTCCCATGCTTTTTTGAATTCCGATACCGTCCTCATCTCTACCACCTCCATTAGGACATTATTACATATATTTACCACTCATTCCATAAAGAAATATTTCCGCATATTACTCTTGAGTCTATCCCCTTTCACCCTCATCCTATGTCCTCTCGTAGCAGAGCTTGCTTTCAATTGAAAGAGGCTCTTCTCCTGTACATTTATGCCACGGAGGTATTTAAACATCTCAATTATATCACCTCTGTCTCACCTTTCCTCTAAAGTATACATATTTATATGCTTTATAATGAAGACCATTAACCATTTTAGTAGTTACCCTCTGTAGCGATTCCAACCTGTTTATATCCTTTTGAAGGTGCGGTCTCCAGAATTGCACACAATACTCCAAATGAGGTCGCACCAAGACTTATACAGATGCACTATCGCCTCCTTTCTTTTGCTGGCCATTCCTCTTCCTATGCATCCAAGCATCCTTCTAACTTTCACTGTCACCTTTTCTACCTGTTTAACTACTTTAAGATCATCAGACATAATCATAGTAACATAGTAACAGTAAATGACGGCAGATAAAGACCAGCATGGTCCATCTAGTCTGCCCAGCATGATGTCAAGAGTAGGTGCACCTGTTGCTCCGTGCCTAGGTCCCGATCTTCTTTTGTGGACAGAAGTACTTCACCTCCTATACTATATCGCTTCCTTGGATTGCTGCAGGCCAAATGCATGACCTTGCATTTTTTAACATTAAATCTCAGCTGCCAAATTCTAGACCATTAATAGTCTTCTCTTCTTTTTTTATGTTTATGTAAAGATCATGAACAAGTTAAGCTGCAGAATTTTATGGTATTGTGGTATTGTCTGTAGCAATTGTACTGCCTCATATGCACTTTTTAGGTTACATATGTATGTTTTATGTATAGGCTCTTGTTACAATGTCCTGACTGCCATTGGAATATATATGCAATTGCATCTTAATTGGTATTGTATGTTGTTTCTGCATTTTATTTTTGTTTGTTTGTTTACTGTACACTTTAGAGAATATTATTGTATTTTTAATATTCATGTGTTTTGTTTTTTGACCCCTGATGCAGGCTGACAGCCGAAACCTGGCCAAGTCATGCTGTACCTTTGAAGGTTTTATGAAATAAAAGGTTTCTTTGTTTTTAAGAAGTGTGGCCATGTCCTCCCTGTGCTGTTCTGGTGTCTCTCGTATCATCTGCAAGGAGGCAAATCTTACCCGACAGCCCTTCTGCAATATCATTAACAAAGATGTTAAAAAGAATCGGAAGTAGGACAGAGCCCTGTGGCATACCACTGGTAACCTCCTTCTCATCAAAGTGAGCTCCATTAACCTGTACCCTTTGTTGCCTCCCACTCAACCAATTTCTAACCCAAGCAATAACTTTATGGTCCATCCCTAGGGTATGCAGTTTGTTCATAAGTCGCCTGTGTGGAACAGTGTCAACGGCTTTACTGAAATCTAAATACACCACATCTAGGGCTCTCCCTCGGTCCAACTCCCTGGTCACCCTGTCAAAGAAATCAATCAGATTTGTCTGACAAGATCTGCCTCTGGTGAATTCTTGCTGCCTCGGATCTGGTAATTTATTAGACTCCAGAAACCTCATTATTTTCTCTTTCAGAAGCGCATCCAATAATTTACTCACCAATGAGGTTAAACTAACCGGCCTGTAGTTTTCAACCACATCCTTACTTCCACTTTTGTGTAAAGGGACCACATGTGCCTCTCTTCAGCCTCTGGCATCACTCCCGACGCCAACGTTCCCCTCGCTTCTGTTCCTGTTTGTGGGTGTTTTCTGAGGTCCTGCTCTTGGTTCTTCATCTGTGAACACAGAAGGGAAATATTTGTTAAGCTATTCCGCTTTATCCTCATCAGCTTCTACATATTCCTCCCCTTCACCCTTGAGTCTGACAATACCACTTTTGCCCTTCCTCTTCTCACTAACATATATGAAAAATATCTTATCCCCCCATTTTATTGCACTGACTATTTCCTCCTCTTTTTAATCTTTGGTTTCCTGACTACTTTGCAAGCTTCTCTAAGTTTTTCCAAATATAGAAGCCTGTCTTCCTCTCTCTGTGATCTCTTGAATTTCATGATGGCCTCCCTCTTTTTCTTCACCTTTTCAGCTACTTCTTTTGGAAACCATAGTGGTCTCCTTTTCCTTTTACCTTTATTTACCATTTTAACAGAAAGATTGGTTGCCTTTAAAATATCCCCTTTCAGTTTGCCCACTGTTTTTCTACATCCCCAGCTATTCCCATCCCGCTAATGACTCCCTGAGGTATTGGCCCATCTTGACAAAGTTAGTTTTCCTAAGGTCTAAGACCCTCACTTTTGAATGGATTTTAGCAGCCCTATTCCTAATATTGAACCACACTATCTGGTGATCACTGGATGCAAAATGATCTCCCACTATAACATCAGAAACACTTTCACCATGGGTAAGCTCCAAGTCCAGTATGGCCCCTTTTTTGTGTGGGTTCTGTTACCAGTTACCCGAATAGTTCTCCCTGTAGAGAATCCAGGAATTCCTTACTTCTTGATGATACAGCAGCAGGGATGTGCCTATCAACATCTTGCATATTGAAATCCCCTATCAGTAGCACTTCCCCTTTCCTGGCAATGCTGCATATGCCTTCAATTAACTCACTGTCCATCCATTCTCCCTATGAGGGAGGTCTGTATATCATGCCAATGCAAATAGATTTCTCTTTCCCTCTTTCTAGTTTAACCCACAGTGTCTTCTCTCTCCCCTTTAAGCCCTGTATTTCCTTATCTTTAATATTATTTTTTGCATATAGTTCCATTCCTCCTCCCCTTCTTCCTACCTTGTCCTTTCTGAATAAAGTATAGCCTTGTATATTTATTTTTATTTATTTATTTATTTAACGTTTTTCTATACCGCACTATTCGGCATCAGCGCGGTTTACAAGTAACAAGTTGGTACAATGTGGAGTAACCGTACATTGAACTTACATAAAACAGGGAATTTAAACATGGATAACGGGTGAACTTTATACATAATATACAAAAGGGGAATTTAAGCATGGATAACAATTGAACTTTATACATTATATACAAGAGGAGATTGCATCATAGCTGAGTTTATGATACAGGCACTAAGGGGGGGTTGGATGAGGTGGAGAGTTATCGTAGGAGATTGGTTAGGCGGCATCGGGTAGAGAGACTGTAGGGTCATGTGATACTGTCTAGGTGATGCTGTCAGAGTTAGAAAAGTGTTGTATAGTTACATCCCAGTCATAGTCAACTGAACACATACAACAAACAACCATATAACTCTAATGGGAATGTATATAGTTGATGTAAATAGTTAATCTTTAATGTCATTGATGTTACCATAACCCAATAATAAGTTTCATGTAATTGTTCACATTCTTACAATTTGTTCCTTGTAATAGTTACATTTCAATATAAACTGCCCCTGATCTCTGGAAGGGGCAGTATAGAAAAACATTTCAAATAAATAAATAAATAAATAAATAGTCGTCCATGAACCATGTCTCTCTTACTGCCACTAAATCCAAGGCAGCCTCTCCCATTAAAGCCTCAGCATCTGGGAGGCTTGGCAGAAGAGCCAGGCTTTCACCTGCTTCTTGAAGTAGAGGTAATCTTGTGTTAGATGAAAACTTTCTGGGAGTGAGTTCCAGAGTATAGGGGCTGCTTTTAAGAAGGTTCACTGATGGTTGTCACATTACATGGTTTTCTTTGAAGAGAATGTGGTTAGTGATGCTCCTTTGGAGGACCTTAAATACCTTCTAGGTACATAGAGGGAGTTCCTGCTCTTCAAGTATTCTGGCCCATTTCCTTTAGAGTCTTTAAAGATCAGAGATAAGAGTTTTAAAAATAGCCTCGTAATGCATTGGTGCCAATGAAGAATTTGCAGGAATAACACGATGTGATCACATTGCTTACATCCTTATCAGCCATGCTGAGGCATTCTTAATCAAATCCTTTGTAGTCTCACCAATGTAGAGCTCATTACAGTAGTCCAGCCTGGATGATATCATGGCATGAACCACTCTGGCAAGACTTGTTTTCTCGATGTACAGAGGGGACATTGAGTAGTTGTCGCAGGTGATAGAGGCAGTCCTGAAGGTTGCTTGGATTTGGGAGATCAGTGTTAAGTGTTGAGTCCAGCCATATCCCAGTGTTTCTGACCTGGGCAAGGGCAAGTTTGTAGCTGTCAAAAGAAAATTTGATGTCAGACATGTGGCCATTTATTTAAGGGACCCACAGGAGCTATGTTTAACTTGAGTTCAGTCAAGATTTTTTGTCTTCAGTCCATTGTTGAATTGCTGTTAGATACACACATCACGACAGCTGTAAACAAACCTCGAGAACTCTTCCAAATTGCAAAAAAACTGACAAAGGCACCGACCGCTTCCGATCAACTCCCAGATATCCCCTCGGATCTTCTGGCCCGACAATACAAACAATTCCAACAACCTCAACAACCCCACCTCTGTGCTACGACCGCAAAGACAAATCCTTGCACCACAATAAACACAGACTGGAGTACATTCAATGAAACCTCAAAAGAAGAGATATCTTCCACCATCTCCTGTCTGAACACTACTACCTCCCCGCTAGACCCCTGTCCTACGGAATGGATATAGAAAACAAAGGAAGACCTGAGTGCTCCATTAACACACATCATAAACGAATCCTTTAAACAAGGATACATACCAGACGCCCTCAAGACATCAATCATTCGACCAACAATAAAAAAGAACAACCTGGACCCACTAGACCCCACCTCCTACAGACCAGTTGCAAGCCTCCCCCTTGCCACCAAGATAATAGAAAAGATAGTCCAACGTCAGCTTCAAGATCATCTGGACACCAACGACATACTTGACCCGCAGCAACACGGATTCCGGCCACTACATGGAGTTGAGACCCTCATAACCATTCTAATGAACACCCTCATCATTGGAACCCAAGAGAAACAATCCGGATACATCCTGATCTTTCTAGATATATCAGCGGCCTTTGACACAATCTCCCACGAAATCCTCTTAAGCAGACTCCAATCAATTGGAATCAAAGACACTGTACTCCAATGGTTCAGATCCTATTTAACCAACAGACAGCAACGGATTCGCACCCTCTCCACGACCTCGACCCCTTACCAGCAACATCAAGGAGTACCCCAAGGGTCAACCCGATCAGCCATGCTGTTCAATATATACCTCCGTCCACTATGCTCAATCATATGCACCCACAACATCAACTTCCACATATACGCTGACGACATAATGCTCTACGCACCGATTACAACCACCAACCCAAAAAACGACCAGCTATCAGCCTGCTTCAATGACGTAGCCAACTGGCTACAGGAGAACAATTTATCCATCAACATAAAGAAAACCGAAGCCCTTATAGTAACAAAAGAACCTAACTTCAAACCTCCTACCCACCTCAACATGGGAACCACACAAATCCAAATCCAGCCCCAAATAAGGTATCTAGGCGTTATCATTGACCAGGCCCTCACCTTTAAACAACAAATCAACAAAACCGCTGGGACAATATTCCACAAAGCTAAGACTGTTCAACGTCTCCGACCTCTCCTAGAACCTCACGACTTCAGGTCAGTAATGCAAGCGGTAACACTCCCCCATCTGGATTTCTGCAACATAATCTACCATGGACTACCCGCCTCACACACCAACCCCCTCCGAACTGCCTTAAATACCACAGCAAGGATTATTCAGAATGCAAAAAAACAGGATCACATCACTCCAATCCTAAGAGACCTCCACTTCCTTCCAATTCCAACAAGAGTCAAGTACAAAGCTATCCTACTCATCCACAAGACTATCCACCAAACACGGAACACCTCACTCCATCACCTTCTACCTCGCCCATCTCACAACAGATCAACCAGACAATCCTCCAATAACTCCATTGTCGTCCCCCACAAAAGAACCAAATCCACACAACGGACCTGCAACAGAGCCTTCGAACTTTATGCCCCATCCCTCTGGAACTCTCTACCAAACCACATCAGAAACAACGCTGACATCACATCATTCAAGAAACAGCTGAAAACAATCCTATTCCGTGAACATCTTTGAACAGAATTGCCACCCTATCCGCATGATCTAATACCTAGAATCAGCAGAAATGTACATGTCTATGTCCACCCAAATCATTAATTGTTGCCCTTGGTGATGGCCCCCCCTGCAAAATATTACCCCCCCCCTTATGTTATATGTCACACCGCTTTGACCCGGTGAAAAGCGGTATATAAATGCAGTTAAATAAATAAATAAATAAATATTCATACATGCTCTCTATATAATGTTAGATTCCTGAGTAGATATCACATTTTTCACATTTGCGCAGTCTCCACAAATAGTTTATGCCTGCTTGGGGTATGCTTTCATGTGTGCCCATTCTGTTTGTCTGAGCACCTAAAGATTTAAAATGAACACAAATTGTTTGTATTCATGTATACCTATGATTTAAGATATGAGATATTTGAGTTTATTTTGATTTTATCCTGTTGCTATGAAGGGTTCCCCTGTGTCTGTCCCATGCCATTTTGAATTCTGTCACTGTATTTGCCCCTACCACTTCCATCGGGAGGCCGTTCTAAGCATCCACCACCCTTTTAGTGAAAAAGTATTTCCTGACGTTGCCTTTCAGTTTACCCACTTGCAGCTTCATGCTATGCCCTCTAGTTTTATAGCTTTCCCATCTTTGAAAAAGGTTTGTTTGTTTATTAATACTCTTTAAGTATTTAAAGGTCTGTATCATATCTCCCCTGTTCCTCCTCTCCCCTAGCATATACATCTTTAGGTCTCCAAGTCTCTTCTCATACATCTTCTGGCATAGGCTCCAAATCATTTTGGTCACCTTCCTCTGAACCATCTCCAGTCTTTTTATATCTTTTGTGAAATATGATCTCCAGAACTGAACACAATATTCCCAGTGAGGCCTCACCAGCGACTTGTACAGTGGCATTAGTACCTCCTCCTTTCTGCTGGTAATTCCTCTCTGTATGCAACCCATCATCCTTCTGGCTTTGGCCACTGCCTTGTCACACTGTTCTGCCACCTTGAAATCCTCAGAAACAATCACTCAGAGGTCCTTCTCCTGGTCCGTGCACACCAATCTCTCGCCCCCTACAATTCCCTTGGATTTCTGCATCCCAAGTGCATGACACTTCACTTCTTCACATTAAATCTTAACTGCCAAGCATTAGACCATTCTTCCAGCTATGTAGATCTTTCCTCATGCTATCCACTCCCTCGGGAGAGCCCACTCTGTTGCAAATGTTCGTCATCTGCAGAAAGACAGACTTTTCCATTCAGTCTTTCAGCAATATCATTCACAAATACATTGAACAGTACTGATCCCAGGACTAATCCCTGGAGCACGCCACTAATCACTTTCCTTTCATCCGAGTGAGTTCTGTTTACCATCACCTTCTGTCATCTGTCAGTCAACCAATTTCTGATCCACTTCACCACATTGGGAGCCATCCCCAGACTGTTCAGTTTATTGATAAGCCTCCTATCAAAGGCTTTGCCGAAATCTAGGCAGATCACATCCATCACATGCCCTTGATCCAGTTCTCTGGTCACCCAATCAAAGAACTCAATCAGATTTGTTTGGCATGATCTTCCTTTGGTAAAACTATGTTGCCTCGTATCATGCAACCTATTGATTTTGAGAAAGTCCACTATTCTCTCTTTCGGGAGCATCTTCATTACTTTTCCCACCACCGAGGTAAGGCTTACTGGCCTGTAGTTTGTCACTTCTTCCCTATTACCACTTTTGTGAAGAAGTAATAGCATGAAGATTCCTAAAAAGGTAGGAGGAGGCTGAGCGAGAAAGAGGTGGGGAATGATGAAGTGTGAAGCTAAGCAGGTGATGGTTAGAGGTATGGAAATTAGAGGCTAAAAAAATAGAGAAGAAAACAAGATCAAGACAATGGCCATGTTGATGACTGAGGGCAGAAGAGCGAAGCTGGAGGTTAAGTGAAGAAGTAAGAGAAAGGGTTTTGGAAGTATAGAGGTCAGAAAGGTTATCAACATGAATATTGACGTTACCAAGACTAAAGGAGGGCAGAAGAAGACTCGAGGAAAAAGGAAAAACATAAGTCAAAGTCAGTGAAAAACATAGAGGTGGACTTGTCAGGTGGTCTATAGATAGCAGCTATCCAGAGAGGTAAGGGATTAAAAAGATGGAAGGAGTGGACTTCAAAGAGTGAGACTGAGGTAGAGGAGGGGTAGAGGTAGTGGTGGGTTGAGCTGCATTGCTAGGGGTCAGTCTACCTATACTAGGCAATACTTCCTTGGCACTGTCTTATTTAGTAAACTTGTCCCTAGCAATATGTTCTAACACACCAGTAGAAGTCTGGCATTGTCATTTTGCAATATCGCGTTTGCAGAAGCTGGAACAAATGGGCACTTCCATTTTTCTCAATTTTGGTGGTGCATGGAAGGGGAGGTCAGGGGTTCTGGGGGATACTGGAGGTGGACTCATTTGGGCTACCAGAGACAGTTTGGGGGAGTCAAGGGTGGGGGAGTCTGATGGGGCTCACTTGGGCCACCAGAAATCTTGGGTGATCTGAGGTGAAGTGACACAATTAACCTCTAATCACCCTTTGCTCCCATGCTACATCTTCATGCCAGCCTGAGCTAGCAGAATGACTCAGCCTACAAAAAGTAAAATACTGTGCAAGACTTTAGTACAGTTCTTTAAATTAGGAGCAAATTGTTATACAGTGATTTGCATGAATTTTGCATGTAGTTAATACATTTTAATAAATAGATAAATGCCCACCGCACTATCTTTTAGCACAATGGTTTTAGGTAGATTTTCCTATCTTTCTTCCTGCATTAGGAATAAAATTTGCATAAGAACATCAGGAGTATACCCCTGTGCTAAAGAGTAGCACACCTTACTGCATCGTTCCTCGGTGTGGAAGACAAGGGAAGAGAAAATCCATTCCTTCCTGTGCTACGAATTTGCAGCAAAGATCTCAGACATCTAAAAAAAAAATAGAAGGCATGAGAATTACCTCCCACCAACTATTGTTCCAGGGAGCTACACCAAAAATAAACTATACTACTATTAAGGAGAGTTGAAAAAAGGGGAAAGAAGGTATTCCTTCTAGTACTGTGGACAGAGTAGTTAGAGCTCTGCTCGTGCAAGCCACCAAATGGAGAGAAAAAAAAAACCCTTCACAGCATAATATTTCACTAAGAGGCTACTTTAGACTGCTCCTTTGAAAATCATTTGCAAAGCAAAGACAATCCGATCAACACATGGCCACCACTAGATTGATCAAAAGTAAATTAGGGTTTATTTTTCCTTTTGTTATTGGGACTGAGTTCCCTTAGCCATCTCGCATTAGATTGTTTTTCCTCCCTCTTTTTCCTGAATTATTTCACCAAACAGGCCTGGGCCCCTACATGAGAATTCCCCTTGCTAGTTTGCTGTTACTTGAAATGACTCTTAAGTATTTATGCATAACCTACTGTTTTGCATTGTGTAACCCCCATTTTATGCTAACCCTCTCATTGTTTTCAGCAAGTAGCTGCTCAATAAAGTTGTGTTTTATTGTTTAAGACCTCTATAAAGTGGTGACTGCTGGTTATCCCAAGAATCCCAGGAAACCAGAAGGGAACATTATATTTATCTGAGGGATATATCCCAGAGGCATTTTAACAATTAAATCTTAATAGTCTCGCAGCATTGGCTGGCCCTAGTCTCAGAACCTTATATCTAGGACCTGGAGCACTCAGTATAAGGGAATTCAAGGGACCTGAAAGTATAGGGGTCTTTTCTCCATTGTGGAAGCACCCTGGCTACAAATTTAATGTAAAATGGGCTCAAACCAATAAGGTTATGATCAGGAGGGAGTAAGATTAAGAAAAAAAATTCTAAAAAAGATTAGGCTAGATGGGAATAAGACTTGAGAGGAAGCCTAGCCCAGCAGGAAAGCACTAATTCCTATAAACCCTCTTCTCAAGTCACTCCACTGACTCCCTATTTGCTTCCATATCCAGTTCAAACTTCTCCTACCGACCTATAAGTGCACTCATTCTGCTGCTCCTTGCCACCTTTCCTCTTTTATCTCTCCCTACACCCCTACTCGGAAACTCCCATTTACTAACCTCCCATCCCCTGAAATAGCCAGTCAAGTAATACTGAAACGCTCCCCTCTGGAGTCTCCCCACAAAAATCTCTCTACACTCTACCCTACACAAGACCCACCCCACCCCAGAGCCCCCCCTGGGTCTTACACTGGTGGTGTTGGTGGTCGATGAGATAGGAGCTGTCCTCCTCCACCCCTTCCCCTACTCTGGCAGCTCTCAAAATGTCATCAGTACCCTTAATGGTGCTGGTCTCGGAGTACCGCAAAGTTGTTTTTCTTTGTCTTGGCGCCGGGTCCATGATTCCTGCCTTAGCAGATAGCACAGATGCTCCCACACTATGTGCCAAGACAGGGGACATGGCTTCAGCATGAGGTAAGGGAGCCCTCTGTGCTAAATACTTGGCAAATGCTGGGCATGCCACCTGCATTTACTGCTACTACTAGTTAGCACTTGTATAGTGCTACAAATATCGCTTTGCACTTATTGTACATTAACTTTTCCAGTTAAGGTGTAGTAAATGCAAAAACTTACCACACTTTAGTGAACATGCCCCTAAGAGTATATAGGAAAAAAAGGTGGCAACAAAACCTTTAACTCATCAATCAATGGCAACAGCTCCTGAAACATGAGCATCACAATTGACACCAGAATGCATGAGCCATAACTCATCTATATGTTATTATCATTCGTTTATTGTTTATTAGTTCTTGCCCTTTGCCGGGCATACAGGGTGGTTTACAAAATCATATTAAAAAACAGGAAAAGCAGGAAGGAACTCCAAAAAAGATGCAGAAGCTTTTCTCCAAGCAATGAGTTCACTCCAATTCACGCAAATAATCACCACCCCGACACACAGACATGGATCCTCACCAGACCTTATTTTTGCACCCAGCTACCTAACCTCAAGAGGCCTAATATCAACACCCATCACCACACCAGTACCATGGTCTGACCATCACTTAATTGAAGTAAAAATTACACCTAATGAGGAGATACTAAACAAATACCCGGACAACACCCCCACACAAAGAAGATTTAAATGCTTCGACAGAGACCAGTTCCTACAGGACACAATACAAAACCTAAACCATGAAACAGATGACCTAGATGCACTAATCACCAACTGGAACAACACCATATACAACGCTGCCAAAGCAACAGAATGTAGACACAGGACACCTCGCTGCAACAAACTACAACACAAACCATGGTACTCTAAAACTATAAGAAACGAAAAGAGGAGCCTCAGAAAAATAGAACGGAGATGGAGACAGAACAAGTCACCCGAGAACCAGGAACTATACCTAACAAAGCAAAAACAATACAACGAATGCATCAACCAAACAAAAAGGGAATACCATACAAACCTCATACGCAACTCCAACAACAAACCCAGAGAACTATTTGAAATCGTAAAAGCCCTCACCAAAGACCAGGATACCGAAGACAAAGTGAAACTGGACCCACAAAAATTTGCGGACCACATCCAAGAAAGGTTCCACTCAGCAGAACAAACAAGACCCAGCCCAACCCCAAAGACTATCACACCCTTGAACACCTGGGGAACATTCAACACCCCATCCACGGAGCAACTCTCCCACATCATCTCAGCAATCAAGACAAGTACTGCCACCACGGATCCCTGCCCAGTGCCCTGGATCAAGGCCACCAAATCAAACTTCATCCAAACCATCCACAAGATAGTACACTCCTCCCTAACCCAAGGGCACATGCCAAATCAATTGAAGCTCGCAACAATAAGACCTATCCCGAAGAAATCCACACTTGACAAGAACAATCCAACAGCATACAGACCCATCTCCAGCATACCACTTTTAGCAAAATTAATTGAAAAAACTGTACAGCACCAACTACAAGAACACATAGACAACCACGCTCCCCTGGACAACAATCAACACGGGTTACGCCCCAACCACGGGGTAGAAACTCTTCTGATATACCTCTTCGACAGCGTCCTCCGCATCATAGACAACACCAAGAAAGGCATACTAATGATATTCATTGGCATCTCATCTGCATTTGACACAGTTAACCACAAGACTCTATTTGATAGACTACAGAACATCGGTCTACATGGTGCCACCCTGAATTGGTTCCATTCATACCTAACCGACAGACAAATACAGGTCAAAGTAGGACACAACACATCTCAACAGATAAAAGTCAAACAAGGAGTGCCACAGGGATCGGCCCTTTCAGCTCTCCTATTCAACCTATACATCCAGCCAATATGTGCCATCATGAAAGAGCACCACATACATTATACAATCTACGCAAATGACATCATGATCTACACACCCATCTCAGTCGACAACCCGGACTACACCAACATAACAAACTGCCTCACCCAAATGGCAAACTGGCTTCAGGAAAACAACCTATCAATCAACTATTCATTGGGGATGGGTGAAGAAAGCCCCCAGGTAAGTGAAAGCCCCCAGGTAGGTGATACATTAAATACCTTTATGGAAATGGGTAACAGGGGTAACATATAGAAAGCAGTGTGTATTAATGCCCGTAGCATGTGAAATAAGATCCCTGAAGTTGAAGCTTTGGTGGGAGTGGCTGACTTGAATTTAGTGGCAGTTACAGAAACATGGTTCACAGAAAACCATGACTGGGATGTAACTATACCTGGCTATACTTTATTCAGAAAGGACAGGGTAGGAAGAAGGGGAGGAGGAGTGGCACTATATGTAAAAACTACTATTAAAGCTTTGGAATTTCAGAGCTTAAAAGGGAGAGAGGAGGCATTGTGGGTTAAACTAGAAAGAGGGAAAGAGAAATCTATTTGCATTGGTGTGATATACAGACCTCCCTCACAAGAGGAAGAGGTGGACAGAGAGTTAATTTTATTTTTATTTATTTATTTAGCACACATTTATATACCGCTCTTTCCCAAGTATCAAGTGCGGTTTACAGATAACAGTAAAAATTTAAAGTACATGGTTAATCATGTCCTAGTCATATTACAGTAAACAGATTTAACTTTTTACATTTAACAGTATAATTAAGACATGCAAACAGTGATTTCATCCAATTGTATTGAGTGGATGTAATCAAACTTTTTTACATATTTACATTAATTTAATATAGTTTGAATTAGATCTAATTTAATTGAGTGGATGTACATCCAATTTAATTGAGTGGATGTAATCAAATTTTTACATATTTAAATTGATTTTATACAGACTGTATTACTTGAGAGGGATCTTTTAATATCAGATTATGGGTTTAGTTTTAATTTGGTCGAGTGGGAGTATGTCTTGTAGGGATTATTATCCTGTGTCAACTTGTGTGGTTTGGTTGAAGACATACGCAGCATTGCTAGGAAAGGGGAAGTGCTACTGATAGGAGATTTCAATATGCCAGATGTTGATTGGCACATTCCTGCTGCAGTATCATCTAGAAGTAAGGAGATCCTGGATTCTCTACAGGGAGAACTATTCAGGCAATTGGTAACAGACCCCACACGTGAAGGGGCCATACTGGACTTGGGGCTTACCAATGGTGAAAGTGTTTCTGATGTTGTAATGGGAGATCATTTTGCATCCAGTGATCACCAGATGGTGTGGTTCAGTATTAGGACTAGGGCTGTTAGAATCCATTCCAAGGTTAGGATCTTAGACTTTAGGAAGACTAACTTTGCGAAGATGGGCCAATACCTCAGGGAGTCGTTAGTGGGATGGGAACAGCTGGGGGATGTAGAAAAACAGTGGGCAAAACTGAAAGGGGGTATTTTAAAGGCAACCAACCTTTTTGTTAAAATGGTAAATAAAGGCAAAAGGAACAGGAGACCGCTATGGTTTTCGAAGGAAGTAGCTGAAAAAGTGAAGAAAAAGAGGGAGGCCTTCATGAAATACAAGAGATCACAGAGAGAGGAAGACAGGCATCTGTATTTGGAAAAACTTAGAGAAGCTAGCAAAGTAGTCAAGAAGGCAAAGATTCAAAAGGAGGAGGAAATAGCCAATGCAATAAAATGGGGGCATAAGACATTTTTCAGATATATTAGTGAGAAGAGGAAGGGCAAAAGTGGTATTGTCAGACTCAAGGGTGCAGGGGGGGAATATGTAGAAGCTGATAAGGATAAAGCGGAATTGCTTAACAAATATTTTTGTTCTGTGTTCACAGATGAAGAACCAGGAGCAGGACCTCAGAAAACACCCACAAATAAGAACAGAAGCGAGGGACATCTTGAACAATTTTCAGAAGACTGTGTTCGTGAGAAACTAGCTCAACTTAAAGTAGACAAAGCGATGGGACCGGATGGGATACACCCTAGAATACTGAGGGAACTTGGGGACGTTCTAGCAACTCCACTGACTGACCTTTTCAATGCCTCGTTGGAGTCGGGAGTGGTGCCAAAGGACTGGAGAGAGGCTCATGTGGTGCCTTTACACAAAAGCAGAAGTAAGGATGTGGTTGAAAACTACAGGCCGGTTAGTTTAACTTCGGTGGTGAGTAAATTATTGGAAACGCTGCTGAAAGAGAAAATAGTGAGGTTTCTGGAGTCCAGGATCCGAGGCAGCATGGATTCACCAGAGGCAGGTCTTGTCAGACAAATCTGATTGATTTCTTTGACTGGGTGACCAGGGAGTTGGACCGAGGGAGAGCTCTAGATGTGGTGTATTTAGATTTCAGTAAAGCCTTTGACACTGTTCCTCACAGGCAACTTATAAACAAACTGAGCACCCTAGGGATGGACCCTAAAGTTACTGCTTGGGTTAGAAATTGGTTGAGTGGGAGGCGACAAAGAGTACAAGTAAATGGAGCTCACTCTGAGGAGAAGGATGTTACCAGTGGTGTGCCCCAGAGATCTGTCCTTGATCCGATTCTTTTTAACATCTTTGTTAGTGATATAGCGGAAGGGCTGTCGGGTAAGGTTTGCCTCTTTGCGGATGATACCAAAATCTGCAATAGAGTAGACACCCAGGAAGGTGTAGATAACATGAGGAGGGATCTAGCTAAGCTTGAAGAATGGTCTAGAATTTGGCAGCTGGGATTTAATGTTAAAAAATGTAAGGTTATGCATTTGGGCTGCAGCAATCCAAGGGAGCAATACAGTATAGGAGGTGAAGTACTTTTGGCCACTAAAGAAGAGCGGGACCTAGGCGTGGTTGTGTCTGATGATCTTAAAGTAGCTAAACAGGTAGAAAAGGTGACGGCAAAAGCTAGAAGGATGCTTGGGTGCATACGGAGAGGAATGGCTAGCAGAAAAAAGGAGGTGATAATGCCTCTCTATAAGTATTTGGTGCGACCTCATTTGGAGTATGGTGTGCAATTCTGGAGACCGCACCTTCAAAAGGATGTGTACAGGATGGAGTCGGTGCAGAGGGTTGCTACTAAAATGATTAATGGGCTTCATTATAAAGCATATGAGGACAGACTTAAGGATCTTAATATGTACACCTTACAGGAAAGGCGGGATAGAGGTGATATGATTGAGATGTTTAAATACCTCCGTGGCATAAATGTTCAGGGAGAGAGCCTCTTTCAATTGAAAGCAAGTTCTGCTACGAGGGGACATGGGATGAAGGTGAAGGGAGATAGATTCAGGAGTGATATGTGGAAATATTTCTTTACAGAAAGAATAGTGGATCCATGGAATAGTCTCCCAGTGGAGGTGGTAGAGATGAGGACAGTAACTGAATTCAAAAAAGCATGGGACCAACACAGAGGATCTCTAAAGGTAAAAAGTGGACTGTTGTAGTTGTTGTTATGGAAGGACAGACTAGATAGGCCATGTGGTCTTTTTCTGTCATCATGTTTCTATGTTTCTATGTAACTACAGCAAGACGGAGGCACTGATCATCACGCGAAACCCGGCCTTTATCCCTCCACCCGACATCAAGATAAGAGATGCACTCATACCCATAAAATCAGAAATTAAGTACCTCGGAGTCATCCTGGACAAAGAACTTAACCTCCAAGCACACATAGGCAGAGCAACCAAAAGTGCATACCTAAGAATGCGACTCATCAGAAGACTCAAGCCCCTCCTCGACCCAGAGCACTTTCGCACCGTTTGCCAGGCGCTGATAACCCCTCTACTAGACTTCTGCAATCCAATATTCACTGGGCTACCAAAGCAGACCCTCAGACCATTACAACTGGCCCAAAACACAGCTGCCCGCATAATAGCCAGTACTACAAGACACGATCACATCACACCCATACTGAAAGAACTGCACTGGCTCCCAATCATCTCACGCATCAAATACAAGACTATCATAAACATATTCAAGATCAAACAACACTCCTCCACCATAAGCCTACACACACTCATACAACCCGACACAAGCACACGGCCAAGAAGAAGAGGCACCTCCAATCGGGTTAACACCCCAAAAGACTTCACCAAGACCCGCAAAGACACCGCACAATGAGCAATCTCCCTGGCTGCTCCATCCATATGGAACTCTCTCCCAGATGATCTGAGACTAACCACAGAAATCAAGGACTTCCGAAAACAGCTGAAGACAACCCTGTTCATCGATTACTATGGACATAACCCTTGAACCAGCATACAAGTCAGATCATCAACCCCCCCCCCCACCACCCCAAGACTGTATATAAGACTGTATAATAGCTCATGATGTATAACAGCGCACTATGTAGATAAACCAAATCTAATCACATCCCCACCAACACATACACACCACTCTGTACACTGCATGAAAATATTTGCCCCCTTGATTGTTTGCAGTGGAAACCTCTTTGATTGAATGATAAGGCGGTATATAAATACCATTAAATAAATAAATAAATAAAATAAACCTAGTACAGGAAAGAAGGGAAATAGAGGTTAACATTCATATAGACAAAGAAGCAAACATCAACACTTCTGCTTATGCAGCACTCCTAGCCCGACCCCCAAGACGAAGACCTGCTCAAATAAACAGATTTTCAGGAGGGATTTAAATTTAGGAAATGAGAGCTTGAGGCAGATACAGGAAGGTAAGCATTTCCAAAGGGTTGGGGCCACAAAGGAAAAAGCAGTCTGCCTAGTGGCCTAGTCTATTGTCATGGATGGAGCATAGGCAGCGTGGAGGTGGGAACATATGGGATGGTG
This sequence comes from Ichthyophis bannanicus, assembly GCA_033557465.1. NCBI lineage: Eukaryota > Metazoa > Chordata > Amphibia > Gymnophiona > Ichthyophiidae > Ichthyophis > Ichthyophis bannanicus. The sequence continues at coordinate 1,298,459,433 of CM066031.1, forward strand.
AGAGATGAAAGACACTTATGTAGGGCCTTATGAGTCAAGATAAGGATTTTATACTGGATACGCTGATGCAAAGGGAGCCAGTGGTGCTGAATGAAGAATGGCATCACGTGGTCGAATATCTTGGTGTGTGCTAGTGGACAGATGGCAGTATTTTGAATTGATTGAAGCATCTTCAACTTATGGTTAGGGAGGCCATTGAAGACGATATTGCAATAGTCAAGACATGCAATCACAGTGCTGAGGAGGATAGAAACTTGTGCGTAGAGTCTAAGAAGGGGCACAAAGTGTGAAATTTGTGCAAAGCAGTGAAAACAAACCTAGAGAGATGACTAATATGTGTGGTAAAGAGGAATTACGAGTCAATATAGATATCCAAATATTTAAATGAAGGGTGTAGGTCAATAGGAGTGGAGCCAAGAGATGGGGCAAGGGAAGGAGCTGTTCTAGAACTGGTGATCCATGTGGCAGTAGTTTTGGATGGGTTAAGCTTCAAGGCATTTGTATGAAGCCATACAATAATTATTAATAATGTTTCCTGTTATAGTACATGGCTTCCATGGATCTGGTGAATATGTTATCCAAATATTTATTTATTTATTTAATGTCTCTTTTATACCACGCTATTTAACAACAGTGCGGTTTACATACAACATTAGCTTATATAGTGCAGGGCGACCTGCTCTGTATTTACAATGAAACAGGTGCTAGAACTTAACACAGGGGGAACTATTTACAGGTAAGAATCACGTCAGGTGGGGAGAGTGACTTTACAGAGGTGGGTATATACATGCTGCTATATACAAGGTGCATATAGTCGAGGATGGCGCCACTTTTACAAAAGTGGGGTATGTGTACATGCTGCTATTTACAAAGTTCGCATAGTCGAGGATGGCGCCACTGGGTGTGGATGCCTCATTGCGTGCTGGGTGTGTTGGTGTGGCAGAATTGGTGGAGGGGGTGGCTGTTTGTGAGCTGTTGTCAGAGTAGTGTTTGAGGAAAATGTGGTGCTTCAGCGCTTTCCTAAACTGGGTCAGGTCGGAGATTGCCCATTTGCTGGGTCGTAGGGTGTTCCAGCATCTGGGTGCACAGAACCTAAATGCCCTGTTTATTGTTGCTTGGGTGCTTTGTGTTATTGCCTTCGGGATTACCAGTGTGTTGACTGCTGCGGATCTTCTGGATTTGTTAGAGGGCATAGGGTGGATAAGCTCCATGAGGGAAGTGGAGGAGAGCCTGTTGATGGCCTTGAAAGTCAGTAGTAGGGTTTTTAAAGAGAGTCTGCCATGGATGGGGAGCCAGTGGAGATGTTTCAGGATGGGTGTCTCATGGTCATTCCTGGAAGCACTGTGTAGAACTCTGGCCACGGCGTTCATTGCGAGCTGGAGTGGGTTCAGGGTGGATTGCGGGAGCCCTTTTAGAATTGCATTGGCGTAATCGAAATGTGGGATAACCAGCGCTTGATAGATTGTCCGGAAGTCATCTGGCTCCAGCAGGAGGCGTAAGTGCCTGAGTGTCTGAATCTTGTGGTAAACTGCTCTTACTGTGTTGCTTATGTGAGCCTTCATGTACAGGAGTTGGTCTAGTGTGACTCCAAGGTAACGGATTGTGGATTTGTTTAGTAGCTCCGCTTCCTTGACCTTTAAGTAGGCAGGAGGGGTGAAATTTTGGTTCCTCGTAATGACTTTGAAAATGAGATATCACAATAAAAACTCTTCACTGTACAGGGAAACTGGAGATATTGGATATATTGAGAGGTCAGGCTATCAGGTTCCAAGGAGATGGTGTAACAGAGCAATGACTTATTTTAATGGTGTCCTTAGTTCCAGTTTGGAAGGAGTCAGTAGCCAGAGGGTGACTAACTCTCAGCTGTGAAGGAACTCTAAACAAGACTGCAAATGACTGCTGACATAATCATGCAACTTGAAGAAAAGGAGTCTAGTTAAAAACACATTTTTCTTCCCTCAGCTCTTCAAAGTCTTGCTTCAAAGATGAGGGCCATGGACAAGCACCCTATGACAAAAAGAAAACTTATTTGCATTCATGGGATTTTTATACACTAGTATTAATATAACCCAAAGCCTATTAATCACAATTACTGTAGGTGTACTCTGCTGTCTTAAAAGCAAACCCTCTCTTAGATTTTGTGGACCGGGTCAATAATTCTTGCAGAAACAGATAGAAAATATGAAGGTGCCGGCTCCTGTTTTTACAAAAAAATGCATCAAGGAAGTACTAGACCCATATAATCTCCTTTGGAAGATCCTACTTCCAGTTTTCATCTGTGTACATTTCCACCAACAAAGAGAGCTGGGTGCACTTCCCATTAAAACTGCTAAGGGCTAAATGATGTCTCTAACTTGAAATGCTGAACTGAAAACTATGGTATGTGTAGAGCTATGGCTGTGCATGATTGTATTAAAATGTTGAATATTTAATTAATATACTTTAAAGATGGACCATGCTGCTGGTTCTCTAGGCAATGATACACTCCTCTTGCTTCCAACTGTGGAGAATAGCGCATCCTCAGTTCTAGAATGTGCTAGCAATCTGTAGAATCTGCTGCCGGAGGTTGTGGTCAAGGTAACTAACATAGCAGGTTGCAAAAGAGATTCAGAGAAGTTCCTGGAGGAAAGGGCCATTCAAAACTATTAGCCAGGTAGACTTGGGAAAGCCATTGCTTATCACTTCTGTGTATTTGTGATTCAGAGTGACCACTGTCAGAGACAGGACACTGGTCTTGATGAACTATGGTCTCACTCAGCATGACTTATGTTCTTATGAAATTTTGAAATATAGATAGATTTGCATTCATTGGAGACCCAGCATATGCAAATCTGCCTCACGCCTATTCATTGCAATAATCCTGAATGCCTATCTGTCTAGGTGTACTTCAAGGAGAGAACTGGGAAGCACTGGTATAGATGTATTGGTAACTATTTATTTAAAACCCATTTATCGATCATAGCACTAATTAAAACTATTCTATGCTTTTTACAGTACTAACATTCATACAGCATAAAAGTACATAGTATTAAGAGCACTTTTACTAAAGGGCATTAATTGTTAGCATGGGTTCTAGGGCTTGCTAAAAGGGCGTTGGGACACTTGCTAATAGTTAACGGGGGCCATGACAGTAGAGCCAGATTTCAGTGCTATTTGTCCATGGAGCACTGAGGGTGCAAGTGAGCAGGTTAGGGGTGAAGAGTGGGTGGGGTGAGCACCTTGCAGTCAGTGCACCCATGCTAACTGCAAGGTAAGCAAGTAGCACAGATGCATTTTCCACCTCCTCCAAAAGTGCACCTGCGCAATTGTCAAGCCACGTTAGGGCAGGGTGCTCTGTATTAACAGTCGGGAACATGCTTTCCATGCTCCCCACAGTTAACACTGTAGTGTTGCACTTAAAGCGCTATGGTTTGGGAATTATTGGTGCATTAGGTGCCACCCCAGTGCCCTTTAATAAAGGGTCCCTAGTGTAGCAAGGCTGGTTATCAGGGTATGAGGGCTCTGAAAAGAAGACAGAAACTGTTGGGAGTTCCATGCAAATCACCTGAGCAGGTCTGGACAAGGTCGGGTTTAGATTGTAAACTGACGAGCAAGGGCTGTCTTTTACTTGTATATGAACAGCGCTGCGTATGCCTTGTAGTGCTATACGAATAACGATGAGTACTGGAAGTTGCAGTAGTAGTGCACTGAAAGATAGTTTGTTGACTCAAGAGGATGAATGTCTGCTGTGTCTGTGTCATGCATGTGCCTCAGACTGAATCATTTCATTAGAACACCAAATGCTGCCTTCCCTTCATTTTAACATTCGTGATCATGACTAAATCTTGTTGTTCACACTCAGCTGTCTTTTCCATTTGTGCTCTGTATCTCAGTTATAATGCTTCATTGCGCACCATGGATGCACTGCTCTTCTGTGTTACTTGAATGTTATCAATGCTTGTCTTAGCAATCACATTTGATTACAGCATAAAAAAGCTTATGTCGGCACCTGTGCTTCTACAGTAAATTATACCATATTGTTTAAAATCATCTAATGCTATACCTCTGAGTCTGCACCAAGTCTGTGACTAAAGAAATGGCAGCTTGAAATTGTTATGATATCAGGCAGATAAAGGTGACGTTAAGCAAAGATAGCCTTGTAACATATTAGCAAATCTCGTTCTTCTCCTGTATACTAATGCTATAATATATGTCCTCAGATGCAGAGTACTGGGACAGTGATAGATCTCCGCTCAACCTCCACTACCAAAAGAAACAAAAATATATAGGGAAACATTTTAAATCATTTTAAAATTCTTACAAAAGCAATGCAATGGAATAGAAAATAAAACTGTATATTATTTTTACAGGAAAGATACATTTGTTACATAAAAAATAAAATATTTGTTCTATGCAAAAATTAATATTGCACCTATTAAAGATTTTAAATTGATTAATGTGGCTCAGCGGCAACATTACTAGATTTGATTCTCAATCTGTCTCCCACTAAAAAATGCTACTGAATCCCAAAGTAACAGAGCATTTAAACTGAATTTAAATGCTGAATTAAATATTAATCAGTCTCCCTCTCTCTTTCATCATTACCTCACCACAGATGGCAATCTAGCATCCCAAAAACAATTGAAAGCGTGACTTAATTATGAAGCGGGCTTCTAAAATATCTATCCAATTCATAAATCAACACATTCAGCCCTTCCAGACTTAATCATGGCATTTTTGTGTGGCTCTATCCACTTCTAGTAGCTCATGCAAATTTGAGAGTATCGTTAAGCAGAAATAAAACAGACTTTAAGTGGCTAGAAGTTACTGAATTACATATAGGGGTTTTTTTTTCCATTTCAGGCATCCAATTAAACTAATTATCCTCAGAATAAAAGTTTCATTATTTAGATGCATTATGAGTTTATTTTCATCAGAATCGATTGTGTTATATTCTTGTATGTGTGGCTGGTATCAGTTAACACCCGAAAACACTTCACAATTGTATAAACCCCTACTATTTATTTATTTAACAAGATTTTTATACCGCCTTTTCCTTCAATCAAAGCGGTTACAAAGACATACAAAGGTTATACAAAGGCAAGGGAAACATGCACTGCTTAATACAATGGCTAAATAATGCAAGGTTTTGGTTGCATACACCTTTGTCATTAGCATTGAAAGACTATTTTTCAAAAATTGTACTAAACATCACTGTACAGAAACATTTTCCTACAGGGAAATCTTTACCCAACATCAGAGCATTACTATGATATGCTCCCTAAAATATCATTTCTTCTCTTGCTGTGATATTCTTTCTTCATATTTCATACGATGCACAGTTATAACATTTTTCTAATTAATAATGAAAATGGGATGGGTTGAAATGATTTGCCAGTTGGTAGTAAAATGATCTAATGGATTCTGAGTTCTAATAGAATCACTAATGAACCCTACTTAATCATATTCATTAAGACATAACTACCCATTGATTTATTAAACTTAAATAGCTCAATATCTGACAAATATAAAGAATACAAGAAATACATGAATTAATTTGTCCTTATTTACCTTCTTTGTTAAAGAAAATTAGAGAAAAGAATATTAATTTATCTAGAACACATTAAAAATAAGGTAAATCACTGTGTTTGTTTCATGGAGATCTCATTTTAAATGAGTGTTGTTTAGTTTATTCTCACACCATTTCAGCTGTAAGATCATTGAGATGCATAAAAAGAATGACATTGATCATGTAGCATATTGACTTTTGTTTCTGATACCCCTGATGTAGATTCTTGGGTCAGGGGGAGCCAAAGGTTTCCTCCTTTTCATAGATATAGCCGTCGCATTTGACAACATCAACCATAACACACTAATTGATAGGCTAGCAAACCTGGGAATAGGAGGCACTGTCCTCATATAGTTTATGTCATATATATCACACTGATTGCTACGTGTCCAACTAGGCCAAAACACCTCATAAACGTTCTCACAAGGACAGGGAATTCCACAAGGTTCGGCCCTCTCGGCCCTCCTTTTTAATCTATACATACAGCCCATCACAAACATATTTTAAAAATTCAAAATTAACCATTACATTTACGTCGATGACATCATGCTCATTATCCCCATAAACACTAGCAGCCCCTCATACCACAATCTATCTGAATGTATCAATGAGGCTGAATCCTGGCTAGAAACCAACTACCTCAGCATTAACCTTAAAAAAACTGAAGCTATGTTCGTATCAAGAAAACACAATGCAATCTACCCAAAAACCATCATAATCAACAACACCACTATCTCTGTTAAACAAGAGGTAAAATACCTAGGGATAATATTAGATCACACACTCAGTATGCCCCCCCACATAAAGCAAACAGTAAAAACTGTATTCTACAAACTAAAGACCATACAGCACCTAAGACCCCTCCTCGACACCCATGATTTTAAGTCTGTAGTCAACTCATTAATTACCCCCCACTTCGACTATTGTAATAGTTTACTGAATGGCCTACCACTTAAAACACAAGTATACTCCAAAGAGCCCAGAACATCTCTGCCAGGGTGATAGCAAAAGCATGTCTAGCCGACCACATAACCCCCATTCTACATGAACTACACTGGCTCCCTATAAATAGCCGGATAAAATATAAAATACTCTTAACAACATTCAAACTCCTCAATGAAATCTCCCCCCCTCCCCACACCTAACCACCCTCCTACACTCCCCACCAGAATCCAGAATATGCAGACAAAATGCAACCCACTCACTTGACATACCCAAAACCATCTGCAAGACAAAGACAACTACAAGCTCCAGAGCCTTTTCATTTGCTGCCCCTACCCTCTGGAAAGAACTTCCACTGACCCTCCACATGACAAAAGACATCCAACTATTCAGAAAAGGACTCAAAACACACCTTTTCACTGAACATTTTGAAAACCCAACTGAAATCCCTCACCTCCCAAGAGCTACCTCCCAACAAACACAGAACCAACCTACTAACCTGCAGAACCCACAGCCTATTAACCTCCCCCCCCCCACACACCCCTTACCTAAACAACCCCAGAGCTTCACCCCACCCTAACCAAAGAAAAAGACAAGTCAAGAAGAGGCCAACTCCTGTTTATATGTAACTACAAAGTTGACACATAAGTTTGTTTGCACAATATGTTCCTTGTAAATAGTTAATACCGCTGTTCCATGTAAAAATTGTTGGTAAATAGTTAATACTGCTGTTCCATGTAAACGTTGTTCAACTGTTTTCTGTTCTCTGTAAACCACCCTTGATCTCTGGAAGGGGCGGTATAGAAGAAATGTATAAATAAATAAAACAAAATAAATGAAGGTTGGTCCATGAAAAAAGGACGTTAGAAACAGTCTCATCAGTATGAGCCTCAGTTTCAACTGTGGAGACCCTGGACCAAGTCACAGACGTTTTCTGATTTCCATTGATCAATTCATCAAGCAAGACCCTGTCTACCACAAGTTGGAAGTGTTGGGCAAGGGTTTATCCTTTGTATTCTTTTGTCTTTTCAAAGATCCATCTCACATCCACAATGGTATCTTTTATTCCTTGCCCTTTCCTGAACCCTGATTGCACTTCAAGCAGTTCTCTTTCCAGGTATGGTTACAGTCTCTGCTGAATGATTTTGAGTAGAATCTTGTTAGCATGTGTGATCAGAGTGATTGTGCAATAGTTTCCACTGTTGGTTGGATCACTTTCTTCAGTAACGGTATAATAACATCTTTTCCAGTTGGTTGGCCTTTATGTTGTCTTCCAAATTTCCTGGCAGAGCCTTGTAAATATGGTAATAGCCACATCTGATTTCTGTAATATTTCATTGGGAATGCCATCAATGCCCAGTGCTTTGTTCTTTGATAATGTTTTTAATGCTGCTTCGACTGATCATACGGTTCAGGTTGAAATAGTTGTTGATCCACTTGATGTTTACGGTATAATAACTGTTTATTCTTTCTATCTTATTTTGATTTTTTTCAGCATCATTCAACATAGATCCTTGAACATCTTTTAGCATTCAAATTTGAGGCTGAATTTTTCTTTTTAACTCTCATAGCTTTAGGAAAGCCAATAGTATTCTTCCTCTATTAGCTTCAGAACCCTGTCCCATAGCCTGGTTGTATTAGCCACTTATTGAGGTGGTGTTAGGTACACCCATGCTAACAAACCAAAAGATCTCTGGGATAGCCCACATGCTAACAAGAGAACCTTCACAGGAAGACTCCACTGACATACATCCCCAACAAATAGCAGAATATCAAAGTAGCTCAGCAATCACCCAAAAACAAAGACAATATCAAGTGAACCCAATAACCTACTGCAACATACTGAGACATGGGGGAGACTTTTCTATCCCAACACTCAGTCAAGTGGAACATACCAGTGGAACACACTTTTCTATCCCAACACTCAGTCAAGTGGAACACACCATAACAACCCTGAACACAACAACCTCACCAACCGATCCCTGCCCAGTGACATGGATAAAGGAATTACTAATTACTAAGGAATTACTAATCCCTTTTATCCACCACATCATATACACATCCCTTGCACAGGGGTATATGCCTGCATCTCTTAAACTGGCATCAATCAGGCCCATTCTAAAAAGTTTCAAAACTGACGAGACAGACCCCACATCCTACCGACCGGTCTCCCGTTTACCTTTCATGACCAAAATAATAGAGAAGACAGTTCAGTTACAACTACAAGACCACATCAATTCTTATGCACCCTTGGACCCACATCAACATGGATTCAAGTAACACCATGGGGTTGAAACCTTACTAACGACTCTCTTTGACAATGTCATCAGAGAAATTGACAATATAAAAAAGGGCATTATCCTAATATTTCTCAACATATCATCTGCCTTCGACTCAGTATCACACTACATACTTCTAAGATGCCTACAAGAAATTGGACTCTACAATAACACTTTGAAATGGTTCCAATCATTCCTCAATGATAGACAACAGTATGTCAAATGCAGAAGAGACACATCTTCTCCATTCAAACTAACACAAGGAGTACCCGAGGGGTCAGCATTATCATCCATGCTATTTAATATATGCATTCAGCCACTGTGTGAAGTCATACAAGAACATAACATCTACTACAAAATCTAGGCCAATGACATCATGATATATACATCATTTGATGATGAAACCCCTGATTATACAACTATAACGGAATGCCTCACAGACTTCTCAGATTGGTTAAACTCCCATAACCTCATCTTAATCTATAGCAAATTGGAAACACTCACAATAACAAGAAACAAGACCTTCAACCATCCCACCACAATAGCTACAAAGAATGGACACATTGCTGTCAAAAGTGAAATTTAATACCCAGGGGTCACCCTTGACCAGAACTTAAACGTGCAAGCCCATATTAAAAGGACAAAACAGAGCGCTTACCACAAAATAAAATCATTCAGAACTTAAAGCCCCTACTAAGTTACAATTGCTTCAGGACAGTACTACAGGCCATAATCATACCAGTATTGGACTTCTGCAACACAATTTACCAAGGCCAGCCAGCAACATCAATCCATTCACCACAGATGGTACAGAACACCGCTGCTCACATTCTCACAGGAACAAACAAAGATGAGCTCATAACACCAATCTTGGCACAACTTCACTGGTTCCCAATCAGGAGTTATGCAAAATTCAATGCTATTATTAATATCTTTAAGATACTCCTGAAGGAATCAATTGAATTGCTCCAAGACCTAATAAAAATATACCCCGAAAACCGCCCATCAACAACAAACAACAAAAATAAGCTAACCAAGCAAAAAGAATTCTCCAAAGCTAAGCAGTGCACCTCAAACAGGGCCTTCTCTCTATAAGCGTCAAATCTAAGGAACTCCCTACCAAACAATATCAGATGCACAAAGGACACTAAAGAATTCAGGAGAATGCTAAAAACATTCCTAATCATTGAACACTATGACAACATCACATAGAAATCACCAAAACCATCCATCCTCACCAGACCTGGACAATGACCACTCAACAACTCCCACGATCGTACAACATGACCACAATCTGTAACTAGGTTACTAATTTCTCAACAAATAAGGATGTCCTACATGGAGCAATGGGGGAAGGAGCGGTGGGTTCACCCCTAAACAAAGATATGGGGAGGGGAGAAGACATGGGGAGGGGTGCACCTACTCCTGGTGGGTGCACCCCTAAACAAAGACATGGGAAGGCGTGCACCTACTCCCTAAAGACATGGGAAGGGGTGCACCTACTCATGCCATCTTGCTGGGCAGACGAGATGGACCATATCGGTCTTTATCTGCTGTCATTTACTATGTTACTATGTTATGTAAATAAGTTATGAAACAATGATGATAACAAATTTTGGAGTCTTAAAACATCTGTTACAATGTAAATAGTTACGTTCAATGATGGAGTTTCAATGTAAACCACCTTGTTGCACAAGGCAAAAGTTGAGTTCAATGTAAACCACCTTGATTTAAGGAAAAGGTGGTATATAAATACTGGTAAAGAAAGAAAGAAAGAAAGAAAGAAAATAATGCATTTGGCACGTAGCGGGAATAAAGTGCTAACTGCACCTAGCTCATCATGTCCACTCTCCACCCCTACTCCACCAACTTACGCCTCTAATGCGTGTTGCACAGTTAGTGCGGGAATCATCCTGCCCTGTTATGGACCTGTGCTAGCTGGCAGAGCACATCCTAGTATCTTTTTAGAGCATGCCAGAGCATGCATTGCCAGCTAATGCCCATTAGTAAAAGACCCCCTATATGATAAAATCTAATATAATATGGTATATATATTGCTAAGAAAACTTACAGATGATTAAGAAAATGATCAATTCACATTTACTGCAATAGAACGAGTACAGGTGAATCAGTTATTTACGTTTTCAAAAAGTAGAAAGACTAGGGGACACACAAAGAAGCACAAAGTAGTGCATTTAAGACAAATCAGGCAAAATATTTTTTTCACTCTGTGTAGTTAAAGCACTAATAAATGCTATTAGTGTAGCTGTGTATAAAAAAGGTATGGACAGATTCTGGGGAGAAATGTCTATAAAGTATTACGAAAGTGGACAGGGAGAGATCTGTCTACCTTTTTGGATTCTACCAGGTACTTGTGAGCTTCACTGGTTACTGTTCAAAACAGGAGTCTGTGCTCGATGGACCTTTGGTCTGACCCAGTATGAAAAATCTTATTATATATGATGTTTGTTTTAATTAGTATTTTTTGTGTTAATGAGTAATTTTGTCTACATTTTATTAGATTGTGATAAGTTATATATTTATATTTAGTATTCATTGTGTAATAAGTATTTTTGTTTTTATTCCTGTAAGCCTCAAAAATTGAGATAATTTCCCTTTTATATTTATGCTTTTTATGTAACATTTTACCTCCTATGCAGATGATATGTTGAAACATGGGCATGATAGGTTTTTATGTTTAAATATTATTTTATTTGATTTTATGTGTTTTCATGTTTTATGTATATTTTGTCCATTCCCTCTAAAAAATTATTATTCCAAAGGAGACATTATAAAGTAATATTATGTCCCCCAATATTTCAGTACTTTGGTGTCATATAGAATAAAGGCTTAAATTTGTCATAACTTTATGCACCTAAACCAAGGCATCTTGTTTGGATTACACAGGTACACTACCAAAAAACTGCCTCCAGTTTTGCAACTGATTCCTATAGATTTTGGGGTGCTGAATCCAGGAAAAATAGCCAAAATGTTCCATCATGTCACGTTTTCTTGCAAAATTAGATTTCTTACCCATATAAGGAATGTTCACATAATTTCTTTTTAGCCGACTGCAGTTTATTTTCTTGGCCCAAAATAGAGGTTGTAATGGTTAACTAACTAGAAACACTCCCTCATGATATTTTAGAGTGTTTTGTATTCATTTTATACATTAACAGGACAATTGGGAGGCGGGGGGCTAAATCCAGTACTCGCGCTGGCACATGTTCTTTCCTGTTCACCTCGCCTCGTTCGCTCGCTCAAACACGGTGGTTGTGACATGAACGTTCCTATCAAATTTCAGTTTCTTGCAAGTTCATTATTACCTTTTGTTTGCTCAGTCGTAATCCAGCTTTATTCCGAAGTGGTTCACTACAGTTGTAGTTTGCAGTGCTGTGTATTTGTGATGGCTCACAGAGCCAGAGGTTGCGTCAACTCTCCGGACAGTTTTTGTTTTATTTGTGGGGAATATACCGTGAAAAAGCGGCAGAGGAACATTTCTGCATTTATTAAAAAAGTATATTTCGCCTATTTCGGTTTGAAGTTAGGCGATCAAGACAAACTGTGGGCTCCTCACAAAGTGTGCAAGACATGTGAGGAAGATCTACGCTTATGGATGAAAGGTAAAAAACAAGCATTTCGTTTCGGAATACCTATGATGTGGCGTGAACAAAGAGACCACAGCAGTGACTGCTATTTTTGCTCTTGCATTGTGAAGGGATACAACTTAAAAAATAAGAACGTAATAAGTTACCCCAACCTTCCCTCAGCAATTAGGCCTATGCCTCATAGCAACGAAGTACCTGTGCCTGAACCACCAAAATCTTTGGATCATATTTGTGTGGACGGTTCTGATCATGATGAGACTCATCAGATGGCTTTTCCCGATGAGTCCAGTACTTCCGAGTTTGAAACTGAACCAGATCCGAAACCTGAACTTTTCTCTCAAGCTGAATTGAATGATTTAGTCCGGGATTTAGGACTCCCAAAAGATGCTGCCCAACTGCTAGGTTCTCGGCTTAAACAGAAAAATCTATTGTCACCAGGAACAACTTTTTATTGGTACCGCAACCGCGAGACACAATTTTTGAAGTATTTCAGCAAAGAGGAAGATTTGGTATTTTGCAACGATATATATGGAGTGATGGAAAAGTTTAAACTCAAGTATGATCCTGCTGAATGGCGGCTGTTCATTGATTCGTCAAAAGACAGCATAAAAGGTGTTCTTCTTCATAATGGCAACACATTCGCTTCAGTTCCTATTGCTCACTCTGTTATTCTCCAAGAAAAATACGAGAATTTGGCCCTGATTCTTCAGAAGATTCGTTATGATGAGCATAAGTGGATGATTTGTGGAGACTTTAAAATTCTATCCATGCTATTAGGGCAGCAATCCGGTTTCACCAAATATCCCTGCTTCCTTTGCTTGTGGGATAGCCGGGCCCGCGACCTACACTGGGGGAAAAAAGACTGGCCAATTCGGGAGTATTTGAGACCCGGTGAGAAAAATGTTCTTCATGAGAGCTTGGCACCTCATGATAAAATTCTATTACCACCTCTCCACATTAAGTTGGGTCTCATTAAGCAATTCATCAAGTCCCTTCCAAAAGATGGTGAGTGCTTTCGATACCTTTGCTCAAAGTTCCCCCGACTTTCTGAAGCAAAGCTAAAGGAAGGAGTGTTTGTTGGCCCTGATATAAGGAAACTCATTTCAGATGGAGCATTCGCTGAAACGATGTCTGAGAAGGAAAAAGAAGCCTGGGATTCCTTCAAGGATATTGTTCTCAAATTCTTGGGGAACAGACGGGATGAGAACTATAAGGATATTGTTGCCAGGATGCTCAATGCCTTCAAAGAACAAGGCTGTAACATGAGCCTGAAAGTCCATTTCTTGCACTCCCATGTGAACTACTTTCCCGAAAACTTGGGGGCGTACAGTGAAGAACAAGGTGAAAGGTTTCACCAGGACATCAAGGACGCAGAGAGAAGGTACCAAGGAAGATGGAACACCACTATGATGGCTGATTTCTGCTGGTTGTTGCTGCGGGAAACCCCAGATGAAAAATACGCCAAGCAGCGCACCAAGAGAAGCATTCGGAGGAAGAAGAAACGGGCCCACCAGGAGATTGATTGACCCAAGAATGACTTTAAAATCTAAACTGTGTTGACAAATATCGTGTTTTTACTAAACTTTGAAATAGAAATTTGCTAGTTATTACCACAGTGTCGGATCTCATTTATTAGAATTTTATTTTCACACCATCGGGTGTTTGTCTTCATGTATTGCAATGGTGCGGTTTGCATTTTCTATTCTTACATACATACCTGTACAACATTTTTTGCACATTTCTTTGCTTTGCTTTGTGTCTAACCTCGCTCTTATATGCTCAATGTTTGTGCACATGTATGTGGCTGTTTTTAAGTGCAGACAATTTTGCTACCATCACAGTGTGTTTTGTTGACATTACTCTATTCTTATGTGCTGCCTTGTTACAATTTTCTTTATTCTTATTTGAATAACTACTAAACAATTAGTATAAAGAATTCATCCAAGAAACTTTTATCTCGATCGCACTCAATCTGAAACGTTCACCTCAAATTGCTAACCCAATGTAGCAAAAAATCTGTACGTGATGGAGCAAATTGGTTACCAGATTTGGATTCAGCGCACCAAAAAACGTAAAAATCAATCGAAACATTAGAGGCAGTTTAAAAAAATTTTTTTTTAGTGTACCTGTGTTATGGGCCAGATTCTGCAAGGCACCTAGTGGGGCTGCACATCCTGGTGGGATATGCAGCCCCGCTAGCTGTACTTCCCTGATTCCACACACCTCCCTCCCTGCAGGGCCAAAGTCATAGTATGGGCAGAGACAGTGGGGGGTGGGAGGGGGCAGAATGGGGGTAGGCCAAGGGAGCAGAATGTACAGGACTGATCAAGTTACAGCCCTGTACTTTCTGCGGGGAGGTGGACTGGGCGTGCTGCTTATTCTACTGCAGAGGTGGAATAAGTGGTGAAGAGGATGGTGATCGGGCATGGGAACGGCACACAGAGCCAGGACAAGAGTCAGATAAGACCTTGCCGCCTGATCCGAGCCCCTACTGCCTAGACCAGGGTTGAGTGGTGGGGTAACAGGGGCTCAGCGCTGCAGGGGCCAGAGGACCATGCGGGGAGAACATCACCGCGTGTATGCAGGGGCATGCCGGGTCATCTCAGGGCCCAATCCTGCACCCACAGGAACGTCTGGCTCCCATGGTGCAGAACTGGGTCCTAATGGGCCCGTCCTGCATGGAGGCTTTCAGAAGACCCGGACGTACCCCTAAGGGAATCGGACTTCACATGTTTAAAGCAACCATTTTCACTATAAATCAAATCAAAGTACAAGTGTTTAAAATAAAATTACTAATGTGTTTATATTTTAAAATAATTTTTGTTTCTCTTCTAGAATGCTCTGCCTCATGATTAAGGTTGAGAGTAAATATGTGATACAGTATAGGTACACTGAATGTGAAAGGACGTATCTGTGTATTTGCTGTAAAGTTAAAATAGTTGAAGGAATTATATGCTATTTACTATGTTTCATAGCTTGTTAAGATGAAATAAAATTGAGAGGTCTAATGAGCTGTCTTTTTCCAATTTAATGGCATCATTCAGTGAAAACTCTTGCACATTTCTAAAAAAAGAGACCGACTGTTAAGAGTCAGTCCACATAAGAATAAAAGAACATAAGATATGCCATACTGGGTCAGACCAAGGTCCATCAAGCCCAGTATCCTGTTTCCAACAGTGGCCAATCTAGGTCATACATACCTAGCAGTTTCCCCAAAAGACACAGGTTCCACAATGCTTGTACTGGGTCAAGCACTGATATCCTGGGTCCCTTCTTAATAATGGTTTATGGACCTTTCCTCCAGGAACTTGTCCAAACCTTTTTTAAACCCAGCTACACTAACAGCCTTTACTACATCCTCCAGTAACAAATTCCAGAGTTTGATAACACGTTGAGTGAAAAAATATTTTATTAGTCTTAAATAGTTTACCCTGTAGCTTCATTGCATGTCCCCTAGTCTTTCTATATTCTGATAATGTAAACAATTGATCTACGTTTACCAGTTCCACTCCATTCATTAATTTATATTCTATCATATCTCCCCTCAGCCGTCTCTTTTCCAAGTTAAAGAGCCCTAACCTTTTTAGCCTTTCTTCATAGGAGTATCCTTCCATCCCCTTTAGCATTTTGGTGGCTCTTTTCTGAACCTTTTCTAATAACGCAAATTCTTTTTAAGATACGGCTACCAGAATTGCACAAAATATTCAAGGTGCAGTCTCACCATGGAACGATATAGAAGCATTATAATATCTTTTGTTTTATTTTCCATTCCTTTCCTTATGATACCTAGCATTCTATTTGCTCTCTTGGCTGCCGCTGCACACTGGGTCGAGGGTTTTAACATGTTATCCACAATGACGCCTAAATCTTTTTCCTGGATGGTGGTTCCTAATGTGGAACCTTGCATTGTATAACCATAATTTGGGTTGTTCTTCCCTAGGTGCATAACTTTGCACTTGTCTACATTAAATTTCATCTGCCATTTTGATGCCCAGTCTTCTAATTTATCAAGATCCTCTTGCAATTTTCCACAATCCTCTTGGGTTTTAACAACTTGAAATAGTTTTGTGTCATCTGCAAATTTGATAACCTCACTCGTTATTCCCTTTTCCAGGTCATTTATGAATATGTCAAAAATCAGCAGACCCAGGACAGATCCCTGGGGTACACCACTATTCACCTTTCTCCATTGGGAAAATTGGCCACTTAGCCCTACCCTCTTCTTTCTATCTTTTAACCAGTTCCTGATCCACAATAGTACACTGCCTCCTATTCAATGACTCTTTAGTTTTGCCAAAAGTCTCTGATGAGGGACCTTGTCAAAGACTTTCTGAAAGTTCTGATACACTATATCAGCTGACTCACCTTTCTCCACCTGTTTATTCACACTTTCAAAAAAACATGATAGATTAGTAAGACACGATCTTCCTTGTCTAAAGCCATGTTGGCTGTCTCCCATTAGGCCATGACTATCTACGTGCTGAGTAATTTTGTTCTTGATGATGGTTTCTACTATTTTTTCCGGTACTGATGTCAGGCTCACCGGTCTGTAGTTTCCCGGATCACCCCTGAAACCCTTTTTAAAAATTAGCATTACATTGGCGATCCTCCAATCTTCAGGTATTACAGATGATTTTAATGAAAATTCACAGATTACTAATATGTTTGCTAAGCAGCAGTAGTGGCTTTATTTATTTATTTATTTAGCTGTATTTATATCCCGCTTTTCACCGGGTCAAAGCGGTGGAACATACAATAATCAATTACAAGGGTTTGGGGCCGTCACCTGGTGGCCAACAATAATGATTGTTAACAATTAATTGGGACGTAGACATAGACATTGTGTTATGGTTACATATGACATATGTTCAGGGGGACGAAATATGGTGGTTGGGAGGGAGTCAGTGGTGGGTGCTTGTCTCTGGTCCGAGGAATTCTTGGAATAGTGCAGTTTTAAGTTGTTTCCTGAAGGATAAGAGGTCTGTGTTGCTTCTGATGTGATTTGGTAGAGAGTTCCAGAGGGATGGTGCATATAGTTGGAAGGCTCTGTTGCAGGTCCGTTGATTGTATTTCGTTCTTTTGTGTGGGATGGTGAGTGAGTTATTGGTGGTTTGTCTGGTTGTTCTGTTGTGGGCTGGCTGAGGCAGAGAGTGCGGAGCTGGGAGGTTTGAGTTTGGTAGAGAGCTTTGTGGGTGAGTAGGGCGGATTTGTATTTGATTCTTGCTTCTAGAGGGAGTATGTGTAGCTCCCTCAGGACTGGGGTGATATGGTCCTGTTTTTTTGCATTCTTGATAATTCTTACTGTGGTGTTTAAGGCAATTCGAAGTGGGTTGGTATGAGTGGCTGGAAGTCCATGGTATATTATATTGCAGTAGTCCAGGTGGGGGAGTGTCAAGGCTTGCATCACTGTTCTGAAGTCCTGTGGTTCAAGAAGAGGTCTGAGACGTTGTACTGTTTTAGCCTTGTGGTAGATTGTTGCGATGGTTTTTTTGATCTGTTGATTGAGTGTGAGTGCTTGGTCTATGATGATTCCCAGGTATCTTATTTGTGGTTGTATTTGTATTTTTGTGGTTCCAATGTCGAGGTGTGTAGGTGGTGTGAAGTCTGGGTCCTTTGTTACTATGAGGGCTTCAGTTTTCTTTATGTTGATGGATAGGTTGTTTTTTTGTAGCCAGCTGGATACCTCGGTGAAGCATTCCGATAGGTGTTTATTGGTTGGGTTGGATGTTGTGATTGGATATCGCATGGAAGCCGCTACTGCTGTTTAGTAAACATACCCCTAAGACTTTTAAAATGAGCCCATAGTAAATGACATGGATAAAGACCAACATGGTCCATCGTATCTGCTCAGTAAGGTGTCTAGAGTTTGTAGAACGGCGCCTGCCGTTCCATGTAGGCTACCCAGTATGCCTTTTTTATGGTTCTGCCTGCTGTTCTATGCAGGTCCCCCTCCATGCCTTTGTTTCAAGTTGTGAGGGTTGTGAATGTCACTCGGTGTCTGGTGGATAGTGGGCCAGAACTATTTCTCCTTCTCTCTCCCCCTGCTTGACATAGGGCATAGAAATCTGAATTCTACCCCTTAAAACAAGAAATCTGAGGTTTATTCCTGGCCCTCTCCATTCCCTGGGACCCCAATTCACTCTAACAAGTCTAGGAGACACTGGAAGTAGAAGCATCCCCACATGCTCCTGTCCTGGTGGCCATCTCTCCAAAAATGTCTCCATTTGACTCCTAGCAGTAGCCTTACAGTACTATCATTAGGAATCAAACTGCTGAATAATGGCAAGACTACTGCTAGGGGTTGCCATTTATGAAAAGGCAAAAAAACAAAGTCAAAACATAATACCCGTGAATTCGTTTACAGGAGAAACAATATTCTCACAGTTATCATTTTTCTGTCGGGATCCGCCGACCTGAGATGGGGAGAGGAAAAACTCCCCTCTCTACCTCGGCAGAAGCCTTTTCTTTATTTTCAAAAATAATTAAATAAAAATTGAATAGTAGTGTTAACATAAGAACATAAGATATGCCATACTGGGTCAGTCCAAGGTCCATCAAGCCCAGTATTCTGTTTCCAACAGTGGCCAATCTAGGTCATATGTACCTAGCAGTTTCCCGAAGAGACACAAGTAACACAATGCTTGTACTGGGTCAAGCATTGATATCTTCGGTCACTTCTTAATAATGGTTTATGGACCTTTCCTCCAGGAACTTGTCCAAACCTTTTTTAAACCCAGCTACACTAACAGCCTTTACTACATCCTCCGGTAACAAATTCCAGAGTTTGATTACACGTTGAGTGAAGAATATTTTCTTTTATTAGTCTTAAATAGTTTACCCTGTAGCTTCATTGCATGTCCCCTAGTCTTTCTATATTCTGATAACGTAAACAATCGATCTACGTTTACCCGTTCCACTCCATTCATTAATTTATAGACTTCTATCATATCTCCCCTCAGCCGTCTCTTTTCCAGGTTAAAGAGCCCTAACCTTTTTAGCCTTTCCTCATAGGAGTATCCTTCCATCCCCTTTACCATTTTGGTGGCTCTTCTCTGAACCTTTTCTAAAATCACTATATCCTTTTTAAGATACGGCGACCAGAATTGCACACAATATTCAAGGTGTGGTCTCACCATGGAACGATATAGAGGCATTATAATATCTTTTGTTTTATTTTCCATTCCTTTCCTTATCATACCTAGCATTCTATTTGCTCTCTTAGCTGCCGCTGCACACTGGGTCGAGGGTTTTAACATGGTATCCACAATGACGCCTAAATCTTTTTCCTGGGTGGTGGTTCCTAATGTGGAACCTTGCATCGTGTAACCATAGTTTGGGTTGTTCTTCCCTAGGTGCATAACCTTGCACTTGTCCACATTAAATTTCATCTGCCATTTTGATGCCCAGTCTTCCAATTTATCAAGATCCTCTTGCAATTTTTCACAATCCTCTTGGGTTTTAACAACTTGAAATAGTTTTGTGTCATCTGCAAATTTGATAACCTCACTCGTTATTCCACTTTCCAGGTCATTTATGAATATGTCAAAAAGCAGCGGACCCAGCACAGATCCCTGGGGTACACCACTATTCACCTTTCTCCATTGGGAAAATTGGCCATTTAGCCCTACCCTCTGCTTTCTATCTTTTAACCAGTTCCTGATCCACAATAGTACACTGCCTCCTATCCCATGACTCTTTAGTTTTGCCAAAAGTCTCTGATGAGGGACCTTGTCAAAGGCTTTCTGAAAGTCCAGATACACAATATCAACCGACTCACCTTTGTCCACCTGTTTATTCACTCCTTCAAAAAAACATAACAGATTAGTAAGACAAGATCTTCCTTGTCTAAAGCCATGTTGGCTGTCTCCCATTAGGTCGTGACTATCTACATGCTGAGTAATTTTATTCTTTATGATGGTTTCTTATCTGCAAAAGTAGGCGATATCCTTTCAGCAAAAGGGCATCAAAATTCCAAGCAACACGACATGCATGTTTCGAGCCCAAAAAGAGAGCCCTGTGTCAAGCGTACTCAGCAAATTGTCATGCCCTGTAAAGGAATTCACGGGTATTATGTTTTGACTTTGTTTTTTTTATTTATTGTGTGTCATTACATTTTTTGGAGGTTTTTTTTCTTTCATTTATGAAAAGGCAACTTCCATGGAAGGAACAAGTTGGGTAAATCCTTTTCCCACTTCTAGTCCCCCTGGATGGAGAGGGATTGTGGGTGGAACCCGGGGATGCAAGTGAGTGGATGCAGTGGGTTTCCTGCAGCCTGACCCAGGACTTGGAAGGTCAGATAGTGGGTCAGACTGCGGGGAAGAAAGAGCTTGGTCAGTGGCCAGGGATCACAGCTCCTAAATGGAACCACAGTGCATGGCGACAGGACACCATGGCACTGCGCCCCATTCAGGAGCCTGGCTGAGGTAGCCAGGTATGTTGCTGGGCATGCAGGCCAATCAGAATCAGGGAATAGCCAGCACATCAAGGTCATAGACCTGATTACAATCCTGTGAGCATGACTAGTCCCCGCGGGATCAGAATTGGGTCTACCTCTGTACGCCCTGCTTCTGTTCGGCCACACAGGGATTACATGGTTTAAACAGAATTGGTCTCCACAGCCCCAGGAACATCTGGAAACACATGTAGAAGGACGTGCCATCTTACTAGTGTGCAGTGTGTGATGTCATCAATAAATTTTCCTTTAGAAAACATTTTAAAACTTGGGGTCCGATATTCTAAATACATTTACATGGTTTATGAACCTGTAAACTATGTAAATGCCAGTGAATGGGATATTGCCGCTGAATATCCCCAACTAATGCTGCTATAAACCCCGATGCTAACCGCTTAGCATCGGGGTGTGTCATGAGTGACAATAGTCACTAGCTAGGTAGCGATGATATTGCACTGCTACCTCTTTAGTGACCTGGGGGTAAAACTAGGTGAAACAAAAGCTGGCATAGTTTTACCAGTGTAAGCTAACTAGGTAGTGGTGCAATATCGCCCCTAATTGGTTAGCTTCTGCAGCATCGTAGGCTGTGTGGTAACCCCAGATATTCAATGCCAGGGCTGCATATGACCCCAGCATTGAATAAAGGCAGTTAGAGGTTGGCGGTGATGGCTATGTGCCATAGCGGCACATAGCCATCCAAATTTAATATCAGGCTCTAGACCTTTTTACTTAGCATTATAATTAATTGATGATGATTCAATTATTTTGGGCAATCAGATTGAAGGCAGACCTCTGATATTTATGTATTGATTGTTTTATGACTGATATTTATGTATTGTGTTTTACATTGTATTTTATTAAATGAAGTATTATAAACCACTTTAATGCATTATTGTGGTATGTGGTAAATCAAAATGATATGCACTGATATGATGGGACAATTTTATTAAAAGTCTTTGACATATATAAAACAGCCTTTACACATAGAAAAAGCTTTATAAAAATTGACCTAAGGTGTATTTTTATCCACATTTGGAACTCTTTTACTAAGGTGCGCTAGGGTTTAGCAATTAACACACTTTTAGTACTAAAACTGATATACAGTAGTTGCAATTGCTGTGCCTTAACTGTTGGGGGCATGGCCAACATGTTCACAGCAGGTACCACATAGAATGGAATGTAGCAGAAGAACTTGAAAGAAACATCGGTGCTAAGGGAGAACAAGGCCATAGCGGAGAGACTAAATTAATTCCTTGCTTCGGTCTTTAATGAAGAAGACGTAGGGAAGTTACCCATGCCTGAAATGGTATATAAATGGGAAGTAGTGGAAGATTTGAATGAAATATCAAAAAACTGTTTGATAAACTGACGAGTAACAAATCACCTGGACCATATGGTATACATCTGCGAGTGTTGAAAGAACTGAAATATAAGACTGCAGACCTACTATTAGTAATCTTTGAACTATCGGGGAGTGCTTGCCTGTAATCTTGAGCTCCTGCAGAGATGAGACCTCAGCTGGCTTGGAAATCAGCTGGCCTGTGTGGGGCAGCCACAGCGACGTCATCAACAACCTCGATAAAAGAACTGAGAGGTGGGCCCAGACGCTGGGAGTGCTTGCCTGTAATCTTGAGCTCCTGCGGAGGTGAGGCTGCAGCTGGCTTGGAAATCAGCCGGCCCGTGTGGGGCAGCCACAGCGACATCATCAACAGTCCCGATAAAATCTGCGCTGGGTTTTGCGGCTCCAGCCGTCAGCACCGATTTTTGGCATCTCCTAAGGGGCGTATCCAAAGGGGAGGTTCAGGCCCCTTGGGAGCCCCTTAGGAGTCCATTGGGAGTTGGAGTTTGGCTGTACTTTCCCTACTACGAATGCCTGGTGGAAAGAGGAAAAAGAAACCTATAGTGACTGAGGCCACTGGTGGCCCCATGGATAAACATGTGATCTCAATGCTGGCTGCCTTAAAACCAGGTACTGCTTTCATTGCTTCGTCTGCTGAAGGAGCCAGTCTAAGCTCTTTTGAGCAAACTCCCCCACTTCCTTCTGGTTTTTTGGAACTCTCTGATGTAATTTCTCCTTCCTTGAGTCCTTTGGAGGTTGGTGAGCTCCCTAAAGTGATTACTTGGAAGGAGACTGCCGTTTCTCCAGATAGAACTCAGGCATCGTCAATTTCACTGTTAGACATTTGGAAGGTGGTTAATCGAACTGAGCGCATTCTGATTAATACTGTTCCTGCTTTATGTCAATTTACAAAAGATTTGATTGCTAAATTTCAAAATTTGGATTCTCAAATTTCCTCTTTAAGTGTTACTGTTACGACCTTAGATAAGCAGGTTCTTTTTCCGCATTTCAGACCAGTGTTGCGAAAGATAGTTTACTTATACAGCAGAAACTTGAAAATATGGAAAATTTATCACGTAGTAGAAATTTACGCATATTAAATTTTCCTTGTACAACTCTTATTTCTCCTTCAATTTTGTTAAGAAAGTACTTAAAAGAGGTGCTTCTCTTGTCTAATGCAGATACCCTATCTTTTTTGAAGTGTTATTTCGTTCCTTTTAGAGTTGCGGTATCCAAAGTTGATGAGGTAGTTGAAGATTTGGATGGTAGAAATGAATTTAATTTGATGGCATTTCTAGAGGACACTCAAGATTTGATTTCATCTAGGGCTACTTTGTTAGTCTCTTTGTCCTCAGATGATGATAAAGCAAATATTCTAAAAGCATATTTTCGTAAGAAAGATTTATTATTTTGCGGCGATAACATTTCCATATTTCCTGATGTTTCACGTACTACACAAATTCACAGGAAATCTTTTCTGGCATTTAAGGTTAGGGTCCTTGCTTTGCGCACTACCTTTTTCCTCAGATATCCTTGCAAATGTTTTTTTGACTGTTGCTGATTTAGAGAAATGGATTCTTGATAAGGAAAAAGTGTTCTGATGGCTTTACCTATTTTGTTGCTTTTGGTTTATCTTCTCCAGGGGTTAGTGGGTTGGAAATAGGCTAGATCAATTATGCTAACTGGGGATTCCTGTATCTAAGAGGTTTCCTCCAGTTTTGTTTTCTTCAGTTATTTACGTGTGGTTTTTTTCTCCCCGAAACGTGGGCTAGCGATCCTTGTTTTCTTTTTATGTGCTGACTATTCTGATGGATTATATTGTATTTGTATTGGGGATGGGTGAAGAAAGCCCCCAGGTAAGTGAAAGCCCCCAGGTAAGTGATACATTAAATACCTTTATGGAAATGGGTAACAGGGGTAACATATGGAAAGCAGTGTGTATTAATGCCCGTAGCATGGGAAATAAGATCTCTGAAGTTGAAGCTTTGGTGGGAGTGGCTGACTTAGATTTAGTGGCAGTTACAGAAACATGGTTCACAGAAAACCATGACTGGGATGTAACTATACCTGGCTATACTTTATTCAGAAAGGACAGGGTAGGAAGAAGGGGAGGAGGAGTAGCACTATATGTAAAAACTACTATTAAAGCTTTGGAATTACAGAGCTTAAAAGGGAGAGAGGAGGCATTGTGGGTTAAACTAGAAAGAGGGAAAGAGAAATCTATTTGCATTGGTGTGATATACAGACCTCCCTCACAAGAGGAAGAGGTGGTTGTTGTTGTTAAGTGCCGTCGAGTCGGAGTCGACTCATGGCGACCCTCTGGATAGCTATCCTAAATTGTGTTCGGTCTTCAGTCAGGCGGCTCATTGTTGACAGGCTGGTACCCGTAGCTGCTGTTATTGTAGCGATCCATCTCATTGCTGGCCTTCCTCTTTTGCGTTGACCTTCTATCTTGCCAAGCATGATGTCTTTCTCTAATGATCTCTCTCTTCGCATGATGTGTCCGAAGTATGAAAGTCGAAGTCTTGTCATCTGAGCTTCTAAAGAAAGCTTAGGTTTGATCTCCTCTAGTACCGACTGGTTTGTTCTTCGGGCAGTCCATGGTATACACAGTATTCGCCGCCAGCACCATAATTCAAAGGCATCAATTTTCTTCCTGTCTGTCTTTTTCACTGTCCAGCTTTCACATCCATATGATGTTATTGAAAATACCATGGCTTGAACAAGTCGAATCTTTGTATGGAGAGAGACATCTCTGCTCTTGAGAATCTTATCTAGGTCTTTCATAGCCATTCTGCCAAGAGCAATGCGTCGTATGATTTCTTGACTGCTTGTTGCTTCTTTATTGATAGTTGATCCAAGTAGGTTAAAGTTGTTCACGATTTCAATTTCTTCTCCTTCAACGATGAACCTGTTGATTTTGCCAGTTGTCATGATCTTTGTCTTCTTTACATTAAGGTGCAGGCCCATTTTGAGACTATGTTCTTTGATTGTGAGAAGCAAATGTTTCAGATCATCTTCACTTTCAGCCAGTAATGTGGTATCATCAGCATAGCGAAGGTTGTTGATGAGTCTTCCACCAATCTTCACACCTCTGTTGTCTTCATACAGTCCTGCTTCTCTGATGATTTGTTCTGCATATAAATTAAACAGGCAGGGGGAAAGTATGCAGCCTTGTCTTACACCCTTGCTTATTTTAAACCATTCTGTTTCTCCTTGTTCCGTTCGAACTGAAGAGGTGGACAGAGAGTTAATTGAAGACATACGCAGCATTGCTAGGAAAGGGGAAGTGCTACTGCTAGGAGATTTCAATATGCCAGATGTTGATTGGCACATTCCTGCTGCAGTATCATGTAGGAGTAAGGAGATCCTGGATTCTCTACAGGGAGAACTATTCAGGCAATTGGTAACAGACCCCACACGTGAAGGGGCCATACTGGACTTGGTGCTTACCAATGGTGAAAGTGTTTCTGATGTTGTAGTGGGAGATCATTTTGCATCCAGTGATCACCAGATGGTGTGGTTCAGTATTAGGACTAGGGCTGTTAGAATCCATTCCAAGGTTAGGATCTTAGACTTTAGGAAGACTAACTTTGCGAAGATGGGCCAATACCTCAGGGAGTCGTTAGTGGGATGGGAACAGCTGGGGGATGTAGAAAAACAGTGGGCAAAACTGAAAGGGGGTATTTTAAAGGCAACCAACCTTTTTGTTAAAATGGTAAATAAAGGCAAAAGGAACAGGAGACCGCTATGGTTTTCGAAGGAAGTAGCTGAAAAAGTGAAGAAAAAGAGGGAGGCCTTCATGAAATACAAGAGATCACAGAGAGAGGAAGACAGGCATCTGTATTTGGAAAAACTTAGAGAAGCTAGCAAAGTAGTCAAGAAGGCAAAGATTCAAAAGGAGGAGGAAATAGCCAATGCAATAAAATGGGGGGATAAGACATTTTTCAGATATATTAGTGAGAAGAGGAAGGGCAAAAGTGGTATTGTCAGACTCAAGGGTGCAGGGGGGGAATATGTAGAAGCTGATAAGGATAAAGCGGAATTGCTTAACAAATATTTTTGTTCTGTGTTCACAGATGAAGAACCAGGAGCAGGACCTCAGAAAACACCCACAAATAAGAACAGAAGCGAGGGACATCTTGAACAATTTTCAGAAGACTGTGTTCGTGAGAAACTAGCTCAACTTAAAGTAGACAAAGCGATGGGACCGGATGGGATACACCCTAGAATACTGAGGGAACTTGGGGACGTTCTAGCAACTCCACTGACTGACCTTTTCAATGCCTCGTTGGAGTCGGGAGTGGTGCCAAAGGACTGGAGAGAGGCTCACGTGGTGCCTTTACACAAAAGCGGAAGTAAGGATGTGGCTGAAAATTACAGGCCGGTTATTTTAACTTCAGTGGTGAGTAAATTAATGGAAACGCTGTTGAAAGAGAAAATAGTGAGGTTTCTGGAGTCCAGCGGATTACATGATCCGAGGCAGCATGGATTCACCAGAGGCAGGTCTTGTCAGACAAATCTGATTGATTTCTTTGACTGGGTGACCAGGGAGTTGGACCGAGGGAGAGCTCTAGATGTGGTGTATTTAGATTTCAGTAAAGCCTTTGACACTGTTCCTCACAGGCGACTTATAAACAAACTGAGCACCCTAGGGATGGACCCTAAAGTTACTGCTTGGGTTAGAAATTGGTTGGGTGGGAGGCGACAAAGAGTACAAGTAAATGGAGCTCACTCTGAGGAGAAGGATGTTACCAATGGTGTGCCCCAGGGATCTGTCCTTGGTCCGATTCTTTTTAACATCTTTGTTAGTGATATAGCGGAAGGGCTGTCGGGTAAGGTTTGCCTCTTTGCGGATGATACCAAAATCTGCAATAAAGTAGACACCCAGGAAGGTGTAGATAACATGAGGAGGGATCTGGCTAAGCTTGAAGAATGGTCTAGAATTTGGCAACTGGGATTTAATGTTAAAAAATGTAAGGTCATGCATTTGGGCTGCAGCAATCCAAGGGAGCAATACAGTATAGGAGGTGAAGTACTTTTGTCCACTAAAGAAGAGCGGGACCTAGGCGTAGTTGTGTCCGATGATCTTAAAGTAGCTAAACAGGTAGAAAAGGCGACGGCAAAAGCTAGAAGGATGCTTGGGTGCATACGGAGAGGAATGGCTAGCAGAAAAAAGGAGGTGATAATGCCTCTGTATAAGTCTTTGGTGCGACCTCATTTGGAGTATGGTGTGCAATTCTGGAGACCGCACCTTCAAAAGGATGTGAACAGGATGGAGTCGGTGCAGAGGGTTGCAACTAAGATGATTAGTGGTCTTCATTATAAAGCATATGAGGACAGACTTAAGGATCTTAATATGTACACCTTAGAGGAAAGGCGGGATAGAGGTGATATGATTGAGATGTTTAAATACCTCCATGGCATAAATGTTCAGGGAGAGAGCCTCTTTCAATTGAAAGCAAGTTCTGCGACGAGGGGACATGGGATGAGGGTGAAGGGAGATAGATTCAGGAGTGATATGCGGAAATATTTCTTTACGGAAAGAGTAGTGGATCCGTGGAATAGTCTCCCAGTGGAGGTGGTAGAGATGAGGACAGTAACTGAATTCAAAAAAGCATGGGACCAACACAGAGGATCTCTAAAGGTAAAAAGTGGACTGTTGTAGTTGTTATGGAAGGACAGACTAGATGGGCCTTGTGGTCTTTTTCTGTCATCATGTTTCTATGTTTCTATGTTTCTATGTATTTCTGTATCTATTGTTTTTTTTATTTTATAATTTTGTATTATCAGTAAAATCTCATAAATAAAAATTTAAAAAAGTAATCTATGAACTATCATTAAAATCATCTGTAGTACTTGAGGATTGGAGAGTCGCCAATGTAAGGCCAATTTTTAAAAAAGGTTCCAAGGGGGGGCGGAGCCTGATGTCCAGCGGGTAAGACGCTTCGCGCTGAAGCTCCCGAGAGGCCTACTTAGAATCCTGACTTAATACCTATACAAAATTACTATTTCGCTCCGGGCTGACCGGGGTACCTCGGGGGGGATGGCGGCCCATAAACCAGCGCGCTTGGACTTCGGGTCTCCTTCTTCTTCTCACGGAAAACGCTCCAAAACAGAGGTGTCCTCCCCACAGAAGATGGCTCCATTTCGGGAAAACCCCGAAATGCACCTGGAGATTTTAGAGGAAATACGCGGCGTGAAGGAATTGGTGCAGTCCAATGGAGAAGCGCTTAGAGCCATGCGAGAAGACTTTGGAGTGCTCCAGGACCGACTTGAAAGTCTCTCATTACGGCAGGACAATATGGCGGGGGTCCTCGACTCGCACGCGGTGCGCTTGGGCACACTGGACAAGGCTGAGCGCCAGATACAGAATCTTCAAAAGGAGTTAGAAGATAGCAATAATCGAGCCCGTCGCAACAATGTGAGGCTCATTGGAATACCGGAGGGGGTGGAAGCGGGAGATATGAGAGAATTCCTGCTCAAAACTCTTCCCTCCTTGCTGAAGATTACCTTTCATAAAGAACTGGAAATCGATCGCGCACACCGTGTTCCTACCCACATGGCGCTCAACCGAACGACCCCCCGGCCTATTATCTTTCGCTTGCTACGATATCAACAAGTGGAACAAATTTTAAATGCTGCCCGGGCGAACCATCATTTGGAATTTGAAGGTCACAAAGTCTCCTTCTTCCCTGATTTGGCAAAGCCTACCGTTGACCGACGGAGGAAACTCCTTGCTTTTCGCCCTCGACTTCAACAGCTACAGGCACGCTTTGGCCTGTTGTATCCCGCGAAGCTCCGAGTGACTCTCCACAACCAAACCAGGACATTCGAAGATCCTGATCTACTATCAACATTTTTGGACTCCAAAGAAGCAGAGCAGATGCGCTAATCCAACGACTTGGACTTTTCTTTGCCGGCTCTGTCCGCCATTTTGAAGGGCCCGATGCGGCGGTCATAGTCAAGCACAGAGACTACCTGGACTTTCTTTCTTTCTTTCTATGACTTTTGTTTTTTGGTCTCCTATCCCTCCATGATGTGTGCCTCGGTCGGATTCGGAGCACGCACAGTCCTACATGTTATGTGTTTATTCAATTTCGGCCCTCTCTGGGGCTTCTCCCCGCAGACACATGGTCGCCAGTAATTTTTGGGGTTCTGCTTCTTCTCTACCGCGCTGCGGTTTTTCTTTTTTAATGTGGGGCGCTTCATTGTATTATCTAAGCTTATTTTCTTTTCTGCCATATGTACAGCCAGATACAGTCAATATGAGGGACATTGTGAAATTATGTGCGCTATCATGCTCAGAATTTTTAACTTGTTTGAATGGCCTTATGTAAAATCTTATCACTCAACGTAAAGGGCATTAATAGTCCAATCAAAAGAAAGAAAATCCTTAGCTATCTTAGCCATGAGCATGCTGATTTAGCGTTTCTTCAGGAAACGCACTTAAACTCTGCTGAAACACTGAAACTCAATGTTAAGCCTTACATGGTGGCTGCCTATTCTCCCGCCGTTTCCAAACGGTGCGGGGTAGCCATTCTGGTTAAGAAATCTTTGCAAGCTACTGTAATTGATACTAGCGCTGACAAGGAGGGTAGATGGGCCCGAGTACATCTTAAGGTTGGAGATAGTGAATTCACATGTATTTGCATTTATGCCCCGAATGTGGACAACCCTGCTTACTATGCAAGTATTGCGCAGTTGGCACAGGCCTCTGCCAATACTCCATTAATACTTGGTGGTGATTTTAATCAAGTGTTAGACCCTCTGATAGATAGACAGCCGCCTAGAACGAGTAGTCCACCCAAGAGTCTTGCTACCCTTACAGCTCTGATGCAAGATCTTGCGCTGGTAGATATATGGAGGCTGCTTCACCCCTCCGACTTAGAGTTCACTTTCTTTTCTGCCCCCCATCACTCCCAATCTAGAATAGATTTCTTTCTCATTTCCAAAGCACTGATTTCTCAAGTAGACACGACTAGGACTCATCCTCTCCATATTTCAGATCATGCTGCCATATCTTTATCATTACATGTCACTGCGCGGGACGATTCTCCCCGAGCTTGTTTTTTTGATAGATCCCTACTGGGTCAAAAAGATTTTCAGGTTGATATAAAGGCCGCTATCCAAGATTATTTTCATTTTAACTCACCCCATGACACAGCGAGCTGGGCTTGGTGGGAGGGTTTTAAAGCATCTATCCGCGCAACTATAACTAGCTATCAAATTCGGCAGGGGAAACAAAGAAAGCAGCATTTACTGATTCTAGAGCAGCAGATACAAGCTGGGGAGCGTCTCCTCACGTCCCGTACTGACCCATGTATTTTACTCCGTTTACAACGCTTGCGTTTTCAATACAATCAGCTTTTGTACACTGCTGCTGTTAAAAATATTGAATCACAACAAGGGCTATATTATCGGGAAAATAATCGTGCTGGTAAATTATTAGCAAATGCCCTAAAAGGTCAAAAAGAAGCCAAGCGTGTTACCGCCCTCCGTAATCCGTCGGGGGGGGGGGCTTGGCCACTAAAGATACCGAAATCTTAGAACTCTTTCGTGATTTTTATACTCGGCTTTATCAATCTGAATGTGATTTTGAGCCAGATGTAT
Source organism: Ichthyophis bannanicus (assembly GCA_033557465.1). Classification (NCBI taxonomy): domain Eukaryota; kingdom Metazoa; phylum Chordata; class Amphibia; order Gymnophiona; family Ichthyophiidae; genus Ichthyophis; species Ichthyophis bannanicus. The sequence goes on from CM066031.1 coordinate 1,298,490,214, forward strand.
TTGAACGCTTACTTTCAGGGGTACAAAGACCGACCCTATCTGACGAAGATAGAGTGGCCTTGGACACACCATTTACTGTCTCTGAAATTCATTCTGCTATCCAGAAATGTGCCTCAGGTCGAGCCGCAGGCCCAGACGGTCTCCCTGCTGAATTCTACAAAACCTTTCACGCTAACTTAGCTCCAGTTTTGAAACTTTATTTTTCTGCTCTGGCCGAGGAGGGTTCTCCTTCTGGGTCCTTTTCAATGGCAAATGTAGTAGTTTTTGAGAAAGAGGGGAGAGACCCGCAACTAGCAGCTAATTATCGTCCAATTTCCCTCCTAAACGCGGACTATAAAATATTTGCCACCATTCTCTCTACCCGGCTCTCTGATAGGATGCCTACCTTAATACACCCAGATCAATGCGGTTTCATTCCTGGTAGATCAACTGCTGACAATGCTCGGACTCTATGCCATGTACTGACTACCGCAGTTAATCTTGATCGCCCATTTGTTGGCCTCTCACTTGATGCTGAGAAGGCCTTTGATCGCTTAGAGTGGCCCTTCCTATTTGCAGTCCTCCGCTGGTACGGATTCGGGGAAGGTTTTCTCCGTTGTCTTCGCACCATGTACGCACAGCCTACAGCCAGTATATGTGCCAATGCTTTAAAGTCTCAGCCTTTTCCCCTTCAACGCGGCACTCGCCAGGGATGCCCACTGTCTCCACTTCTCTTCGATCTTGCCCTCGAACCCTTGGCTTTACTAATCCGGCAATCGGAGGAGATTCATGGAGTCCCCTTCACCCATAGGGAAATCAAAATTTCAGCGTATGCTGATGACCTTATGCTTTTTGTCTCTATAGACTCAGTACCGGCTGTCCTAGAGCAAATTGGTAAATACTCACAACTGTCCGGTTATAAGATAAATTGGACCAAGTCGGTAGCCTTTCCATTAAATCCTTTGCTGCATCAGGCAGATATGCAACCCTTCCCCTTTTTATGGCAACCTCGCATGGTCAAATACCTTGGGGTTCACTATTGTTCTCCTTTGGAAGACACTATCTCCTTCAATGCCAAAGACTTAACCTCTAAAGTCCGGGCGCTTACTCACCGCTGGACTCCTTTAACACTTACCTGGTGGGGTCGATTAGAAACCATAAAAATGATGATTGTTCCGAAAGTGAATTATATCTTAGAAATGTTGCCCTGTCTCTTACCTCGACGTATATATAAAGACATTGAGGGCCTTCTGACTAGATACTTGTGGCAAAACAAGACACCTAGGATAGCGAAACATAAGCTGCAAGCAGATAAGGAAAATGGGGGTGTCAGATTCCCTGATTTCCTGAAGTATCATCAATCTTTTCTTCTCAAACAAGGCGCTCGTTGGCTGGAAGATCCAGTACCGAGTAGACCCGTGTGGCTAGACATAGAAGAGGACCTTTGCAAACCGATTCCTCTTACTTTTCTTCCTGGTATGACTCTCCCATCAGACTCCCACTTTCCACCAATGCTTTTAGACACCTTAGGTGCTTTTAATAATCTTATGCAATCTTTAGACTCCCGACTCTGTCCGTTAGACAAGCTCCCACTTTGGTACAATACTCGATTTCGAATACAAAATAAGCCGATGGCGTGGAGCCCCTGGTACACTAGGGGCATTTGGATTCCTAGTCAGTTGTTCCATGAAGGTCGCTGGAAAACTTTTAGTGAATTGCAAATTGAATTTGGTCTCCCAGCGAAACACTACTTTCAGTTGGTGCAACTTCAGCATTGCCTTCGGAGTGCTAAGGTGCTCCCGCCATCGGCCTCCCCTACACAAGGTTGGTTGGAGACTATCCGATCTATCGGTAGTTCACCGGGTGTAGCATCCAATTTTTACAAAACCTTATGTAATGCTATAACTGGAGATACCCCTATAGCGCAGAAAGCATGGGAGAGAGAATTGCATGTGACTTTGACCCCGGAGCAATGGAGCCTTGTCTGGAGTAGAGTGACACGGGTCTCCCGATCCGCCTCACTCACTCAGACACTCTTCTTTCTAGCCCACCGGTGTTTTACACTCCTGACAGATTAGCCAAATGGAACACTACTCAGGGCAATAGTTGTTGGACATGTCATGCGGCCATTGGTTCACTACCTCATGTTATGTATGAATGTCCCGCACTACAGTACTACTGGCGTCGGGTCTGGGGTCGTATCCAGTCTATTTTGCACTTTCAAGAGCCCCTTTCTTGGAGGATTGTGGGACTTCGCTCAGCTGCGGGGATCCCCTCTCTTCCAAAAACGGCTTACTTCCTTTTGGACTTTATGCTTGGCATTGCTATTTCCCTAATTACGAAATACTGGAAAAATAGCTCCCATCTGAGCCCCAATGAATGGTGGAATCATGTCTGTCTCTACAGTAAATATGAACAAATACCTCGTATGTTTGCTTCCCCCATTCAGACTCCTCATCATCGGTCTAAATGGAAGATGCTCAATGACTATGTACGTTCTGCTCAATGCTCTCATCTGACTGTCTAAATTTGTATATATCTTTGTCCCATGATTATTCTGTATCGCAGATACTCTTTTGATTGTTTTGATGTATAATCACTGTTGTTTGGAAGCGCTCACATGCTGACATAATCAGCTAGAGAAGAAGCGTGGGGGTGGGGGGTAATTGGGTTTACTTTTCTTTATTGTATACTTGTTTTGTCTCCTTTGGTGTGTTGTTTCTTTTGTTTGTTGCAAAATGAAAATAAAAGTTTAAAAAAAAAAAAAAAAGGTTCCAAGGGTGAGCTAGGAAAATACAGACCAGTGATCCTGACATCAGCACTGGGCAAAATGGCAGAAAACATTATAAAGAATAAAATTACTGAGCATGTAGATAGTCATGATTTAATGAAAGAAAGCCAACATGGATTTAGCCAAGAAAAGTCTTAGAAACATAGAAACATGATGGCAGAAAAAGACCACATTGCCTATCTAGTCTGCCCTTCCATATCAGCCACTACAAAAGTCCGCTTTTTTCCTTTAGAAATCCTTTGTTTATCCCATGCTTTTTTGAATTTAGATACTGTCCTCATCTCTACCACCTCCACTGGTAGACTATTCCATGCATCTACCACTCTTTCCATAAATAAATATTTCCACATATTATTCCTGAGTCTATCCCCTTTCACCCTCATCCTATGTCCCCTCATAGCAGAGCTTGCTTTCAATCGAAAGAGGTTCTCCTCCTGTGCATTTATGCCATGGAGATATTTAAACATCTCTATCATATCACCTCTGTCCTGCCTTTCCTCTAAAGTATACATATTAAGGTCCTTAAGTATGTCCTCATATGCTTTATAACAAAGACTACTAGTCATTTAAGTAGCAACCCTCTGCCCGGCTACAATCTGCTTATATCCTTTTGAAGGTGCGGTCTCCAGAATTGCACATAATACTCCAAATGAGGTTGCACCAAAGACTTATATAGAGGCACTATCACCTCCTTTCTTCTGCTGGCCATTCCTCTCCCTATGCACCCAAGCATTCTTATAAATTTCACCATTGCCTTTTCTACAACCAGCAAGACAAGCCCCCCACTAGAAAGCAGATTCAAAAACTTCAACAAGAACCAATTCCTTCGGGACATTACACCCCACCTAAACACAAGCTCTGATGACCTAAACAAACTAATCACCAACTAGAACAACACCATCAAGTATGCCGCCAAACCAACCATCCCCAGAACACACAAACCACACTGCGCTAAATCCAGCTCCACCCCATGGTACTCCAAGGAGATCCAAAAAGCAAAGAGAGCCCTAAGACGATTAGAATGACGCTAGAGATGCACCAAATCAGCCACATCACAGGACTTATACCAGGCAAAACAAAAGGAATACAACAACCTCATCAACCAACAGAAGAGAGAATACCACACGAACCTGATTCTAAAATCCGTCAACAAACCCAGAGAACTTTTTGAAATAGTAAAAACACTCACCAAAGAACCCAACACCGAGAAAACCGAGCTAATAGAACCACAGATCTTCGCAGACTACCTCCAGACCAAATTCACCGCCACACCCAAGATCACCGTAAGCAGCAACAACAAACCACCCCCATCTAACAGAATCTGGGACAACTTCAGCATCCCATCAACAAAACAGATATCAAACATCATCACCTCGCTCAACACCAGCACCGCCCCCACAGATCCATGCTCTATGGCCTGGATCAATACAGTAAAAGAAGATCTGATCCAAATCCTCCACAAAATGATGAACAGCTCCCTTACCACAGGAATCATGCCTAGCTCCCTAAAGCTAGCAACAATATGCCCAATCCCGAAAAAATCCCCCTAAGCAAAATCAACACAGCCATCTACAGACCCATCTCAAGCTTCCCCCTCCTAGCAAAGATCATCGAAAAATTGGTTCAACACCAACTTCAAGATCACATCGACAGCCATGCCCCTCTAGACCCTAATCAACACGGCTTCCATCCAAACCATGGTGTCGAAACACTACTGATACACCTCTTCGACAACCTGATTCAAGTTATAGACAGTGTCAAGAAAGGAGTCATCATGATTTTTATATACATCTCCTCAGCTTTCGACACGGTTGACCACATAACACTTCAATCAAGACTAAAGGACATTGGCCTACATAGCACCACCTTGAGATGGTTCACCTCCTACCTCACTGACAGGCACCTCCAAGTCAAATGCGGCTCAGCCACCTCCCGACCACTGAAAGCAACCCAGGGTGTTCCGCAAGGCTCATCTCTCTCAGCCCTGCTGTTCAATCTGTACATACAACCTATCTGCTCAATCATACAGCACCATAAGATAAAATACACCATCTACGCAGATGACATCATGATACACACCCCTATCAACCTGGACAACCCAGACTACTCCAGCATAGCCAACTGCTTACAACAGATGACAAGCTGGTTTATTGAAAACAGCTTGGCAATAAACTACAACAAAACAGAAGCGGTTCACATCACCAAAAACTCCACCTTCACGCCCACACCCTCCATCAAGATAAACGACATCACAATACCAATAAAATCGGAAGTAAAATACCTCGGAGTCACGCTCAACAAAAACCTAAACCTACAGTCTCACATTGGCAAAACCACAAGGAACGCATACCTCAAAATGAGAACCATCAGACGACTCAAAACTATCCTCTCCCATGACCACTTCTGAACCGTCTGTCAAGCTCTAATCACCCCTATGCTAGACTACTGCAACCCTATTTACCCCGGACTATCAAAACAAGCACTCCAACCATTACAAATAGCACAGAACACCGCCACCCGCATAATAATGGGCTCCTCAAGGCAAGACCACATTACTCCAATTCTCTACAACCTCCACTGGCTCCCAATCAGCACCCACATCCAATACAAGGTAATACTAAACATATTCAAAATAAAACAGAACCTCTCAGCGAACAATCTACAACCACTCATCAAAGCTGACCAAGGCACCAGACCTAGGAGAAGAGGAACCTTAAACACCATCAACACCCCCAGAGCATACGCCAAAACCAGACAAGAAACCTCAGGTAGAGCACTATCCCTAGCTGCACCTACGCTAGGGAACTCACTGCCCGATGTCCTAAGAGCAACTGTAAACCTCAAGGACTTCAGGAAGATACTCAAAACTACGTTCTTCAAAGAATACTTCAAAGACTACACGTAACCCAGCCACACATCCGACTCCCCCCCCCCGCCTATATCCCCAGCTCTCCCCCATGTTTTGTAAATGATACTGTATATATTGCAATGTACTTAGCACACACTGTATCTAGCTCACTATGTAATCAACCACATACTATACACACACAGTCAATTGTATTCACTGCATGTATGCACTCACCTCAATGCCACCTAATTTGTGTGACGTGTTAAACTGCTTTGATTTCAAGATAAAGTGGTACATTAAATCTGTCTAAATAAATAAATAAAATACCTGTTTAGCTACTTTGAGATCGTCAGACACAATCACAGAAGTACGTCACCCCCTATGCTGTACCACTCCTTTGGATTGTTGCAGCCCAAATGCATGACCCGACATTTTTCGCACTAAATTTCAGCTGCCAAATTCTAGACCATTCTTCTAGCTTAGCTAGATCCCTCCTCATGTTATCTACATCTTCCTGAGTGTCTACTCTATTGCAGATTTTGGTACCATCCACAGAGGCAAACCTTACCCTACAGCCCTTCTGCAATATCACTAATAAATATGTTAAAAACAATCAGACCAAGGACAGATTCCTACAGCACTCCACTGCTAACCTCCTTCTCCTCAGAGTGAACTCCAGTCAAAGAAATCAATCAGATTTGTCTGACAAGACCTGCCCCTGGTGAATCCATGCTGCCACACATCCTGCAATCCGTTGGACTACAGAAAACCCACTATTTTCTCTTTTAGCAGCGTTCCAATAATTTACTCAGCACCAAGATTAAACTAACCGGCCTCTAGTTTTCAACCACATCTTTACTTCCGCTTTTAGTATATTTTTAAAACAAAGTTACATTTTTTGGTGCTTTAGTTTAAAAGGGGAAATATTTTCTTTAGTGGGGGAGGTTTAAAACTCTGCTTTAGTATCTTTCTCAGCTCTTTGAAGCCACTGACACCTCATCAGGTGTTAGTGGGCCTGATTAGCCTGTGAAGGAACTGAGAGCAGCTGAGGCCTGCATAAAAGACTTCAGAGCCTTGCACTGTTGAGGCATTCCTAACAGGGGCTATACATTTCAAGCAAAAGTAAGAGTTTGTGGATTTTTAAATTACAGCTCTCTGCCTGGGAGCTCTTAAAAGGGTATTAGTACATTTTTAAAACAAAGTTACATTCTTTTTGGTGCTTTAGATTAAAAGGGGAAATATTTTCTTTACTGGGGTAGGTTTTAAACTCTGCTTTAATATCTTTCTCAGCTCTTTGAAGCCATTGACACCTCATCAGGTTTAAGTTCCCTCCCTACCCCCCTCCCCACTCCCACCCACCCCTAGTGAGCAGTCTTGTTTTATAGGGCACCTTCCCAATTAACTACACACAGGGACTTGGAACAGCACATTTTGAACACACTTAAAGAGATTTAACTATGTTTTCTCTGAAAGGACAGCTGGGAAACTAGCTGATACTTTGGTAGATCTCTCTTTTGCTTTAACAGATACCTAAGCTTCACCAACTAAACAATGGCTGGGAAAAATCATATCGCCAAAGCTGTTGACCCGTTATAGCTTCTGCATCTGTCCAGACAGAAGTCCATGTGCAGGATGACTGCATGCTGAAGCTCTCAGGAAACAAGTTGAGGAACTCAGAGTGGAAGTGGCGAGGCTAAGGAGCATTCAAGAGAGTGAGAAGTACATTGATGAGATGCTTCTTGCAACATCCAAACTCTCCAGCAGAGGAGAAGATGGGTGCCTACAGAATGATGAAGGCTGAGCACAAGTCACCAGGGCCTGCAGAATCACCAATCCAACTTCTCCAGCCCTTGAAATGAAGAACCATTATGTATCCCTGGAAGTGGAGGAGGTGAAAGCATCCCTGGAAAGGGAAGAACCAGAACTTGAGCACCCCAAAATTGCAGAATCTGTGACCACAGGGGAGCGAAGGGTAGTGGTGGTTGGTGACTCTCTTCTGAGGGGTACTGAGGCATTCATCTGCCGAACAGACTTGACGTCCAGAGAGGTATGCTGTCTACCAGGTGCCAAAATCCGAGATGTTATAGAGAGTTTGCTGAGACTCATCAAGCACACTGACTATTACCCAATGTTGCTAATCCATGTCGGCACAAATGATACTGCCAGGTTTACCTCTGAGCAGTTGCAGAGGGAAACCTCAGAGGATTTTCTATGAGCTCTGGGACAGAGGGTGAAGCAGATAGGGGTGCAGGTGGTGTTCTCTTCAGTCCTCCCTGTTGAGGGTAAAGGCCAAGACAGAGAAGCTCACATCCTGGAGATGAATGCATGGCTGTGTGGATGGTGTCATTGAGAGCATTTTGGTTTCCTGGACCATGGGATGCTATTCCAAGGGCTGCATAGCAGACATGGCATCCATCTGTCCAAGAAAGGTTGACATGTCTTCAGTAGCAGACTGGCTAATCTACTGTATAGGGCTTTAAATTAGATTCATTGGGGATGGGTGAAGAAAGCTCCAAGGGAAGTGAAACATTAAATATCTTTATGGAAATGGGTAAAAGGAATAACATATGGAAAGTGTTGTGTATAAACGCCCATAGCATAGGAAATAAGATGACAGATGTTGAAGCTTTAATGGGAGAGTCTGACTTGTATTTAGTTGCAGTTACAGAAACATGGTTCACAGAAAACCATGACTGGGATGTAACTATACCAGGCTATACTTTATTCACAAAGGACGGGGGAGGAAGAAGGGGAGGAGGAGAGGCACTATATGTAAAAAATTATATTAAAGCTTTGGAACTGCAAAACTTAAAAGGGAGAGAGGAGGCACTGTGGGTTAAATTAGAAAGAGGGAAAGAGAAATCTATTTGCAATGGTGTGATATACAGACCTCCCTCACAGAAGGAAGAGGTGGACGGAGAGTTAATTGAAGACATAAGCAGCATTGCTAGGAAAAGGAAAGTGCTACTGATAGGGGATTTCACATGTTGATTGGCACATTCCTGCTGCAGTATCATCTAGAAGTAAGGAGATCCTGGATTCTCTACAGAGAGAACTATTCAGGCAACTGGTAACATAACATAATTGGTATTTACCAATGGTGAAAGTGTTTCTGATGTTATAGTGGGAGATTATTTTGCATCCAGTGATCACCAGATGGTGTGGTACAGTATTAGGACTAGGGCTGTTAGAATCCATTCAAAAGACAATGATGGGCCAATACTTCAGGGAGTCATTAGCGGGATAGGAACAGCTGGGGGATTTATTTATTTATTTTATTTTTATACATATTTATATACCGCATCTTCCAAAGTTCAGTTGCGGTTTACAGTGAACAACAATTAACAAAGCAAGTTTGTTTTACAGAGAACGTCATAATATAGCAGAACATATGTACAGGGTAACATTATATAATAGTCTAAACAATGTGAAATAATACAGAACAGCACAAACTATATACAAATGTATATTTGTAAATATACATTTGTAAATATACATTTAGAAAAACAGTGGGCAAAACTGAAAGGGGATATTTTAAGGGCAACCAATCTTTTTGTTAAAATGGTAAATAAAGGTAAAAGGAAAAGGAGACCATTATGGTTTTCGAAAGAAGTAGTTGAAAAAGTGAAGAAAAAGAGGGAGGCCTTCATAAATACACAAGAGATCACAGAGAGAGGAAGACAGGCATCTATATTTGGAAAAACTTAGAGAAGCTAGGAAAGAAGTCAGGAAAGCAAAGATTCAGAAGGAAGAGGAAATAGCCAGTGCAGTAAATGGAGGGATAAGACATTTTTCAGATATATTAGTGAGATGAGGAAGGGCAAAAGTGGTATTGTCAGACTGAAGGGTGAAAGGGAGGAATATGTAGAAGCTGATGAGGATAAAGCGGAATTGCTTAAGAAATATTTCTGTTCTATGTTCACAGATGAAGGACCAGGAGCAGGACCTCAGAAAATACCCAGAAACAGGAACAGATGTGAGGGGTATTTTGAACAATTTAAAAGACTGTGTTTATGAGAAACTAGCTAAACTTAAAGTAGACAAAGCGATGGAACAGGATGGGATACACCCTAGAATACTGAGGAAACTAGCAGCTCCACTGACCGACCTTTTCAATGCCTCGGCATCAAGAGTGGTGCCAAAGGACTGGAGAGAGGCACTGTGGTCCCTTCACACAAAAGTGGAAGTAAGGATGTGGTTGAAAACTTCAGACATGTTAGTCTAACTTTGATGGTTACTAAATTATTAGAAGCGCTGCTGAACGAGAAAATGGTAAGGTTTCTGGAGTCCAGCGGATTACAGGACCAGAGGCAGCATGGATTCACCAGAGGCAGGTCTTTTCAAACAAATCTGATTGATTTCTTTGACTGGGTGACCAGGGAGTTGGACCGAGGGAGAGCCCTAGATGTGGTGTATATAGATTTCAGTAAAGCCTTTAACAACGTTCCTCACAGGCGACTTATAAACAAACTGAGCACCCTAGGGATGGACCCTAAAGTTACTGCTTGGATTAGAAATTGGTCTGAGGAGACAAAGGGTAAAGGTAAATGGAGCTCACTCTGAGGAGAAGGAGGTTATCAGTGTTGTGCACCAGGCATCTGTCCTTGGTCTGATTCTTTTTAACATCTTTGTTAGTGATATAGCAGAAGGGTTGTCAGGTAAGGTTTGACTCTTTGTGGATGATACCAGAATCTGCAATAGAGTAGACATCCAGGAAGGTATAGGTAACATGAGGAGGGATCTAGCTAAGCTTGAAGAATGGTCTAAAATTTGGCAGCTGAGTCTTAGTTAAAAAATGCAAGGTCATGTATTTGGGCTGCAGCAATCCAAGAGAGCATTATAGTATTTGGGGTGAAGTACTTTTGTCCACTAAAGAAGACTGGAACCTAGGCGTGATTGTGTCTGATGATCTTAAAGTTGTTAAACAGGTAGAAAAGACTTAAGGATCTTAATATGTACACCTTAGAGGAAAGGCGTGATAGAGGTGATATAATTGAAATGTTTAAATACCTCCATGGCATATATGCACAGGAGGAGTGCTTCTTTTGATTGAAATCAAGCTCTGCTATGAGGGGACATGGGATGAGGTGAAAGGGGATAGATTCAGGAGTGATATGAGGAAATATTTCTTTATGGAAAGAGTAGCGGATCTGTGGAATAATCTTCCAGTAGAGGTGGTAGAAATGAGGACAGTATCTGAATTCAAAGAAGCATGGGACAAACACAGAGGATCTCTAAAGGAAAAAAGTGGACTGTTGTAGTGGTTGATATGGGAGGCCATGTGGTCTTTTTCTGTCGTCATGTTTCTATATTAGAGTTAGTTTAGAAGCTATGTGAATTGTAAAAATTGATTCATTTCAATTATTACCCAGGGTTCAATATTCAGTTACATTGTATCTCTTGTTCGTTGATGCATTGTGTGAGAGTTACATGGAATGTATTTGTGTAGTAACTGTTGTCAACGCCCTCACCACTCGTCTCTAGTTTTAGAGGGGCGTGGTTATTGGAGGAACCTTCCCTTATCAGCCTTAGCAGCCTATTTCCTTGTGGTGTCTTCTGGGAAATGTAGTACTGCTAAGATGTGCTTGTGCTTCAGGTAGAAAGTTGTAGTTAAGGCCACCGAGGTAAGGCATATAACAGAAAATTTATTTCGCACAAAAAGATTCAAAGTACCAGATACAGGATTATTCTTCAAAAATGGCTGTTTAAAGTCTTCTTACTTTCAGAAGCACAGCCTTTGATAGCAAGGCTGCCACCTTCCTTTTAGTCCCTGCTAATTACAGCATAAAGTCCAAACAAGCTTAATCTTCTGTGGCAGTTTGGCTTCTATCAGCCTCAATTCCTTCTAGGCTGCATTTCAGGTACAATAGAACTCAAAATAAGAAGCACTCCTAAAAGGGGACCCTTTACTAGGGGTAATTCTTTACGTTTCTCACCTCCCCCATACTCAGGATAGATGACCTTGCCACATACCCCCCTATTTAAGATATTACTGGCTGTCAGAGTTCTTGGGGTTCCTTCAAACAGTCTGTAATTCGGGATAAGGCAGCTGCATTTTGGTGTAGCTTTCCTGCCCGATGCTCTACCCTGAAGTTAAAAGCTTGCAGGGCCATGTACCACCTAATTAGTCGTGCATTGGGGTTTTTCATCAGTTGGAGCCACTTCAAGGGTGCATGGTCTGTGAATAGTAGGAATTTTTGCCCTGTAAGATAGAACCGGAGTGCCTCTATTGCCCATTTAATGGCAAGACACTCTTTCTCAATGGTGGAGTAGTTGCGCTCTGCCGGGGATAACTTTTTACTAAGGAACATTACAGGATGCTCATCTCCTTCATGCTTCTGGGATAAGACCGCACCTAAACCTACTTCTGAGGCATCCGTTTGTACAATGAAGGGCTGCGTGAAGTCCACTCCACATAATACCAGGGCCATGCATAGCCTCCCTTTTAACAGGTTGAAGGCCCTCTCAGCTTCCGGGGTCCAACTAAGGCGGTTCGGGTAATATTTCTTCAACATATCAGTGAAGATGGAACTCTCCTCTGCAAAGCGGGGCAGGAACCTCCTGTAGTAGCCGACCAGGCCTAGAAAACTTCTCAATTGCTTCTTTGTTACTGGCATGGGGAAATTCCTGATGCTATCGACTTTGTCGACTAAGGGCCTGACCTTTCCCCATCCTATCATATGCCCCAGGTACTTCACCTCTCGCCTGGCGAAGGCACATTTGCTTGGGTTCAGTGTGAGGCCCACCTGCCTCATAGACTACAGGACGGCTTCAACCCTCGGGAGGTGCTCTTCCCAGGTGCAACTGTAGATAATGATGTCATCCATATATGCAGAAGCATATTCTTGATGAGGGCGCAGGGCTTGATCTACCAGTCTCTGGCAGGTTGTTGCGGCGCCGTGGATGCCAAAGGGCATCCTCTTAAATTGGAATAGCCCAATCGGGGTGCTGAAGGCGGTCTTCAGCCGAGACTCCCTAGTCAGGGGAATCTGCCAATACCCTTTTGTCATGTCCAGGGTGGTCAAAAACTGGGCCTGTCCCAACTGATCCAGTAGCTCCTCGATCCTGGGCATTGGGTAAGCGTCGAATACCGAGATGGCATTTACCTGTCTGAAATCTATACAGAACCTTAAAGTACCATCTGGCTTTGGAACAAGCACTATTGGACTGCACCATGGGCTCCTTGACTCTTCGATGACCCCTATCTCCACCATTTTGCATACCTGTGTGACTTCCTCCTGTTTCTTAGCCTCTGGTAACCGGTAGGGTCGTTGTCGAACCACCTTCCCTGGTGTAGTTACAATCTCATGGGCGACCAGTCGGGTTTCACCAGTAACCAGCGTCAGAACATCTGGAAACCCCTGTAATAGATTGGCCAACTCCTGCCTCTGGACCAAGGATAGCTCTTCACCCACCTAGGGCTCCTGATGTTTCCTCCACTCTGTTACTTGTGGACCCAAGTCCTCCTTCTCAGCTTCCTCCACTCTCTCTTCCGAGGTGGCTGTCAGGCCTTCCATCCCGGCCCGTCTGGTGGAACCAAATCCACAGGCTCCTCGTTCCGTGGGAGTCAACATGGGTACCTCTTCCAGTGGGGAAATCCTACTCTCTCGCATAGCAGCTGGGCAATCCGGTCTCCGACCTTCACAGGGAAGTCTTCCTTACCAAAGTTAAACAATAATACCTTTGCACTCCCTCTATAATCAGGGTCAATCACACCCGCACTGACATCCAAGAAGTGTTTTAATGCCAGAACCGAGCGAGGGGCTATCCGTTGTCACAGTCCCTCCCTTTGGCAACGTGCTTGGAGGTCAGGGTGGACATTTATTTCTTTCTTGAAGTGAGAAACTTCTTTTGCCCAGAGGGATTCTGGGACTAGTAGTTCACCTCTTTTTAATGAATAGTTGTTAATGCCAATATAAGTGGTAAGGTAAAGGGTTTTATTCTCATATAGCACAAAAGGTTTCCAAATGAAAGCAAACAGGTTTCACCTTATTCTGGATTATCACCAAACATTTACCAAGTCCAAACTGTTATATGTGTTTCACAGTTCTTGTTACTTGGGCAGGTTGAAAGCAAACAAACAGGTCAAATAAATCAAAGTCAAAGCTTCTTCTTTTCAGCTTAAACAAACAGTGTTTTCAAATATGTCCTAGCCTCTATAGTTCAGGTAGGGATTCCACACTCCCTGCAATACATAGTGTGCAGTCCATAGGACATTCAGACTGGGCTAATTCAGGTTCCACAAAGTCCAATTGCATAGCCTCTGGCTCTGCTACGTTAATTGCTAAACCTGGGTTTCCCTTCGGTAGGTCTGGCAATACGTCAGTGGTTCTCTCCAGGACTTGCCAGCCCTGCTCTGCTTGTTCTGGCAAACAGGTAATGTGCTCTTTGGCTAGTACTTTCTGTACAGGTTTCCACACCTTCTGCCAACTAGGTTTGCTACAGCCATGGCTCCCTGACTTCCAGGCTTCTCTAAGACCTGGCTCAGATCTAGGAAAGGAATTGTATCTGTACCCCGGCTCTCTGAGCTGTGGATCTCCAGCGTATCGTCTGCAAGGCACTCTCCTGCTTTCTCTGTCTCCTCTGAAGACCTCTCTCTGGGGCTCTCCAATATGAGACTGTCCTTCCTGGAACTTGTATTTTCCCTGTAAGGACTTCCAGTTCAGCTGCCTTTCCTTTTGTAATTGGAGCCTTCTGCTTTCTCTCTCCTCGGTATCAGTAGGAGCTCTCCTCCTCTCTACAGCAGCAATGCTTTCTGCTCCTCTCCCTGGAATACTTCTCTTCTGAAGATTTCTCTTCTGAAGACTTCTTTCCTGAGGACTCCTTTCCTGAGGACTTCCCTCCTGAGGACTTCTTTCTCTCCTAATTGGGGACTGCTTATAAGAGCGTTCCTCAGCTAAAGTTCATGGCATTCTAAACAGGTGTGTTTGATTACTCTTTGAATTAGGCTTTGCCTCCTCTACTCTAGGGCATATCAGCTTTCTTCTTGAGAGTCCTTGCTTACTCCCTCTAGCTGCACTTCTATCCAACTGCACTCTACACATGTCTGATTCTTTAACAGAATCAGTGTTTTTTTCTAACTCCATAGTCTCAGTGGTGTCAGCTTCATCACAGCGTCCATAGCAGCCAACGGGGATCTCAATTTGTAGGCCGGTATCAATGAGAGCCTTTCCATGGCTGGGCACCACTCCATTCACGGTGTTACATAAATCATATCCCGCGGCTTGCGGGGACGCCCTCCTGGGACTCGTGGCCTTTTCAGAAACTTTACAAAATTTTAATATGAACTTCTGTTTAACATGGGGACCGCCTCCCGGGGGATTTTCACCTGGCTTTCCAGTCTGTTTTCGGGGAATCCCAAACAGAGGGCCAGGAACCACCGTTACCATCCCCTTTGCCTTTTGCCCAAGGCCTTTCTCTAACCCTTTCCTAAATTGTGGTCAGTCTCTTCCTAATACCAGGTGGTGGGGAAGTTTTGGTACCACAGCCACGGGAATTCTTTTCTGTGCCCCTAACCCTTTTATCTCCACTGTGTACATGGGGTAACAAGAGGCAGCCCCATGGATGCAACAGATCTGGACATGACCTTCTGGTCTACTCTGGACATACTCATTCTGAGCCTCAATTGCCCGCCAAAGCTTCTGGGATACCATGCTCTGGTCAGCCCCAGAGTCAAGCAAAGCATTGGTAGTGATCCCCTGTATATTAACACTTAAGAGGAATCCCTCTCCTAGAGGTTTCACACTTATACCAACCAACCCAGTGCGAGCCTTGCATCCTCTCTGTAGGTGTCCCATCTCCCCACAACGATAGCACTTCTTTCCAGCCCACTTTCCCTCCTGAGCAGGCACATAAGTTCTCACAAACTCTGTTTTATTTCTCTGTTTCCTTTCTGATGAACCAAAACTGGCCTCAGCCTTCACTTTTGGAGCGCCCCCTCTTGGCCGACGCGCTAATTCAGCTTCCATGTAGCGCTCGGTCAAAAGGGTTGCCTCCCCTGTGCTCTGGCAGTTTTGCTGAATCAGAAATGATTGCATCTCCTTTGGCACTGCAGCCATAAACTGCTCCAATACTATCATATCTAGTACCATATCCATAGTTTTTTCCTCCGGGGCCAGCCACTTTAATGCTAGACCACGAATCCTCTGGCTTAATGCCTTAGGGGTTTCTTCGGCCTTAAGGACTGTGGCTCTGAACATACGTGATACACGCTTTTTGTCAACCCCAAAGTCAACCCCAAATGGTCTCTAATTGCCATCTTTACCATATCATAGTCCAGGGCCTGGGTAGCTGGCATAGACCTATATGCGGCCAGTGCTTCCCCTGTTAAGGAGGTTGCTAACCGCACTGCCCATTGGCTAGCTGGCCATCCCACAGCTTGCGCTACTCTTTCAAACGATTCTAAAAAGTCATCTATATCATCCTCAGATGAAAGTTTGCCAAAGTTAAAGGCCCCACTTGTGGATGGGCCTACCAGACTGTCCATTTCAGGTATTGATGGTCCTGCTGGTACCGGCTCTCCTCCACTTTCTTGTCTTTGGGATGCAATCAGGGCTGCCACTAAGTCCAAGACAGGTTTCTGCTGTTCCTTTATAGCTGCAGCTGCACTCTCCTGTGCTTGCTGTGCCAACTCTTGCTGGTGCTGAAATTGTGTGGCCATCCATTGAATCAACTCCTTGGGATCCATCTTCAGGGATACCTGAAAGAGAAAACAAAACACCAAGGGCAGCACCACTCAACAGCGTCCTTGTCCCCTTTTCCTCAAAAGCATTCACCTTTTTTTTTTCTCCCCGAGCCAACCCCCGCCTTGGTACCCTTTACCTGGCTCAGTTGTTGACTCTTGCTTCAAAAGGGGTGCCTTTGTGACGCTCCAAACTGGACTGCTCCATCGTCTGGCCGACTCTACCTGCGAATTCCAGGTGAAGATTCCAGCAGCCGTCTGTGCTGTGCACCTTGTATATCCTTGTATATCCTGAATGGTAAAATCCGTACAACTACACCACTGTCAACGTCCTCACCACTCGCCTCTAGTTTTAGAGGGGCGTGGTTATTGGAGGAACCTTCCCCCATCAGCCTTAGCAGCCTATTTCCTTGTGGTGTCTTCTGGGAAATGTAGTACTGCTAAGATGTGTTTGTGCTTCAGGTAAAAAGTTGTAGTTAAGACCACTGAGGTAAGGCATATACCAGAAAATTTATTTTGCACAAAAAGATTCAAAGTACCAGATACAGGATTATTCTTGTAGGATTTGCTCAAGTTACAGAGGATGGTTGGCAAAGTAAACAAAAGAACCCAAAAATGGCTGTTTAAAGTCTTCTTACTTTCAGAAGCACAGCCTTTGATAGCAAGGCTGCCACCTTCCTTTTTCTCCCTGCTAATTACAGCATAAAGTCCAAACAAGCGTAATCTTCTGTGGCAGTTTGGCTTCTATCAGCCTCAATTCCTTCTAGGCTGCATTTCAGGTACAACAGAACTCAAAACAAGAAGCAAACATTCAGACTGCCATCAAAAAGTCTCAACAGGCTTGTCACATAACAGAGGAGCAAAGAAAACTTCTTCTAGCAGGTAAATTGGCTTCTTGCCGTTTCACAGTTCAAACCACAGGTGGATAACAAGCATGAATCACAGCTTCCTGCTTATCCTTAAATTTCAGTAAACTTCCCTTTTAAAACATATGGGAATTTACCACCACACTGCCTGTTTCTTATGGTTACCTTTTCAAGGAGGATAATTCTTTCAGGGCTGGCTTTTCCTCAAGACTCCATGTCTAAAGCCTGGCACAGAGAGCAATCCATAAGGATGTCTTCTTCCCCCAACTCTGCCACTGGCTCTCCCAGCTGCATGGGTTCTGACACACCCACCCGGTCAGACTGCTCAGCTGACAACCTCTCCGGTGCTCTGAGAGCTTCTCCACTTCCTGGCTCCAACCTCTGCTGCCAACCTGTTGCAGGGAATTCAGCCCTCTCAGCTCCTGGTAGTGCGGCTCTTCTGCATGAGTCAGCAACTTCCCTACCTCCTTCTCTTCTCCGGTCTCTGCCTTCTCCTCCCTCACCTCCTTTCTTCTCTTCTGTATATTCTGGCATAGGCTTATACCTCCAGGGTTCTAGCCCCACCTCCTTCCTTCCCAGGTGTTGGCAATCCCCCTGCCTTCTGGTATTTGAGTAATCAGGGTAAGGGTTTTGGACCTCGTGCCCATAATCTCTCTCTCTTACTCTATTAGACACTGCATGAAACCTGTTCCAGCTGGGGGTTTTCTGGTTCTTAGGTGTGGCTGTGGCTTTCTCACCCTGCACTCCTAAAAGGGGACCCTTTACTAGGGTGAATTCTTTACGTTTCTCACCTCCCCCATACTCAGGATAGATGACTTTGCCACACTGTTAATGAAGAAAGCAGCCCAAACTGTTTTGGCCCCACACTGTTGATTAGTATGGGCTTCAGGGTGCACTTATCATGCGCCAAAATCTGCATGGACTATGCAGTGTCCTTAAGTAAAAGGGACCTTTAGAGAAGACATTGCCATGGATATGCTTGGATCAGGGGAGGAATATATCATGAAGAATGTACTGGGAAATAAAAGCAGGTAAAAATGCTTATTGGTACTTTATATCCAATGCAAGTTTCAAAACAAAAATACATGTACATGAGTAATATAATGGTGTCCTTTGAAACTTGGTTCAACATCTACTAATTAAAAGTACTTGTGGATTTTCCCAGTGCTGACTGTTTCCAAAGTGTCCCTTATGGCTTACTTTTCACTTGGTCATTGACTTGTCAATGACCATGATAAAGGGAAACCATAAAACATTGATGGACATGCTTCCTCAGGCAAATTGCAAAGTAGTTATTGTTTAGGTTTGGACTGAAAAAGAATGTAGTCTTTAAATCCATTGCTGAAATACTGTTAGGAGAAAGCAGGCACAAATGAATCAGTGGCCCCACTCATTTGTGTAAAAAGATATGAATTATATCTTAAATCTTTTTTTTTTTAATTCTCCACAGTGCTGGTTCCTGATCTCTTTAAAAGAAGCTCTGATGAGCAGGGACAGTAGACAGTGTTGCATATGCCTTGCAGCATTATACAAATGATAAGCAGTAGTAATAGTAGTAGTAACGTCAACTTACCTCTGGTACTAGGGGGGTTATTTTAGAAGCCTTATTTATGATTGCCAAGTGGAAATACCAGCATTTACTTGAAGACATGGTATCTACATAGAAACTGTGATTCTGGGAAGACCACAATTTGTACATAGAAGCACTGGCTGCATAGATATGCCTACCATTGTAAAAGAAGCATGTTGGTGGCATTTCTGGGTGGTACTGAGATGTACTTTGTACAACTTATTTAGCCAAGTCTGTGATGCTGAGAGTGGTACATTTAATTGTTGGCATATATAGCTGTTAGAAATTACATACAAATGCCCACCTGCTTTGTGTTTTGGAACAGCTTGCAGTGTGGGTGACTGGCGGAGATCTGATTGTGATTCTTTGGCCTGATTGTTACAGTATCTGTGTCTATGTAAGTGTGTCCACTTATGCAATTGCTATTGCGATGTTGAATAAGGTCACTGTTGATAGGATCCTAATCCATGAATTTTTTGAGATGTGTGTTGTTGCTCTGGAACCTGCTGTTGCATACTGGTTCTAGGTGACAAGGTTTTGCCTACTTGGGAGCAGGTGGAAATGTTTTTGCCTACATTGTGACTCCTCCGCCACCGTAGCTATTGGCAGACACTTCAGCTACATCTAGGAGACAGGAAATAGATGCGGAAAGTTACTACTACTACTACTACTACTACGCAGAGCTGTATAAACACATGTAAAAGACAGTCTTACTCATCAAAACTTACAATCTAGGCAAGACAGACACCACAACAACTGAGGATAAGGATATTATCTGAACTAGTTCAATATAGGAGTAGCAATTTTATAGGTGGAAGCAGTAAAGGTAATTTTATAAAGTCTTTTTGTATATACTGGTAGATGCATATAAAAGGCCTCATATAGAATTATCCTAGGTGTGAAAGCATGTTCTGCGGAGGAGTCACGGTGTATGCAAAAACATTTCCACCTGCTCCCAAGTAGGCAAAGAGGTTCATGGCTTCTTTTTAGCCACAATTTCTGCAGGATTTGTACTAGTATTTTACAAATAGGAGTTTATGGGGGTCATCCATCCATAGGAGCTTATGGGGGTCATTCATCCAGCCCCGCTATTTGTGCTCTTTCCTGGGCCCAAGAACCTTCCCCACGTGTTGTTTGGGGAAGGTAAATGGGTGGAAAAGGGGCAGATCAGGAGCAGCATTAGGATGGACAGTGGGCGGTCACTGGCCCCAGACATACAGGGCTGATTCTTATGTCAGCCCTGTACATCTGCGGCCAGCGACTTGAATGGGGAAGTTATTCCACCTCGGAGGTGGAATAACCTCCCTGATGCAGCAGGATTGGCGGGCACAGGGCTGGTAAGGGGTGACAGGGGGCAGAGGGCATTCCCCGCCACCTGACCCTGCGGGGAAAGCAATTTGGAGGCCGGCAGCCGGGATCACAGCTTTTAAATGGAGCCACGGTGCTATGGCAACCGGACACCATAGCGCTGTGGCTCCATTTAAAAGTCCTGACTGAGTTAGTCAGGTAAGGTCTGTATGTGCAGGCCAAGCTGAATCACGATCCCAGCCTGCACATACAAGCCTGTTCGCAGTTCTGATCCTGCGGGACTAGATGTGCCATGCAGGATCAGAATCGTGACTCTCTTTGTGTGTCTAGTTCTGGCCGGGTGCACAGAGGGTTTCTACGTCTGCGATGGAATTGGGCTTTATGTGTCTTCATAATATAGGGCCCGATATTGAGTTGGGCAGGCTATGCGCTGTGGTGACACATAGCCTGCCCTCCAACCCTCGTACCCCGGATTTTCACTTCCGCGCCAGTGGAAGTGAAAATCCGGGTTAGCCTGGATGCCCTGGCAGTCGCAGAGGCTATACTAGTAGCAGCAATTTTTTTATGCTACCCGCATAGCCTCTGCATCTTAAAGATAGACAAGGGTTTTCCCATGTAGCCCTGTCCTCCACCCCTGCTCCAACCCAGAATGCCCCTAAAATGCCCCAATGTTATTTGGATAGCATCTGGCATGTTAGGGACTTACCGGTACCAAAAAAGAGCAACAGGTACCTGCACACTAGACAGAGAACCAACCAGGCAGGAACACAAAGACTGGCGACAATTTGATTCAGGTTGGAGCCCAATAAAAAGATTCTTCACCTGAATCAAATTGTCACCAGTCTTTGTGTGGGGCCCAATAAAAAGATTCTTCACCTGAATCAAATTGTCGCCAGTCTTTGTTGGGGCCCAATAAAAAGATTCTTCACCTGAATCAAATTGTCGCCAGTCTTTGTGAAAAGGGGCCCAATAAAAAGATTCTTCACCTGAATCAAATTGTCGCCAGTCTTTGTGGGGGCCCAATAAAAAGATTCTTCACCTGAATCAAATTGTCGCCAGTCTTTGTGTACCTGCCACGTTAGGGACTTAGCCAGTATTTTCGAAGGGCACTACCCATGTAGATGCCCTTCGAATATCCCAGATAAGGCCTTTACATGGGTAACTAAGGAAGTTACCCATGTAAAAGCCTTCGAATATTGGGCCCATAGTCTTCATATCATATAAAAAAAACCTCCAAGATCAGAAAACTAAAACATTCACAATTGCCAAAAAATGATCAAAGAATCAGGCAGGTCTCGTAAAGGAAATCAGTCCTACAAAGCACATTCAAAGTACATTCAGATAGGGAGAAAAAAGCCTCAGAATGATGTCTCATCCACTATGTGGAAACATAGAGCCGTTGGGAAAGCAGATAGCTCAAAATCATTAGCTTTATAAAAAAAAAAAAAACCTTCCCACTAATTTTATTTTTAATTTTAATTTCAATAATTTAACCAACTTTAACCACCATTAGGCATTGAAAAAATCCTTTAACAAAACTCAGTTTTTAAACAATAACAAACAATATCAAGCAAATAAAAGGGTTTTTGCAGGACACTAACAATGCTCCAATGGAACAAAATGCCTGCAAATAGAACATCCAGGGTAAGCAGGGTATCAGAACTCTTCCCACACCACCTCAAGCAGTTTACTTATCTGAAACTGTTGCAAGCAAACATCAGCGCTTCACATTCACATATCTGCACAGTTCATTTGGTTTCCTTTCAGAACTTAATATCGTCTCAATTTTGCCCAACAAATATTTGTGTTTTAGCTAAAACAGGCTTCCTCAGGAGCAAAAACAATCAGCCAGAAAAACTTCCATGCATAATAAGGTGAGCATCTGATGACACCAGCATTTAACCGGAAAAACAACCAATCAGGAGCAAGCATAAACCCAATAGGGGCAACCCAGAAAATCAAATCTTTGTTAAGGAACCTACCTCTAAGAGCACCTCTCTTAACGAATAAAGGAGGGGCACATTATAAAACTGCACAGTAAAACACAGAATATACTAAATTTAAAAGAAAACTCCCCAATCTATTTTATTATTTAACTAATGGGCTCCAAAACATTAAGGTGAAAAATGCAATGTTGTTCACATTGCAACAAAGGTTTTCTCTCTATCACCACCACGTAAACTAACAGGGACAAAGTCAATTGTCATACATCTAAGATCCTGGAAGTTATGATGATATTGAAGACAATAATGTACTAGCAGTGCTTCTTCATGAGCCTTCAATAGATTATTTTTATGCTGGCATAACCATACCCGTAGTTGCTGCAGCATGGTCTTGCCTACATAACATTTATTGCAAGGGCATTGAAGAAAGTAGATTACATAAATAGATGTACAAGAGGTCAGCCAATGATGATAAAAAGCTACACCATTGATTTCAAAGCTAGACCCTTCTTCTATAGTCGCACAGAATATACAGCACCTTCATTTAAAGTGTCCTTTATTCTGGACTCCAGACATAATTCAAGGAACAGCAAGACATAACCTGTCTCACAGATTATGTCCCTTACTACAAGCCATCTGGGGACATGTTCCGGCTAGGCATGGAAGTGCTGAAAGAAACTACCCATGTTTTCTCAATAAAACACTGGAAACGTTGAAGTCGCAGAGTGTTGCAACACACAGGTTATAATTCCAGAATCACTAACTTCAAGTCCCATTTCCATGGAGAAAATGACCAAAAAGGATAATACATTGACAGGTGAAGACAATAGACATCCCATGGCTAAATTTTGCATCAGGCGCAAACTCAGGGGCATGTTTGCTAGGCTGCACTGAGGTTTTGCAGGCATCGTGTGTTGAGAGTAGAAATCAATATCTGTCACATGCAACTGCCCTGTACTACCTGTTGGGGGGAGATGTACAGCATGGCCCCAGTAGATACTGCAATAATTCAGACCCTAATGTGTGCAGGCAGCAAACAAGCTTAATATAGATAAACTTCATACCACCCATTGAGGTGGCATTAAGTACATTCTCGCTAATTGCAACATTGATAGTGAATGTGCTTTACCAACCTCTACACTAATCACGTCCGCCTCTATCTCTCCCATTTCCCTCTTTGTCGCTCGCTAAGCAAATAGCACAGAATCAACCACACATTGTTTAATGTGCAAGCTGTTAGCGTGGCCCCATCCATGCTAGCACAACTTAGCACAGTTTAGTAAATTTGACCTTAGACTGTAAGCCCTATGGAGACAGGAAAAGTATTTACTGTACCTGAATATAACTCACCTTTAACTACTACTGGAAAGGTGTGAGCTAAATACAAATAAATAAATACATACATAAAATAAAACTGCAACACTCACTCAACCATCCATCCACAAATATATTTAAAAACATCCTGCCTCATAGTAGAGCAGCTATATCGATATTTTTCAAAGATGTTTCTTACAATTAAGTCAAATTCATAAACAGTCACATAGGTGAACAGAGTCTATTTCATAACTATTACTTATGGTAAGCTGTCCTCAGTGACAATGTCTATCTGTGAAACATCCAAAGAAGCAAACAGGAATCCGATGAAACTAGATGCCAAAAGATATATACCATCTCATCAACAGTGCTGAGACAGAAAATAAATAACCCAATGACAGTATCTTGTTTTACCCAAACAAGGCTTCCTAAGAGGATCTTGGAAGCTTCTCTTGTTTTCTTTATACTGTGGTGATGAGAGTGAGCAGGAGAAAATGGAAATAGAAGAAAAAGACACTTGTACCTTTAAAACTACTGACAACTCAGCTCTACACAGAGGTAGGAAAGCTACTATGAAAAAAAGCCAAGCCAAGCCACGCCCTAGCTCTAATGAGGAGGCAGGCTTAGCTGCTGATTATGAGCACACGTGCTCAGAGGAAGCTCTGATAGGAAGGAAACAGGTTTTTAAACCCGTCTTCCAACAGAAGAAGGGAGTTCACAGCTCTAGAGTGAGTTCAGCTTGGAGGAACAGGAGTGCTAGTTCCAGGAGTTCATCTGGCTCAAAGAGTTCCTGCCATGGGAGAGAAGGTGCCAGTTTGAGTCCAGGTCCTAGGAGCTCAAGGATATCTGAGAGATGTGAGTGTGCTGATTTCCAGCAGCTGAAAGCTAAGAGCAGAGAAGGAGACACTCCACGTCTGGGAAAGATTCCTAAACCAAAATCCAGCCAACGTTCTGGGAGAAAGGCTGCAAACCTGTGGGAACAGGTACCTTTATCCTGTATTCAGAATCCTAAGCTGAAAACTTCAACTGACAAAAGGTGTGTGGATTTGTTTCACTGGGGAAAGAACCAGGACCCAACTATTAGCAGGGAAGTTAATTTGAACTCAGTAAAAGCTTTGAATCAAGCATTTCAGGGAGGAGAACATAAGAACATAAGACATGCCATACTGGGTCAGACCGAGGTCCATCAAGCCCAGTATCCTGTTTCCAACAGTGGCCAATCTAGATCATACGTACCTAGCAATATTCCCAAAAGACACAGGTTCCACAATGCCTGTACTGGGTCAAGCATTGATATCCTGGGTCCCTTTTTAATAGTGGTTTATGGACCTTTCCTCCAGGAACTTGTCCAAACCTTTATTAAACCCAGCTATACTAACAGCCCTTACTACATCCTCCGGTAACAGATTCCAGAGTTTGATTACACGTTGAGTGAAAAAATATTTTCTCTTATTTGTCTTAAATAGTTTACCCTGTAGCTTCATTGCATGTCCCCTAGTCTTTCTATATTCTGATAGTGTAAACAATTGATCCACGTTTATCCGTTCCACTCCATTCATTAATTTATAGACCTCTATCATATCTCCCCTCAGCCGTCTCTTTTCCAGGTTAAAGAGCCCTAACCTTTTTAGCCTCTCTTCATAGGAGTAGCCTTCCATCCCCTTCACCAATTTGGTGGCTCTTCTCTGTACTTTTTCTAATAACGCTATGTCCTTTTTAAGATACGGTGACCAGAATTGCACACAATATTCAAAGTGCGGTCGTACCATGGAGCGATACAGAGGCATTATAATATCCTTTGTTTTATTCTCCATCCCTTTCCTTATGATACCTAGCATTCTACTTGCTTTCTTGGCCGCCGCTGCACATTGGGTGGAGGGTTTTAACATGTTATCCACGATGACTCCTAAATCTTTTTCCTGGGTGGTGGTTTCTAATGTGGAGCCTTGCATCGTGTAACTATAGTGTGGGTTGTTCTTTCCTAGGTGCATAACTTTGCACTTGTCCACATTAAATTTCATCTGCCATTTGGATGCCCAGTCTTCCAATTTATCCAGATCCTCCTGCAGTTTTCCACAATCCTCTTGGGTTTTAACAACTTTAAACAGTTTTGTGTCATCTGCAAATTTGATAACCTCACTAGTTATTCCCTTTTCCAGGTCATTTATGAATATGTCAAAAAGTAGCGGACCCAGTACAGATCCCTGGGGTACTTCACTATTCACCTTTTTCCATTGGGAATATTGGCCATTTAGCCCTACCCTCTGCTTTCTATCTTTTAACCAGTTCCCGATCCACAATAGTACACTGCCTCCTATCCCATGACTTTTTAGCTTTGCCAAAAGTCTCTGATGGGGGACCTTGTCAAAAGCTTTCTGAAAGTCCAGATACACTATATCAACCGACTCACCTTTGTCTACCTGTTTATGCACACCTTCAAAAAAACATATCAGATTAGTAAGACAAGATCTTCCTTTTCTAAAGCCATGTTGGCTGTCTCCCATTAGGCCATGACTATCTACATGCTGTGTAATTTTGTTCTTTATGATGGTTTCTACCATTTTCCCTGGTACTGACGTCAGGCTCACCGGTCTGTAATTTCCCGGGTCACCCCTGGAACCCTTTTTAAAAATTGGTGTTACGTTGGCGACCCTCCAATCTTCAGGTATTACAGATGATTTTAATGAAAGTTCACAGATTACCAATAGCAGGTCTGCAATCTCATATTTCAGTTCTTTCAGCACTCTGGGATGTATACCATCCGGTCCAGGTGATTTGCTACTATTCAGTTTATCAAATAGTTGTAATATATCTTCCCGGTGTAGCGATATTTCTCTCAATTCCTCTGCAGTATCACCTTTAAATACCACTTCAGTCTTGGGTAACATCCCTACATCTTCCTCAGTAAAGACCGAAGCAAAGAATTCGTTCAGTCTCTCTGCTATAGCCTTGTCTCCTCTTACTGCCCCTTTTACCCCTCTATTATCTAATGGTCCAATTGACTCTCTCACAGGCCTTTTGCTACGAATGTACTTGAAAAAGTCTTTATTTTGTGTTTTTGCTTCCGTAGCAAGTTTCTTCTCAAATTCCCGCTTTGCCTGCCTTATCAATGCTTTGCATTTAACTTGCCAGTGCTTGTGCTGTTTCCAGTTTTCATCATTTGGCTCTTTTTTCCATTTCCTGAAGGTTGCTTTTTTGGCAACAACAGCCTCTCTGACCTCACCTTTAAACCATGCTGGCAGTTTTTTGGACTTTCTTCCACTTTTCTTAATGCGTGGAATACAGCTGGTCTGGGCTTCGAGGATAGTATTTTTAAATAACACCCAAGCTTGCTGTAAGTCTTTAACCTTTGGAACCGCTCCTTTTAGTTTTTTCCTAACTATATTCCTCATTCTATCATAGTCTCCCTTTTGAAAGTTAAAAGGTAGTACTGTGGATTCCTTTACTATCTGTCCTCCACTAATTAAATCAAACATGATCATACTATGATCACTATTGCCAAGTGATCCCAACACCCTTATTTCTTGCACCAGATCTGGCGTTCCACTAAGGACTAGGTCCAGTATGGCTTCCCCTCTGGTCGGTTCATGAACCAGCTGCTCCAAGAAGCAGTCATTTATTTCATCTAGAAACTGTATCTCTTTAGCTTGTCCTGCTGTGACACTGACCCAGTCGATACCGGGGTAATTGAAATCACCCATTATTACTACTCTGTTGTGACTTTTGTTAGCTTCCTTGATTTCTTTGAGCATTTCATCATCCATTTGGTCATTCTGGCCAGGCGGTCGATAGTACACTCCCACTGCCATCACCTTCCCCTTCATAAATGGAATTTCAATCCATAGAGATTCTACAGCAAATTTTGTTCCCTGCAAAACTTTAATCCTTTCTGACTCAATGCCCTCTCTAACATAGAGCGCAATCCCTCCACCAATTTGATCAGCTCTATCATTATGATATAGTTTGTATCCAGGTATCACAGTGTCCCACTGGTTATCCTCCTTCCACCATGTCTCTGAGAGTGCAATCATATCTAACCTCTCATTTAGTGCTATATATTCTAACTCTCCCATCTTATTGTTTAGACTTCTAGCATTGGCATACAAGCATTTTAGAGACTGTATTTTATTAATATTAATCTGGCTATTGGTAGGCATGGGTAATTTGGAATCTTTATGCTCTGTCTGCTCCTTACTCAAGGGCATTTGGGCTACTATACTCCCTTTTGGAACCTCACTGCTTTTGGTAGTATCCTTCAAGGATACCTTTGTCCGAACCATGCGCTCCTGGGTGACTGTCGGCTTTCCCCTATTTTCTAGTTTAAAAGCTTCTCTATCTCTTTTTTAAAGGTTAATGCCAGCAGTCTGGTCCCATCCTGATTAAGGTGAAGCCCATCCCTTCAGAAGAGCCCCCCCTTTCCCCAGAATGTTCCCCAGTTCCTAACAAATCCAAAACCCTCATCCTTGCACCATTGTCTCATCCACGCATTGAGACTCTGGAGCTCTGCCTGTCTTTTGCGTCCTGCACGTGGAACAGGAAGCATTTCGGAGAATGCTATCCTGGAAGTTCTGGATTTCAACTTCCTACCTAAAAGCTTAAATTTAGCCTCCAGAACTTCCCTACCACATTTTCCTATGTCATTGGTACCAACATGTACCAAGACAGCAGACTCCTCCCCAGCACTATCTATGATCCTATCTAGGCGGTGCGTGAGGTCCGCTACCTTCGCACCAGGCAGGCATGTTACCAGGCAATCCTCACGTCCACCAGCCACCCAGCTATCTACATTCCTAATGATTGACTCACCAACTATAACAGCTGTCCTGACCCTCCCCTCATGGGGACATGGCCCTGGAGAAACGTCCTCGGTGTGAGAGGGTTTTACATCACCTGGAGGACAGGTCCTAGTTACAGGATCACTTCCTGCCACACCAGGGTGATGTTCTCCTGTCATGTGACCTCTCTCCTCCATGGCAACAGGGATGCTGCCAGACTGGAGGTGGGACTTCAGGACTATATCCCTGTAGGTTTCGTCCATGTACTTCTCTGTCTTTCTTATGTCTTCCAGGTCTGCTATTCTAGCCTCTAGAGAACGGACTCATTCCCTGAGAGCAAAGAGCTCCTTGCACCTAGTGCATACTTAAGACCTCTCACCAACTGGGAGAAAATCATACATGTGACACTCAATGCAAAAGACCGGAGAACCCCCATCTCGTTGCTGGACTTCTGTCTGCATCTTAGTTTAAAGCTTGTGTTTAGGACTTTTAAATTCTGTATATAATAAGGATTGGTGTAGATGCTTATACTAATAAAAGTGTATCTAATACCCCTAATACACCCTGTGTACCTGAAGCTTAATTAATTAATCTCAGGTCCTCCGTGTATGACTGATTTGGATAACGAGCTGCACCTGAGAGCAGCCCCTTTCCTCTAAGATGTGCAAGTACCTATAAAACTACAATTACCCCAGGGGTGGGTGGGTGCTGGGGAGGGAGGGAGGGAGATAAGTCCTATTAAAGAGGGCAGTTACAAGGTACCCTGTCCTGAACCCTCCGCAGGGGGGAGGGGGGTACCACACAAAGCCCAGTTAGTTGAGAGAGGCAAGGTAAGTACAGCTGAGAAGGCTGAACTAGCACACCACTAAGACAAACAATAAATTATTAAATAAACAGTTAGACAAACAATAAATAATTAAATAAACTGCTAGAACTCACAGCAAGGTGTCACAGGAGGCAAATATCCACTCTCTAGCAGAGCTCTGTAAAAGCACTGCTCTTCTCTGATCAGAGAAAAGCAAACTAAAACAGACTATGCACACGTGGAGGAAACAGGAAGAAGGCTACACAATACCTCAGCAGGAGAGGGGGGGAGGGGGAGGATTCACTCAGGCAGGCTAGGACAGGAAAAAAGTTTAACACACAGCAGGTTCTGGGGAGAGAAATTTAATTTAAAATGAACAGTTAACCTGGCTACCACACAAAGCCCAGTTAGTTGAGAGAGGCAAGGTAAGTACAGCTGAGAAGGCTGAACTAGCACACCACTAAGACAAACAATAAATAATTAAACAGTTAGACAAACAATAAATAATTAAATAAACAGCTAGAACTCACAGCAAGGTGTCACAGGAGGCAAATATCCACTCTCTAGCAGAGCTCTGTAAAAGCTTACTCT
Source organism: Ichthyophis bannanicus (assembly GCA_033557465.1). Classification (NCBI taxonomy): domain Eukaryota; kingdom Metazoa; phylum Chordata; class Amphibia; order Gymnophiona; family Ichthyophiidae; genus Ichthyophis; species Ichthyophis bannanicus. The sequence continues at coordinate 1,298,519,685 of CM066031.1, forward strand.
CCTTATGTAAATGTTTATGACCAAAAGGAGAAATTATGGAATGAATTTTGGGAATTCTTACAAGCCAGAAAGCCTGAAGAAAGTGCTGAGGCCTGGAGTAGAGATAAACCAGCCGCAGTACCGGAGCCCATGCAGATAGAATTACCTGAGTCACAATCTTCCCCAGAAGATTGCCAGATGGATTGCTCTCTTTGTCTTAGGGAAGCATAAGTTCCTGTGTGCAAGGCTAAGGAAGCTTTTGTAGAAGAAAGAAGGTATTTCTGCTAGAAGGAGCTCATAAGTCTGTGCTATGTTTATTGTCATGAAGACAGCTGCTTGTGTTTGAAGAGACTTGTGCTGTATTTACTTCAAGTACAATTTCCTTTTGTTTGCTCTTCTGTTACTGGAGAAGTTATCCATTTTTGTGTTCGTGTACAGAGCTTTAATGCATGTGGAAATCCACAATAATAAAAATATTCTTGTTTGCCTCAACCTCCGGTTGCACAACTACAGTTTGTCTTTTTGAATACAATTTTCTCAACTACAAGTCCCAGAGTGCATTGCTGGTGGCAAAGGGAAAATACAGTTCATTTAAGGACAGACAAGGCAGCCCTAGCTGTAAGCCTTTGGCCCAGGCTTGGGTACCACAATACAGACAAGATATTGTTTGGACAAGCACAGAACAGATGATACAGACAAATATTGAAACACACCCCAACTTGTTGCAAGTTCTCTGTATGCTCTACTACTAATCTGAATGTAATTTAGCCTTGATTGTGGTTCACCACTTCATTGCAACAAATAGAAATAGGCAGTATAGCAAAAGACTTAAACAAAAAGAACGGGAAAAAACATTCTTCCTGGCTGCCATTTACTGAATACTACAACTTGCCAAATCAAAGCAGAAGCAACCTTTGACTTGTACTATGATGCTTAAAATGTATCGTCCATGTGTTTGGATTTAATTAAGCAGTATTAGAGTTAACAACTGACTCCAAATTTTCAGGACACGTTCATTCAGTCCTGTTTTTTCCCTGCCATTTGTAAGGATTTGCAGACCTGCTTTTCTATGGGCAGTGGTCTCAACCCAGTCCTTGGAACACATCGAGCTCATTGGGTTTTCTGAATATCTCAATGAATATGCATAAGAGGGATCTGCACACAATGGAGGCAGTGCACTAAATCTAGCTTGTATACTGTATACTCATTCAGCCCAATTCCATCCCATATGTAGATTGCCTCTGTACGTCCGGTCTGAGCGGACATACAGAGGGGATCGTGATTCTGATCCCGTGGGACATGTCTAGCCCCTCGGTATCAGAATCGCTATCAGGCATGTACATGCAGGCCGGAACTGCGATTCAGTCCAACCTGCATGTACATGCACAGCCCGACTAACTCAGTCAGGGCTTTTAAATGGAGCCGCGGCACCATGGCATCATGTTGCCATGGCACCACGGCTCCATTTAAAAGCCGTGATGCTGGCCGTCTGTAAAAGGGGTTTATTCCCTGCAGCCCAACCTCCAATCTGGCCTTCTAAGGCCAGCATCGGGTTGCGTGGAATGTCCTTGGGCCCTGCCCCATCCGCACCTTGGGCCTGAAAAAAAAACATGTCCAGGGAAGTTATTCCACCTCGGAGGTGGAATTACTTCCCTGCACATGTCGCTGGCCCTGGACATACAGAGCTGACATTAGAATCAGCCCTGTACATCCAGGGCCAGCAACCGTCCACTGCCCACCCATTCTCCGCCCCCATCTAACTTCCCCACACAATCGGCAGGGAAGTTAGTCGGGGAGCAGGAGCCGGCATGAATAGCGGGGATAGATATCCCGTTGGGATGTCCATCCCCACTATTCGTGGCTCAGAATGACCCTGATTGTGAATATTCTGAAGCCCTGACTGGCATAGTATGTCACAAGGACTGGACTGCAAATGACTGCTCTTAGAAAGCAAGACTGTAGGTCACTGCAGCCAGCAAGGTAAAACCAGAACTGGATCAGTTTGTCCTGAAGATTTGGAGCAATGTGGTAATCCTACACTGTATGCATTAGGGAGGTAACAGAGCCTCATAAGTTATAAAATACTATCTTACATGCTTTCTTTGCAAATCTCGGAGTGCACATTGACGCCAAGCCACATGCTGGAGTAAGTGCTCACGCTTAGATTTGGCGCATGTGTCATATGACTTATGCCCCTGTTTTATAAAGACAAGTAGGCAGATATTTTTCCTTTATAAGATAGCTGGTTTCATGTGTACAGGATGTGTGTTAACCTAGACGACCTTTATAAAAATTACCCTCCTGGTGTCCTGATAACATTTAATATATGGGGAAGGATGCGAGGGACTTAGGGGTATGTTTACTAAACCTTCTTAACGTGCGCGGCACGCATGAGCGCGCGCTAAGGTACCTTAGCACACGCTAATGATGCTTTACGGGGCAAAAATGTGCTTTAGTGCGCGCTCATGCACGCAGCGGCGCACATGAGCGCTGAAGGCAGGGAAAGGCTCCCGGAGGGCGGAGGAAGGCTCCACAGGGGCGGAGAGAAGGGGTCAATGGGTGGAGAGTGGGAGGGGAGAGGCTCCCCGCACACTAGCGAGGTGAAATTTGAGGCCAAAAATAGCGCGAGTGAAAACCTCACGTTAGAGCCGATTTAAAGGGAAGAGAAACCATTTCTGTCAGCAATGTACCGCAAAACCAGGGAAACTTACAAAAAAGTGATAAGTGTGATACATGTGCACAGAACAAAAATACAAATAAACATTGAAAAGGAACCCAACAAAATTTAAAAAAATCATATTCAAGCTGGGCAATAGTGACAGTAATGGGAAACATCAAAAAACACTCCCAAGAAAGCCCCAAAAAATAAATATGAATTTTGGAAGGGTCTACGCTCCGTCCCCATACAAGGTGAATGATCCCACAGTGAAATAGCACTGATCAGGGTTTCCCTATCCATTGGACAGGTTACCTATGGCATGCACATGTTCCACAACAGCAGGGCAGGCATTTTGGAATGGGCAACTGGACAGATGCTGGGAAAGGGGATACAGAGGGCTGCAGGCGGCACATGCTGTGGTGCAGCTGGGGCACAGTGCGGACTAGGCAGATGCCTAGGTGGCACTTAGGAATGCTGAAACTGAACAGCAGCCAGACAGCAACTGATGAGGGCCCAACATGGGCACGAGAGTGTTTATCACAGTGTCACAGGGGATAGTACCCAGCAGGTACCCCCAAGGGCACAGAACATTGGCAGGCGGTGTTGGGGGGAAGCGTGGACGCCTATGCAGGCACCCCTACCCCAGAACACGCACCATAGGCAGCCGCCTACCTGCACACTGGATGGCTTGAGACTGCACACCACCAGCACCACCAGCAGAAGGGCATGTCAGCATGGTGGCAGAGGGGTACTGGTGGTGGAGGGGGGCAGTGGCAGCTGCCCAGAGCCGACCATGGCCTAGCCCTGTGTAGGTGGGTGCCATGCACTGCAACAGACAGGCTCTGTCTGACAAATAACCATGGTATCTCCAGGGACTGCACTGTCTCTGTGAGCACAGTGTGGTGCGGTGAACACAGCCAGTGTGTTCAGGAGCAGAAGATCACAAGTTCAAGTCCCAGCTGGGGCTACTGCCAATCCAGTCCCCATGTTTTACCCGCTACTAAACCATGATAGTATGGACAAACCTTTATTGCAGAGAACATACGCATGGTTCAAATGCCTATATTTTACCCCACCGAGCACAGACACCAGAAACATGCGCAGTACCTAGAGCAGAGTCCCCCAAATGCAGTCCTGGAGGGTCACAAATCATTCAGGTTTTATGCTGTCTCCAATATAAGGCCATGTCCGCATGGTGGCGGAGGGGTACTGGTGGTGGAGGGGGCAGTGGCAGCTGCCCAGAGCAGACCATGGCCTAGCCCTGTGTAGGTGTGTGCCATGCACTGCAACAGACAGGCCCTGCCGGACAAGCAGTCATGGTATCACCAGGGAATGCATTGTCTCTGTGGCAACATGGTGGTGCAGTGCACACAGCCAGTGTGTTTGGAGGCAGAAGGTCACAGGTTCAAGTCCCAGCTATGGTGCCTGCCAACCCAGTCCCCATATTTTACCCACAACTGACAAGTGCTACTACAGACAGAACGTTTATTGCAGATGACGTAAACATGCCCAAAACACCTACATTTTACCCTACAGAGCAAAGACACCATAAACAGGCGCATTACCTAGAGCAGAGTCTCGCAAATGCAGTCCTGGAGGGCCAAACACCATTCAGGTTCCATGCTGCCTCTAATAAAGATGCCTGTGCTGCATATCTATGCACCACCCCCATGGTATGCAATGTATCTCATGCATATTCATGAGGGACAGCATGAAAACCCGAACAGTGTTTGGCACACCAGGACTGGAGTTGGGAACCTCTGCCGTAAAGCAGCAGCCAACCGGGGCAGACACACCCACACCCACAGGCTCCATTAGCCAATGCCTCCTGGAGAGGCAGGACATTGGGCTCTGCGTGCATCTCCCAATACTAGCACTTGCATACCTTAGCAATGCCACCCTACACCTGGGAATACGGTACACAGCTATCAAAGGTTTGCTATGATTACTGGCAGATAGCAATTCCTACGTTAAGCACAGTTTGCTGATTGAGCTCCATCATAGCAACCTTTCTGATGTCTGTGGAGTGTGCTGCAGGTCTGGTCTCTGACAGTGTTTACCACCCTGGGGAGTGACCCCCAACAGTATTGCGTACCATATCCATGCCTGCACTGTGCCCAGGACTGATGTGGTGGCCAGGGCTGCTAAACTCCTCTATAGTAGCACAATGCTGGCATAGGTGTGGGAGTGTGTGTCTGTCTATCCAGTGTGTGGTGGCTGCCAACACCCTCCACAGCCCACACTGCCAGCACTGTTGCCAGTATTGGCCTGCCAATGTGCATAATGAGGAGCAAGGTACCATGGGTATAGCCCGGACAGGGTGGCCTGGCCAGGATGCATCTGCACAGGGCATAGGGCACTGGCTGGGACATTGTAGTGCCCGGCCACCACCTGCACAGACAGGGTGTCCACAGCATGTCCTGCTGGGAGATCACTCTCACCCTGACTGTGCAGTGACCACAGCATGGCTAAGCACCCCCATAGTGCTATATAGTATTTTTCTCATGTGATATTTATGGGTTTTCTTTTGGGGCCCAGTCACTGACTTATCTGCTTGTTGTGTATGCTGACATCCCAGTTCTGGGTGCACGTATTTCCACCAGGAACATGCACTATGGACTAGCTAGCAGACTGTCTGCAGCTGGAATGTGTCTTGATGGAGCACCTTGCAGGGTGCAGCAGCTGAAGGCTTGCTGCAGGAGAATATCAGATAGTGGTGGGGTGCAGCTTAGCATATCTAGGCCTAATGTCTGTCTGCTATTGCGTTATGGATGTGTACAGAGCTGCATTGACTGCCCTGTAAGGTGTTTGTTCCCCAGCAGGACTGGGGTTGATGGTCCCCTCTACTGCCACCATTGCAGGGAGGTAGAATGTGGATCTGTTGGTGGGAGACCCTGTTTACCACCCTCAGCCCTGGAGGAAGAGGAGGGTGGTGGTGGCACATAATCCTCCTAGGGGTCCATAGGGTTTACACCTGACTAAGACATACAGATATGTCCAAAGTGTGTCTGCAATAACTACGTATCTCACACATTAGCACTGCTGGGGACCTGCAGCATGGCCTATTTCTGCTGTGGACCTGGTGCTGGGTGCCCAACCTCACCCTCAGGGTGAGTGCAGTACCTGCACAATGTGACGGTGTGTAGCTACTCTGTGCCAGTACCACACACGGTCAGTTCCCCCTACCGGGCCGAGGTGCTGTGGGGGTGCATACCCCATCTTGTGATCATCTGTAGACTGCTGATTTGCATGTGCCGTGCATCATGGGTATGGGTAAGTTAACCCTATCCTGGTGACCACAGCAGACTGTTTGTGTGGTGACTTGCAGCCCTTCAGCAGCCAGCCAGGGGTTTGCTAGCAGCTGTTGAGCTGTAGCCCACTGGTTACTTCACTGCCAGTGGAGCCAGAGGTCATGGGTTCAAACCCAAAGTGGGGTTATTTGATAGGGCTGTCCAAAGCATTATCTATTTTTAATGTACATTGGTGCTGCCAGCAAAAACAACCTCAGCGTACTGTACCCATAAGGTGCCTCAGAGGGCGCTTTATAGGGCGCCCTATAGGGCACCTTATGGTTACCGTCCATATAAGGTGCACTATACAGTATCCTATGGAGCGACTGATAGGGTGCCCTATAGGGGACAGTATAGGGTGCCATGGCGGATAGTGCACTTTATAATGTGCCCTATGGAGTGCCTTATAGGGTGCCTTATGCGTCACCTTAGGTTACAGCACATGAGGGTGTATTTGATGGCAGCAATTAATAAAATACAACTAAAGTGCTGCAGGAAACAATATGTACATGTCAAAGCTGATGCCTCAGCCAGCCTTACATATTAGGCACACTGGGGATCATACTCATGACCCCTGTATCATCAGTCAGTGCCTTAACCATTGTGCTACACTGCTGTTCCTCTTTGCATGTCAGCGCACCTACTTAAGATTTCCATGCGTTTAAATGCACAGTGCTGCCATCAAAAACAGTGCTATGACCTTGCTGTGCCTCATAGAGCACAACATTGTAGGGTGCCGCGGCGGACAGTGCACTTTAAAATGTGCCCTCTGGGGTGCCTTATGGGGTGCCTTATGCAGCACCTTATGTTACAGCGCTTTGAGAGAGTGTGTTTGCTAGCAGCAGTAATTAAAATAAAATTAAAAAGCCTCATAATGCAATATTACACATAAATGGTAGTGCCTCAGACACCCTTCTTCATTGGGCACAGTGGGGGATTGAACCCATGTCCCCTGCACCATCTGTCAGTGTCTTTACCATTGTACTGCAGCCCTGTTCCTGTGTTTGTTTATCAGCGCGCCTGCTTATGCTTCCTGTTGTGATACAGTAGACTATAGAGAGCCTGTAGGGGCTAGTAAAAAGGAAGAGCTTACCTTAAACTTGGCTGGACGTGAAGACTCAGCATGTGTGAAGACAGCTGAGCAGCCAGTGCCGTCAGCACAAGTAAAGCAGAAAGGGTTTAAAATGAAGTTTCTCTTCTGTAGTAGTGACACAGGTAGAATTAGAGAAACTCATCAGGAGCACCTGTCCTCAGAGTCTGACGTTAACATGCAGAGAGGAGAGGTATATAAGTTCCAGAAAGAGACATTACCTGTACCAGATTTCTGTAACCCTGTCTGGGATAAACACCTTGGAAGGAAAGGGGTTTACCAGTCACAAGAGAACAGGCCATGCTCCAGCACATGTAAGGAATGTGACACGGAGAGTATTGGGAGTGGTCCAGGCTTAATGCAGTGGGAGAGTGATAACATTTGCACAGACCCTGAGCCAATGGACTGTACGATTTGTCTATCAGATGACATAACCTCTTTGTGTTGAACTTCAGCCAATGTGACCTTGTGAGAGAAACAAGGAAAGAAGAAAAGATGTTCTAGCTGTTTTCGTTTAGTTGCTGTTTTGTTCTGTGTGTTTTTGCAAGGAATATTATCTGTCCGGGAAAGGGAATAAAACCCTAATTTTGCTTTAACCACTTGACTGACTGACTCTGTTCAAAGGAGAGCACCAGTTAGTAAAAACCACAATACTCTAGGCAGTGGCCTATTGGGTCTACGGAGGCTCTAGCCAGGGTCGCCGTGACAAATGGCGTAGTTGGGGCGGATTTTTGTTCCAGAAGCAAGCCCACCAGGACGTTGCACAGCTCAACGGAGGGAGCGGACATTGCCACGCCCAGAAGGATCCAGAAGGAACCGGAGTGGAAAAAGCCAAGCACCTTCTCAAAGCGAGATCCTCCACCTGGCTCAGGTAAAAGGGTATATGGGCACATGCTGGGGAGGATTCAAAGTGAGAAGGAACTGCTTTTGAAAAAAAAAAAAAAAGGAGGAAAAGTTTTTTTTCCAGTGGTACCGCACTTGGTGGTTGTTTGTGCTTTGTTTTACAGAGTCTGAAAGCCGCAAGATGGACGTCCAGGAGGTTCTACGCTGGATGAGCCTCCAATTTGATAAGCAACGGGAGCTGGCCCAGCAGAGTCAGGAGCAGGCCATGGCGGCCCTGCAAGTACAGCAAAAACCCCTGACGGACTTGGTGCAGACACTGTTGGAAGAACCACAGAAGAGGACAACACCCGGAGACTTCAGTGGGGTAGGCCCACAACAATGTGGGATATGGACATTTGGTCAAATGACCGATAAAGACAATTTTGATGACTTTGTAGAGTCGTTCGACAGGGTAGCTCTCCACGCACACTGGCCTAAGGAGCAGTGGGCGGTTAGACTCGCCGCCTCCTTAACAGGAGAAGCTCTATCGGCGTACCGAGCAATGCCTGCCGCTTTGGCAGCTGAGTATGAGGAGATCAAAAGAGCAGTGCGGGACAGGCTAGGCCTGACACCGGCTATATACAGAAGAATGCTCAGGTCCACTAAATTACAGACAGGTGAAACACCGAAAGCACTGTGCCATAGGGTGCGCAGTTTAGTTTTAAAGTGGTTGGAACCTGAAGGTAAAACTGTGGATAGCCTGATTGACATGATTGTACTGGAACAGTATTGTGAGGCAGTTCCATTGGAGGTAAAAACCTTTTTGACTTTACAAGACTGCACAACCTCCATAAAGGCAGCGCAATTGACGGAACGGTTTCTTGAAGCCAAGAGGGCCAAAAAGACACCAGGAAGCGCTGAGTGGAGGCTGGGGTTAACCAGTCCTGTAAAGTTAAATAAAGGGCCTCAAATGGACATGCGATGCATACAGGAATGTTTACCTAAGAGAAATGATAAAAGTGTTTTTGTGAAATGCTTTAAGTGCGGAAAGATAGGGCATGAGAAGAAGGATTGCCTAGACCGCACAGCACTAATAACGAAAGGTAATGAGCGTGTACAGCAGGGATTCCGCATCGAGGTGGAGGTGCAAGGAGTCCCCGCCATAGCCTTACTGGACTTGGGGGCCAATCAAAGTATGGTCTCCCGTAAGTTTTGGGAAATCATACAGGCCCGAAATGATTTTCCCCCGAGTCAGCAAGATGGCAAAGCTAGCATAAAATGTGTGCATGGCGCGACAAGCCAGTATTCCCTTCACAGGATAAAAGTTAAGGGTTTAGGAACCCAGAGAGAAATCCGGGTAGCAGTAATCCCCAAGTTACCATACGATGTCGTATTAGGTAGGGATTGGCCTCCTTTTTACCGAGGGATTGGGGAAGATACACACATAAGGGGAGGAATGGTGTCCACCCGGGCTCAAGCAAAGGCCGTAGAAGTACAGGGTGAGCCTCCCGAAGAGAATCCTGTTCATACAGGGGCAGAGGAAGAGCCTTTAGGGGGGGAAGATAGGGTTCAGGAAGAGGGCCTAAGTGAACTTCCCCATCTTGAGGAGTTAATAGGCACTCCCTCTAAAGAAGAAAGGAAAAGTAAAGGCGAAAAACGCCAGGAAAGACACCACCGGGCTCAGGTGAGGGCTGGACTAGCGGATGGGCAGGGTTTACCATGGGCACCCAGTGACTTAGTAAAGAAATTCCCATCCTTTCCAGGAGAACAAAAGGCGGACCCAATGCTAAGGCATGCCTTTGAGTTTGCCCAGACAGGTAGGGATGTGCTCCTCAGGTTCCTGATAGAAGAGGACATTTTATACAGGGAGAGCAGCAACCCCCATACCGGCGCCATTAGGAAGCAGCTAGTGGTCCCCACTACCTTTAAGGCCGTAGTGTTAAGACTGGCCCATGACCACCCCGTTGGGGGACATAAGGGAATTCAGGGCACTCTTGACCAGATCCTGGAGCGTTTCTATTGGCCTGGGGTCTTTAGAGAAACAAAACAGTTCTGCGAAGCGTGTCCTTCGTGTCAGCGAGTAAGTGCTGTCAAGCCGGTAGGAGTTCCCCTAGTCCAGACCCCGACAATAACGGAGCCAGTTCGCCGGATGGCAATGGACATTGTGGGTCCACTAATAAAAACCCCCAGAGGATTTCAATATATCCTCGTAGTAATGGATTGCGCCACTAGATTCCCTTGGGCGATACCTTTAAGGAGCATATCAGCCAGGTTCATAGCTGCAGAATTGGTTAAACTGTTCTGCGAGGTAGGGTTCCCAAGGGAGATGCTGACCGATAGGGGGAGCAATTTTGTTTCCAGATACCTAGCTCAGGTATGGGATGCTTTCGGCATCCATCATATAAAAACCTCCGCATACCATCCTCAGACCAATGGTCTGGTCAAGCGGTTCAACCAGACCCTTAAACAGCTCTTAAGAAGAGCGTTGGATGGACAGATGGCTGACTGGGATGTTATGCTCCCATTTGCCCTGTATGCCAGTAGGGAGCGTACCCAAGCTTCACTGGGGGCATCCCCTTACGAGCTAATGTTCGGGCGAGCGCCACGGGGAGTCCTAGATATTCTAAGGGACCAGTGGGTCGAGCCAGAAGGGGAGGAAATGGGGGTACCCCAATTTCTATGTGGGCTCCGGAGTCGCCTACAGAGGGCTTCGCGAGTCGCCGAAGGGCATTTGCAAGGCAGTCAGCTAAGCCAGAAGAAATACTATGATAGGGGCAAGAAGGCACGGCAATTGGCCATTGGTGATAGAGTGGTAGTGATGGTCGCTGACCCTGGGCCAAAGTTCGAGGCCCAGTGGAAGGGTCCTTATACAGTGGTGGAGCGTAAAGGTCCAGTGACATATGTGGTAGAGAACGACAGGGGCCGTCGTCAAACCTACCATATAAATATATTGAAACCCTGGCAGGAGAGAACAGCCGCAGCTAGCCGCTCTTGGATAAAAAGGCAGGGATAGAGCAATGGGGGCGGGCCGGAACGAATCCTGGCGAGGGAATACAGTAGTACACAGCGGGTCTGGCAGGAAGGGGACGATTCTTGCGGAGATTCCGGGCTGTGAGAATGATAATTCCCCATCCCGGAATATCTTAAGGGGGGGATATGTGATACAGTAGACTATAGAGAGCCTGTAGGGGCTAGTAAAAAGTGTGATAAGGAAGCTTATCATAGCTCAGGTAGGAGCTATAGAAAAGATGATGTGACTCTGAACAAGCAACCTGTCAGTTCTGGTAGAAGCAAGAAAACAGAGTTTTCACATAAAAGACTACCAGTCCCAGAATGCACCAGGTTTCCAGCAGCCATGAGAGGGGCTGAAGTGAGAGAATGTGTGTGCAATCAAGAGAGCTATGAGGTAATCCCTAAGCACTCATCTCAAAGGGCAGGGCTTGATTCAACACAGCTGCGCTGTGTTAGGGAGCAGCACACATTAGGAAAGAATAAGAATAGAGATTATTCTTCAGATAACAGTTTCAGAGAGGGCTTCAAGAACAGCTTCAGCAACAGCTACAGAGGGAGGAAGAGATACAGAGACAGCAACGGCTACAAGCACCAGTATCACCTGGAGAAACAGAAGCCAAGCCAAGCAGATAGAGAGAGAAGGAAACTCTCTGGAAGGAAGAGAAGAAAGGCCATTGGAAGGTCTGGGAGATTCCAAGGCAGTACTCATACTGGGAGGTATTCCAAAAGCCAGCAGAGTCCATTGGACTGGATTCAGCCAGAGGAATGGAGTGGCAGAGATAGGAATCACCAGTGGCTACCTGGAAGAGAGAAGACTGCATGTGGAAGGGACTTTCAGACCAAGGCCAGAAGGTATGTGAGAGGAGATCCAGTGTCCAGGGATCAAGATTGGAAGGCTGGACATCAGAATTGGATTACATATTGGCCAGGCTATACAGAGAGGAATAATGATAGCAGGAGAGGCTCAGGTATGAACACTGATCCAGACCCTATCTATAACAGAGAATGGCAGCCAGGGAATAAGCATTCTCATGATAGTGCCTTAATGAAAGACTCGTCTGTGCCAATGTATGATAGTGACCATATGCTGATTGATGAAGAGGGAGATACAGCAAATGAAACTATTTATATGGACTGTTCTCTATCTAATTGCTATTGCTAGTTTTCTCTGAGCAAACACATCAGCCATCACAAAGAAACCTAACTTTGTTCTTTATTTCCACTGCAAACAGCTCTTAAAGCAGGATTTGGGCTCACACAGTAGCAGCCAGCCAGCTAAAGGCTTTCAGCTGGTCCATTGATAGTAATTAGGGCTGCACCTGATTGTGTGTGTGAGCAAGGGAGAATCACTGCTGAGATCGGCGTGGAAAATAAGCAGAAGTTAACCTAACCAGCAAAGTTTATTCTTTACTTTGTGCCTTTGTATTTGGTAATTATTTGCTAAGAAAACATTAGCTAATTGCCTGACAAGCTGAAGGTTGTTTTCTGGTTTACTTTGTGACTTTTTGTTATCCATTTTAAACACTGCAAGCAAGTAACCTCATTTATAGTGCTATCAAGCATACATGTGCTGGGTGAATTAAACCCCATCAATAAAAGAAGTATTTTATTGATCTTACCACTTGGTTTCACAACTCAAATTATTGTCATCAGCTGTGTTTGGGAGTGAATAAACTACAATACCCACAATACCTTGCAAGAATCATATGAATATATGCATCGTCAAGATTGTGTAAGTTCTCACCCTAGGCAGCCGTCTGACAAAAGGAAGAGCTTACCTTAAACTTGGCTGGACGTGAAGACTCAGCATGTGTGAAGACAGCTGAGCAGCCAGTGCCGTCAGCACAAGTAAAGCAGAAAGGGTTTAAAATGAAGTTTCCCTTCTCTAGTAGTGACGCAGGTAGAATTAGAGAAACTCATCAGGAGCACCTGTCCTCAGAGTCTGACGTAACATGCAGAGAGGAGAGATATATAAGTTCCTGGTCTGAACCAGGAAGTGGTCAGGGTCAGAAGGGTCAGAGGAGTCAGAGAAGGCAGAGAGCTCAGAGCAATAGAGCAGCTGGTCTCTGGAACGACAGTCCCAGGAAGGATTTCCACACAAACAGGAAGTGGGGCAGAGTCTCTGAGGGATTGCATGAGCCACGGAGGAACCTAGCTCAAGCTGAAGGAACTGTGCCAGGGGAGAGGAAGCTCAAAGCTGATTTCAAAGCCTGCAGTAAGGTAACAAGTTTGAAACCTTATCTGTATAGAGAAGAGGCTAGAAGTTTTAATGAGCACAACCCTGAGCAGTCTTATAACTCAGACAGATACTCAGACTTCCTACTAAGAAAGCCAAGAGAGGCAAACCAGAAAGAGACATTACCTGTACCAGATTTCTGTAACCCTGGCTGGGATAAACACCTTGGAAGGAAAGGGGTTTACCAGCCACAAGAGAACAAGCCATGCTCCAGCACATGTAAGGAATGTGACACGGAGAGTATTGGGATTGGTCCAGGCTTAATGCAGTGGGAGAGTGATAACATTTGCACAGACCCTGAGCCAATGGACTGTACGATTTGTCTATCAGATGACATAACCTCTTTGTGTTGAACTTCAGCCAATGTGACCTTGTGAGAGAAACAAGGAAAGAAGAAAAGATGTTCTAGCTGTTTTCGTTTAGTTGCTGTTTTGTTCTGTGTGTTTTTGCAAGGAATATTATCTGTCCGGGAAAGGGAATAAAACCCTAATTTTGCTTTAACCACTTGACTGACTGACTCTGTTCAAAGGAGAGCACCAGTTAGTAAAAACCACAATACCCTAGGCAGTGGCCTATTGGGTCTACGGAGGCTCTATCCAGGGTCGCCGTGACACTGTGCGCGTTCCTCGTGCGCTACTGTGCGCGGCGCACAAGAGCGTGCGGCGCGTGCTAATCCCGTTTTGCTCTATTTTTGGCCGGACCGCCCACTCCTTAAATGGCATCCTGCAGACTACCGCGGCGCGCACGTTAAGAGGGTTTAGTAAACATACCCCTTAATATTGAAAGAACAGTTTGATGTATAGCTATGTTAAAATGTAAAAGAAGTTCAAATTAATATGCTATGTGATACTTGACTGAATTCTGAAATTCAAGAAACACATGATAGAAACATCTATTTTGATAATTTGGACAGTACCATTTTCATTTTTATTTCTGCATTTAATTTCTCTGTTTCCAGTCACTTGAAAAGGTGCATGTCTTACCTAAAAGTTGCCCTCAGCAAAATAAATAATCTAGGTTCCATTTCATCAGGCTCTCAAATGTCATAAATTCCAATTTTGTAGACCACACAAATGAAGAGTTAAGCAGATAAAGACAGCATGGCGCTGTCCTCGAGTTTTAAAAGTGAACTCAGCTTATCAACTGATTTACAGCAAACACCCGTGTGTATTTCAAAGCAGCTATACTAATGCATTTTTTAAACAGTTGAGTTGGCATTTGAAAGATTGAGATTCATCATTTTTATTTTTATTTAATTTATGGGGGAAGTATTACTCTAGTACAATTTTAAAGGGGCCTGTTTAGGTGTTTCACACACAGAGTTGGGAATAACTCTCCTATGAGGAAAGGCTAAAGGGATAGAAATTGCAGAGGGGAGATATAATAGATGTCTATAAAATCCTGATTGGAGTGGAATAGCAAAAATCAGATTGATTGTTTACTCTTTCAAAAGGTTCAAGGGGGCACACCATGGTGTTAAAAAGTAATACATTTAAAACAAATAGGAAGAAATATGTTTTCTTTCAACACATGGAGCCCAATTCCATAACATGCACATCTGGCCTGAGGACACGTCTAAATAAAAAATGGACCCCCTTTGAACTGAATTCTGCATCTATGGACCTGGATGTGCCCACGGGCCTGGAATTGGGGAGATAGATGTGTTCAGCATGCAGGTGAAAGCATTCTTGAGGCAGCCACATGCCCCAGACATGGGTAATCAGTTTGGAAGTCCCCACACTCACCATATTCTGAAAAGTTATACGTGACCAATGCTGCCCATCTCCATACGGCCACACCTCCGCTGGTAAAACATGTATCTCCAAAGCAGATGTTAATACTGACAGTGTTGTATCCATGCAGGCAAGACATGAATACTCTTGAAATATGTGTGGTCATCCAAAGGAGACTATGTACACTTCTCTGTTGCATGCCCAGAACAGTACAAGGTTATCACAGTGCACCACAGCTAAGGTAACAGCAAGTGGAATGAGATGTTTCTCCTGCATGGAAGTTGCAGAACATCAACAGTATTCCTACGGTGGAAAGCGCTGCACACAGTATTTGCACTGCAAATTCTGGGACAGAAGAGACCAAATGGGTCCCTACAGCTACATGTCAAGTCATATCCCCGACAATTACAGGGACCCATCAGGATGAGCAATACAGGCCCATGGCACCATCAACTTTCCTGCCAAATGTGCACAATGTTAGAGACCTCAGAAGGTGCATTTGAAGGTGTATTCCTGCTGTGGGCACATCAGCATGTCCACACTCTGAGGATTCCCCCCCCCCCCCACCACCACCACCATTGACAGGGTTAGGAGCAGGATTTTTTCTAAGTCCAGCCCTTATTCCACGTTTCCACAAGTATAATGTGGACATATTGGTGAGATGCCGGGGACATACACGGGCCTTTCCTGGATATGCTTTATACATCTCCATGTCTGACCATGCTCCTGTCCCCCCACCCCACCCACATTCTGAGATCCCTGTTTTAGTGTCATGTACATGCAGGGCTACCTGGTTTCAAAATATGGATCTAGACATTTTCGCATGATGAACATCTATCCCGCACATACACAGAACTTATTCATGTTTCAGAATTACCTCCATAGTTAAATTTTGGAACTTATTTCTGTCAGATGTAGTAAAAGCAGTTAGTCTAGCTGAGTTTAAAAAAGTCATGGATAAATTATTGGAGGAAAAGCCCTTAAATTGTTATTAATGTACATCTGGGGAAAGCCGCCACTTATCCCTGCAGATAGGTAACATGGAATCTGTCTAATTTTAAGCACTTGTGAGCTGGATTGGCTACAGTTGGAAACAGGATTCTGGGCTTTAAGGACCTCTGATCTGATTCAGTATGGCAATTCTTACAGAAACATAGAAACATAGAAAAAAGATGACAGATAAAGACCATATGGCCTATTCAGTCTATCTTTTCATCCCATCTATTAGAGATCCTCTATGTTTCTCCTATGATTTCTTGAATTCATATACAGTCCTCATCTCTACTACCTCCACTGAGAGACTATTCTGTGCTTCTACCACTCGTTCCATAAAGAAATATTTACTCAAATTATTCCTAAGTCTCTCTCCTTTCACCTTCATCCAATGCCCCCTCATTGCAGAGCTCTCTTTCAATTGAAAAAGACTCTCTTCTTGTGCATTTATGCCATAGAGATATTTAAAAGTCACTATCGTATCTCCTTTCTCCTGCCTTTATTACAAAGTATGCATATTGAGATTGTCTGTCCCCAAAAGCCTTATGATGAAGATCACTGATCATATAGGTAGCCACCCTCTGCATGACTCTGTGCTGTTTATATTCTGTTGAAGATGTGTTCTACAGAATTGCACACAATACTGCAAATGAAATCTCACAAAAAACGTATACAGAGGCACTATCACCTCATTGGTGAGACCTCATTAGGATCCAGATAGCTGAGGGTTGTATAAAAATCTACATTGCCTTACAAGTACTGCAAATCCTAGAGGGTCTTCAATGCAAGCAAGGGACTTGTCTGGCTCTTGAATACAAACTCTCTGCCTGAGAACTCTTAAAGGGGCCTTTTTTCAAATTTTAATAGCTAACTTGGGTTGTTGCATTGCCTAGTGATTTGTATTTTTGTGTTCTTAGGACAAACTTTTTTCTGATATAAGAGTGGGGCTTTTTTCTTCTTCTCTAACCTTCAGGTTCAAAGAAGTAGGCAAGCTCTTTGAAGTCAATTTTTAAAAGCATTCCAGGGGTGATCCGGGAAACTACAGACCGGTGAGCCTGAAGTAAGTACCGAGAAAAATGGTAGAAAACATCATAAAGAACAAAATTACTCAACATGTAGATAGCCATGGCTTAATGGGAGACAGCCAACATGGCTTTAGACAAGGAAGATCTTGTCTTACTAATCTGTTATGTTTTTTTCAAGGTGTGAATAAACAGGTAGACAAAGGTGAGTCGGTTGATATAATGTAACTGGACTTCAGGGCCGTACCGATGCGCACCCCCCCCCCCTACACCTCCATCTAGCCACTTTATGGGGGGGGGGGAGAGAAGAGGCGCGCACCTGATGTGCAACTCGCCGGTACACTAAGCAGGTCTGGACGCTCCCGGAGAGACCAGACCTGCTTAGTGTGCCGGCGAGAAGACTTAAGGGGCGCAGTATGGCTCTCTGCCGCTGCCTCCACCGCTAAAGTGGCAGCGGCAGGCAATGGCAGAGAGCTGAAATGTGCCCCTTAAGTCTTTGCGCCCTGTGCGGCTGCATCGCTCGCACAGGGCTCAGTACAGTCCTGCTGGACTTTCAGAAAGCCTTTGAAAGGTCCCTCATCAGAGACTTTTGGCAAAACTAAAAAGTCATGGGATAGGAGGCAGTATACAGTTGTGGATAGGGAACTGGTTAAAAGACAGAAAGCAGAAGGTAGGGCTAAATTACCAATTTTCTCAATGGAAAAAGGTGAATAGTGGAGTACTGCAGGGATCTGTGCTGGGTCCGCTGCTTTGTGACATATTCATAAATGACCAGGAAAAGGTTATCAAATTTGCAGATGACACAAAACTATTTAAAATTGTTAAAACCCAAGAGGATTGTGGAAAATTGCAAGAGGATTTTGATAAATTAGAAGACTTGGCATCCAAAAGTCAGATGAAATTTAATGTGGATAAGTGCAAAGTTATGCATCTAGGAAAGAACAACCCAAACTATGTTTACATGATGCAAGGTTCCACATTGGGAACCACTATCCAAGAAAAAGATTTAGGCATCATCATGAATAACATGTTAAAACCTTCCGCCCAGTGTGCAGCGGCGGCAAAGAGAGCAAATAGAATGCTAGGTATCATAAGGAAAGGAGTGGAAAATAAAACAAAGGATATTATAATGCCTCTGTATCGTTCCATGGTGAGACCGCACCTTGAATATTGTGTGCAATTCTGGTTGCCGTATCTTAAAAAGGATATAGCGTTATTAGAAAAGTTACAGAGAAGGGTCACCAAAATGGTAAAGGGGATGGAATGATACTCCTATGAAGAGAGGCTTAAAAGGTTAGGGCTCTTTAACCTGGAAAAGAGATGGCTGAGGGAAGATATGATAGAGGTCTATAAATGAATGAATGGAGTGGAACGGGTAAACGTAGATCAATTGTTTAAGTTATCACAATATTAAAAGACTAGGGGACATGCAATGAAGCTACAGGGTAACCTATTTAAGACTAATAAGAGAAAATATTTTTTCACTCAACATGCAATCAAACTCTGGAATTTTTTACCAGAGGATGTAGTAAAAGCTGTTAGTGTAGCTGGGCTTAAAATAGGTTTGGACAAGTTCCTGGAGGAAAGGTCTATAAACCATTATTAAAGGGGATGCAGGATATCACTGCTAGACCCAATACAAGCATTGAGGAACCTGTATCTTTTGGGGAGACTGCTAGGTACTGTCACAGCCCCTCCTAGTGGCAGTGTGCCAAAGGGTCAGGGTGGACATTTTAATTTTGTTGAAGAAAGAAAAACTTTTAGACCTAGTGCATTCTGGTCCTTGTAGTCCCTCTTAAAAAGAAAATAGATGTGTGAGCCTTGAGCAGGGTGAATCAAAAAGGTTTTTATTCCCTTGTTACGCAAAAGGTTCTTCAGGAAACAAAGTAGAATTACCTTACTTCAGGTTTAGTGCCAAGAATATTTACAAAAGGTCAGCAACTATTACAAATACTTTACAGTCCTCTATATCCAAGCAAGTTTCTCAAACAGCAAGAAAAACAAGACAAAACTTCTTCCTTCAGTGTTAACAGTAGCAAAAGGTACTTTAAACATATGCTGCTGTTATATCTCGGTAAGAGATTCCAGGCTCTCGGTAATACACAGAGAACAATCCATTGGTTCAAGCATCAATGGTTCTGGTTCTGCAAACTCAATTTGCATGGTGTTATCAGGCCAGCCTACTGCCTAGGGCGAGTAGGGTTGGTCTGCCTTGATATTCTATCTTCAGGGAGTATGACACTGCATTTGCTCCTGCAATGCCTTGTGGGAATGGTAGTCCCCTTTCTACCCTCTGATTCAAGAAGGAGTTGCAGTCGAGTGTTAAAGGCAAAAATGACAAGGATTTTATTTCCCCTCCCAACAGAACTTAAGTGCAGATGAAATTAGGACAACTTTCCATATATTTGGTAGGAGGAATGCATACAAGAACTAAGGTAAATGTGCCTCTTCATTCTCAGGCTTCCAAACATGCAGTGCTCATCACAAAAACAAAAGCAAACAAACAGCTTCTGATAGCAAAGGAAAATATTCCCCTTTTCTTTGCCGCTTTCAGCACTCTTATAGTAATGCTCAGCACAGGGATTCAATATGGTCAGTAGGGTTACCAACTTTTTCACCGAGAAAAACCCGACACCTGTGGCTCGCCATGCTCCACCCATTCTCCGCCCCTAGTCCCACCCCTGCCACGCCCCCAGCCCCACCCACAAAAATTACCGAGGATACGTGTAGGCTAACTTCCTTGGTCAGATAATAATTAAACTGGGAACCCCAAAATCCAAACATGAAATGTACAACACTGGAGAAATAAAACTATAAAGTAATTTCCTCTTGCACTAAACAAAAACGCAAAGATGTTATCAATACACACTTCCCAGACCAAACATATTCCAGCTAATAAATTCAAAATAAAAAGTATTTTTCTACCTTCTGTTTGGGCGTTTTATTTTTCAGTTGCAATTGCTCCAGTCACTTTCTTCTGGTTTCTTCGTGTCTTCTGCGAGCTATCCATTTGTCCTTTCTTCTCTTTTAGATGTTTTCCATTCTCTCTCTATTTCAGCTTTAACATACTGATTGTTTCCCTTTTGCTCTTTCCCCCAATTCTTTCCTTATTCCTTTATCATCCATTTAAATTTCACCCTTCCATTCTCAAGCCCCTCACTCTCCCAATACCCAGCCCATCATAGACTTTTCTTCCACACAAAATATTTTTCCCCTCTCCATTCTCATTCCCCATCTATTCTAGTCCTCCCCCAAAATCAGTTCCCTTATAGTTCTAGACCCACCCAGCATCCACTCCCTTCTAATCCCATTCTCCCATGCCCCACATCAGCCCATTTCCAGTCCTATTCCAGCTCTTCATCAGCCCATTTCCAATGCTAGCCCTCACATCACAGACCATTTCCAGTCCTAGCCCCCCCATCACAGCCCATTTCCAGTCCAAGTCCCCCATCACAGCCTATTTCCAGTCCTAGGCCCCCCCCCCATCACATCCCATTTGCAGTCCGAGTCCCCCCGCACCATTACAGCCCATTTGCAGTCCTACCCCCCCCCCCCCCACCATCACAGTCCATTTGCAGTCCTAGCCCCCCTAATCACAGCCTATTTCCAGTCCAAGTTCCCCCTCCCTCCACCATAGCCCATTTCCAGTCCAGGTTCCCCCCCCCCCATAGCCCTTTTCCTGTCCTGGTCCCCCTCCCCATCACAACCCATTTCCAGTCCATGTCCCCCCCCCCCATAGCCCTTTTACAGTCCAGGTCCCGCTCCCCATCAAAACCCATTTCCAGTCCATGTCCCGTCCCCCCACATAGCCCTTTTACAGTCCAGGTCCCCCGCCCCATCAAAACCCATTTCCAGTCCATGTCCCGTCCCCCCACATAGCCCTTTTACAGTCCAGGTCCCCCTCCCCATCACAGCCCATTTCTTTCCAGTCCAATGCCCCCCCATAGCCCTTTCCAGTCCAGGACCCCCCCCCCCTTCACAACCCATTTCCAGTCCAAGTTCCCCTCCCTCAACCAATGCCCATTTCCCTTCCATGTTCCCCCCCCCCCCCCGCCCTTTTCCCGTCCCGTTCCCCCCCCCCAACCCAACCCATTTCCAGTCCATGTCCCCCCCCCCCCCATAGCCCTTTTCCAGTCCAGGTCCCGCTCCCCATCAAAACCCATTTCCAGTCCATGTCCCGTCCCCCCACATAGCCCTTTTACAGTCCAGGTCCCCCTCCCCATCACAGCCCATTTCTTTCCAGTCCAATGCCCCCCCATAGCCCTTTTACAGTCCAGGACCCCCCCCCCCTTCACAACCCATTTCCAGTCCAGGTCCCCCTAATCACAGCCTATTTCCAGTCCGTTCCCCCTCCCTCCACCATAAGCCATTTCCAGTCCAAGTTCCCCCCCCCATAGCCCTTTTCCTGTCCAAGTTCCACCCCCCCCATAGCCCTTTTCCAGTCCAGGTCCCCCTCCCCCTCACAACCCATTTCCAGTCCATTCCCCCCCCCCCAGCCCTTTTCCAGTCCATGCCTCCCCCCCAGCCCTTTTCCAGTCCAGGTCCCCCTCCCCATCAAAACCCATTTCCAGTCCATGTCCCCCCCCCCATTGCCCTTTTACATTCCTGGTCCCCTCCCTTCACAGCCCGTTTTTTTCCATTACATGTCCCCCCCATTGTCCTTTTCCGGTACAGGTCCCCCCCCCCCATCACAACCCATGCAGTCCTTGGCCTCCCCCCCCCCCCAAAACCATGGCTGTCTGAGGCTTTAGAGGGAGCCGGGCAAGCCCGCGCGAGGCCCCGGCTCCCTCTGAACAGCTGCCAGCGTGAAGAGCCTTTTCCTTCACGCTGGCGGCTGTTCCTGTGAAGCCGCGAATGCTGGGAAAGGTTAAAGGGCATTGCCTTTAACCTTTCCCACCAATCGCGGCTTCACAGGAACAGCCGTCAGCGTGAAGGTAAAGGCTCTTCACGCTGGCAGCTGTTCAGAGGGAGCCGGGGCCTCGCGCGGGCTTCCCCGGCTCCCTCTGAAGCCCTCCGGGGGAGAAAAGCCGGTTTTTTTGCTCTGGCCGCTCCCGATCTTGCGGCCAGAGCAAAAAAACCGGCTTTTCAAGGGCCGGTTTTGCCTCTGCGCCGGCAGCCGGCCTGGCCATGGAAAAACCGGCCAGGCCGGCTGAAAACCGGCCAGTTGGCAACCCTAATGGTCAGCTATACATAGGGTGCAATCCATCTGTATATCAGCTGCGTCATAAACATCAGAGTCTATCTGCATCTCTTCCAGCTCAGCATTAGCTGGGTGTGGCTGTAAACTGCTATCGTGGGTTTTAAAATAACCTTCTTCTAGGCATTCAGGGATCTTCCCTTTATACCATTCTAAACAGCAGGGCTTGAAACTACCCTGTACTCTGGAGTTGCTTCCTGGGCTGTTTCCTATTTCTTGGCAACAATAAGGAAATACTTTTAAACTAGATTCATAGCTGGGCAAACTTTGAAGCCTACCTTCTGGCTTTAAGGAGGGAGGAATTCTCTGCTCTCTTGGCTCAGACAGGTTTCCAAACACCGGCTGTGTTTTCTTTCCTCTTAGCTTGCTGGCTTCTGCCTCAGACCTATAAGTATTTTCCTGCCATCGTCTCTCGCTCTCTCTGGAGCCTTCGAGCTTTTCCAAGCCTGCCTCCCAGGAGGTCTCTCCTTTCTCCTGCCTTTCCTGAACGGCACCTCTCTTGTGCTGCTTCCTTCAGGTTCTCGGGCTTTGGCTTCCTTGGCTCCTGCTACGGCTCTCTCTTGACCTGGTCTCTGACTGGGACCTTCACCCGGTCTCTCTCTTCCTTGCCTCTGTGTTTCTGACTGTTGTAGTTTGTGTTTGTGACTCTTGTAGTTGTTGTTATGGAAGGACAGACTAGATAGGCCATGTGGTCTTTTTCTGTCATCATGTTTCTATGTTTCTATGTTTCTCTCGGTCTCCCTTTTAAACCTAATGACCAATTATTATAGTCCTGTTTCTCAGGGCTTAGCTCTGCCCTTCCCCTGAACAGGTGTTTCTCATTAACCCCTAAGCTTGGTGATACGTCACAGCTTGGGTGTGTCCATTCGGCTCCTGACTTTCTCTGTTTACTTTCTTCTTGTAAACATTGAGCCATGTGCTCAGACTGCCTGTCAGATTCTGAGGTGGAATCTTCTACTATCCCTATCTCCATGGGCTCAGTACATTCTTCATTACATATCCCCCCCCCCTTAAGATATTCCGGGCTGACGAGCTCATACTCGGACAGCTCGGAATCACTAATGGGGCGCTAATATGCTCTTCCACTTTGGCCAGCCGCGCTGTTGCTGACCTCTCATGCCAGGGCCTCAGGACATTTAGATGGTAGACTTGACGGTGTCCTCTATAGTTTTCTATCACGTAGGAAACTGGACCTACTTGTTCTACTACTTTACATGGGCCTCTCCATTGGGATTCGAACTTTGGTCCCGCGTCGGCTACCATAATCACTACCTTATCTCCTATTGCTAAATGTCGAGGCCTCATCCCCCGGTCATAATATTTTTTCTGTCATTTTTGACTAGCCTGCAAGTTTTCTACTGATGCTTGAGAAGTTCTCTGCAGGCGACTCCTCAGATCCTTTAGAAAATGAGGCACCCCTATATCTTCGATTTCCGGCTCCACCTATTGCTCACATAAAATGTCTAAAACCCCTCTGGGAGCATGGCCGAACAGTAGTTCATAAGGTGACGCTCCTAAGGACGTCTGCGTACGCTCGTGACAGGCATACAACACAAATGGGAGCAAAATATCCCATTCAGACATTTTCCCGTTCAGACCACGTCTCAACATTTATTTGATGGTCTGATTCAACCTTTCAACCAGTCCATTGGACTGAGGGTGGTATGCCGCGGTCTTTATGTGGTGTACCCCAAACGCATCCCATACTTGGGCCAGGTACTTTGACATAAAGTTATTAACCTGGTCCGTGAGCATCTCTTGGGGAAACCCTACCTCGCAAAACAATTTAATTAGTTCTAAGGCTATGGTCTTAGCCGAGGTACTCCGCAAAGGCATGGCCCATGGGAATCGAGTGGCCTGATCTATTACCACCAATATATATTGGAACCCTCTTGGTGTCTTAATCAGAGGTCCTATGATATCCATTGCCTGTCGGCGAATGGGTGTTGATATCGTGGGCGTGGATATCATGGGCACCGCTCGTGGCTTGGCAGAGGTAACTCGCTGACAAGTGGGACACGACTCACAGAAGCGGGCGGTCTCTTTAAAAACCCCCGGCCAATAAAAACGGGCTAAAATCTGGTCCAACATCCCTTGAATTCCCTTATGGCCCCCTACAGGGTGGTCGTGGGCCAGCCTTAAAACCACTGCTTTGAATGTAGTTGGTACTACTAATTGTTTCCTCACCGCTCCTGTCTGCGGGTCGTTTCTCTCCCTATATAATATCCCCTTATCTAGGAGGAACCTAGGAAGGGTATCCCTCTCAGTTGGGCGTACTCAAATGCTCGTCTCAAAGCGGGGTCAGCTTGTTGCTCCTTAGGGAAGGAAGGGAATTTTCTAACAATATCAGCAGGAACCCAGGGCAACCCCTGTCCAGCTTCCATTTTTGCCCCCCCCCCCCACCCCCTTGGGCCCTCTGCTGTCTCTCCCGGCGTCTATCTGCCTTGTCTTTTCTAACTTTTTTGGAAGGGGCATTAATCAGGTCTTCATGTATAGGAAGCTTTTCTACTACCTCCTCTACAGGTTCATCCTCATCCTCTGGGGGTTCTTCCCTATCCTCAGGGAGTTCATCTCTCTCTTCGGGAAGTTCTTTTCTCTCCTCAGGGGGTTCAACCCTCACTCTAGAGGTTCCGGCCTGGGACCTAGTGGAGACCATGCCTGTCTTAGCATTTAGGCCCTTCTCCATCCCTCTACAAAATGGGGGCCAGTCCCTCCCCAACACAATATCATGAGGAAGTCGTGGGGCAACTGCCACCATAACCTCTTTTTGGGTTCCTAATCCCTTTACTGAGAGCTTATATACTGGATAATAAGAGGATGCACCATGTATACAGTGGATTTTCACCTGGCCTTCTGGTCAGCTCGGTACTGACCCCATGTGAGCTTCTATGGTCTGCCAGAGCTTTTTTGAGACCATGCACTGGTCTGCACCGGAGTCGAGCAACGCATTGGCTAAAATGCCCTGAACTTCTACTTTTAACAGAAAACCTTCTTGCATCTTCTTTTCTTTGGCAGTTATTAATGCTGTACAGATCACACAGTTTCTTTGAAAATGTCCTATTTTTCCACACTTATAACATTTCCCTTTTGTCATTGGCAAAACAGCATTCACACTTGATACATTGGTTCATAAACCTTTTCCTGATTTTTCAAAGCTTGCCACCTCAGATACCTTCAGAGCGCCTCCTTTCGGCCTATGAGCCAACTCTGCCTCAAAGTAGCGTTCTGTAAGGATGGCTGCCTCCGCTGTGGCCGGGCAACTTTGCAAGATCAAGAATGATTTTACTTCGTGGGGAACTGCCTCCATGAACTGTTCCAAAACAATGGTATCGATTACAGATTCTAGAGTCTTTTTTTCTGGGACAAGCCATTTCCATGCTAAACTCTTAATCCTTTGGAACAAGGCTTTGGGTGTTTCGTTAGGCTTTAACCTAGCCTCCCTAAACATTCTCCTGTAGAGCATTGGTGTCAAACCTAACCTATCTCTAACTGCCTTCTTAACTTCTTCAAAGTTAGTCGCAAGAGCAGCGGGCATGGCTTTATAGGCAGCTAAGGCCTCTCCCGTTAGGGATGTGGCGAACCTTACTGCCCATTGCTCTAGCGGCCACTTGACAGCAAGTGCAATCCTTTCAAAGGCCTCAATGAAATCATCTATGTCGTCATTTGCTGTTAACTGTCCAAAGGTTAAGGCTTCACAGTCTTGTGGTCCTACCGCACCAACAGGCGAGGGTCTTGCTTGTTCCGTAGCTTTTTGGCTGGCAAGCAGAGCCTCCATCAAGTCTACAAGGGGTTTTTGCAGTGCGTGCATGGCAGCAGCAGTCTGCTCTTGGGTGCATTGAGCCAGCTCCATTTGCTTCTCAAATTGGTTGGCCATCCAGCGCAGAACTTCCTGTGGCTCCATCCTTATGGCTTTGTTTCTTCTTCTGCAAAGAGAAAACAAAAAGAAAGGCCCACCAAGTGCGGCACATAACTACCTCCCTTAAACCTAGCTGGGGTATATCTGTAGCAAAAGGAACTCTCTTTCTTACTTCGAATCCCCCACACCCATGCCCACATACCTTTTACCTGAGCACAGTGGAGATTCCGGCCTTGAGAAAGGAGTCTGCCCTCTGGAGTCTGGTCCTCCTGGCCAATTTGCCAGCGAAATTCCCACAGCTTCTTCAGCCTACAACTCACCAGTGTCTTTCCGGGTGCTCTCGTGGGAAAAACCTCTGGTATATCCCGATGTTCTTTTTTTTTTTTTCCTCTCTTTTCCTCCGCTGGAATGTCCTTTATATTCCACACAAAAAAATCCTGCCAACTACGCCAACTTGTCATCAGGCCAGCCTACTGCCTAGGGCGAGTAGGGTTGGTCTGCCTTGATATTCTATCTTCAGGGAGTATGACACTGCATTTGCTCCTGCAATGCCTTGTGGGAATGGTAGTCCCCTTTCTACCCTCTGATTCAAGAAGGAGTTGCAGTCGAGTGTTAAAGGCAAAAATGACAAGGATTTTATTTCCCCTCCCAACAGAACTTAAGTGCAGATGAAATTAGGACAACTTTCCATATATTTGGTAGGAGGAATGCATAAAAGAACTAAGGTAAATGTGCCTCTTCATTCTCAGGCTTCCAAATGTGCAGTGCTCATCACAAAAACAAAAGCAAACAAACAGCTTCTGATAGCAAAGGAAAATATTCCCCTTTTCTTTGCCGCTTTCAGCACTCTTATAGTAATGCTCAGCACAGGGATTCAATATGGTCAGCTATACATAGGGTGCAATCCATCTGTATATCAGCTGCGTCATAAACATCAGAGTCTATCTGCATCTCTTCCAGCTCTGCATTAGCTGGGTGTGGCTGTAAACTGCAATCGTGGGTTTTAAAGTAACCTTCTTCTAGGCATTCAGGGATCTTCCCTTTATACCATTCTAAACAGCAGGGCTTGAAACTACCCTGTACTCTGGAGTTGCTTCCTGGGCTGTTTCCTATTTCTTGGCAACAACAAGGAAATACTTTTAAACTAGATTCATAGCTGGGCAAACTTTGAAGCCTACCTTCTGGCTTTAAGGAGGGAGGAATTCTCTGCTCTCTTGGCTCAGACAGGTTTCCAAACACCGGCTGTGTTTTCTTTCCTCTTAGCTTGCTGGCTTCTGCCTCAGACCTATAAGTATTTTCCTGCCATCGTCTCTCTCTTTCTGGAGCCTCCGAGCTTTTCCAAGCCTGCCTCCCAGGAGGTCTCTCCTTTCTCCTGCCTTTCCTGAACGGCACCTCTCTTGTGCTGCTTCCTTCAGGTTCTCGGGCTTTGGCTTCCTTGGCTCCTGCTATGGCTCTCTCTTATTTATTTATTTATTTAACACTTCTTTTATACTGCGCTATTACAATCAGTGCGGTGTACATTGAACAAGAACATACTACAATGCATACAAGTAACATTGAGTTTTACATTGAACAGGGAACTTCAACAATAGGACAACCGGGGGAACTATGTACAGATTAACTTAATGGTATATACAGTAATATAAAACTCGTTTGGATGTTGCAATGTGGTTCACTAATAGGACTAGAGAGAAGGTTGACCAACTAGCCCTTTTCAGGTTGTATTGAGGTGTTAGTTTTGTTAATGTCTAGGTTGACTTCTGGGTAGCATTTTGTGAACAAGTGGTATTTCAATGCTTTTCTGAATAGGATTAGGTTTTTGATAGCACGGATTTCTGACTGGGACCTTCACCCGGTCTCTCTCTTCCTTGCCTCTGTGTTTCTCTCGGTCTCCCTTTTAAACCTAATGACCAATTATGATAGTCCTGTTTCTCAGGGCTTAGCTCTGCCCTTCCCCTGAACAGGTGTTTCTCATTAACCCCTAAGCTTGGTGATACGTCACAGCTTGGGTGTGTCCATTCGGCTCCTGACTTTCTCTGTTTACTTTCTTCTTGTAAACATTGAGCCATGTGCTCAGACTGCCTGTCAGATTCTGAGGTGGAATCTTCTACTATCTCTATCTCCATGGGCTCAGTAGGGGCTTCTTCATTACAATGGTTTCTAGCTCACTCATGGTGTATTCTAATCCTGAGCTTTCCCTGGTTAACACAGGTTGCAGTTCAGTATTTCTTTCCCCCACTTTCCAGCCTTGCTGGCTTGAGTTTAGCAAATAACTATTAGGGCTTTTCCCTATACCTCTCTGTACAGGGTTACAAAACTTCCTCCAGCTTTGTTTCTTCTCAGAATGGCTTTTTAGGTTATCAACCTTCCTAGGACCTGGCATCCATTTAATAAATGAAGTAGCACTGTACCTTGGATCTCTGTAGCATTTGCTGCTGGTGTTCTCTCCACCAGAGACTCTCCCTTTGTCACCGTCTTCCTTGAAGACTGGCTTCTGGAGCTTTCTAAGCTGGGCTTGTTCTCTCTGGAACTTAGCTCTGCTTTTCCATGTATCCAAGCTTCTTTGCCTTGCAGTGTATGAGGTTCCTTCCTCAGGTCCTTCCTTCAAAGATCCTTTCTCTTTCTCTCTCAAAGGTCCTCCCTCGAGTTCCTTCTCAGATCCTCTCTCGAGTTCCTCCTTAGATCCTCTCTCTCTGCTTCCTTGTGAGCACTGCTTAAAAAGGCGTTCTCCCACTGAGTTTTCTGGCTTTCTACCCAGGTGCCTTTGATTAGGTACTGCATTGCTACAACCTGGGTGTGTCAGCTTAACTTCTGCAGCCTCATGCCTACTCCCTCTAGCTGCACTTCTAGGTAATTGCACCCTCAGTAACTCAGTTGCTTCATAAGAAAGATAGTTTTTTTCTACATCCATCGCTTCAATGGCTTCAGCTCCATCACAGTACTTATGACCTAGATTGGCCACTGTTGGAAACAGGATACTGGGCTTGATGGACATTGGTCTGACCCAATATGGCATATCTTATGTTCTTATGTTCTTAACTCGCTGTCCTCCTCGGGTTTTAGATCCTTCCCTTTCCCGCCCACCTCATGTTAAAAAAGATTTTATTGATAGGTAGGGAAAATCTAGGAAGTAAATAGCTCCACATTTGGATAGCTACTAAAAGTAAGCAATTTGATATTCTTGAAGGAGTTTTCATTAGGTAATTTTACCAAAGGAGCACATTAAACAATATACCTCAAACACTTGGAGCCCGATTGACGAAGGGGCATGTATGAGCCCTCCGGATGGCCCCAAGCAAGACAGGCCCATTAGGACCCTTTTCTGGACTGTGGGAACAAAATATTCCCATGTAACCAGAATCGGGCCGGAGGACAGCCCAGTATGCCCCTGCCTGCCTGCAGGGACATCCTCCCCACAGGTGCCCCCAACTCCCTAACTCCTGCGTCTTTAGACCCCCCCCCCTCATCCCCGCTGCCTGATCCACGGCTGGCATGCCGAGGCCTGGATCGGGCAGCGGGGACCTCCGCCCCGAACCCGGCCCTGGCTCCACACGAGGTATCCATGAGCCCAATCGCCAAGTTGGTGCTGCTTCCAGGTGGAATAAGCAGCACATCCCCTTTGGCCCAGCAGGACATATAAGGCCATGATCTGAATCAGCCCTGTACATCCTGCCAGGCTGATCCTGCCCCAGCCAGCTCGCCCCGTCCTGCTGCTCAGGATGTACAGCGAGAGACAGAGGGGGAATTGGGCCCAGATGGCTGTTTAGACAGCAAGTAGGACTACACACATTTACATAGAACAGAGCTGTTAAGACACACAAAGTGTGTCTCCCAACACAATTACGTATTTCACACCAGAGGGTTCAATGTGTGGACTTAATAGTAACAAAATATTTACCCACCGTTACCTTTATGTCATCACTGCCCCCATATACTCTGTGTATAGTGTTGATCTTGCCCTAATTGTTTTGAGTTAACAAAACAGCAAAACTCTAGTGATGCTTTTTTACTGAGTGCTGTAATACAGACTGCTTTCACAATAATATTAAGAGACCATCCATTCTGAAGTAGTGGTGTTGTCAGCGAAACCAATGGTCCTGGTCAGCTGCATGAAAATATTTGCCAAAGAATTTCAAATTCTATTGACTACTGTCTGAGCCATTGTTTTCACAATAGGGTGGAGTATTTTCAACACTTTGAAGCTAAATATTAGTTTAACATTGTTCCCTCCATTTCAATGGTCCACTACATTATTGCATAAGTGCTAAAGATGTATTATCAGGTTTTATATACCGCTAAGGATAGAGCGGTATATAAAACCTGATAAATAAATAAATAAATTACTTATATGAAATTGAGCATCTCTAGTTTTACTGTTTTGTTAACCCAAAACAATTAGGGTAATATCAGCATTATATATGTGGAGGCCAATTCCATAACGTGCTGTCCGGCCCATGGGCACATCCAGATTGAAAACGTGCAGAAATGGAAACTGATACCACAGATGCGGGGTTAGACGCAGCCCCGAGTACAGAATTACGTACATAAATGTACCCGGCGCTACCCACATATAACACTAGGTTTTATGGAGACCGGTATATGCCAGCAATGGCTGTGTACATTCCTGTACTCACCATATTCCAAAAAGATGTATGTATGTGATCCTGCCCGTCTCCACAACATGCACGCAAACAGCCATGCCCCCCCCCCCCTTTTAAAATGTACAGTTACTAAGTTGCTGTGCCCACGGACAGTGCTGACTTGAGGGAGAAGTACAATGAAAGCTCAAGATACTTATAAGTGGATGCAAGTGAGACAATAGAAACTAGACTGTGGCATGCCCAGAATACTACAAAGCAATTGCGGAGCACTGTAATTTAGTAGAAAAACAGGTGGAGAGTGATCTGCCAAGCACATGGCAGTAGAAGACCTCCCTAGGTGTGCATGTTGTGGAGACCTCTGGAACATGGCTGTACAATGCTAAGTAAGGACATGAACACAGCAGAACAGGTCCCCCATAGTGCACTGTCTAGACATTTCCCTTTCACTAATAAAGGGCCTTCGGAATGGAAGCAAGAAACAATGCAAACATCACACAGACATGCCCAGAGACACCATCATAGCTCTCTACAACTTTTGCACATTTGTAGAGATGGTGCACTTGGGCATGTCGTACTGCAGTTTTGCAATGTTGCTTGCCCTCCTTCTTAGGTCCCCTCATTAGTGACAGGGAAATGTTTGGACAGGTAAGCTATTGCGGAATTGTTCTGCTTGCTCCTGCCTGTTCTCACTGGCACCTGGTGATGCTGCAGTCATCCCTATTGTTCAGATACGTGCCAGTCATTCCTATTCACCCCCTCCAATCTGTGGATGAGCAATCTAGCTCCCCCCGTGCAGTCCTTCAACCACACACACACACACACACACTCTCACTTGCAGTCCCACAGAAACATACATCTGCACCGAATAGCTTTGATGATGGAAAGGAAACCATAGAAATCAGTACTTCCAACCCAGGATCATACCTGATTACTACTTTCTAAATGTATACATGCATACACGATAACTACGAAAGTGGACCTCAATCAGATACAGAGCTGCATTAGGTCCATACAATCCTTCCTGTATATCAGCCTCCAGGGCCACACCTCATATAAGCATTGCACATCATAAACCCACATATTTCCCCAAACACAACAGTGACCTATGCACACAATATTTGCTATATAATCACTGGTATAATACAACCCAAAACTGTTCCCTGATAAGGATCACCTATGACCTTATCTGCATCAGGGGAATGTACACATTACATAGTGTATATTGCAATGATCCACTGTGTGGAGCACAACACTCCGCCACCAGTATCATTTCCAGGACTTGGGCATTGATAGGGAAGCCTAGCTTCTCCCCTTTAGCACACAGCAAATGCCAGCATAGCCGGAATGTGCACCAGTGCTCTTCCCCATACATTTGCGGGGATGTTTATGTATGCTAATTTGACTTACATCCACCATTTCCTCTGCTTTCTGTTCAGCAACACTGCATATAGCACTAGGTTGTTTTTCAAACTGCAGATACACCAGGGCACAGCATAGATTTCACATCCATTCACCAGTATGAGCTGCATTGAGGTGCAGAGCAGAAATATTCCTCAGCTCAGTTCGCAAAATGAAACAGACCACAAGCTCCAGAGCTTTCACCTTCACCAAACCTAACCTATGGAACTCCCTTCCACCCTCAATACGAGCAATTAAAGACCTTCAGACTTTCAGAAAAACCTTCAAAACCCACCTCTTCACCGCTCACTATGGAGTTGGCAATACCTGCTTAAACTCACAAAAATTTAGCCACACATGTAATGACAGCACCTACGCACCTAATCCCCCCCCCCCCCCCTCCATGAACTGTATCCTACTCTCATAAGCCCGGTTAACATGTATTTATATATGTATATAGTTTCTTTGGTTTAGTTAAGTCTATGACTAATATTGTTCTAATGTAAAAAGTTCAAACCCTGTTATATGAAACATGTTGGTTCCTTGTAAACCACCCCTGATCTCTGGAAGGGGCGGTATAGTAATGTGTAACAAATAAATAAATAAATAAGTCAGTCCTACCCTTATTCCACCATTTTCTGCAGGTATAACGTGGACATCTGCGAGGACGAGTGCGGACGTACATGGATCTCTCCGTAATACACTTTATATTTCTCCATGCCTGGCCATACTCCCATTCTGCCCCCTCCCGCCCAAGTTGTGAGAACCCCATTTAAGTGCCGTGTTCGTGCAGGGCCGCAAAGGTTCGAAATATGGTTCTGCACGTTTTCACAAGAAAAATGTCTATCCTGCAGTACAAGCAGCTTATTCGTGTTTCAGAATGACCCCCACAGTATATGGGGGCATTGATGATGTAAAGGTAGAGGCAGGTAAATATTTTGTTACCATTAAGTCCACACGTTGAGACCTCTGGTGCAAAATACATAATTGTGCTGGGAGACAGTCATTTTGTTGAAAAGGAGTACATTGGGTCCAATTTTCTGTGATATTTAGTAGATTCCTTTTGGTTTCCATTTGTTGGTGTATCTTATCTTTCAAAGTATACATACTGAGATGTTTAATTCTATACCCATATGCTTTATGATCCCTCACTTGGTTTGCAGCTTGTCGTGCTGTGCGGGCTTGTGTGCATCAGTGATGCTGAGAGCTAAACTACCGGTAGTTTAACTACTGGCAGGGTCTCCCAAGATGGACAGGTCTCAGCTGAGATGCCAGACCAAGACAAACCACCCATCTGGGCAGCAGCAGAATGGGATAGTGTTGACGGCGGAGGATCACATTTCTGTGACAACGGCAACAACACCAAACTTAAACTGCGCGGAAGAAAGGCCCGGCAATCTACTTCTGTATCTTGCCATGAAAACCCAATGGATAGTTACAACAAAACAAATTGTGCTGTAGTGCTGGAAGATGAGACCCCCAGGTTGGAAGGCACTCAACTAGCTACTGGGGAAGAGCTGAAGACTTTTCAGAGTAAAGCCAGCATTTATGATGTGGTTGGATCAAAGCCCTCGGGACGTCTGACTGCTGATGTAGCTGCGCATGAAATGAGAGTCAGAAGCTGTAAAGATGTCTTACACATTGGAACATGGAACGTATGAAGCATGAACCAAGGGAAGTTGGAGGTGGTCAAGAATGAAATGGAACGTGTACAACTTGATCTGTTGGGTGTCAGTGAACTGAAATGGACTGGCATCGGGCACTTTGCATCAGATGATCACATGATCTACTATCCTGGAAATGAAAGACAAAGAAGAAATGGTGTTGCATTTATAATAAAGAAGAAACTTGCAAGAACTGTAATGAAATATAATGCAGTCAGCGAACGCTTAATCTCTATTCGTCTACGAGGAATGCCTATCAACACAACTATAATTCAAGTATATGCCCCAACAACAGCTGCAGAAGAGAATGAAATTGAAGAGTTCTATGAACAAGTACAAGCTGAAATTGACAGAACATGCAAACAGGATATCCTGATAGTCATGGGTGATTGGAACACAAAGTTGGCAACAAAGAAGAAGACAAAGTAGTTGGAAAATATGGACTTGGCAACAGAAATGAAGCTGGAGAAAGACTGATAGAATTCTGCAAGACCAATGATCTATTCATCTCAAACACCTTCTTCCAGCAACACAAGCGGCGACTGTACACATGGACTTCACCCAATGGATTGTACAAAAATCAAATTGACTACGTCTGTGGAAGTCAACAATGGAAAAGCTCTATAACAACAACAAAGACAAAACCTGGAGCTGACTGTGGTACAGATCATCAACTACTAGTATGCAAACTCAAGCTAAAGCTGAAAAAGAGCAAACCACTCATGAATGCAGCAAAATATGACCTTGAGAATATACCACTGGAATTTAAAGACTGCCTGCAAAATCGATTTGCTGCTTTAGATACAAATGATAGAGTTCCAGAAAAGTTATGGAATGACATCAAGAAGGTTGTGTTGTAAGAAAGCGAGAAGTCTCTACAAAAGGTAAAAAAGAAAAAACGGCCTAAATGGATGATGGAAGAAACTCTGAAAATTGCCCAGAAATGCAGAGAAGCTAAAGCCAGAGGAGAAAGAAAGACAGTCACAGAACTCAACAGAGATTTCCAACGTGCAGCAAGACAGGACAAGGAAAAGTACTACAATGACGCATGCAAGGAAATAGAAGCAGAAACTATTAGAGGAAGAACAAGATCAGCTTTCCTAAAGCTACGAGAGTTAAAGAAAAAGTTCCAGCCTCGAATTGGAATGTTACAAGATGCTCAAGGTTCTATGTTGAATGATGCTGAGAAGATCAAGAAAAGATGGAAGGAATATACAGAGTTTTTATATGATAAAGATCAAGTGGACCAACAGCCGTTTCAACATGTACCTTATAATCTGGAACCATTGGTGATGAAAGAAGAAGTTGAAGCAGCATTGAAAGCCTTATCAAAGAACAAAGCACCAGGCATTGATTGCATTCCCATAGAAGTATTACAGCAATCTGATGCAGCTGTTACCATACTTACAAGGTTCTGCCAAGAAATATGGAAGACAGCATCATGGCCAACTGACTGGAAAAGATCTGTGTTTATACCAGTACTAAAGAAAGGTGATCCAACTGACTGTGGAAATTATCGCACAATCGCTCTGATCCCACATGCCAGCAAAATTCTACTGAAGAAGATTATTCAAAGAGACTACAATCATACCTGGAACAAGAACTACCTGAAGTGCAAGCAGGGTTCAGAAAAGGGCGAGGAACGAGAGACATCATTGCAGATGTGAGATGGATCCTTGAAAAGACTAAAGAATACCAAAAGGATATCTATTTGTGCTTTATCGACTATAGCAAAACTTTTGACTGTGTAAACCATGAGAAACTCTGGGCCACATTAAGAAGCATGGGTATACCAGAACACCTGATCGTTCTCTTGCACAATCTGTACATTGATCAAGAAGCAACAGTTCGAACGGAACAAGGAGAAACAGAATGGTTTAAAATAAGCAAAGGTGTAAGACAAGGCTGCATACTTTCCCCCTACCTGTTTAATTTATATGCAGAACAAATCATCAGAGAAGCAGGATTGTATGAAGACAACAGAGGTGTGAAGATTGGTGGAAGACTCATCAACAACTTTCGCTATGCTGATGATACCACATTACTGGCGGAAAGTGAAGATGATCTGAAACATTTGCTTCTCACAATCAAAGAACATAGTCTCAAAATGGGCCTGCACCTTAATGTAAAGAAGACAAATATCATGACAACTGGCATAATCAACAGGTTCATCGTTGAAGGAGAAGAAATTGAAATCGTGAATAACTTTAACCTACTTGGATCAACTATCAATAAAGAAGCAACAAGCAGTCAAGAAATCAGACGACGCATTGCTCTGGGCAGAATGGCTATGAAAGACTTAGATAAGATTCTCAAGAGCAGAGATGTCTCTCTCCATACAAAGATTTGACTTGTTCAAGCCATGGTATTTTCAATAACATCATATGGATGTGAAAGCTGGACAGTGAAAAAGATAGACAGGAAGAAAATTGATGCCTTTGAATTATGGTGCTGGCGGCGAATACTGTGTATACCATGGACTGCCCGAAGAACAAACCAGTCTGTACTAGAGGAGATCAAACCTAAGCTTTCTTTAGAAGCTCAGATGACAAGACTTCGACTTTCATACTTTGGACACATCATGCGGAGAGAGAGATCATTAGAGAAAGACATCATGCTTGGCAAGATAGAAGGTCAACGCAAAAGAAGAAGGCCAGCAATGAGATGGATCGATACAATAACAGCAGCTACGGGTACCAGTCTGTCAACAATGAGCCGCCTGACTGAAGATCGAACACAATTTAGGATAGCTATCCAGAGGGTCGCCATGAGTCGACTCCGACTTGACAGCACTTAACAACAACATGCTTTATGATGAAGACCTTAGTACGAGCCACCTTCAGAAATTGACTACATCATGTCAATATCCTTTTGAAGGTGCAGTCTCCAGCACAGACAACAGTACTCCAAATGAGATCTCATAAGAAAATTAAGATTTGCCATACTGGGTCAGACCAAGGGTCCATCAAGCCCAGTAGCCTGTTTCCAACAGCAGTCAATCCAGATCACAAGGAAGACAGATTCCATGTTACTTCTCATATGGGTAAGCAGTGAATTTCCCACTTCCTTTTTCCTGCTGACCATTCCTCTCTTTATGTACCCAAGCATCTTTTAGGTTTTTTACTGTCACCTTTTCTGCCAGTTTGGCCAATTTAAGATCATCAAATATGATCAGGCCCAGGTACTGTGCTTCTTTCATGCACAGAAATACTCTATCACCTAGACTTGTACTGATTCTTCAGGGTTTTACAGCCCAAATGTATGACCCTGCCAAGGTCTACAACAGGGGTTCTCAACTGAGTCCTCAGAACACACCTAACCAATCAGAGTTTCAGGCTAACCACAATGAATATGCATAAGAAAGATTTGCATGCATTGCTTCCATTGTATGCAAATCTCTCTCATGCATATTCATTGTGGTTAGCCTGAAAACCTGATTGGCTAGGTGTTTCCCGAGGAATGGATAGAGAACCCCTGGTCTAGACCATTCATGAATCTTAGCTAGATCCCTCCTCATCTAATCCCTTTTTTCCAGAATATCTAACCTGTTGTATATTTCCACAGTAGTGCTTACAGAAATGTTGGAAAAGGCTAGACCAAGGACCAGTCCCTGCAGTGCACCAATGAAAAGATCCCTGTCTTCAGAGTGATCTTCATTTACAAATAACCTTTGTCACCTCCCATTCAACCAGTTTCTACCCCAGTCATTTTAGGTCCCATGCCAATGGAAGTGGAACAATGTCAAAAGCCTTGCTGTAATCTAAGTTTACCATATCTAGTGCTCATCCATGAAATAACTTTATGTTTACACAGTTAAAAAAATTGATCAAATTTGTCTGACAAGACCTATTTCTAGAAAACCTTGTTGCCTCTGATCCTGTAATCCATTGGATTCTAGAAACTCCATTGCAGCAGAGTTTCAATTAAATTACTTATGTTTATGTTTATTGGTTCTCTATTTACCACTCTTCACAAGATAGCAGAGCGGTGTGCAAACATTTAAAACAATGTAAAAGAAATCAAAGGTGAAAGGAACGCCATTTTAAAAACAGGAAAGAAAATAATAGAGACAATCATACATCAGAAAAAAGGGGGAGAGAAAAGGGAGGAGGAGAAGGAAGAAGGCGAGAAGGCGAGAAGGGAAGCTATCAGACTGAGGAGGAGGGTAGGTTATGGGCTACATTGAAAAGATGGATTTCAACAGGGACTTGGATTTCTGGTATGTTGGTTTCAGATGTAAAGTAGAGGGAAGTGAGTTCCAAGAAGCAGAAGCAAGAAAGTAAAAAGCTGAGAAGCGGGTAGTTTCCAAGTAAGCCTGAGTTACAGAGGGAAGGTGGAAACAGTTTGCATGGATACTAAGAAGGGCACGGTGAGGATAATAGGGAAGAAGAAGATCGGAGAGATAATGGGGGGGCCAGTATGAAGTACGTGGTGGACCAAGGTAAGTCATTTGTATTGTAAACAGTGATCTATGGGAAGCCAATAATACCTAATAAGCAATGGAGAAACATGATCACAATTGGAAGCGTGGGCAAGGAGACTTAGCATACAAAGTCAAACTAACTGATTTTCCCAGCCTCCTTACTAGAGCTTTTGTGGAGAAGAAATACATCTGCCAAACTCTGGCTCTGCAGGTCCACTCCTGATTCCAAAGATGCATTGAAAAGGTTAGACAGAAAAGCCATCAGAACTTCTCTAAGTTCCTTCAGTACATTTGGATGTATCCTGTCTAGCCCCATCACTTTGTCTACTTTTAGTTTAGTTAGCTCATCATGAACACAGCCCTATGAAAATTGCTCAAGGTCTACCTTACTTCCATTTCTATTTGTGTTTGTTTTCTGCTGTCCTACTCCCTCCTCTTCATCTGTGAACACAGAGCACAAACATTTGTTCACTTCTTCTTTATCTTTTTAACCCTCTATATATTCTCCTTTTTCACACTACATTTGTAACTCTCACTAAAATCTTTGAAAACCATGTTGCATCCCCTCCCCAATTTTTTTGTGTTAGTTATATTTTATTCCATTTTCATCTTTGTTTTCCTGGCTACTTTCCCAGCTTCTGTTTGTTTTCTAATATGGTTGCTTGTCTTCCTCTTTGTGCCATCTCTTGTAATTTGTGAATATTACTTTTTCCCTTTCAGCTACATTTTTCAAAACCCATATTGGTCTTTTTCCTGTTACTTTTATTACCTTTCCTAACAAGATCATTAAATGCTCTTAAAATATTTCCTTTCAGTTTTGCTTTTCTATCTCCCCTATCTCATCCTATTTTCAGCTTCATGAGGAATTCCCACAGCTTGACAAAGTTATTTTCCTGAAGTTTAAGACCATCACTTTTGAATGAACTATTTCCACCTATGTCCTAATAGTGAACTACTTCATCCAGAGGCCAATTCAGGTCAGGACGTCCAGGCCTGATGGAAATGTATAGGCCAGAAACTGGCATGTTCTGGACCCTATTCCAGAACAGCGGAGATATACGTGCCCGCAGAACCAGGATATAGGAGATATATGTACATGTCTAGCGTGGCATGTCTAACATGTCTGAGGAAACATGACCCACCACTACTGTTAAGACACAGGTATATGCAGCAAATGGCCTGCACGTTTTCATGCTCACCATATTCCGTAAAGATATATGTGTATGATGATCCCCGTCTCTGTGCGGCCATGCCCCCACTGGAAAAACATCCATCTCCTAAGCTGCTGTTAACACTGACAGTGTTATATTCATGTAAACAAGATAGGAATACTCTTGAAATAGGTGAGTGCATGCAAAGGGGACTATGTAAACCTGTCTGTTGCATGCCCAAAACAGTAGAAGGTTATCTAAGTGTACCAAGACTACTGTAACAGCAAGTGACAGGGGAGATTATTGCCCTGACAGCAACATATACATGGGCTGTGCAGAACACCTTAGGGATGCCTGTGGTGGATAGTGCTGCAAACAGTATATGCACTGCAAAGTATGGTCCAGGAAAGCCCAGAATGGGTCTCTACAGCTACATGTCAGCACATAGCCCTGACAATAACAGGGACCCATCAGGATGAGATCATGTAACAAGTGAAAACATGAGCAATACAGGCCCATGTGCACCAGCACCTGTTGTTCCAGATGTGCACAATGCTAGAAACCTCCGATGGTGCAACTGAATATGTATTAGTGCTGTGTGCACTGCAGCATATCCCCACTCTGAGGGTCCCCCACTGTTGACAGGGACATGCCCTGCTATGTTGCTGCACAGCAGCTTGTCAGAATATACTGCCCATGCACACAGGCACCTGGTGATGCTGCGGTCAGCCCTATGATACAGGAATTGGTCAGGCATACATTCCCCCCCCCCAGATGTGCAGATCAGCACACAGGGCCTCTCTTGCAGACCTCATGCATCCAATACACAGACACACACACACTCCTGCTTGCAGGCACAGATAACATACCTCTGCCACGACCATGCCGTGCACACAACTACTGCTGCTTCATGAATGTAGGGCGTCTTAGGGCTACACATCAGATCTGGCATTTCTCAGCCATACACATACCATCCCTGCATCTTTGTTCCCATTTTTCCAAGGACTATATTGGGGAGGCCATGCATTGCCCCTCTGCCACATACAGCACATGCCAGATTGAAGACTATTGCAGTACCTAACATTACTATCAGGGTGTTCTTAATATTACTGTGCCATACAAATGTCCCACCACCTGTGCATTCCATTCCTTACCACAGCATCCTGTGCTCCCCCAGACAGCAGACACGCCATATCAATACAGACGTCTCATAGCCATTCATCTCTATTGGGCGCATTGGAGTTGGGAGCATGATTTATTCTCAGTCTTGCCCTTATTCCACATTTCAGAAGGTATAATGTGGATATCTGGATGAGCTGCCAGGGATGTACATGGGCACAACCAGAATACGCTTTGTATGTCCCCACGTATGTCCATGCACCTGTTTTGCCCTCTCCTGACCACGTTCTGGGTTCCATGTTTAATTGCCATGTGCATGCAGGGAAATAATGTTCTGGAATACGGGTCTAGATGTTTACGTTACTTACCACGTCTATCCCACATGTACACAGGGCTTATTCGTGGTTCAGAATGACAGCCCCCCCCCCCCCAGTGTTCACTAGATGCCAGATGATCACCCACTACAATAGCAGAAATATTC
Organism: Ichthyophis bannanicus; assembly: GCA_033557465.1. Taxonomy (NCBI): domain Eukaryota; kingdom Metazoa; phylum Chordata; class Amphibia; order Gymnophiona; family Ichthyophiidae; genus Ichthyophis; species Ichthyophis bannanicus. Next base: position 1,298,560,411 of record CM066031.1, read on the forward strand.
TCCCCATTGATAATCATCATGTCCAGTATTGCCCCCTCCAGCATGGGTTCTGTAGAGAATCTAGGATTTCTTTACTTATAGATGACAACATAGTAAGAATGTTCCATTCATCATCCAGCAAATTGAAATCATCTATCCACAGAACTTCCCTTTCATAGCAATTTTGTGAATGTCTTTAATCACATCTCCAGCTATTTCTTCTGCCTGCGAAGGAAGGCTGCTTATCAGGCCAATATAAAAAGATGCTTCATTCCCTCTGCAGACTAACCCACAGTGCCTCCTCCCCACCTTTTGTGCTCTGTAGGTCTGTTGCTTTAATATATATATATATATTTTTTTTTTACATAGAGCAGCACTTCTCCCTTTCTTCATATAGTACCTTCGCCTTCCTGAATCGATTATAGTCCAGTAAAACGGTATCCCACTCGTGGTTCTCCAAGTACCATGTCTCCATGACTGCTGCTAAATCCAAATCAGCCTCCTCCACAGTAGCCTCTGATTCTGGAACTTTATTTCCTTTACTATGGTTTATAGTGTATAGCTTATTAAAATATTTGATATACTGCCTTTCACACATATCAAAGGAGTTTACAATAAAAACATACTAAAAATGAGAAAGAGAAAAGAACGCTAGATAAAATAAATAGGACAGAAAAGCAAGTTATGGAAGAAGAGGGAAATAGGGAGGGGAGGGAGCAGAGGTTTCAGGTACACTATGCAGAGATAATATGTGTGTACAGTACACCATAGGAACAGAAGAATAATAGAATTCTAGGTTGGTTCAGTAGTAATACTGGATGCACATTGAAATACGTGAGTCTTTACAGCAGTTTTGAATTCAAGAAAAGATGGTTCTAGGTGAATATCTGGTGGGAGAGCATCCCAGAGGAAAAGGGCTAGAAAGAAAAACGCAGAATTATGGGCGCTTTTAAGATAGGCTTGTGATGGAGGCAGCAAGTGAAGGCAGTATGCGTGCATAGAATGGAGTGAGCAAATGGGTACATGTGGGATTTTATTTTATTTATTATTTATTTATTTACATCTCTTATATACCGCACTATTTGCGATCAGCGCGGTTTACATAGAACAAACAATATCCGACAATAAACAAGAGTCAGGTCATTACAATGAACAGGAGCAGTAAACTTGGATAACAGGGGAAACTATCTACATATGTGGAACATTGAACAAGGTAACTGTATATATGAGAAACTATCTACATATGTAGGTATGTAGGTATCTACATATGAGGTATGAAGAGAGATATGCAGGAGTACCGGAGTTGAGGGTCTTGTGCACAATGGTTAGCGGTTTATACTGAATACAGAAGGGTAATGAGAGCCAGTGGGATTTAATGAATAGTGGCATGACATGATCATGATGGGAGGAATAGTGAAGTAGGAGTATAGTTGTATTTTGGATAGTTGCAGACATTTGAGTTGATATTGGGGAAGTCCAGAATAAATGATATTACAGCAATCCAGTTTGGATATCATCAGAGATAAAAGAAGAGTGGCGATGGATGAAACTGAGAGGAAAGAACGAATAGAATGAATTTGACATAAAGAGTAAAAGCACCAGCGGACAGCATGGTTGATGTGTGTATAGAAGGAGAGTGATGAGTCGAGAGTGATTCCTAAGTATTTTAATGACTGTACTGTAGGGATGGTAAGATGGTTAAAGAAATGGGGATATGGATAGAAATGTCATGTGGCCAGAGAGCCATAGAGCATAGGTCTTTGAAAGATTGAGTTTCAGACAATTGGATTCAAGCCAGGAGGCAACTAAAGTGAGACAGAAATTAATAGGGGACAGATCTGGGGTAACAGAATGTGTATGGAAAAGCAGCAGGATGTCATCTGCGTAGAAATACATGGAGACACCCTGTTGCTGAATAAGTGTAGTGAGCAGGGCAAGAAAGATGTTAAAGAGCAAAGGGGCCAATACAGATCCTTGTGGGACCCCGTGGGGGGGAGGGGGAAGGGGAAACTGATTGAAAGGAGACATAGTAAGACCAAGCAGAGAGAAAGGAGTGGAACTAGTGCAATACGGTAGAGCATAGGCCTACAGAGGCAAGACAAGACAAAAGAAGGGAACGACTGACCAGATCAAAGACACAAGAAAAATCCAAACAAACTACCAGAGAGATATTACCCTTGCTCTGAGCACACAAAACATTTTATATAGATATTCCATCTTATTTATCATCATTGTTTATTCATTGTTCCTCCCAATGTTCACTGATTTTCCAGCAGACAAACCTTTTGGCTATTCCCCTGGTTTCCAGCAGCAGATTAGAATCCATGAGATGTTCTGCTTTCACTTTTCTGGCCCCTAAACTCTGCCCTAAAAAAACGTTTGATGTGTTGAATAAAGAAGGAGTTGGATGAGTGTGGCCTCTAGAGGAAGGGAAGTTTGGGGGAGGGGGGTCAGCTACCTGCAGCTGGCACGCTTCTCTTCTCCTCATATTTCCTCTGTCCTATTGTTATTGTAGTTCTCTCTGCCTCATAATCTATTCAATTGTAATCCATTTTGCTACTCAATGAAAGATGGAATAGCTAAGAAAATCCAGGTCTGACCTAAAATTTCCTTTCTAGAACCGAGTAACTTGACAGTTCTGCGAATAAGAACATGGGAAGACTCAACAGAGTCAAGAAACAGGCCAACATGTTGACAAAGTCACTCATATGAGCAAAATGTTAAACAGTTAAACCACACAGCCTGGGAAATGAACCAAGCAAACCGTGAAGCCCATTTTTCTTCTACAAATCAAAGGAGTTATGTTGCTTCCTCAAATACAAACTATGACAATTCATTTTACCGCCCATGATGTCGGAGGAAAAAAACATTTTCCTATGACCTCACCACAGGGTTTTTGTTTGTTTGTTTGTTTGTTTGAAGGAAGGAAGGAAGGAGGGGAGAGAGAGAAAGTGAGGGAACATACAATTAAAATTCCTCCAAAAATTTTGAAGAAAAATAGTTGAGATGAAACCTTTTACTAAGGAGGTCTTTTACGAAAGGCCGCTGCTGAAAGCGTGCCTTCGACACATGTTGCCAGCTAGCGTGGGACCATGACAGCACAGGCTGATTCCCATGCGAACTGTGCATCCTGCATTAGGGATGCAAATGGGCAGGTTAGGGGCAGAGGGTGGGCATGTGAGCTCTGCTCAGTTAGCACAGGGTAAACACCACCCATTAACTGCATCCCATGCGATTAGTGCGGATTCACCTAACACCACCTCAGTAGGTAAAGTGAACCTGCACTAATGCAGCACACATTAAGGGAAAGTGCTCCATGTTAACTGCTAGGGAAATCCTTCTACACCCTTGATAGTTAACACAGCGGTGTTGCATTTAATGCGCCATAGTTTGGGCACATTAGGTGCAACACCTTAGCACCATTTAGTAAGAGAGTCCCTAAGTCTAACTAATGTTGAAAGTTATAAGATTTCCAAACTACTTTGAGGTAGGGAATGCATAAAGAAATATGGATAATTTATGTATACACCGTCATTCAGGTTTCCAGTCCAGCTAAGTATTTAAGTCTGATTTCTGAATATGCAGAGGAGTTATCCATATAAAGTTATTCATGCTATTTCTGCATTCAAACTTGAACCATAAGCAAGGAAGATAGCAGTGGAATGATGGCAGATAAAGACCATACAGCTTATCCAGTCTGTCCTTCCATGCCAACTTCTAGACTTCACAGTCCCTCTTTTGCCCTTAGAGATCCTTTGTGTTTGTTCCATGCTTTCTTGAATTCAGATACAGTCCTTATCTCTATCACCTCCACTCAGACACTATTCTATTTTTCTAATACTTTTTCCATAAATAAATATTCCCTCAGATTACTCCTGAGTCTATCCCCTTTCACCTTCATCCTATGCCCCATTGTTACAGAGTTTTCTTTCAATTGTGGGCCCTTTGGGAACAGGGAAATACATACTGGGGGTTATTCTGAGCCACGAATAGTAGGGATGAATGGCTGATGGGATGTCCATCCCCACTATTCGTGGATTCACCTGCCCCGGAATAACTTTCCCACCAGTTGTGCGGGGAAGTTAGATGGGGTGGGAAATGGGCGGCATGGTGGCGGAGAATGGGCGGGCAGTGGGCGGTCACCGGCCCTGGATGTAAAGGGCTGATTCTAATGTCGGCCCTGTATGTCCAGGGCTGGCAAAAGTCTGGGGAAGCTATTTCATCTCTGAGGTGGAATAACTTCCCTGGACGTTTTTTTATGGAAGGCCCGGTGCGCAGATGGGGAGGGGGGGCCAGGGTTTATTCCCCAGAGCCCGACCCTGGCCTTGGGAGGCCAGATCGGGGGTCAGGCTGTGGGAAATGAACTCTTTTTCTTGGCGGCCGGCATCATGGCTTTTAAATGGAGCCGTGGTGTCCTGGCAACAGGACACCATGGTGCCGCAGCTCCATTTTAAAGCCCCGACTGAGTTAGTTGGGCTACTAATGTACGTGCAGGCTGGACTGAATCGCAGTCCCGGACTGCACGTACATTGCTGTTCGCGATTCTGATCCCATGGGGCTAGACGTGCCCTGCGGGATCAGAATCGCGATCCTTCTGTGTGTCCAGTTCAGTGTGTGTCCTTCTGTGTGTCCAGAATGGAATCAGGCCTAGTGGCTGAACGTAACTCACCTTGATCTTCTCCTGGAATTGTGTGAGCAAAATACTAAAAAAAAATTGAAAGCAGCGTTTCTGTGCAATTAAGCTATGGAGGTATTTAAACATCTCTATCATGTCTCCCCTTTACCACCTTTCTTCCAAATTACACATATTGAGATCTTTATGTCTGTCCCAATATGCCTTATGATGAAGAAAAATGACCCTTTTGATAGCCACTGTCTGTACTGACTCCATCCTGTTTATATACTTTAGATGGTGTGGTCTCCAAAATTGCACACAGTATTCAAAATGATGTCTCATCAAAGACTTATACAGAGGGTCTATCACCTCCTTTTACTTCCTGGCCATTCCTCTCCCTATTTACTCAAGCATCCTTCTGGCTTTTGCCATTTATTTATTTTATTAGCAGGTCTTTTATACCACTTTATCCTTTCAATCAAAGCGGTTTATATTGTAACTTAAACTTGGTGATATACGAGGGGTGTCCGATATTAAAGGCACAGGCCAAAATTACACTAACATCTGTATTTAAAGAAATTATTCAATACATTCCACCAAAAACTACATACTTCTGTTTACTTCTCCACATAATCGCCATAAACATTGAGACATTTATCCCAGCGTGACACTAGTCTGAACATCCCTTCACGGTACAGTTGCGTGTCAAGTTGCTTGAAGTAGTCCATAACGGTGTCTTGCAATTCCTCCTGATCTTGCGGAAGTTGAGATCGCATATGATTTCATGAACAGAACTCTTAGGAATGCCAGTCATTTCAGCAATTTCATAAACTTTAATGTGACGATCCTCCCTGATCAGATGTTCAACAATTGCGCAGTTGTCATCCATGCGTGAGGTCCTTGATCTGCCTCTTTTCTTTTCCGGATCATCATTCAACTCCATTCGGCCATCTTTAAACTTGTTACACCAGACGCTGACTTCTTTTAGGCTTAAAACATTCGGGCCATACACGCCCTCTAATCTGCGATGAATTTTGCTCAGCTTAACTCCTTCGGCTTGCGAAAATCTGATAACTCCATGCACCTCATACTTCGAATACTCTGCGATTACACACGCCATGTTTGTTTGCTTCCTGAAAACTACTCGTAATTTGAGTTTTTAAGAAAACAACGCTACAGACTCTCCTACTACGAGTACAAGTAGTCCTGCATATGACTGCACTATTACGCATGCGGAGCCGGTATGATTGCCACCTGTACCTTTAATATCGGACACTCCTCGTACATTAAACAGGGATATTGCTAACTTGAACTTTTCTGAGACAATGGAGGGTCACCTTTTCTACCTATTTGCCACCTGAAGATCTCAGAAATCAATCATCCTCACATCTTGCTCTTCTTTCATGGACAGAAGTCAGTCACCCTTCTACTGCACCACTCACTTGAATTCTGCAGCCCAAATGTGATGCTGCATTTTTAACAACATCTTACATGGAATAATTTACATTGAACATATTACATGGAACAGTTTACATTGAACATGTGAACAAGATATAAAACAATTAACTTATTTACACTGAGAGATCATTAATAGATCATACACAGTAGCATATAAGAATGGGGAACTATTTACAATCTGACGGAATCTTGAGTATGATATTGATGGATAAGGCTTTAAGGTACATGGTCGAAAGCAAGGAGGAATAGGTGTGTTTTGATTGCTTTGCGAAAGGTGGTCAATTCTGATATGAGATGGATAGGAGAAGGTAGGGAGTTCCATAGTAGAGGGGCAAAGAGGGAGAAGGCGCTGTTCCTGGCGAATTGGGAGCTTTTTCTAGCTATGGATGGGATGGTAAGAGTGTTTGCCATATTTGTTCTTCTTGCTCTGTTGTCAGGAGTCCAATGTAGGAGATCTTCCATAGAGGGTGCATATAGGTGATGGAGAATTTTAAATGTTATCAGGAGAGTTTTGTACTTGAGTCAACTGCTTAATCCTTCCTCCTGTCTACCACATGACAGATTTTGGTATTACCTACAAAGAGGCAAGCCTTATCCAACAGCCCTTCTGCAATAGCACTAATAAAAATTTAAAAAAGAAGGCTCACAACAGACAATGTCCTTCTTCTCAGAATGAGCTCTGTTTACCTGTACTCTTTGTTGTTTTCCACTAAACTAGACAGTGGAGCCACCAGAACTTCCCAAAGTTCCTTCAGTACTCTTAGATGTATCTCATATGGCCCCATCCCTTTGCCTACTTTTAGTTTAGCTTTCTCCTCACAAACACAGTCTTCTTAAAATCATTCAAGATCCGCCTCATTTTTGTTTCTATTTTGAGTGTGTTTTAAAACCCTGCTCCTGGACCTTCATCTGTGAAAACAAAGCAGAAAAATTTGTTAAACAATTCTGCTTTATCTTTTTCAGCTTCTAATATTCCTCCCCTTTACCTTTGAATCTAAAATTACCACTTTTGTACTTCCTCCTCTCATCAACATGTCTAAAAAGTGTTTTGTTCCTCCAATTTACATTATTGGTAGTTTTTTCTTCCAGTTGTACTTTTACTTTCCTGACTACTTTCTGAGCTTCTCTTATCTTTTCTGACTATTGATGCTTGTATTCATCTTTCTGTGATCTCTTGTCTTTTATAAAGGCCACCCTCTTTTTCCCACCTTTTTAGCTTGAAGAAGAGGCTTTCAAGAAGATAAGAGGTTAGAAGAAGTGGATGAGAGAATAGAAGAAGGAGTCCAATCAAGAAATGTAGTGTTTAAAGGCTGCACTGATCTCGGTGTCTGCTATCTTTACACTGCTGCAGCCAGAAATATACAAAATTCCTGGATTCAGCAATGCAAAATTAAATTTCCTGTACCAGTCACTAAAATAAGGGATGGAGGTACTGCATGTTTGTGACAGGAATGTTAAATTTTGATCCAGTAAAATAATGCATACCATAGCTTAGTAAATACCCCTTTAAATGTGCTTATTTGGAGGACTTCAGGCAAATGATTTAAACTTTTACAACAAAAGCCAGCATTTCTAATAAAATTCAGACCTTGTCATTGCAAAGAAGGGCACTTCATATATCTAATAGGATTATAAAAATAATTAGTAATAAAGAGAGGTAGAATGAAAATCATTTCTATATCTATTTATATGCTGTTTTTAACATGATGACTGAAAATAGATTACAATCATATAGTAAGTGCATTTACACAAATAACAATAACATCAAATATATGATAAAAATATAAAATGTAATGTTTCATAATTGCAAATAGCAAACCTTTTCTCCAAATAGAGCTCTCACAAAGAGGCTAAAATATAACTAAGGGGTATGTTTACTAAATCGCGTTATTGCAGTTCGCGTTAGGATCCGCGTTAATAAGACAAACCCCCAAATAAGGAGATGGGCGGGACAGCGGAACACCTAACGCGCGTAACTAAAGTAACGAGCGTTACAGGGCGCGTTAGCGGCGTCACCGCGCGTTAAGCATAAGAAGCCACTCAGACATACACAATCAATACAGAGCTGTAGCACAATGGTTACTGCAGTGAACGCTAATATGGGCAGCATGGGTTCGAATCCGCAAGGTGCCAGTTGCAGAAGGCTGGCTGATGTAGCATCCTGTACATGATACAGTGAGGGAGGGGGCAATTAGTTGTTTCATTTTGGAGGGGAGCAAGCAAACACACCCACACATTAGATAGCGAGTGAGGGGGCATGTCTATGTTCCCCTCCCTTTTGGGGTGCAAGTAAACACACCCACACATTATATAGTGAGTGTGGGGGCATGTATATGTCCTGTATGTGTTGTAGGGTTGCTAGCATACATACCTGACCCAAACAGAGCTGTAGCACAATGGTTACTGCAGTGACAGCTGATATGGGCAGCATGGGTTCGAGTCAGTAAGGTGCCAGTTGCAGAAGGCTGGCTGATGTAGCATCCTGTACATGATACAGTGAAGGAGGGGGCAATTAGTTGTTTCATTTTGGAGGGGTGCAAGCAAACACACCCACACATTAGATAGCGAGTGAGGGGGCATGTCTATGTTCCCCTCCCTTTTGGGGTGCAAGTAAACACACCCACACATTATATAGTGAGTGTGGGGGCATGTATATGTCCTGTATGTGTTGTAGGGTTGCTAGCATACACACCTGACCCAAACAGAGCTGTAGCACAATGGTTACTGCAGTGACAGCTGATACGGGCAGCATGGGTTCGAGTCCGCAAGGTGCCAGTTGCAGAAGGCTGGCTGATGTAGCATCCTGTACATGATACAGTGAGGGAGGGGGAAATTAGTTGTTTCATTTTGGAGGGGTGCAAGCAAACACACCCACACATTAGATAGCGAGTGAGGGGGCATGTCTATGTTCCCCTCCCTTTTGGGGTGCAAGTAAACACACCCACACATTATATAGTGAGTGTGGGGGCATGTATATGTCCTGTATGTGTTGTAGGGTTGCTAGCATACATACCTGACCCACAAACAGAGCTGTAGCACAATGGTTACTGCAGTGACAGCTGATACGGGCAGCATGGGTTCGAGTCCGCAAGGTGCCAGTTGCAGAAGGCTGGCTGATGTAGCATCCTGTACATGATACAGTGAAGGAGGGGGCAATTAGTTGTTTCATTTTGGAGGGGTGCAAGCAAACACACCCACACATTAGATAGCGAGTGAGGGGGCATGTCTATGTTCCCCTCCCTTTTGGGGTGCAAGTAAACACACCCACACATTATATAGTGAGTGTGGGGGCATGTATATGTCCTGTATGTGTTGTAGGGTTGCTAGCATACATACCTGACCCAAACAGAGCTGTAGCACAATGGTTACTGCAGTGACAGCTGTTACGGGCAGCATGGGTTTGAGTCCGCAAGGTGCCATTTGCAGAAGGCTGGCTGATGTAGCATCCTGTACATGATACAGTGAGGGAGGGGGCAATTAGTTGTTTTGTTTTGGAGGGGTGCAAGCAAACACACCCACACATTAGATAGCGAGTGAGGGGGCATGTCTATGTTCCCTTTCCTTTTGGGGTGCAAGTAAACACACCCACACGTTATCTAGTGAGTGAGGGGGCATGTATATGTCATGTATGTGTTGTACGGTTGCTAGCAAACACACACACACAGTGGCGTACCCAAGGTTGCTGCAGAAGGCACCCCATAACGCACAACATATGCCACATTAGAAAGTGGAGTGTCCACTAAGGCACATCAAAATGTCCCCCATAGAGCAGTCCACAAAGTAATGTAAAGGGAGCCAGAGAAGGTGACACATGGTGGGCCCATGTGGCGCAGTAAGGTAATAGTACGCGGAGGGGCAGTCACCGGTAGCAGTCTGGTGTATGTAAAACATATAATGCTGCAGACAGCCCTATAAAACGAACCCATTGTGGGTCTGAACCCATGACTACTGACTCAACAGGCAATGAATAACCCACTGGCCCTCAGCCCCAGAGCTGCTAACCACCCCCTGGCTGTCTACAGAAGGGCAGCAGAACACCACGTAACTGCTGCTGTCCTGGCCAGGATCTGTACCAATGCAGCCATACCCATGGTGCAATGCACATGCAGACCAGCAGTCCAGAGATGAACACCAGAAGGGGCACATACCCACATAGCCCCCGGGTATGGTACGGTGAAATGACTGTGTGCGTCACTGCACATAGTAGTAACATACAGTATCCCAACATGGTGCCCCAGAAGAAGCAAGAAAAAGTGTCTGTGAAGGCAGACTGATCATTAGCACAATGGTTAAGGAACTGCCTGGTGGTGCAGGGTCGCAGAGTGCAAGTCCCCCTGTGATGGCAAAGGACCAAGGCTGCCTGCAACAGTACCCTCCACAAACAGTAGTCACACATATGTAGAACCAGTCACCCCTCTGTCCAAACCATAGATAACCCAAGTGTTCCTTTCTGACACAACGAACATGAGAGGTAGGAAGGATTGCCCACAACCCCTCGTTGGGAGTGTCCGTGTAAGCCTGAGAGGCGCAGCCCCCAAAGGTAGGAAACGCTGTGAATGTGCAGCCGTAACCGGGTGTGTGAAACGTACAAAGGCAAATATATACACAAATCAGGTAAGAAAGGAAAGAACATGTCAAATGGTACCAGAAACAATGCAGGGGACAACCCAATTGCCCTGCCATGGGAATCCAGCATCAAACAGCACAAGGACATGCTTTGTGTGACAAAACTATGGGCCCAGTACTAGGTGGATGTGTTGCAGCAAGGTGGGCGTATCTGTGGATGAGTGCGCGCCCTGACTGCTACACCATATCAGTAATGTCATAGGTTGGCAGGTTTGTATGTCCCACAAGTACTGCTGGCAATCATCCATCCACAGGAATGTAATTGGAAGGTGTCATTAGGTGTATCCGTATGAAAGCCACCCCAGACCGCTTTGCAAAAATGAATGTCACAGGCAAAATCAAAATCAAAAACAAACATACTCTGGCTACTATGCACAACAAAATGCAGATATCCCTAATACCTGACCCAGAACCCCCTGACTGTGCACCGAGGGGCGCCATGTCGACACCCAAGGGGCCTGCTGGGGTGCCAAGGATATGGGTGTATGCAACAGTAACCATGGTGCACTGCAGATGCACAGCAGCAGTCCAGAGATGACAATAGGAGGGGGATTGGCGCCACCACAGCGCTTGGCCAGGAAGGGAGATAGCAATATGTGCGCAACTGGCATAGAGCATCAAACGACAGTAGCACAACAGTGTGGGCAAGAAGTAGGCCGAAAAGGTGTACCAGGACAATGTCAAGACAGGTGACCATCCTAAACTGCAATATGAGGTCGATCGCGACAGGAAATTGCTGATGGAACTGTGTCCCCTAGAACAATATGGCAAGGTGCACCAGAAAGGGTATGTCCGCAAAGGTCCATGTGCCGTATAGGCTGCAAGCGGTGTCTAGAGAGCACGCAGGACCTGTGTGGAACTGAGACAGATGTAGCACAAACAGCATCTAGAGCACACAGTAAAGACAATGAACAGGCAACAGATGGAGGACGAACAGGGGGTTTACGGACCCTCACAACTTACAGCAGCACACGTGTGTGGCATGAGCGCAGACAAAGATAGCGGTAGCAATGGCATCACAGCAAAGGGTGTTGGCAAGCCGGTGTACCGGAAAGACTGTGTGTGGCAGGTGAGGAAAATATGTGTCCCCCATTGGAGGGTGAGGTGGCCAGGGAATTGAGCAGAAAATGCAGAGCAGGCACAGGGCCAACAAGCAAAAACAGATGCTATGTAGACAACGGCAGCTGGGTAGGATACGGGGCAACAGTCCACACCAACATACATGACACCTCACCCCACAATGATGCAAATACATGCACCAAAGGAGGCACAGCAAATGTGATCACGAGAATATGGCCAGACAGGTCGCAGAAGCCAAGAAACCAGTGTTACAGCAACAACAGGTATCAGTGCGGGAAAGGCAGAGGAAAGGAGGAACAGAGAGAGTGTAAAGCTATAACCACTCGGATGGAAACCACTGGAGAGAAGAGATGACCTGAACAATACACTGAGGCACATTGAAAGGGATGCAGACAGGACCACAGCGGGCCAACATCAAAGACCACAGCTGCGTGTCAGGAGATGGAACCACAGAGCGTAGGCAAGATTCAGTACACATGTGGAGGAGGGGTCCACAGACAACAACACAGTCCACAGGTGGGATGGAAACACAGTCCACAGGTGGGATGGAAGACACAAATGAACAGGTCCACACACATACCCACACACCCACACACCAGGAGATGTAATGTACTGTAAACAACATGCAATTGAGTAGGGATGTGACACATGAGGCAGGTAATTGGATACGGCAATGGAGGCCCATGTGGATGGGCTGTGGAAAGGGGCACAGGACCAAAATAGGAACATGTCAATCACCAACCACATCAGGGATGATGCCCAGGCTACCACACCACAGCAGAACCCATGCACAGGTACCTCATCACATGCACCACTCCAGAAGGAGCAGTACCCTTCGTCCAGATAATGTGGCACATGGACAGCAAACATGCCACACGGACATGAACAGCTCAAACATGGATGGGTGGGCGGAGATGTGATGGGGCCGCACACATGATATGGGAAGGTAAGCAGCACACAAAGAAGAAAGACAACGTGTAGGTGCCACCGAAAACGTCATGCACCCAGGTGTCAATGAAACAGGGTGACCCAACCACAAAATATGCCACACCACGAATGTGCATACATCTGTCCCCCACAGGCAATCACCAGACACAAGCTGAAAGCATATTCTGCAGTCAGCAGTACCATATGACGTGAAAAACTACATGGGTCCTGTGTGGCAGCAAACGTCGCAAGTACCCACCCACCACCCACCACACGTGACAACGTCACCCACCTGTTTATGCCTGTGGAGCCTACACACCCTAACCACCCCCTGCTGCCACCCAAGAAACCAAAGCAACAATAACATTAGACTTTGGAAACAGCCAGTAATATGTGAGGCTAAGGGTCAAAACATGATAGGACCGCACAGTGTATGCACGCACTGTATGCACACCAGACACCATCCCCATCAAACATAGCACTCTGGAGAAAGCATGCAGAGCGACAAGCCCAGATGCCATGCCAACATTGACAGTTCATAAATCACCAACCCATGTACAGCTCTACACCCCCCAACTGCAAACGAGTAAACACCAAAAGAGGTCTGGGCAGCAAGGATAGGCCAGGCACCACATGAACAGTAACAATAGGCCGCCAATAAGTCTGACAAAAATGCCTGTGTCCAACGTGCAGAGGAATATCCCCCTGGGTCGCCAACATCTGGGAACACGCACACATGTGTGCTGTGCCCAACCACATATGGATGACGAGATCTCAGGATGCAGTGGAACACATGTGTCACCATTGTTGCCTGTGCCCTGCGTGAAAAGATGCAGATATCAGGTAAGGGACTGACACAAACACCCACGACACCTGGCGGACAGAAAGGAGACACACACCTAAAACCAGCCACACACATAATGCATAGATAGCACCACATAACATGGCCACAACACTGAGCACACTGCACATGGACCACTGAGGAAGATGTCAGTGAATACCACCGCACCATCCCAATAGGATCATGTACATGCACATGACACACATACACCGCAGGGGTCCAGGGCATGTGCAGCAGCGCTGACATAACTAGATAACACCTAACAGCAGCCTGAGACCAATAGCCAAAATGCAGCATAAGCACGTCGTGTATGTCCCAGACAATGGACGGCGAGGGCTACCTGACAGTTATGCTAGTGGCCTGACAGGGAATGTCCGTGTCACGCAAAAGCACAAACATCCCCAAAAGTGGATCCAGACACCAATGGACAGCGGACATAACCACGTCTACATGTGTAGCTGTGAGAGGAACATGTCCACGGTGCATTGTGTCCTGCGGAAACACAATGTTCATGTACATCGGATCACTCTCAAAACTGTGACACATCGGAGTAACCTATAGGACACATGTGCACAATGTACATTCGGCCACCAACAGAAGGTAACATATGGATGCTCGAACATAATTGGGGAGGGGGCCAAACACAGCCCTACAACACAGATAGGCAGGGAAGCGCATACAGAACGATCATGTAGACAGGTAAATAAAAATCAGGAACATACACATTGTGGGAAGGTACACATGCAAGAAGCCCAGATGTCCTGCCCCCAAACACTGAACGACAAATGGAGACACACAGCACATCACATGCATGTGTGTCACAAACCTGTCCAGTGACCCAATGGCAGTGGCTGATCAGCACACCCCCCAAACATACACTGTCCTGCGCCAGAGCACACACACAGATGCACAAGATGTGTGCAAGATACACCATGCAGACCCCAAAGATGTGAACAGGTAAAGGCCACATGTGTGACAGATGGAAGCGAAGGGTGAAGGAGCAGTGGTACAAATACATGTGTAGCACCATAGGAGTAGTGGAGAGAAAACAACATATATGTGTCTAGATGTGACGACTGCCATGCAATCCCAAATACCTGGCAACTCACCAGAGCAAACTGGAAGGATGCAGATATGAACACACAATTCCCACATGCAGCACAGCCGCTGACAGCATATAACTGCACACTGGGTGGACCTGGAATGCAGACGCTCATCCTGTGGAGCCAGGAACAGGACAGAAATATGGAGACATTAGCTGGCAGTGCCGCACAATCCGCACACCATCTAACACATGGCTAACCCAGTGACACGTCCCCAGCAAGACCATAACTTACAGGTAAAGATGTCCTCGATCAGCTGTTGCCTGGCTGCCCTCCCCGCACGTGTGTCACCATGGCCAGGTGCAGGGGGGCACATAGGATCCACCCCAAGATCCTCATTAATTTCGACTGGAACATTGTGCCTGAGAGCAATGTTGTGGAGGATGCAACAGGCTATGATGATCCGTGCCACAGTCAGCGGTCCGTACTGTAAGGCCCCGCCAGTCCTATCCAGACACCTGAAGCGACTTTTGAGAACGCCAAAGGTGCGCTCAATCACTGAGCGACTGGAGGCATGGGCCTCATTGTACCGTACCTCTGCACCTGTCCGAGGGATATGCACAGGGGTGAGCAGCCAGGTGCGACACCCATATCCTGCATCACCTGCAGAACATAATGGTTCAATGTCACATGCATAATGAGAGAACAATGGAATGAGGGACGTAGCAATGCAGAACTGGACAGCCGAGAGGCCATGCTCACAGATATGAGGCAAACGCAGTGAACACAGAGGTAGTGCAGCAGAGGCTGTCACGGGCAGTGGCAACTGACCATGACATGCGGATAGTGGCAGAGCACACCCATGTAACCGTGACACAGGACATGTGCATGAACTGTGGCGACAAAGAGCAGTGGTGGTCGTTGTGTGGCAAGATGATGTACATTGCCAAGTAGCACTTGGGGGTGCAGGGAGGCACAGGTGTGCAGGTAGGTGGATGACCCGATCTGGCGCTTACACAGCACAAGGCACTGGGATATATTGCGTGGGTGGTGTGGGGGAAGCAACAGGCGGTGGTGACAGGGGACCCTGAAGATGGCCCACAGGCATGCAGCAGACTGGTGTAATAGGTGAAACGGCCACAGCACAACCATTGTGGAGTCCACAGCATGGCCAGAGAGAGTAGGCTGCGTATACAGGATGACCCCCATGAGTATGGCCCAAGGCCCCCCCCTGGGTGCCTCACCGACAGCCATGCAACATATGGCCTTGCAATGTGACTGACCCCACTGGGAGACATGGGTACAATTGCCAGTGCAGTATGCCCGTGCCCAGATGTGGAGGCCATGGGCAGGTTGCATGTGTAGCTCCCAGGCATGGAGAGGACACAGCATATGCAGTGCGGTCGCTCCTGGACACATCTGATCGGGTAAAAGAAGGAAAAGGCCACAGAGAAATGCAAACCACATGACTGCTGGGACACACATGTGAGACCAAACAACCACACATCTGACAGAGAGAGAAGTGTGTGACAAAACATATGTCTGTGACCAAGACACCAGTCAGCCAGCATGAGGTCGTGGGCCACACCCAACAGTGTGCTGCTACAAATAACGCTGCAGGGGCAGGCAAGCAGTGGGAAATGGTGACAATGCAGTATAGACACCCACCTACAGTAGGTGTCTGTCAGATACGCAGAATACTCACCCAGCAGGACGTAGTCACCATATTGACCAGTCTCAAACTGGCCAAACACTGCCGAGTTCTGCAGGATATAGGAGTCATGGGCAGACCCTGGGAAACGCGGAACCACATTCAGGATACGCATAGTAGCATCACAGACAACCTGCACATTGAGGGAATGGAAGTGTTTGCGGTTGCGGTACACAACCTCCCTGTCGCGTGGCGGGACAAGGGCAACATGTGTGCAATCTATAGCGCCCATCACGTGTGGTATTCCAGCGATCCTATGGAATGCCTGTGCCAGGGCCGCCCAATGTTGCCTACCGTTGGGAATCGCAATGTAATTCCCAACCCGGCTGACCATGGCATGCAGTACCTGTTGGAGACAGCGGGAGAAGGTGGGCCTACTCATCCCACCCACTGCTGCCACCGAGGATTGGAAACAGCCAGAGGCAAAGAAATGTAGGGCAGCCAGGAGCTTGGTCATACCCGGTATAGCATGTGACCGGGCAGTCAGGGGCTCAAGGTCAGGTCTGAGTTCCTGATAGAGCTCCCTAATAGCCCCTGTGTCGAGCCGGTAGAGGGAGAATACCTGGCCCTCCCGCAGGTCCTGGAGCAGGACCCTGGGCCTGTAGAGACGGCCCAGGCGTGGGTGGAGCTCAGCACGCCGAAGGCGCCGTTGGTCAGCCACAGCCGCCTGTGCAGGCCCAACAGCTGCAGGCCTGAGTTGCAGTGGCATCCCACCCATGCCCAGGGCCGCTGCCCCTGGAACAACATCTCCCTCCCCTTGGTAAAGCAACTCCGCAAGCTCGATCACAGCAACCACTGCACCACCTGCATGTGCAGTATGAGCCATGGTGGACACAGTGTGGAGGATAGCAGGGCTAGATATAGTGGTGTGGGCGGGGATGGACACCACATGGGTGACACTCACCTGGGCAAATAGAAAGATCCAGATCCCAAGAAATAGAAAACATACCTGATTAAAAGTGCAGCGCGCGCTGGGTCGCGCGTTCCATAAATGCAGCCGTGGATAATCATCTGCCTTTCACACCCATGTAGGTGGTAGCGAGCGATGTCGAAGGGTGTATAGAAACTGCATATCACACATGCGGCCACGCCCAGATGCCAATACACGAATGACATAGAATGCATGCGCCCATGAGCAGGCAACGTCATACGCAGTGCGACGCACGTAGCACCGTGTGCAACGACAGCGTGAGGTCGCGTACGTGTGACGTTGTGCAGCAACAGCTAACGCTACAACTACGGTGCAGATAGAAAAAGCATAACCAATATGTGCACATGTGCAGCAGCATTTCACACCACTAAACACCCAAAAAGGGAAGTGTAGGGGGATCCGTGAACGGACAACTACTGCGGAAACGCACACATATGATGTCACTTCCGGCGCATACCGATGCGCGACTCACGGCGCGTAGCGACGCGCCCACGGCACACGTGGCTGTGCATGTGGGCAACGGCCTGCAAGCCACACCCTAGGATACCCTATATATATGATTGTAACATGATGGCTAACCCCTTTCACTGAGCCATACTCAACAGTATGCATGTAGAGGGGACTGAGGAGATGGACCATGCACAGGACCAGCCCACTCCACAAGGAGCACCAGCCACATCTGAACAGGACCAAGTTGTAGGACCATCTGGGTTGGCGCAGGCTCCAGGTGGCCAACCAGGAGGGCGACCACGCCAGCCAAGGGTTCCTGTCCCTGCGGAAAGCCGTCACAGGGCCGTACGGTTCAGCCAGCAGGAGAATGACCTCCTGCTGGCAAACATCCTGGACCGATATGACCTGCTCTTCGGCCGTCAGAGCTCAACTTTGACAATTGCAACGCGCACAAGGGCATGGAGTGAGGTGCAGGCGGCGGTGGCAGGTGCAGAAGGGCCGCACCGGGACATCGAGAATCTACACAAACGCTTTTGTGACATCAAGCGCCATGTAAGGGCAGAGCTGGTGAGAGAACAACGTGGGACACAAGGCACTGGAGGGGGCCCAGCGCACGTGGCCCAAATAACAGACCTGAAGAGACGTCTGGCAGAATGACTTGGGCCCATGTATGTCCACGGATTACCTGCTGCATTGGACACGGCCCACCCACAGGCTGGTAAGATGTAGCACAGTGACATGGTGTTCGATGAGGCTGGGGGGGGGCAGTAGTTGGCTGTCCTGGACAAGGGGGAATAAGGGACACAGAGGGTCCACCCATTCAGGTGCAATGATGAGGGGTGTCTGCCAGTGGGTGGCAGTAGGCAGTGCATGCGGGATTGGGCATGGGTGTCTGAGCCCCACTGACAGCAGATGGTGTGTACATGTTGAATGCCACACGTGGCAGGGCTGGCAGTAGCACTAGGGCCACAAGGGTAAGGGTTTGGCCTACCTGGAGACACAATGCACCTGCTTTGGAAATGCTGAGTTGGTTCAAGATGAGGGCAGGGAGAGCCTTGGCAGGGGTGTGCGACCGCACACAGAGGTGGGGGGGGATCCCGGGGAAGGCAGACCACAGGGAACACTTGCATGGGGTGTGGCCAAACGTAGTGGGCTGCCACAACAGACATGGCCCAGACACACGTGGATCATCATCAGACATATGTCTAAGGGGGTATGTGATGGGGTGGGCAGGCAGCGAGACAACCCCTCTGACAGATGTAACCGTGTGGCACCCAGGTGATGTCTGCGCTATCGGAAAGGATGGGGAGCCACATGCGGGGACACAGATGGGTCCAGTAAGCCCCGTGGACACAGGGGCCCAGGTCGTGGATGTGGCTGAGGGGGGGGCATTCTGCACCCCTGGCTGATGTGGACATGGACGTCCCCAACATATCCGATGGTGACCCAATAGAGTCAACGGCAGGGACAGGGGACGTGCCAGAGGATGATCAAGGTCACCGCCACAACGAGGCACTGGCTGCGGTTGCAAGCGTTATTGCTGAAATGCAGGCCAGCACATCGGCGGCACATCGTGATGCAGAGGGTGAGTGTCCTATGCTGCTATGGTAGATATGGCCCTGATCAGGTGTTGCTGTTTCCCCCAACTCACACGGTACTGTGGCTGTTCCCCACAGGTGTCCGACATGTACTGCGCTCCGTGGCCCGCAACCAGAGGTGCCATATGACCGCATGGCATCAGCATGTGAGCGCATCGCTGAGGCGCATGAGAGACTGGCAGCAGGGAGGAGTGCTGGCGGTCCCCGTGTTCATCAGGCACAGGCGGAGATGCCTCCAACACAAGCGGCTCCAACAGCAGCGGCTGGACGGCAGACGCCAAGGGGTGGGCGGGGACGCAAAAGGGGTGGCAGGGGAAGGGCAAAATAAAGGGCCACACAGATGGCCATTGACGGTGACCTGTGCTCCCTGTCTCATTTGTGTCATGAAAATCACATCCACACCCCACACCCATCCCCTGGGCCATGGGAAGGGCACGTCACGCTCCCACTGATGTCGGTCAACAATGCCGCCCCCCCCCATCACCCATGTCCACCATGGGTATGCCCACAATACCATTGGCTTAAATGCTCGCCCATCACTCCCATGTCGTGGTGGCATGCATTGTGTCCTGTGTGGCCAGCCACACCCCAGGGCCAATATGCTGTGGAACCCCCAGCCACCATTTGGCATGTGTGTTGCTGTAGGTGCACTCAGGGGCGGCCCAAGGGGGTGTGGGGCCATATGCGGAGACTCGGTGCGGGGCCTCATTTGCATAAGTGGCCTTATTTGCATAAATATTTGCAAGATGTTACCATGCACTAACGTTTAGTAAACATGTCTCCTACTGAGGGCATTGATAAGGAAAGACTAAAAGATTACTACATTACTATAATCCAGTGCCAACCGCCAGGCACATTAGGAACTACTACAAGCGCTGCCCATTTCGAACCCATAGCAAACCCGCCATATCCTGACAGCGTTACCAGGACTCACAAAGCACCATACCCTACCTATCAAAAGGCAACACTGCAAATATTAAACCAATACATTTCAGTGAATACTGGGGAAAGAGAACAAGTGGCAATGTCAAATAGGAGTTACATAAACAGCATACCTCAGCTCAGTTACACGTGCAGAACATACACCGTCACCAAACAAGAAATCACAATGTAGGAACAGGAACACAATAATTACATTGGGAACCCCAAATGCCAAACATGGAATGTACAACAACACTGTAGAAATGAAACTATAGATTAATTTCCTCTTGTACCAAACAAAGCGCAGACGTTAATGATGCACATTTCCCATAGCTTTCATATTCCAGTTAGTAGGTACAAAATAATGAGATATCTTCCTACCGTTTGTGCATATTTTGTCAGTTGCAATTGCTCCAGCCACATTCCTCTGGTTTCTCCATGTTTTCTGCTAACTCTCCATCGTCTGCTGTCCATATGTTCTTTCGTCTCTCTTCTAGGTGTTTCCTCCATTCCATCTCTCTACATCTGCTTTAACATACTAATCTTTCCCCTTTTGCTCTTTGCTCATTCCACTTTCATCCACACAAATTCTACCCCTCCATCCTCAATCCCCACTTACTCTCCCAATAACCGGCCAATTGTAGCTCTTTCATCCCTCCCACACAAACTATTTTTCCCCTCTCCATTTTACTCTCCCAGCCCCATCCCATTCTAATCCTCCCCCAACATCAGCTCCCTTCTAGTTCCAGTCTCACCCAGCATCCGTTCCCTCCTAGTCCCTACATCAGCCCATTTCCAGTCCTACCCCCCATCAACCCATTTCCGGTCCTAGCTCCCCCATCCATTTTCAGTCAGAGTCCCTTCATCAGCACATTTCCAATCCTAGCCCCCCATCAGCCCATTTCTAGTCATTTCCTAGCCCCACCATCAGCCCATGTCAAATCCTAGTTCCCATCCACTCAGCCCAATTCCAGTCAAGCCCCCCCATGAGCCTACTTCCAGTTCTAGCCCCTCCATGTGTCCATTTCATTTCAAGCCCCCACCACAGCCCATTTCCAATCGTAGCTCCCCCCAACAGCCCATTTCCAGTACCAGTCCTAGCCCCCCATCAACCTACTTCTAGTCCTAACCCCCATCACCCCATTTGCAGTTTAAGCACCCTCTATAACACATTACCAGTCCTAATCACATCAGCCCACCTCAAGTCCTAACCCCTCCCCATCAGCCCATGTCCTGTCCTAGCCCCCCCATAGCCCATTACCAGTCGTAACACACCCCCCCAGCCCAGCCCAGCCCCGCCCAGCACCAGTCTTAAAACCCCCCCAGCCCAGCCCAACCCAGCCCAGCCCAGCCCAGCCCCCTCCCCTCCCCTCCATATCGGCTTATGGCAAATTATAATTTAATAAAACCACCTGGCTCTGGCTGCTGCTGCTGCCGCCATGGCAGCAGCAGAATGGAGTGTCCCGCGGGGCCCCCTCTCCTCGCTGAGCCTCTCTGCAAGGGCTTTCAGATTTGTGAAGGGAGAGGGTCTCCCTCGCGTCTCTGTTAAGCCCGCAGGGGCTAATGGGGAATGTCCCATCAGCCCCTCGCGTCTAAAGGGGCAGATGGGAAATTCCCCATTAGCCCCTGCGGGCTTAACAGAGACGTGAGGGAGACCCTCTCCCTTCGCAAATCTGAATGCCCTTGCAGAGAGGCTCAGCGAGGAGAGGGGGCCCCGCGGGACACTCCATTCTGCTGCGGAGGCTGCGGCAGCAGCCAGAGCCAGCTTTTTTGTTTACATATAATTTTAAACATAATGCAGAATGTTCTTTGCGCGGGGCCCCCTGAAACGCGGGGCCCTGTGCAAAGAACATTCTTGCTCAATGGACGGGCCGGCACTGGGTGCACTGTATGTACTGCATGTGGAGACACCTTTTCTGCTCACACCACCCTGGACATGCACAGTATGTACACTGCACAGGTCATGTACTCTGGTTTACATGCGCCCACACACATCCACCTTGTCCCAAACGTCACACGTGTGCACTGTGGATCCCTGGGCACAGGCATGCATGCTCAAGCACCTTTGTGTCAACCCACGGTAATGGCTACCCGTCACCCTGTGCACCAGTGGCCGCTATATACACCTACACCCCCTTCCCACCCATCCTGGCACACCCCAATAACACAGTGGTTTCCCAAAACGACATCCAGCAACTGTCACCTGTCGCACCATCCACACTCCAGCCCACATTATCCGCACACACACCGCAGTGTGGCACCCTTCTGGCCATCATCCCGCTGAGCCCCTGTCCGCACCCTCTGCTGTGTTCACCCCCCCACCCCCATACCCCTTTCATCGCCCCCACCGATGGGCCAATGTACTCCACCGACAATATGCTCCTGCACCCCCTGGGCCCAGTAGGTTCACCCATAACAACATGCAGCATGTTGGTCGTACGTTTCGCAGCGGAAATATGGATCATCGTGTACCATCCACCATTTCCGCCCTGCATGCTGGTACACGTGCGTGACATATTGACAGTTGTTGCCAGGCCCTACACAGTCACACCTAGCAAAACACGTTCAGCTCCATCCCCCCCCTCAGGTGTCAGCTTCAGGGGCCCCTGCGGTGCACACTATGCGGTTCCCCCCTCTCCCCACCGCCACGCACACACCTCAGCTGTCCTGCACTTGCCATGACAGGCCAACAATATGGGGTCATGCTGTACAGATCACAAAGGCCACCCGCTCCACACCACCATATGTATCATTGTCACTCTGTGCTGTGTGTACCACAGGGACCCACACATATGCTGTTGCACGTCAGTCATGCACGCCACTCACCACCCCTCTTGGTGGGCCACCCACACAGCAACGTAGCTGTGACATGTCTGTGGGGGGTGCCCATGCCACATACCTTACCTGTTCGACGTCCACCCTTGGCCCCAATAGTGCCCACTGCCACACCCATCACTCGCACACCACTGTCATCAGGCAATGAGGGACATCTGACCAACAGGTACATATGTTTCAACCAAACTTTATAACTCATTTTTATAACATATGTACATTATTTACAGTTACACAGACACGTGACATCCGGCTGACATGGCCCATGCTGTCAGTTGATGGCCGGCATGGCCAAACACGCATGCCACTGCAAATTGCAGTGTCCGCTCCCATCCCTGTGGTCAATGTGGTGGACATTCAATGGCACGGTCCGTCACAGGGTGGGTGTGCCATGTGTCCCCACACATTACACACCCTGGGGACCCCTGTTGGATGGTGGCTGACCGTCTGCGGAATGGCCAGGGCGGTCATCCCGCTCCCGCAGACGGTCAGCCACCATGGACAGGGTTGCCAGCACCTGCCCCTGGATTAGGGCGAACTGCCTCTGGGCTTGTGCCTGGGCACGCACAGCTGCAGCCAGGCGCAGGCCACACATGCAGCCACACAGACACACATCTCCCCATGTCTGTGTGGCTGCATGGACAGCAGACCTGCCTGCGGCCATGTGTGGCAGGCACACGTCCAGAGGGCCTGCCGCGCCCTGATCATGGGGCAGGTGGCTGGTGCCCCCAGTGCCCTGTGGCGGAGCGTGCCATTGGGGACCTGCCCCCGCCCCACCCCCTCCGCTGGACATCCCCTCCCTCCCCCCTGCCTCCAGCACCCTCCCCACAACCCCATCCCCCTCCACCCCTGCCTCCCCCTCCCTCTCCCTGCCACCCACCTCCCCCCATTCCTCTTCCCTTCCGCTCACATCCCCCCCCTCCTCATCCTGCTCCCCCGGCTCCACACCATCAGTCCCCATTTCCCTAGCATCCCCCACATTCCCTCCCATCTGGCCCCCATCATCACCCCCCTCCTCCCCCTCATCGTGGCGTGGGGAGGCGCGCTCATTCCCATCCTCGGCTCCCCGCTCTGGTCCGCCATCCTCATCCATTTATTTAACATTTTTTATTTAACATTTTCTTCTATACCGCGCTATTAAAATCAGCGCGGTGTACATCGAACAAGAATACTGCAATGTATACAAATAACATTGAGTTTACAAATAACAGGGAATTGAACATGGGGGAGAAAACGGGGAAACTAAATACATATTAACTCAAACTATGTACAATGCTCTAATGTAACTGGGTGTTGCATTAGTTTTGTGAAGGTTGGTAGGGTTTGGGGGACTACCTATTATTTGTGGTGTTGACGTGCAGGGGCGACTGGTGTGTGGGGGAAGTTTGCAGGTTGTTAGTTGTGCTTCTATCGCTGGAGGTTTCTGAGTAGCATTTTGTGAACAGGTGGAGCTTTATGGCTTTTCTAAATAGGATGAGGCTTTTTATTCCACGGATTTCGTGGGGGAGTGCATTCCAGTTTGAAGGGGCAAATAATGAGAAGGCTCTGTTGGAAGTAGCTTTTGTGCACTTAGTCATTAACTTAGGGACTGCTAATGTGTTCCGTGCAGTAGATCTTCTGTTTCTGTTTTCTGGGGTGCCATGAATTAGTTTGCTGATTGGTGTAGGGGGGTAGTTATTTAGGGCTTTGAAAGTGAGGACCAATGATTTGTATTGGAGCCTGGCATGTAGAGGTAGCCAATGCAATTCTTTCATGATGGGTGTTATGTGGTCGGATCTTGACGATCCGGAGAGGACTCTTGCGGCTGCATTCAAGGCTAAGCGGAGGGGGTTTAAAGTTGATTGTGGGAGGCCGTGCAGGATGATGTTTGCAAAATCGACATGTGGAAGGACTAGTGCCTGGAAGGTTGTCCGATAGTCTGTGAAGTCCAGTAGGTGTCGAAGGTGGCGTAGAGTTCTGATTTTATGGTATATTGCCTTTGTGATGTTTTTGATATGCGTTGTCATGTTCAGGTGCTGGTCCAGGGTGATGCCGAGGTAACGGATTGTGGATTTGGACTTCAACTCTACATTGTTGACACGTAGTGATGAAGGAGGTATGAATTTGAGGTTCTTTGTGACAAATAGGACATCTGTTTTACTGTGATTGATCCGTAAGTTTTGTGATAATAGCCAATTGGCTACTGCTTCGAAGCAGTTGATGATTGGGGAGAGCACTGGTTGGTCTATCAAGAACGGCATGTAAAGGAGGATGTCATCAGCGTATGCCAGGCACTTTACGTTGAAGGATCGAATCAAGTCACATATCGGCTGCATATAAATGTTGAACATCAGGGATGATAAGGACGATCCTTGGGGAACTCCCTGTGTTTGCAGAAATGGTTTGGAAGATGCTTGGCCAACATTGACTTGTTGCCACCTATTAGATAAGTAGGATTCACACCATTTTAACGCTGTGCTTTGGATCCCCTTTTCTTTTAGGCGTTGTATAAGTATGTCATGGCTCACCGAGTCGAAGGCGGCAGATATGTCCAGGAAGATGAGGACAAAGCCTTGTTGTATGTTGTTGATTCCTGTGATCAGATCGTTGAACAGGGTTGTGAGGACAGTGTCTACTCCGTGTGCTTCCCTGAATCCGTGTTGGACAGGATCCAACGGTGCTTGGGTGTCGATATGTTGCTGGATTTGTTGTTGAGCGGCTTTTTCGATGATCTTAGCAAGCTGTGGGATGCTCGATATTGGTCTGAAGGATTCTACTTTCGAAGGGTCTAGTTTGTTGTTTTTTAGTAGGGGCTTGATAGAGGTGCTTTTGAGACTCTGCGGGAATGATCCAGTGATAAAGGACTGGTTCAGTATGTTAGCCAGGATGTTGCTTATGTCATGGCGAAGCTCTTTGATCCAGCTGGCTGGACAGGGGTCATTAGGTGCAGTGCTGGGGTTAACAGAGGCAACAATGTTTTCAACCTCTTTAGTGGATACTGCGGTGAAGTTGCATAGAGGAGTTGTTTGAGATGTTTTAGATGGTGTGGAGGGGTTATTGGTGCCTATGTTTGTGTTGGTCTTGATCATCTTCGATTGTAAATAATCTGCATAGTCCTGAGGTTGAGGCATTGGAGGGTGGACTGAGACAGGCTCTCCTGTTATGGACTTTACTATATTGAACAAGGCATGTGGTTTGTTGATGGAGCGTTTTAGTATATCAGTGTGATAGAGTTTCCTTTTTTGCGTTATCTTCGCACGGTGAGTTAGCAAGTATGAGTTATAGGCGGTGTGTGCTTCAGCGGATTGGGTTCGGCGCCATTGTCTCTCAAGTTGGCGTAGGTGGTGTAGAGATGTTCATAGGTCCATGGAGAACCAGGGTGCATGTTCTCGTCGTATTGTTGTCTTCGTGGTGTGAGATGGACAGGATGCATCTCTGAGGTTTTCATCCCATTTAGATATGAGGTCATCCAGGCTGAGGGATGTGTTGGTCATAAGAGGTTGGAGGTTCTCTAGGACTTTGCTCTTGTTGAGAGGGCGGAAGCGGGTTGCTAGATTCTTGGGAGTATTTGTAGTTATATGACTGTTGCTGGGAGTGCTTATGGGTATGTGGAAGTTAAGGAGATGGTGGTCAGACCACGGGACTGGTGTTACGGATAGTGCAAGGTCCTGGGATGACGAGGCGTCAGAAAGAGGTGCGAATATGAGATCCAGCTTGCCCCCCTTAGTGTGGGTGGCAGAGTCGACACATTGATTGTATCCTAGATCCTGTAGGGCCTCAAGGAATGCTGTGGAGTGGCTACTTTGAAGGGATGGGAGGTTAAAGTCGCCGATTAACCAATTTGGAGAGTGCGGGGTGGAAGTGGTACATGCTAGTTCAATTATTGTAGATAGGTCATCTGGTGATGGAGTGGGTGCCCGGTAAATGAGGTTGATGGCACAAAGTTCATTTGATATGGTGAGAATGTCAAGGTGAGTTGAGCTGGAGGTGGTACGCAACTTGAATTGAAGGTCTGTTTTGGCAAGGATGAGTGTTCCGCCACCTTTCTGGGTGGACCTGTGGCATGTATATAGGGAAAATCATGGGGGTAGCATCTGATTCAAGAGGACATTGTCGCAACCGGACAGCCATGTCTCAGTGATCATCAGGATGTCGAGATTGTGTAAAGGTATTAGGTCCATGGCTGCAGGCCATTTTGAGCGTACTGATCTGGCGTTTATCAATGCACATTTCAGTATGCGTTGCTGACGTTGTTTCTTGGCTTGTGTCTTTTTGAAGAGTTGGAGGGGGATGTTAAGTAGGTGGGAGTGGGGTGAGTGGTTGGTCTTTGGTGTGGCGTGGTGTGGGAGTTCTGGCCGTCTCCTTCCATGGTGTAGGATTGGAATGGGGTTAGTGTCTTGGTTGAAAGCAATTGAGAAGTTGGGGAGCCCAAGGATAAGGAGTGAGATGAGTATTATCAAAGGTTTGTACATTCTAGATTGGTAGCAGTAGTACTAGGCAGCAGGGCAATGGTAGTGAGGTAACACAGTTGGATGAGGGTAAAGTTATTGACAGCAGTAGAGGGTGTCGCAGTGAATGGGTATAAATACTGGCAACAGTAGAAGATATCACAGTGGGTGGGTATAAATACTGGCTACAGTAGAAGATATCACAGTGAGACAGTGGGTGGGTATATATACTGGCAACAGCAGAAGATATCACAGTGGGTGGGTATAAATACTGGCAACAGTAGAAGATATCACAGTGGGTGGGTATAAATACTGGCAACAGTAGAAGATATTACAGTGGATGGGTATAAATACTGGCAACAGTAAAAGGTATTACAGTGGATATAAGTACTGGCAACATTAACAGGTAGCACAGTAAGTAGGAATACTTTAAGGTAACAGTAGAAGGTAACAGTGCATGGGAATAAATAATGGCAGCATTAGTATTAGAAGGTGGTACAGTGAATGGTAACAGATACACTGGTACAATTGACTGGGGCTAGCTTACTAGCGCAGTAAAGTGAACCTTAGCACAGTGAAAATAGATGTCTAACAGTAAGTGGTGATACTTGCAGTTCAGGATACAGGTCCGATTAGGATGGTTACTTGTCGTTTTCGGTGATTTTTCGATGTGCCACCACCGGGGGGCCAGCAGTTGCGATCTCGGAGAGGTGGAATTTGGCTGTGTTTGCTGTGTGAGGTCCAGTTGCAGGCCGATCCGATGGAGAGAGTCTGTTTTTTCTAGTGCCCCGCCTAAGGGCCACGCCAAAGGGCCCTCTGGCGAGGCCCTCAGGCGCGGGCCCGCCAGGCGCGGGTGCGCCCGCCGGCGCTCTTCTTTAATGTGGGCCGGCTGCCCCGATTGGACAGCAGCTGGTGTGGGAGGCGGCCCTGTGTCCCCGGCCTGCTCGATCCTCGCCGGGAGAGCCGGATGTTGAAGCCGGGGTGCAGGAGGGCCGAGAGACCTCGCGCCCGCCGGCGCTCTTCTTTAATGTGGGCCGGCTGCCCCGATTGGACAGCAGCTGGTGTGGGAGGCGGCCCTGTGTCCCCGGCCTGCTCGATCCTCGCCGGGAGAGCCGGATGTTGAAGCCGGGGTGCAGGAGCAGACATGCGCTGCTCCTGGTCTCCCTCCCGGGCCGCAACATCTGGGGGCTCCTCCGGCCCCTCCTCCACGTTGGCTGCACGTGCATCAGCTGTGGGAGAGATAACACATGTCATCCCCTGGGGAAACATCCTCTTCCCCTGTCACTGTGGACCTGTGGTTCCACCACTCGTTCCCCTACATGTCCATGTTGCGGTACTCACCATTCTGCTGTGCCATCCTCTCGCGCTGCACCCTGGCAACGAAGCGGGGGTACCGTGCCCTCAGCTCGCGAGCCTTCTTTCGAAGGTCCTCCACCTGTAGGGGTGACAACGAACATTGCCCTTAGCTACCATGGGGACACGTGGTGGGTCCCTGCCTCTGCATCTACCACTCTCATTGCATACAACAAGTGCCTGCCCCTATTGGGTGGGCGCTCATGCCCACTTGCGTTAATGTGTGACAGCCCCATGTGTGGGCCACACACACATCACCCTGGTCGGTGCACCATGTGCACTGTATGTGCGGCCCACGTACATAACACATCACAGCTGTGTGTGCCACCTACACACATCTGCATGTGCCAATCAGCCACTTTTTGGGTGGGAGGTTGTCACCTACATTCCTCACTAGGATGCCCTTAGGCTGTGGTTTTTCCTTTGTGATCCCATACAGGGCCTGTTTCCCAGGGAACAGGGTCGGTGCAGGGGACACCTTTAGGGGCCTACATCTGCTTAGAGCTGGGGTTTGTATTCTTTACTCACACAGTGCACCAGCAGACAGTGGGCAGGGTGGGGGGGAGATGCCCTCATTTGGGGCCTACATCTACTTGGAGCTGGGGATTGTCTTTTGTAATCACACAAGGCACCAGCAGACAGTGGGCAGGGTGGGGGAGAGATGCCCTCATTTGGGGCCTACATCTGCTTGGAGCTGGGGTTTGTGTTTTGTGATCACAGAGGCACCAGCAGACAGTGGGCAGGGTGGAGGGGGGATGCCCTCATGTGGGGCCTATATCTGCTTGGAGCTGGGGTTTGTATTCTTTACTCACACAGTGCACCAGCAGACAGTGGGCAGGGTGGAGGGGGGATGCCCTCATGTGGGGCCTATATCTGCTTGGAGCTGGGGTTTGTATTCTTTACTCACACAGTGCACCAGCAGACAGTGGGCAGGGTGTAGGGGGGATGCCCTCATGTGGGGCCTATATCTGCTTGGAGCTGGGGTTTGTATTCTTTACTCACACAGTGCACCAGCAGACAGTGGGCAGGGTGGGGGGGAGATGCCCTCATTTGGGGCCTACATCTGCTTGGAGCTGGGGATTGTCTTTTGTAATCACACATGGCACCAGCAGACAGTGGGCAGGGTGGGGGAGAGATGCCCTCATTTGGGGCCTACATCTGCTTGGAGCTGGGGTTTGTGTTTTTGTGATCACAGAGGCACCAGCAGACAGTGGGCAGGGTGGAGGGGGATGCCCTCATGTGGGGCCTATATCTGCTTGGAGCTGGGGTTTGTATTCTTTACTCACACAGTGCACCAGCAGACAGTGGGCAGGGTGGGGGGGAGATGCCCTCATTTGGGGCCTACATCTGCTTGGAGCTGGGGTTTGTGTTTTGTAATCACACAAGGCACCAGCAGACAGTGGGCAGGGTGGGGGAGAGATGCCCTCATTTGGGGCCTACATCTGCTTGGAGCTGGGGTTTGTGTTTTGTAATCACACAAGGCACCAGCAGACAGTGGGCAGGGTGGGGGAGGGATGCCCTCATTTGGGGCTTGCAGCATCAGAGGATGCATTTTGCAAATGTGTTGGTTAACGGAGACATGGTGCAGACCCCCTTCCTTTCCTGTTGGCCTGAGAGGTGGGACTGGGGTGTCTTGTGGATGGGGGACATCCCTGGCCTGCAAAGGCACCCTATACCATACCTCTGTGATCTGTGGTGCTGCTCTGCCATGGTTGCAGCTACCCCCTTGGGGCAGGGGTGCCTTTTTCAGGGGTGTGTGGCAGACTTTGCTAGCCGCAGGATGTGTCAGCACCTGCTATTCCCTGTCAGTGCATTGTGTATTTGTGCTGACGTTACTGGGTGTGTTTTGTTTTGTCTCATCATTTGGGGGACTACTCCCCATGCACTTACCTCACGTGGGTAGTCTGAGCTCCTGTTGTATCTATGGGCCAGGCGGTCCCAGGCCCTCCTGACCCTTGCCAGGTTCTGCCTCCTGGATGAGCCAGGGAAGAGCCTCTGCTGGCGGAGGCAGAACAGCTCTGTGAGCAGGTATATGTCACGCTGGCTGAAGGGAGGCTTTCTCGACATAGATGCCATTTCTTCTAAATGCCTTTGCTGCTCAGCCACGTGCGTTGCGGGGTGCGTAGCCACGTGCGTTGCTGGGGGGCGTGGCCACGTGCGTTACTGTGGGCGTACATGCGTGCGTTGCTGCGGACGTACATCGTAGGAAGATGTACAGAGACAGAGCTCTAACACAGAGCTGTAGCACAATGGTTAGTGTACTGACCACTGTTACAGGCAGCATGGGTTCGAGTCCCCAGTGTGCTGTGAGAAGGCATGTTTTCCTTTACGTCGAGTACTCCATACAGAAACAGACCCTCGCAGTATGTGTAACACTGTACGTTGGGCGTGCGTAGCGACGCGCGTACAATCGTGCGTGGGTATGTGTGTTTTTACCTGTGTGGGTATCATATATGACAGACTCGGTAGGGTGTCCTGCACCTATGCACAATGCTAACAGATGTACGTGGGATGGCCTATGGATTATCAAAGCCTGTGAGCAGGCGCTGGATTCCCCCAGGGTTGGGTTGTGCCAGTCACACCCATGATGCACTGCACATGCAAATCAGCTGTCCACAGATAGACAAAAGATGGGGAATGCACACCCACAGCACCTCGGCCTGGTAGGGGGGAGGCGACCATGTGCACCCCTACAGCACCTCGGCCTGTTAGGGGGTACTGACCGTGTGTTGTACCGGCACAGGGTAGCCACACACTGTCACAGCGTGCGGGTACTGTGCTCACCCTGAGGGTGCAGTGAGGCGCCAAGCACCAGGTCCACAGCAACGTGCATGGCTGAAAGAGGCCATGGTGCAGGTCCACAGCAGTGTTATAGTGTGAGACAGGTAGTTTCTGCAGTAACACCTTGGACATCTCTGTCTGTATCAGTCAGGTGTGACCCCCAGGAGGGCCCATGCACCACCACCACCACCACCACCCCCCTCCCCCAGGGCAGCAAACAGGGTCTCCTATCAAAAGATACAACATCTACCTCCCTGCAAGGTGGACGTAGAGGGGAACATCAACCCCAGTCCTGCTGAGGGACACCCCCCCCCCCCAACCACACACAGAGCAGTCAATGCAGCTCTGTACACATCCAGAACACAATAGCAGACAGACATTAGGCCACCACTATCTGATATTCCCCTGGTGCAAGCCACTCCATCACAACACATACCAGCTGCAAATAGTCTGCTAGTGCCCAGTGGAGATGCCTGCACCCAGAACTGGGATGTCAGCATACACAGTTAAATCAGTGACAGGGCCCCAAAAGGCAACCCATATATATCACATGAGAGAAATACTAGCTAGCACTATGGGGGTGCCTAGCCATGCTGTGGTCACTGCACAGTCAGGGTGAGAGTGATCTCTCAGCAGCACATACTGAGGTCACCCTGTCTGTGTAGGTGGTGGCCGGCCACTACAATGTGCCTGTCACTGCCCTATGCCCTGTGCAGATGCGCCCTGGCCAGGCCACCCTGTCCGGCCTCTACCCATGGTACCTTGCTCCTCATTATGCACATTGGCAGCCCAATTCTGGCAACATTGCTGGCATTGTGGCCTGTGGAAGGTGTTTGCAGCCACCACACACTGGATAGACAGACAACCACCCCCACACCGATGTCAGCATTGTGCTACTATAGAGGTGGTCAGCAGCCATACACACCACACCAGTCCTGGGCATAGTACAGGCATGGATATGGTACACAAGACTGTTGGGGGGTCACTCCCCAGGGTGGTGAACACTGTCAGAGACCAGACCTGCAGCACACACCGCAGACATCAGAATGATTGTTATGGTGGAGCTCAATGAGCAAAATGTGCTTAACAGAGGAATTGATATCTGCCAGTTCTCATAGCAAACGTTTGATAGCTGTGTACCATATACCCAGGTGTAGGGTGGCATTGCTAAGGTATGTAACTGCTAGTATTGGGAGATACAGGCAGGACCCAATTTCCTGCCTCTCCAGGTGGCATTGGCCAATGAGGCCTGTGGGTGGGTGTGTGGCCCTGTTGGCTGCTGCTTTACGGCAGAGTTCCCCAACTCCAGTCCTGGTGTTCCACACACTGTTCGGGTTTTCATGCTGTCCCTCATAGATATGCATGTGCTACATCTGCATAACATGGGGGTGGTGCATAGCTATGCAGCACAGGCATCTTTATTGGAGGCAGCATGACACTGGAATGTTGTGGGGCCCTCCAGGACTACATTTGCGAAACTCTGCTTTACGGTAATGTGCCTGTTTCTGATGTGGTAAAATATAGGCCATGCGTATGTTCTCTGCAATAAAGGTGTGTCTTTACTATCAATGTTTAGTGGTGGGTAAAGATATGGGGACTGGGTTGGCAGGAGCCCCAGCTGGGATTTGAACCTGTGACCCTCTGGTCTTACAGCCACTGGCTGTGTCTGTTGCACCACACTGTGGCCACAGAGACAGTGCAGTTCCTGGAGTTAGTTAAACTGGCCTGACGAGTCAGAAACCCTGCTCTGCAACAGGTTTATTGTGACCTCATTTACCTTGTATGCAGACAACGGTGCACATAAACCTCAGAGAATACCTCACAAAAGGGGCACACACCCATAACCAAGCTGGGCAACAATGATATCATTGGGAAACATTACACAACACTCCCAGGACAATCCATTACAATGAAATGATATTTAAAAGGGTCTGTGACGCGTAGACCCTTCCACACATCATTTCTTTTTTATTTGGTGCTTTCCAGGCAGTGTTGTTCCTTGTTGCCCATTGCTATCACTGTTGCCCAGCTGTATTATGCTTTTTAAAATCTTTCCTGTGGTCATTTTTAACGTTTTCTGTGCTATTTTGTTCAGTGCACATGTATCACACTGCTCACGTTTTGTGTGTTTCCCTGGTTTTGCTGTACATTGCTGACGGAAATGGTTTCTCTTCCCTTTAAATGCCTTTAACGGCAGGTTTTCATTCGCGTTGGAATTGAGCTCAGAATTACAGCGCGTTAGTGAGGGGGAGCCTCTCCACGCCCCCTCTCCGCCCATTGACCCCTTCTCTCCGCCCACTCTCCACCTTCTGCGCTGTTTTAACGCGCCGCGGGGCTTTACAATCGTTAAGCGCGGTTTCCGCGCGTAGTACGATGTTACCGGTCATTGGCGCGTGTTTATGCGCGTTACACTGCACTTACGGTCATTAACGTCATACTACGCGCGTTACTCATGTTTAGTAAACATACCCCTAAATGTTTTTGCCCCATCGCAAAACTTCTCACCATAGAAGCAAAGGAGCAAGTAAACAAAAAAAACAATACTGGGAGACACAGCTTAGGGGACCTCACACCTCTCCTGCTGCCTGGATTCGTACAGCCTATCTTGCTGCTGTGTTGGTCCGCCTTTGGTGCTCGTCATTCTTGCAGGTAGTGCTATTACCTTTTCAGCCCAATGCCATTGTGTTGGGGGCCTTTGTCACTGAGCATCCTCTTCTCTGTATCCAAATCCCTCCGGAACTCATTCCAAGCAGTCCATGATGTCTTCCCCCAGACTGGGGGTATTTTATGCTGGGACAGCATCCTTAGTGTCAGTACTCTTGGACTTGTCTCAGTAACTTGGAGGCATGCAGCTTAGTTGACATCACATCACTCCCACTGCTTGGACTAGTATACCCTTTCTTACTACTGTGTTAGCCCTCTTCTGGTATTTACAACCTTTCAGCCTATTTTGGTGCTCTGTTGGCACTCTTCAGGTGTTTTAGAGCCTTCTAGCCAATCTGGGTGCTATGTTGGCCTCTTTCAGTGTTCCCGCACCTTCCAGCCAAGTTATTGCTGCTTTAACCCACTCATGCTGTCCTAGAGTCATCCAGAGTGTCTTGTTGCCACTTTATCGCTCAGCTAATGCCTTGGGGTCTTCCTGTCAATGTTGGTGCTGGCTTACTCCTCTCAGAGCGCTTTGGTGTCCTCCTGCCAATTTTGATGTCAATTTGTCCTCTTTCACTACCTTGGAGAAGTCATTCTGCTCCTTGTGCTGCTTTGCCTTTATGTTGGCTTGTGGTTTTCCTGCTACTATTAGGGCCCTCTGCTCCTTCTACTACTATGGAGTGTTTGTGACTCTTGGTGACTTGCAGTGCTTTTGCCTCTCTTACAGATATCTCTTTAGCAGGTTTTTTGAAAATGGATGGAAAGTCCCACTGTTAAATTACAAAATCACTTGCCCTAGGACTTCAATGGGAATGAATGAATGAATGAAACAAACACATGCATTATTTTGTATTCAATATACAAAGATGAATTGAATTAGGTTTTGGGAAAAATATTATTGAACATAAACATTTTTGGTGTGCACTTCCCTAATCTCCATTCGCAAATACTAGGTTTAATGCCACCACTTCGCTGCTGGGTTCTATCAGCATTTATCTGGGCAGAGCCCTCGAAGGGCATCACAATCTCTCTCCTTTCTTTTATTGAATTTCAACATATTACATCACCAAAATGAAAAAAAAAGAAAATGGAACTGCCATTGCAGTAAATAGAAAGCTAAAGGAAATACATCATATACCACCTATATCCATAAAGCCCATATGATGAAAAAAAACAGAATTATCAATTAAATAAGAATTAAATATCAAAAACAAAGAAAGGACATTTACAATTTAATACCCAAATGGTCCTATATATACATAATGGTAGGTAGCCATACTCACTAGCAGATTTGGACAGAGAAAGAATAAAAATCACTTCCTACTAGCAAGAAATTTCTCTAAATGATCAGGCAAAGTAAAGACAAACTGGTTGCCCTAATACCACTCTACTTCAGTTACCTTAGATAGACAAACTTCACAACAAGGAAATTTTAAAAAAACAAGTAGCTCCTACAGTATGACTAGCACTTGTGGTCGGAAAACTACAAATTCCTTCCTCCAAGCTTGGGTAGCCTGTACCATGTCAGGAAAGACAAATATATGCTGGCCACAATAAATCAGCCCCTTCTTTTTAAAGTAATTTTCAGTACAATAAATTTATCATTCTCAGAAGAAAAAAACAACCAAAAGAGTGTTGATTTATGGAATCGGATGAATCCTCAAGAACTACAGTTAAATCAACTGCCTCTCCTGAATCTGGTGAAGGACCTCCTCAACAGGGAGAGCATTTGTCGTTCTGGAAACTAGCAAGTAATAGCACTTAGAAATAGAAATATCATCAGCATTTGACAATTGAAAATATTCCTGAAATACTTCCTTAGTAATATTATTGATGATAGCAGATATATCTTGGGAAAATTTATAATGAAGACTGATGCTATCCTTTATATGGCATACACCAGCAGCATGCAGGGAATTCATCTGAGGTTCAAAATGAGAAAACGTACTCTCCATTGTCTGCAATCTCACGTCCAACTCTTTAAATGCCCCAACTGCTTCAGAAGTAAAAGTACATGACTGAGAAGCAGTTCAACAACTCTTCTATCCTGGAAACAATATACCAGATATCTCCCAAGGAAATTTGTAGAGTCGAAGCCTGCTGTGCCATCTCAACAGAAGAGTTTGTACAGTGACCACTGCTGGTATTGATAAACATTGTGAAGTTTGTCTATCTACGGTAACTGAAGTACAGTGGTCTTGCCCGCCAGCCAAAGATTACTACTACTAATACTACTACTACTTCTTCTCATTTGTATAGCGCTACAAGGCATACACATTGCTGTACAGACACATGTAAAAGACGGTCCCTGCTCATCAAGAGTGGATGGTTCGGAAGAATGTATCTTTGAAGGATACTACTAAAAGCAGAGAGGTTCCACAAAAGAGTAAAGTAGCCCAAATGCTCTCAAGTATGGAGCAGACTGAGCTTAAAGATCCCAAATTATCCATGTCTAACAATAGCCAAATTAATATGAGTAAAATACATTCTCTAAAAAATAAGATGGGAGAGTTAGAATATATAGCACTAAATGAAAGGTTAGATATGATTGGAGTATCAGAGACATGGTGGAAGGAGGACAACCAGTGGGACACTGTGATACCTGGGTACAAACTATATCGTAATGATAGAGCTGATCAAATTGGTGGAGGGGTTGCTCTCTATGTTAGAGAGGGCATTGAGTCAGAAAGGATTAAAGTTTTGCAGGAAACAAAATCTGCTGTAGAATCTATATGGATTGAAATTCCATGTAAAAGGGGGACGGCGATGGCAGTGGGGGTGTACTATCGAACGCCTTGCCAGAATGACCAAATGGATGATGAAATGCTCAAAGAAATCAAGGAAGCTAACAAAAGTTACAGTGCAGTAATAATAATAGGTGATTTCAACTACCCCGGTATCGACTGGGTCAGTGTCACATCAGGACATGCTAGGGAGATAAAGTTCCTAGATGAAATAAATGATTGCTTCTTGGAGCAGCTGGTTCATGAACCGACCAGAGGGGAAGCCATATTAGACCTAGTCCTTAGTGGAACACCAGATCTAGTGCAAGAGATAAGGTTGTTGGGGCCACTTGGCAATAGTGATCATAGCATGATCGCCTTTGATTTAATTAGTGACGGAGGGATAGTAAGGAAATCCACAGTACTACCTTTTAACTTTCGAAAGGGAAACTATGATAAAATGAGGAAAACAGTTAAGAAAAAACTAAAAGGAGCAGTTGCAAAGGTTAAAGACGTACATCAGGCTTGGCTGTTGTTGAAAAATACTATCTTGGAAGCCCAGACCAGCTGTATTCCACGCTTTAAGAAAAGTGGAAGGAAGTCCAAAAAACTGCCAGCATCGTTTAAAGGTGAGGTCAGAGAGGCTGTTGTTGCCAAAAAAGCATCTTTCAGGAAATGGAAAAAAGAGCCAAACAACGAAACCTGGAAACAGCACAAGCACTGGCAAGTCAAATGCAAGGCATTGATAAGGCAGGCAAAGGGAGAATTTGAGAAGAAGCTTGCTGCGGAAGCAAAAACGCAAAGTAAAGACCTTTTCAAGTACATTCGTAGAAAAAACCTGTGAGAGAGTCAGTTGGTCCATTAGATGATAAAGGGGTGAAAGGAGCACTAAGAGGCGACAAGGCGATAGCAGAGAGATTGAATGAATTCTTTGCTTCAGTCTTTACTGAGGAAGATGTAGGGATGTTACCCATGACTGAAGTGGTATTTAAAGGTGCGGAAGAATTGAAGGAAATATCGATACATCGGGAAGATGTATTGCAACTATTAGATAAATCGAAGAGTAGCAAATCACCTAGGCCAGATGGTATACATCCAAGGGTGTTGAAAGAACTGAAACACGAGATTGCAGACCTGCTATTAGTAATCTGTGAACTATCATTAAAATCATCTCTAATACCTGAAGATTGGTGGATCGCCAATGTAACGCCAATTTTTAAAAAGGGTTCCAGGGGTGATCCGGGAAACTACAGACCAGTGAGCCTGACATCAGTACCGGGTAAAATGGTAGAAACCATCATAAAGAATAAAATTACTCAGCATGTAGATAGTCATGAC
This sequence comes from Ichthyophis bannanicus, assembly GCA_033557465.1. NCBI lineage: Eukaryota > Metazoa > Chordata > Amphibia > Gymnophiona > Ichthyophiidae > Ichthyophis > Ichthyophis bannanicus. The sequence continues at coordinate 1,298,598,691 of CM066031.1, forward strand.
CTAATGGGAGACAGCCAACATGGCTTTAGACAAGGAAGATCTTGTCTTACTAATCCGTTATGTTTTTTGAAGGAGTGAATAATCAGGTGGACAAAGGTGAGTCGGTTGATATTGTGTATCTGGACTTTCAGAAAGCCTTTGACAAGGTCCCTCATCAGAGACTTTTGGCAAAACTAAAGAGTCATGGGATAGGAGGCAGTGTACTATTGTGGATCAGGAACTGGTTAAAAGATAGAAAGCAGAGGGTAGGGCTAAATGGCCAATTTTCCCAATGGAGAAAGGTGAATAGTGGTGTACCCCAGGGATCTGTGCTGGGTCCGCTGCTTTTTGACATATTCATAAATGACCTGGAAAGTGGAATAACGAGTGAGGTTATCAAATTTGCAGATGACACAAAACTATTTAAAGTTGTTAAAACCCAAGAGGATTGTGGAAAATTGCAAGAGGATCTTGATAAATTGGAAGACTGGGCATCAAAATGGCAGATGAAATTTAATGTGGACAAGTGCAAGGTTATACACCTAGGGAAGAACAACCCAAACTATGGTTACACGATGCAAGGTTCCACATTAGGAACCACCACCCAGGAAAAAGATTTAGGCGTCATTGTGGATACCATGTTAAAACCCTCGGCCCAGTGTGCAGCAGCGGCCAAGAGAGCAAATAGAATGCTAGGTATGATAAGGAAAGGAATGGAAAATAAAACAAAAGATATTATAATGCCTCTATATCGTTCCATGGTGAGACTGCACCTTGAATATTGTGTGCAATTCTGGTCGCCATATCTTAAAAAGGATATAGAGATTTTAGAAAATGTTCAGAGAAAAGCCACCAAAATGATAAAGGGGATGGAAGGATACTCCTATGAAGAAAGGCTAAAAAGGTTGGGGCTCTTTAACCTGGAAAAGAGACGGCTGAGGGGAGATATGATAGAAGTCTATAAATTAATGAATGGAGTGGAACGGGTAAACGTAGATCGATTGTTTACCTTATCAGAATATAGAAAGACTAGGGGAAATGCAATGAAGCTACAGGGTAAACTATTTAAGACTAATAAAAGAAAATATTTTTTCACTCAACGTGTAATCAAACTCTGGAATTTGTTACCGGAGGATGTAGTAAAGGCTGTTAGTGTAGCTGGGTTTAAAAAAGGTTTGGACAAGTTCCTGGAGGAAAGGTCCATAAACCATTATTAAGAAGGGACCCAGGATATCAATGCTTGAACCAATACAAGCATGGTGGAACCTGTGTCCCTTGGGGAAACTGCTAGGTACGTATGACCTAGATTGGCCACTGTTGGAAACAGAATACTGGGCTTGATGGACCTTGGTCTGACCCAGTATGGCATATCTTATGTTCTTATGTTATGTACAATCTAGTCAAGACAGACAACTCAACAGCTGAGGACAAGGACACATCTAGGGGAGTGCCAAGTAAACACAAGAGACCAAGTGAATCAGGATCCAAAAGCAGACTTGAAGAGGTGAATTTTCAGTCTGGATTTGAAAAGGGCCAGAGATGAAGTCTGATGAACAGACTCAGAAGTAAGGAGCAGCAGGGAGGAAAAATCAAAGTCTGGAGTTGGCAGTAGAAGAGAAGGGCACAGATAGAAGGGATCTGCCAGATGAGCAGAGCACCGGAAGAGGGGTGTGGGAAAGCTAAGAAATGAAAGGTAGTGAGGAGCAGCAGAATGAGTGTACTTATAGGTACTGTAAGTAGGAGAAGACTCCAAGATGACTCCAAGTTTTCCCTAGGGACAGCCAAAGGAGGTGGAGGAGTAAATCTACCTCTGGAGCTAAGAAAGACACTCTAAAGTTTAGGGGCATGCTCTTTGGAGCAACTGAGGAGTGCAAGGGGTCAGTTTCCATCAAGGGTGAGAGTTACTGGTTTCTTCTAAAACTGTGTATGTGTGGTAGAAGGTGATGAAGATGAAGGGAAAAGGGAAAGTGAAGAAAACATCACCTGTTGCCTCAATTCCCATTACTACAGAGCAACTGGGCCAAGTTTCTCTCCTCAGTTTAGACTCTAGAATCATTTGGATCCTAAGAGCTTGCCCTTTATGCCTCAAGTTAGCTGCTATGCATAAAGATTTGACCCTACTACGGGAAGAATTAGCTGCAATTAAACACACTTCCTCTAGGTTACAAACTGAACAAAATCCACCACCGCTTCGACAAAGAATCAAACAGCCCAGGAACAAATGGATCTCAGTGGGCTCTGGTAGGTTGCAACCTGTAATGCAGTGACACCCTATACATCAAGTGATATCCCTGCATAATGCCTTCTCTGCCTTGGATAAGGAGGGTGTCCAATCGATGGAAACTGAAGTGCCCTTAAATGATAGACTTAATGCCAAATCTACAGATAATGTACCAAACAGGAAGAAAAAATCACTAAACAGAAAACTACTACTGCCTGGAGATTCCATTATCAGAGGCACCAACTTGGGAACATAGCTCTAAGGAGAGAGGATGGGCAAATGCCTCCCTAGCTCTTCAGCCAGCAGGAATAGAAACCAAATTGTTGGTATAGTTAGTGCAGAAAGTGAACACTCCAAAACTGATATTGTCATCCACTTGGGTATAAATGACCTTGCTAGAAACAGTGCCTCTGCAGTTTAAAGGGACTTACAGACTCTGGGAGAGAAACTCAATCCCATTGCTAACATTGTAGCATTCTCAGAAGTTCTACCTCTTCATGGTAAGGGGGCAGAAAGGCTGCATTGCATAAACAACTTTAAAATACATGGCTCCAAAACTGGTTCAAAAAAGAAGGATTTAGATATATAGGTGATTGAGGAAACATGGATCAACAAGAGACTATACTGTACTGATGGACTATATCTCTCTGTCACAGGGAAAAGGATCCTAAGTGAAAACTTTAGGCAGTATGTGGACAGGCATTTAAACTAGGGAAAGGGGGTGATGGATGGAGAAGAACAAGTTCAGTACATCACTCCCAGCAAAAGCAAAACAACACTGGAAACAGCCACACTTTTCAACAATACATCAATGGCAAGTGGGAAGGGGCGTGTAGAACAAAACCCATGCAAAAGGCAGGCAAGCCACTCAACAAATGCTGGAAAGCAATGAGTACAAATGCTCGAAGCCTAGCCAACAAAGTTCCTGATCTGGAAGCCCTAATGGTGGAAATGGACTTGGACATTGTGGCCATTACAGAAACATGGTTTAACTAGTCACATGAATGGGAAATAGCCATAGCTGGCTATAATTTATTTAGAAGAGAAAGAGACGGTAGAAAAGAAGGAAGAATAGCCCTATATGTCAAAAGCAATAGTAAAACTGCTGAAATGCAGGGGATGTGGGGAAAAGAAGTGCTCTGGATTGTGTTGGAAAGAGGAGATGGCACTGTCATCCATACTGGTGTGTTCTACAGGCCTCCAACTCAAACTGAAAAAATGGATAGCGAATTGATTGTTGTTATTGCAAAGATAGCCATGAAGGGGAAAGTGATCATATTGGGTGACTTTAATCTACCCGATGTGTATTCGAGTGTTCCTTCTGCAAATCTGGAAAGAAGTAAAAAAATTGTGTATGCCTTCCAAGATACGATACTTAAACAAATGATGATGGAACCAACCAGGGAGAGCTCCGGGCTGGATTTGGTGCTCACCAACGGAGATAGCATGTTGAATATCCAGGTGGGTGCCCATATGAGCAACAGTGATCATCAAATGGTGTGGTTTGAGATAAAAGCCAAGGTGGAATCCAATCACAGCAAACCCAAAGTCTTAGACTTCAAAAACGCTGACTTCAGTAAAATGGCTAAGTACCTGAAGGAGGAGCTAGTAGGGTGGGAGGAGTTAACGAAAGTGGAATTACAATGGGCTAAACCAGCGATGGCGAACCTATGGCACGCGTGCCAGCTGTGGCACGCGAAGGCCTTGCAGCTGGCACGCGGGCCATAGGTCCGCAAAAAAAAGAAAAAGCTGTCTCTGACTGCGGACGCGGCAAGGGCAGAATGCAGCGTCCCGCGGGGCCCCCTCCGCCCGCTAAGCCCCTCTGCAAGAGCTTTCAGATTCGCGAGGGAGAGCGTCTCCCTCGCGTCTCTGTTAAGCCCGCAGGGGCTAATGGGAAATTTCCCATCAGCCCCTTTAGACGCGAGGGACTGATGGGAAATTTCCCATTAGCCCCTGCGGGCTTAACAGAGACGCGAGGGAGACGCTCTCCCTCGCGAATCTGAAAGCCCTTGCAGAGGGGCTTAGCGGGCGGAGGGGGCCCCGCGGGACATTGCAATCTGCCGCGGCAGCAGCCAGAGCCTGCTTTTTTTGTTTTAAAAAATTTGCCGGGGGGGGGGTTAGGACTGCTAATGGGCAGGAGGAGGGGGGTTAGGACTGCTAATGGGCAGGAGGAGGGGGGGGTTAGGACTGCTAATGGGCAGGAGGGGGGGTTAGGACTGCTAATGGGCAGGGGGGGGGGTAGGACTGCTAATGGGCCGGAGGAGGGGGGGGTAGGACTGCTAATGGGCAGGAGGGGGGGGGGTAGGACTGCAAATGGGCAGGAGGGGGGGGTGTTAGGACTGCTAATGGGCAGGGGGGGGGTTAGGACTGCTAATGGGCAGGAGGGGGGGGTTAGGACTGCTAATTGGCAGGAGGGGGGGGTTAGGACAGATATTGGGCAGGAGGGGGGGTTAGGACTGCTAATGGGCAGGAGGGGGGGGTTAGGACTGCTAAGGGGCAGGGGGGGTTAGGACTGCTAATGGGCAGGAGGGGGGGTGTTAGGACTGCTAATGGGCGGGCGGGCGGGCGGGCGGGGGGGTAGGACTGCTAATGGGCTGGGGGGGTAGGACTGCTAATGGGCTGTGGGCTGATGGGGGCTGTCTGGAAATGGGGTGTTGGGGGTTTAGGGCTGGAAGTGAGTTGATGGGGGGCTAGGACTGGTATTGGGTTGGGGGGTTGCTAGGACTGGAAATGGGCTGATGCAGGGACTAGAAGGGAATGGATGCTGGGTGAGGCTGGAACTAGAAGGGAGCTGATGTTGGGGGAGGATTAGAATGGGATGGGGCTGGGAGAGTAAAATGGAGAGGGGAAAAATATTTTGTGTGGGAGGGATAAAAAATCTACAATTGGCCGGGTATTGGGAGAGTAAGTGGGGATTGAGGATGGAGGGGTAAAATTTGAGTGGATGAAATAGGAATGAGGAAAGAGCAAAAGGAGAAAGATTAGTATGTTAAAGCGGATGTAGAGAGAGAGAATGGAAAAAAAAAACTAGAAGAGAGAAGAAAGGACAAATGGACAGCAGATGATGGAGAGTTAGCAGAAAACATGAAGAAACCAGAAGAAAGTGGCTGGAGCAATTGCAACTGAGCTGAGGTATTCTGTTTATGTAATTACTTTTTGACATTGCCACTTGTTCTCTTTCCCCAGTAGGTCATGTATTGTTATTGTCTGAAATGTATTGGTTTAATATTTGCAGTGTTGCCTTTTGATAGGTATGGTGTGGTGCTTTGTGAGTCCTGGTAGTGCTGTTAGGATACGGCGGGTTTGCTATTGGTTCTAAATGGGCAGTGTTTGTAGTAGTTCCTAATGTGCCTGGCGGTTGGCACTGGATTATAGTAATGTAGAAATCTTTTAGTCTGTCTTTATCCATACACTCATTAAGAGACATGTTTACTAAAAGTTAGTGTATGTTAGCATTATGCAAATATTTATGCAAATTGACGTGCTGGCACTTTGAGGAAATTCTTTGGTTTTGTGTGGCAGTTTGGGCACTCGGGCTCAAAAAGGTTAGCCATCACTGGGCTAAACTAAAGAAAGCAATAACAGGTGCAAATGCAAGGAAAGTAAATAAAAACAAGATGAAAAGGAAATCTGGTCTCCAAAGAAGTGGCTGCACAAATAAAGGCAAAAAACACAGCTTTCACAAAATTAAGAAGCTCATAAACAGAGGAGCAAAAAGAAGAATACAAGATCAAACTAAAAGAGACAAAAAGAGAAATAAGGATAGAAAAATCAATGACAGAAGAAAAGATGGCTAAAGATGTGAAGTGTGGCAACAAAACCTTTTTCAGGTATATTCGGGAGAAGAGGAAAATCAGAGGTGGAATTGCAGGACTCAAAAGTGCTGGGAATGGATTTGTGGAAAATGACATTGAAAAAGTGATAATGCTAAACAAATACTTCTGCTCTGTTTTCACTAGAGAAAATCCTGGAGAAGGACCACCTGTGATTAACAAATATACAAATGGGAATGGAGTACTTCACAAAAGATTATGTATTAGAGCAGCTTGCAAAACTGAAAGTGGACAAGTCTATGGGACCAGATGGGATACACCCCAGGATACTGAAAGAGCTCAGAGAGGTTCTTGCAGGTCTGTTAAAAGATGTTTTTAATAGATCCTTGGAGACAGGAGAAGTTCCACAGGACTGGAGAAGGTCTGATGTGGTACCTCTCCACAGAAGTGGTAATAGGGAAGAAGTGACAAACTACAGGCCAGTAAGCCTTACCTCAGTGGCAGGAAAAGTAATGGAGGTGCTCCTGAAAGAGTGAATAGAGGATTTCCTCAAAACCAACAGGTTACATGATCCGAGGCAAAATGGTTTTATCAAAGGACGATCTTGCCAAACAAATCTGATTGAGTTCTTTGACTGGGTGACCAAAGAACTAGTTCAAGGGCATGTGATGGATATGATCTACCTACATTTCAGCAAAGCCTTTGATACTATCCCTCATCGGAGGCTTATCAATAATCTCAACAGCTTGGGGACGGGTCTCAAGATGGTGAACTGGATCAGAAATTGGTTGACTGACAGATGACAGAAGGTGATGGTAAACAGAACTCACTCGGATGAAAGGATGTTCATTAGCAGTGTGCAGCAGGGTTCGGTCTTGGGACCAGTATTGTTCAATATATTCGTGAGTGATATTGCCAAAGGGCTGAATGGAAAAGTCGGTCTTTTTGCAGCTGACACCAAAATTTGAAACAGAGTGGAGTCCCCTGAGGGAGTGGGGAACATGAGAAAAGATCTACAAAAGCTGGAAGAATGCTCTAATGCTTGGCAGTTAAGATTTAAGATTTAAAGAACCCCGTTTCATTGTAAGTCCAGTGCAGACCTGCCTGCACTGCACAAATGTGTTACCTGTAAACCGCACTGATGTTAAATAGCACGGTATAAAAGAAACATTAAATAAAATGTGAAGAAATGCAGTGTCATGCACTTGGGAAGCAGAAATCCAAGGGGATTGTATGCAATAGGGGGTGAGAGATTGGTGTGCATGGACCAAGAGAAGGACCTCAGTGTGATTGTTTCTGAGAATCTCAAGGTGGCGAAACAGTGTGACAAGGCGGTGGCCAAAGTCAGAAGGATACTGGGTTGCATACAGAGAGGAATTACCAGCAGAAAGGAAGAGGTACTAATGCCACTGTACAAGTTGCTGGTGAGGCCTCACTTGGAATATTGTGTTCAGTTTTGGAGAATGTATCTCGCAAAGGATATAAAGAGGCTGGAAGCAGTACAGAGGAAGGTGACCAAAATGATTTGGAGCCTACATCAGAAGACTTATGAGAAGAGACTTGAAGACCTAAATATGTACACTCTGGAGGAGAGGAGGTCAGGGAAGATATGATTCAGACCTTTAAATACTTAAAGAGTATTAATGAACAAACAAACCTCTTCCAAAGATGGGGAAGATGTAAAAAGAGAGGGTATAACATGAAGCTGCAAGTGGGCAAACTGAAAGGCAATGTCAGGAAATATTTTTTCACTGAAAGTGTGGTGGATGCTTGGAATGCTCTCCCAATAGAAGTGGTGGGGACAAACACAGTGACAGAATTCAAAATGGCATTTATTTTATTTATTTATTTAACAGGTTTTCTATACCACATTTTCCTTCAATCAAAGCGGCATGGGACAGACACAGTGGATCCCTTTATAGCAACAGGATAAGATCAAAATAAGCATAACTATCTCTTATATCTGAACAAATAGGGGTGACCTACACAGAGTAGTGGGTATACCCCTAAACAAAGGCATGGGGAGGGGTGACCTGCACGGAGTGGCAAGTGCACCTACTCTTGTCGCCCTGCTAGGCAGACTAGATGGACTATACTGGTCTTTATCTGCCATCATATACTATGTTACTATGTTAATATGATAGCTGAAATCAACTGCCTTCATTCTGCCACCTCCACCTCCGCTTTAAATAGCTGATAATATATGATCTTAATGTCTTACTTAGAAACCTTTCTTTCCAGAAACAAAAAGATGCACATCTTCGTTATGGTATTACCTGTTTATTTTATGTTTTTTATTGATTTGTGTATTCATTTATTTGTTTGTTTTTTTATTTATTTATTTGGAGGAGTAGCCTAATGGTTAGCGCACTGGCTTGGGAACCAAGAGACTGGGATTTGATTCCCACTAGCACTCCTTGCAGCCTTGGGCAAGTTACTTAACCCTCCATTGCATCAGAAAAATCCATGTTATCAATGTCCTTGTTTAATATACATTACAAAGTTTAAGTTACAATATAGGGGGATGTTTACTAAAGTGCGGTAATCGTGATTAAAGTGCGTAAAGTACGTTTAACGATCGTTAGCACGTCCGAACGCGCGTTCTGACGTGCTAACGATCGTTAAACATACTTTACGCGCGTTAACTGCAGTTAACGATCGTAAACCTCCGCGGCGCGTTAAAACAGCGCAGAAGGTGGAGAGTGGGCGGAGAGAAGGGGTCAATGGGCGGAGAGTGGGCGGGGAGAGGCTCCCCTCATACTAACGTTCTGAATTTCTGAGCTTAATTCCAACGCGAATGAAAACCTGTCAAAGGCATATTAAAGGGAAGAGAAACCATTTCCGTCAGCAATGTACAGCAAAACCGGGGAAACCTACAAAACGTGAGCAGTGTGATACATGTGCAAAGACCAAAAGTTCACATAAAACCTTAAGAATGACCACAAGAAACATTGTAAAAAGCACAATTCAGCTGGGCAACAGTGATAGCAATGGGCAACAATGAACAACACTCCCTGGAAAGCACCAAAGAAAGAAATGATGTTTGGAAGGGTCTACGCTCCGTAGACCCTTTCAAAGATCATTTCATTGCGATGGAGCTTTCCTGGGAGTGGTGTGTAATGTTGCCCAATGATATCATTGTTGCCCAGCTTGGTTATGGGTGTTTGCCCCTTTTTTTGAGGTCTGTTTTGAGGTTTATGTGCACCTTTGTCTCCATACAAGGTAAATGAGCCCACAGTAAACCTGTGCAGAGCAGGGTTTCTGACTTGGCAGGCCGCTTTAACTAACTCCAGGGACTGCAGCATCTCTGTGGCCACAGTGTGGTGCAACAAACACAGCCAGTGCCTGTAAGACCAGAAGGTCACAGGTTCAAATCCCAGCTGGGGCTCCTGCCAACCCAGTCCCCATTGTTTTACCCACCACTAAACAGTGATAGTAAAGACACCCCTTTATTGCAGAGAACATACCCATGGTTAATACGCCTATATTATACCACACCAAACACAGACATCAGAAACAGGCACATTACCCAGAGCAGAGTCTCGCAATTGCAGTCCTGGAGGGTCCCACACCATTCAGGTTCCATGCTGTCTCTAATAAAGATGCCTGTGCTGCATATCTATGCACCACCCCCATGGTATGCAGATGTAGCTCATGCATATTTATGAGGGACAGCATGAAAACCCGAACAGGTTTGGAACACCAGGACTGGAGTTGGGGAACTCTGCCGTAAAGCAGCAGCCAACAGGGCCAGACACACCCACAGGCCCCATTGGCCAATGCCTCCTGGAGAAGCAGGACATTGGGCCCTGCCTGTATCTCCCAATACTAGCAGTTGCATACCTTAGCAATGCCACCCTACACCTGGGTATATGGTACACAGCTATCAAACGTTTCCTGTGATAACTGGCAGATATCAATTCCTACATTAAGCACAGTTTGCTCAGTGAGCTCCACCATAACAATCATTCTGCTGTCTGTGGTGTGTGCTGCAGGTCTGGTCTCTGACAGTGCGTACCACCATGGGGAGTGACCCCCAACAGTCTTGCGTACATTATCCATGCCTGAACTGTGCCCAGGACTGGTGTGGTGGGTATGGCTGCTGAACACCTCTATAGTTGCACAATGCTGGCATAGGTGTGGGGGTGTCTGTCTGTCTATCCAGTGTGTGGTGGCTGCAAACACCTTCCACAGCCCACACTGCCAGCAATGTTGCCAGTATTGAGCTGCCAATGTGCATAATGAGGAGCAAGGTACCATGGGTATAGGCCGGACAGGGTGGCCTGGCCAGGGTGCATCTGCACAGGGCATAGGGCAGTGACAGGCACATTTTAGTGCCCGGCCACCACCTACACAGACAGGGTGACCTCAGTATGTCCTGCTGAGAGATCACTCTCACCCTGACTGTGCAGTGACCACAGCATGGCTAGGCACCCCCATAGTGCTATATAGTATTTCTCTCATGTGATAGATATGGGTTTCCTTTTGGGGCCCAGTCACTGATTTATCTGCTTGCTGTGTATGCTGACATCCCAGTTCTGGGTGCATGCATATCCACTGGGCACATGCATTATGGACTAACTAGCAGACTGTTTGCAGCTGGTATGTGTCTTGATGGAGTGGCTTGCAGGGTGCAGTGGCTGATGGCTTGCTGCAGGAGTATATCAGATGGTGGTGGGGTGCAGCTTGCCATATCCAGGCCTGATGTCTGTCTGTGTACAGAGCTGCGGTGCCTGCCCTGTGGGGTGTCTGTTCCTCACCAGAACTGGGGTTGATGTTCCTCTCTACTGCCACCTTTGCAGGGAGGTAGAAGGTGGATCTATTGTTAGGAGACCCTGTTTGCCACCCTTGGCACGGGGGGGGGGGGGGGGTTGGTGGTGGTACATGGGCCACCTAGGGGGTCCATGGGGACTACACCTGACTGCAAGGTGTTTGTGCAGAAACTACCTATCCCGCACATTAACACTGCTTTGGACCTGCGCCATGGCCTCTTTCAGCCATGGACGGTGCTGGGCGCCTCACTGCACCCTCAGGGTGAGCACAGTGCCAGCACAATGTGACGGTGTGTAGCTACTCTGTGCCAGTACAACACACGGTCAGTACCCCCTACCAGGCCGAGGTGCTGTGGGGGTGCACATGGTCACTTCCCCCTACCAGGCCGAGGTGCTGTGGGGGTGCATTCCCCATGGTGTGTATCTGTGGACAGCTGATTTGCATGTGCAGTGCATCATGGGTGTGACTGGCACAATCCAACCCTGGGAAGATCCAGCGCCTGCTCTCAGGCTCTGATAAACCATAGGCCATCACACGTACATCTGTTAGCATAGTGCATAGGTGCAAGACACCCTAAAGTGTCTGTACTATAAGGTGCCCACGCTGGTAAAAACACACGTACCCACGCACGATTGTACGCACGTACCTACGCACGGGGCTACGCCCGTAACAACGCATGCAGCCACGCACGTACCAACGTACATGGCTATGCGCACTGCGAGAGTGTGTTTCACTAACAACTACTTAGCGTAAAGAAAAACATGCCTCCTCATTCCCTATGTAATGTACAGGGTGCTGCCTGGGATAGCATTCTGCATTAGGCACACTGGGGACTCGAACCCATGCTGCCTGTAACAGCAGTGAGTACACTAAACATTGTGCTACAGCTCTGTTTCAATGATTTGTGTCTGTACGCCTTCAAATGATTAACGCGCCACGGCGCCCTGTAACGCTCGTTACTTTTTGGAACGCGCGTTAGTCGTTACGATGTCCCGCCCATGTCCTTTTATGGCTTTCCTTTCACTAACGCGGCTCCTAATGCGATTTGCACTAACGCAGTTTAGTAAACATACCCCATAAATTGCTTTGACTGAAATGATAAAGCAGTATACAAACCTATTAAATAAATATTTTCTGTAATTGCTCCAGATATGATCCAATCCTTCACTGAGGGAATTTTAGAAAGGACTTCCAAGTTCACTCTGAGACATCTAAGCCAGAACATCTGGTCTTGTGTATTTTCTCTCTATCAGTCATGTTCTTTGTGCTTGTTTGTATACTTGTCTCTGACCCCTACTTTCCTGTCTGATGTAATTTCTTTTCGGTGCCTATGGCCCATTTCGATATTATTGGAATTTTGTAAACTGCCTTGCTGTTATTTGAAAGGCGGTATATCAAGCATAATAAAGCATAAACATAAACATGGCAAAAAAAGGAGGTACATCCAGATGCAGTCATGATTTCACAAATGTGGATGTGGCCGAAATGGACTTCTATGGGGGTATCTACATAGATCTCTCCAGAATAGTACTGTATTTCAGAACCAAGACATCTAGGACTAGCCTAATGGCTAGAATAGTGGGCTTGGAACAGGGAAATCATGCTTCAAATCCCACTGCTGCTATCATTGAAATTGTGCTGATTTGCAGGGGCTAATGCAGCACTTTCTCTTCTACTGTATACCCTGTGGATGTCTTTCACTCAAAATGAGCACTTTTCTGATGTTTATTTAAGCCTGGAGCAGGTTTAAACTTAGACGCAACTCTGGAGGCTAGGACAATTCTGAGATTTATTTTATTTATTTATTTTTATATACATTTATATACCGCATCTTCCAAAGTTCAAGCAATGACAGCCATATTCCTGGGAATGCCTCTACCACGTTCCTGCACAGACTTGGATGTCCTCAAGCTGGGGACATCGATAAACCGGCTTCTAAAATGACTCTGGAGACGTTTCTGTGCTTTGGACACCTCCATGCCTGTTTTCAGACATCCAAAGCATGAATAGGGCTTCCAAAATTATCCCCAATGTACCTAAATACACCAGGTTTTGAGCCACATATTGAAGTAATTCCTTATCAAGAATAGGCAATATCTAAAAATTATGGTCTTTGAAAGGTGTTGAAGATCATCCCTTAAACTCTGCACTGCACTGCGTTGACATAATTTCCAGTCAGGTCATTGGTCTTAAAGTAGATTAAAGTACCGAGATCAGACTCCATGCTTTCTTTTCTTATAGTACTTATAATATGATCTTTATTCCTTTTTTCCAAAGTTCCTGGTAGCATTTAACCTTTTGGTTTCCTTTCAATTGCACCTCCACATTAATGTTTTTGATAATGAAGCTCCCCAACAGAGGAAAGTTTATATTTTATTTATTTATTTATTTATTTAATGGTTTATCTATACCGCTTTATCCTGTGGTTACATCATAGCAGTATACACTGGTATCAACTTGGAGAAAACATTAAACAGTAACTTAACTCAGGGGTATTTAGAGACACACTGTTAGCATTTGGGTAGTCATAGGAGGGTGTAATGGGTGGGGAAGTCAACTTGGGTGGGTGAGAGGGAAGGGGGGACTAGGAACTGAGGAATTGGTTAGTGGTTAACTATATGATATCTAAGAAGTAGTCTTTGAAAATGTGAGTCTTGAGGGCCTTTCTGAAAAATGTCATGCCCTTTGTGGCCCAAAGTATGTCAGGAATAGAGTTCCCTAGAGAGGGGGAATATAGGGAAAAGGCTGTTTTTGATGTGGTAGAGCTGGTCTTGGTATATAGTGCTGGTATATTTAGGGGTATGTTTACTAAAGTTTCCTAACGTGCGCACCGCGTTAGTCTGCAGGATGCCATATAAGGAGTGGGCGGTCCGGTCAAAAATAGAGCAAAACGGGATTAGCACACGCCGCGTACTCTTGTGCGCCACGCACAGTAGCGCACGAAGAACACGCGCAGGAAGCATAAGCAAGCGCGCTAACATGCAACCAGAGGAACAGGGCTGCAGTGCAATGGTAAAGACACTGACAGATGGTGCAGGGGACATGGGTTCAATCCCCCACTGTGCCCAATAAAAAAGGGTGGCTGAGGCACTACCATTTATGTGTAATATTGCATTATGAGGCTTTTTAATTTTATTTTAAGTACTGCTGCTAGCAAACGCACTTCCAAAGTGCTGTAACATAAGGTGCTGCATAAGGTACCCCATAAGGTACCCCAGAGGGCACATTTTAAAGTGTACTGTCCGCCACGGCACCCTACAATGTTACTGAAAGGGTGGCCTATAGGGCACCATATAGGGTGCCCTATGAGGCACAGCAAGGTCATAGCACTGTTTTTGATGGCAGCACTGTGCATTTAAACGCATGGAAATCTTAAGTAGGTGCGCTGACATGCAAGAAAGATCAGCAGTATAGCACAATGGTTAAGGCAGTGACTGATAATACAGGGGTCATGAGTTCAATCCCCAGTGTGCCTAATGCGTAAGGCTGGCTGAGGCATCAGCTTTGACATATAAGTATTGTTTCTGCGGTACTTTATTTGCATTTTATTAATTGCTGCCAGCAAACACACCCTCATGTGCCGTAACCTAAGATGCCCCATAAGGCACCCTATAAGGCACTCCATAGGGCACATTATAAAGTGCACTATCCGCCACGGCACCCTATAATGTCCCCTATAGGGCACCCTATCAGTTGCTCCATAGCATACTGTATAGTGCACCTTATATGGATGGTAACTATAAGGTGCCCTATAGGGCACCCTATAAAGCGCCCTCTGAGGCACCTTATGGGTACAGTACGCTGAGGGTGTTTTTGCTGGCAGCACTAATGTACATTAAAAATAGATAATGCTTTGGACAGCCCTATCAAATAACCTCACTGTGGGTTTGAACCCATGACTGCTGGCTCCACGGGCAGTGAGATAACCAGTGGGCTACAGCTCTATAGCTGCTAGCAAGCCCCTGGCTGGCTGCAGAAGGACTGCAAGTCACCACACAAACAGTCTGCTGTGGTCACCAGGATAGGGTTAACCCACCCATACCCATGAAGCACTGCACATGCAAATCAGCAGTCTACAGATGATCACAAGATGGGGTATGCACCCCCACAGCACCTCGGCCTGGTAGGGGGAACTGACCGTGTGTGGTACTGGCACAGAGTAGCTATACACCGTCACATTGTGCAGGTACTGCACTCACCCTGAGGGTGAGGTGGGGCGCCCAGCACCAGGTCCCCAGCAGTGCTAATGTGTGAGATAGGTAGTTTCTGCAGACACACCTTGGATATATCTGTATGTCTCAGTCAGGTGTAGCCCCTATGGACCCCTAGGAGGATTATGTACCACCACTTTCCTCCTCCAGGGCTGAGGGTGGTAAACAGGGTCTACCATCAACAGATCCATATTCTACCTCCCTGCAATGGTGGCAGTAGAGGGGACCATCAACCACAGTCCTGTTGGAGAACAGACACCTAAAGGGCAGTCAATGCAGCTCTGTACACATCCATAACGCAACAGCAGACAGACATTAGGCCTGGATATGCTAAGCTGCACCCCACCACTATCTGATATTCTCCTGCAGCAAGCCTTCAGCCACTGCACCCTGCAAGGCGCTCCATCAAGACACATACCAGCTGCAGACAGTCTGCTAGTTAGTCCATAGTGCATGTTCCTGGTGGAAATGCGTGCACCCAGACCTGGGATGTCAGCATACACACCAAGCAGATAAGTCAGTGACTGGACCCCAAAAGGAAACCCATAAATATCACATAAGAGAAATACTAAATAGCACTATGGGGGTGCCTAGCCATGCTGTGGTCACTGCACAGTCAGGGTGAGAGTGATCTCCCAGCAGGACATGCTGTGGCCACCCTGTCTGTGCAGGTGGTGGCCGGGCTCTACAATGTCCCAGCCAGTGCCCTATGCCCTGTGCAGATGCATCCTGGCCAGGCCACCCTGTCCGGGCTATACCCATGGTACCTTGCTCCTCATTATGCACATTGGCAGGCCAATACTGGCAACAGTGCTGGCAGTGTGGGCTTTGGAGGGTGTTTGAAGCCACCACACACTGGATAGACAGACACACACTCCCACACCTATGCCAGCATTGTGCTACTATAAGAGGAGTTTAGCAGCCCTGGCCACCACACCAGGCCTGGGTACAGTGCAGGCATGGATATAGTACGCAATACTGTTGGGGTCACTCCCCAGGGTGGTAAACACTGTCAGAGACCAGACCTGAAGCACACTCCACACACATCAGAAAGGTTGCTATGATGGAGCTCAATCAGCAAACTGTGGTTAACGTAGGAATTGCTATCTGCCAGTAATCATAGCAAACGTTTGATAGCTGTGTACCGTATTCCCAGGTGTAGGGTGGCATTGCTAAGGTATGCAAGTGCTAGTATTGGGAGATGCACGCAGGGCCCAATGTCCTGCCTCTCCAGGAGGCATTGGCTAATGGAGCCTGTGGGTGTGGGTGTGTCTGCCCCTGTTGGCTGCTGCTTTACAGCAGAGGTTCCCAACTCCAGTCCTGGTGTGCCAAACACTGTTCGGGTTTTCATGCTGTCCCTCATGAATATGCATGAGCTACATCTGCATACCATGGGGGTGGTGCATAGATATGCAGCACAGGAATCTTTATTAGAGGCAGCATGGAACCTGAATGGTGTTTGGCCCTCCAGGACTGCATTTGGGAGACTCTGCTCTAGGTAATGCGCCTGTTTATGGTGTCTTTGCTCTGTCGGGTAAAATGTAGGTGTTTAGGGCATGTTTACGTCATCTGCACTAAACGTTCTGTCTGTATTAGCATGTTGTAGTAGTGGGTAAAATATGGGGACTGGGTTGGCAGGCACCATAGCTGGGACTTGAACCTGTGACCTTCTGCCTCCAAACACACTGGTTGTGTGCACTGCACCACCGTGTTGCCACAGAGACAGTGCATTCCCTGATGATACCATGACTGTTTGTCCGGCAGGGCCTGTCTGTTGCAGTGCATGGCACCCACCTACACAGGGCTAGGCCATGGTCTGCTCTGGGCAGCTGCCACTGCCCCCTCCACCACCAGTACCCCTCCGCCACCATGCTGACATGGTCTTATATTGGAGACAGCATAAAACCTGAATGATTTGTGGCCCTCCACGACTGCATTTGGGGGACTCTGCTCTAGGTAATGTGCATGTTTCTGGTGTCTGTGCTCGGTGGGGTAAAATATAGGCGTTTGAACCATGCGTATGTTCTCTGCAATAAAGGTTTGTCCTTACTATCACGGTTCAGTAGCAGGTAAAATATGGGGACTGGATTGGCAGTAGCCCCAGCTGGGACTTGAACTTGTGATCTTCTGCTCCTGAACACATTGGCTGTGTTCACCGCACCACACTGTGCTCACAGAGACAGTGCAGTCCCTGGAGATACCATGGTTGTTTGTCAGACAGAGCCTGTCTGTTGCAGTGCATGGCACCCACCTACACAGGGTTAGGCCATGGTCAGCTCTGGGCAGCTGCCACTGCCCCCCTCCACCACCAGTACCCTTCTGCCATCATGCTGACATGCCCTTCTGCTGGTGGTGCTGGTGGTTTGCAGTCTCAAGCCATCCAGTGTGCAGGTAGGCGGCTGCCTAAGGTGCGTGTTCTGGGGTAGGGGTGCCTGTATAGGCGTCCACGCTTCCCCCCAACACCGCCTGCCAATGTTCTGTGCCCTTGGGGGTACCTGCTGGGTACTATCCCCTGTGACACTGTGATAGACACTCTCGTGCCCATGTTGGGCCCTCATCAGTTGCTGTCTGGCTGCTGTTCAGTTTCAGCATTCCTAAGTGCCATCTAGGCAACTGCCTAGTCCGCACTGTGCCCCAGCTGCACCACAGCATGTGCCGCCTGCAGCCCTCTGTATCCCCTTTCCCAGCATCTGTCCAGTTGCCCATTCCGACATGCCCGCCCTGCTGTTGTGGAACATCTGCATGCCATAGGTAACCTGTCCAATGGAGAGGGAAACCCTGATCAGTGCTATTTCACTGTGGGATCATTCACCTTGTATGGGGACGGAGCGTAGACCCTTCCAAAATTCATATTTATTTTTTGTGGCTTTCTTGGGAGTGTGTTTTGATGTTTCCCATTACTATCACTATTGCCCAGCTTGATTATGACGTTTTTTAATTTTTTTGGGATCCTTTTCAATGTTTATTTGTACTTTTGTTCTGTGCACGTGTATCACACATCACTTTTTTGTAGGGTTTCCCTGGTTTTGCTGTACATTGCTGACAGAAATGGTTTCTCTTCCCTTTAAATCAGCTCTAACGCGAGGTTTTCACTTGCGTTATTTTTGGCCTCGAATTTCACCTCCCTAGTGTGCGGGGAGCCTCTCCCCTCCCACTCTCCACCCATTGACAACTTCTCTCCGCCCCTGGGGAGCCTTCCTCCGCCCTCCGGGAGCCTTTCCCCGCCTTCAGCGCTCGTGTGCGCCGCTGCGCGCATGAGCGCGCACTAAAGTGCATTTTTGCCCCGTAAAGCATCATTAGCGTGCACTAAGGTACCTTAGCGCGCGCTCATGCGTGCCGCGCACGTTAAGAAACTTTAGTAAACATACCCCTTAGTGTTTTCTGGGAGCCAGTTCATTTCTTTCTGGTGTTAGGTGTCTCTTGTAGTAATGATTACAGATGTGGCAATGATAAGTTATTGAGGATTTTAAAGGTTGCGAATATTGATTTGTATTTTATATGTTCAGTTATGGGTAGCCAGTGTAGTTGCTTGAGTAGAGAGGTTATGTGTTTGGTTTAGGGTTGCCAACTGGCCGGTTTTCAGCCGGCCTGGCCGGTTTTTCCACGGCCAGGCCGGCTGCCGGCGCAGAGGCAAAACCGGCCCTTTAAAAGCCGGTTTTTTTGCTCTGGCCGCAAAATCGGGAGCGGCCTGAGCAAAAAAAACGGCTTTTCTCCGCTTCAGAGGGAGCCGGGGAAGCACGCGCGAGGCCCCGGCTCCCTCTGAACAGCCACCAGCGTGAAGAGCCTTTACCTTCACGCTGGCGTCTGTTCCTGTGAAGCCGCGAATGCTGGGAAAGGTTAAAGGGCAACCTTTAACCTTTCCCAGCATTCGCGGCTTCACAGGAACCGACGCCAGCGGGATGGAAAAGGCTCTGCACGCTGGTGGCTGTTCAGAGGGAGCCGGGGTCTCGCGCGGGCTTCCCCGGCTCCCTCTGAAGCCTCAGACAGCCGCGATGCTGGTCCGGGGGGGGGGGGGGGCAAGGACTGCCTGGGCTGGGATGGGGGGACCGGGACTGGGAAAGGGCTAAGGGGGGGGGGGGACTTGGACTGGAAAAAGGCTAAGGGGGGGGGGACTTGGACTGGAAAAAGGGCTAAAGGGGGGGACTTGGACTGGAAAAGGGCTAAGGGGGGGGGACTTGGACTGGAAAAGAGCTAAAGGGGGGGACTTGGACTGGAAAAGGGCTAAGGGGGGGGGAAAAGGACTGGAAAAGGGCTAAAGGGGGGGACTTGGACTGGAAAAGGGCTAAGGGGGGGGACTTGGACTGGAAAAGGGCTAAAGGGGGGGACTTGGACTGGAAAAGGGCTAAGGGGGGGGGACGTGGACTGGAAATAGGCTGTGATGGGGGGGGACCTGGACTGTAAAAGGGTTATGGGGGGGGACATGGACTGGAAATGGGTTGTGATGGGGGTGGAGGGGACCTGGACCAGAAAAGGGCTATGGGGGGGGGGGGGAAACTTGGACTGGAAATAGGCTGTGATGGGGGGGGGACCTGGGCTGTAAAAGGGTTATGGGGGGGGGGACATGGACTGGAAATGGGTTGTGATGGGGGTGGAGGGGACCTGGACTGGAAAAGGGCTATGGAGGGGGGGGGGAACTTGGACTGGAAATGGGCTATGGTGGAGGAAGGGGGATCTTGGACTGGAAATAGGCTGTGATTAGGGGGGCTAGGACTGCAAATGGGCTGTGATGGTGCGGGGGGACTCGGACTGCAAATGGGCTGTGATGGTGCGGGGGGACTCGGACTGCAAATGGGCTGTGATGGTGCGGGGGGACTCGGACTGCAAATGGGATGTGATGGTGGGGGGGCCTAGGACTGGAAATAGGCTGTGATGGGGGACTTGGACTGGAAATGGGCTGTGATTGGGGGGGGAGCTAGGACTGGAAATGGCCTGTGATGTGAGGGCTAGCATTGGAAATGGGCTGATGAAGAGCTGGAATAGGACTGGAAATGGGCTGATGTGGGGCATGGGAGAATGGGACTAGAAGGGAGTGGATGCTGGGTGGGTCTAGAACTATAAGGGAACTGATTTGGGGGGAGGACTAGAATGGATGGGGAATGAGAATAGAGAGGGGAAAAAAATATTTTGTGTGGAAGAAAAGTCTATGATGGGCCGGTATTGGGAGAGTAAGAGGGGCTTGAGAATGGAAGGGTGAAATTTAAACGGATGATAAAGGAATAAGGAAAGAATTGGGGGAAAGAGCAAAAGGGAAACAATCAGTATGTTAAAGCAGAAATAGAGAGAGAATGGAAAACATCTGAAAGAGAAGAAAGGACAAATGGATAGCTCGCAGAAGACACGAAGAAACCAGAAGAAAGTGACTGGAGCAATTGCAACTGAAAAATAAAACGCCCAAACAGAAGGTAGAAAAATACTTTTTATTTTGAATTTATTAACTGGAATATGTCTGGTCTGGGAAGTGTGTATTGCTAACATCTTTGCGTTTTTGTTTAGTGCAAGAGGAAATTACTTTATAGTTTTATTTCTCCAGTGTTGTACATTTCATGTTTGGATTTTGGGGTTCCCAGTTTAATTATTATCTGACCAAGGAAGTTAGCCTACACGTATCCTCGGTAATTTTTGTGGGTGGGGCTGGGGGCGGGGCAGGGGTGGGACTAGGGGCGGAGAATGGGTGGAGCATGGCGAGCCACAGGTGTCGGGTTTTTCTCGGTGAAAAAGTTGGCAACCCTAGTTTGGTTCTGTGTGTGTTGCAGAGGGATTGTGCTGCTGTGTTGAGAGCGAGTTGGATAGAGTGGATGGCAGTTTTTGGTAGGCCTTGGAAGATGATATTTCAGTAGCCAATGTCTGGAAAGACAGTTGCTTGAAGGACTGATTGAAAGTCATGGGATGTTTGGGATATTTGGACAGTGTCCTTAAGTTTTTCTGTACAGGGGTGTATTTCTTCAGTTTTGATACAAATCTGATCCAAGACCACAAGAATAACAAAGAAGAGAGGAGAAGTTCTCACCCTCCCCCCCCCCCCGAACCAGCAAAGCAATGAAGAGATGAAAGGAGTTGGTATGGACCCCTTTTCCTTCACTGTTCCTTCATTAAATGACTGGAAGAATAGTTTTCTTAGTTTCATTTCATTTGTCCTATAATTATACATTTGTGGATCTACAGATCCTGTTCTGTTATGCTGATATTATGGAAACCATGTGTGTTCAAATGCAAATACGGCCAGTGCTAGTGTCTCTGGCACCCCCCTTCAACCTATACATTGGCGCTCCCTCCTTCATTACTATTAATGATAGGCTACAGGTTGAATAAGCACAGCCACCTTTCAACTCAACCTTGACTCTCAAATTGAGTTCTTACAAGCTGCAGACTGACAGTGACCCAGCCCTGTTGCACTCTTGTCTCACTGCACATTTGTTGTCTTATTCTTTGAGATTTGCACAACATCCATCCATTAGTGTTAATTATTAGAAGTAACTGTACTTAAGATCTCATAGAATTGGATACATTTTTGGAATGGATTCATCTATAGGACTGCAATTTGACGTTTTACTGCTTTTGTGTGTGTGTGTATGAACCTCAAATGCTGTTCATCGAATTTTCACTTACAAGGAGAATTTAATAAATAACATGGATTTAAGCTCTTTTGATGCAATTATTAAATCCCCCCATTTTTATTAACTCCTTGTATATAGACCTTGCTATTTTAATCATTAAGGGGTATGTTTACTAAAACCCCGGTAAAGTGCGGTCCGCGGTAGTGTGCGGGTGCCATATAAGGAGTGGGCGTTCCCCGCTGAAGAAGAAACGCCGGAAATTACATATGCGCTAAGGTGCGCGGTGCCCTTGTGCACCCCACACCTTAGCACATCAGACAGCTGCGTGGGAGGCATATGCATCACGCTGATAGATAAGCAGAAGAACAGAGCCACAGCACAATGGTGCAAGAAGCAGGGGTTCAATCCCCCACAAAGCCCAATAAAGACAGCTGGCTGAGGCATTAATTTATGAGGCAGTGAAATAATGGGCGGCATAAGGTGACGTGCTAATGTTTTTGGAGGCATATTAATAATGGGGGGCATAAGGCGGCGCGCCAATGATTTGGAGGCAGTCTAATACTGGGCGGCATAAGGCAGCGTGCTGATGGGCATAAGGGTGTGTGCTAATTTTTTAGCAGGCATCTCAATATGGTGCGGCATAAGGCAGCGCGCTGATGGGCATAAGGGTGTGTGCTAATTTTTTAGGAGGCATCTCAATATGGGGCGGCATAAGGTGGCGTGCTGATGGGCATAAGGCGGCGTGCTAATTTTTTAGGAGGCATCACAATATGGGGCGGCATAAGGTGGCGCGCTGATGAGCAAACAGAAGAGCAAAGCCACAGCACAATGGTTAAGGCATGTACCAATGGTGCAGGGATCAGGGGTTCAATCCCCCACAGTGCCCAATGAACAAGGCTGGCTGAGGCATTACTTTAGGATTACTTTAGGAGCCAGTCTAATATGGGGTGGCATAGGGCAGTGTGCTGATGGGCATTAGAGGGGGAGGAGTAGCCTAGTGGTTGGGGCAAGGTACCTCAGGCCAGAAGGTCAGGGGTTCAAATCCCACTAGAGGATAGCAACCTTGGGCCGGAAGGACTGGCATTTCTAGTCCCACAGATGCTCCTTGTGGTCTTGGGCAAGCCACTTAACCCTCCATAGCTCATGTTCCCTGTAAGTATTAGTGTATGTGTCTCATATCCCCGCGTGTTAAATGTATCCCCCAATTGTGTTGTGACCGCTTTGATTGAAGGATAAGGCGGTATACAAAACTGTCAAAATAAATAAATTAGGTGGCACGCTATTGATTTAGGAGGCTTTTCTAATACTGTTTAAGGAATGAAAAGCATAAGTAGGTGTGCTGACAGGCAAGGAGGAGCAGCAGTGGAGCACAGTGGTTAAGGCACTGACTGCTGATACAGGGGTCATGAGTTTGCTCCCCAGTGTGCCTAATACATAAGGCTGGCTGTGGCATCAGCTTTGCATTGTACATATTTCGTCCTGCAGCACTTTAATTTTATGTTATGAATTGCTGCCAGCAAACATGCCCTCACGTGCCGTAATTGAAGGTGCCGTATAAGGCACCCTATAAGGCACTCCATAGGGCACATTAGAAATTGCACTATCCGCCACAGCATCCTAAAATGTCCCCAATAGGGCACCCTATAGGTTGCGTCACAGGATATTGTATAGTGCACCTTATATGGACGGGAACCATAAGGTGCCCTATAGGGCGCCCTATAAAGCACCCTCAGAGGCACCTTATGAGTACAGTATGCTGAGGGTGTTTTTGCTGGCATCAAAATATGTACATTAAAAAAGATGCATTGGACAACCCTATCAAATAGCCCCACTGTAGGTTTGAACCCATGACCTTTGGCTTCAGAGGCAGAGAAATAACCATTGGGCTACAGCTATAAAGCTGCTAGCAAGCCCCTGGCTGGCTGCAGAGAGCATGCACGTCACCACACAGACAGTCTGCTGTGGTCACCAGGATAGGGTTAGCCCACCCATACCCATGATGCACTGCACATGCAAATCAGCTGTCCACAGAGTAACACAAGATGGGCAATGCACCCCCACAGCACCTCGGCCCATTAGAGGGAAGTGACCATGTGCACCCACACACCACCTCGGCCTGGTAGGGGGTACTGACCGTGTGTTTTACTGGCACAGAGTAGCTACACACCGTCACATTGTGCGGGTACTGTGCTCACCCTGAGGGTGCAATGAGGCGCCCAGGACCAGGTCCACAACACCTTCCATGGCTGAAAGAGACCATGCCAGAGGTCCAAAGCAGTGTTAATGTGTGAGATAGGTAGTTCCTGCACTAAACACCTTGGATATCTCTGTCTGACTCAGTCAGGTGTGGACCCCCAGGTGGGCCATGCATCATCATCATCACCCCCCCCCCAGGGCCAAGGGCAGCAAACAGGGTCTCCTGTCAATAGATCCACATTCTACTTCCCTGCAGAGCAAACACCCCACAAGGCAGTCAATGCAGCTCTATACACATCCATAACACAATAGCAGACAGATATTAGGCCTGGATATGGTGAGCTGCACCCCACCACAATCTGATATTCTCCTGCAGCAAGTCATCAGCCACTGCACCCTGTTCCATCACAACACACACCAGCTGCAAACAGTGTGCTAGTTAGTCCACAGTGCATGTTCCCAGTGGAGATGCATGCACCCAGAACTGGGATGTCAGCATACACAGCAAGCAGGTAAATCAGTGACTGGGCCCCAAAAGAAAAACCATATCTATCACATGAGAGAAATACTATATAGCACTATGGGGGTGCCTAGCCATGCTGTGGTCACTGCAGTCAGGGTGAGAGTGATCTCTCAGCAGGACATACTGAGGTCACCCTGTCTGTGTAGGTGGTGGCCGGGCACGAAAATGTCCCAGTCAGTGCCCTATGCCCTGTGCAGATGCACCCTGGCCAGGCCACCCTGTCCAGCCTATACCCATGGTACCTTGCTCCTCATTATGCACATTGGCAGCCCAATACTGGCAACATTGCTGGCAGTGTGGGCTGTGGAAGGTGTTTGCAGCCACCACACACTGGATAGGCAGACAGCCACCCCCACACCTATGCCAGCATTGTGCTACTATAGAGGAGTCCAGCAGCCATACCCACCACACCAGTCCTGGGCACAGTACAGGCATGGATATGGTACGCACTACTGTTGGGGGTCACTCCCCAGGGTGGTAAACACTGTCAGAGACCAGACCTGCAGCGCACACCGCAGACATCACAATGATTGTTATGGTGGAGATCAATGATCAAAATGTGCTTAACGTAGGAATTGATATATGCCAGTTATCATGGGCAACGTTTGATAGCTGTGTACCATATACCCAGGTGTAGGGTGGCAGTGCTAAAGTATGCAACTGCTAGTATTGGGAGATACAGGCAGGGCCCAATGTCCTGCCTCTCCATGAGGCATTGGCCAATGGGGCCTGTGGGGGTGTGTCTGGGTGTGTCTGGCCCTGTTGGCTGCTGCTTTACGGCAGAGTGTCCCAACTCCAGCCCTGGTGTTCGAACCACTGTTCGGGTTTTCATGCTGTCCCTCATAGATATGCATGAGCTACATCAGTATACCATGGGGGTGGTGCATAGATATGCAGCACAGGCATCTTTATCAGAGGCAGCATGGATCCTGAATGGTGTGGGGGCCCTCCAGGACTGCATTTGGGAGACTCTGCTCTAGGTAATGCCGCTGTTTATGGTGTCTGTGTTTGGTGTGGTAAAGTATCGGCGTATGAACCATGCGTATGTTCTCAGCAATAAAGGTTTGGACGTACTATCACGGTTTAGTTGTAGGAAAAATATGTGGACTGGATTGGCAGTAGCCCCAGCTGGGCTTTGAACCTGTGACCCTCTGTTCCTGCACACACTGTCTGTGTGCACTGCACCACTGTGTTGCCACAGATATGCTGTGTTCCCTGGGGAGTCCATGACTGTACATCCGACAGAGCCTGTCTGTTGCAGTGGACGGTGCCAGCCTGCACAGGCCTAGGCCACTGTCTGCTGTGGTTTGCAGCCACTGCCCCCTCCACCACCTGTACCCTTCCGCCAACATGCAGACATGTCCCTATCTGGAAAAAAGCATATGACCTGATTGAGTTGTGGCACTCCAGGACTGAATTTGGGGGACTCGGCTGTAGGTAATGCCCATTGTTATGGTTTGTGTGCGGTGTAGGGTAAAATATAGGTGTTGGACCCATGCTTATGTTCTCTGCCATACAGGAGTGTCTGTACTATCACTGTTTAGTGGTGGGTAAAACTATGGGTACTGGGTTGGCAGGAGCCCCAGCTGGGCTTTGAACCTGTGGCCCTCTGGTCCTACAGGCAGTGGCTGTGTCTGCTGCACCACACTGTAGCCACAGAGACAGTGCAGTCTCTGGAGATAGGAAACCTGGCCGCACGAGTCAGACACCCTGCTCTGCACAATTTTACTGTGGGCTCGTTTACCTTGTATGGGGACAGGGGTGCAATTAAACCTCAAAAATGACCTCCAAAAAGGGGAAAAAAACCAAAACCAAGCTGGGCAACAGTGATATCAATGGGCAACATGAAAAACACTCCCAGGACAGCTCCATTAAAATTCAGTGAATTATGAACCAGTCTACGGAGCGTAGACCCTTCCAAAAACATTTCTTTTTTTTTGGAGCTTTCCTGGGAGTGTTTTTTATGGTTGCCCATTAATATCACTGTTGCCCAGCTGTATTATAATTTATTTGGAATTTTTTGTGGTCATTTTCAATTTATATTTGCTATTTTGTTCTGTGCACATGTATCACACTGCTCACGTTTTTCAGGTTTCCCCGGTTTTGCTGTAAATTGCTGACGTAAATGGTTTCTCTTCCCTTTAAATCGTCTCTAACGCGAGGGTTTCACTCGCGGTATTTTTAATGCCGAAATTCAGCCCCGCTCCTGTGCGGGGAGCCTCTCCCCTCCCACTCTCCACCTATTGACCCCGTCCCTCCGCCCCTCGGGGGCCTTCCTCCGCCCTCCGTAAGCCTTTCCCCGCCTCTATCGCACATCAGCGCCCCGCACACGTGCGCAGGCCCGTTAATGTGACGCGCACGCCTGCGCGGCGCTTAAGAGCACTTAAGTGCATCATTAGCATATGCTATTGTGCGCCGCGCACGTGTGCACGGTTTAGTAAACATACCCCTAAGTCTTGACTTTCTACATTTCTATTTTTGCTGAAGAGGAATGAGGAGGTGTTTATAATGGTTGAGAAATTGACCATACCCTTCTCACATGTGAAGGTACTAAACTACCACTGCACCATAGTGCCATCAAAGGATACCACATAGGTCTAAAGAAATCTAGTACTGGGAATCTATTCACAAACCAACATCCCTGGGCACACAGAGGGCCTGGACGTGTGGGATGGAATTGAGAATTATGTTAAAAACTATTCTACTTAAGGTAAGGTTACCAGATTGTTTGCAGGCAAATCTGGGATACTTTTCCAAAGTAGGGTAGGGTGGGGTGAGGAGGAAGGAGTGGGAGGAAGGGTTATGTTTGTTCCAGGTTTGAGCAACAAGGTGTGAAAGAGGAAAGGAGTTACTGTTGCTATCATGGGATGGAGGGGGAGAGGGAAAGGTAATAAGCATTTCCAGGCAGACAAATGGACAGAGAAACGAGTGATGCATTTCCCCATAATGTGCAAAATATAAAGATAATAGATGTAAATTCTAAAAACTGGCATATTCAAATTATTAAATTGAAAATAATTCTTTTTCTACTCACTTTAGTCCCCATTGCTGGAATCTGGGACAAGAAGCTGCCAAACAGGTGGGAGTCAGGGACACAGCTCTAAAACTGGGGACAACTCCCGAAAAACTGAGGGCATCTGGTAACCTTACTCTTACCGCATCATCTGGCAACAAGTTCCAAAGCCTAACTATGCACTGAGTGAAAAAATATTTTTGCCTATATGATCAAAATGTACTATATTGTAACTCCATGGTGTGTCCACTAGTCTTTATATGTTTTGAAAGAGTGAAATGATTGATTTCCTTTTACCTGTTTTAGTCCACACAGGATTTTATATACCTCTGTCATATATTGCACATTACACAATGAGTGTAACCATGTGTATTTTATAAAATATATGCATGCATCACAATGGTTCCAGTGCTCTGTCCACACTCTACCCCAAATATGCCTAAACAATAGTCATATACAAGTATGCATGTTCTTGTTATTGTACATACTTCAATATGTGGGATAATTTTATATGATACATTCTATGCACATACACTGGTGTATACATGTGAAAAATTATTTGCAAATTTTTTTGTAATAAAAATTCTTTATAAAATGTATTTATTTATTTAACCAGTTTTGTATACCACCTTATTCTTCAATCAAAGTGGTTAGGAACATAACATAGGGATGTTATATTTAACATGAGGGAGGGGGGGGGCGGAGCCTGATGTCCAGCGGGATGGTCGCATAACGCTGAGGCTCCCGAGAGGCCTACTCAGAATCCTGAATTAACACCGTACATACTTGGAACTTCTACTCTGATCCTGCCGGGGCACATTGGTGAGATGGCGGGGACCAAACCCACGCGCCTGGAATTTGGATCTCCAGCGGCTTCTCACGGCAAACGTTCCAAAACTGAACCCCCGTCCCCGCAGAAGGGGCTGGCCTTGCGCGAGGGCCCCGAAATGCAGCAGGAAATCCTCGCAGAGATTAGAGGGGTCAAAAACCTCGTGCAGTCAAACGGTGAAGCACTCCGAGCGCTGCGGGAAGATCTTGGTGTGCTGCAAAGCAAGCTAGAAGGGCTTTCTTCGCGTCAGGACAAAATGGAGAACATATTGGACTCCCATGCGGCCCGGTTGTCCAAACTCGACAAAGTTGAACGTCAGGTGCGGGCCTTGCAGAAAGAAGTGGAAGATGGCAATAATAGAGCGCGCCGCAACAACATACGACTCGTGGGCATACCGGAGGGAGCGGAATCGGGAGACATGAAAGAGTTTTTATGCAAAATCCTCCCTTCCCTGCTCCAAATCACCTTTACCAAAGATTTGGAGATCGATCGCGCTCATCGTGTACCCACAATCATAACGCTCAACAGGAAGACCCCGCGGCCTATCATTTTTCGACTTTTGAGATATCAACACGTGGAGCAAATTCTAAGTGCCTCTCGGGCAAAGGGCCATATGGAGTTTGAGAGCCACAAGATCTCCTTCTATCCTGACTTGGCTAAACCCACGGTCGACCGCCGAAAGCGCTTTCTGGAATTCCGGCCGAGGCTTCAACAACTACAAGCACGCTATGGCCTGATGTACCCGGCCAAGCTCCGAGTCACGCTTCACAATCAGACAAGAACATTCGAGGACCCTGATCTACTTGCGGAGTTTTTGGATTCCAAAGAAGCCGACTTGATGCGCTGACTTCCAGAATATTCCTGCAAGTATTCTCATAACCTGCCATATTGGATCTGCCGCAGCCCAGCAAAGAGTCTGGCGAGGGCAGTTTGTTTGCCTTACTTTTGATGATATCTGTGACCCGACTCCATCTACCCACAGTAGCCTCGATGAGTATCAGAGACAGTGTTAATTATGGACTCTGGTGTTTCTTTTCTTTTTTTTTTTCATGTCTTTCTATTTCCTCTCTAGGGCCTCCTCCCGCAGACACCTGGTCGCCATATTCTTTGGGGGTTTTGCTTCTTCTCTAAGATACTTTGGTACATACTTTTCAATATGGGGTGTATTAGCCAGCATACTCGGTGATTATGTCATTGTTGCACAGATTCTGATTATGTTGTATGTTTTTCAAGCGCCCTTACCTTAAATGTCTATTACCGATTGATGGCACCATGTAAGATTTTCTCATTGAACGTAAAAGGAATCAATAATCCGATAATACGGAAGAAAATCCTAAGCTACCTAAGTCAGGAAGCTGCGGATCTGATTTTCTCCAAGAAATGCATTTAAACTCGAAGGAAACTCTTAAACTCAATATTAAACCTTACATGGTGGCCGCCTATTCCCCAGCCGTTTCTAAGAAATATGGGGTTGCCATACTGGTTAGGAAATCTTTGTATGCTACTATTATTGCGACTAGTTCAGATACAGAAGGTAGAGGGTTTAGAGTTCACCTCAAGATAGGTAGCCTTGAAGTTACATGTATATGCCTTTACGCTCCTAATGTGGATGACCCTGCCTTTTTTGCTACCATTGCTCAGGTTGCGCAGGCCTCTGCTAATACTTCATTGATAATTGGGGGGGATTTCAATCTAGTCCTTGATCCCCTGATTGACAAACAGCCGCCTAGGACAAGTGGTCCCCCCAAGAGTCACACCATGCTTACCTCCCTGATCAAAGATCTTGCTTTAGTTGATCTATGGAGGTTACTACACCCCAATGAGCTTGACTTCACCTTCTTCTCTTCCCCTCACAAATCCCAGTCTCGCATAGACTTCTTTCTAATATCAAAACTGTTAGTTCCTCAGGTGGATACCGCAAAGATTCACTCCCAACATATTTCAGATCATGCTGCTATTTCCTTTCAATTACACACTACCGCACCCCAAGGGAATTCGGGGGCCTGGTTCTTTGATAGAGCCCTGTTACTCAGCTAGAGTTCCAGTTAGAAATTCGAGCAGCCATACAGGATTACTTCCATTTTAAATTATGTCAGGGTACAGACACGGCCACTTTTAGAGCCCAACAAGCCTGGGAGCGCGAACTGCAAACCACTTTAACCCCTATGCAATGGAGCGTTTTCTGGAGCAAAGTAGTGCGGGTTTCCCGGTCTGCCTCTGTTACCCAAACTCTCTTCTTTTTTGCACACAGATGCTTTTATACCCCAGAAAAAATAGCCAAATGGAACACAACTGCTAGGGACCAGTGTTGGTCTTGCCATACTGCTGTGGGAACCTTCGCTCATGATATTTATGAATGTCCTCAATTACAGGTTTATTGGGGGCGGGTCTGGGGTTGTATTCAATTTATCTTACACCTTCACGAACCTCTCTCTTGGAAGATCGTGGGACTCCGCTCTGTGGCGGAGGTCCCCTCTCTGCCTAAGAAGGGTCGCTTTCTCCTTGATTTCATGCTGGGTATAGCCATATGCTTAATCACGAGGAATTGGAAGGATAGCTCTCGACTTACTGTCAACGAATGGTGGAACCTCGTCTGCTTATATAGTAAATATGAGCAGATACCTCGGAGAGCTATTCCCCATGCCCAAACTTACTCTCGCTTGTCTAAATGGCAGATGCTTAATGATTATGTACAATCTGCTCACTGTTCCAACATGCCTGTATAATGTGCACTCATCATGTTTCAGATCACCGTTAGGTTTTGTAACACAATAATGTAAGTACACGCCCGCTTCGGGAATGATTAGTTTTCTAGAGAAGAAGCTGGGGGGAGGGGGGTGGTAGGGGTTTACTTTGGTGTATGTATTACACTTTATGTATCTGTCTTTTAGCTGTATGTCTTCCTTTTCCTTTGTTGTTATAAAACGAAAATAAAGAATTTAAAAAAAACATGAGGGAGGGGGGATACAAGACATACACATAGACTATCGGGTGTCGGTTGTCAGTTCTTGTCCGAGTGTGCAGGCTGTTGGCGGCCGCATGTGTCAGGTTGTGGTGTTTGATAGTTATGTTACTTGTCCATAGGACTCCATGAACAGGTGAGTTTTGAGGGATTTCCGGAAGTCCTTGAGGTCATTTTGGGCTCTTAGTTCTTCAGGGAGGGAGTTCCATAGGTCTGGTGCCGAGAGTGAAATAGCCCTTTTGGAGGTTGCTTGCTTTGTCTTATGGTAACCAGCAGGAGTGTGGAGCCTGTTGCTTCCTTGGGTTCGCCTAGGCCTGCTGTTTGTGTCTTTTGTTAGTTTGGCCTGTAATACATCTGCTGAGAAATCATGTAAGGCTTTGAATATGATTAGTGTTGTTTTGAATCTGGACCATGCAATTATAGGTAACCAGTGCAGCTGTTGAAGTACAGGTGTGATGTGTTCGTATTTGGCGGTGCCTGTGATAAGGTGCGCAGCAATATTCTGAACTAGTTGAAGTGGATGGACAGTTTGCTTGGGTAGACCATGGTATAAAGAGTTTCTGTAGTCCAGTATCGGGGTGCTTGAGGGTAATTATGCTTATGCACTAATTCTAGTTCAAGCTTTTAAAAGACAGATTTGATTGTCTTAGGAACCCTTTTTACAAAGGTGCAGCAAGGTTTTGCACTTACCATGGGTTTTCCGACAGAAACACCACATGGAAAATGCAATGCCTATGCAGTAAATGCAGGGGCATGCCCAGCCCCTGCTTTGCTTTTAATGCACAGGGAAGACACTTACTGCACTGGCCCCACATTCCATATCTTAGCAACTATTGTGGGTGCCCTCACGCTATTTGTCAAAGGAAGGGAACCCAGACCTGGGCATGATCAGGCTCCCCCCATGATCCCCTCTCAATCATGCTCCCCCACTGTGATCACCCCACAAGTAAGGCACTCCATGCACAAGCACAGTGACCCCCCGATTAAGCAAACCCCCCTATGATCAATTCCTTCTTCCCAATCATGATACCCCTTCAGGACTTCCATGGACAGAAAGTATTCAAGCTATGGAGGCTCTAAAGAGGTACCCACCAACCCCAGAGATGCACCCTCCCCAAAGGCCCATCTGAATCCTCTGCCCACCTGGCCACCCATTTATGGTCCTTCCCAGGTGCTCCCTGGTGATGCTAGTGGTGATCAGGACAGGAGAGGACCCCTCTGCTCTTGTCCCTGCTCCAGTAGTCTTCAAAATGGCACTGGGAACACCACATGCTAGTCATAAGGTACTATTGCTAAGGGTTGCAAATCTAGTATCTGGTGTTCCCGGCACCATTTTGAAGACTGCTGGAGAAGTGGCAGGAGTGGAGGGGGGCCAATTCTACCTTGATCACCACTAGAACTATCATGGAACAGCTAGGTAGGACCCCGGATTGGTGGCTGGATGGGAGGAGGGTCCAGGTGGGCCTTTCAGGGATCTGATTCCAGGTTGGTGGGCCCCTCTGCAGGGCCTCCATGGCAGGACTGCTTTCCATCCATGGAGGTTCTGAAGGAAGCCATGACTGGGGGGCTTTGATGGCAGGTGGGTTGCTAATTCGGGAGGTCTCCATACTTCTGGTGGATACTTACTGAGGGGGTGATCGAGGAGGGAAAGATGTTTGGGGGGATTGCAGGGAGGGGCTAACACTGTTTGGCAGTTTGAATTGGCTGTAGCTGTTCTATCCGGTTGCATGGCTGCAATTACCTCCAGCTGGGGAGTGGAAGTAATTGTTCCCACTTCTGGTCCCAACACCTCCGCAATCCATCCTGATCCTGCCTAAAATCTGCAAGTGCAGACGATGTGGAATTTACTCTGCGCTGTCTGCATTTGGTGCTTGGTATCAGTTAATCTGGGTATTTAGCACATGCTGAAAACCCTGTGGTATCCGCTTACCACACTTTAGTAAAAGGGCCCTTAAGATAAGCACAACTCTAAACAAAATAAGATATTTTTGTTTCTATTTTGATAGTCATGTAAAATGCTTTGTTCATTATTCGTACTATGAAAGTCTTACCATTTTTATTATGAAAAAGATTTATTTGATTTTGCAGGATCTTAATTTTTTGCTAACCCCCTAACTTCTCTGTAGAGGAAACTTTTATTGTGACATACCATAATAAGTAGAGATGAGGAAGTGAAAATATAGCACCAATGGGAAAACTTTCAGGAGACTCATCAAGCTAAGCAAGCTCTCAGATCATACAAGTCTCATTAAGAAATGCAATTAGTAAAGACTTTTGCATAAGAGCTTCTTAGTCTAGAGAGCTGACGTCTCTTCCCCTAAGCACTGAAGATGTATATACTAAGTTCATAATGGGCTTTGCAGTAGGAATATGAAGCAGTAATCTATTTTTCCAAAATTGCCTTTGTGAATCCTCTTGGCTCATGACATACTGTTATGCAGTGAACTTAAACCTCAGTTCTAAAAAAACATAATCATGCAGTTTTTCAAATCTGTGGTGTGCCTAAGAAATTCTTTTGATATTTGTTGCATAATATTTTTTCTCTATTTCAAGTTGTTTCCTCCTCTCAATCTTTTCACTTATTATGCAATTTAGCTTTCACACTGTTTATTCTGTCTCCTCTTACTCCACTGCTCTCTATAGCAGGAATGGGAAAACAAGGGCTGCAATGAGAACCAAGACTGAGTGGATGGAAGGTGGGGTCTCTACAGCGGCGTTATTAGGCGCATTTTGCTAAGGCGTAGCGCCTATTGTTGAGAGATCAGGTGGCAAGGAATTGTCTGTCCATATGCATGTTTGCGTAAGCCTAATCCTGTCTCCATTAAACTGCCAGCTGAAGTTTCTAGAAACACACCAAACTGAGATGGCTCATAGAAAGCGTAATCATTACCTGTATACTTAATCAAACATTTCCTAGGGCATTTCAAAAAGAAATGCATCCCTAAAGCCAGAGCTCAGGAGTGGAAATTAAGAAATTCTCTCCTAACAGACAGAGTCCTAGGAGAAACATCAGGAAAAATTTGAATTGTATATCCATGAAACAAAATATTCCTGTTTTCAAAATACAGTTTCTGTATATTTTCTCTATCAGGTGACCTCTGTTTTTATCCAGAAAACTGCCGTACCGTATAAGCATATGTAGGTATGCATGGTGACAACAAGGCATGTACCTTTATACAACACATATGTAGGCAAGCTTTGAGTGTAGGTTTTTTTTAATTTGAAACATAGAAACATAGAAATATGACGACAGAAAAAGACCACATGGCCTATCTAGTCTGTCCTTCCATATCAACGACTACAACAGTCCCCTTTTTTCCTTTAGAGATCCTCTGTGTTTGGCCCATGCTTTTTTTAATTCAGTTACTGTCCTCATCTCTACCACCTCCACTGGGAGACTATTCCACAGATCCACCACTCTTTCCGTAAAGAAATATTTCCACATATCACTCCTGAATCTATCTCCCTTCACCCTCATCCCATGTCCCCTCGTAGCAGAACTTGCTTTTAATTGAAAGAGGCTCTCCCCCTGAACATTTATGCCACGGAGGTATTTAAACATCTCAATCATATCACCTCTATCCCGCCTTTCCTCTAAGGTGTACATATTAAGATCCTTTAGTCTGTCCTCATATGCTTTATAATGAAGCCCATTAATCATTTTAGTAGCCACCCTCTGCACCGACTCCATCCTGTTCACATCCTTTTGAAGGTGCGTTCTGCAGAATTGCACACTATACTCCAAATGAGGTCGCACCAAAGACTTATACAGAGGCATTATCACCTCCTTTTTTCTGCTAGCCAGTCCTCTCCGTATGCAACCAAGCATCCTTCTAGCTTTTGCCATCGCCTTTTCTACCTGTTTAGCTACTTTAATATCATCAGACACAACCACACCTAGGTCCCACTCTTCTTTGGTGGACAAAAGTACTTCACCCCTATACTATATTGCTCCTTTGGCTTGCTGCAGCCCAAATGCATGACCTTACATTTTTTAACATTAAATCCCAGCTGCCAAATTCTAGACAATTCTTCAAGCTTAGTTAGATCCCTCCTCATGTTTTCACCACCTTCCTGGGTGTCTACTCTATTGCAGATTTTGGTATCATCCGCAAAGAGGCAAACCTTACCCGACAGCCCTTCCGCTAAATCACTAACAAAGATGTTAAAAAGAATCGGACCAAGGACAGATCCCTGGGGCACACCACTGGTAACATCCTTCTCCTCAGAGTGAGCTCCATTTACCTGTACTCTTTGTCGCCTCCCATCCAACCAATTTCTAATCCAAGCAGTAACTTTAGGGTCCATCCTTAGGGTGCTCAGTTTGTTTATAAGTCACCTGTGTGGAACAGTGTCAAAGGCTTTACTGAAATCTAAATACACCACATCTAGGGCTCTCCCTCAGTCCAACTCCCTGGTCACCCAGTCAAAGAAATCAATCAGATTTGTCTGACAAGACCTGCCTCTGGTGAATCCATGCTGCCTCGGATCCTGTAATCGCTGGACTCCAGAAACCTCACTATTTTCTCTTTCAGCAGCATTTCCAATAATTTACTCAGCACTGAAGTTAAACTAACTGGCCTGTAGTTTTCAACCACATCCTTACTTCCGCTTTTGTGTAAAGGCACCACATGAGCCTCTCTCCAGTCCTTTGGCACCACTCCTGATTCTATAAGTAAAAAAAATAAGAAATAAAAGAAATAAAATGCAATGTGTGCCTTTGAGTCAGTCCTGACTCCTGGTGACCCAGAAGCTCCTGGGTTTTCTTGGCAGTATCACTGGAAGTAGATTGCCAGGCCTTTCTTCCAAGGCAATGGAGGGTTGAGTGACTTGCCCAAGACCACAAGGAACTGCTAGTGGGAATTGAACCCTGATTGCTTGGTTACCAAGACAGTGCTCTAACCACTAGGCTAGTCCTCCACTCCCTGAAGAAAAATAAGACACAAATCAATACAAAACAGAAAAGAGCACTACATAACCTACATTAGGGAGAGGGAGTAGAATAATACCCCGCCAATAGAGTATATAATAAAAAAACCTACAATCCTACACCAATAAAGAAAGAAAAAAAAGAAACAACAAAATCAGATCAGAGGGGCATCTTTCCTTCCCTATTCTTCAGAAAAGTTCTGTTTACTAAGCGCGCTAATGGTTTCCATGTGAAATTGGAGCCACAGCCCCTTTGAATAATATGGGGCCACAGCTCCAATTTCACATGGAAGCTGCTAGCGCCGCTTAGTAAACAGACCCCAAATTCTTCCAATTAAAGGGGGTCCCAAAAAATCCCATATCGGACTCCCTCCAAACTCACCACGCATTTGCAAGGAAAATGCAAAAAGAATGCATCCCCCAAGGCCAAAGTACAAGATTTAAGCATCAAAAAACATTTGTGCCGCAATTCAGTCACTATGAAGACTTCAGGGAAAATCATTATTTTCTGACCACAAAACAAAAACTGCTTTTCAGAAAATAAGATTAACATCAGTAATTTGTCACTTTCTCAAGAAAATGTTACCACCAACGTAGCTCTATTAGAAATTACATCCTCTGAAGACTTTAGACTATTAGATAAATCAATCGACCCCTGGGGCATTTCAGTAGAGACATCCAAAGATTTTTTATCTGGCAAGTAAAAGGAATTAGTGATAGTCAAAGTGTCAGCATTAGACAATTGAAGTTCTTCCTTAAAATATTTCAAAAGCAAAATCAAAGAAGAAAGAAAATAAGTCAGGAAAATTAAGGAATCTTAATTTCCTAGAACATAGGGAATTTTCTAAAGATTCAATTTGCCTATGTAAGACCAGACCATCGTTAATATCAGCAATTCCTGATGCATGCACATTTGTCAATGAATGCTCTTTTTTCCCACTCTAACGTCAAACTGAGACATTTTATCATGAAAATCAAATTTAGTAATTACCTCCTGTGAAAAGATGTAGTCTTCTCAATAAAGCCTTTCAAAAACAAATTAGTATTAGCCACCATTTTCCAAATATTTAACAGAGCAATAGACTCAAGCAATAAAGCTATCTGACTTTGAGAAGCTAACATTGTAGTTGAAAATCTTAAAGGTTTAGGCATATAAACATCTGAATGTATGGAACGAGTAGCCTCCATAGAAGACATAATCTCACCCACAGTTACCAGTGAGGTTGCACCCCCCCCCCCCCATCTGATCTGTAACAGTTGATGGTTGTGGTGGCGAAGTCCTAGATATGGGGTTAAAATCACCCCAGACAGAGATGAGGTAGACAGGCCAGGTAGATCCTGTGTAGATAGAGCAGACGCATGTTTATCAATCTGGCCAGAAACCTTAGAAGGTGCAGCTGGAGTTGAAGTATTTTTCTGCCCCTTCATCTGTTTACCACCTCCCTTGGGGATACCAACAATAATCCCCATGGCTCCAAATTAGCCCTAATTGGCACCTAAGGAGCATTAAATGGGCATGCCCTTTGTCCTCATGCCCCTTAGGCCATGTGTCCATGTCTGCACACCCACAGCTGCATGGCTGAATGCCGGCTTTTGAGCAGCAGTTACAGTCAAATGACAACACGGGGGAGGAATCTCTCCCCAGCTTGCCCCCAACTGCTCCAACACATACCAGATTGCCTTGGGACAGTGGTCCTGCAGCACAGGTCTCCTCTCCCAATGGTAACTTGGCTGAACACTAGCTTTTAAGCAGTAATCACAGTCAGATGACACCACGGGGGCAGAGCCTCTCCCCGATGTGCTCCCATTACTACTACTACTATTAATCATTTATATAGCACTACAAGGCATATGCAGCACCATACAAACATATAAAGAAGACAGTCCTTGCTCATATTGTTCACAATCTAATCAAGATGGACAGAGCAATACAAGAGAAACAAGGAGGGTTCAAATAGGGAAGGAGACACAAGGAGAACAAGGGATTAGGATCCAAATGTGGCCTCAAAGACGTAAGCCTTTAGCAGGGATTTGAAGAGGGAGAGAGAAGAGACTTGACGTAAAGACAGAGGAATTTTGTTCCATGCATAAGGAGCAGCAAGGTGGAAAGACTGAAGTCTGGAGTTTGCAGAAGAAAAGGGCATAGAGAGAAGAAAGCCAGAGGAGGAGCATAGTTCATGAAGAGGGGTGTAGGGAGAGAAAAGAGAGGAAAGGTAATGAGGGGCAATAGAGTTTTAGACATTAGAAGGAAAAGTTTGAATTGGATATGGAAATGGAAGGGGAATCAGTGAAGTGATTTTAAAAGAAGGGTTATATGTTATGGGACTGGCAGAAGATTAGCTGTGCAGCAGAGCTCTGGATAGATCGAAGAGGAGAGAGATGACACTGCCAACAAAGAGGAAGTTGAAAAGGCAAGATGGGAGGTGACCAAAGAGTGGACAAGAGCCTTGGTAGCTACAAACTGGCTACAAGAAACACCAGCTTGCCCCGGGACAGTGACCCTGCAGCAGAGGTCTGCTTGGCAGGCAAAGCTCCTCTTTCCCCTGGAGTGTACTTTTGGCAAAGTCACAACATAAGGGGGGTCTTTTACCAAGGGGCTTTTCTTTTCCAAGTTGAAGAGCCCGAACCTTTTAAGCCTTTCCTCATAGGGATTTCCTACTATCCCCTTTATCATTTTGTTTGCTCTTCTCTGTACCTTTTCCAATTTTACTATATCTTTTTTAAGACATGGCGACCAAAACTGCATATGATATTCAAGGTGCGGTCGCATCATGGAGCAATACAGAAGCATTATAATATCCTTGAATTTATTTTCTATTCCTTTCCTTATGATTTCTAGCATTCTATTTGCTTTCTTGGCCACCTCTACATATTGGGCAGAGGGTTTCAACATATTATCCACAATGATGCCCAGATCTTTTCCTGAGTGGTGATTCCTAATGTGGAACCTTGCAGTGTGTAACTCTAGTCTGTATTTTTCTTCCCTCAGTGCATAACTTTGCATTTGACCACATTAAATTTAATCTGCCATTTGGATGCCCAGTCACCCAATTTTTCAAGGTCCTTTTGCAATTTTTCACAATCCTCATGGGTTTTAACAACTGAATAATTTTGTGTCATTTGCAAATTTGATCACCTCCCTCATTATTCCAATTTCCAGATCATTTATGAATATGTTAAAAAGTAGTGGGCCCAGCACAGATCTCTGGGGTACTCCACTATTCACCTTTCTCCACTGAGAAAATTGGCCATGTAGCTCTACTCTCTGCTTTCTATCTTTTAACCAGTTTCTGATCCACAATAGTACACTGCCTCCTATCCTATGACTTTTTAATTTCACCAAGAGTCTCTCATGAATGACCTTATCAAAGGATTTCTGAAAATCCAGATACACTATATCAGCTAGCTAACCTTTATCTACCTGTTTATTCGCACCTTCAAAAAAATATAACAGGATCAGTAAGACAAGATTTTCTTTGGCTAAGTCCATGTTGGTTTTCTCCCATTAAACCATGGCTATCTATATATTCAGTCATTTTATTCTTTATAATGGTTTCTACCATTTTGCCTGGTACTTATGTCATGCTCACCGGTCTGACAACCTTGGAACCCTTCATAAAAATTGGCGTTACAATGGTCATTCTCTAATCTTCAGGTACTACAGATGATTTTAGTGATAGTTCACAGATTGCTAATAGTAGGTTTGCAATCTCATATTTCAGTTCTTTCAGCACCCTTGAGTGTATACCATCCAATCCAGGTGATTTGCTATTCATTAGTTTATCAAATAATTGTAATACATAAGAACATAAGATATGCCATACTGGATCAGACCAAAGTCCATCAACCCCAGTATCCTGTTTCCAACAGTGGCAAATCTAGGTCACAAGTACTTAACAGTTTCCCCAGAAGACACAGGTTCCACAATGCTTGTACTGGGACAAGTAGTGGATTTCCTGGGTCCCTTTAATAATGATTTATGGACCTTTCCTCCAGGAACTTGTCCAAACCTTTTTTAAAGCCAAGTACACTAACAGCTTTTACTACATCCTCCAGTAATGAATTCAGGTTTATCGAAATTTGTTTCAATTCTTCTGATACATCACCTTTAAATACCATTTCAGGCATGGGTAAGTTTCCTACATCTTCTTCAGTAAAGGCTGAAGCAAAAAATTCATTCAGTCTCTCCGTTATGGCATTGTCCTCTCTCAGTGCACCTTTTACCCCTCTTTCATCTAATGGTACAATTGACTACCTCACAGATGTTTTGCTAAGCATATACTTGAAAAAGATTTTATTGTGTTCTTTTGCTTCTATGGCAAGCTTCTTTTCAAACTTTCTCTTTGCTTGCCTTATCAATGCCTTGAATTTAACTAGCCAGTATTTATGCTGTTTCCTGTTTTCGTCATTTGGCTTTTTTTTCCATTTTCCTAAAGATTTTCTCTTAGTTATAATAGCATCTCTGACTTCACCTTTAAGCCATGCTGGCTGTTGTTTGTCCTTCCTTCTACCCTTTTCTAACCATAGGAATACATCTGGTCTGGACTTCCAAGATAGTATTTTTAAATAACGCCCAGGCCTGATGTAAGCTCTTCACCTTGAAGTCCTCAGCTCAGTGTGTGGTGCTGGTAAAAAAAAAATGTTAGGAAATATTTAGAAAGGAATTGAGAATAAAACAGCTGTGTGCAATTCTGGCCATCAAACTAAAAAAAGATAGAATTAAAAAAGATTCAGATAAGGGCAGCCAAAATGTGAAAGGGGGTAGAATGACTAGGGGAAATCTAAACTGGTTAGTCTCTTCAACTTGGAGAAGAGACAGCTGGATGATGCTACCATTAGGTGAACTAGGTGATTGCCTAGGGCAGCGTTTTTCAACCACTGTGCCGCGGCACACTAGTGTGCCGTGAGATATTGTCTGGTGTGCCGTGGGAAAAATTCCAATTTCATCCGTAACATGTGGCCTCGGCTCACAAATTAGGGTTGCCACCCGGCCGGTTTTCAGCCGGCCTGGCCGGTTTTTCCATGGCCAGGCCGGCTGCCGGCACAGTTGTAAAACCGGCCATTGAAAAGCCAGTTTTTTGCTCTGGCCGCAAGATCGGGAGCAGCCAGAGCAAAAAACCGGCTTTTGTGCCGAAGTCCGCAGCGCGAACGCGATCGCGATTCCCTATAGCAGTGCAGCCGCTGGTTCTGCTTTGTACAGAGCAGCGGCTGCACTACACTTACATTGAAAAGTAAAGAGAAACTGTGTCAGGAGCCCTCCGATCATGCAGAGCCCGAGGAAGTGATGTCATGGGGCGGGCTCCTCACAGGCTGTCTTTCCTTTTCAAATTAACTTTAGCTGCAATAAAGTTAATTTGAAAAGGAAAGACAGCCTGTGAGGAGCCCGCCCCCATGACATCACTTCCTCGGGCTCTGCGATGACCGGAGGGCTCCTGACACAGTTTCTCTTTACTTTTCAATGTAAGTGTAGTGCAGCCGCTGCTCTGTACAAAGCAGAAGCAGCGGCTTGGGCAGAGGGGGGGTGTGTGTGTGTGAGTGAACCAGCAAGGGGGGGGGGAGTGTGAGTGAACCAGCAGTGGAGGGGGGGGTGGTGTGAGTGAACCAGCAAGGGGGGGGCGATGGTGTGAGTGAACCAGCAGGGGAGGGGGGGTAAGTGAGTGAGTGACCCAGCAGGAGGGGTGAGTAAGTGACAGGGGGGTGGGTGAGTGAACCAGCAGTGGAGGGGGGGGTGGTGTGAGTGAACCAGCAGGGGAGGGGGGTTGGTGTGAACCAGCAGGGGAGGGGGGTTGGTGTGAGTGTTTGATTCCTATTCAAGAGAATTACTTTATATATAGTCAATATAGGCACAGAGGTAAATTTTTTAAACATTTTCTAATGGTGGTGTGCCTCGTGATTTTTTTCATGAAAAAAGTGTGCCTTTGCACAAAAAAGGTTGAAAAACACTGGCCTAGGGTACGGGCCACTGGGAAAGCCCATTGCCTCCACTGTCACCCCTCATCATGACCTACAGCAGTGACAATGGCTTTAAAAAGGGGCTGTTTGTTTTTGCCCCCACCAATACCAATTTCTTTTTGCCCCATGCAAACAGGAAGTCAGCACTGGTGGAGGTGGAATCCAACAGCTCTGGGGTGCCAGAGTTTGAAGGTAAGCACCCCAGGGCTGTTTCAAGGCATTGCTGCCACTGTAGGTCCTGGTAAGGGGCGGCAGCAGCAATGAGGGGCAGGCAGCAGCCAGAGGGGCTCACCTAGGGCACTTCATCTCCTTGCACCGGCCCTTGATATTATAGAGAAATATAAAATCATTAATGGAGTGGAAGGCTTAAATAAAGGAGTTAAACAAGTCTTTTGAAGAAAAATCCATAAACCATTCTTAGCAACCAAAATTTGGGAAAGCTGGATCCTGGCAGCTACTTGTAACATGAACTGACCACTGTCTGAGAAAAGGTGCTGGGCTTGATTGA
Organism: Ichthyophis bannanicus; assembly: GCA_033557465.1. Lineage (NCBI taxonomy): Eukaryota > Metazoa > Chordata > Amphibia > Gymnophiona > Ichthyophiidae > Ichthyophis > Ichthyophis bannanicus. The sequence continues at coordinate 1,298,641,114 of CM066031.1, forward strand.
ACATTGGTCTGACAAAGTATAGTACATCTTATGTCCTTATGTGAATAGATTGGTCAAGGTCTTGTCGTTTTCCACCTATAATTGCTGAGTGGCCCCCTTTAGAACTCACTGAAGTTGAACATAGCCCATCATGGTTAAGGTTTGGGGAACGATATAAGAGAACATAGAATCAACTTCAACAGTCAATACCTCTGAAAGTCTGCTTCCTAGTTCCCTAAAGAAAGCAGTGATCTGAAAAGAAAATGTAGCAGAATCTTGGTAAGGTAGAACATTATAATCTATTACCCAACTTGTCATTTTCAACAACAGACCATTTTGTGTTAAAAAATGACAAGTTGGATGATAGCTTATAATGTTCTAGGTTATTAGGATCCAACATCATTTCAATATTGTAGCCCAACCTGAAGCTGGATTGGTCCAGAGCATCCCTTCATCTAAGTGATTATGCTTCACATTGGGCTACCATCCTGAATGTTGCTAGTAGCCTCCGTTGATGCTGGGGAAGGCTGATTTATCTATGCTAGTGCTCTGAGTCTCAGCAAGTGTGTTTGACATGGTGGATCACCAGATTCTATGGCAGCACAATTCTGATATGGAAAAAAGGGTGATGAGGGAGGGGAGTTCTTCTCTTTTATTTTTGGACCCAGAATGTGACCTGGGGTAATCTTCACATCAGGTTACAGCTACTGCCTTGAAAAGTAGTTCACGGTTTGGTTTTATTCAACACCCCTTCCCCTCTGTTCAATGCACATTTCCAGCTTTTAGGAGACCTCATCAGATGATATGGCATGCATTTCCACATGCATGCCAATGAGGTTCAGTTATTTACTGCTGTGGGAACCAAAACGTAAGTTCCTTATCCCCTCTGAAGATAAGCAAGCAGTAGTGGAGTGGCTGAGAATTACTACTACTTATTCTATAGAACAACTAGAAATACCCAACACTGTATGAAAAAGCCTAATCCTTCTTTGTAGAGCAGTGCTTTTCGAACTTTTATCCCATTATGACCCCATTTTAACAACTGAAAATTCACATGACCCCTGATGATGAAGAAATCAAAACAGCAGGTCTCCAGTCTCCTTCCCCTCCCGCCACTCATCTAAAGCAGGAAGCAGCAGCAACAGTAGTGGCAACAGCAGCAGTAGAAGTCAGCACAGGGTCCCTTTGCTCAATGTGCAGTGTGTGCCTACAGACCTCAGTCCTCAGCATTGGTTTCAAGCCTAAAGGAAGCTTACCCAGGAAGGGGCATGGGCCTATGGATGCTGACCGACTCACAGGTCACAAGCTGACTGGTAACTGCCACTACTTGGCATAGGTCACAGTGAAAATCCAGAGAGAAATGGAAATGCCTAGGTTTCTGTGAACCCCATCCATCGTAAAGGCTACAATCAAGTCAATTCACACATAGGACAAGACAGCTTTAGGAATTTGACTTATTAATAAGTTAAAACCAAAAAGGCTGTTTGAATTCAGTAGAAGCTGAGAGTGTGAAGGAATCATTCTGTTAGTGATGATTTAAAATTATTTTAGATTAGAACTGCATCTCAATTAAATCTCAGGTTCATAGCTTAGGTTTTACTTTTGAATGTAGTTTGAGCTTTGAGGCATATTTGTCCAAAGTCTCTCTTACAGAATTTATGAAGTTATACATAGGGGCATGTTTCCTAAAGGTTTCAATGTGTGTTAATGAAGTTAATGGGTTAAGTGCCCAAAGCCCTTTTTTTTCCATGGCTGCAGTGGCACTTAACATGTGCTAATCTCTAGCAGTCATGCCCCTTACTTTGCAAGATTTGCCCATTCTTAGATGTGCAAATTTGGAAACAGTTGTACAGGTTCCACTGTCGACTTTTGAAATGTGTTATACATGGACACAACTAAAAAATAAATTTTGCCACCTGCACGTCATGCAGAACATTGTTGTTGTTAAATGCCATCGAGTCGGAGTCGACTCATGGCGACCCTCTGGATAGCTATCCTAAATTGTGTTCGGTCTTCAGTCAGGCGGCTCATTGATGACAGACTGGTACCCATAGCTGCTGTTATTGTATCGATCCATCTCATTGCTGGCCTTCCTCTTTTGTGTTGACCTTCTATCTTGCCAAGCATGATGTATTTCTCTAATGATCTCTCTCTTCGCATGATGTGTCCAAAGTATGAAAGTCGAAGTCTTGTCATCTGAGCTTCTAAAGAAAGCTTAGGTTTGATCTCCTCTAGTACCGACTGGTTTGTTCTTCGGGCAGTCCATGGTATACACAGTATTCACCGCCAGCACCATAATTCAAAGGCATCAATTTTCTTCCTGTCTATCTTTTTCACTGTCCAGCTTTCACATCCATATGATGTTATTGAAAATACCATGGCTTGAACAAGTCAAATCTTTGTATGGAGAGAGACATCTCTGCTCTTGAGAATCTTATCTAGGTCTTTCATAGCCATTCTGCCAAGAGCAATGCGTCATCTGATTTCTTGACTGCTTGTTGCTTCTTTATTGATAGTTGATCCAAGTAGGTTAAAGTTGTTCACAATTTCAATTTCTTCTCCTTCAACGATGAACCTGTTGATTATGCCAGTTGTCATGATCTTTGTCTTCTTTACATTAAGGTGCAGGCCCATTTTGAGACTATGTTCTTTGATTGTGAGAAGCAAATGTTTCAGATCATCTTCACTTTCAGCCAGTAATGTGGTATCATCAGCATAGCGAAGGTTGTTGATGAGTCTTCCACCAATCTTCACACCTCTGTCATCTTCATACAATCCTGCTTCTCTGATGATTTGTTCTGCATATAAATTAAACAGGTAGGAGGAAAGTATGCAGCCTTGTCTTACACCTTTGCTTATTTTAAACCATTCTATTACTCCTTGTTCCCTTCGAACTGTTGCTTCTTGATCAATGTACAGATTGTGCAAGAGTACGATCAGGTGTTCTGGTATACCCATGCTTCTTAATGTGGCCCAGAGTTTCTCATGGTTTACACAGTCAAAAGCTTTGCTATAGTCGATAAAGCACAAATAGATATCCTTTTGCTATTCTTTAGTATTTTCAAGGATCCATCTCACATCCGTAATGATGTCTCTCATTCTTTGCCCTTTCCTGAACCCAGGGGCGGCCCAAGGGGGGTGCGGGGCCATGTGCAGAGACTCGGCGTGGGGTCTCATTTGCATAAGGGACCTCATTTGCATAAATATTTGCATAATGTTACCATACACTAACTTTTAGTAAACATGCCTCTTAATGAATGTATGGATAAAGAAAGACTAAAAGATTTCTACATTACTATAATCCAGTGCCAACTGCCAGGCACATTAGGAACTACTACAAACACTGCCCATTTAGAACCCATAGCAAACCCGCCGTATCATAACAGCACTACCAGGACTCACAAAGCACAAGACCCTACCTATCAAAAGGCAACACTACAAATATTAAACCAATACATTTCAGAGAACAACAATACATGACCTACTGGGGAAAGAGAACAAGTGCCAATGTCAAATAGGAATTACATAAACAGAATACCTCAGCTCAGTTACACGTGCAGAACATAGACCGTCACCAAACAAGGAATCACAATTTAGAAACAGGAAGACAATAATTAAACTGGGAACCCCAAAAGCCTAACAACACTGTAGAAATAAAACTATAAAATAATTTCCTCTTCTACTAAACAAAGCGCAGACGTTAATGATGCACATTTCCCAGAGCTGGCATATTTCAGTTAATAAATTCAATAAAGAGATATTTTTCTACCTTTTGTGCATTTTTTTTCAGTTGCAATTGCTCCAGCCACTTTCTTCTGGTTTCTTCGTGTCTTCTGCTAACTCTCCATCGTCTGCTGTCCATTTGTCCTTTCTTCACTCTTCTAGTTTTTTCCCATTCTCTCTCTACATCTGCTTTAACATACTAATCTTTCTCCTTTTGCTCTTTCCTCATTCCTATTTCATCCACTCAAATTTTACTCCGCCATCCTCAATCCCCACTTACTCTCCCAATATCTGGCCAATTGTAGATTTGTCTTCCCTCCCACACAAAATATTTTTTCCCTCTCCATTTCACTCTTCCAGCTCTATCCCATTCTAATCCTCCCCCAACATCAGCTCCCTTCTAGTTCCAGCCCCACCCAGCATCCGCTCCCTTCTAGTCCCCGCATCAGCCCATTTCCAGTCCTAGCTCCCCCATCCGAGTCCCTTCATCAGCTCATTTCCAATCCCAGCCCCCCATCAGCCCATTTCTAGTCCTTTCCTAGCCCCACCATCAGCCCATGTCAAATCCTAGCTCCCCTCCACTCAGCCCATTTCCAATCCAAGCCCCCCATGAGCCTACTTCCAGTTCTAGCCCCTCCATGAGTCCATTTCAATCCAAGCCCCCCCAACAGCCCATTTCCAGTCCTATCCTAGCCCTCCATCAGCCCATTTCCTGTCCTAGCCCCCCCTCACTCAGCCCATTTCCAGTCCTAGCTCCCTCCCCTTACAGCTATTTGCAGTTCAAGCCCTCCTTCCACTCAGCCCATTTCCAGTCCTAGCCACCCCCCAGCCCATTACCAGTCCTAGCCCCCCCAGCCCATTACCAGTCCTAAGCCTCCCATAGCCCATTACCAGTCCTAAGCCCCCATCAGCCCACTTCCAGTCCTAAGCCCCCCCAACACCCCATTTTCAGTCTTAGCCCCCCCCCATAGCCCATTACTAGTCCTAACCCCCATCAGCCCATTTCCAGTCTTAGCCCCCCCATAGCCCATTACTAGTCCTAACCCCCTATGGCCCATTACTAGTCCTAACCCCCCATAGCCTATTACCAGTCCTAACCCCATCAGCACATTTCCAGTCCTAACCCCCCTATAGTCCATTACCAGTCCTGCCCCCCATCAGCCCATTTCCAGTCTTAGCCCCCCCATAGCCCATTACATCCTAACCCCCCATCAGCCCATTTCCAGTCCTAACCCCCCATCAGCCCACTTCCAGTCTTAGCCCCCCCATAGCCCATTACCAGTCCTAACCCCTTCCCCCATCAACCCACTTCCAGTCTTAGCCCCTCCCAAAGCTCATTACCAGTCCTAACCCCCCTCCCCGCATCAGCCCTGATAGATTAAAAAAACCCAAACCGGCTGCTGCTGCTGCTGCCGCTGCCGCCGTGGCAGCGGCAGAATCAAATGTCCCGTCGCGGGGCCCCACCTGCCCGGCAGAGCCTCCCTTCACAATCAGCTCTCGAGTCCCTCCCAATGCGCGGGCTTTCAGAGCTGCAAGAGTTTCCCTTTCCTCTCGCGGCTCTGTTAATCTCGCTGGGGCTGATGGGATTTCCCATCAGCCCCGGCGGGATTAACAGAGCCGCAAGAGGTCAGAGAAGCTCTCGCGGTTCTGAAAGCCCACGCATTGGGAGGGACTCGGCAGTTGATGGTGAAGGGAGGCTCTGCCGGGCAGGCGGGGCCCCGCGACGGGACATTTGATTCTGCCGCTGCCACGGCGGCAGCGGCAGCAGCAGCCGGTTTGGGTTTTTTTTCTACTTGTGCAATGAAGAATGTTTTTTGCACGGAGCCCCCTGAAACACAGGGCCCTGTGCAAAAAACATTCTTGCTCAATGGATGGGCCGGCCCTGCCTGAACCCTGCTTGCACTTCAGGTAGTTCTTGTTCCAGGTATGGCTGTAGTCTCTTTTGAATAATATTCAGTAGAATCTTGCTGGCATGTGGGATCAGAGTGATTGTGCGATAATTTCCACAGTCAGTTGGATCACCTTTCTTATTATCAGTATAAACACAGATTTTTTTCCAGTCAGTTGACCATGATGTTGTCTTCCATATTTCTTGGCAGAACCTTGTAAGTACAGTGACAGCCGCATCAGATTGCTGTAATACTTCTGTGGGAATGCTATCAATGCCTGGTGCTTTGTTCTTTGATAAGGTTTTCAATGCTGCTTCAACTTCTTCTTTCATCACCAAAGTTTCCCGATCATAAGGTACAGGTTGAAACGGCTGTTGGTCCACTTGATCTTTATCATATAAAAACTCTGTATATTCCTTCCACCTTTTCTTGATCTTCTCAGCATCATTCAACATAGAACCTTGAGCATCTTGTAACATTCCAATTCGAGGCTGGAACTTTTTCTTTAACTCTCGTAGCTTTAGGAAAGCCGATCTTGTTCTTCCTCTAATAGTTTCTGCTTCTATTTCCTTGCATGCATCATTGTAGTACTTTTCCTTGTCCTGTCTTGCTGCACGTTGGAAATCTATGTTGAGTTCTGTGATTGTCTTTCTTTCTCCTCTGGCTTTAGCTTCTCTGCGTTTCTGGGCAATTTTCAGAGTTTCTTCCGTCATCCATTTTGGCCGTTTTTTTCTTTTTCACCTTTTGTAGAGACTTCTCGCTTTCTTCCAACACAACCTTCTTGATGTCATCCCATAACTCTTCTAGAGCTCTGTCATTTGTATCTAAAGCAGCAAATCGATTTTGCAGGTAGTCTTTAAATTCCAGTGGTATATTCTCAAGGTCATATTTTGCTGCATTCATGAGTGATTTGCTCTTTTTCAACTTTAGCTTGAGTTTGCATACTAGTAGTTGATGATTTGTACCACAGTCAGCTCCAGGTTTTGTCTTTGTTGATGTTATAGAGCTTTTCCATCGTTGACTTCCACAGATGTAGTCAATTTGATTTCTATACATTCCATTGGGTGAAGTCCATGTGTACAGTTGCTGCTTGTGCTGCTGGAAGAAGGTGTTTGAGATGAATAGATCGTTGGTCTTGCATAATTCTATCAGTCTTTCTCCAGCTTCATTTCTGTTGCCAAGTCCATATTTTCCAACTACTTTGTCTTCTTCTTTGTTGCCAACTTTTGCGTTCCAGTCACCCATGACTATCAGGATATCCTGTTTGCATGCTCTGTCAATTTCAGCTTGTACTTGTTCATAGAACTCTTCAATTTCATTTTCTTCTGCAGCTGTTGTTGGGGCATATACTTGAATTATAGTTGTGTTGGTAGGCTTTCCTCATAGACGAATAGAGATTAAGCATTCGCTGACTGCATTGTACTTCATTACAGTTCTTGCAAGTTTCTTCTTTATTATAAATGCAACACCATTTCTTCTTTGTCTTTCATTTCCAGCATAGTAGAACATGTGATCATCTGATGCAAAGTGCCCGATGCCAGTCCATTTCAGTTGGCTGACACCCAACAGATCAAGTTGTACACGTTCCATTTCATTCTTGACCACCTCCAACTTCCCTTGGTTCATGCTTCGTACGTTCCATGTTCCAATGTGTAAGACATCTTTACAGCTTCTGACTCTCATTTCATGCGCAGCTACATCAGCAGTCAGACGTCCCGAGGGCTTTGATCCAACCACATCATAAATGCTGGCTTTACTCTGAAAAGTCTTCAGCTCTTCCCCAGTAGCTAGTTGAGTGCCTTCCGACCTGGGGGTCTCATCTTCCAGCACTACAGCACAATTTGTTTTGTTGTAACTATCCATTTGGTTTTCATGGCAAGATACAGAAGTAGATTGCCTGGCCTTTCTTCCACGCAGTTTAAGTTTTATGTTGTTGCCGTTGTCCCAGAAATGTGATCCTCTGCCGTCAACACTATCCCATTCTGCTGCTGCCCAGATGGGTGGTTTGTCTTGGTCTGGCATCTCAGCTGAGACCTGTCCATCTTGGGAGACCCTGCCAGTAGTTAAACTACCGATAGTTTAACTCTCAGCATCACTGATGCACACAAGCCCTCACAGCATGACAAGCTGCAAACCAAGTGAGGGCATGCAGAACATACAGCCAGAATATTTATTGATACCAGTAGAAGGGAGCATATTACTTCTATTATGAAAAAGCTTGATTGTCTCCCTGCCCAGTATTGTTCTCAGTTTAAAATATTTCTTTTGGGTTTTTTTAAATACTGAAGATAAAGGGGTTTTTATATTTGAGAAGTCCTCTCAATGTTTATGTGTCCCACTAGAACAAAAGACTGTACTTTTTCATGCTTTGCCCCAAAATCGTGATGGAAACCTTTACCACTTAGTAAATCCTAAACCCAAATTTGAGGTGAAACTGGAGCAGAATTTCTTTGTTTTTACAAAATAATGAACTGAGGGATGCAATGTCTTTTGACATATTTTTTCGCAATGTTGTGCTTTTCATTTTGTTTATTATGTACTGTATTTTGCTTACTGATTGGGCGAAGCTAATTTATACTGTGTTGGTACTAACTGATGTGCGATGTCTAGTTTTTTGTTTTGGTAACAACTAGAATGAGTTGTTTCATTCATTATGCTTTTTACATTGTGTTTCATTGTTATCAACCATAAACTGATTCGTGGTTTATTCCCTAGAAAAACAGGCTATAAATGCATAAATAAATAAATGAAGCCCTTTGACTATTTATGCCAGAGCAAATAAGCAATGAACTAACCAGCATGCAGTGAGAGCAACCCATGTTCATACTGCAATGAAATGCAAGAGACCATTACATGTACAACTTCTTAGTAAATAATGCATTATTTTTACTAATGATTCAAACTCTTACACAACTCCTGTGCTGATCAGTGTGACTTAATAAATCAACAATGTCCAGATTTTGCCTGGGATTCTTATTCTGTAACATCTATTTTGACATAGACAGCTCATTATCTCACAATATCTCGTAGTTCTCGAAAGACTGAGAGACCCTGGAAGGTAATCCAGGGGAAGATGATACACTCCTTGTATATTTCATGGAAAACCTCTCCTGGTAACCCCATGTTCAGGCGGGGCTGTTTTAATTTCCATAAGATTTTGAAATGTTTGCTGGGTACTCATTAATCCCCACCCCTTGGTATCTAATTGAAAACATTTTTTAATTTATCTATGCTGTAATGATGTAATGGAAATGATTCCAGTTTTGTTATTGCAGATGCTGTTGCCTTAATTACCTTTGGACTGCTGTTCCAAGCTTATCCCTTCATTCATACATTATTCATTGGGAATTATCTTGCTATAGAATTAGCTAATCAATCTTTCTTGACACTTATCTGCTATTAACTGGCCAATTCAGTGGCTATTATGCCGAAAGGAATATCTAAAGATCTATGCTGAAAAACATATAGACCTTTAATAGTAGTTTCAATGAGAATAGAATAGACATAGGCAATACATTCCCAGTGCAATATAAATTTCTGTTAAGCTTGACCTTGTATGCCAGCTAATAACAAATTATTTCATATTCACAAAGCCCAGAGTGATTAGTCCATAGGAGAATGAACAATGCAATGCACATTTGTTCTTGCTGATCACTAAGACTTAGCATGACTGTGTATGCATATAAGCATCAACCGGGTTCCCTTGTGCCAAAGCATTCCATAGCTTTATATAAACAGGAAAATTAGCATGAAAATGAGGCATTTTATACTTGTACAACTATTTATCACCATTCACTTATTTGTAAATAATAGCAGCTGATTTAAGGCAGCAATGTTAATGCACATAGTTGTTTTCTATATTAGAAACATAGAAACAGAAAAATAAGGGCAGATAAAGACCATATGGCATACTAGTCTACCCATCCATACCTAATTCCTAAACTCTTCAATCCCTTCTTTTCCTTCAGAGATCCACCGTATTTGCCCCACACTTTCTTGAATTGAGATGCAAGCCTTATAGCTACCACCTCCATATAGAGGCTATTCCATGCATCTATCACTCTTTCTATAAAGAAATGCTTCCTCAAATTACTCCTGAGATTACTCCCTTTTATTTTCATCATATGCCCCCTTCTTACAGAGCTTGCTTTCTTTTTCTTTTATTTATAACAAATTATCATATTTCATAATTGAAATCAGACTGTAAGAAGAAAAAATCTTCAGCCTACAAATTGTGAGGCAAGATACAGGAAAAAACAAAGGAAAATGAACAAAAAACAGTTAGGAAGTAAAGAGAAAGTGACACATCACAGCCAGCAACATTAGATAGGTTCAACCTTTTCCTTTGTCATAGAAAATCTAACAGAGGTATCACAAGAAACAAGACTTCGAGAAGGAAACTAACATAAACATACATAAGCACAACTCCCAGAGCAAGAGCCCTTGGCTTTAAAGCGAGGAATTCCTTGCACTAAAGCTGATTCTCACGAGAAAAAAACAGGAAATATTTGTACTTCAGAAACCCAAAACAGCACATTCATATTTTTGAAATACAAACGTAGAACCATGTTATGGTCAGGATCAAGAGCAAAAGTCAGAAGCAAGGTAATTGTTTCTGTTATGACTTCAAGTGAGCTTTCAAAAAAAACAGTTAATTCCATTGAGTCCTGCCCACCAGTAAATTTCAGAGATTGTCCAGAGTCTAAAGGTTTCAAGAACGGAAATTGAGTCCATTCTACTGGAGGGATAGATTATATAGGAATCTTCAAAACCTCTACCATATGCTTCTGCAGTATTTCAGCAAGGGCCAAGAGAGGAGGCTTGGGAAAATTTAGAAAGTACAAATTATTGTGTCTGCTTTGATTCTCCAACCACCCCAGCTTCTGTGCCAGCAACATCACATCCTTGACACAGATACATTAAAGTCCAGTTCTTCAGCACAATGGACTTCTAAGAACCCTAACCTCATCCCTCGCTGGTTCTGATCCTGAGCCAATCCTTCCTCGGTCCCAGAAAATATGGTTAAATTCTCCTTAACTTTGCCAACATAAGCCGAGAGAGACACATTCAAGCCTATAATGACATCCCATAAAGAATCTAAGGTTAACACTGCAGGTCTTTCAAGCATGCTGGGTTTCAATGCACCAACAAGCTCTTCTCCCACAGTGACCCCCTTCATCTCTACCATTCTGGAACATTGTTTCCCAAGAACTTTCACATTCTGTTCACCAATGGGAGAAGAAACTGGAATGGAGGCTGCCTCAACGTGGGACGCTGGAGGCTCACCTGTTAGGATTGTCCGAAATGGCTCACTGCTCCCAGCAGCAGTGCTTCCAGGTATCAGCAGTGCAGTGTGTTGGTCAGGGCTCAGAGAAACTCTTTTGATACTCAGGTCCGGCGAGGGATCCTTAGCCAGACCAGCTGAAGTGATGCACTCCTCCAGAACCCATGTCGAAAACTCCAACAGTCATCTGACCTGGCAGTTGGGAAGCCCCAGAAGCTGAGACAGACTTCTTCAACTTCCACTTCTTTAACAGTATCACACCCAGAAAGCAGTCCCATGTCCTGACCAAGATCCACTCAGGGATAGGAGTACATAAGAACATAAGATATGCCATACTGGGTCAGACCAAGGACAATCAAGCCAGTATCCTGTTTCCAACAGTGGCCAATCTAGATCATAAGTAACTAGCAGTTTCCCCAAAAGGCACAGGTTCCACAATGCTTGTAGTGGGGCAAGCAGTGATATCCCAGGTCCCTTTTAATAATGGTTTATGGACCTTTCCTCCAGGAACTTGTCCAAACCTTTTTTAAAACTAGCTACACTGGTTAAAAGATAGAAAGCAGATGGTAGGGCTAAATGTCCAATTTTTCCAATGGAGAAAGGTGAATAGTGGTGTACCCCAGGGATCTGTGCTGGGTCTGCTGCTTTTTGACATATTCATAAATGACCTGGAAAAGGGAATAACGAGTGAGGTTATCAAATTTGCAGATGACACAAAACTATTTAAAGTTGTTAAAACCCATGAGGATTGTGGAAAATTGCAAGAGGATCTTGATAAATTGGAAGACTGAGCATCCAAATGGCAGATGAAATTTAATGTGGACAAGTGCAAAGTTATGCACCTAGGGAAGAACAACCCAAACTATGGTTACATGATGCAAGGTTCCCACATTAGGGACCATCACCCAGGAAAAGATTTAGGCACCATTGTGGATAACATGTTAAAACCCTCCACCCAGTGTGCAGCAGCGGCCAAGAGAGCAAATAGAATGCTAGGTATCATAAGGAAAGGAATGGAAAAAAAAAACAAAGGACCCAGCGGACCCAGTACAGATCCCTGGGGCACTCCACTATTCACCTTTCTCCTTTGAGAAAATTGGCCATTTAGCCATACGCTCTGCTTTCTATCTTTTAATCAGTTTCTGATGCACAATAGTACACTGCCTCCTATCTCATGACTTTTTAGTTTTGCCAAAAGTCTCCCCTCTTACTGCCCCTTTTACCCCACTGTCATCTAATGGACCAACGGACTCTCTCACAGGTTTTTTCCTACGAATGTACTTGAAAAAGTCTTTATTATGCATTTTTTCTTCCACAGCAAGTTTCTTCTCAAATTCTCCCTTTGCCTACCTTAAGAACATAAGAACAGAAGATATGCCATACTGGGTCAGACCGAGGTCCATCAAGCCCAGTATCCTGTTTCCAACAGTGGCCAATCTAGGTCATACGTACCTAGCAGTATCCCCAAAAGACACAGGTTCCACAGTGCTTGTACTGGGTCAAGCACTGATTATCCTGGGTCCCTTTTTAATAGTGGTTTATGGACCTTTCCTCCAGGAACTTGTCCAAACCTTTTTTAAACCCAGCTACACTAACAGCCCTTACCACATCAATGCCTTGCATTTAACTTGCCAGTGCTTATGCTGTTTCCAGTTTTCATCATTTGGCTCTTTTTTCTATTTCCTGAAAGACGCTTTTTTGGCAACAACAGCCTCTCTGACTCACCTTTTAACCATGCTGGCAGTTTTTTGGACTTCCTTCCACTTTTATTAAAGCATGGAATACAGCTGGTCTGGGCTTCCAAGATAGTATTTTTAAACAACGCCCAAGCTTGATGTAAGTCTTTAACGTTTGCAACTGCTCCTTTTAGTTTTTTCTTAACCATTTTCCTCACTTTATCATAGTCTCCCTTTCAAAAGTTAAAAGGTAATACTGTGGATTTCCTTACCATCCCTCCTCCATTAATTAAATCAAACGCGATCATGCTATGATCACTGTTGCCAAATGGCCTTAACACCCTTATCTCTTGCACCAGATCATGTGCTCCACTAAGGACTAGGTCCAATATGGCTTCCCCTCTGGTCGGTTCATGAACCACTGCTCCAAGAAGTAGTCATTTATTTAATCTTGGAACTTTATCTCCCTAGCATGTCCTGCCATGACACTGACCCAGTCAATATCAGGGTAATTGAAATCACCCATTATTATTATTGTGCTGTAACATTTGTTAGCGTCCTTGATTTCTTTGAGCATTTCATCATCCATTTGTTCATTCTGGCCAGGCGGTCGATATTACACCCCCACCGTCATCGCATTCCCCTTTTTACATGGAATTTCAATCCAGAGAGATTTTGTTTCCTGCAAAACTTTAATCCTTTCTGACTCAATGCCCTCTCTAACATAGAGTGCAACCCCTCCACCAATTTGATGAGCTGTATCATTACGATATAGTTTGTACCCAGCTATCACAGTGTTCCACTGATTGTCCTCCTTCCAACATGTCTCTGAGATTCCAGTCATATCTAACCTCTCATTTAGTGCTATATAGTCCAGCTCTCCTATCTTAGTTTTTAGACTTCTAGCGTTTGCATACAAGCATTTTAGAGACTGTAATTTATTCATATTAATCTGGCTATTGGTAGGCATGGGTAATTTCACATCTTTAAGCTCTGTCTGCTCCATACTCAAGGGCATTTGGGCTACTTTACTCTTTTCTGGAACCTCTCTGTTTTTGGTAGTATCCTTCAAGGATACATTCTTCCGAACCATGCGCTCTTGGGCGACTGTCAGCTTTCCCTTATTATCTAGTTTAAAAGCTGCTCTATCTCCTTTTTAAAGGTTAATGCCAGCAGCCTGGTTCCATCCCAGTTAAGGTGAAGCCCATCCCTTTGGAAGAGCCCCTTCTTTCCCCAGAATGTTCCCCACTTCCTAACAAATCCAAAACCCTCATCCTTGCACCATTGTCTCATTAACGCATTGAGACTCCGGAGTTCTGCCTGCCTTTTGGATCCTGCATGTGGAAGAGGAAGCATTTCAGAGAAAGCTACCCTGGAAGTTCTGGACGTCAACTTCCTACCTAAAAACCTAAATTTAGCCTCCAGAACCTCCCTATCACATTTTTCTATGTCATTGGTACCGAGATGTACCAAGACAGCAGACTCCTCCCCAGCACTATCTAAGACCTTGTCTAGGTGGTGCATGAGGTCCGCTATCTTCGCACCAGGCAGGTATGTCACCAAGTGATCCTCACGTCCACTAGCCACCCAGCTATCAATATGCCTAATGATCAAATCACCAACTATAACGGCTGTCCTAACCCTTTCCTCATGAGCACTTGGCCCTGGAGAAACTTCCTTGGTGCAAGAGGATCACTTCCTGCCACACCAGGGTGATGGTCTCCTGTCACGTGACCTCTCTCCTCCAAGGCAGCAGGGATGCTGCCAGACTGGAGGTGGGACTTCAGGACTATATCCCTGTAGGTCTCGTCTATGTACCTCTCTGTCTTCCTTATGTCTTCCAAGTCTGCTACTCTTGCCTCTAGAGATTGGACTCGTTCCCTGAGAGCAAAGAGCTCCTTGCACCTTGTGCACACATAAGACCCCTCACCAACTGGGGGAAAATCATACACGTGACACTCAATGCAAAAGACTGGAAAGCCCCTATCTCGCTGCTGGACTGCTGTCTGCATCTTAGTTTTAAGGTTGTGTTTAGATATTTAAGTTCTTTACGTACTAAGGGTTGCTGGGGATACTTATACAAATAAAACTATACCTAATATGTTTAATGTACTTTTTTCACCTGAAATTTAATTAATCTCAGGTTCTTAATGTATGCTGATGAGAATGAACAGCTGCACCTGAGAGTGAATATGGCACCTCCTTTCCTTTAAGAGGTTTAAGCACCTAGAAATCTACGATTATCCCAGGGGTGGGTGGGTGATGGGGAGGGAAAAAAGGCTTATTAAAAGCTGGCTGCTACACAGTACCCTCTCCTGTGCTTTTAAGGTAATCTGTGATCAATCTACAGAGGGAGTCCCACAGCCCTTGCTTGGATAGAGGTAGTCTTGGGTTCTAAATTTAACCAGAAAGCTCTCCTCTGTGTTTTAAATGTAAGTAAACTAGGCCCTGATTGACTATTGAATTTAAACTGGAAGCTCTCTGCTGGGTTCTAAAGTTAACCAAAAAGCTCTCCTCTATGTTTTAAATTTAAATTGAAACTCTTTGCTGCTACTAGGCCCTGCTTGATTTAACAAATACACTGGGTTCACAGATTAATCAGCTTTAATCTAAAGAATTCCTTTTTCACCAAGATTTAGAAAAATTTCCAGAAGTAATACTTACAATGGCAGATCTCTCTCCAGAAGTAGCAGTCCCCTTTTCTAGTCCTTCAAGACTGGGGGTAGAGAGAAGAGGGGGTGTAGACCAGCAGACAATACACAGGCAGAGAAGACTGAAGACAAAGAAGGAGGGCTTCAGGCTAGTTTATAGGGGATGAGGTGATCTGGATGACTGAAAGGGAAGAGTGGTGGATCAAGGCTACCCCTCCTCCAGTACACCTGATGCGGGTTATGGATATAGCTGAGAAGGTAGGGGGAAGGCACCTATTTAGAAGAGGCTCTTCCCCTTTAGTCAGGTTTCTGATAGGAAGAGAAAATCCAGGTTGTTCTGATCAATGAGGTCCTTGAACAGAAGTGTTTTGTTGCGCAAGGACTGGCAGATCACCAGCCCCAGTCAAAGAGATGAAGGAGGGTGCAGGTCAGAAAGAAATTTCCCCAAACAGAGGGGAGTGGTGAGACAAGGTTCTAGGTTTGTCAGAACCTGAGTAGTAGCTTTTGGAGCAAGGGTGCAGAAGGAGTGGCGGCCCCAAAGAACAGGAATCGTGGCCATAAGCAGAAAACCTAAGAGGGCAGCAAACAGGCTAAGAGAGAGCAGTGAGTGGTACCTACTTGAAGCAATATCAATAATGGCTTGAGGAAGAGAGGAAGATGGCTTTCTATCAGTGCCTATGCTGCCGGAGCCACCCATGCAGCTCGCCCAAGGAGCACGGCCTGCTCCTTGTGAGAGCTTCTTCAGTGCATGCCTGCTGGAGCTTCCTTTAAGCGGTTCAGAGATGAGTGGGCAGTACCTTTAATCATGTGGCTGTGGGAGCACGGCCACATTGTTTGCAGAGAAAATCTGTGCAGTTTGACCAGCCTAAGGAGACAACAGATGCAGGGCCGTACCAAGGTTGAATCGCACACTGTGCGACTTGCACAACGGGCGCATGCCCCCCTCCCCCATGGTGGGAGAGAAGAGGCACGCCCACTGTGTAAGTTGCCTGTGCACTAAGCAGATCTGTCCCTCCCTTCTCTGACATCACATCTGAGCAGGGAGGGACAGATCTGCTTAGCGTGCCGCAAGAAGGCTTAAGGGGCACATTTCAGATGTTTGCCATTGCCTGTCACCACTGAGTGAAGAAAAAGTGGCAGCGGCAGGCAGCCGAAATGCACCCCTTAAGCCTTTGCGCCCTGTGTGGCTGCACCGCTCGCATAGGGCTAAGTATGGTCCTGAACAGACGTCACAGGCACAACAGCATTAACAGAACAGGTAGGAGGCAACCTGAAACAGTATATTGGAGCCACTGGGGCTTCCTTTAAGTGGTTCAGAGATGACTGAGTGCTGCCTTTAATCATGTGGCTGTGGGAGCATGACTGCATTGCTTTCAGAGGAAATCTATGCAGTTTGACCAGCCTAAGGAGACAAAAGAGACAACAGACATCACAGGCACAACAGCATTAACAGAACAGGTAGGAGGCAACATGAAACAGAGTGTCTTGGTGCCACTGGGGCTTCCTTTAAGTGGTTCAGAGATGAGTGGGTGGTACCTTTAATCACATGGCTGTAGGAGCATGGCCGCGTTGCTTGCAGGGGAAATCTGTGCGGTTTGACCAGCCTTTAATCATCTGGCCGCAGGAGCGTGGCTACATTGCTTGCAGGGGAAATCTGTACGGGTTGACCAGCCTAAGGAGACAGAAGAGAACAACAGATGTCAGAGGCACAACAGCCATTAACAGGGCAGGCAGGAGGCAGGCAGGAGGCAACATGAAACCTTGGGTTTGGGGGACTGGGACTATTATAAGTTCCTGAGTTGCTTTCCGTCTTGTCCTGGTGTCGATGGACTTTAGGATTACAGATTGAAAATTCTTTGCCGATAGATTGTAAAATATCTTAAATGTACCTAGCAGAACTTTATATTTTATTCTCATGTTAATTGGGAGCCAGTGCAGATGGTATAAAATGGGAGTAATGTGATTTCTTCGTGGTGCATTTGATATAATCTTGGCAGCTGTGTTTTATGCTATTTGCAATGGGTGTAAATTGGCCTTTGGGAGCCCTTGATAGATTATGCTACAGTAGTCCAATATTGGAATTATAAGCACCTGACCTACAGCTCTGAAGGCGGTCTGATCAAGCAAGGGTCAGAGCGGTGTATTGTTCTCATTTTATGGTAAGCTGCTTTTGTGACTTTTTTGATATGGGAGTGAAAGGTTAATCCTTGGTCGAGAGTTATTCCTAGATATTTGACCTCATCTTTGACTTCGAGAACTGCATCAGGTAGGATGATGGTGGGTAGAAGGGGTGAATTTTGGAGTTTTAATTATATGGAGGACTTCCATTTTACTAGGGGAGGCAGATAGATTCCAAGTCTTAGGGGAGGCAGGTAGATTTTGTGAGGACTGATATCCTATACCGATGTCCTCACAGGAATGTGTTACAACTTGCCTTTAAGAAAAAAGATGGGAAAAAAAACAGAATGTCAACAGCAAAAACTAACATTGCTTTTAGAATCAGCAAGTTCTTTTGCATTTTTTTTAAATGTTTTTGCGTTTTTTTCAATGAAGATAACATGAGAATAATAAAAATTAGTTTGGGGAGGAAGTAATTGGATTCTAAATGTCACAAAACCTTTCATTTGGTGGACAAAACACTAAGGGGTATGTTTACTAAGCAGTCTTAACGTGCGCCCGGCGATAGTGTGCAGGATGCCATAAAAGGAGTGGGCATTTCGGTCTTAACGTAGCAAAATGGGATTATTGCGTAATAACGCGCGCTGCGCACATTATCGGGCGAAACGCCGCTAAGCATGTTAACGCGCGATAATCTTAAGTAGGCACGCAGACATGCAAACATAGAAGCAGAGGTGTAGCACAATGGCTAATACACTGACTGATATTACAGGGGTCATGAGTTTGATCCCCCAGTGTGCCTAATGCATAAGGCTGGCTGAAGCATCACCGTTTAAGTAGTGATTTTTGAGGCATTTCACTTTTATTTTAATTAGTGCTGCCAGCAAACACACCCTCACGGTGGTGTAACTAAAGGTGCCGCATAAGGCACCCCATAACGCACTCCATAGGACACATTATAAAGTGCACTGTCTGCCAAGGCACCCTATAATGTCCCCTATAGGACACCTTATAAGGCACCTTATAAGGCGCACTATAAGGTGCCTTATGAGGCACCTTAAGGTTACAGTACTCTGAGGGTGTTTTTGCTGGCAGCACTAATGTACATTAAAAATAGACAATGTCTCAGACAGCCCTATCAAATAACCCCACCATGGGTTTGACCGCATGACCTCTGGCTTCACAGGTAGTGAAGTAACCAGTGGGCTACAGCTCTATAGCTACTAACAAACCCCTGGCTGGCTGCAGAAGGACTGCACGTCACCATACAAACTGTCTGCTGTGGTTACCAGGATAGGGTTAACACACCCGTACCCATGATGCACTGCACATGCAAATCAGCAGTCGTCAGATGGGCACAAGATGGGGTATGCACCCCCACAGCACCTCGGCCTGGTAGGGGGAACTGACCGTGTGTGGTACTGGCACAGAGTAGCCACAGACCGTCACATTGTGCGGGTACTGTTCTCACCCTGAGGGTGAGGTGGGGCGCCCAGCACCAGGTCCACAGCACCTTTCCTGGCTGAAATGCGCCATGCTGCAGGTCCCCATCAGTGCTACTGTGTGCGATAGGTAGTTCCTGCAGACACACCTAGGATACATCTGTGTCCTTCTGTATTTCTCAGTTATGTCTAGCCCTTATGGGCTATGATGCACCAAGAATAGTGCATATCCTTTCTGGTGCCATGGTTACATGATGTAGGTGAAAGGGGGGTGGTGTTTGGACCCATAAGCAGATTATGTACCACCACACAACCCACCCTCTGGGGCTCAAGGTGGGAAACAGGATCACCCACCAATAGATCCACATTCTACCTCCCTGCAATGGTAGCAGTAGAGGGGACCATCAACCCCAGTCCTGCTGGCGAACAGACACCCTACAGGGCAGGCAATGCAGAGCTGTACACATCCATAAAGCAATAGCAGACAGACAGCAGGCATGGAAATGCTCAGCTGCCCCCCACCACTATCTGACATTCTCCAGCAGCAAGCCTCCAGCCGCTGCACTCTGCAAGGTGTTCCAACAAGACACATACTAGCTGCAGACAGTCTGCTAGCTAGTCCATAGTGCATGGTCCTGGAGTAGATGCGTGTACCCAGAACTGGGATGTCAGCATACACACCAAGCAGATAAGTCAGTGATTGGGCCCCAAAAGGAACCCATAAATATCACACAACAAAAACAGTATACAGCACTATGGGGGAACCTAGCCATGCTGTGGTCACTGCTCAGTCAGAGTGAGAGTGACCTCCCAGCAGGACATGCTGAAGCCACTCTGTCTGTGCAGGTGGTGGCTGGGCATTACAATGTCTGAGCCATTGCCCTATGTCCTGTGCAGAGGCAGCCAGGCCAGGCCAACCTATCCAGGCTATTCCCACAGTACCTTGCTCCTCATTATGCACATTGGCAGGCCAATACTGGCAACAGTGCTAGCAGTGTGGGCTGTGGAGGGTGTTGGCAGCCACCACACACTGGATAGACAGACACACACTCCCCACACCTATGCCAGCATTGTGCAACTATAGAGGTGTTTGGCAGCCCTGGCCACCACACCAGTCCTGGGCACAGTGCAGGCATGGCTATGGTACGCAATACTTTTGGGGTCACTCTGTCAGACACCAGACCTGAGGCACACTCCACAGACATCAGAAAGGTTGCTATGATGCAGCTCAATCAGCCAATTGTGCTTAACGTAGGAATTGCTATCTGCCAGTTATCATAGCAACCTTTTGATAGCTGTGTACAGTTTTCCCATGTTTAGGGTGGCATTGCTAAGGTATGCAAGTGCTAGTATGGGGAGATGCACGCAGGGTCCAACTTCCTGCCTCTCCAGGAGGCTTGGGATAATGGAGCCTATGGGTGCGGATGTGTCTGCCCCTGTTGGCTGCTGCTCTAGGGCAGAGGTTCTCAACTCCAGTCCTGGAGGGCCAAACACTGTTCGGGTTTTCATGCTGTCCCTAATGAATATGCATGCGATACATCTGCATACCATGGGGGCGGTGCATATCAATGCAGCACAGCCACATTTATTAGAAGCAGCATGGAATCTGAATGGTGTTTGGCCCTCCAGGACTGCATTTGGGAGACTCTGCTCTAGGTAATGCGCATGTTTCTGGTGTCTGTGCTCTGTAGGGTAAAATGTAGGTGTTTTGGGCATGTCTACATCATCTGCACTACAGGTTCTCTCTGTATTAGCACATTGTAGTAGTGGGTAAAATATGGGGGCTGGGTTGGCAGGAACCACAGCTGTGACTTGAAGCTGTGACCGTCTGCTCCTGAACACACTGGCTGTGTGCACTGCACCACCATGTTGCCACAGAGACAGTGCATTCCCTGGGGATACCATGACTGTTCGTCAGACAGGGCCTGTCTGTTGCAGTGCATGGCACCCACCTACACAGGCTAGGCCACGGTCTGCTCTGGGCAGCTGCCACTGCCCACTCCACCACCAGTACCCCTCTGCCACCCTGCTGACATGCCCGTCTGCTGGTGGTGCTGGTGGAGCGCAGTCTCAGGCCATCCATTGTGCGGGTAGGCAGCTGCCTATGGTGCAGTTTCTGGGGTAGGGGTGCCTGCATAGATGTCTACGCTTCTCCCCAGCACCGCCTGCCAATGTTCTGTAACCTTGGGGGTACTGCAGTGCCAGGCCCCACAGTACCTGCTGGGTACTATCCCCTGTGACACTGTGGGAAGCACACTCGTGCCCATGCTGGGCCCTCATCAGTTGCTGTCTGGCTGCTCTACTGTTTCAGCATTCCTATGGGCCACCTAGGCATCACCCTAGTCCGCACTGTGGCCCAGCTGCAGCACAGCATGTGCCGTCTGCAGCCCTCTGTGTCCCCTTTCCCAGCATCTGTCCAGTTGCCCATTCCGACATGCCCGCCTTGCTGTTGTGGAACATGTGCACGCCATAGGAAACCTGTCCAATGGAGAAGGAAACCCTGATCGGCGCTATTTCACTGTGGGATCATTCACCTTGTATGGGGACGGAGCGTAGACCCTTCCAAAATTCATATCATTTTTTTGGAGCTTTCTTGGGAGTTTTTGTCAACATTTCCCATTAATATCACTATTGCCCAGCTTGGTTATGTTTTTTTATATTTTGTTGGGGTCATTTTCAATGTTTATTTGCACTTTTGTTTCATACACATGTATCACACTTATCACTTTTTTGTAGGTTTCCCTGATTTTGCTGTACATTGCTGACAGAAATGGTTTCTCTTCCCTTTAAATCAGCTCTGACGCCAGGGTTTCACTAGCGTTAGTTTTCAGCCTCGGATTTCACAGCGTTAGTGTGCAGAGAACCTCTCCCCTCCCACTCTCCGCCTATTGACCCCTTCTCTCCACCCCTGGGGAGCCTTCCTCCGCCCTCCGGGAGCCTTTCCCCGCCTTCAGCACTCGTTTGCGCCGCTGCGCGCGTTATCGCGCGATAAGGTACCTGTGCGCCTGATAAAGCACCATTAGCGCGTGATAAGGTACCTTATCGTGTGATAACGTCACAGAGCGCACATTAAGACGGTTTAGTAAACATACCCCTAAGACTGGAACTTTCTTACTCTACACGCTGAAGTGACCGCCACCAAAAATAAAATCTTTTAGGTCAGGTACTTCAACTCAGAAAAGACTAGTGCTTCAAACTGAGCTTTCATCTGCTGGGTTAGAATCTTTAAGGTCCCAAGACACAGTGGAAGGTTTTATTTATTTATTTATCAAGATTTTTATACTGCTTTTTGCCGGATCAAAACGGTTTACAATAAACAATTTGAACTGGCTTACAGAGAAAATTTAGCCATATACAGATAAATGCACATTATCATGCATTTCCTTTGAACAATTTGAATGTAGGTTGCTAAGCCTTTTAACTATGTACAATGTATTTTAAGTGCATTGTTATGTACAAGTTATTTACAGTTATGTGGTTATTGGATGGGGGTGAGAGGGGGGTGAGAGGGGGTAAGCAAGGTTATAGGTTGATTATGTTACATCAGCGAAGTACTTGGCAAAGAGGTGGGTTTTTAGCATCTTTTTGAATGCAGTGAGGTTGGTGGATTTTCTGAAGCTATCAGGGAGGTAGTTCCAGAGGGAGAGTGTGTGTAAGTCAAAGGACCTCTGGCAGGCTTGCTGATTGCTTTTTGTTTTTTCGGATGGTATTGTGAGGGTGTGTGCAGTGGACTTTCTTGTGGGTTGGGTTGAGGTATGGGGTGGAGTAACTCTTAAAGGTGTGTGGAGGATAGGTTGTGAATGGTTTTAAATGTAAGGAGTGTGGTTTTGTACAAGATTTTGGCTTGTAGAGGGAGCCAGTGGAGGCATTTCAGGAGGGGCGAGATGTGGTCTGTTCTGGAGGCCCCCTGGATTGTGCAGGCAGCAGTGTGTAGGGCTGTTTGTATGGGGTGGAGTGTGGATTGAGGTAGTTCTGGGTATATGGCATTGCAGTAGTCTATATGTGGGATGGTGAGGGCTTGTAGGACTGACCTGAAGTTGGTTGGTTCCAGTACTGGATGGAGGCATTGAAGAGTCCGGATTTTGAAGTAGACGGCTTTAGTTGTCTTGGTGATATGTGGTTTGAAGGTTAGTAGATGGTTTAGATATTTGACTTTGTTCATGACTTTTATTTCAAAGTTGTTGAGTGTGATGATAGAGGGATGAGTGAATGAGCTGTCCCTGGTAACGAATAGTGCTTCAGTTTTATTCAGATTAATGGATAGATGGTTTTGTTCGAGCCATCTGAATACATCTGTGAAGCACCACTGGAGAAGCTGGAGTGAGGGGTGGTTGATGTTGAAGTATGTATATAACATGATGTCATCAGCATATATGTGGAAGGAGACATTGTGAGATCGGAGTGTTTCGCAGAGTGGTTGCATGTAGATGTTAAATAGCAGTGCTGAGAATGTGGATCCTTGTGGGACTCCTTGTGCCTGGATGTATTGGGCGGAGGTGCAGGCCCCAATCCTTAACTGTTGTCTTCTGTTTTTGAAGTAAGATTGGAACCACTTTAGTATAGTGTCCTCTAGTCCTGATGACTGCAGTCATTGTATGAGTATTTGGTGATTAATGGTATCAAAAGCTACTGTGATGTCTAGAAATAGTAGGATGAATCTGGAGTTTGGTTTTTGGATTTCTTTGATGAATTTATTTGTCAGGAAAGTCAGTAGCGTTTCCACTCAGTGTTGGAGGTGGGAACCATGTTGTTGGTCATCCAGTATGTTATGTTTATCCAGGTGGTCTTAGAGTTGGTGTTTTATGGTTTTCTCAATCACCTTGGCGTTGAAGGGAAGACTGATGATTGGTCTGTAGGTTGAGGGGTCGAGGAGATCCAAGTGTGGCTTTTTGAGAATGGGACGTATACATGACAGCTTTAGGAAGTCAGGCATATAGCCTTGATCAAGGGAGTTCTCTGTGAGTTTTTGTGAGTAGGGATAAGAGTTCAGTGATTGTCAATTTTATCCAACTGATGGGGCAGGTTTCTAGGGGGGATGTGGTTGTATTGAGGTTTATAGACTCAGTTGTAGTGTTACTTATGGATTTGAAGGTTGACCAGGATAGTATGTGTGTGCTTCTGGGTAGTGATAGAGGGGTGTGTGAATGAGGGTGCTGGTAGTGTGATGAGTAGAAGGCAGCAAGTTGGTGGGGGAAGATGGGGTGCTGTGGGAGTCATTGTGGGGGGAAACAGTGAGGTCCTTGACTATGCTGAAGAGCTCTCATGGGCGGTCAAGGGAGGTCTTTATCAGTTTGAAGTAATAGGTATGTTTACATTGATGGGTTTCAGTGTGGTATTCAGTCATGCAAGTTAGATAGATGTTGCTGTCTATCTAACTTGCAGGACAGTTGTGGGCAGTTGTGCTATTCCAATCTGAGAGGAAAGTGTTGAGGTTTTCTGGTTCGGTGGATAGAAGGGGTTCAATGCTGTTGATGAAGGTTGTCGAAATTCTTGAATTGTCTTGCTGTTGGGGTGGGGGGGTTGGGTTGGGATTGTTGGTATTCGGAGGAGGAAAGTGATCATATCATGGTCTGACTATGGGACTGAGAGGTTTTTGGTGGTTAGCGGTGGGTTGATGTTTTAGGGGTTATTGTTGATGAAAATGAGGTCTAGAATGTTTCCTTTCATGTGGGTGGATTGAGTTATAATTTGAAAGAAGTCCATTGCGGTCATAGCATCAGTGAATGTTCCTGCTTATTTCATTTTTGCAGAGCTGAGGTTAAAATCTCCCAGTATGATGTGATCCTTGTTTGTGCTGGAATTTACAGTTAGATTTTGGAGTAGGGCAGAGAAATCAAAGGAGGTGGTGGATGGAAATTTATATATGAGTGAAGTTGTTAAGAGTTTGTTGGATACAGAGAGGAAGTCCAGGCCCTCTGAGCTCTCTGCGAATTGACGACGGAGGTGGAGGTCATATCTTGCTATGATGAGGACCTCTCCACCTTTTTTGTGAGTTCTTGAGCAGTGGTGAAGAGCGTAGCTTGTAGGGGTGATTTGGTCCATGAGTATGGTATCTGAGTCCATGAGCCATGACTCAGTTATACAGAGCAGGTCTATGTTCATTGTGTGGATGAAGTCGAGGATGATTGGTGCTTTGATTTTGACAGATTGTGCATTTATGAGTGCACACTGGATTGTGTGTGCGTGTATGCTTCTGGGGGAGGTAGGGGTATGAGTGCCTGTGCTCCAGTGTGTGGGATGGGCAGTGGTATGGTTATAATGTGTGCTTGGTTCCGTGACCTTGGGAGTGTTGGTGTATGGTTTGAAATTGGAGTGCTTATGTGTGCCATCTGTGGTGGTTTGGAGGGGATATTAGAGAAGGGGGGAGGAGTGAGAGAGCTAGGTGTGTGTAGGTCATTATGAGTAAGTGGGTCACTGGGGTGCTTGCTACTGGGATCACTCCACAGCTTATGCCTAAGGGCCCCTAGAAGGGGGCCCCTGGGGGTGGGTGTATTCAGTGGTTGGTACAACTTTGAGGGTGTGAATGCCCGTGGGTTGGAAGGGGTTGGACTTACTACCTTTGCCTCATGTCTTCTTTGCTGTCAGTCAAAGATTGTAGATTTTTTGTGGTACTCCATCGCTGCTTGAGGTGGTATGAGGTTACTTGCTGTCTCGCATGGATTGTGGTGGTCTTCTCTCAGTCCCCTCCTAAGGGCCACACCAAAGGGCCCTCTGGCGAGGCTCTTAGGCGCGGGCCTGCCAGGTGCAGGCACACCTTCAGTGCAGTCTTTTATCAGAATCCTCTTCAGCCCAATTGACCTCGGCATGTGGGAGCAGGAAGGAACGTGCTCAACCTGCTCTCTGGTGCTGATGCCGATCGGGGGAACCTTGCTGGTGTTCTTGACCTCAGCTCCTTATAAAATGACCCCTAAGAGGTGCCTAGTTAATGTGTGTTTTCATTAACATAATTTATGCCTATTTTATAAAGTCAAGTATGTGCGTACTTGACTATATAAAATAGAGCATAAGTGTGAGATTACACACTATGTTAAGGCTTGATCACTTAGAACAGTCCAGTGTGGGTGTGGATGTGTACTCTGTCCATTTTCAGCATTGACTCAACTAGAGCTGGTTTAAATGACCACAACTACTTCTTGCAATAATACACACTCATGTATACCCCTATAATGAAAGTGGATGCAATGTAAACTACTTGTATATTTTCACACTAGTTGGTATTTTATAAGTTGTCATTTATACATGTAAGTTGCTACTTAGGCAGGTAAATGACTAAAATGCTAGAATCTGGAAAAAAAAAAGATGGCTTGGGGGAAATATGATAGAGGTGTACAAAATAATAAGTGGAGTGGAACAGTTAAACGTAGATCAGTTGTTTACTCCTTCAAAAAGTAGAAAGACTTGGGGACACGCAAAGAAGCTACAATGTGACACTTTCAAGACAAATCAGAGAAAATATTTTTTCACTAAATTTGTAATCAAACTCTTTAATTTTTTTCTGGAGGATTTAGTAAAAGTTGTTATTGTAGCAGCGTTTAAAAGAGGTTTGAATGAGTTCCTGGGGGAAAAGTCTATAAACCAGTATTAAAGAGCACCGGGGAAATCCACTGCTTACCCCTAGGATTAGCAGCATGGAATCTATCTACCTTTTGAGAATCTGAGGCTGCTTTTAGATCCTGATGCCCTTCACTACTTATGTCTATCTTATCATACTCTAGTCTCCAGTTTTGTGATGTTTTCTCATCTTGATTAGATTGTAAGTTCTGATGAGCAGGGACTATGGGGGTATGTTTACTAAAACGTCTTAACGTCGCAGCGGCGGTATTATTGCGTGATAAGTGACGTTATCGCGTGATAACGTCACTTATCACGCGATAACGTGGCTGCAGCGTTAAGGCACACTAACGCTCTGAAATCCGGCTCTGAAGGGTGGAGTAAGGCTTCCCAGATGGCAGAGAGAAGGGTTCAATGGGCGGAGAGTGGGCGGTGAGTGGCTCCTTGCACACTAATGCCGTGAAATGAAGGGCAGAAAATTAGCACGAGTGAAACCCTTGTGCTAGGCACATTTGCAGGAAAGAGAAACAATTTTAGTCAGCAATGCACAGCAAAGCCAGGGAAACCCAAAAATGTGATAGTAGTGCTACATGTGCACGGAACAAAAAGGCAAATAAACATAGAAAATGACCTGAACCACATTTAAAATCCCAATAACCAAGCTGGCCAATAGTGATATTAATGAGAAACATAAAGAAACACTACTGAGAAAGCATAAAAAAGAAGATATCATGTTTAGAAGGGTCTGTCCCCCTACAAGATGAATGATCCCACATTGAAATAGCGGTGATCAGGGTTTTCCCTTTATATTGGGCAGGTTTGTTATGGTGTGCACATGTGCCGCAACAGCAGGGTGGGCATGTAGGAAAGGGCAACTGTACAGGTTCTGGAAATGGGATACAGAGGGCTGCAGGCGGCACATGCTGTGGTGCAGCTGGGGCACAGTGCGGACTAGGCAGATGCCTAGGTGGCACATAAGAATGCTGAAACTGTAGAGCAGCCAGACAGCAACCTATGAGGGTCCAACATGGGCACGAGTGTGTGTCCCACAGTGTCACAGGGGAGATTACCCAGCAGGTACACCCAAGGGCACATAACATTGGCAGGCGGTGCAGGGGGGGGGGGAAGCGCGCACGTCCATGTAGGTACCCCTACCCGAGAACCCACACCATAGTCAGCTGCCTACCGGCATACTGGATGGCCTGGGACTGTGCACCACCAGCACCACTGGCATAATGGCATGGTAGCATGGTGGCGGAGGGGGCAGTGGAATCTGCCCACAGCAGACCATGGCCTAGCCCGGTTTAGGTGGGTGCCGTGCAATGCAAAAGACAGGGTCTGTCTGACGAACAGTCATGGTATCCCCAGGGAATAAACTGTCCATGTGATGCAGTCCACAAAGCCAGTGTGCTCAGGAGCAAAAGGTCACAAGTTCAAGTCCCAGCTGTGGCTACTGCCAGCCCTTTCCACATATTTTACCCAGTACTAAACCGTGGTAATAAAGACAGAACCTTTATTGCAAATAAAATAAACATGCCTAAAACGCCTATATTTTACCCTACAGAGCACAGACAACGTAAACATGTGCAATCCCTAGAGCAGAGTTTCCCAACTGCAGTCCTGGAGGGCCAAACACCATTCAGGTTTCATGCTGTCCCTAATAACTATGCCTGTGCTGCATTAGTATGCGCCGCCCCCATTACATGCAAATGTATCTCATGCATATTCATTAGGGACAGCATGAAAACCTGAACAGTGTTTGGCCCACAAGGACCGGAGTTGGGAACCTCTGCCCTAGAGCAGCGGCCACACCCACAGGCTCCACTATCCAAAGCCTTATGGAAAGTCAGGCTGTTGGGCCCTGCGTGCAGCAGCAGCATCTCCCAATACTAGCACTTGCATACCTTAGCAATGCCACCCTAAACATGGGAATACGTTACACATATATCAAAAGGTTGCTATGAGTAATGGCAGATAACAATTCCTAAGTTAAGCACAATTTGCTGATAGAGCTGCATCATAGCAACCTTTCTGATATCTGTGGAGTGTGTTTCAGTTTTGGTTTCTGACAGTGTTTATCACCCTGGGGAGTGACCCCAACAGTATTGCGTACCATAGCCATGCCTGCACTGTGCCCAGGACTGGTGTGGTGGCCAGGGCTGCCAAAAGTCTCTATATTTGCACAATGCTGGCATAGGTGTGGGAGTGTGTGTCTGTCTATCCAGTGTGTTGCGACTGCCTACACCTTACTGAGCCCACACTGCTTGCACTGTTTCCAGTGTTAGCCTGCCAATGTGCATAATGAGGAGCAAGGTACTGTGGGTATGACCAGGACAGGGTGGCCTGGGCAGGATGCATCTGCATAGGGCATAGGGCAATGGCTGGGACATTGTAGTGCCCGACCACCACCTGCACAGACAGGGTGGCCACAGCATGTCCTGCTGGGAGGTCACTCTCACCCTGACTGAGCAGTGACCACGGCATGGCTAGGTTCCCCATAGTGCTTTTCTCAAGTGATATTTATGAGTTCTCTTTTCTGGGGCCGAATCACTGATTTATCTGCTTAGTGGGTGGCCTTACTTCTTTCCAGGAACATGCACCATGGACTAGCTAGCAGACTGTCTGCAGTTAGTATGTGTATGGCTGGAACACCTTGCAGGGTGCAGCGGCTGGAGACTCACTATGCTTGCTGCTGGAGAATGTTGGATAGTGGTGGGGGGGGGGGGGGGGGGGTGGTGGCGGGTGGGGGGGGGGGGGTGTGGGGGGGGGTGGGGGGGGGGGTGTTGGGGGGGTTGGGGTGTGGTGGTGGGGGGGGGGGGGGGGGGTGGTGGTGGGGGGGGGGGGGGGGTGTGTGGGGTTGGGTGGGTGGGGTTGGGGTGGTGGGTGGGGGGGTGGGGGTGGTGGTTGGGTTGGGGTGGGGGGGGGGTGGTGGGGTGGGGGGGGGGGGGGGGGGTGGTGGGGTGGGGGTGGGGGTGGGGGGGTGGGGGGGGTGGAGGGGGGCGGGGGGTGGGGGTGGGGTGGGGGAGGGGGGGGGGGGGGGGGGGGGGGGTGGTGGGGGGGGGGGTGGTGGGGGGGGTGGGGGGGGGTGTGGGGGGTGTTGGGGGGGGGGGTGGGTGGTGGGGGGGGTGGGGGAGGGGTGGGGTGGGGGTGGGGGGGGGTGGTGGGGGGTGGGGGTGGGGGTGGGGGTGGGGGGGGCAGCTGAGCATTTCCAGGCCTACTGTCTGTCTGCTATTGCCTTATGGATGCGTACAGATCTGCATTGACTGCCTTGTAGGGTGCCTGTTCCCCAGCAGGATTGGGGAAGATGGTCCCCTCTACTGCCACCATTGCAGGGATGTAGAATGTGGATCTGTTGGTGGGAGGTCCTGACCCCACCCTGAGCCCCAGAGGGTGGGTTGGGTGGTGCTACATAATCCACCTATGGGTCCAAACACCTCTCCTTCACTTAAATCATGTGATCCTGGCACCCACACAGGATATGCACTATTCTGGGTACATCATAGTCCACAAGGGCTAGACGTGACTGGGAAATACAGATGGACACAAGTGTATTCTAGGTGTGTCTGCAAGGACTACCTATCACACACTGGCACTGATGGCAACCTACAGCATAGCCTATCTCAGCTAAGCCAGGTGCTGTGGACCTGGTGCTGGGAGCCCCACCTCGCCCTCAGGGTGAGCACAGTACCCCCACAATGTGTCGGCCTGTAGCTACTCTGTGCCAGTAACACACACGGTCAGTTCCCCTTACCAGGCCGATGTGCTGTGGGGGTGCATACCCCATCTTGTGATCATCTGTAGACTACTGATCTGCATGTTCAGTGCATCATAGGTACGGGTGGGTTAACCCTATCCTGGTAACCACAGCAGACAGTTTTTGTGGTGACCTGCAGTCCTTCTGTAGCCAGCCAGGGGTTTGTTAGCAGCTATAGAGATGTAGCCCACTGGTTGCTTCACCTACTGTGGAGGCAGAGGTCATGGGTTTGATCCCACAGTGGTGTTATTTGATAGGGCTATCTGAGGCATTTCCTTTTTTAATTTAAATTAGTGCTGCCAGCAAAAACAGCCTCACAGTGCTGTAACCTTAAGGTGCCTCATAAGGCGCCCTATAACGCGCTCTATAAAGCGCCTTATAAGGCGCCCTATAGGGAACATTATAAGGTGCCTTGGCGGACAGTGCACTTTATAATGTGCCCTCTGGAGTTCCTTATAGGGCGCCTTATGCGGCACCTTAGGTTAAGGCACTGTGAGGGTGTGTTTGCTGGCAGCACTAATTTAAATTAAAAAAGAAAATGCCTCAGACAGCACTGATTTAAAGTAAAGGGCAATGCCTCAGACAGCCTTACTCATTAAGCCCACTGGGGATCAAACTCATGACCCCTGTTTCAGCAGTCATTGTAATTGCCAGCATGCTACACCTCTGCTACTGCAGTTGTAGGTCAGCGCACCTAATTAAGGCTAACGCGCGTTAACATGCCACGGCTCCCTCTATCGCGCAATAACGGACTTTATCGCTCGATAACCCGAAATGCTACCTTAAGACTGGAACGCCCACTACCTTATATGTCATTCGTCACAGTACGACTGCAACTAACGCCGGTAACATTAAGACGATTTAGTAAACATACCCCCTATGTCTTAATTTTTATGTACAGCACTGCATATGATTTGTAGTGCTATGCAAAGTAGTAGTAGTAGTAGTAGTAGGTACTTGTGACCTGGATTGGCCCGGATTGGATTTGGTCTGACCCAGTATAGCATATCTATGTTCATATTTACATGCTCATAAATCTAGGCAGCCCATTTTTAAAATATCTCCTATGGGGATAATTTTATAACAATGCACCTAGGTGAAATGATCAGGAAGACACTTATTTTGGTGCTATTTTATAAGGGAATATAAGCATCTATGTGACTTTCTAAAATACTATTGCAAATCCAGCAGCAATAGTGCCTATATTAAAGGCAAAGAATTATGTCTGCCTGAGCGCAGGCGTAAATGTTACTACATACTTTAAATGCGTACCCCTGTATTTTATAAAACAGGTGCATAAATTGCAACACCATCCGTGCTCCACTCATACCCCACCCCTATGCACACCTATTGTGTAAGTGCATGTTGCTTGCACTGTGCAGACTTTGAAGCATGGCCTAATTCAACTGGTTTATAAAACTACCTTCTATGAGCAATGCAATACTGGCTAAAGAGAAACAAATACATTTCCTCCTCGCCTTTGCAAAAAGATAAAAGATGAACATTTCTCAGAGACACATTCCGGTCCTTAAAAACTTGAAAGAAATATTTTTCTACCTTCGTTGTCCAGGCATTTTATTTTTCCTATCTTTCTTTTACCCTCTTCTCGGATCCATCTTCTTCTAAGTTCCTTTCTATTTTTTTTTCTATTTCTTCTCTTGTCTTCTTTCCTTCCTTCTCTAAATCTGTCTGACACTTATCTTTCTTTTTTTGTTTGTTTTTCTCTTCTCTGCCTCTACTTCCACTAATACTGTATCTGATTTTACTCGTTTTTCTCCCTTTCTCTCAAGTGGACCCTTTCCCATACCGTCCCAACCCTTCTCTGGAACCCCTGGACCTATATTTTCAGGACCGGGGGGGGGGGGGCATGGGGGGAAATGCAGCAGGAGGCTTGGATTTTTTTAATGTCTCCTTTCCTGTCAGTGGGCGAGTCAATCCCTGATCATGCACTGATAGAAAGAGACATTTTTCCCTCGATACAGCAAAAAGCTGCATATTACCACAGCAGCTTGTGCTGTTTTTTCTGACAGAGCACAATTTTAATGCCAAGGTATTCTGCATGCTATTA
The DNA here is from genome assembly GCA_033557465.1 of Ichthyophis bannanicus. Taxonomy (NCBI): domain Eukaryota; kingdom Metazoa; phylum Chordata; class Amphibia; order Gymnophiona; family Ichthyophiidae; genus Ichthyophis; species Ichthyophis bannanicus. Next base: position 1,298,673,249 of record CM066031.1, read on the forward strand.
ATTTACTACATCAAAAGTAAAAGTTTATTTTAGTGCATGGGTTTAAATGCTGTGTGCTGAATTTTAATATAGTATTCTAACATTATTCTTACTGTATCTAGACCACACAGATCACAGATTCACACCCACATACACACATGCCCATATGAATAAACATAGAGGCAGACACACACACACACACATTAAACAGAGAGATATACACACACTAAATATACCAGGAGGAGAGGAAGAAAGAGGAGATATACTATTGTGACAGGCTATAAAAAGTATGTTTATCAAAGTGCACTAGATATTTGCACGTATCATGCATTTAGGTAGAAATTCATATATGGTACGCACAAAAGTCATGCTCTACCTGTTGGGATGTGTACTGCAGGCCCCAACAGATACTGCACAGATTTGGACCCTAACATACGTTGGCAGTGACGCTGATGCACTTAACGCTACCCATTAGGATGGAGTTCAGTGCACCCACAAAACCTGCAGCATTGACAGTATGTACAGTATTGTCAACCCCATGCTAACTGCGATGTGCAAACAGGTCCGTTCTCTACCCCACCCCCCACCCATTTCCCTCTCTGCTGCACACTAAGCAGATAATGCTGAATCGACCCCATGCTTAGTGCATGTGCTAGCTACTATCGCTGCCCATTAGTATGTGCTCAAGCCTGCGTTAACAGCTTGTACAGCTTAGTAAAGATGCCTCTAAGCATGCACTTTTTAACTTCTTTATTGAAATTTTAATGAAAATTTGAATATGAATCTCTAAATTCATTGTGCCTAGATCATATGGGCCAATATTCAGCTGCTGTAGTGGATGTTTTCTGAAAATGCCAGCTGCGGCGTAAAAAAAACAAAAAGCAGATATTCAGTGCAAGTATCCAGATTGCGAGTGGCACTGAATATTTGGATAGAGCAGTGAGTAAAGCTACCATCTGGATAGCGGTGATATTCGGTCCACTAACCAGATAGCTATTTTTGCTTTCCTAACTTTATCTGACTAGTGGACTGAATATTGCTGCTATCCAGCTCTACGTTTTCTCTAGCCACAGACTCCCTTGGCGCTGTTTGATTAGTGCCAAGGCTATTATGATGATTTTTAGCAGCACTATACAGATAGTGCTGCTGAAAATCACCCGATAGCCCAGGTCAGCTGCAATTATCCAGACAGCAGGTGCTCAAATCCGGGTAAGGACCACTGAATATTGGCTCCATACTGTTTACAAATGTCCTGGTATTCTTGCTTTGCTCCTATGCCTTGCTCCAGTGCCTTGCTTGAGTGGAGGAGTGGCCTAGTGGTTGGGGCAAGGTTCCTCAGGCTAGAAGGTCAGAGGTTCAAATCCCACTAGAGGACAGCAACCTTGGGCTAGAAGGACTGGGGTTTCTAGTCCCACAGGTGTTCTTTGTGGTCTTGGGCAAACCACTTAACCCTCCATAGCCCATGTTCCCTGTAAAATAGTTATCTCCAAGTTATAATGCCCTGTTCAATGTAATTTCAGTTTGTTCAATATAAACCACACTGATGCAGAATAGTGTGGTATATAAGAGAATGTAAATAAATAGATAGCAATAACCCTGACCCAAGATCTGCTGAACATTTGTGACAAGAGCAGCCACTGGAAGAAGTTAGCCTTTGATTTTGTTCAGAAGCCAATCTGTTATATGCTAATGGGTCTCTAGGGCAGAATTCAGAGAAGTGATTGGGTTTGGGACTCCTCCCTGGCAATTCTAGCCAAGTGATCTACATCTTAATTGTACGTCATTGTTCTATTACCCCAATGTAACATAGTTCAATACTTTACATTGTTATTCCTATGTTTAAAGTAAGCATTTTAATGTGGTGGTTTGGTGTGGCCCATTTTTACCACCCTACTATCCATTTACACATAACCCACTAAGGGCTCGATGCACATCATTTTTAGACTGCTGTTGGCAACTAGTGATACATTTTCAAAGGTTACCAGATAGCTACTGCTCTAAATAGAATTTTGTGATAGGCTGTTTTTAGTTGCCAATGGCAGAGTCTTTCAAGGTGATGCCTTTAAATTTCAAGGGGGAGAATCAGTAGAGGGGTCTGTCTAAACTCAATTCATAGAGTTATTAAACAGAAAACCTGCGCAGTATAATGCTATTACATGTTGGTGTTGTATCAGTATAGTGATACCTCCATTTCTGGATTCTTCTTTAATGCATGCTTCCAATATGACTATAGACGTCTTGCAGTGCTTTAAGTATTTCCTTAATGAACATAAAAGAAATGTAATACTGTTTGTAATGATCAGAACGAGAATGCCTGAATAGAGTAGTTAGCTATTACTGGTACTAATAGCTGTACCTTTCATCTCTTGTCAAGCAGAGTGGAGTGGATTAAGAGCAGAAGGAGGCTATCATCTTTCCCATTTCCTGACTGACAAAAAGCAAAAAAAGGTGCCTGTCTGAGCTGATAGGTGTCTGATCAAAGGAGCAAAACTGTCATAAGTCAGATAGACTCTGCAGCCAAATTACTACTGAATGGAATATTGTCTTTGATCTACTTACAGTTTAACTGTAGGAAATGATGTTGAAGAAAATCTGAGATATAATAAAAGAAAAAAAAAGATATTTTCTAAAATGAAAATATCATATTTGCATTTGAAATCTTAAGGTCCTATACAGCAGTGCTATTTTTCTTTGATTTTTGTTTTACCTCTGATAGAAAATGAGAGTATTTTCAAACAGAATACATGATGGAACAGAGGGTCAAATCTATTTATTTATTTTAGAGTTATTAAATGCTTTTTTAAAGAAATTCAACAAAGGTGGTGTACAGCTGGATATAGATGATTATACTGACATATCAGCATAGTATACAGCTAGATGATAGTGTAAATGGATGAAAGAAATAACCTAATAGCCAGGGGATCTGCAGAACTAGGGGAGGCACTGGGCTGCATCAATAGGCAGCTGTGTTGATTTTGTGGTAAGGCCCCAATTCTGATGAGGAAGAGGACCTCTGGAGTGCTGCAGCTATGGTCATGATATTTTTGATAGAGAGGGGGAAAATAGACCCTCTAGTGCAAGCACATTGAGGCCGCAATTATGGTGACCAGGCCATTTGCAGGAGATGGCTGCATCATTTAGCAAAATATAGCTGGACCCAGACTGAACGTGGCATTGGAGCCATGTGTATTAAATAAAATTAAGAGAGGCCATGTCTTGCAGCAGCAGCAGTTGGAGGCAGTTTGGAAGAAGGACCTAGGGTTTAAAAAAGTGATGAAGCTGCGGTTTGTGGCTTTTACAGCCCTGGGAGCCAAATAAGGTGTCACTAAAGGTAGCAATTGAAGAGGGGCTTGGTTTAGAGTGGTATCTGGCAAGAAAGTCACAATTGAGGCTGGTACAGTGCTGTGGCTGAGAGCCGGGATGTGAAGGCCATGAAAATTTAAAGGGGCAGTGGCCACATTTAAAAAAAAAAAGAAAGAAAGAACCAACATTTGGCCAGAGCAGTGCTGAGGGTCCTTTGTGACAGCAGCACTGATAGCCACAATAAATTTAAAAGGACTACAGTCCTCAAAATGAATGGGGGATGACCGGGAGTTACACGGTACAAAAGAGATTTCCCAGGAGGACGGGATGAGAGGAAGAGGCAGAGTAATGTGAATAAAAATGACTGTAGGTCTAAGGGAGAATACAGGAGTGGCTGCGAAGTATAACGTTCAGAGAAAGGAAAAACAATGTTTTAAAAGGGGTTAGAAACTGCCGCGGCACTGATTGGGGATAGGAGGACACTTGGAGTCTGCTGGGAGCCCTGGAACTGTGGAAAAAGTCATTTAAAAAGTTGCATTTTACAAATGACTTCCAAGTGCAATCTAGGATGTCCAAGCCAGAACATTTGGAAAAAATGCAGGCATGTCCAAGTTCAGGCATGATTTCACAAACATGGACATGCCCGATATGGACATCTGTGAGGCGTCCACATAGAACAGCATTACAGATTATAGTTGCCTAGGAATAGCCTAATGGGTTTGGATCAGGGAAACCTGGGTTCAGATCTCACTCTTGCTGTCATTGCGATTGTGCAGAGTGCTGGAGAACTATCTTCTCCGGATGTTTTATGAGCATTGTCCCTAAGCTTATTCATGCCTGGAGCAAGTATAACCTTAGACACAACTCCAGACATTTCTGAGATCGGGAGGTGACATCCAGGTTCTTGGGAACGTCCCAGCCATGCCGCCACTATGCCCTCGTTCAGAGATGGATGTCCACAGACCCAGCTTCTAAACTGCTTCTGCAGACGTGTCCATGCTTTGGACATCTCCGTACCTATTTTCAGATATCCAAAGCATGACTACAGCTTCTAAAATAACCACCTAAATGTCATTTTGGCATTTAAGACTATTAGAATTGGGACACCATTTTATTTAAAAAAGAGGTTGCAACTTTATGTTCCAAAAAGACAGTTATGTTCCTCCCAAGGTAACCTCTTAGAAGTACATGATGTTACTTCTATCTGTAAGGCTATTAGAAAATCAAAAGCTTTTAGTGTGGTTGCCCCCCTAATCATGGAATTCTCTACCAATTTGATTAAAAATTGAAGTCAACCTGTTAAGTTCTAGAAAAGGTGTGAAAACTATTTTATTTCCTAGGGAAGAATAACTATTATATAGGGGTTTGTGTTGAGGAAGAACTTGTAATTGAATTATTCTTCTGTATTTCAGTCTTTTGTAATCATATTCTGTCTTTTCTTTTTGCATTTTATGCATTTGTAAATCATTTTGAATGATAGTTGTCACAAAGATGGTCTATAAAAACTTTTAACAAATAAATAAAGTATTTCTGTGATTTTTGAGAGTACTGTTTTTTTAACACTTCTCAAATGCTGATGCTTAGTTGCTAACTCTTTAACTTTTAATTAAAACTTTAATTTAATATACCTTTGTTCTAATGTTCTCTGTATAACCTTTGTTTATTGTAAACTGCCTAGACTATTAGATTGGCGGTATATAAAACTATCTAAATAAATAAATAAATAAGGATATTATGGTACCTCAGCATTGCTCCTTGGTGCGACCACACTTTGAATATTGTGTGAAGTTGTGCGCGTCATATCAAAAAAGGATGTAACAGAAATGGAAAATGTACAGAGATGAGTGGCTAAAATGTTAAAAGGGTACCCCTATGAGGAAAGGCTGAAAAGGTTAGGGCTCTTCAACTTGGATAAGAGACAATTGATGGGAGGTATAATTGAGGTTTATAAAATATTGAGTGGAGTGGGGTGGGTAAACATAGATTGGCTGCTTACTCTTTCAAAATAGTACTATCCCCAATTTTTTTGACAAATTAATGGTCTAATGGGGACTCTGTTGCAAGCAAGGTAATATTGTATGGGCATTTTAACTACAATCTCTCAGCCTGAAAGCTTTTAAAGGGGTTTTAGTTTTCATTTGTAAATGCTAATTCTTTTTTCTTTACTACAAAGGGGAATATTTTGTGGTTTTGGGCAAAGCTCTGTCAGTTAGAGTTCATTGTTTATGTTCCAGCTACCCATTCACTTCTAGCTCTTTGAAGTCACTGACCTCATCAGGTGTTAGATACCTCCTTACGCACCATAGCTCACACCCACCCCATGTGAGCATTCTTGCTTTATAGGGCAACTCCCAAATTACTGATGCACAGGGACTTAGAGGAGCACTGTAAGCACACACTTGAAAGAGGTTAACTGCTTTTTCTCTTAAAGGACAGCTGAGGAACATGCAGGGACTTTGGTAGGTCTCTCTCTTTTACTTCAACAGGTACCAAAGTTCCACCAACTGAACAATGGCTAGAAAAAATCATATTGTCAAAGCTGTTGCCACCGTTACAGCTTCTGCCTCTCTCCAGAGATCCCAATGCCAGTTGAAGGACAGGTTCCAAATGTAGGATGCCTGCATGATGAAACTCTCAGAAAACAAGTGGAGGAGCTCCAAGATGAGGTGGCAAGGCTGATAAACATTCGAGACAGTGAAAAGTACATTGATGAGATGCTTCTTGAAACATCCAAGCTCTCTGACAGAGGTGAAGATGGGAGCCTACAGAATGAAGAAAGTTAGACACACGTTACCAAGGCCTGCAGAATCACAGATCCAACTCCTCCAGCCCTTGAATTGAAGAACCAGTATGCAGTCCTGGAAGTGGAGGAGGCAAAAGCACCCAAGAAAGGGAAGAACCATAGCTTGAGCACCCCAAGGTTGCAGAATCAATGACCACAAGGAAGTGAAGGGTAGTGGTAGCTGGTGACTCTCTTCAGAGGAGTACTTAGGCATCTATTTGCTGACCAGACTTGATGCCCAGAGAGATGTGCTGTCTGGTAAGTATCAAAATCCAAGATGTTATGGAGAGTTTGCTGAGACTCATCAAGCCTACTGACTATTACCCAATGTTGCTCATCCATGTCGGTACAAATGATACTGTCAGGTATCCCACTGAGTGTATCAAAAGTGACTTCATGGCTCAGGGACAGAGGATGAAGCAAATAGGTATGCAGGTGGTGTTCTCTTTGATCCTCTCTGTAGAGGGTAAAAGCCAAGGCAGAGAAGCTCACATTCTGGAGATAAGTACATGGCTGCGTGGATGATGCCATTGAGAGAGTTTTGGTTTCCTGGACCATGGGATGATGTTCCAAGTGCTAAAGAGCAGCAATGGCATCCAACTGTCCAAGAAGGGTCAAAGTATCTTCAGTAGTAGACTGACTAACCTACTGAAGAGGGCTTTAAACTAGATTTATTGGGGATGGATGAAGAAAGTCCCCAGGTAAGTGAAATATTAAATACCTTTATTGAAATTAGTAAAAGGGGCAACATCTGGAAAGCCGTGTATATAAATGTCCATAGCATGGGAAATAAGATTCCAGATGTTGAGGCTTTAATGGAAGAGGTTGACTTGCATTTAGTGGCGGTTACAGAGACATGGTTCACAGATAATCATGACTGGGATGTAATTATACTAGGCTTTACTTTATTCAGGAAGGATAGGATAGGAAGAAGGGAAGGAGAAGTGGTGCTATATGTAAAATATAATATTAAAGCTGTAGAATTACAGGGCTTAAAAGGGAGAGAGGAGACACTGTGGGTTAAACTAGAACGAGGAAAAGAGAAATCCTTTTGTATTGGCATGATATTCAGACCCCTCCTCCCTGCCTCACTGGGAGAAGAAGTGGACAGAGATTTAATAGAAGACATACACAGCATTGCCAGGAAAGGAGACTTGCTACTGATAGATGATTTCTATATGCAGGATGTTGATTGGCACATCCCTGCTGCAGTGTCATCTAGAAGTAAGGAGATCCTGGATTCTCTACAGGGAGAACTATTTAGACAACTGGTAACAGAACCCACATGTGAAGGTGCCATACTGGACTTGGTGCTTACCAATGAAGAAAGTGTTTCTGATGTTATAGTGGGAGATCACCTCGCATCCAGTGATCACCACATGGTGTGGTTCAGTATTAGGACTAAGGCAGATAAAATCCATTCAAAAGCGAGGGTCTTAGACTTTAGGAAAACTAACTTTGCCAAGATGGGCCAATACCTCAAGGAGTTTTTAGCAGGCTGGAAACAGCCGGGGGGATATAGAAAAACAGTGGGTAAAAAAAACTGAAAGGGATATTTTGAGGGCAGTCAATCTTTTTCTTAAATGGTAACTAAAGGTAAAAGGAAAAGGAGGCCGCTATAGTTCTCAAAAGAAGTAGCTGAAAAGGTGAAGAAAAAGAAGGAGGCCTTTATGAAGTACAAGAGATCACAGAGAGAGGCAGACAGGAAAAATTTAGAGAAACTAACAAAGTAGCAAGGAAAGCAAAGACACAAAAAGAAGAAGAAATAGTCAATGCAATAAAATGGGGGGATAAGACATTTTTCAGATATCTTAATGAGAGGAGGAAGGACAAAAGTTGTAGTGTCAGACTCAAGGGTGAAGGGGACGAATATGTAGAAGCTGACGCGGATAAAGCGGAATTGCTTAACAAATAATTCTGTTCTGTGTTCACAGATGAAGGGCCAGGAGCAGGACCTCAGAAACACCCATAAACAGAAACAGAAGCGATGGGGATCTCGAACGATTTTGAAAAGACTGGGTTCATGAGGGACTAGCTGAACTAAAAATAGACAAAGCGATGGGACCAGATGGGATACATCCAAGGAGAATACTGAAGGAACTTGAGGACATTCTAGCAGCTCCACTGACTGACCTTTTCAATGTCTCTTTGGAGTCAGGAGTGGTGCCAGAGAACTGGAGAAAGGCACATGTGGTCTCTTTACACAAAAGTGGAAGTAATGATGTGTTGAAAACTACATGCCAATTAGTCTAATCTCTGTGATGAATAAATTAGTGGAAATGCTGCTGAAAGAGAGAATAGTGAGGTTTCTGAAGTCTGGATTGTAGGATCCAGGACAGCATGGGTTTACCAGAAGCAGGTCCTGTCAGACATACCTAATTAATTTCTTTGACTGAGGACCAGGGAGTTGGACTGAGGAAGAGCCCTAGATGTGGTATACTTAGATTTCAGGAAAGCCTTTGACACCGTTCTACACAGGTGACCTATAAACAAACTGAGCACCCTAGGGATGGACCCTAAAGTTACTGCTTGGGTTAGAAATTGGTTGAGTGGGAGGCAACAAAGGGTACAGGTAAATGAAGCTCACTCTGAGGAGAAGGAGGTTACTGGTGGTGTGCTGCAGGGATTTGTCCTTTGTCCAATTCTTTTTAATATCTTTGTTAGTGATATTGTGGAAGGGCTGTCAAGTAAGGTATGCCTCTTTGCAGATGATACCAAAATCTGCAATAGAGTAGACACCCAGGAAGGAGTAGATAACATGAGGAGGGATCTAGCTAAGCTTGAAGAATGTCTAGAATTTGACAGCTGAGATTTAATGCTAAAAAATGCAGGGTCATGCATTTGGGCTGCAAAAATCCAAGGGGGTGGTACAGTGTAGGGGATGAAGTACTTCTGTCCACAAAGGAAGAGTAGGACCTGGACATGATTGTGTCTGATGATCTTAGAGTAGCTAAACAGGTAGAAAAGGTGATGGTGAAAGCTAGAATGATGTTTGGGTGCATAGGAAGAGGAATGGCCAGTAGAAAAAAGAAGGTGATAGTGCCTCTACATAAGTCTTTGGTGAGATCTCATTTGGAGTATTGTGTACAGTTCTGTGGATCACACCTTCAAAAGGATATAAACAGTTTGGAGTCGGTGCAGAGGGTGACTACTAAAATGGTTAGTGGCCTTCATTATAAAGCATATGAGCACAGACTTAAAGATCTGACAGTGTTGTTTAAATACCTCCATGGCATAAATGCACAGGAGGAGAGCTTCTTTAGATTGAAAGCAAGCTCTGCTACAAGGGGACATAGGATGAGGGTGAAAAGGGTGAAAGTAATATGCGGAAATATTTCTTTATGGAAAATGTGGTAGATGAGTGGAATAGTCTCTCAGTGGAAGTGGTATAGATGAGGACAGTGAATTCAAAAAGCATGGGATAAACACAGACGATCTCTGAAAGAAACATGGGGACTATTGTAGTAATTGATATGGAAGGGCTTTTTCTGCCTTCATGTTTTTATATTTCTGTGTTTCATAAAGAAAAATGGTCTGAAGGCAACAGATCACATTGACAATTGAGAGTGGTTTTCTGTAAATGATTTGACAAAATAAAATTGTAATAAACTAGATTGGATGACTCTGAGTCCTGTTCAAATCCAGGCTAAAAACTCACCTCTTTGACACTGTTCTGAGATCCTGATACCCTCAGTCTCCTATTACTTCCTTCCAGTCTAAGCCTTGAGTTTTGTTTTACTAGCCCCCCCCCCAGTATTATTATTATTATTTAGTATACTGCTACTTCCAGCAATCAGTAGTGGTTGTTGATTACAGATTGGAAATTGTCAAAACATGACAGGAAATTTTTGAGGTATAAACACATTGATTAGACAGGAAAGCACAGCACACAGAGAACTATTTTACAGGGAACATGGGCTATGGAGGGTTAAGTGGCTTGCCCAAGACCACAAGGAGCACCTGTGGGACTAGAAACCCCAGTCCTTCCAGCCCAAGGTTGCTGTCCTCTAGTGGGATTTGAACCCCCGACCTTCTGGCCCAAAGTACCTTGCCCCAACCACTAGGCCACTCCTCCACTCCCAGTACTCACCAGGACCCTTTATTTAACACTCTGGGGATCTGGTTTGATGTTTATTCCTCCCCCTCATTTAAAACACTAGTCATTCCCAAACATAGAAACTTAATGGCAGAAAAGACCACATGGCCTATCTAGTCTGCCCTCCATATCAACTACAATAGAACCTTTTTTACCTTTAGAGATCTTCTGTGTTTGTCCCATGCATTTTTGAATTCAGATCTGTTCTCGTGTCCACCCCCTCCACTGGGAGAGTATTCCATGCATCTACCACTCTTTCCGCAAAGAAATATTTCCATATACTACGCTTGAGTCTATCCCCTGTCACTCTCATCCTTTGTCCCCTTGTAGCAGAGCTTGCCTTCAATTGAAAGAGACCCTCCTGTGAATTTAGGACCTCTAGGGTTACCCTCATCCCCTAGTGAAATGCTGGCTACACGGTTAAGAATAATCTGCATATACATTTGCATTTGCTTGAACTAGCTAGAAAGTTTATTTCACAATATGTAGTAAAATTGTTTATATATCATCTTTGGAATAATCAACGTGGCTCACATAACTACTACTACTTACTTCCTATCATTTGTGTAGCACTACACGGCATATGCAGTGCTGTACAGACACATGTAAGAGACAGTTCCTGCTCATCAGAGCTTACGGTCGAGTCAAGGCAGACAATACAACAACTGGGGACTAGGATATATCAGGGCATGGGTTCTCAACCCAGTCCTCGGGGCATACCTAGCCAGTCAGGTTTTCAGAATAACCACAATGAATATGCACGAGAGAAACTTGCATGGACTGCCTCCATTGTATTCCGATCTCTCTTGTGCATATTCATTGTGGTTATCCTGAAAACTTGATGTGCTAGGTGTGTCCTGAGGACTGGGTTGAGAACCCCTGACCTAGGAGAATGGTAAGGCTAGCTCTGGGACATTCCATGGCAGAGTGGGGGTGGCACCCAGGGATAACCGGTCAATGGCAATATTCAACCACTGTCCGATTATCCCTCAGTGGTGAAAGTCAGGTGTAGAACAGGCTGGCCTAACTTTCACCACCAAAGCTAACCAGGCAGCAGATGAATATCGTTGCCACTCGTTAGCTTCATGACTATCCTGCTGACTCAGATATTCAATGCCTATGGTTGGATGCGGCCCTGGCATTGAATATCTGGATCTAAGGTTCAGCAGTGACGGCTAGCTGTAATCACACTAGCTGCCGCCACTGAACATCAGGCCCTACATCTCCAAACATAAAACTGAGAAGCAAACACATTTGGCATTTTATAACCTAAGTAGTTTAGAATATTTGTAAATCTGGAGTAAATGTTTTTCAGGGTTCACATTCTTACTTCACTTGCTTTAACTGAATTTCAACACATATTGAATCCTAAGCATTCAAGGTGGGTTAAATATTACTTCGATAGACTTTAAATAAAGAGACATTTAGTGTGCTAATGCTAAGTGACTTGCACATTTAAGAGAACAGTTTGTACTTGTAATGCAAATTGTTGAAAAATTCAAATTATAAAGGATTTATGACCTTGAAGTTTCAATAACATTCCAACTGTCCCAATAAATCATGTATTAAAAAAGTCTTGGCAAATGAGATATTTAGCTTTCAATTGATTAAATCAGGCCCAAATGAATTAATTTATCTTCAAAGTCTAAAGCTCATTTTCCAATAGATTAAGCAAGGCTTCAGAAACTGAAGTTCTAATCTCCAGGACGAGTATATTATGGAGAAGCACAAATAGAAAACTAGAGAAATGAAGGATGAAAGAGGCGACGAAAGGGAATGAGAGTGAATGATACACTAAGAGGCCCATTTACTGAAGCATGGTAAAGTCTGGCACTTGCCACATGGTAAGTGAAGAGTCTGCAGTAATGGTTTGGGGTCTTCCCATATAATTTCATCAAAGAAAAACCCTTCACCATGTGGTAAGTGTAATGACAGAGCATGGATGGACTTACTGCCTCCTATTTAGGTGACAGTCAGTGGATCCATGTTATCTGCCGCGGTGATAGCACATGGTAAGTTTCTATGCATTAACTGCAATGCGCAGTCAATACGTTTTCCTTGCTTATAACCATCTAACTTTCCACCCCAGAGGAGGGTGTGTGCTTAGAGGCTGATATAGAAATGGTTAGCGGGGCATTTTTCTGGCACTTTCCCTGCACTAGTCTTGCTCTCTACTACTACTACTGAAGAAAGCAAGCCAGCGCCAGAAAAACAGAAAGAAAACGGCTGTGCTAAATTCCAGCACACGTGGTATAAAAATCGCTGCATAAGTAATTGTGCCTGATGTAAAAAACTGCACTGACACTTAGCATAGTTCTATACACTGTATTCTAATGCTGGATCTTCAAGCCAGCTTCGGGCAGGTGTAAAGTTCCAGCCGTGAGCAAAAATATCATCTGAGGTAACGTAGTATAAGACATGACCTGGAAAAGGTAATAACAAGTGAGGTTATCAAATTTGTAGATGACACAAAACTATTTAAAGATGTTAAAACCCAAGAGGATTGTGGGAAATTGCAAGAGGATCTTGATAAATTGGAAGACTGGGCATCAAAACGGCAGATGAAATTTAATGTGGACAAGTGCACATTGGACCATTAGATGATAGAGGGGTAAAAGGGGCAGTAAGAGGAAACAAGGCTATAGCAGAGAGACTGAATGAATTCTTTGCTTCGGTCTTTACTGAGGAAGATGTAGGGATGTTACCCAAGACTGAAGTGGTATTTAAAGGTGATACTGCAGAGGAATTGAGAGAAATATCGCTACACCGGGAAGATATATTACAACTATTTGATAAACTGAATAGTAGCAAATCACCTGGACCGGATGGTATACATCCCAGAGTGTTGAAAGAACTGAAATATGAGATTGCAGACCTGCTATTGGTAATCTGTGAACTTTCATTAAAATCATCTGTAATAACTGAAGATTGGAGGGTCGCCAACGTAACACCAATTTTTAAAAAGGGTTCCAGGGGTGACCCAGGAAATTACAGACCGGTGAGCCTGACGTCAGTACCAGGGAAAATGGTAGAAACCATCATAAAGAACAAAATTACACAGCATGTAGATAGTCATGGCCTAATGGGAGACAGCCAGCATGGCTTTAGACAAGGAAGATCTTGTCTTACTAATCTGATCTGTTTTTTTGAAGGTGTGCATAAACAGGTAGACAAAGGTGAGTCGGTTGATATAGTGTATCTGGACTTTCAGAAAGCTTTTGACAAAGTCCCCCATCAGAGACTTTTGGCGAAGCTAAAAAGTTATGGGATAGGAGGCAGTGTACTATTGTGGATCGGGAACTGGTTAAAAGATAGAAAGCAGAGGGTAGGGCTAAATGGCCAGTATTCCCAATGGAAAAAGGTGAATAGTGGAGTTCCCCAGGGATCTGTACTGGGTCCGCTGCTTTTTGACATATTCATAAATGACCTGGAAAAGGGAATAACTAGTGAGATTATCAAATTTGCAGATGACACAAAACTGTTTAAAGTTGTTAAAACCCAAGAGGATTGTGGAAAACTGCAGGAGGATCTGGATAAATTGGAAGACTGGGCATCCAAATGGCAGATGAAATTTAATGTGGACAAGTGCAAAGTTATGCACCTAGGAAAGAACAACCCACACTATAGTTACACGATGCAAGGCTCCACATTAGAAACCACCACCCAGGAAAAAGATTTAGGAGTCATTGTGGATAACATGTTAAAACCCTCCGCCCAGTGTGCAGCGGCGGCCAAGAAAGCAAATAGAATGCTAGGTATCATAAGGAAAGGGATGGAGAACAAAACAAAGGATATTATAATGCCTCTGTATCGCTCCATGGTACGACCGCACCTTGAATATTGTGTGCAATTCTGGTCACCGTATCTTAAAAAGGACATAGCGTTATTAGAAAATGTACAGAGAAGAGACACCAAATTGGTGAAGGGGATGGAAGGCTACTCCTATGAAGAGAGGCTAAGAAGGTCAGGGCTCTTTAGCCTGGAGAAGAGACGGCTGAGGAGAGATATGATAGAAGTCTATAAATTAATGAATGGAGTGGAACGGATAAACGTGGATCAATTGTTTACGCTATCAGAGTATAGAAAGACTAGGGGACATGTAATGAAGCTACAGGGTAAACTATTTAAGACAAATAAGAGAAAATATTTTTTCACTCAACGTGTAATCAAACTCTGGAATCTGTTACCGGAGGATGTAGTAAGGGCTGTTAGTATAGCTGGGTTTAAAAAAGGTTTGGACAAGTTCCTGGAGGAAAGGTCCATAAACCACTATTAAAAAGGGAGCTAGGATATCAATGCTTGACCCAGTACAAGCATTGTGGAACCTGTGTCTTTGGGGATATTGCTAGGTACGTATAACCTAGATTGGCCACTGTTGGAAACAGGATACTGGGCTTGATGGACCTCGGTCTGACCCAGTATGGCATGTCTTATGTTCTTATGTTCTTAGCTTCATTGTATGCCCTCTTGTTTTACAGCTTCCTCTTCTTTGAAAAAGGTTTGTTTGTTCATTGATAAGCTTTAAGCGTTTTTATCATTTCTTCCCTGTCCCTCCTCTTCTCTAGGGTATACATATTTAGGTCTTCTCATACAACTTCTTGCACAGGCACCATATCATTTTGTTCGCCTTCGTCTTTTTATATCCTTTGTAAGATAAGGTCTCCAAAACGGAACACAATACTCTAAGTGAGGCCTCACCAATGATTTGTACAAGGGCATTAATACCGCCTCCTTTCTGATGGTTATTCCTCTCTGTATGCAACCCAACATCCTTCTGGCTTTAGCTACCTCTTTGTCACATTGTTTTGCCACCTTGGAATCGTCAGACACTATCACTCTAAGGTCCTTCTCCTGGTCCATGCACACTAACCTCTCACCCCCTATCATATGTGATTCCTTTGTATTTCTGCATCCCAAGCATAGACCATTCTTCCAGTTTTTATAGATCTTTTCTCATATTGTCCACTCCCTCAGATGAGTCCATTCTGTTGCAAAATTTTGTGTCATCTGCAAAAAGGCAGACTTTTCCCTTCAGTCCTTCAACAATATCACTAACAAGTACATTGAACAGTACCGGTCCCAGGACCGATCCCTGGGACACACCACTTTCTTCTGAGTGAGTTCTGTTTACTCAGAAGACAGGGTAAATGGTTTGACACTTCACCTCAGATGATCCAGGTATTGGGGAAAGCCCCCAATAACATCGGCACTGTTTGGGGACCGGTGCCCCCCCCCCAAAAAAAACTGATCCCCCAACAGAAACATCCTGGTGGCCCAGTGGCCCCAACTTTCTCAACACAAACAAACAAGTCCCTGGTGGTCCAGTGGCCCTGAAGCCCCAACCCCACCTCAGTATCTTAAATCATGGGGCAGTAGTGTTGCCCACACGCTCCCACCGTGCACCACCATCTTGTAAAATGCTGGCACCTGGCCCAGGGCAGGATCAGTGACAGCTCATGCATTTTTTGCCTTATATGGCAGTCTGACACTGCCCAGTGCATCCCAGGATGCACCGCATGGGGCCAGGTACCACCATTTTATGAGATAGCAGTGTGTGAGTGGGAGCATGTGCATAATGCTCCTGCTCCATGATTTAAGGTCCTGAGGTGGGGGTGGTTTGGGGCTTCCAGGCCACCAGTGAATTGTTTGTTTGGCTAGGGGGAGGAAATCAGAGCTACTGGGACACCAAAAATTCATTTGTTTAGATGGGGGGGGATCAGAGAAAACAGGTATTTGTTTTTGTTGGGGGGGTCCAGTGTCCAAGGGGAAGCACTGGCCCCCCAACAGTATACCAATGGCATTGAGGGCTTTCCCTGATGCCTGGATCATCTGAGGTGAAGTATTAAACTTCACCTCAGATGACCTGTTTGTCTAGGACAGCATGACAAGCTTCTGCTGACTTCTGTGCACATGTGTTTGGCTTGACCTCCCAGCTTAATGCTGACTTTTTGCACACTGGGTAATTTGCATATTGAATCCCAGTGCAGAGTCAATATTAAGCTCTATGCTATAACTTTAAGTACTGAGCCTGGCATCAGCCTGCTAGTGTATGAATTAGAACACACTAACTTTCATGTCAGCAGTTATTGCAGCTGAATGCTAATAGTTGCAATGCAATGTGTGCCTTTGAATCCTAGTGACCCAGCAACTCCTGGGTTTTCTTGGTAGTGCAACTGGAAGTAGATTGCCAGGCCTTTCTTCCAAAGAAACAGATTTGCACAAGGCTTGCCAGTGGGAATCAAACCCCAATTTCTTAGTTACCAAGCCAGTGTGCTAACCACTAGGCTATTCCTCCACTCACGCTGATAGCTACTTCACAATAATTCACTGGTAATTGTTTACTGCACATTACTAAAAGGGCCTCCAAATTGCAAAGATCTTCTGCATACAGAGTTCATGCCATAAAATGCACTCAAAATGCCCTGAAACATGCAAAATAACTAACATGTCAGCGATTCATGCATTTTTTTCTAGTGCAACATTGTTGTGCCCTGTTGATTTATAGCAAGCCTGTAGATAGTTGTCCATGGTGTGACTATCCCCTGGGTTTTCATGGAAGGATGCAACCAGAAGTAGATTACCAGGCTTTTCTTCCGTGCAGTGAGCCTACAGCACCTGGTGTTCCAAGATGGTTTCCCACCCAAGTACTAACTAGACCCAACACTGTCAGCTTCCACCATCAGGCATGCTCAGGGTGATGTGGACATAGCTTTCTAGTACAATGCCACTTTGTAAAAAATAAATTCACAAATTTTGTCCCTCATGAATAGCAAACATTTGCAAGTCTGCTAGATGTAAAATGTTACTAAAATGTTGAGTTATTGAGATGTTATAATTTAATAAGATGTGCTTTCAGTTCATTAGCACAAAATTTAGTCAGCACAAAATTGATGTGAAGGTGCATTTTAGAAAGGCTGTGTAGGTGAAATCTGGGGCTCGCCATGCTCCACCCATTCTCGGCCCCTAGTCCCACCCCTGCCCCGCCCTGCCCCGCCCCCAGCCCCACCCACAAAAATTACCGAGGATACGTGTAGGCTAACTTCCTTGGTCAGATAATAATTAAACTGGGAACCCCAAAAGCCAAACATGAAATGTACAACACTGGAGAAATAAAACTATAAAGTAATTTCCTCTTGCACTAAACAAAAACGCAAAGATGTTAGCAATACACACTTCCCAGACCAGACATATTCCAGTTAATAAATTCAAAATAAAAAGTATTTTTCTACCTTCTGTTTGGGCATTTTATTTTTCAGTTGCAATTGCTCCAGTCACTTTCTTCTGGTTTCTTCGTGTCTTCTGCGAGCTATTTATTTGTCCTTTCTTCTCTTTTAGATGTTTTCCATTCTCGCTCTATTTCTGCTTTAACATACTGATTGTTTCCCTTTTTCTCTTTCCCCCAATTCTTTCCTTATTCCTTTATCATCCATTTAAATTTCACTCTTCCATTCTCAAGCCCCTCTTACTCTCTCAATACCCGGGCCATCATAGACTTTTCTTCCACACAAAATATCTTTTTCCCTTCCATTCTCATTCCCCATCCATTCTAGTCCTCCCCCAAAATCAGTTCCCTTATAGTTCTAGACTCACCCAGCATCCACTCCCTTCTAGTCCCATTCTCCCATGCCCCACATCAGCCCATTTCCAGTCCTATTGTAGCCCCCCATCAGCCCATTTCCAGTCCTATTCCAGCTCTGCATCAGCCCATTTCCAGTCCAAGTCCCCCATCACAGCCTCTTTCTAGCCCTAGCCCCCCCATCACAGCCTATTTCCAGTCCTAGGCCCCCCCACCATCACAGCCCATTTGCAGTCCTAGTCCCCCCCCCCGCACCATCACAGCCCATTTGCAGTCCTAGCCCCCCTAATCACAGCCTATTTTCCAGTCCAGGTTCCCCCCCCCCATAGCCCTTTTCCAGTCCAGGTCCCCCCCCCATCACAACAACATTTCCAGTCCAAGTCCCCCCCCCCCATAGCCCTTTTCCAGTCCAAGTTCCCCTCCTCACAGCCCATTTCCAGTCCAGGTTCCTCTCCCCCATCACAGCAACATTTCCAGTCCAGGTCCCCCCCCCCCCCCCCCACAGCCCTTTTCCAGTCCCAGTTCCCCCCCTTCGCCCTTTTCCCGTCCAGGTCTCACCCCCCCCAGCCCATTTGTAGTCCTAGCCCCCCCCCCCCATCACAGCCTTTGCAGTCCTTGGCCTCTCCCCCCCTCCCCCGACCAGCACCGCGGCTGTCTGAGGGGCTTCAGAGGGAGCCGGGGAAGCCCGCGCGAGGCCCCGGCTCCCTCTGTACAACTGCCAGCGTGAAGATCCTTTTCCTTTACGCTGGCGGTTGTTTCTGTGAAGCCGCGAATGCTGGGAAAGGTTAAAGGGCATTGCCTTTAACCTTTCCCAGCAATCGCGGCTTCACAGAAACAGCCTCCAGCGTGAAGGAAAAGGATCTTCACGCTGGCAGTTGTACAGAGGGAGCCGGGGCCTCGCGCGGGCTTCCCCAGCTCCCTCTGAAGCCTTCCGTTGTGCAGGCGGGGTTTTTTTTAACTCCGCGGACTTCTTCGGATCGGAAGAAAAGCCGTTTTTTTGCTCTGGCTGCTTCCGATCTTGCGGCCAGAGCAAAAAAACGGCTTTTCAAACCTTGCCGGTTTTTCCATGGCCAGGCCGGCTGAAAACCGGCTGGTTGGCAACCCTATCTGCACCTGAGGCAGGGCCTGAATGTCCATTGTGCGAGAATGTTGTTCACACAGGGCCTCATGCTTCATGGAGCACTGCACCAACTTTATTCCACACATGGTCGGTTTGCAGGGCCAGCTTCAGAGGGAGCCAGGGAGGCCCGAGGCCCCAGTTTACCTCTGCACAGCTGCCGGAGTGAAGAGCGGCATGTTCCTTTACTCTGGCAGCTGTGTTCTCGTGAAGTTTGCTGAGTGCCAGGAAACAGGAAATGCCCTTTAACCTCCGGCGCCAGCGGACTTCATGAGAATACAGCTGCTGGATTGAAGGAAAGCGCCGCTTTTCACTGGCAGCTGTGTGGAAGTGAGCCAGGGCTTCGGCCTCCCCAACTTCCTCTGAAGATGATCAGACAGGCACAGGGCTCTTCGGGGGTAGGGGCTAGGATAGGACTGGAAATGGGCTGATGGGGGCTAGGATAGGACAAAAGGGCTGATGGGGGGCTAGGACTGGAAATGGGCTGATGCGGAAGAATCAAAGAATGGGACTAGAAGGGAGCGGATGCTGGGTGGTGCTGAAAGTAGAAGGGAGCCAATGTGGGAGGAGGACTAGGTGGGGATGGGGCTGGGGGAATGAGGATGGAGAAGGGAAAAGATATTTTGTGGGGGAGGGAAGAAAAAATCTATGATTGGCTGGGTATTGGGAGAGTAAGTGGGGATTGAGGATGGAAGGGTGAAATTTGAGTGGGTAAAAAAGGAATAAAGAAAGAAATGGAGAAAAGAGCAAAAGGGGAAAGATTAATATGTTAAAGCAGATATAGAGAGAGAATGGGAAAAAAACTAGAAGAGAGAAAAAAGGACAAATGGACAGCAGACAATGGAGAGTTAGCAGAAAACACAAAGAAACCAGAAGAAAGTGACTGGAGCAATTGCAAAAAAAAATAAAATGCCCAAACAATAGGTAGAAAAATATTTTTTTTATTTTGAATTTATTAACTGGAACATGCCAGATCTGGGAAATGTGCATCACTAATGTCTTTGTGTTTTGTTTAGTACAAGAGGAAATTAATTTATAGTTTTATTTCTTCAGTGTTGTTGTACATTCCAAGTTTGCTTTTGGGGTTCCCAATTTAATTATTGTCTTCCTATTTCTAAATTGTGAACCCTTGTTCTTTCTTTGGTGACGGTCTATATTCTGCATGTCTATCCGAGCTGAGGTATTCTGTTTATGTACTTTCTATTTGACAGTGCCAATTGCATCATGTGCAACCAATTATGATACCCCATAGGGCAGGGGTGGGCAATTCCAGTCCTGGAGGGCCACAGACCAGTCAGGTTTTCATGATGTCCCTAATGAATATTCATGGACCTATTTCCATACAATGGAAGGCAGTGGATGAAAATAGATCTCATGAATATTCATTAGGGACATCATGAAAACCTGACTGGTTTCGAGGTTGGGACTCCCTTGATGAGTGGGGTTTCCCTTTACGTGATTGGTGGCTTAAGGTGATGGGCGTTTGCAGCTAGCCAATCCTGAGTCTTGTTCCTCTTTGTTAACAGTTCAGTGTTTGGCATTTTTTGACGGTTATTGAAGTGCCTTGGTTGCATTCCAGTCAAGGTTTGGGAGCGCTTGATACAGGGGGTGTTTCCCCCGAAACGTGCACGTCGCGCATGGGTTCAGATAAGTACAATTTTTGGAAGAATGAACTCTTTTCTCAATTTACAATTTCGTTCTTCAAACATTGTTTACAATTGAATAAAAGGACCATGTCTTGTGTTCTGGGGTTGACCTCCTGTGTCTTCTCCTCACAATTTATGTCCGACAAAAGGTATAATTGAACAAGGGGACTATACGGTGGTTTTCACATATTTCTTTCAATATTACAATGTTGAATGATGCTGAGAAGATCAAGAAAAGGTGGAAGGAATATACAGCGTTTTTATATGATAAAGATCAAGTGGACCAAAAGTCGTTTCAACCTGAACCTTATGATCGGGAACCATTGGTGATGAAGGAAGAAGTTGAAGCAGCATTGAAAGCCTTATCAAAGAACAAAGCACCAGGCATTGATGGCATTCCTATAGAAGTATTGCAGCAATCTGATGCAGCTGTTACCATACTTACAAGGCTCTGCCAAGAAATATGGAAGACAACATCATGGCCAACTGACTGGAAAAGATCTGTGTTTATACCAATACTAAAGAAAGGTGATCCAACTGACTGTGGAAATTATCGAACAATCGCTCTGATCCCACATGCCAGCAAGATTCCACTGAAGATTATTCATAAGAGACTACAACCATACCTGGAACAAGAACTACCTGAAGTGCAAGCAGGGTTCAGGAAAGGGCGAGGAACGAGAGACATCATTGCGGATGTGAGATGGATCTTTGAAAAGACTAAAGAATACCAAAAGGATATCTATTTGTGCTTTATCGACTATAGCAAGGCTTTTGACTGTGTAAACCATGAGAAACTCTGGGCCACATTAAGAAGCATGGGTATACCAGAAAACCTGATCTTTCTCTTGCGCAATCTGTACATTGATCAAGAAGCAACAGTTCGAACGGAACAAGGAGAAACAGAATGGTTTAAAATAAGCAAAGGTGTAAGACAAGGCTGCATACTTTCCCCCTACCTGTTTAATTTATATGCAGAACAAATCATCAGAGAAGCAGGATTGTATGAAGACAACAGAGGTGTGAAGATTGGTGGAAGACTCATCAACAACCTTCGCTATGCTGATGATACTACATTACTGGCTGAAAGTGAAGATGATCTGAAACATCTTCTTCTCACAATCAAAGAACATAGTCTCAAAATGGGCCTGCACCTTAATGTAAAGAAGACAAAGATCATGACAACTGGCATAATCAACAGGTTCATCGTTGAAGGAGAAGAAATTGAAATTGTGAACAACTTTAACCTACTTGGATCAACTATCAATAAAGAAGCAACAAGCAGTCAAGAAATCAAACGACGCATTGCTCTTGGAAGAATGGCTATGAAAGACCTAGATAAGATTCTCAAGAGCAGAGATGTCTCTCTCCATACAAAGATTCGATTTGTTCAAGCCATGGTATTTTCAATAACATCATATGGATGTGAAAGCTGGATGGTGAAAAAGACAGACAGGAAGAAAATTGATGCCTTTGAATTATGGTGCTGGCGGCGAATTCTGTGTATACCATGGACTGCCCGAAGAACAAACCAGTCGGTAATAGAGGAGATCAAACCTAAGCTTTCTTTAGAAGCTCAGATGACAAGACTTCGACTTTCATATTTTGGAGACATCATGCGAAGAGAGAGATCATTAGAGAAAGACATCATGCTTGGCAAGATAGAAGGTCAACGCAAAAGAGGAAGGCCAGCAATGAGATGGATCGATACAATAACAGCAGCTACGGGTACCAGTCTGTCAACAATGAGCCGCCTGACTGAAGACCGAACACAATTTAGGATAGCTATCCAGAGGGTTGCCATGAGTCGACTCCGACTCGACAGCACTTAACAACAACATTACTTACCGTGTTTGGGGCACTGCTTTTTTGATTGCACCCCTGCCATAGGGCAATCCAGTACTATGTTATCCTCCACAGACAATTCATGATGGAGTGTTGATGCTTCACTTACTGTATTTTCACATCATGATGTTGGTGGAATTCTGCCAATCCTGAATAATGATTCAGAGAGGTGTCCCAACTTCTTCAGCATTTCTTCTAGCTTCCGATTGCCCTTCAGGCTTCAATTTAAATGCCTTACTATATTTCTGCACTTCTCTATCAGATCCTGCAGGACAAAGCATCTACCTTCCTTGCTGCAGCCTAAGGACATCCCTTCCGAACAGGTGCAGGATGTGTACAAAGCATCAGATACCCATTTTCCCCTGTTGACCTGCAAACAGGTGAAAGGTAGAATAGATTATTGATAGGTGACAGATTCTCCAAGCATTGTTAAATTCTCAATCAGATGCTTATTAAACATGGAGGGAGTAAAAGAGAAGCTGGGTATTAAATTCAGATGCCTCATTCATTTTTCCAATAGTGGCATTTTATGGTTTAAGAACTTAATAGAGTTATAGCGATGTCTACAAAAGTGCGCTAATCAGCAATTGCCCTTGACAGAAACCTTAGCAGGTTGTTGCTGCCATTAATATTTTGTCACTAAGGCCTAGGCAACCCTCTGTAATCTCCTTCAGTCCCTCTAAGACAGGGGTTCACAAGTTCATTCATTCAGGCTGCAAACAAGCTAGGTTTTAAGGATATCCCTAATGAATGAGGTTGATTTTCATGCATGGAGTGGGCAGGGGGCCTTTGATCTGAGGGGGTGCTGAATAGGGGGCTTGACAGAGATGGGGGCTTAACTTGGGAGGGTGCTGCTCAGGGGGGTGCCGATAGGGGGGCTAGACTCGGGGGGTTTGGTGATCATGTGAGGGTGGCTTAATTCGGGGGGGCTTTAAGATTGGGGTCAGGGTTTGCATCAGTGGGATGGGAGGTTTTAGATAGGGGGTTGTGTGCTTGGCACCTTTTATTCCCATTTGGCTGGGGAGTTTAGCTCTCAGGCTAACATTACATAGAAGGAGAGGATGCGTCTGCGCTGTCTGCTGAGGCATGTAATGTGGGTCGCAGCCACTCTGTTGGTCTTATTTCTTTCAGTGATGAAACTTTTTTATGTCCAAAAAAATCCTTATTTGTAGGTCAGAGGATTTTGATCTTTCCAGAGAGGAGTAAGCAGACACAGCAAGGGCTCGACATGTTTTTGCAGATACATCAAGAAGGGGGACTTTGGGTGATTTTTCTTGATATCTACTTCTAAGGGGTATGTTTACTAAACCATCTTAATGTTACTGGCACTAGTTGCAGCGCTAACATGAAGAATCCCATATAAGGAAGTGGGCGTTCTGGCGTTAAGCCGTGTATCGCGCGATAGAGGGCGCCTTGCCATTTTTGTGTGATAATATGTGGCATTGCACGTTTGCACGTCGTAAGCCTAAGTACGTAGAAGCACTGCAGCACTGCAATACTAGCTACAGAGGTGTAGTACAGTGGTTAATACAATGCTTGCTGAGCCATCGGTCATGAGTTCAATTCCTCTTGGTGCATACAATATGGTAGTCTGAAACAATTCCTTTTAATCCGTGTAACGGACACATCTGAACAGTGTGTGCTGCCAATCGAAAAACCCACGCTGCAGTGCAGTAACCAGATGCACATATTAGGATGCTCACCCCAAGGCGCCCTATGATGCACCGTAGTTTGCCGCCCCCCCCCCCCCAAGGCACCATATAAGGCTTTCCATGAGCTGGTGCAAACTAAGGTGCATTGAAAGATGCCCAAAGGAGGGCAAGGTGACGCCTGAAAATGTGGCCAATGGCAGTAAGGAGCCCCAAGTTGAATAGCACAAAATGTATGGCCCAAACACAGATATAACCCTACCACTGCACAGAGTACCAAGGAAAGTCAAACAACAATGTCTGGAGTGTACCACATGGCGGAGCTGTTGGACCTGTCAAATCTGCGTGCAGCTCATGTGGCACCTGGAAAAGTGCAGAAACATATCGGAGTGCAGAAACATATCGGAGGCAGCTGGACCAATGCATAGGGTGATGCTGATGTAAAGTGCCAACATGAGAGTGTGTGGCAGAGGATGCGAAAACGTGTCCACCAGAGCAGATAGAGGTGGCAGCATAATAGGAGGACAGAAGAGTAGCAGTGCCATGCCGAGCATACACATGAGAGGCAATCATGAAGAGCTGCAATGCAGAAAAGGGTCACAGCACAGGACATGGGGCGGTAGTCCGCACATTAGGGCATGATGCCACACAGCTGGCAGAGGCAGATAGACAGAAAGAAGGATGCTTGGCAACTGTGATGAGGCTATAATGTGCCGCCACACACATCTGCACAGATATGACTGTCAGAGGAAGGAAAAATAGTTGTGTAGGAAAGGCAGAAAAAACAAAAACACATAGGAATCAAACCTATGACCACTGGCTGCAAAGTCAGTGTACTAACCACTGTGTTATGCCAGCCATCATAGCAATGGCTGGCCACACAACAACTGCAGGTCACCGAACCAACAATCTGCTGTGCATACTGGGACAGGGTAAAAGCACAGGCAAGGTATTGTATAGGGCACCATAGGTCACACAAATGAGGTGAGGGTGGTCTCTGATATATGTCTGCCTGACACAGTCACAAAAGGGAGTTGGGCTGCACATTCTGACAAAAGGAGGCCCTCTGTGGGAATGAACCCATGACCACTAGCACATAAGTTAATGCAAAAAACAGTGTGCCTACCCCACCAACATGAGTCAAACAGCAAAGGCTGCATACAACAACACTGCATGGCCCCACACCAAAAGCCTGCTGTGTGTCAGGAAAAGGCAACCCCAACAGTAACCATGATGTAATGCACATGTAGAAGAGCTGTGTACAGCGCATATCACAGTCTGCAATTGGGATGACAGCCACATATACACAAATGCACACACACAATAAAGTGTTAGACAGTCCAAACAGCATGCAAAAGAGAAAGGAAAAGGAACCCAAAGGGCGGCAGGGGATGTTGTATGTAGCAGGGCAAAATGGGGAATAGTACTGAAAAGGAGCATGTGAGAATTGAACCAGCAAACAGAAGCTCGGACATATCAGCTCAACAACAGCAATAACAGTCAACCAAGCATACCAGCCACATGGACAGTACAAAGGAACAGCCATATGTAATAGCGAATATGCAGCACATAGGCTGCAGAAAAGGCACACTGTGCTGTACAAAGAAGCGATGGAAGGGTGTAAAGGAGAGCTGACGAAGCTGCAGCCAGCTCAAGGTCAGGTTAGCACAGCACAAGATAAAAGGAAAAGCATGCAGGAATCAAACCTACAACCTATAGTGCTCCAATGTATGTCTGCAATCACTATCCCAAACCACCACTACAGGGAACATGCAAATATGTTCCATAAAGGGAATGTGTGTATGGGAACCCATAACACCCTAACGTGTCAGACAGTTGCCACTGTACAAGGATGTGAGCACAGGTGGGCCATGCACATCACCAGTTAAACCAAAAATACATGAGTCAATGTGTTGAATCAGCAGCAGAGACAAATGTGCGTTAAAGACATATATTTTATTTTGGAAAGTTACTGGACATATCGTATATACTGTGTGCCATGATATGAAGCTAGTTGTTGTATAGTGAACAAACTGAAACCACATTGAGTAGGCCTGCTACCCACATGTTGCTTACAAGTCACTGGCCACCCCACAGATGATGAGCAGTACAGATAATATGCATTAGGTGCATGGTGTGTACTATGCAGTATCCCCCACCCCCCACCCCCCACATGCTGCTGCATGGCCCAAATGCCTTTTTCACATATGTGTGCATGTAGACAGTAGGCATTGCATGATGACAGCCCAATGCACACCAGTTATGAAGGTATAACCAAAACATATCTGGTCTCAAAAAACAGGTGGCACAAACCTGACAAAGCATATATCTCAAAATCTCTGAAACTGTACACACACATACATATAAACACGTCACAGATGTTGGATAATGCATAATATAGCAAATAAAGTGCCACATACGTCCAAAACAACACTGTGCAAATGCCAAAGCCGGATATGGTAACAGGTACAAGAGAACATGATGCCAGATAATACAGAAAACGCAAACTATTGGGGGCGGAGCTTACCGCGATCAGAGATGGCTGCCTAAAAGAACTGCTCCCATCCGATCCCCAAGTATCCTGTCACTATCCCCCCTGACAAACCTCAATTGCACCGCTATTCTGCGGCATAAACGTCCGGTGAAATGTCCTCCTTGAAACCGGCAAAATTAGATTTCTCGCCGGCTGCAGGGCACGCCATCAAACGGACCAAGCAAGAGGCGGCCTCCCCGCACAAAATGGCGTCGGAAAGGGAAACCGCGGAGGGCATCCGAGAAGTATTGCACGAACTGAGGTCAGTCAAAAGCATGGTTGCAGAGAGCAGAGAAGCCTTAACCCAGTTACAGGGAGACATGCAAGAAGTGAAAAATCGGATGTCAGAGGTATGGGAACGCCTGGATAAGGCAGAATTTGCAATTGAGCAACATGATGCCCTTATTGCCCAGATAAGCCCGCTGAAAAAAAGAGTCAAAGATTTAGAGGAACAATATGAAGATCAAAATAATCGGGCCCGTAGAAACAACTTGCGGATTACTGGCATTCCAGAGGACCGGGAAGGGTTGGACTCTATAAAATTCCTGCAGAAGTTGATTCCTGACCTGACGCAGCTAGCCTTTGCAGAGCCATTTGAGATAGAGAGGGCCCATCGTGTGCCATCACACATCCCAGAGAAGAAACCGTACCCACGCCCCTTCATCATTAAGGTTTTGCGCTACCCACAAGTGCTCCAGATATTACAGGCCGCTAAACAGAGATCCGAGCTACGTTATGAGGGACACAAAATAAGCTTCTTTCCTGATCTCTGCAAAAAGACGAACAGCTTAGATACCTTCTGTTTTAATATCATTTTAGTGTTTTATTGTTCACAGGCGACAAGCAGCATCCCCAGAGACATGACCAGCTACCATAACAGGTAATGAGAAACTGAGAGTGGTATCCCTCAATGTACAGGGAATCGGCAATCCTGCTAAACGAAAGAAAATTTTAAATTATTGTAAGAGGTTGAAAGCGGATGTGGCCTATATCCAGGAAACCCATTTAACGCTATCGGAGTCGCACAAAGTAGCGGGGAATGGCTACCAGAACATATTGTCAGCACCAGCACATCAGAGAAAGGGGGGAGTCATAATATTAGTGCGAGCTACATTGCAGCCCAAAGTAGACGATATGGTGACAGATCCAGAGGGGCGCTGGGCCAGAGCACGAGTCCAAATATCTGACATAAACTATACTCTCATGACTCTCTACGGACCCAACCAAGACGATCCCATTTTCTTTGAAAAGATTGCCCAGGAGGTGTTGCTAGCGGGAGCCACTAATATTATACTCGGAGGCGACTTTAATCTTATTCAAGACCCACTAATAGACCGAGTACCTTACAAACATCAACATAAACCACGATCCAGTAAGCAACTGAAGGGCATGATGGAAACACTAGGTCTCATTGATCCGTGGCGGCTATTGTATCCAGTAGAGAGAGATTATACCTTCTACTCCATGCCGCATCACACGCAGACACGAATCAATTATTTCCTGATATCTAAGACCTTAGTATCCCAACTGCTGGCTACAGACATCGCTGCTAAGACGGTTTCGGATCATGCTGCAATTACCATGGACATCCGCTCAGGGCAAGTACAGAAGACTATTCCTAGATGGCAATTTGATCGATAGCAAAGAGTTCTGCGACTCTCTACGCCCAATGATTGAGGATTACTTCCAACATAATACACAGCCAGCTACCCCCACCTGGGCATGGTGGGAGGCGTTTAAAGCCACGATGCGGGGCTGCATCACATCTTACAGTATCCGTCAAAAAAAAGTGGCGGCAGCACAGTTGAATCAATTGGAGCAGGAGATACGCACAGGAGAACGGGTACTGTCTAAACGCTCAGATGCGCTTGTTTTGCTTCGATTACAGAAGCTGAGATACCAATACAACTCTCTCCTCAATGCAGAAGCATACCAACAAATTCAGGCCCAACAAAGTATGTACTATCATGAAAACAACCGGGCAAGTGCGCTGCTGGCTAGATCACTACGGGCGAAAAAAGTCCAATCTCATATCACTGGTCTGAAAGACATCGGAGGAAAGCTACAGCGGCGAGACGATGAGATACTGAAAATCTGTGAAAAATTCTACTCGCAGCTATACCAAACGGAAGGAGTGTTCACAGCGGAGGGATTTAATAACTTCACGACGAATCTAATTGGCCCCAAACTCACTGAAGAGCAACAGCGTCAGCTATCAGAAAACATTACATGCGCAGAAATACAACTAGCAATGTGGCAACTTGCTAAAGGGAAAGCGACCGGACCAGACGGTCTGCCAGTAGAATTCTACACCACCTTCTCACATGAACTGCTTCCTGAACTGCATACCTACTATATAGAGCTGGTAAAGGAATGTCCGGTAGTTGGATCCATAGCAGCCGCTACAATAGTAATACACCCTAAGCCGGGCCATGATGACCAACAGATAGAAAACTACCGGCCAATCTCGCTTCTAAACGCAGACTACAAGATATATGCCAAAGTCTTAACCAACCGTCTTAGCTCAGTGATGGGAACCCTGGTCCAGCCGGATCAATGTGGCTTTATGACAGGCAGGTCTACTACTGACAATGGACGTCTCCTGGCACATATACTTGGGCAAGCTTCTCAGCTGAAGGAGCCGATTGTGGGGCTTGCACTTGATGCTGAGAAAGCATTTGATCATGTAGAGCTTCCCTACCTCTTTCGGGTACTACAGTGGTTCGAAATACCGGAGGCCTTCCTGGCAAGCGTCAGAGTACTTTACTCCCGTCCTACGGCGAGTATAGCGGCGAACAGTGGACTCTCCTCTGAATTTCACTTGTCAAGGGGCACACGACAAGGCTGCCCCCTATCCCCCCTGTTATTCAACCTGGCAATGGAACCACTGCTGATAAAAATCCGGCAATCTCCAAAAATTGAAGGGGTCCGCCTGGGAACCTCCCAAGTCAAGCTGTCAGCGTATGCAGATGACCTTTTGCTTTTATTACATCCAGGGTCTCTGGACGCAACACTATCGTTTATCTCCGACTACTCTGGTATATCTGGCTATAAGTTAAATCTGTCCAAAACTACTATCATCCCACTGAATGAACACGTCTCTAATGAAATGCTACACAGTTACCCGTTTAAAATTAAAAACATGTCATTCAAATACCTAGGAGTAACGTATGGGATCACTCTCCTAGACACCGTCCGAAGATCCATGGTCCAGTGTGAAAGTATAGTGGAAGAATACATAGGTAAATGGTCCCCGTTAAACTTAACTTGGTGGGGCAGAGGAGAAACGATTAAAATGGTCATTGTGCCCAAAGTCTGTTATATCCTCAATATGGTTCCGATCCTATTCGACAGGACATTCTACAAGAGACTCGAAAAAAGGCTGATATCTTTCCTATGGTGCAACCGGCCGCCTCGTATTGCGACATGGAAGCTTAAATCCCCAAAGACCAGAGGAGGAATACACTTCCCTGACTTCTACTGGTATCACCTGGCATCCCTCCTTAAGCAGGGTGCCCAGTGGACTGAAGAATTCATAGGCGAAGAGGCCCCTGTTTGGCTGCAGATAGAGAACACTCTGAGTCAACCAATTCCCTTATGGATGCGTCTAGGAATGGATTATCGGCATACCGGCGTGATTAACGAGATTATGCGAGACACCCAAATGGCTTATCGAACGCTACGACAATCAATGGAAATGAATCTGGAATTCTCCGAATCCACGGGGCTATGGCGCAACGAACGGTTCAAAATAGAAGGTCATAGTATCCTATGGCTACCCTGGTTACAAGCCGGAATTTATAACCTCGGACACCTGCTTACTGACAAGGCCTATAAGCCCTTCCCATCTCTTCAGCAAGAGTATAACTTACCTAATGGATGTCTTTATCAATGGTATCAGCTGCGACATTGTTTGAGCAAGGCGGGAGTCTTGCCCATGATACTGCCTACGGGCCGCCCCTTCCATCAGGAGATACAAGACTTTATGACAGGATCTAAACTTCTTTCCAGATTTGTTGGCATCCTTAGAGAAGCTGGGAAGAAACGATGTACAGGATTGCAAATGGT
This sequence comes from Ichthyophis bannanicus, assembly GCA_033557465.1. Taxonomy (NCBI): domain Eukaryota; kingdom Metazoa; phylum Chordata; class Amphibia; order Gymnophiona; family Ichthyophiidae; genus Ichthyophis; species Ichthyophis bannanicus. Next base: position 1,298,703,843 of record CM066031.1, read on the forward strand.
GTGGCAAACAGAGACGGGGCCGACCGAAGATACTGACATCTGGGAAGAGCTATGGCAACGGCAAAGGAGGTTAACCAGATCGGCTTCAATCACTCAAATGCTGTATTTCCTTGCCCATCGTGCCTATCTTACGCCAGTGCGCATTGCCAAGTGGAGCACGCAGTCAGATGCGCGGTGCTGGACCTGTGGAACAGACACTGGTACCTTAGCTCATATGATATACTTCTGTCCTGCACTTTGCGAATATTGGCAGGCCGTCTGGACAAGCATCTCCCTGTTATTGGGGCTGGACACAACATTGACATACCGTATAATCATCTACAAATCGTTAGCCGGAGTGCCAACATTGAAAGAGCAAATGTCCACTATATTTGACTTACTCTTAAGTCTCGCTCTGAAAGCTATACTGAGCCATTGGAAAAATTTTGAGGGCCTGTCAAGTGAATACTGGTGGAACCTGGTCTGTTACCATCGCACCTGTGAGAAAGCTTACGCAATGCGGCAACCTACTTTTCGGTCCATGTTGAAAAAGTGGGATGCCCTCAGTTCATAAGTATCTTGACAGTGCCTGGGTGGCTGGTCCGGATGGGGATGGTGCTCGTCGCTGAAGGATGTTTTTAGTTCACTGTTTACTGTTTCTTCAGTGTTGTATTATCTAGAGGCTTCAGATACTAGTATATGTCACATAAGGGGGTATCGATAAATCCCTTAATGAGCATGCATGCTTTTGTTATTGTATACCGACTGTAATAGAACCTAAACATGTAATCCTTATGTTTGTTCTTCTTGTTTCTGATTGTTCTTTCAAAATGAGAAATAAAGCATTTAAAAAAAAAAAAAAAGAAAACGCAAACTATCACACATACAGAGATAACACAATGCAGGTCTGATGAAATGGGTGTTGTGAAGACAGTATGCGTATACATAGGACACAGCACATGGAATGCACCCATGAAGGATGAACACGCACACCCACACTGCCACACTGCCAAATTACTGGTGCAATGTGAGTCCTGGAATGTCATGAGATAAAGAAAACTGTGCAGACATGCATTGCTATGTCTGTAAATCAATGTAGAGCGGCACGTCTGTACACTAACCAAACACAGTAATCTGTACATAGAGGTTGAGAGAAAGGTCAAACATGGCCCAGTAACTGGCACAGAAGCCACACTGCCACATGCCCTGGTGTACCAACATATTCAGTCACATGCACCTGGAACGTGTACGGTAAACAATGACACAGTGATGTCCCACATGCACAGTAGCACACGTGGTGATGCCAAATAATGACCAAAGATGTTGGCGCACATCAAAGTGGTGTGGTGCTAATTACCGTGTCATGTTCAACTGCAGGGTAGCCCCACAAATACCAGAGGACCTATACAATGTCACCCCTGTGCCACACACATGGCTGTATGCTTTTGGTGAACTAAACAGATGAGGATATCCTGCGGTGCAGGTCACACACATAGGCAACATACATTAACACAATGTCTGATGGATGTTCAACATGCAGCAAGTATGTCAATCCCTGCTGCACACGTAGGGGCCTGTACACAGTGTCCATAGGGCAAATAGTCTCTGCAAACCAACATGTCCCGTGAAGACTGTCCGTGAATCCCTGGTTCTGCATACGCAAGTGGCACATCCCAATCTGCCACAGCACACAAAAGGTCATTATGTCCCCTGCGATGAACCCCACACCCAGCCAGAGCACGGCATCAACGTTGTGTAGGACAGGCTGCCTATGCCCAATGTAGCAGTCCAACATCAATGTCCATCATAGGCATGTGGGCCACATGCAGAGGTCAGCTATCCTATGCCACTATATCCCAGGGATAGCTGCATGGTCCTGTTGTGGCTTACAGACACTTGGGTGATGGTGCCTGCAGATGCAGTGTAGTCGATGTGCAGTGTGCGTGCTCTGCCCTGTATCAGAAGAAGGAGAAACACTGTCATGGTATGTTGCACAGAACACCAAGGAACATTGCAGGTAGGCAGACAGCAATATTATAGAATGCAACGCCAGACATGCAAACATGAAATTAGCACAACACATAACACAGTGCATGTTGTGGAAATGTGGCTATTGAACCATACACGAGAGTGTCCTATGGATATGGTCATGTCCATGCACATGTCACAGAAGCGCCTCACTGCTCCACCCCATCAGCGTTGGTGCACAGTGACCCCACAGGATAACTCCATGAAAAACACAACAAAACACAAGCATAGAAAGGATGATGTCATTTCCAAAAGATTCAAGATGCAACCTACCGTCTGTCTGCAGAAAGTGTCTGTTAGGGACTGTCTGAGGCAGGAAAAAGCAACACTACGTCACAGTGAATACAGAAGATGCCAGAGGAATGTATAGAATCACCATATCCCCATCTCCAGCTGCCGTTGGCACATGTCCAAATTACGGCATCATCTGTGATACTAAAATGCTGATGGATAGTGTTCTGAGGGCACACAAGAGATAGGTCAGTTCACAACATAAAACAGATGCGCACAATGTATACATAGTCAACAGCAGTAGTTTACAGATAGCAGAGTCCTCAACCCTCCACAGGTGTCAAAACACTGGCCACCACATGATAATACCAACTGTATGCACACTGTACCCTTGCACACCCATGGTAGAAAAACACACAAATACAGTATGTTAAGGTGAGCATGCCACCAGTAGCAAACGGCCTGTTTATGGACAACCTGATATCAGTGGAGATATCTCATAAGAACATAAGAACATAAGAAATGCCATACTGGGTCAGACCGAGGTCCATCAAGCCCAGTATCCTGTTTCCAACAGTGGCCAATCTAGGTCATACGTACCTAGCAGTTTCCCCAAAAGACACAGGTTCTGCAGTGCTTGTACTAGGTCAAACATTGATATCCTGGGTCCCTTTTTAATAGTGGTTTATGGACCTTTCCTCCAGGAACTTGTCCAAACCTTTTTTAAACCCAGCTATACTGACAGCCCTTACTACGTCCTCCGGTAACAGATTCCAGAGTTTGATTACACGTTGAGTGAAGAAATATTTTCTCTTATTTGTCTTAAATAGTTTACCCTGTAGCTTCATTACATGTCCCCTAGTCCTTCTATATTCTGATAGCGTAAACAATTGATCCACGTTTATCCGTTCCACTCCATTCATTAATTTATACACCTCTATCATATCTCCCCTCAGCCGTCTCTTTTCCAGGTTAAAGAGCCCTAACCTTTTTAGCCTCTCTTCATAGGAGTAGCCTTCCATCCCCTTCACCAATTTGGTGGCTCTTCTCTGTACTTTTTCTAATAACTCTATGTCCTTTTTAAGATACGGTGACCAGAATTGCACACAATATTCAAGGTGCGGTCGTACCATGGAGCGATACAGAGGCATTATAATATCCTTTGTTTTATTCTCCATCCCTTTCCTTATGATACCTAGCATTCTATTTGCTTTCTTGGCCGCCGCTGCACACTGGGCGGAGGGTTTTAACATGTTATCCACGATGACTCCTAAATCTTTTTCCTGGGTGGTGGTTCCTAATGTGGAGCCTTGCATCGTGTAACTATAGTGTGGGTTGTTCTTTCCTAGGTGCATAACTTTGCACTTGTCCACATTAAATTTCATCTGCCATTTGGATGCCCAGTCTTCCAATTTATCCAGATCCTCCTGCAGTTTTCCACAATCCTCTTGGGTTTTAACAACTTTAAACAGTTTGTGTCATCTGCAAATTTGATAACCTCACTAGTTATTCCCTTTTCCAGGTCATTTATGAATATGTCAAAAAGTAGCGGACCCAGTACAGATCCCTGGGGTACTCCACTATTCACCTTTTTCCATTGGGAATATTGGCCATTTAGCCCTACCCTCTGCTTTCTATCTTTTAACCAGTTCCCAATCCACAATAGTACACTGCCTCCTATCCCATGACTTTTTAGCTTTGCCAAAAGTCTCTGATGGGGGACCTTGTCAAAAGCTTTCTGAAAGTCCAGATACACTATATCAACCGACTCACCTTTGTCTACCTGTTTATGCACACCTTCAAAAAAACAGATCAGATTAGTAAGACAAGATCTTCCTTGTCTAAAGCCATGTTGGCTGTCTCCCATTAGGCCATGACTATCTACATGCTGTGTAATTTTGTTCTTTATGATGGTTTCTACCATTTTCCCTGGTACTGACGTCAGGCTTTCCGGTCTGTAATTTCCCTGGTCACCCCTGGAACCCTTTTTAAAAATTGGTGTTACGTTGGCGACCCTCCAATCTTCAGGTATTACAGATGATTTTAATGAAAGTTCACAGATTACCAATAGCAGGTCTGCAATCTCATATTTCAGTTCTTTCAACACTTTGGGATGTATACCATCCGGTCCAGGTGATTTGCTACTATTCAGTTTATCAAATAGTTGTAATATATCTTCCCGGTGTGTAGCGATATTTCTCTCAATTCCTCTGCAGTATCACCTTTAAATACCACTTCAGTCTTGGGTAACATCCCTACATCTTCCTCAGTAAAGACCGAAGCAAAGAATTCATTCAGTCTCTCTGCTATAGCCTTGTCTCCTCTTACTGCCCCTTTTACACCTCTATCATCTAACGGTCCAATTGACTCTCTCACAGGCCTTTTGCTACGAATCTCTTGGCCAAAGCAATGCTACACAGCACTTGGTTGATGTTACAATGTCACAGAGGGGTGTACGTGTGGCCCACCACCAGAACATCTAGGGCGTGTGGACACACGCAGCTCTCTAGGATGTGTTCCAGAAATAGTGCTGGAGCAGATGAGCTTGGCAGGAACACATGTGCCTGTGTGTGGCAACAATAATATATGGGGTTTGGGGGTGTAGACCAAAGAGGTGAATCACAACATGGTTAGTAAAATAGGATGTGAACCATTCAAGGGTTTTATCTTTGATGCCTATTTGAGAGAGTCTTGAAATGAGCGTGTTATGGTTTACAGTGTCAAAGGCAGAGGAAATATCAATGAATATGAGAATAAAGGCTCGCTTGGTATTATCGATACCTCTGATGATTGTATCAAATAGTGCTGTTAGGAGTGTTTCTACACCATGATAAGGGCGAAATCCATATTGATGCTCATCTAATGGAGCTGATGAGTCCATATAATCTTGCAGTTGTGTTTGCACAATCTTTTCAATAATCTTAGCAAGAAATGGAATACTTGCAATAGGACGATATGAAGTTGGGTCATGGTCGTCTAGAGTTTTGTTTTTTAACAGCGGTCGAATTGCTGACCTTTTGAGGACATCTGCTATACGTCCTTGTTGAAGAGATTGGTTGACTATGTTTAGTAAGTCTGAGGCAAGTTCTGTTTTTGTTGATTTTATCCAAGTCACTGGACAGGGATCAAGAAGAGAGGTTGTTGTATTTAGGTTGGAGATTGTCTGAAGTAGTAGTTTGTTGGTAATAGGGTGGAAGGTTTTCCATTCCAGGTGGTTATTATCTGAAAGAGTTAGGCTAGGTGGGGTGAAATGGCTGTTTAGTTTGAGTTTATTTGCAAAATGATCAGCAAGTAATTGCGGGTTAATACAGATTTTGTGAGAATTGTTGGATGGGGATTTGGTTAACGATTTGACAATCTCAAATAGTTCTCTAGGTCGATTAATAGCTTTAGATAAAGTTTTAGAGTGATATTGTTTTTTAGCCTTATTAATCGCATCCTTGTAATCTTTGAGTAGTGAGAAGTATTGTATTCTGAGTTCGTGAGTTTTTTTCCTTCTCCGAGTAGATTCCATTTTTCTAAGACCTTTCTTCAGAATTGCAAGTTCAATAGTATACCATTTTTCATTCTTTCTCATTTTATGGTAAATCTTTGTTGAATATGGTTCTGATGCAGATCCAATAATGGTATTCCAGCTGGATATTGCGTCATCAAGGTTATAGATATGAGGATCCAATCTAGGGAGTACTGATTCAAGAAACTCTTCTCTATTGAATGGTCGAAATCTTTGACCTTGATGATGATTGACAAGGGGTGCTTTGGTGTATTGTGGGAGGTGGAAAGAGAACCTAATCAGATAGTGGTCAGACCATGGGACTTGAGATGTGGAAGGTGAGACATAATGAGCTGAGGTTGTGTAATGGATAGGAATGAATATTAGGTCGAGAGTGTTTCCTTTGGTGTGAGTTGGTTGGTTAACTGTTTGCTTGAAGCCCATTTCTTCCATCGCTTCTAAGAAAGCTGTTTCTTGATTGTTAGAGAGAGATGGCAGATTGAAATCACCTAGCATGATGAGAGGTTTCCTTATTGTAGAGTTGCAAGCCAATTCTAGTATGGAGTCAACGTTTTGATTACTTGCGGTCGGAGGTCTGTATATCAAGCAGATTGCTATGTCCTTATTTTCAATTTTGAGTATATTTGTGTCATCAGGGTTTTCACATATAGCAGAGGATAACCCGAGATTAGATTTAGCTAATATAAGAACACCTCCTCCTCTTGTATTTTTTCTATTGCAGGCGAAGATGGAGTATCCTTGAACTTTTAATTGATTTAACAAGACTGAGTCAGATTCTGTTAACCATGTCTCAGTAATGCATAGTAGGTCTGGGTTTTCTGTATTAATTAGGTCTGTAATGATAGGTGTTTTATTTCTAGCTGACCTAGCGTTGATGAGGATGAGGGATATGTGTGTGAAAGCATTGCCTGTATTTATGTGGTCGGTTTTAGAAGATGTCTTTATCTGAATCAGTCTGTGGTGATTTATCTTAGAATTTCCTAAGAATAGTTGATGAGTGTTATGTCTCTGACGATGAGGGATAACATGAATGTGAGAGAACTCTGGGAGGTTCAATGGTGGGGTGAAAGCGTTAGCAGGGAGGGGGTATAGAGAGAATAGTAGGCTGGCGATGTATAAGGTGATATTCAAGGTAAAAAGTAGCATTTTTTTATAATTCATGTTGGAATTTCCGATGACTGTAAGAAATGCAGGTTACTGACTGTAAAAATGAGAGTTACTAACAACAATAGGATTAAAGTAGTTAGGTACTGGTAACAGTAAATGGAATCAAGTAGTATTAATTAGCTACTGACAACAGTATATTGAATCAAGTAGTATTAATTAGCTACTGACAAAAGTATATGGAATCAAGTATTAATTAGCTACTGACAACAGTATATTGAATCAAGTAGTATTAATTAGCTACTGACAAAAGTATATGGAATCAAGTATGTGCAAATAGATCGAAATGCTTCATCCCCATTTCCACAAGAACAGGGCATCCCTCAAGGCTCTGCCCTTTCGGCACTTTTGTTTAATCTCTATCTTCAACCCATCTGTTCCATATTTAAACGCTTCAAAATCAACTACCACATCTACGCGGACGACATCATGTTATACTCGCCATTTGATGTGTCAAACCCGGATTATAGTAACATATGTCGTTGCCTCTCTGAAGCTGAACTGTGGCTGAAATCAAGGAATATGAATATTAATTTTAAAAAAACAGAAGTTCTATTTATAACAAGAAACACAAGCTTCACTCCCCCACTTGAAATCAAGATTGGAAAAAACTCTCTCCCAGTCAAAGATGAGATCAAATACTTGGGAGTCACTCTGGATAAAACCCTCAGCCTCACCAAACATATAAAACAATCTGTAAGAACAATATATTTCAAATTGAGGACAATCCAACAACTTAGACCACTGATAGATAACACTGATTTCAGAACCATAGTACAAACACTTATTACACCACATTTAGACTACTGTAATGGTATTCTTCAAGGGACCTCTAAGAAAAATATTCACACTCTTCAATTAGCCCAAAATGTCACCGCAAGGATTATCTACAAAGCGAAAATTTCAGATCATATATCTCCGATCCTCTACGCTCTCCATTGGCTACCCGTCTCATGCAGAATCATCTACAAGTCCTTAGTCAATACGTTTAAGATCTTTAATAATATAGCACCATCTTTCTTATCTACGCTGATCACCATCCCACATGATAATAGATCGAGACGAAGAATAAACCTTCACACGATACAAGTTCCTGATTCTATTCGAAAAACAAGTCAGAAGACAAGTAACACAGCTTTCTCATACTTCGCTCCTACGCTATGGAACAACCTCCCGATTGAAATCAGAGAAATCAAAGATCTTCAATTATTTAGAAAAAATCTAAAAACCCATCTATTTACTCTGCACTACAATAACCTCCACATTGAAGATAATCCTAACACAGAAAAAAACACCGTTCATCAATCACTCACTGACCCTACTTAGACAAAGCATAAACCTTTCTCACACATTCACATTACTCACCTAGATTAACCTTACCCTTAGAAAGCAATTTGCTTGTCGCTAATGTGAATAACTGTAATTTAATGTAAATATTTGACTTTACTGTTGATGTACTGTTGGTACTATGTTTTGAAACATTATCTAATTAATACCCAGTTCATATGTTCCTACCCCTCCTGTTATCTCATTGTATTTTTAAGTTACACTTAATAGTTGAATGTTCTTTGTTCTAAATCTGTTCTATGTAAAATAGTTCTTTGTTCTAAATCTGTTCTATGTAAAATAATAGTGCTCTATTATTAATGTTTGTTACCTGTAAACCGCCACTGATCTCTGGAAGTGGCGGTATAGAAAAGATGTATAAATAAAATAAATAAATAAATAAATATGTGCATTGGACAGATGACCCCAGACATGATCTGTGGCTGACTGTCCCTAAACACCATGTACCTGTATGTCCATCTACCCCATTCTCCTGCACGTTGAGTGGGGTACAGACAGCTGCCAGTGAACCACAGCACCAGGGAGGTCACACAACATATCCTGTTGAGGGATAAACACAACAGATACATACATGTCATGTTTGAGCTGTGTAACACACACAGCACCATCACGTCATCACCCCTCCTGCCCCCCAAAGCCATTTCAGTCTGGCATTTGTCCATTACACTGTACAGAATTGCCCCTGCCAAATTTCCCAATGATGTGTTAATGCTAAAAATAAAGGGCCTGTACCCCATACGCCCCATTTTATCACCTCTCTGCTTCCCCAGACACTGCTGACCACACCCGTCACCCTGATATACTGTCCTCACATGTCCACACTGGCTCCGTAACAACCCCCTGCACCCTATATCTCACCTGTCACAGCTTCAGTGTGCGTTGCGATGGTCACACCTCCCCTGCATGCCTGCACCCATATGCTGGAACACAGGGATATGTCCTGTGTCAGAATGTTCCAAAGCTCCATACCAAATGCCATGTTGGGGCTACCTGATCCCCTGTCGCTCAGTGTCAACTGTATGCTGATGATTGCCAAATATATCCCAACAGCCCTGAAAATCCCCTGCCAATCCAGACCCAGAGCTATGTTTGCGTGTCTGACAATGCTGGCCTTATGTATCCACGCTGCCTGAAACGGAACCTGGCCACAACCCAACGTCTAAGCTCCCACCATAAACCCTGCCCCCATATTGGGTGTCTGTGTACAGCTTGAAACACATTGCCGCACATTGACACACAATGTACGGGTGTCTGTGACCCTTTCCTCTCCTCCCCCACAAATATGCATCATGTAGCTAGTACATGCAGTGTCACTCCAGGTAACATGAACTAAATCCCCCCCATCCTCCCTTAACACACAACTAAAACATGAATGCACCCCTCAGTCACCCCCCGATCTGCTAACTGTATCCTACACCTTGCTGTTATCCCCTTGAATCAGCTGTGTCTGCCCCAAACCAACCAACACACCGCTGCATGGCTCATCATCTGCCGGCCGTGCCATGACCATAATACTGCTTCTGTCAAATCACCTCACTGGCCCACAATTCGTGTATGCATCCAGGTGTAGCTTACCCTGCTGAGCAAATGATGCAGTACCTATGTGTGTACGCTGTACCTCTCCTCCAGAATATTAACTCCTGCCAATACTACTACCACTGAGCATGTACATACTGTTTCCAGTCGTACACAGTGTTGTATAAAAACATGTAATGCACTGTCTGTGCCAATCAGTGTATGTCATGTGACCAATGCGTCAGTATCCCCCATCGTGGCATCCACAAGTCTAGGCAAATGGTGCCATATACTGCTGACCACACATCACACTCCATTTACCATGCTGCATCCACAGCTGAAACCTACAACCCGCGTGGGATGGCCAGCCACCATCCCTATTCCCCAACCACGTCCCTGTGCATGGTAACATACCCACCTAGGGCAGGTAATCCAGTCTCATCTGACCACCGTGCATCCTCAGTTATCCCCTAAACACCCCACCTGTGTACCCCCTGGACTACTCTGAATGCTCTGATGGGCAGGGAATGTCCCCCAGATGTCTGTGTAGTGTTGCGTATGACTGGTATGGCTATACAAATGTTCAATAGTAGTAGTAGTAGTACATATGCCTAGATACCAATGTAAGATCCAATATATGCAGTACTTACATGAGAACACAGCCGCAATCAACTGGTGCATGGCTGCTGTGCCCTCACGTGTGTCCCCACGGCCACATACAGGACGGCACGTAGGATCATCTTCCAGATCCTCATTAATTTGGACTGGGAGATAATGCCTGAGAGCAATATTGTTCAGTATGCAACTGGCCAGAATAATCTTTGCCACAGTCTTGGGTTTGTATTGTAAGGCCCCACCGATTCTATCCAGACACCTGAAGCGACTTTTCAAAATGCCAAAGGTGCACTCGATGACTGAGTATCTGGAGGCATGGGCCTCATTGTACCTCCTCTCTGTACATGTCCGCGGCAGACACACAGGGGTTTGCAACCAGGGACGACACCCATATCCTGCATCACCTGTAGAGAAATAGTAGAAAGGTAAAGCAGAGGCTGAGCCACACACACATGCACACAAGCATGTACATGCAAAGCAATAGCACAGACAGGTCTCCCATGAACATGTTACAGCACATGCTGACACACAACATGTATGTGGCTGCATCTGGAGGTGTGAGACAGGGACCACGGGGTAGGGGTAAGGTTCGCAAAACACCTCAGCTTTAACCCACTATAACACATGCCTAAACACCAGTAGCTGAAAGGTAGTAGTGCTGGCTGCAAAATCATCAGCCACACACATGGCAATGCACTCTTGACAAGGTTAGTGATGCACACATTTGCAAGCATGTGATAGCCATGAAACTGCCCACATACATGGTTTGGAACGAGAAAAGGTCCCTGAGTTGCCCCGAGAGGATGTCCAACACAACAATATACTGTTGAATATATGTGGTACATACATGTGTCCTGTAATATGCCCACACAAAGCACACAATGTGAAATGGCCAGATATCTCAGAGGTGAAGGTGTCACCAACACAAATCACGTACCAAAGACGAGCGTGAAGGGGCCCCACCGGACACACACACAAATGACACACAAACACAACTGGGGACACCTTGCAAACACAGACATGTGTGCCTACGTGTACCCAGAGGAACACCATGTGCACGTCTGAGCAGAGAAATACCCACCCAGCAGTATACAGTCCTCATATTGCCCTGCCTCAAACTGTCCAAATAGTGCTGAGTGATGCAGGATAAACGAGTCATGGGTGGACCCTGCAAACCTAGGAACCACATTCAGAATACGCATATT